>JAVMKO010000004.1:25464625-27864625 GCA_032164245.1 Sternotherus odoratus | reverse complement strand
AACCCAGGATTCAAATTAACTGCCTTAAAAAGCTATTTTAAAACATTTAGGGCAGGATTCTGATAACTTTACCCTAAGTAGCACCTTCCCTTGCAATCAACAGAACAATTCAAGGAGTAAAGTACTACAGTGTGAATAAGGATATCACAAGCTAGCCCAGAATCAGTAGTAATAATATTTAACAACAAATCTAGAAGAGCCTGTGTTCTTTCCGATAAAGAGAGCGCTCTTACAAAAAGCACTAATCATAGAGTTGTTGCCTTCTCATTTTGGTGACGGCCTTTATGACTGACATGATGCTGATACATTAACAGGAAAATGGACAACGTTAGGAGCACTGATTAATAACTGGTATATTTGTTATGACCTACAGGTGACAAAGATGTTTGTCGAGCCCTATCCAGCATTGTCATTGTTCACAGTTTGCCAGTAAGAGTCACGAGACCCACTCTCCACATTTGTCCCCTTAGTTGCCTTCAATATCTGCCCTCAGCTTCCCAGCATGTGTTTGCACAACACCTTTTATTTGCTAATCGGATTTGTGTAATTATTGCAGGGACTCAAACATTAATAATTCTACAGTCACACAACCGAAATCTTGTGTCAGAAGAAAACAAAGAGAAAGATTTAAAATATCAAAAGCCATTCCACATAAGTGTTGTTCTTCACTGCTAATCGGTGTGCCAAATTCTGCCCTCAATAACACCCACACAACACCAATAGGCTATAACTGAGGGCAGATTCCAGCCCATTTCATTTCAATGTCCATATATGCAGAACAGCAACATGTTACTTGACATCATACAACACCTGTGATCACATTATCTATTCGTAGGCTTAGATACAAAATACATACTTCTACCAGGTTACCCAGAGAGACTTTATAGCTACAGATTGTATGACTATTTCCTCAGGGTCTTGCTGAGCTACTCGCCAGCTGCTCTGGTGGTTGAGGTGTTTAAAAAAGAAATCTCTCCAAGCACAGTATAAAAATGGAGTGACTCTCATTCTCTCAGTCTATAGACAAGAAGAGGTGACAGCACAGCCTTTCTCACTTTTCTGGAGATTAATAAATATAAAGTAAAGGTGCAACTGAGTCAACTGTAAGAAAAAAAAGAAAGAATGCATCTTTATGGACTTTTAAAACCTCAGTGGCCAAAGTCTGCTCCAAATTATACCCAGAAAACATCCTTCAGTTCAACGGGGTTCTCGTGTAAATGAGAACACAATGGTGCCCATACGATGTGTTCAGGCATCATACTGAACTCCTAAAGTATTGATGAAAGGATTGATAAAAAGCCTTCAGGTAAGTTTATCATTTGTATATCTTGTACTTGTGTGCCTTGCTCCTTTTCTCTTAACAGTAAGATATTTAGCATGCATGTTTTTGTTTTCTGTTTACAAGTTGCCATTTCTTTGCAGAAAGAGGCATCTGTTATTAAACTGGAATCCTGTCAAGAACTGAGTCAGAGCTTCTGAGGCACTAGAAAACCAAGGAAAGGGGTTAGCTTCTAATATTTGGGTTCCCTCCTTGAAAAAACTTCCAGAATTTTTCCTCTCTCCCTTGCCGTATAGCCCAGTACTGCACTGTCTCTCCCTTTCCACAATCTTAAAGTTCTGTCCTCAACTTCAGGCTGTCAGGAGAAAGGGCTCCCAGTTCATAAATCTTAATTTCACTAAGATTGAATCTAATATTACTATGACATCCATTCTTACCAGTATCTTTTAGCATAACATGATACCAAATAGGTCCTCGACTCATGTCGCATGAGATGTAAGTTAGATATCTTTTAAAAGTTCTCTATGTGTGTGTGTGTGTGTGTGTGTGTGTGTGTGTACACACAGAGAGAATAAAACATCCATAGACAAATATATGTATTTATATATATGAGTGTATGTATACACACACACACACACACACACACAGAACAGGGTAACCAGAGACAGTTCAAATCTCTTTAGTAATAATATTAATCTTTCTCTTACAGATTACTTTCATATAGCTAAATTGGCATTGGCTAGTTTTGGTATAAAAATAAAAGAATAGCAGTCCTGTAAGTTGTGAGAAACAAAGATACATAAAAGCTGATTTATCGAGCCAATCATAGGAACACATACATATTATGTGAAAACCAAAAGCACATGAAACGCAGGTAAAAGGACAAAAAAATGCAGCTTCCCTTAACATTTGAATGGTCTAAAGTAAAAGTCACTTACTTACCTGTACAAGTGGAGTTTTCATATCCCAGTCGGTATCCCCTGGGACAGTTCCAGTGTTGTAATGCTGAGAGGCTAACAAAACCAATTTTGAAAAATACTGTCAAAAATGCAGGAAGTACGAGAAACATAATCTTATGCTTTTTGAATTGTCAATAGAGAGCAATTTGCTTGTACTCAGTCACATCCACGACAAGATGAACAGGTGTATTCCCAGAGTATTTCTACAACAGCCGGCTTTTTGCAATGGGACATCTTTTCACAATCCCCACAGTTTTATCCAGGTCTTGTTTTTCTTGTCACTTCAGTCCCTACTACAACCTTTGAGGAAATTCCAGCAAGATTTTTTCCACACACACACAATGTTGTCTCTCTCTCTTTTCATTTTTTTTTAAGTCAAGTATGAAATGCCTGACACCCTTGCCACAAATTTAACGCAGCTTAAAAGCAAATCTCAGGAGGATCACTACAAATTTCCTTGCCACAAGCAAAGCTGTGGAATAAATCTTAAAAAACAGAAATGCTGTGAGACAGCCCACCACAGACCTTAAATGAGTTTGTGGGTAGTTATCTAGAGGTATTATCCCTCCTAAAACATAGTTTCTCTTTATATACAAACTTGGAATGACTCCCCATTCCTTTTTAAAGCTCTGCTTGCCCCACCTCTTCTCTTTTTAGTGCCACTTGACTGAAGCCTGTGTTTGCAAATAGTAATGTTGTCAGTTCTATACTGCAGGGAAGCCAGCCAAAGTGCAGATATCCCACCGCATATAATAAATACTTAGTATTTTAAAAAAGCAGTCCTTGGTGCCTAGCACGTACCTGCTTAACACTGGCTGTACTTTAGTTTCTCAGAGGCTGCATCCAGATTTACACTATGCTATGTACACTCATGATTATGAATAGCTAGTCAATCACATTAACAACATCATGGGTTTCATTACCACAAACTTTATCGTAAATACATATTTGCGCATAAATAGAAAAAATATAATCTTCCCAATCTTCCCTGATGTGTATTTTTGCCTGGATTATATTAAGGTCAAATTCAGAACTGGCAACCACTTATATCAGTCTGAATTTGGCCAATCATTCTTTCACAATGACAGTAAGATTGCTACGTTCAGGAACTGAAACAATATGTAGTCTGATTCTGCCTTGTTTTGAACCTACTGTAGTCATTGATATCTGTACAAGGCTACCATTCTGACACAGTGGCCTTTTACACTCACTTTTCACAGGATTAAATGACTACAAGGTGCTAGGTAGTGATGAATCAGGTTCACTTTCTTCCCGCCACTCCAAAACTCCACGCCATATAAGCATTATGGATCCAATTCAGCAAAGTACTTAGGTCCCTAAGGGATTTGCTGAATATGGGTGGATTTAAATGCACTAAAATTTAAATAGCTGCTAAAGTGCTCTGCTGAACTGGGGCCTGTTACACTAACTATTGTGCAGTGTTTGGCTTTGATATTATTCTTACGGCATTATTTTGGAATAAATACTCTGATAATGCAGCAGCTGGGAACACTGGCAGCACTAGACCCCAGCACATCTGTATGCTAGTCCAGCCCTGGGAATATTTTTCTATATTTGCTTGAATTGACTAAACTTGTGGACTTGTACTGATTGAAAATAAGAACCATGAAACATTGATTCTAAGCTGTGTAACTCTCTGCCAAGAGCGACTGTGTGAAACTGTTTCTTGATGTTGATATCCATGCATAGTAATGTTCTGCTTGCTTAATCCACTGCCTTCCTTGCAAGGACAGGGGAAAGCCACTAATTAAATCCGTGCCGACAAACGCAAACCTTTTTTTCCTGTAACTGGAGTCACTATAACCCAAAAGTAATGTCAATTATAAAGGGCCAGAAACTGCAGCCCCAACTCCTGCTGAATAGCACTCACCCATGCAAAAAGCCTTATGGAATTCAATGGGACTACTAGCAAAATGACTTCGGATCATGGCTTTACCTCCCCTCTTCCCCCATATTTTCTTCTAAGTTCAAGTTGCGGGGGGGGGGGGAATAGTGCCTTAGCAGCGCCAAAGGAATGCATCACTTCTCTGTGAGTAATCACCAGGCAGTGTTTGCCAAACTGTGAGGAGGGCCTCCCCTGAAGGGCTTTGACCTCCTCCAGGTCAGGCTCAGACAAGACCACAAAAAAGGAGAAAAAAAATGAATCCTCTCTCCCTTTTCCTTAGGACCAGGGCCAACTTTATTCCTAGGACCCTCATTCTCTCAATCTCCCCTTTCCCACACATGGCTCTATTCAACCCCTCCTCCATCTCTTATCCTGATTCTTTACTCTGTCTTTCCTCTACCCAAACACATGCTAAAAGGGAGGCCCACGGATTTTTGTTTTCCCTTCCATCTCAGACCTTCCATCTCAGATCCCAGATAGTGGGTGGGAGCAAGGAGAAAGTTTGAGCAGCCAACACCACCACAACTTTTACCTTAGGCAGAGCCCCTTTGAGCACAGTCAGAAAACAGTAGACACACACACACACACACACACACACACACCTGTCCTATAAACATAGCAGGTTCCCAAAAACTGGAGAGATGCTCTCTCAGTGGTGGCATTTTCTGTCTCCAAAAACTAGATCTGCCTCCGACTTGACAAAACTAGAAGTGAATACCTAATATTAGTTACTGAAAGCTGGATAAAGAGATCATGCCTTGTTTGCTTAGTCCAAAGTAGGAATTTCAAGGAAAGTGAACATGCTGGCTTGTCCACAAAAATTCAGATGAGCTTTCCAAATGCACCACGGGCTATTTGTTACAGGGAGTGCACTGGACTGCATCTCAAGAGACCTGGATTCCATTCTTGTCTCTGCCACTGGCTGGCTGGGTGACTTTACACAATTCAGTCTGGCCCTGATTCTGAAAGCTATTCAGACATCAGTGTACTCAGCATTGCAGTGCCTAACTGATGTAGGTGCCTAAATCTCATTTCAAAAGGAATTTAGACACATAGGACCCTAAATCCCATCAGCTAGCAATGGGATTTTGGCTCCTTTGGTGCCTAAATGCCTTTTGAAAATATTTAGGCTCCTAAATCATTTAGGTATTGCAAGGCTGATTGCAGCAATGTCTAAAAACCTTTAGAAATCTGGGCCTTAGCCTCACCATGCCGCAGTTTGTAAAATAGGGATAGAGATATTGACCTCCTTTGTGATACACAGATGAAAAGCACTATATAAAAGAAAGAGGTGGTAATATTATTACTTAATGCTTAGGAGAGAAATGCTGCAACAAGGGAGCAGAGATGTAATCAGAACCATTACTCCCATATGGGCAAGGATGTGAAACATGTAGTGGCTGTCACTGGGGAAGTAAGGAACAGTCCTGGACTGAAAAGCCCAAAAGCCAGCTCCTGGTTCCTCCCCAGTGGCCCTGAGTTGTAGAAGCTCCAGGTACAAAATGCCTATTGAAGTTGAATTCTCTCAGTCAGGGTTGTGCCAGGGAATCAACTCCACAACAGTAGCCAAGGGATTCAAGTGCACCTACCTATAATGAGGTTTTATGCTAACCCCTAGGAAAAATGGGTGATGTATTTGTTAACATGCCATTTCCTACCCACCGAGAGTTTATGTGGATCTCTGGAATTAAAACCCCTGTGGAAATACTTCCAATGCCCATGACAGTAGTGCTCACTTCGTTCTCACCCTTATTGGTCATATGATCAACAAGCTGAAAGGGTCTATCAGACAGCTTTTAACACGGGACAGATGCAAGGAATATAAATCTGCCTGCTATTCTATACACCATAGGCAAAGCAGGAGTAGCACAGAGTGAGAGGCATATTCTAGTGTTCTCTGGGCACATAAATGAAAACCAGGGCTAATTCTAAGCCTGGCTATGACACAGATCTCTCTGTGGCCTTAGGCAGAATTCTCAGCCTAAGTTTCCTCATCTATAAATAGGGAATAATACTTATTGTCATAATATTAAGATGTCATGCGGATTAATTACTTGATATTTGTAAAGGATTTTAATAATGAAAAGTGTTAAGAATACGCAGTATTATTATCCTTCCTGTCCTTACTATTTATTTTACAATAATTCATGTGCCAAGTGCCACACTTTGATTTGGTTTTCACAGCTTGAATTCTATATTTTTTTCTGTTATAAATACAATTTTTTTCCTCTTACTAATTAGATTTTCTGTTAAGATTTTTTAAGGCAAAAAAGCCATGAAAAAATACTTACACTAACAGCAATTACAATATTAGCTGTAACTTGCATCATCAACTTTAGGCACTTTCCCTTTTTTAATTTTGACTTATAGGCTTTCACATGATGCTTGACAACAATCATCATCCATTGTTACTTCTTCAGATAGAGATATTCAAAGGAATTCACAGGTAATTTAAAGAGGTGTTATTTTTCTGAAAGTTATAATTTTTTTAAATGTAACAATAGCTAGACAGTTTAATAGAACACCATATTAATATTCATGGGAAACAGTTTAGTGATCTGCCTGTTTATGACATAGATAGAGCCCACCGTGTTACCTTATCGGGTGATGCTTTAGATCTCTCTGTTAGATGATTACACTATATCTGCTAAGCATTGGGTTTCGGAATACCAACACTCCCTGGAATCAAATGGCTCAAATTCAAGCAGACCTTCATTATTCTGAGTTGCTATAGATACATTAAAGTTCAGTACCATTTGCCAAGTGCGGATATTTAGGATGAGACCTAAAACCTGAATATAGGACTGCTTGCGTGGCTGACAGCACTCTTCTTCATCTCACTGTCCTTGGTCAAAAATGTATCCCATCCTCTCTCCCCCCCAGCCCCCCCACACACCCAGTAGTAAAATGATTCCTGATCTGTGTATCTGAACACAGACATGCTGCGAGATCCTTCGGGATGAAATCTGGCACTGATTTTCAGAGCAGCTGCGCACTCAACACTTCCACTGAAGTCAATGGGAGCTGCACTATTAGAATTTTGGACTATTGGGACAGGTTTGTATTCTGCAGGCAAATTATCAGATGCATTGCTACTCTGTGTATGCCCCTTTTTTCTCCATGAGTTCTGGCTGGGGAGATGGATAATTACCATAATTACATAATTATTTAAAGCCAATTTCAATCTGTGGATTGCAAACCTTTGCAGATGACTCACTTTCTCTCTCTTCTCATCTGTAGGCTTGTTCCTCTGTAGTAGATAAATGTCTGAGTCTATTCTAAGGTTTTCTTTACAAAAGACTCCTGTAGGGTTCCTAATTTATGTCTAGTTAAATCAGATACTGTCCATAGTACTATGGCAGATTACAAATGAACAGATGTAGATGCAAACATCATTGTAGGACAGTTTTTCAGAGAAAAAAATAAACAGCCCCTCTTTCCGTTGTCATGACTGTGATTGGCTGAGATGGGGGAAGATGGCAAGACATTATTAGTGAAGGGTGCCAAACTCTGGCACACTCTTACTCCTACAGTTAAGTAGAGTCTTTGTTGATAATTTTCTGAGTACATTCATTTAACTTAGTATTTCCTTTATTTGGGCATTCAGCTGGGACAGAAGGGATTGGTTTGGGGAGGAGGTAGTTTGGGGAGGTAGCAGAGAGCAGGATGAATCAAATATGTTGCCAATTTCTAGCAATAATTTTTTATCTATTTTTAATTGTGTATTGAGTAAACAGTGAGGAGATGCAGAAAATTTCTAATGAATAAATATTTGAGTTGCAGAACCTCCTGAAGAATCCACTTAAGGCAGAGCCTTGCGCTGAAAAATGAGCAAAGCTAGCTGCAATGCACTTTATTCACCTGGAGTAATATGAAAGACACTGCACAGATCTAAGGTGAAAAATAGATGGTTCTTTGGATCTTTCCCTGTTGATCATCAGAGTATTGTATATAGACCTGCTATATTATGTATGGTAATCTATTACCATATTAGGAAGTAATTACAGTTGGTAGGGGAAGGGGCATATCATCAGCAAGGGGCCCAGCCCTACACAAAGCAGTCTGACCTGACACAACTTCAGAAGCAGCCTCACAGCTGCCAAGAGACAATGCCAAAGAGCCGATCATGGACCTCAAATGCCACTGTGAGAATGATATCCCGGAACTTGGCATCCAAGACACACCCTGTTTGAGGCCACAGCTGTCAATTCTCCTCTGGGGGAAAGACAAGAAAGAGAGCGGGTGGGAAGAAAGGCTGCAGTACTCGGTGCAGGCACAACTTATGCTTGATTTTTAAAAGGCTCTGATGGTTTATCAAATAAACTCACTGCTTATTTTAAACCTGCAGACACGCGTTTTCCTATTGGAAGAAGTGAGGGTTTTTTTTAATATGGAGGCTCAAATTCAGGCTTGAGTGGGTGCAACCTCTTGGAGCCAGAATGTGAAGGTTTTCGGAAGAGAACAAACAAGAAGCCCTACTTTCTTTGTTGCTACTGTGAGACAAGGATCTCTGTAGGGTGACCAGACAGCAAATGTGAAAAATCGGGACAGGAGGTGGGGGTAATAGGAGCCTATATAAGAAAAAGACCCACAAATCGGGACTGTCTCTATGAAATCGGAACATCTGGTCACCCTAGAGCTGTGTGATGCAGTAATCAGGAGTGTGTTTTTAGTAGGCAGCAGACACAAACGTGACTATTCCCAGAGGCAGAGCGAATGGAGGGCACAGAGGGCACCTGCTTTCCCTTTTTTGCCTCCCCGCAGCCTTTAGGTCTATTTGTCAAGCATATTGTGCAAGTGCCAAAAGGAGGTGTAAGACACACACTGCCCTCTGCACACTCAACCAGCAGCAGCAGCTCCTATAGGGCCTGGGGCAGATCCCTGCTCTGGGCATTGCAGTGTGGCACACAGGGTCATGTGGCACTGTGACCCCAGGCACCAGAATGCAACGCCACTCACTCAGATTTGACCCGGCCATCACGGGATCGAACCTGAACAGCGCTGTGACCCCAGGCACCACGTCTCAATGCTCAGACTGGGGAGCCAGGCCACGCCCCATGGTACAGGGGCTGATGCTGCCAGGAGAGTGTGGGGCCATCACCAAAGACCCCTTCACCCACCCAATTGCAACCCCTGGCTCAGTCATTGAGTATTACCAGAGTCCTTTTCATGCAACTAAATATCCTAGGGGCCACCTCCTGCTTGGTGTCCCACACATAGGTCCATTGACTTCATTGAAGACTACTCAAGGGAGCAAGGTGCAGAGGATTCAGCATCAAAGGGATCTGGGAAATCATTTCATTATAGTCCAGCAATGGAGTGATCATTTCATTGGTGTACAAGACTAACAATCAATCAGCAGCATACCTACAAGCTCTCTACTCAGTTATATGGCAATGTATATTAGCTGCATAGACTATGTGTGGATGCACAGTTTTATCAAGCACATTGGGACAGATCTTGGCCCAGGTGATGGCCCCTTTGTGCCTCTCTGGGCAAATCAGGCTTCTCCTGGTCAGGGGATGGGGTGATACTCAGCTAACAGAGCTGGATCTGCACCACTCTGTCCCCTTCCCACAATGTAGGAGATATGTCAGGAGCTGGCCTAGGAGAGAGCAGGCATAGCTGGAGTGTTGCTGTATTCTGGCAATCCCCAGCGGGCAAAGCAGCCCTTTAGGAGCTGTATCCAGCCAGTGAGAGTTAGAGCAGACTTTAACTTACACAAGGGTCCAACCTGGCAGTCCTAGGAAGGCAAAGGTGGCATCAAGCACTCCTCAGCCATTACATACGGAAATGAAAGGGAAAAAATAGTCTACAGAATGTAGTTCTCAGCCTGCACCTGTACGTACGCTGCACATCAAGAAGGTCTGCGTTCTGTTTTACAGACTTCCTGTGTGATTTTGGGTAGGTCACAATCTCTCCCCACCTCAGTTTCCTTATCTATACAAGGGGGAGAATGATACTTCCCCTCCCTCAAAAAACTGCTTGAGGCTTAGTTCATTCACATTTGTAAAGTGCACTGAGCTCAGATGGAAGGTGCAATTCAAAAGTGCGAAGCATTTGTTATAATTTATTGCTACTAACAGTATACTGCGTAGAGAAAAAAATATGGGGAAAACCACAAAAAAAAAATCCAGTTAGGATTTTACTGTATTTGCATTTGGAAAAGTACTGATTAATTGTTCCATGAGTATCATGGTATTATCATAACATTTCTGCAAGTCACTGAGAACTACTAAATATTATTTACTGTCCCTTAACAGGAAGTATCTTGAATGTACAGGTCTATAGTATGGTAAAATATATTAATTTTTCATTTGAGATATGTAAATCTTTGTATGCATACTGAAATCATTATACTGTATATTGGAAGCTAAAAGCAAAATGGTAAAGTCCCTATACACACCAAGATAAAACAACATGGAAAGGAGCCCTCTGTGATTTTACTAAATCTAGCAGATCACATTTTCTAGAAAAGTACCAAGGTAGCCAAAAATAATCTGGAAACATTTCTCAGTAATCACTTGCTTGTACACTATATAGATAGCTACCTCATTCTCTTGTCTCATTTCATTAGATACCTCTAATAAAAATTACTGTGCTTTATTTACTGTAATAGCCCCAAAATACAGTAGATACAGTTTTCAAGAGTACAACATTCATCTGATGAAGTGGGTCTTAGCCCACAAAAGCTTATGATCCCTAAGATCTGTTAGTCTATAAGGTGCTACAAGACTCTGTCGCTTTTGCAGATCCAGACTAACACAGCTATCCCTCTGATACCAAATACTGTACTATAACTTACAAACAAGAGTGTTTGGGGCTGTTCTGTAGTATATGATAGTATTTAGTGTTATGCTCAATGGGATACAGTTTCAAAATGGAGTTACACACCCAAATCCTTCTCTGCTAGGAAAGTGAAAAAGGTTAGGTATATCTCTCGGGCAATACTTTGAAAATTAACCCTCTGTGTCCACTTCTCCAAAATGAAACAAGACTCTAGTAAGGGGAGATGCGCGAGGGAATTCTATTCTGAGAGTTTGCATGTGTTTCCAAATGCAAGTGAAACCTCGCCATTTGTGTGTATGGAGTTTGCCTGCCTTATTTGGAGCTTGGCTCCCAGGCAATGCAGAACACGTTGTTAAAAAAAAAAGATTAAATACCTAAAATACCTGGATCAAATAGTAAAATTCTAATAATATCTCAATATCCTTAGAAAGACTTCTCAGGACCTACCTTAAGCATGTTGGCATGGTAGTCACAAACCGATTCCTATGTGAATTTTCAGTGTTCACAATCTCTTGATGCTACAAACATGTAGACCTTGGGTGTGGGCTCTCATCATGTTGCTGGAGTACATGCTCTTCCTCATGTTCTAGGATTAAGGATCTGGAGTGACAGTTCTTCCCCTGTAGCTATACAGCATAGACAAACTGATCATGCTCAAGTCAATAGCAAAACTCTCAAGGATTTCAATAAGCAGAGAACTAGGTCTACCTACAGCCAAGGGACAGATTGTCAACTAGTGTAAATCAGTGTGGCTCCACTGAAGTAAATATTTTTTCAATGGTATTGTGAATCTGTCAGGATCACAATGGGTCTCTTGAGAACAGGATATTTGAGTCTTATGCTCTGCAAGTTGTTGTTTTTTATTAATTATTATTAGTAGTGTAATAATTTAAAATGTATTTGCCCTAAATCTGAAATCCTTATTCCATCTTTGAGTCAAAACTCCTACTGAAGTCAAAACATGCTCTGCCTGAGTAAGGACTGAATAAAACCAGATTAAGACTTTAGGATTTGGGCTTTACTGTATATTATTTTATACCCGAGTCCACTCTGGGCTGTCAGGGATTGGGACATAACATGTAGCCATTTCTGCATGTCTCTTTCATTTGTATGGGAGAGTTCAGTGACCACAGCAGCAAGCAACTGAGGTCAAAATGTCTAGATCCCGCTACCAATAAAATCATGTGTTATTTAACATGCAGAAACATGAGCTGGTGAAAATATTATCTTAAATTGACAAGTGCTATTTTGGATAAAGTACAGTCTCACTGTTACCAGCACCTCAGTCATAAAATGAAGGAGAGGGAAAATTCCATTAAACAAGCAAGAATTCAAAACCAGAAAGCAATCTGAAGTATTGTGGAGAGAGCAGTTTATGTGGAAATGCTGAGTGGTTAGCAGGCTCTCAGCGTGCAGTTACATCCAGTAATAACAGCTGCTGTCCATATTTTCTTCATCAGCCTGGGATCAGGATTCGATCCCCTGGTTTAGGGTACATTAGATGGTAAAAGAAGGTAGAGTTCCTAGACTTGGCATATGAGCCTCACATTCTTAATGCAGGGCCACACATAATGAAGTTCTCTCTTAAGGTGGCAGAATTGTTCTGAACTTTTCAACTCTTTAAACAAATGAGTTGGACTACTCCTGTGACTGATGGGGAAGTTACCTTATGGTTCAATCAAGATAAGGTGGAGTCCTTTTGTTTTAGAATTCTCTTGGCAAACTGAACTGCTCAGCCTGTTCCCATATAGGTTGTGAGGACTGGGAATAATATGCCTGAAATCATATTGCATCCCAAAAGTGCAGAATTCAGAACCTGCAAATTGCAGCTCAGAGTCAGGGACTATTTCTTCCAGAATGAGAACTTCTCCATGCCCAGTTGACTTGTGAGTGTGTTAAGAAGCAGAATTTCCACAAATCTAGAAAAAGTCAATGTCAAAAAAGCATGCCTTCTTCCCACAGGCCCAGTGCTATCCCTTCCCAAGGTCTGTCTGGCAACGCGGCAGTTATGAGAGGTTCTTTGAGCTGTGTCTCTGGTCATTTGGCAAGACTTACAGAATTCCACCTTGTATTTTAGGTCCTGCTCTATGCTGAGTTATTTCACTGACATTCAGGCTCACTACCAGCTTTTTGTAAGGCCCTGGTGCTTCTCATAATGTTATTCTGCAAGGAATGTAGGACGATGAGATTTCCAAAGGTAATTAGAATTTCTGCATAAAAATCACAGGCTAGATATGGACCCCTGCTAAGTAACTGGGCCATCTCTTAAAATTGTGGATACACAACTGCAAACTATCAGCACTGGTGGACATTTTAATTAGTCCTAACTCGCATGTTGAGGCTAGCAGGAGATACAGAAGCACAGTAGATGCCACTGAATCATCCCAAGCCTCCAGAGAATATGGGTGATTAATAGGGCTCCTCAGTAAGGTGTCAGCCACCCCTAAAGACCTTCCTGGTGCATATTCAGAAAGAGGCTTGAAATTCGTAAAATGCACAAGCGGCTTTAGACATCTAAGCATTGTATCAAAATCTGAATTGTTTATTAATAGAACATGTAAATTGTGATCTGTCACGATCCTGAAGCTATCAAAACCTTGAAAACATTTTGTGAATCTCTCTCATGTTCATAGACTTGTCAATCATTCTTTCTAGTTGTGTGTACTTGATCTTGGTGTCAGAAAGCTGTCTGGAACAACATGCTACAGGATTTTAAACATCTCTCTGAAACCAGAGTAGAACGCCAACAACTCTAGCTGCTGGCATCTGTTGAAACGGCTGTAGAATTGGAAACATCATCAAATGCCTGTTCCAGGGATGTGGTTAATAGATTATTTAGATCCACCAAATTTTTGTGTGCTTTCTCCCAAATCCACACAGAGTCTACTTGAAATAGCTCACAGGAGACCAGGCTTTTGTGGAACGTGCTCTAAAAATTTACCAGAGGAAGAATAAATGTAATCATTTCAGATATATTTTTACATCATGATATTTCAATTGGTTTAATATTAGCAGTCGCGTTAGTCTGTATCCGCTAATAAAACAAGGAAGACTTTGTAGTGCCTTAGAGACTAACCAGTTTCTCTCAGTATAAGCTTTCGTGGGCTATAGCCCACTTCATCGGATGCATAGAATGGAACAGAAGTAAAATGCATTTATACACACAGAAAGAAAGAAAAAAAAAGTTTCAGAACAGAAAAACTTCCAAAACAGACTCCAAAGAGAAACTGAGGAACTGAAATTCATTTTCAAATTGGATACAATTAACCAGGGGCTAAATAGGACTTGCGAATGGTTCTCTCATTACACTAATTGATTGCATTTCCCTTGTTAATTTACCTTCAACACTTGTTATCTCGTGCGGACACAGAAACCCATTTCAAAAGGTATTTTTTCTCCTGCTGATAATGGCCCATTCAGACTTAGCAGCCCTCTTAGAATTGGTATGCTAATGTACAACTTTTTTTTTCTTCTTTCTGTGTGTATAAATGCATCTTTCTTCTGTCCCATTCTATGCATCCGATGAAGTGAGCTATAGCCCATGAAAGCTTATGCTGAAATAAACTGGTTAGTCTCTAAGGTGCTACAAAGTCTTCTTCGTCTTATTTGCGGATATTTCAACTAACTTCTTCTGGATCTGGCCCCCCAGCCCTCATTATCACTCACATGTCCTTTGAACTATAGTGGGGTTTCTTGTAGCACATACACTTTTCTATATTTGTGTGTGTCAAACCGCTTCTGTCACTTTCAGGACTCAAGATATGTATAGTCCTTTTTCCTATGACATTGACAGACCCCATAAGAGCACATCACTCTGTCAGTGCTTTAACTACACTATTTCTTCCTCTCCTGTGCAGTCCTCCTAGACAGGGAAGAAGGCAGATTGGAACCCTCCAGACTAAGTTCAACACACAAGGGAAGGCCCTTTTCTTAGTGCAATCCACACTAATTGTCCTTTAAGCAGGTAGTTTTCATCAAACATGGTTCCAATGTCTCCTTTGTGTTTTATGAGGCCCACCTCAATGGTTGTAGTTACTTGCAGTGGCCACATTAATAACCAAAGTGTCAAACACATACATCCTTGCCTGTGTAAATAGCATGGACTTTGAATTAGCCCAAACATCTTATCTCTGGACAGGGCCAATTGAGCACTACCCCAAAGCTGCTCCAATTTAGGACTGGAGAACACCTCCTAAAAAGTCTCTTCACAGACCACCAGTGTCAGACCTCAACATCTGAATCTATTTTAAATTTAGCATTCAAATCCGGTACAAGAATTGTGTGTTTGGATGCGGATGTCAGGAAAAAAGCACCATTCATCTTTGCTTGGGCTATCATCTTCATCCCTCTGCTTCGACTGACATAGTCCCAATGTTCTTCTCTCTTACCTTTCTTGAACATGCCTCTGCTGGCTGGGTACACCTCATTTGAATGTGTTCTTCATTATACCTCCCACTTTTCAGGGACTCAGGACTCCTAAGCAGTATTTTTTATTGTACTTCTCTCTTCCCTATGGGAATTTTTTTCTTTGTTACTTCTTGTAGCACGTTTCCATGACATTCTTGGTACTAACTTGCACTTGGCACCAACTTGTACTGTGGTTCTGTGCACTTATTTTTAAAAACATATATAATGCAAAGGAGGTGCAAACTGGACTTCTGAGCAACTTGCTCCCATTAAATCCTCCCCAGGTTTTACAATCGGGCTAAGGCTTGCCAGGACAGAACATTGGAAATATATTCCATACTGTGCGGATATTCACACAATGCAGCTACAACCAATCAAGCCAATAATAGAAAGGTACCTAAATTAATCTCGGTGCTTAGATTTACAGAGTCCACAGCAAACTGAACATAACACAGCCCCCTTAAGCTCCTGGCAGTAGCATATACAAAATTTCACAGTCAGGCCATCTTGTGCTAGAGAGTAGGAGGAATACAATTTGTGTTAAGTAATCATCAAAGACAAAGATGAGAAAGTTCTCTCACGACCAATACAAGTAAGCTTTGGAAGAATATCCTTAGATGCTGCTGCCTCTCCAGTTATAACTGAGACCAGGAGCATAGTGGCAATATTACTTTAACAAAGACAGAGGCTCCTGTCTGCAGCAAATGCAGAAGGTATCATAAATTATATATATTCTGAACTTAAACGGACAGGTGCATTATTACAGTACGCTCATTTTCCTGCCCTGTGGCTCAAACTCCCACTTAATCTTAAATGCAAAGGACTGTGGTATGGAAGACTTAAAAAATACAATTCCTGAGAGCTATTTTTGGAGGCTTGAATATTTGACCCAATGCTAGCAGCTTAAAAATTCAAGACACATGACTCAGAGGTCAACCTGATCAGTCCATGACATCAGCTGTGTTAAGAAATTTAGACTTCAGCATTGTTAGTTAATCAGCTTCACATGACAATAAATACTTATGGGTATTGGATTTAACTTTCCCATCAACAAAGATGTAATTGTTTCGAAGATTGGGAAAACTCGCTACAAGGTTAGCGGTTTTATTCCTTGTTTCAAGATGTGGTTTTATTCCTTGTTTCAAGAAAAAAAATTGAACTATGAAAAATAAATAAGAGAGGGGAGCAAGAACATGATTTGAGGATTAGTTTTTACTTTCACTTTTCAGAGTTTTGGAAAAAGAAGCAACTGTTTGAGAACTATAATGCTATCCCACAAGTGTACTACTTATTGAATGAAAATATTAACAACTTAATTACAAAATATTTGTTTAATGCAATTACCTGCCCAATGGCATTAAAAATGGACTTGTGCTAAATGAATGTATCACCACACTGGATCAGAGCCAGAGTGCATCTAATCCAATATCCTGTCTCCAACAGCGGACAATGCCAGGCGCTTCAGAGGAAGCTGCGAGAACACTGCATTAGGCAGATGTGGAATAATCTACCACCCATGTCCCCTTGTTTTGTGTTACAAGACAGGGAGAATACAAGTTCCCGATTGATTTCTCTAGCCCGTGTGTTATTTATAAAGTTTTATCGTGACCCTTTAATATTTGTCTCCCTTCTACATTAATATTCCCAATCTTTTCCATCTCTCTTCATGTGAGAGATTTTCTAGGGCCTTCATCATTCTTGCTCATTCTTTCTCTGAGTCTCTTCCAGGTCTGTAACATGATGTGACCCTGTGTTTTGTAGGGAAGTTGGCGCTCAACTTGAATCACCATCCAAGGTTCATATTCTAGTCATTTGTCCAATAGTTTCTATTAATAAACTTCCAACACTGAACAACTTCAGGACTTGTAATACTGCCAGACCTAGAATTAAACCAAAGATAGATATGTACCTGAAAATGGAATTCACATTGGCTACAGTAGTTGAAGTAATTCCTGATTCTTTTCTAGAAACAAAGATGGGAAGTCACTTCATAGTCAAACTCACTCAGAAAAACTCCATCCCTTTTCTGGATACTATTTGGGTTTTAGGACTTTTGCTCAAGTCCCTTTATTGTGATGATAGCTGTAAAGATTCCTGTCCTGCGCATTGATCTCTGATGTACACTACAGGCATTGTAAACAGAATTTTCATCACTGTCATTCATTGCTTAGGAATGCAATTCAAGATGGACTTTTGTCATTGTTGGGAAAGAGACCGTGTGGGCTTTAATACTCATTATAGTGTGAAAAATGGTATTTATTAATCATAATAATACTTTGCATTCTGGTCCACTTGAAGACAGTTGGAAAGCTTTGCCACTGATTTTGGAGGGAGCAGAATTTGATCCTTAGTCACTTCCAAGATACTTCTTTTTTACAGAGAAAATCAAAAGGGTTAGCTCAGAGTTTCTGTAGTGAAAGCATACCATGTAAGAGAATCTATTAAATTTTGCAGACTGGTCTAAGCCTTCAGGTGTAGATGTCCCACAGACATCTTGTTATATATAAAACCCTAGCAAGCAGCAATGAACAAAAATACTAAAATGCAATCAGGACAGCTGGCACTATCATTTAACTGCTCATTCACCACTAATATATGAAGTGGGCAGCACAGGTCAAAGCATATACAATACAAGTGTAATAAGGTGACATACGTGTCAAAATGAGTTTAAGTCTACAACCAGATAGATCGTAAAAAATATAGTTCAAGATCACTGTTGTTCTCCCATCTGCCCAAATAAGAAATTCAATTTGTTTTCCTCTTTCAACAATATATAGAATTTTCTATTTATGGCTCTCTGTTAAAGAAAAGTTGTAGACTAGAGCAGTCTATTATGTTCCAATATTATTATATGTGGGACTATGGGTATGTCTTCACTACAAAATTAGGTTGATTACCTTGCAGCCGATTTTTGTAAGCAGGCTGCATAGAATCAATTTTATGCGCCCCCATAAAGCACGGCAAGTCGGCAGCATCTGTCCACACAACTGTGGCAAGCGTCGACATAGTGAGTGGTGCACTGTGGGTAGCTATCCCACAGTTCCCGGAGTCCCCCGCAGGCACCATTTTGAGTGCTGCACTGTGGGTAGGCATTTCATTATTTCGCGCCCTTGTTTCATGCCGCCGACGCCATTTTGAGCAGTGCACTGTGGGTAGGCATCCCATTATTCGCACCCTTTCTCCACGCTGCACTGATGCCATAGCAGTACAAGCATGGAGCCTGCTGAGACAACCGCTGCAGTACTGGCCGTCGTGAAGACCTCGCACTTGGTTGTGAACTTTATGCTGCATCGTCTGCAGAGGAAGGCAATCCGGAGACAACTGCACTTTCCGGAAACTGACGACAGTGATGAGAAGATGGACCTGGACGTGCACACGGACAGGGACACTGACGTTTTTGAAAGTAGGGGGGTCCGACAATCTGGCAAATTTGGTGGCAATGGGGCAGGCTCATGCCATGGAACGCCGATTCTGGGCCAGGGAAACAAGCACTGACTGGTGGGACCGCATAGTGCTGCGGGTCTGGGATGACTCACAGTGGCTCAGAAACTTTCACGTGCGTAAGGGCACGTTCATGGAACTTTGTGACTTGCTTTCCCCGGCCCTCCAGTACAAGAATACCAGAATGAGAGCAGCCCTCACCGTTCAGAAGTGAGTTGTGATAGCCCTCTGGAAGCTTGCAATGCCAGACAGCTACCGGTCAGTCACGAATCAGTTTGGGGTGGATAAATCTACAGTGGGGTCTGCTGTGATGCAAGTAAGCAGGGCAATCATCGATCGGCTGCTACCCAGGGTTATAAACCTTGGAAATCTGCAAGCTACAGTAGATAGTAGTTTTGCCGCCATGGGATTCCCTAACTGTGGTGGGGCTATAGGTAGGACTCATATCCCTATCTTGGCACCGGACAACGAGGGTGCAGAGTACAGAAACTGCAAGGGGTATTATTCTGTGGCCATGCAAGCACTGGTTGACTACAAGGGACGTTTCACCGACCTGTACGTGGGATGGCCGGGAAAGTTCATGACGCTCGTGTGTTCAGGAACTCTAGGATATTTAGAGAGCTGGAGCAAGGGATTTTCTTCCCAGACCAGAAAATGACTGTGGGGGGGGGGTGTATAAATGCTGATCGTTATTCTTGGGGACCCAGCCTACCCCTTAATGCCCTGGCTTATGAAGCCCTAAACAGGATCCCTGGACAGGGGTCAGGAGCTGTTCAACTATAGGCTGAGCAAGTGCAGAATGGCAGTTGAGTGCGCATTTGGCCGCCTCAAAGTGCACTGGCGTACATTACTCAATCGCTCAGACATCAGCAACAGAAATGTGCCCATTGTTATTGCTGCTTGCTGTGTGCTCCACAATCTCTGTAAGAGCAAGGGGAGACATTTATGGCAAGGTGGAAGGCAGAGGCAAATCTCCTGTCCATGCTTCCCATCAGCCAGACAGCAGGGAAAGTAGAAGAGCGCACCAGGAGGCGCTGCGCCTCAGAGACACCAATATGTTTTGTGATTTGTGTGTAAATTTCTGTTTAGTTCTGGAGTTAAAATGATTGAAGGGGGCATTTTGAGGTGACTGGAAGAAGTATTTATAGAACTCATGGTCTTTCTAGCATTGTACCCAGATGACTTTCAAATCTCCCAGCCTTGCCCTTTGAAGACACTAATGGTGTTCCTAGTATAAAGAATACCAAAATCAAAGTAGGATTCACTGTTCACTATAGTGAGCGAAGTATATAGCTCAGGACAGACAGCTCGGCAAGCGATGGAAAAAATCTGCAAAACAGATGTAGAGTGCACCAGAATTGTCATGTCAGACTGCACCCCTTCTGAATAATCATGATCATTTACTGTTATGCAGCAGGGCAGATTTTGCCGCCCTTATTCATTTGATTAGTACTGTTATCTGCAAATAGTTCCATTGAAATCAATGGGACTTCTTCAGCTTCAGTGCGGGTGGCTGAATTTGCCCCATAGTGATTCTCTCATGATTCTCAGCTGCTGGCAGTAGGAGACTGAGGCTATGAAAAATGTTACCTGGGGCTGATTGAGAGAATTGTGTTACCCATTTAAATCTCTCCTAGCAATGGACTCACAGCATTACTGACCAAGTTTATGGTTTTATGGTAATTATGAGTGAAGGTGCACAAATCTGTGTGTTGTGCTGGCAGAGTTGTGTTGAACTGTGTGTGAATTGTTTTCTGCTGGGAGATTTTTATTTTATGTGTGGGTTGTGTTGCACTGGGAAACATGTATGTCTAGGTGTGATTGGGGTTATTCTGTGTGCTGGTTATGTTGTTGCTTGGGTGATTCTGCTGATTAGTGTGTGGACTGCATTGCACTGGAAAAGTTGTGTGGACTTGTGAAGGTTCCCAATGAAATTCACTGTTGAGAAGTGCAAAGCAATGCACACTGGAAAAAATATTTCCAACTAAACAACCATAATGATGGGATCTAAATTAGCGGTTACCACTCAACAGAAAGATCTTGGAGTCATTGTGGATAGTTCTCTGAAAACTTCAGCTTAATGCAGAGCAGTGGTCAAAAAGGCCAAAAGGGTATTAGGGCTTACTAAGAAAGGGATAGAAAATAAGACAGAAAATATCATAATGCCACTATATAAATCCAAAGTATGCCCATACCTTGATACTATGTCCAGTCTGGTTGCCCCGTCTCAAAAAGGATCTAGAGAAACTGGAAAAAGTTCAGAGGATAGCAACAAAGATGATCAAGGATATGAAATGGCTTCCATAAGAGACTAAAATATTAGGGCTGTTCGGCTAAGAAAAAAGACAAGGAGGATATGATAGAACAGTGGCTCTGAACCTTTCCAGACTACTGTATCCCTTTCAGGGGTCTGGTTTGTCTTGCATACTCCAAGTTTCACCTTACTTTAAAAACTACTTGCGTACAAAAATACAAACAGAACACTATTTCGGAAAAATTGCATACTTTCTCAATTTTACCATGTAATTATAAAATAAATCATTTGGAATATAAATATTGTACTTACATGTCAGTGTATAGTCTATAGGGAAGCACAAAAGTCATTTTCTGTATGAAATTTTAGTTTATACTGACTTTGCTAGTGCTTTTTCTGTAGGCTGTTGTAAAATTAGGCAAATATCTAGATGACCTGAAGTACTTCCTGGAAGACCCCTGCAGGATACGTGTACCCCTGTTTGAGAACCACTGTGATAGAGAGCTACAAAATCATGAATGGTGTGGAAAAAGTGAAGAGAGAAGGGTTATTTACCCTTTCCCACAGTATGAAAACCAAAGGTCACCTGATTAAATGAATAGGCAGCAGGTTTAATGTGAACAAGAGGAAATACTTTTTCACACAACATACAATTAACATGTGGAACTCTGCCACAGGATGTTGTGATGGCCAAAAGAATGACTAGGTTCACAGAACTGGATACAGTCATGGAGGATAGGTCTATCAATGGCTATTACCCAAAATGGTCAGGGACCCAAGCTCTTGCTAGGGGCAACCCTAAACGTCTAACTAACAGAAGCCCGGAAGAAAAGACAGAGATAGATCTCTCCAGAACTGCCCCATTCTGTACATTCCCCCTGAAGCTCTGTCAGCACTGATCACTGTCTGAGACAGGATACAGGGCTAAACGTATCATTGGTCTGGCCAATAGTGCAGTTCTTATCCATTTAATAAATGGCAGAGCTATTATGCAAATAAATTTATCATCCACCTGTGACTACCTTACCTGCTCTCTGCCCACTACTCCATGTTTCTTTCTCTAGCACTTCTTTTATCATTCTAATCCACTGAGAATATTCAAACAGATGGCTTGGGGTGAAGAGTTTACACTAAGTCAATTTATGACAAAAATATTTCTTCCTCCTCTCCCAATTTTTCCCCACAAATGACACCCAAGATAAGAAAGATTTAAACCCAGCCTGATAATACCTAAAAATGTTATGTCTTGAAAACCCATTGTGTCATGTTATTGCAGGGGCAGAAACAGGAGCTTTATCTTGTTTATTCAGGAGACCTGGGTTCTATTCCCAGCTCTGCTACTGGTCTACTGGGTGACTTTGGGAGAGTCACTTTACCCAATCTGTGCCTCAAGTTATCCATCTGTAAAATGGAGAGAAAGACACTGACCTGCTTTGTAAAGCACTTTGAGATCTCTGGATGAAAAACACTACATAAGATCCAGGTATTATTATCCCATTGGAAAGGGAAGATTTCCAGCTTCCCACAGCACTCACATGGAAAGGCCCAAGATATCAAAGATGTTTGCCCTTTTTTAAAAAAAAATACTATTTTTGGCATGTATTGTGGCTCAAGTTGGAACCTGCAGCAACAAAGTCAATAGGAGTCTTGTCCTGGTCTTCAATGGATAGAGAATTGGGCTCATGGTAGGAAATTCCAGATGTTTATTTTTAAAATATACAATATGATTTTGGAAATGTCAAGTTGTGCTCATAAATCCCCTACACAATCACATATTTAAAATGTTAGCCTCGTCCCCTCGCCTCATTCCCTTCTGCTATTTGTTACATCTCCTGTTGCATCTTGTCTGTAGCTATTGGAGGACAAGACCTCATCTTACCATGTGTCTAATACATACACATATTTATGATAGATGGTGTCAAAGTAAATAATTGTCAAAGAAGTTAATCAAATTGCAGTAAGTATAGTGTCCTAAGGCTGGGATTTTGCAACAGGACCATATTAATTAGTTTCAACTTACTGTTAACATTTGTCCCTTACAAAGCTACTCACAGCAAAAAACAGGGTTACTTACCTGTAACTGTTGTTCTTCGAGATGTGTTGCTCACATCCATTCCACTATAGGGTCAGGCACGCGCTGCGGGCCTGGTTGCCGGGCAGATTTTTCCCCTAGCTGCAGACTGGGCGAGCAGGGAGCCCCCTGGAGTGGCGCCACTGAGGCACTCTATAAGTACCCCTGCGACACAGTCTGGCCCCCAGTTCCTTCTTTGCCGGCTAACCCGACAGTGGGGAAGGAGGGCGGGTCTGGAATGGATGTGAGCAACACATCTCGAAGAACAACAGTTACAGGTAAGTAACCCTGTTTTCTTCTTCGAGTGATTGCTCACATGCATTCCACTATAGGTGACTACAAGCAATACCTAGGAGGTGGGGTCGGGTGGACCCATTGCTGCTCGTAAGACCGCTGACCCAAACGCCGCATCGTCCCTGGTTTGCTGGACTATGGCGTAGTGGGCGGCGAAGGTGTGGACGGAGGACCAGGTAGCCGCCCTGCAAATGTCCGTGATAGGGACTCCTTCCCGGAAGGCCGCAGAGGACGCCTGCGCTCTCGTGGAATGTGCTGTTACTCTCTCAAGCGGCTTGCCCGCGAGTTCATAACAGGTGTGAATGCACGAGGTGATCCAGGAGGAGAGCCTTTGGGCGGAGACTGGCTGGCCCTTCATTCTTTCCGCAATTGCTACGAAAAGTTGCGTTGATTTCCTGAATTGCTTTGTTCTGTCTAAATAAAAAGCAAGAGCCCTCCTAACGTCCAACGTGTGTAATTGTTGTTCCCTTCCAGAGGTATGTGGTCTAGGATAAAAGACTGGGAGACAAATGTCTTGATTCACATGGAAGGGAGAAACCACCTTAGGCAGGAAGGCCGGGTGGGGACGTAGCTGCACCTTGTCATTGTGGAAAATAGTGTAGGGCGGCTCGGAGGTCAGTGCACGGATCTCTGACACTCTGCGAGCCGAGGTGATAGCTACTAGGAATGCCACCTTCCAGGAAAGGTGGAGTAAGGAACACGTGGCGAGGGGCTCGAACGGGGGCATCATAAGGCGTGAGAGCACCAGGTTGAGGTCCCAGGGTGGAATGGGACACTTGACGTTCGGGTACAGTTTATCCAGGCCCCTGAGGAAACGGTATACCACAGGATCTGAAAAGACTGAGTGGTTCTCCTGGCCCGGATGAAAAGCCGATATGGCAGCGAGGTGGACGCGTATGGTAGAAGTAGAAAGGCCCTGGTTTCTAAGGCCTAAGAGGTAGTCCAGTATGCGCGGGATAGCCGCCTCACTTGGGACTATATCCTGTTGTCTGCACCATGCAGAAAAGCGGGTCCACTTGGCTGTATAGGTACTTCTGGTGGATGGTTTTCTACTTCCCAGAAGGACATTCTGTACCTCAGTCGAGCATAAGAGCTCAGGACCTCTCAGCCATGGAGTAGCCAAGCTGTGAGGTGGAGGGACTGCAAGTCCGGATGCAGGAGGCGACCGTGATCCTGCGAGATCAGGTCGGGCCACAGCGGGAGGCTGATGGGAGGGGCCCTGGACAGCCGGAGGAGGGACGCATACCAGCATTGCCTGGGCCAGGCCGGGGCTATGAGGATGACGTGTGCCCTGTCCCGTCTGATCTTCAGGATCACCTTGTGGAGAAGCGGGATCGGAGGGAACGCGTAGAACAGGTGCCCCGTCCAGGGTAGGAGGAAGGCATCTGTCAGGGATCCCCGGGAGCTGCCTCGAAAGGAGCAAAACTGGAGGCACTTCCTGTTCTGCCTGGAGGCGAAGAGATCGATGTGGGGAAATCCCCACCTCAGGAAGATCGGTCGGATGACATCCGGCCGAAGGGACCACTCGTGGGACATGAATGACCTGCTGAGGTGGTCCGCCAGTGTGTTCTGAATCCCGGGGAGGAAAGAGGCCACCGGGTGAATGTTGTGGGCTATACAAAACTCCCATAGGAGAATCGCCTCTTGACACAGGGGATTGGATCGGGCCCCGCCCTGCTTGTTTATGTAGTATTGGGCTGTGGTGTTGTCCGTCAGCACCGCCACACAGTGACCCTGTAGCGTGTCCCGGAACGCTTGGCACGCAAGTCGGACGGCCCTCAGCTCCCGGACATTGATATGGAGGCAGAGGTCTGACTCCGACCAGCGGCCTTGTGTCCTGAGATCCCCTAGGTGAGCTCCCCAACCCATCGACGAGGCGTCCGTCACTAGGGACATGGACGGGCTGGGGGGGAGGAAGGGGACCCCTCGGCACGCATTGCTCTGGTCTTCCCACCAGGTCAGAGCGGATAAGGTGGCGTTGGGGATAGAAAGGAGGGTGTCCAAACTGTCCCGTCTTGGCCGGTAGGCCACTGCGAGCCACGATTGCAGTGGGCGTAGTCGCAGTCTGGCGTGCTGTAACACGTAGGTGCACGACGCCATGTGACCTAACAGGCTGAGGAAGACTCTGGCCGTGGTCATTGGACAGCTGCGGAGCTGTCTGATAGCCGACTGGATGGCGAGAAACCGGGGTTGGGGCAAAGACGCCCTTGCCACCCTGGAGTCTAGTAGGGCCCCAATGAACTCTATGCTCTGGGTGGGCTCCAGGGTGGACTTTACCTCGTTGAGGAGGATTCCCAGGCGGTCGAAGGTGTTGATGACCAGACGCACGTGTTCTGACACTTGGACCCTGGAGGTGCCCCGGATCAGCCAGTCGTCTAGGTACGGATATACCTGTACCCCGCGGCGCCGCAGGAACGCCGCCACTACTGCCATGCACTTCGTGAATACCCTGGGCGCGGTGGACAGGCCGAAGGGCAGGACTGCGAATTGATAATGTTCTTCCGCTATTAGAAAGCGGAGGTAGCGCCTGTGAGAGGGTTTGATGCTCACGTGGAAGTAGGCATCCTTCATGTCGAGGGCAGCGAACCAGTCTCCCGGATCCAGAGAGGGAATAATAGTGCCCAAGGTGACCATGCGGAACTTGAACTTGATCATGTAGGTGTTGAGTTCGCGCAGGTCCAGGATGGGCCGGAGGCCCCCTTTCGCCTTGGGGATTAGGAAGTAGCGGGAGTAGAACCCCTTTCCCCTGAACTCCTGTGGTACAGGTTCGATGGCTCCCAGTGCGAGGAGCGACCTGACCTCCTGTACAAGCAGTTGCTCGTGAGATGGGTCCCTGAAGAGGGACGAGGGAGGTGGGTGGGTTGGAGGAGTGGAGGAGAGTTGGAGGGAGTATCCCACCTCCACCGTGCGGAGGACCCACTGGTCCGATGTGGTGTCTGACCATGCACGGTGGAAGTGAGACAAACGGTCTCCGAAGGGAGGATCCAGGACTGTAGTTATTAAGCTGCCCCCGGGCGCACCATCAAAAGTTGGACCTAGGCCCCTGGGAAGGCTTAGGTCCCCGCTGTTTCCCGCCCTGCCTAGGCCCCTGACGCTTGCGGAAGGGGCGGTTTCTCCTGCCGGAGGAGTCCTGTGGCTGGCGGGCGGGAGGGAAGAACTTCCGGCGCGGAGGGACGAAGGGGCGCCTTTGCGGCCCCGGGGCGTGCATGCCGAGGCCCTTGAGGGTCACCCCTCTGTCATTGAGGGCCTGGAGCCGCGCATCTGTGCCCTCCGAAAAGAGGGCCTGTCCCTCAAACGGGAGGTCCTGGATTTTGTACTGCATCGCCGGGGCAAGGCTGGATGAGGAGAGCCATGCTGCCCGGCGAAGGGCTATGCCCGAGGCCATAGTCCTGGCCGCCGAGTCCGCTGAGTCCAGGGCCGCTTGCAGGGTGTGTCTTGAGATATCCCTGCTCTGAGTCAGAAGGGCCCTAAACTCCTGTCTGCTCTCCTGGGGGAGAGCGGTCTCGAATTTGTTGAGGGCCTCCACTGTATCGAAGTGGTGCCTACTCATTAGGGCCTGATGGTTAGCCACCCGAAGTTGGAGGCCCCCGGAGGAGTAGACCTTCCTGCCAAAATGGTCCAGCCTCTTGGCTTCTTTGGCCTTAGGTACCTGGGCCTCCTGTCCATTGCGCTCTTTATTGTTCACCGACTCCACCACCAGGGAGGAGGGCGTAGGGTGAACATACAAGTACTCATAGCCCGTGGCCGGGACAAAGTAGCGCTTCTCTACCCCCCGGGCGGTGGGGGGGATGGAGGCGGGGGTCTTCCAGACCGACGTGGTGTGCGCTTTAATTGTATTAATGAATGGCACAGCCACACGTGCCGGGGTGCCCTTTGTCAGCATGGTGGTGACCGGGTCATCCACCATCTGGATCTCCTCAAGGGGCAGGTTCATATTTTTCGCAACTGCCTGGAGGAGGTGCTGGTAATTAGAGAGTTCCAGGGCGGGCGGGCTGTTGGAAGAGGTGCCCGCCACCACCTCAACCCCCACTGGGGAGGCGTAAGGCCCTGGCTCTCGGGGGCTGTGTATTGCCGACGGCTGGCTGGCCAAGGATGGCCCTGGTAGGTCCTGCCGAGTAGCCCTGGCACATACTGGGAACCCCGGCTCGGACTGGGTTTCCCCCGGTTGGTCATGCTCCCATGCCACCCATTCTGGCCAGGTCGGGTTTAGGGTGGCTGGGGCTGGTCCCATTACTGGAGGGGACGCCGAGGCAGAAGAGTGCCATGGAGCCGCTGTGGTGGCCGACTGGAGGGCCTTGGGCGGAGAGTCATGCTGGGTTTGTGTGCCAGCCGACTCTCTACGCCTCCGGCGCCGAGGGCTTCTCGACCGGTGCCGGGAGAAGTGACTGTCCCCTGATGATCGGCTACTGCTGGATCCACTTCTGCGGGATCCACGGTGCCGCGATGACGACCGGTGCCGGGCTGATCGTCGGTGCCGCGATGAGGTCCGGTGCCGGGGCGAGCGGCGGTGCCGCCTAGATGTGGAGCGCCGATGTCTGCGGTGCCGCGACGACGAACGGTGCCGAGGAGATCGGTGCCGTGTCGATCGTGACCGGTGCCGCGACGACGAGCGGTGCCGGGAAGATGAGCGGCTCGGCGAACGGCGTCCAGAGCGGCCCCTGTGGCAGCTGACGGACCGGTGCCGGGAGTGCGACCGGTGCCGGGAGTACGACCGGCGTCTGTCCGTGCGGGAGTGCCGGGACTCCGACCGGCGCCAGGACTCAGACCGGCGGCCGGAGCGCGATCTGCGCGATCGGCCATGAGGAGACCCGGAGCATGGTCTCAACTCATTGCGGCGCCGAGACTGCGACCGGTGCCGGGAAGCTGACCGGTACCGGGAGTTAGATCGGCGCCGCGAGATCGATCGGCGTCCGTGCCCAGCCGGGCTTCGAGCCGCGATCTCCGTCACGGTCATGGGCGGCTTGCCCCTAGACCGGACAGGTTGCTGAGGGGTGTCCTCGGCAAGCAACCTCCTCGCAGCAGCGAACGCCTCCGGCGTGGAGGGAAGCTGCTGCGGAATCGGCACCCTGAGTGGCGAGACCACTGGCACCGGACTCGACGGGGCCTCCTGCGGCGCCGGAGTCGTCGGTGCGGGTGCGGGCGGCTGTGCCTCTGGTCGGCTCCCCGGCGGCGACCGTGGGCGCGTGAGCGGTGCCGGAGGCTGCACGCGGTCCGGTGCCGATGCTGGGCGCGGATCCGAGTCCTTTCTGCGCTTAGCGCTGGGGGAGCGCGACCGGTGCCGAGGCCTTGCTTTCGCCGGCTTGGGTGCGGGGCCCGGTGCCGCACTCGAGTCCGGAGTGAGGGCCGCCTCTAACAGGATCTGCCGCAGGCGGGATTCTCTGTCCTTGCGGGTCCTGGGTTTGAAGGCCCTGCAAATTTTGCAGGAGTCTGCCAAGTGCGCTTCCCCGAGGCACTTAAGGCACTTGGAGTGTGGGTCCCCCGCAGGCATGGGCTTCCCACACTCCGCACATGGCTTGAATCCCGGAGCCTTGGACGACATGGCTCCGGTGGCAGGGAAAACCCCTGCACCTAACTATTTACACTATAACTACTTAACGACTTCTTAACAACTACTTAACAACAACTATTAATGAGAACAATAGGAATAACAGCTAGGAGATAAGGAGAACGCTCAAGAGCAGTACTCCTGTTCCGACTACCAGCGCGAGCGGTGAAGAAGGAACTGGGGGCCAGACTGTGTCGCAGGGGTACTTATAGAGTGCCTCAGTGGCGCCACTCCAGGGGGCTCCCTGCTCGCCCAGTCTGCAGCTAGGGGAAAAATCTGCCCGGCAACCAGGCCCGCAGCGCGTGCCTGACCCTATAGTGGAATGCATGTGAGCAATCACTCGAAGAAGAACCTTACCTTAAGTTCACCGGCCAAGAGAAGCTTCTTCCAAAAGCATCTGTAACTTGATGAAGATGGTCTATGTTGCATCTCAAGAAACAAAGCATGTAATCTCTGGGTAACTGATTTCAGCCTTGATTAACCCAGAATCACTCTCACGCCAAGACATTATACACTGTAGTGCTCTATCACATTTTGAAGCACAAGCTGTCATTGGAAAATCTGTATTTTCAAATATTAAGTAGAAGTGACTACCTTCGACTCAAGCAAAGCCAGAATTTAAGCTCTACTCCTATTGCTTTTCTCCAGTACATAGTATTTTTAAAAGAAATGTGGGGGATATTTGATAGATACAACTTGCAGGTTGTACACATGAAATCAGATGACAAAATAAATAACAGTATGTTTAATAAAAACAGAAAATTTAAGAACATAAATCAGGCAGAGTTACTTTGTGTTCTATTTACTCTTCTAGGAGCATCACTATCTCATATCAGAAATCACAGGATGCATGACAGGATATAAAAAAGACCAAAAACAAATACTGGCATCAATTTCCCTTCCCCCCTCCTACCACAACGGTCTGAGTTGTATGAGATGCTATATCTGATGGTGGTATTTCCTAACTGGCACTGATCTGCTTTCAGATACCAGACTGCAGTTTGGAATTAGTTTTACACTTAGTGTATTTCACACTGTCCACTGTATACAACACTCAACAGAAGTACTCAGACCTGGAGCCCTCACTTTTGAAGGTCATCTGAGAATCCATGCTTGACCGAGAACAAAGCAGAAGTCTTTCTGACTCATCAGTGTCTCTTCGAGTCCAGAGCTCTCCTCCTGGGCCCACTGAACGGGGCTTAAGGGAAAGTGTTTCAAATTTGACATAGGTCTCTTTTGCAAGGTCAGCTTCCCTGGAAGATTTTGGTTTCCTGTGAAGTTTTAAAACTTTATAAAGTAAGAAAAATATTAAAGGTAGAACAATCACACATGCCGCACTGCTGGTCATGACCAAAATAGAAACTTGAGACCCACTCTCATCATTTATTCTATCCGTGGAGAAAATGATGCATTGATCTTTTGTCGGTGGGACTCCTTTGGGACAGACACATGCCATGTATTGTGTACTAGGCTGCAAACCATCTATTGTGACTTTGTTTTTGCTGGGATCTGTACTCAGAGGCAGCATATCTTTCTCACCATACTTGGAGTACAATACAGTCACTGCAGAGTTGCTTGTGGCATTGATAGTTTTCCAAGTTAAGGTAACTCTTTCATCCGTTTCACTAATAACTTTTAGGTTCTTTATGGTGACATTCTGTTCAGCCAGTGCTGCTGCATTCAATGAAGTCTCCTCACCTTTTTTGCTTGTTTCTTCAGGCTTTTTGTTGTTTCCATTTGTTACGCCCTTTGAGCTTTTTTTCCCATCAGCCGTGGACTTGGATTGTTTTTTATCTGTGATCTTGGCACTTGTTGGCCTTTCAGTGGTAGCCATTGTTGTAGGTAGCGATGTTAAGGCTGGAGGAGATGTGGTGCTTTTTTCAGATTCTTGCTTGGTTTCTTCCTGTGTATTATTTTGTTGGTCTGCTTCAAGCTTCTTCCCATACTTTTGTGGTGACACAGTCGTAGTGACAACACCAACCACAGTGACAGTAACAGCAGCTTCTGACATTCCTGCCAAATTTTTGGCCTTACATCTGTAGTCCCCTGCATCCTTGTATGAAATCCCTGTCAAACTTATTATGGACCATCTGACACCCTCTCCTGGAGTTTCTTGAATTACTATAGGAAAATGAAATGTATATAGTAAAACAGTGTAACATTTAAAAAAAAGGCTATGACATTTCCCCTTCCATGCTTTTGCTGTGTTAGAAAGAACCATTTGAACTGAATTTATTGTTTTTTTAAACCACAACTTGCAGAACTCCCTGTCATATGATAGTACTGACAAAAAGAATTGAGGTCTGGTGTACACTATAGACCTACATCAGTAAAACTACATCACTCACTGAAAAACCCACACCCCTGAGCGATATAGTTATACCAACCTAACACCATGTATAGATGAGCTCGGTCAGCAGGAGAGTTTCTCCCGTTGGCATAGCTACCACCTCACGGGAAGGTGGATTAACTATGCTGACCGGAGAGCTCTCTTCTGGCAGGAGAGAGCGTCTTCATTCAAGTGCTACAGTTGCATTGGTGCAGCTGTGCCAATGCAGTGTTTCAAGTACAGACTTGTCCTGAATAAGGTTCAAAAATAAAATCAGACATTTATATGAATAATAAAAATATTTGCACTTTTACTATACAAATCAAAAATGGTTAGAGGGATATAGGGTAAAGTTTCAAAAATGCATAAGTGAAGTCTTATTCCATAGAGTTTAGAAGCTAAACTGACTTTCAACAAGACTTAGAACTCTAAGTGTCTAAGTCACTTTAGGAAATGGTACTTTGGCTCCTAATTCACTTTAATGGTCTAGAAGGTTTCACCCATCAGTTCTTATGCTTAAGGGTAAAAGCTTGCAGCTAACTGCCTGGGGTTAGCAAGAAATGTCTCCCCTGATAGATTATTGCATAATTACCCATTATAGGACTTTACACAATTTACTAAGGCACTATTTTAGACTACATAGAGCACTGGTACAATCCCAATTATTATGTCTATCAAGTAATCCAGGAACTATACACCACTTCACAAGGGAGGTGAAAGTCTAAACATGTATTGGAAACAGAATTATATTGTTTCACCAAAAGGTAGCCCTCAGGTCAGGACTGGAGCATGTGGTTGGAGCCGTCTATGTTTTTAGAACCCTTAAGAGTCCCGTCCCCCTGCCCCCGCCGCAAACAAACACACACAAAAGTTTTTTAAATCAAGATTAAGAGATTACGGTAGAGCCATAACAATTAATAATTAATATCTATTTTTATTATGTGGATTTTACTCTTCACCCTGTCTATTTTAATTATTCTAAGCTCTCAGGGTGAAAGACAGGCACAGTAAATGATAAATCAATTTAAATGAATGACATCTCGATCTTGCAGACTGCTGCATCTCCACTATTTGTGTGCTCTGCAATGACTGTTGTGACATGAACAGCAAAAGCAAAGAACATTTTGGAAAAGTTTGGATTTGAATTCAGACACTATAGTTCAAACCCACCTCTACAGAATATGTAATTATCAATTAAAATATTTGAGTTTTGAAGCAAACAGTTTAATTTCCAGACTTTTCTAGGAGCTACAGATTTTATGCAGACATTTGCTAGCTTCCCTTACTCTCATCTCAGCCCCTTACATTTTCTGTCTTTCCTCTTCCACCGTTCTTCCTTAAATCCTAGAGACAATCCTTAGATGCTAGCCATGGTGCCATCTACTGGCAGCCTCCAATATTGCACCATAACAATTCGTTTCCACTAATACACTTATTTTATTTTAAATGAGTGATTTTATCTTACAGCTTTGAGTTAAAAGATTTTTTTATAATAAATATAACAATTTATGACTGTGGGCTTACAATAAGATGTCATGCAGTTTCAGTCTCATGAACCCATTACTTAGAAATAGGAAAACTTCTGAATTGCTAGATGCAATTACTAAAATTGGCTGATATACAAAAACAATATCAGATATTCACTGTCTCTTTACCGTTCAGTATGGACATTGTTTGAACTAATATTTATTGCAAAGCCTATGCTTATAATAAAAATTGATGTGTTTAAATAGCTTAGTTATGGCTGCCGTGGCTTTTTTAACTTGCATTTTGTACCGGAGACAAGCCAAAACTGAAATTTCAAGTCCAAACCATCCCCTCCAATTTTGGGAAACTGAATCTAAGCCTCCTACCCAGTCTTGGTTCCATATTGTGTTCAGAACTGGAAGTGACTTGTTTGCCCTGTTCATGTTCAGATATGGATGAATTTAACACAAACAAGGTCGAAGAGATTCTGGCCCCAAGTGGAGGAAATACTCTGAGAATATCTGGTCTTGTTCATTTTTCACATTCATAATAAATGATCCCAAAGATCATTGCAAAGCACGAACGATCAATATTTCTAGGTTCTCATATTCCATAGTAATAAATTATGAAATACCTGTATAGTTCACCGGTAAATTGTCTGACCTGATCCAGGTAAGCTGTGGGGTCGGATATCCAGTGGCATCACAGCGTAGCAGTACATTGCTTCCCAAAGGCGATGTGATTTTTGTTGCTGAAGTCATCACTGATGGTTTAAGACACTGTTCTAGCTCTGCTCTCTGGAACAAGATACCTGCCAGGCTCTCAGGTCCACTACAGGCCACAAGAGGATCCATAAGTACAACAGAGGTATCCACTATTTTGGAAAATTCAATTAGCTTTGAAATCCGACAGTCACAAAACCATGGATTGTCCTGCAAACCTTAAGCAGAAAATAAAAAATATACAGTTAGTTTCAAGCATTATTTGGATTTCATGATTGGAGTGGGACATACCATTGTGCCTAAATGCTAACAGGAGGAGTCGTGTGCCTCTTAAATTATGGAAATATTTAATTTTTTTCCTTTACCCTTTTTTTTTTTTTTTTTTGAGATTCAGGAAGGAGGGTTAAAGCAGTTTTGTTAACAATTGATAAACTAGAGCTTTCCCCCAAAACTACCTGCACAGAAAATGGTACGTGAGTTGACAAATTCTACACTAAATTGTACCATTCTTTCCTTCCTTTGGAACAACCTCAAAAGGAGCAGCCTTGTTTAGCTGCCCATTGAGATATTTCACCAGCATTTTGCTTCTTGGCAGACCCTTCAAGTACAAGTAGATCTTCTAACAGCGATGGTGGTCTTTTGACCTCCACTGCTCTTCTTCTTCCCCTTCATTGAGCACGGAGGTTTCTAAGTTTCTCTTTTCTTTTCAAGTACCTTTTTCAGTGCTTGGATTTTGGCTGAGGAGAGAGCAATGATAAAAGTGTTTATGACTTATACCAACTCTTCAGCCATAGAACAGAGATGGCTTTAAGCCAACGAAGTTTAGATCTGGATCTGAACTTTCCCAACATTCATGGGTGTTTGGATTCAGAGATCTCATTCAGGCTAATCTCTTACATACAAAGTATTTAAAAGTTTAGGGAGGGGGGATAGGGATATGGAGAGAGAGGGAGGAGGGCAGAAGAACTGTTGTAAGAATTAAAGGATATTAGTATTTTTGATGGCACACTAGGACCTGGCCCCTACCCATTTGACTTCAGACTATTTGCCCTTTGATTATGAATAGCATGAATGAGGGGACATTTCTCCTCTTGATGAATTTGATTTCAGGTGAATTATACTGTTCATTTAATAGTAGTATAGATCCAGATCTTATATTTGTGTAAGACAACATAGCTCTGTTGACTGGAATAGAGAAATAGCTATTTACACCAGCTGAGGACCTGGTCCACAGGATTTCATTCATGTCTTTAAATCAGGGGGTGGGGAACCTCCAGCCCGCGGGCCTTATACGGCCTGCCAAACAATTCTGTCCGGCCCGCGGCGGGGCCGGGGATGCGCCGCAGCCGCCGGACAGGGACGCGTGCGGGCCACCAGGCCAGGGTGGCTCGCGCCTAGGGGAGCCGCCCGTTAGCTGGGCGGTGAATGGAGGAGCCGCGGGGAGCGGACGGTAAAGGGAGTGTGGGGGGGAGGCTGGGCTGGGGGGCAGGCAAGGGGGTGGGGGGGGAGGCCAGGCTCAGCGGGTGGGGAGGGGGGCAGGAGACTAGGTTGGATGGGGTGGGCGAGGCGTGGGTGTGGGAGGAAAGGAGGTTTGGTGGGGGGGAGGCTGGACTGGGTGGGTCAGGCATGGGGGGGCAGGAGGCTGGGTTGGGAGTGGGAGGGGGGAAGGAGGTTAGGTTGGGTGGGATGGGCCGGGCCAGTCAGGGGTGGGGGAGGAAAGGCGGGTAGATGGGGGGAGGCTGGGTGGGGGTAAATGAAGATCACCCCCTCCTCCCCGGCTGATAGCGGGAGGTGACTGGGGCAGGCGGCAGGACCCCAGCTGGCAAGGGGCCAGCGGGGGAAACCCCAAAGCAGTGCAGGGCTAAGCACTCCGCCTGCCACTGCTTTGGGGTTTCCCCTGCTGGCCCTTGCCAGCTGGGGTCTCAGCTCCCGTTGCCAGCCTGGGCTTCCGGGGGGGGGGGGGGGAGGGGAGGAACGGCCCGCGAATGACATTATAAATGGCCATTGACAGAAAAAAGTTTCCCCACCCCGCCTTTAAATAGTTTATGATCTGACTTTAGATCTTTGTACACATCTCCCTGGAACACTCCATTTCCTTTGAATGTTAACAATAAATAGAACTAATTCCCAATCCAAGCTATTTTTGTAGGTAACACAGGACAGCCTCCAATGCTGTGATGATTTGTGTATTAAAAGTGGGCAGGCAGATATAAAATAAAAGCTATTTGCAGTGAAAACCTATAATTACTGTACATGCTGAACAGTCTAGCAAACCAGTCATGAATGAAACCCAGGTAAGGAGACACAGTACACAGCTCATGATGTGAAAAGATGCATGAACTTTAAGAATAATGAAATAAAAAGTTGGAATTATTCCATGTTACCAACACCTTTCTTTTTCCCTTTCTTAATATTTCATTTGCTTCTAACCTCTTTGCATTTTTCGAAAAAATCTGTAGAGGTAGAAATACATGTTTCCTTTAACCACCTGACTGAGATTAGGTTATTTTAAGCACAAAGTCAGTGATTGGTTAAGACAGTGATAAACCTTGACTAATCCCACGCTTTAAAACAAGACTTGACCTGAAGAGATTCTTGACTATGAGTTTATGACATCACAATCCAATTGTACTCCTTCCAGACACAAGTGATTTTAAATCTATTGACTAATTATTACCCACAAGAAAAGGAATAGGCAAATCCAAGAAAACTGGTTCAACTTTTGTATTTTAAAAAGTTAATCTCCAAAAGGGAGAGAGACAGAGAAAGAGAAAAAAAAGAGAGTGCATGCACACAGTTTAGAGATTATATATAACTTTGGAGATGTTATATCTATATACTGCCTGACAACCTCTGGTGAACTGGGCATATATATAAATATATATATATAAATGCCCACTTCATCAGAAGTGAATTTCAACAAGTTTCCTTCAATATCAGTCCATCCTATCTGTAGCTGCCCCCTTGCACTGTATACTTAAGGTGGGAATGAGGGTAAATCTAGCAGGGGAAGGAGAAGATCTGTGTTCTCAATTTCCATCCTATTCCCTTAGTACACAAGATAAACTTCCTTCCAATTCATATACGCAGTACAGGTGTCCCAGAATCCCTTAATTGCAAACAAATCCAACGTAATGCCCCTGATTCCCAGGATTGTAAATGTACATGCCATGTAAGAATGTTGAGACCATTGTGCAAAGTAAAGGTGTCCAAGAACATAACAGCCATGCTGGGTCAGACCAAAGGTCTGTCTAGCCCAGTATCTGTCTTCCGACAATGGTCAATGCCATAGGCCCCAGAGGGAATGAACGGAACAGGTAACCATCAAGTGAACCATCCCAAGCTTCTGGCAAACAGAGACTACATAAGAACATAAGAAAGGACGTACTGGGTTAGACCAACAGTCCATCTAGCCCAGTATCCTGTCTACTGACAGTGGCCAATTCCAGGTGCCCCAGGGTGAGTGAACCTAACAGATAATGATCAAGTGATCTCTCTCCTGCCGTCCATCACCCCCCTCTGACAAACAGAGGCTAGGGACACCATTTCTTACCCATCCTGGCTAATAGCCATTAATGGACTTAATCTCCATGAATTTATCCAGTTCTCTTTTAAACCCTGTTATAGTCCTAGCCTTCACAGCCTCCTCAGGCAAGGAGTTCCACAGGTTGACTGTGCGCTGTGTGAAGAAGAACTTTCTTTTATTTGTTTTAAACATGCTGCCCACTAATTTCATTGGGTGGCCCCTAGTTCTTATATTATGGGAACAAGTAAATACCTTTTCCTTATTCACTTTCTCCTTACCACTCATAATTTTATATACCTCATCATATCCCCCCCTAGTCTCCTCTTTTCCAAGCTAAAAAGTCCTACCCTCTTTAATCTCTCCTCATATGGGACGCGTTCCAAACCCCTAATCATTTTAGTTGCCCTTCTCTGAACCTTTTCTAATGCAAATATATCCTATTTGAGATGAGGAGACCACATCTGTACACAGTATTCAAGATGTGGGCACACCATGGATTTGTATAAGGGCAATAAGATATTCTCCATCTTATTCTCTATCCCTTTTTTAATGATTCCTAACATCCTATTTGCTTTTTTGACTGCCGCTGCACACTGCATGGATGGTCTTTAGAGAACTATCCACGATGACTTCAAGATCTTTTTCCTGATTAGTTGTAGCTAAATTAGCCCCCATCATATTGTATATATAGTTGGGGTTATTTTTTCCAATGTGCATTACTTTACATTTATCCACATTACATTTCATTTGCCATTTTGTTGCCACTAGGGCAGGGGTGGGCAAACTATGGCCCGCGGGCCAGATCCGGCCCACGAGACCGTCTTGACTGGCCCGCCAGAGCTCGGCAGGGGAGGCTGTTCTGGGTCCCTCCCCTGCCTTCCCCGTTCTCCCAGAGCCCCAGAGTAGGGTGCCTGAGCTCCGGCTGGGGAGGCTGCTCCCAGCGCCTTCCTCTGGGCGCCTTCCCCCGCTCTGCCGGAGCCTCCGTGGCGTGCGTCTCAGCTCCTGGCGGGGGAGGCTGCTCCTGGCCCCTCCCCACTGCCCCCAAGCCTCAGCTGCGCACCGGTCCCAGGGAGAGTGGGGGAAGGGGCTGGGAACAGCCTCCCGCACTGGGAGCTCAGACACGCGCCGCTGAGGCTCCGGCAGAGCGGGGGAAGGCGCTGGGGAGGTAGGAGGAGGTTCTCGGCTTCTCTGGCAGGGGGAACAGCACCTGGTCCTCCCCTGCTCTCCCAGAGGCTCAGTGGCATGTGTCTGAGTTCCCGGCAGGGCAGACTGCTCCCGGCCCCTCCCCTGCTCTCCCGGAGCCTCAGCGTGTCGTGCCTGTTTAGTTCTGGCCTGGCCGCCAGCATGGTAAGGGACCAGGGGGGTGGGGAAGTGCTTAAGGGGCAGGGAGTTGAAGGGGCAGTCAGGGGGCTGTTGGATGGGGTCGAGGTTCTGGGCGGTGGGCAGTCAGGGGATGGGGAACAGCGGGGGAGGTTGGATAGGGCATGGGAGTCCTGGGGGTCCGTCAGGGTGCGGATAGGGGTCTGCGCAGTTGGGACTGTGAGCAGAGGGAGTTGAGAAGGGGCAAGGACCAGGGGGAACAGTGAGTGTGTGAGGTCTCTGGAGGGGGGAGTCAGGGGACAAGGACCAAAGGGGCTTAGCTAGGGGTTGGGGTCCTGGGGGTGGTGGTTAGGGTGGGAGGTCTTGGAAGGGGGCAATCAGGGGACAAGGGGGGGGAGTTGGATGGGTCTGGGATTCGGGGGGGGGGCATAAAGTGGGAGGGGGTTGCATGGGGGGCAGGGCCAGGCTGTTTGGGGAGGCACCACCTTTCCTGACCCGGCCCTCCGGACAAGTTTTCAACCCCGATGTGGCCCTAGGGCCAAAATGTTTGCCCACCCCTGCACTAGGGACACCATCTCTGCTAGGGTAACAATGTTACTTACCCACATTTCTTAAATATACATGTATTACATTTTGGAATATTTGTATGTTGCTAAATTGGGACAATTATGTCTCTTAAAAATATAAAATAGCCTAAATCACTATTTTAATGGTCTGATCCTGCAGAGTCTTACTCATGTGAGTAATAATAGGGATTTGCAGGATTAATTCCTAAAACAGGCAAATTTTTCACAATATGGCCGAGTGATTGAAATATATAAGCCTATTCTGAAACTTAAAACATACAAAGGCAAACAAAAATATCAATAATTTCATTGAGAGCAATTGAAAGTAAAAGAAAGTGAAGGGTGTAAGATTAAGCACTTAATAGTCAGGCACCTCATATGTAAATGAGCTTCTTAACTCAAATTCATTTCTCACTAATCTGTCTATGCTTCACAAAATGTTTCTTATTAGGGCAATACATGGTTAATGAAGTTTGTGTGACAGATTAATGCCATACAGAAAAAAGCAACATCCTACTTAGAAAGATAAGATGGGTACAATGTAGTTGTAGCCTGGACTCTCTAGTAACCTGGGACCAACATAGCTAGAACGATGCTGCATACAACATCCTGCTTGTGAGTCGGGGTACTGCCACCAATCTCATTGCAGAGAATTAATTGTAAAACAGCTTCTCAGTGTCCAGGGAACTCCAGCATGGTCTGGAGCACACTTATTCTACTGAAAGTGGTCCTAATCCTTCTCTCAGGTAAGGCTCTTCCTAAATCAGTGTAAGTTTTGCCTGGGAGAATAGCAGGATCAACTGCAGCATTTGTTCCTACTGCCATCAGAAAAACACAGATTCTAGACTGACAGGAAAAGTTTGGGCACCATTGTCCTAGAGGAAGGTAACACTATTTCAATTACACAAGGGCAATTCTCTTCCCAAATGAAACATTCAATGCACATAAAATATATGCTAGGATAAAATTTGAGCTGTAACAACACCTTAGGGAAGCTTCTTGTGGAATATGTTGACTCTTTTGCGGTATTGATGTCACACAATTTGAGCTTTGTTTTGTGCTGCATTAACCTCTAATAGTCATTGAAAAATTCTTATGGTATGTAAGGTGAACATTTAAAGATGTATATTACTCAAAAAGGTGACTAACCCTAATAACCTGTTGAACTCTCTGCCACTGGAAATTATTAACAGTTGCAGAGACAGCGTTTCAAAATCAGGCATGTGCAACTGCACATTAGCCTTTGAACATGACTATCAGATGCCTGGAGATAACTGGTGTTCATGAACATGTCGGATACAACATTTGAGGGTGCACTAGTTGAGTGCCTGCTGTTCGGGTGTATATGCACAGATATTTGCTCACAAGTCCAACTCACTCAAATACACAGCTGCATATGCCTACCTTTAAAATCTATCCAGTTTTATTTTGTAATTGTTCTAGGGGCAGATGCTGTTCTTATTCAGAGAAATGTCTATTCCTTCGTGATATTTTACAAAATGACCTATTCTCTTCCCTATGGACTGGAGAAAAAGAGCATAAGCAGACGGAAGTATCCCTAAGATATTGGAAGGGAGAGTGGCTGCTCCTGAAACACGGGCAGTTTTCCACAGTAGTAAATTATGCTAAAAGCCAGATTAACTCCCCTAGAAGGCCTCTGTCCTTTCCTGTTGAAAGAGGGTAGAAACATACAGCTGAGGGGATGTGGTGCAGTGGGGAAGTGAAGTTCAGGCATCAGGAGACCCCAGGATTCCCAGAGTTAGAAGTTTGATTTCCACATGGACCCTCAAGACTGGTAGGGCTAGCAGCTTGTCGCCCTTCACAAGATGGAAGAGTCCTTCTCCCCATGGACAGCTTGTGAAAAAACCTCTTTGGATGACTTTCCCCCTCCTGCAGGTTTTCCAATAGGAAGTTAGGACTTGTTATTTATGGCTCATATTGCAGTAGCGCCCAAAGGATTCATTCCAGATCCAGACTCCACTGCCTGAGGCACTGTACAAACAAGCATCATGACCCACTCTCCCTGACCCACAGAGTGTAAAATAGAAATAGACTGAGCAATGAGTGAAAAACAACAGAAGAGACAGTGAAGCACAGAACAAGGTAATACAGGTACATGGTGATTTAGGCTACCCTTGAGGGTTCCAGATCACTTGGAAGCACTGGATTTTGTGAATGAGGAAAGCTGTAGAACCCCAGACCCACTCACCTGGCCTCTTTCCCAACATATAAATATTCTCCTGCATCTGCAGGTAGAGACAGGTGCAGGGCCAGTGCAAGCATTGGTTCTCAAACTGGGGATCGCGACCCCTCGGGGGGTCACGGCCCGCTTTTGCGAGGGCCGTGAGCCCCAACCCCCACGGCAGGCTGCTGGCTCCAGCTCTGACCCCCACAATGGGTGACCCGGCCCCTGAAGCGGGCTGCCGCTCCAGCCCCGATCCCTGGGGCAGAGTGGCGGGGCGGCGAGCCCCGACCCCGGAGTGGAGTGACAGGGCGGCAAGCCCCGACCCTGGGCTGGAGCAGCGGGGCTGCAGGTTCTGAGCCCCAACCCCGGAGTGGGGTGGCGGGGCAGCGAGCCCCGACCCTAGGCTGGAGCAGCGGGGCTGCAAGCTCTGAGCCACAACCCCAGAGTGGGGCGGCGGGGCAGCAAGACCCAACCCCGGAGTGGGGCAGCAGGGCGGCGAACCCCGACCCCGGAGTGGGGCAGCAGGGCAGCAAGGCCCAACCCCAGAGAAGGGCAGCAGGGCAGTGAACCCCGACCCCGGAGTGTGGCGGCACGGTGAACCCCGACCCTGGAGTGGGGAGGTGGGGCTACAAGCCCTAAGCCCCGACCCCAGGGTGGAGTGGCGGGGCGGCGAGCCCCGACTCTGGGGCAGAGCAGTGAGCCCTGACCCCAGGGAGGAGCAGCGGGGCAGCAAGCCCCGACCCCAGGGTGGAGAGGTGGGGCTGTGAGCCCCGACCCTGGGGCAGAGCGGGAAGCCCCGACCCCAGGCTGGAACAGCAGGGCTGCAATCCCTGAGCCCTGAACCCAGGGCAGAATGGTGGGGCAGCGAGCCCCGAGGCCCAACCCCACCGTGGAGGAGGGGCTGCGAGCTGCAAGCCCCGAGCCCAGGGTGGAGCAGCGGGGCTGTGAGCCCAGGGTGGAGCAGTAAGCCCCGACCCCAGCATGGTGGAGGGGCTGCAAGCTCTGACCCTGAGTGGAGGGGCTGTGAGCCCCAACCCCAGGGTGGAGCTGCGAGCCAGGAGCCTCAACCCTCGATTCCGGTGCTGGCAGGTGGCTGTGAGCCTGAGCCCCAAGCTGAGCCCCGACCCCAAACCCTGTGCTGGGCTGCGAGCCCCAACTCCGATCCCTGCACCTGGCTATGAACCCTGGCCCTGGATTGCTTCGGGTCATTAATTACTGTCAAGTATTAAAATAAAAAATAAGTTTTCCACTTATATTTAATTCGATAAATATGTTTCAGTCTTAATTTAAAAGCAGTGAGAAAAGCAGTGACAAAATTCTTTTAAAGCAATCGGGTTTAATTTTACTATTTAACATAGTGTTAAATATAAAAAATGTGTTTTTAATTTCTAATGGGGGAGTCGCACTCAGAGGCTTGGTGTTCAAAAGGGGTCGCCAATACAAAAAGTTTGAGAACCACTGCACTAGGTAAACTAGGTGACCGCCTAGGGCGCCAAGTGGTTGGGGGCACCAAAAAGCACATTCAGGGGAGGCAATGGAGCGGAGGTGAGCTGGGGTAGGGTGTCTGTAACAAGTAATGGGGGGGCCAGGGGAACCGCTCCCTGCTCCAGCTCGCCTGCGCTCCGCCTCCTCCCCTGAGCATGCCGCCCCGTTCTAATTCTCCTCCCCTCCCAGGCTTACCACACCAAACAGCTGATTGGCGCCGCAAGCCTGGGAGACGGGAGAAGTGGAGTGGTGCCAGCATGCTCAGGGGAGGAGGCGGAGTCAAGGTGAGCTGGGGCGGGGAGCTGCCGCAGGGGGGGGTCCATGGGTGGAGATGGGGCAGGGGCTTCCAGGGTGGAGGGGAACTGCCACGGGGCAGACTCCCCAGGCTTGGGGGGGGACGGACGCCAGGTGGAAGTTTCGCCTAGGGCTCAAAATGTCCTACCATCAGCCCTGGACAGGTGGCTCTTTTCTTAAGTCTTCCATAAAGGAGGCAAAGATTTTCATAAATTATCTAACTGGTGCTGAGATAAATAATTGTTTTCACTGCAGCCAGACAAAATGTAGTTATTTACAGTTGATTTGTTAACATTGTTTCAGTTCCAACATTGAACCCTGAGGAGGTAATTTTCTCACTCACATGATGGGTATTTCCAGCTAGTTATGAGCCAGGGTTTTGTTCTAATATGAAACCAACACTTAAAATTGTTGCCCAATAAGCACTGATTTGCCATACATGGATATGATATGGTACAAGTAGACAGCACTGTACCATAGCAACAGACAAAGCTTCTTTTCTAATGAACCACTATGGGGTTTCTGTGCAAATGGACAGAAAATGGCCACATCCCACAAAGTGTCCTTCTCTGATTCATTTGGAGACAAGCCTGGATGCTGCTATGATCACAACAAACTCAAATAATTTGCTTCCTCGGTAACTCTCTTGGTTATTCATCTCCATCAATACCTAATAACAATCCATAGTTAAATGTATCATCACAGAAGAATATATTTATGCAGTCCCTCCTTCTTGGTAAACAGTTTCCCCCGCATCAACACATGCTGCTGTGTCAATAGGGACTTTAGCTTAGAGGCGAGCTATGTAGGACATTTTCTCTGTAAATCAGTAACCAGCCTCAGAGTGAACTTAAATGCACACTATTCACTTTTTACTGGGTTGTAAAGTAGCAATAAATGAAATATTCAAGGTTCAAAACAAAATCCGGATGTCATTAACATGTGATGTTTCCTCCACCCAAGCAACAAAAGTACAGCAGGGAGGGCCTCTCTCTCTGATTCTGTCACCAGATCCTAAAATCTATCAGATAGTAACAGCCCTGTCCGTCTGGCACAGACCCGAAGATGAGACTCCTGCAATCAGGGCCGGCGACAGGGGGGTACAACGGGTACACCTGTACCGGGCCCCGTACTTCAGGGGGGCCCCATGAAGTCCGGGGTGGGTACGCTGCTGTACCCCCGCGTCGCCGGGGCTGTGAGCAAGGCACGGCTCCAGGCAGCCGCTGCAGCGCTCACCAGCCCCCTCCCCCGGCACCCAGCAGCCTCCCCCCGCCCCCCTTTGCTTCTCCCGGCCGGGCCATGCGGCCGCAGCACATGCGGGGGTTGGGGCCCGCGGGAGGTAGGAGACCGGCGGGGGGGGGGGAGGAAGCACGGGCAGCGGGAGAGCAGCGGGGGGGGGGGAACGGGCGGCGGGAGACCGGTGGGGGGGGGAACCCCGCGGGCGGCGGGACACCAGCCGGGGGGGAGAACCCCGCGGGAGGCGGGACACCGGCCGGGGGGGGAGAACCCCGCGGGCGGCGGGACACTGTCCGGGGGGGAGAACCCCGCGGGCGGCAGGACACTGGCAGGGGGGGCTGCGGGCGGCGGGAGACCGGCTGGGGGGGAGAAGCCCGCGGGCGGCGGGAGACCGGCGGGGGGGGGGAACCCCGCGGGCGGCGGGAGACTGGCGGGGGGGGGAACCCCGCAGGCGGCGGGAGACTGGCGGGGGGGGAACCCCGCGGGCAGCGGGAGACTGGCGGGGGGGGCCGCGGGCGGCAGGAGACTGGAGGGGGGGCGGCCGCGGGCAGCGGGAGACTGGCGGGGGGGGCCTTGGGCGGCGGGAGACGGGGGGGGCGTGGGCGGCGGGAGACCGGGGGGGGGCCCGGTATGATCTGCCGTACGGGGCCCCAAAATTCCTGTCACCGGCCCTGCCTGTAATGAGTGCATGCACGAGTGTGCGAGTGTGGGCACTACAGTAATACAATCTATAAAGAAGAAGAAAAAGAAGGTTTCGTGGGAAGAGGATTGTGGGCTTGTCATGGAACAATCCAAAACACAAGCGGTGTGACACTTCAGATCTCCAGAGGAAATGTTCTTGTTCATGTTCGGATTAATTGTATAACAATCATTGTCTGATTGTGCTCTAATAAAGTCACAATAAATGGCTATGGTAATCATTGGAATTGAAGTGAATGATGCACAGCTAGTCTAATTTATAGTTGCTCCAAATTCTACAAATAAATCATCATTTTATTTTCAAGGTATTTGACTTCAGTATGTAAGTCGGAAGGGAGGTAACTGCATACCATCTGCACAGAACATAGAATCCAAAAACTAGAGGCAAATTGGCACCTGAATCCAGTGAATCTACTGCCCTTTCATCTCTGGAGAAAGGAGTTCAAATCCAGACTTGGTTCACAAATGAAAATGAGCTAAAGGTCCCATGCTAATTATAAAATCATTTTTTCACATTATAAAATCAACACATAACATGGCACAATCAGTCGTGTGTGCTCAAGAGAATACAGGTGCTAGGGCTGCAAGGCTTGTCAGGATTAAAGGCTGTTGACAAAGATTGATGAGGAAACTTTACACAGTGCCTGCGAGCACTCAACCAGATTCCACTATCTTTGCACAGCGAGGGCTGCGCAAAGAGACTAGAAGTTGGCCAGATCTCCCGAGATGATGATTGTAACATGGAGAAAATCCTCAGCAGGTTTAGAGCTGACATACACAGCAGCTGGGAGGAGGTTTAATTCCCAGCACAGGTAGATCAACACTAGAGTGACCAGATGTCCCGATTTTATAGGGACAGTCCTAATTTTTGGTTCTCTCTCTTATATAGGCTCTTCTTACCCTCCAACCCCCCGTCCCGATTTTTCACATTTACGGTCTGGTCACCCTAGCTAGCACTTAAAAAGAGCGGTGTAGCCACAGTGGTACAGGCAGCAGTTCAGACTAGCCGCCCAAGTGCCTAATCAGGGGATCAAGCAAGAGTGTGCCAGGGCAGCTAGCCTGAGCTCCTACAGCCAAACTAGCTCATGCAGAGTGAGCACATGCATGTCGAACTGGAACTGCACTTCACAGCTGCTGTACAGACATACTCATAGCCAGCTCCTACTCTCCTCCCTCCTGTAGCCTTCTATGCATGGATAGGGACAGTACACACTGTGCTCCGGCCATCACCAGCTGTGTAGATTAGAGCAGCCCCCACCTACTTGAAGGCTGGTCATCCCAGGATCAGGGAGTCATTCCCTGCTCCCACATGCTGTCCATCTCCTCCATACACGCCACATCCACAGAAACTGAGTGCAGTGGAGAATCCCTCCAGTCCTACATACGATTTTTTTCTGAGCACCCAGCGATCAACTCTTTTAATCTGGAGATACCAAAGTATATTATGAAGAGGGGCAACTCTCATTATCTCCCCTTACAGATTACAAAAATAGAATAAGTGATCACACATCAAGCCAGCAGCAAAATCAGGATTAGAATCCAGATCTGCTGACTCCCAGTCCGGGGGCCCATCCACTACACTAAGATGCTTCCCTTTTAAAGAAAATATCTAGACATGTTTTAATAAGGAATCCAATGGCCTTGTGAATTTACCTAATATGACTCTCTGTGCGGCTGGATCTGTGTTCCTGGACTGTGCAGCTTCTGAGAAGGGGGGCCAAATGTCCATTAGGTCTGATGGCAAGGTGGTTAGTTTGTTGCTGGATATGTCCAGATAGGTGAGGTTTCTCAGGTATCTACCAGCCTCAGATGGAATGCTGGTTAATTTGTTGTTATGTAGATCAAGGGTTCGTAAGTTGGGCATCTCCACCAGAGACTCCCAAGGGAAACTCGACAACAAATTCCCATCCAGACGCAATTCGTGCAGTTGCTTCAAATTATAAAAGCTGCTGGCATCAATGTTAGCCACACAATTGTAGGTCACCCACAGGTATTTAAGGTCCACCAAGTAGTAAAAGGCTTCAGTGGGGATTCTTCGTATGACAGTTTTTTCCACACGAAGTTTTACTGTGTCCACAGGAACATTCACAGGGATCTCAAACATATCAGGGTCATTACACAGCACAGACCTATGACCAAACAGGAAAGAGAGATCTGTATTTCATTAACAGAGAATTGCATTCCAAATACATATTAAAGTGTTAATACCTTTTCCACCACCACTATTGCCAAAATATCAGATCAAGTGCAGTCTTCTATGTTTAAAAGATAGAGACAATTAAGAGGTGGACTTTCTTTCTAAAGAGAAAGTGAATATAAAATATTAATGATACTGCTGCATTAATTCCAGATAAATTTAAAAGCTACCTTTTATCCAGTCATTTTAGAGCCAGCAATGCAATTCAAGAACATAAGGATTTTATTTGTACTTTTATCATTGAAACAGGAGACTCATGACTTTCCATTTTAATAAAAAGTAAATAATTCTTTGTGTCACTTTTTCTAATTTCTCTTCAAATGTGGAGATATTAGATATTTAAGGTGCCAGGGTAAATATATTTGTGGAACTTTACTTTTGAAAGTAGGCTGAAGATTACAAAAAAAAGTCATTTTTTTCAAACTCGGTGATTAAATTTAAAACTTTTAAATCCACAGGTAGTCACCTAAATATAAGTGGCCTAATTTTCAGAGGTTCTGTAGACTTTCTACTTCCATTTACTTCAGTGGTGCTTGGTTTTCTGAGAACCTCTGAAAATTAGGCCATTTCAATTTAAGGGCCTACATATGGATTTAGGAGTCTAGGCATCCGGGTTTGAGAATTTTGACCAAAGCTAATGTCTTTCCTTTCTCTCCATACAGATGCTCATTTATGAAGAACATCTATTTTTCTGTCTTCCCACCAGAACATTGTATTAGATATAGTACAAAAATAAAACTAGCTGAAATTGTAATTCCGCAAATGAGCAACACTACAATATTCAGTGCATCTGCTGTAAAATATTTCAAAGTTGTTAAGCTTTTTCTTTATCATCATACCTTTTCTGTTGTTGAACAATGAGATTTTCCTACAGAGTAAAGGAAATGTTTGCATTTATCTAAAACCAGGATTACCATACTATGGATAACTGGTTTAAGAAATGGAATTTTCAAGGAAATATCAACATTTATTAAGTTAGAGTGCAGATAGAAATCTATTTCTGTAAAAATGGAAGATTTAAAAGACATCCAGCAGCTAAGTAAAAAACCAGTAAGACAAGCTACTGCTACCTGTTAACATCCATGCACATTTCTTACCAAGTAAAGTGGCATAAAAATTGAGTTAACTTTCCCCTTTATAGTTCTAAAAAATACATGAACTAAAACTATACAATCTGCACTCATCGGTGGTGTCAGAGAATGTTATTCTAAATTTCCATCAACCTATTTTCCTATAATTAAGTTGTGTAACAACAATAAAAAAACACATACCTTGTTCCAGTGCCATCACTTCTGCCATGGTAAATGCAAGTGCATTGTGAAGGACAAAAACTGTTTACCTCTTCAAAAAAGCTAATCATGATGCATAAACAAACAAACAGATACATGACTTCCTCCCAGCAAAATCGATATGAACAAAATCTAAAAACTTTTATTCCTAGGCACTCGTGTGCTGTGTGCTATGAATGTGAATGTAGACATCTATTTAGTAATAGCAGATTACACTGGATTAGTTGAGATCTGTAGCTACTTAACCTTCAAATGTATCCTGAAAGGGATCAGTTGAACCAGCTTGTTCTTTATTATACAAAGGAACATATTCTGTTAAAATTATATCTATCACATATCAGCACTAGCTTTATAGTTAACTATACTGAATATAGATTTACTAGATATATTTTGACATATCCCTTTACTTCACAGGGGTGTTTGTACAGCTTAGTTAGCTAATATTTGTAAAACACTCAGATTCTGGAAGGAAATGTACTATATAGGCATAACATGTCAAAGGGGCATATTCTAAGACCGAATAACCGTACAGTACAGTGCAGAATGTACCTGCATTTTAATATGAAAAACATTCAAGATTAATAGCACAATGAGTTAGGTTTTACAACTTTTTTTAAAACAATTTTTTCAGGCTTAACAAAAAGCTTAAATATAGTTAAATAATAGTTGCATTCTGAAAAGAATATAGATAACTTCACATAAAACTTAAATGTTAATAAAACAGTCAAAGAAATAAACTAATTGTTGGTGCCATCTACTAATTATCAGTTGATAGCACCAAAAGAAATCATATGAAGTGAAAGCCCCTTAGATTATGCTTTGAAAGGTGTGTTCTTCATTCTTCCCTGAAGCATGAGAATGTTTGCTTTTTAGAACGATTAGTAGATCTCAGAACAAACTATACTATCTCTCTTTATTTGATTGTCAATGCAAGGTAAAAAGTTCAACATCCAGCATTCCAAAAGGGTCTGTGTCACTTTAAAAAAGACACAGGAACTGGATAACAGGAAGTGAATTCAATATGTTAAGTAGTTGTAGTTAGATGAAGCAGTTTTGGCTGAGATCTGCTTGAGTGTTGTTCATATTTTATATTACTGGTAGACAAGATATTTATTCTCCAAACATCAGAAATATCAATATCAAGTTAACTACCACCTACAACAACTGAATCTTTGAAAAGATATTCATCCCTTCAGCCCTAATAAACTGATTCCTGAGATGGCCAACCCTAGGCATTCAAAAACCAGGAGTCAGGCCTCAAATATCATGAGATTATCTTAAAAATCACAAGATTTTTCTTAAAATAATACATTTGGGTTTTTTTTTTTAATTGCCTTCCAGTTTGAACTTCTAACATGTGCTTGGGCCACATTTTCAAGATTTCTCTGTGTAGGGTGACCTGATGTCCCGATTTTATAGGGACAGTCCTGATTTTGGGGTCTTTTTTTATATAGGCTCCTATTACACCGCACCTCCTGTTCCGATTTTTCACACTTGCTGTCTGGTCACCCTACTCTGCAGTCACAAAGGTTAGACTCTTACTATTTTAAACATGAAAGCTGAGATTCTCACATAATCACTTGACTCCAGGAGCCAGAAAAACACCAAATATCGCAAAACTTATAATATATTATGAGTTGCTAACACTGGAGTTAAATACACCTGCATTCTACAGTACGCAGAGAAGCAACCTTTTCAGTTCAGATCTATCTGTGCATTTAAGACATGGAAGGGAATGCAGGATACAGTACTAGTGTGCCTGACATTTTGGGAACTGGTTTAGAGTTCAAAGGGGAAAATTACACATACCAAAAGAATTATGAATACACAACATTTATTTCTGTTCCTGTAGCACGATTAAGGAGATCCTGCTTTATTCTCCCTCCCACACTATTTTATCCCACTATCCAAGAGCTACAAAATACACTGAACATTTACAATCACCTTTTGAGAAGAATAAGCATATTATGCCAATTGGCCTAGTTTTCAGTACTAAAATCTAGGCATTTAAAAAAAAACTATTAAATATTATTGAGAAAGAGAAAACAACTGGCATGCTGGAGTGGATTATTATTACAGTGTGATACAAATTTAATTGTGGCCCAAATTTGACCACTTATTTCCATTTAGTGTACAAAACATAAACTGTGGGATAAATAAAGTGGCAGTGCTTTCGAGCAGCCTTGTTAGGTTAGTGTGCTTTGAGAGACACTCATTGGCAAGGCGTTATTAATAGTTATCTCCTGCCGAGTTTGGCATCGAACCATTGCCAGGATTGCTCTCCGGAACCTGCCATGTGAGGAGGGAAGTAAAAATTCAGATCATTAGAGGCATAGATAAAGAAGCAAAAACAGATACATTTGAGTAATTTGATCTTAATTTGCTATAACAATAAGGCTTTTTATTTTATACACCTTTTAGAACTCAATTAGCCTCTATTCTCTTCCTCTGCCAGTGTAAATCAAGAGGAACTCTGCTGACGTCTGTGGAATTGCATCAGTGTGACACTAGCAAGAGTGGAATTTTCTTCGGGTGATCTTACAATCCATTTTTTTCAGGATGGTCCCATTTTTCAAGTGGTCTGTTTCAGAAATTTGTTTATTTTAAATGGGATACTAAAATATCTCATATTATCATCATCTCCTAAGTTCCCTGTTAGCAGTGCGGCAGCACAGCAGCCTATTTAGCACCACACAGGCGCTCAAGCAATCCGCCAGGAACCTGCCGCGGTCACCCCTGGCACCCACCTAGCCCTGCCCCCAACCTGCCACAGGAGTGCCCCTCCCCGGCCCAAACTCAGCCTGCAGCCCAGACCTGTGTTGCTTGGTGGACACCGTGAGCCAGACCAGCACAAGCTGGGCCCAGCCGGCACGGCTGTGTGACAAAATGTAGAGACATGAGTGGGTGAATAGAAGCATGTTGGTTCTGTAGAACATAAGGATCTAGGCAAAGGGCAGATTTAAACCAACCAGGTTGGAGAGAAGAGTCAGACCATATCAACTACTCAGCAGGAACAGTTCAGCTCATCTTATGGATTTCCCAGACCCTGCTTACAGGTTGGGGAATGGGAAGGGAAGGATTCCAGTGTCCCCAGCCTCTGTATACTTCTGAACCACAGGCAAAACCCTTTTGATTTTAGCTGTGAGACCAGGCATATGTCCCAAAATTATTATCTTAATTCAATATGATACCTATGCTCAGACCAAACTATGGTATAGTTTTATTCTGACCAAAAAGGAGCCAGCTGTGACTTGCAGGTTTGCTCTTAAAGGTCTCAAACCACCCTACTATGACACTTCCCAAGTCAAGCAATGATATCCACGGGAGTTTCAAGTCACTAAGGCCAGATCATCCAAGGTATTTAGCCACCTAACTTCAATGGAAGCTAGAAGGCTAAATACTTTGAGGATCTCTTGGGCTTAAGCAGACATATGTTTTAGCCGGTTTAATTAAAAGCAGACAGTCCCAGATTCAGATAGGACTCACATTTCACCCCAATCCATCTTGGCAAAGGACAGTATCTTAAATCGTTTTGCAAAATATTTTTATGAGGATACAACTGAAGATATCATGAAAATGTTGTCAGATACCTTCAGATATATATGGTGCAGATATTACCCCTTACCTTTATTAAAACCTGTCCAAAAGCATCGAACTCATCACAGATAACTCAGCACTGGTTTAACCTTTCCATCTCTTTGTTAAATATTTTGTCCTATCTTACAGAAGGTCTTTCTGCACAGCTAGGATGCCCAGTAGTCATAAAGCCATTGGAGGCTGTTAATTTAAAAATGGGACACTTACTTTTTGTTTGCAATGACATAAATACAGGGGTTATAGAATGTGGAAGATTTTGCAAAAAGAGGTGCTATGATGGCCATTGCAGGAGAAATCTTCTTTGGGTCTCCAAAGGAAGACCATAAGCACACAATGGAATATGGAGACCAAGCCACCAAAAACATCACAATCATCACAATAGACATCTGTAAAAGAAGCAAAATGTTTGATAGAAATAATTTATATATGCTTACCAGTATCAAAATCAAACATTATATTTATTTAATAATTAAGACCTCCCCCTCCATCACCTTTGTTACATCTACTTGATCAGACCAGTCTATGTTGATGCTCTCCAGGCAGTTACTGGTAGTGTACTGTTTCATTGTTCGGGAAACATTGTAGTAACAGTAAAACATGACTGCTAAGGGCACGACAAAATTAACAGCAATTACGGTCATTGTATAAGAAACAAAGGACCTGTAAACCAAAAAATAAATACAAAATATTACAACTGTGCAGCCATGAAAAATTATTGAAAAATGCATTGTTCCCTTATGTTTTATTGTTTACAAAACAGTCAGAAAAGAACATTTTGACAAGGTAAGTACAATTTCTTCAACTTGATAAGTTTTATTAGGCTCAGTGACCCTTACACTTAGGATTCCTAATGCTTTCCAATGGTCAAGAATTCTTACATCCTATTTTTTATTTATTGTAGACTCCCTCAGTCTCTACTTCTGAACTGTCTTTTAGAAATTTCATGACATGTTCTTAGGAGAAAACATTGACCACAGGGGTGAATAAAAATAAGTGATGGTCTACATTTGAAAAGTAAAACAAAGTTTTCAAAATCTTACACATCATTTTTACGCCAGTTTATTGTGCAGGTGGCTCCTGTTGGATCTGGGGCGTAGCTAGCCCAACCTACAATAGGCATCAAGGCCCAAAAGACAGCATTTATCCAAGCAGCTAGGATCAGGGAAGTATAGTTGCGGGTAGTCATTCTTCTTCCTGTAATGAAGCAAATATTTTTACATCAAACCACTCTATTCTTTTACTTCTCTCCAAGGCTTTATTTGAACCAAAAATGTTTCCAAGCACGACAATTAGCACAGTAATTATAAATGATCCTTATAAGCACCTGGCAAACAGCAGCACACCTGTTTTACATAAGCTCTCCCATATCACAGACAAATGACATTTAAATATACCCAGAAGCAGAGCTGGAATATATTTCCACATTATCACACCTTCCCTCGCGCACAGCTTGGCAATAATAGATGTTGCTGATACCATATCAAAGAATTGAGAGAAAGAAAAAGGGCAGGGGAATGTAGGGAAAGTGAAAGAATTAACTATTCTAATTTTTAAACCCATCCTAAAGATAGAGAGAAAAATACAGTGTAGAAAATGAACAAAAATAAGAATACGTCAGCTTCAATTAGTATTCTTAGTATTATTCAATTATTCACAGACCTGAAGAAGAGATCTGTGTGGTTCAAAAGCTTGTTGCTCTCACCAACAGAAGTGAATCCAATAAAATATATTAGCTAACCCATCTTGTCCCCCCAGCTTCAATTATTGTCAGGAAACATTCCACAAACAAGGGTCGATGGCATCCTTCTATATACATGATTTGTTAGCTATGTATGGGATAGATCACATAACCAACTTCTGCAGAACCATGTCCAAATTTTGGAAGTAGGTTTCCACAAGAGGAAAGAAAAGAACTTGACTGAAGGTTCATAGAGGTCAACTAATAAATGACAAAAATGATCATTTTTGTGCAAGAGTTCTATTCAAGAGTACAGTACCTATATCAGGCCTGCAGATTGTCAAGTAACGATCAACTGCAACAACTGTAAGCAACCCGATACTTGCCATTCCAAAGAAGATATTTAAGGCAGCATAGATCTGAAATTTAAAAAGATAACATCTCCATTTCACTTACTATTGCAATGCTTTCAAAGGTTTGAGTCTTCTCCTGTATCCTGAAGCTAAGTGTTATCATGGGTTATATTCAATGCATTCTTCGATGACCAACTGGTTTAACAAACTATTAACAATTTCAGTTGGTTAAGAAAAATTAAACATTTTAAGATGTGTGCTTGCATAAGCCCCCATAAATCCCAATAAAGAAGTTTGCCAAAAGCCACCATTTATTTTAACTCATGTTAAATAATGAATATCATGATCCTGGGGTGCAATGTTATTTATTTTTTAACAAATGTTTTTGTTACATGTTGTGGAAACACAAACAACATTTTTCTTACTGTAGAAGTTATAACCAGAAATTCATACGATTCTACAATTTCATTTTACAGAATTTCTTCAGTTTCAATCAAGTTGAATTCTAAAGATCCTAAGAACTCAAATCAAGGCACAGTGGAAACTCTCAGATCTCATCCCAAAAATATAGGTCATCCTAGATGCAATCAAATGAGGGCCCTGGATCGCTGGTGAACATTGGTTGAATTTTTAATTTGAAATTAAATCTGCAATGAAGCAAGCTGTGTGTGATTTCAGATCTTGTTTGGAGCATTCTGCTGTCCTGTTTAATTTTTGCCAGACAAATATTTTCAGGGCGCATCATTAATATTACTGCAAAATACTCATTTCCTAGGTAAAAATCATATTTAAGTAACTGGATGCACAGTCATCAAAGATCATTACATTTCTGCTAATATATGATATAATGTTTTTAGTGACAATTTGATATGAAGAGAAAAATTGTGCAAATTCTAAAATAAGATGGCCATTTTTTTAAATACTTACCAAGATTTTCAAAATGGCTACTGCTTATGCAAAAGTCTATTTTATGGGTACCTTGACAGATATGCCTTAATGAGGCCTGATTTCTGAAAGTGCTAAGCTCCCACCCTCAGCAAATCAGATACTTTAAAGTGTATCAGTTTGACCACCCAAAGACTGAGACACCCAAAATCACTAGTTACTTTGAAAATTTTGGTTACTGAGTGATGAGAGGTTTCAGAGTAGCAGCCATGTTAGTCTGTATCCATAAAAAAAAAAAAAAAAGGAGGAGGAGTACTTGTGGCACCTTAGAGACTAACCAATTTATTTAAAGCTTATGCTGAAATATATTAGTCTCTAAGGGCTGGTCTTCACTGGGGGGGGGGGGGAGATCGGCTGTAGATATGCAACTTCGTAGCTGAAGTCGGTGTCTCTACAGCCGACTTACCTGCCATCCTCACAGCGGCGGCAGGCAGCGGCGCGGTCCCCCGTCAACTCCAGCTTGCGCCTTTTGGCGAGCTGGAGTTCTGGAGTCGACGGGGGTGCCGCTGGTGATCAATTTATCACGTTGTGATGAGACGCGATAAATCGATCGCCAAAAGATCGATCCCTCCCCACTGTAGTGAAGACAAGCCCTAAGGTGCCACAAGTACTCATTTTTTGAGTGATAAGAAGAATCCATGAATGCTACAATGAATAATGGGGTTTATTTGTTATAGCTACTTTACTATAGTATATTTAACATTAATACAAGCTTATATTTCAAATAATCTTCCAAAGTTTAAATAATGAAAATTATTTAAATCTGGGAGGTTACTTAGAAATCCTAAACAACCTCCTAGATTCAAATACCACTGAATTTTAAGGAAGTTCAGATCCAGACCTGGACCCAAACTCTGAAGCTCAGACTCATCTCTAAAGAACATTAAAAATCAAAGGAAGGTAATTTTCATATAGTCAGGTTTGTGTTTAATTGCTTAGTACTTGTTTGGTCCCTGATTTAATATAAAAAAATCTCAAATACCTGGCATCCAGTGTATCCAAACTTCCAGCTTCCATGTAGGTCCGAAGCAGCAGACATAGGATAACCAATGCCACTAACACCGATGTCAGTAAAAGCCAGGTTAATAATAATTGCATTTGTTGCTGTCCGAAGTTCCTTGTACTTTACAAAGATGCCCAACACAATTATGTTACTAAGAAGGCTTATTACCCCTATGAAAACACAGAAAAAGGAAGCCTTGCAAGTGGCAGAAATAATTATACAGTGTAGGTAGTAACAAACCAAAATACATATTCATAATGAAATCTAAATATAGAAGGGGTTTATTTTAATCTGCAAAGATCACATTTAACAGAGAGTTTTCCTAATTTACGGACTCAGACTCTGATTCACCAAGGTCTATATGGACATGATTAATTTTAAGTACTAAAGGGCATGCCTTAGTATCTTGCTGAATCAGGGCCTCACTATCTGAGCTTGATGGATATGGCTGGTATTCAGAATCTCTCAGGGCTGGGCTACACTATGGGGGGGGGGGGGGATCGGCCTAAGATCTACTTCAGCTACGCTATTTGTGTAAGTACCTTGGGTCGACTTTCCTGGGTCAACTGCAGCCGCTTCCCCACTGACTCCACTTACTCCTCTTGCTGAGGTAGAGTACAGGCGTCGATTTGGGGATCGATTTATCGCATCTAGATGAGACGTGATAAATCGATCCGGCGGATAGTGTAGTCATACCCTCAGACGCGATCTTAAGAGCTCAGTCCTGCAGAGGTAGTGCTGAGCCCTCACTAGCACTGCTGAACACAGGGCATTGTCCTGATCCAGCAGAATGAAATACATTGAAAGGAGTGGGTGCAGCAGGCTGGTTGGGCTGGCAAAAACACTCTGGCATTGAGTTGCTGGCTGTGATATTGCTTCACAAGATGCAACAGAAGCCTTTATGTGGAAGGCCCTCACAGCAAGTGCATTAACTTGCTTTCTGCTAAGGACAGCTCTGCGGCAGAGCTCTAAAATAATGAAAATGGCTGCTAGGCACAGAATTTGCATGTGCTAAATTATGACTAAGCTAGAGGGCCTTGATCATCTGTCTCCATCCTAGGCACACCCACGTCCTCCCTGCTCATCGGTGCTCAGTCCATTGCAGGTTGGCATAAAAGTTTGCTCACTTTGTTGAACATTGTGTATATTCTCCACTCCTTTAAGTCCAGTCCTGCTTCCTTTAATCTTCCAATTAACTTCACTAGCAGCATGGATGGACCCAAAGCCAGAGCCAGTCTGCACAGCTGCTTTGTGCTGAGCCCTAGCCCCTTATGTTGGAGACCCTACTTTCGGTGTGCTCAGCATGCTATCTATAGGATCAATGTGAATGAAGTCTCCATTTTCTCATCTCTCTATTTGATTTCATTTAAAACAAAGCACCCTAATATTTACTACATTCACAAGCAGTAGGGACAGTTTCACAATGAGCACAATGAGTGTATGGTTGTCCACCCAGATAAACTGAAACAATAACACCAATAGAGTGCTGAATCTTAATGGACTGTTAGCTTTGAATCTTAATTACTGGTAACAAGGTGCTTGGCACTCACAAGCATGCACATGAAATCAAGCAGAGTGAAAGTTGAATGCTAGGCTGTTCAGACTGTGAAAGGCCCAGTTTCTCTTGGGGAGAATGACTGAACCATTATGTCCACCTATATTTCATGATACATATACAATAGATATGGAAACAGGAGAAAAACAGTAACAATTTACATATAGGGATAGCAGTGGTGAAAGCCTGGAAAAAGCCCCTAAAAACAAAGGTACAATGCCAACATTTCAGTTCTTAAATGAAATGGCTAAATTCCATTTGTGTAAATCGGTGACATTTTATTATACATGCACCTCATTGCAGGAGTTTCACTGCAATGAATTATTAGTTTGTATTAATCTCCTGTATTACTGAAACTATCATATTTAAATCAAATATTTATCAGAGTGGGCATGTGTTCAGACAGGAAACGTTTCCTGTTCAGCATGCGTTTAAATGAATAGAAGGTGCTGAGTGTACCCAACAGTACTAAGGCCACATATGTTTTGATCATTACCAATAGCAGGAATAGCATAGCACAGACTATTAAAATGAAGAGAAAAAAAATGTATCCAGCTTCAGAAATAGCATAGGGGTGGCCTCCACTTTGTTCTGTGAGAAGTCTTGGCTTGAAAAGATTACAAATTATCAGATTTCCTCAATTAAACTTTGTGATATTTGCCACATCAAGGTAACAGAGCCTTGTACTTTTCTTGGTCAAGAACGGCAAAAGGGCTCCCCTCTCTTATTCTTCTTGCCTAAAGGAAGGCAAGAAAATTAAGGCAGTCTCTATGCAATAGGCAATAGAGCAGGAAAAAGTTTGGTAAGCTAGAAATAGGAGGGTTTGGGGTTTTCCTGGCCACTGGTCAGGGTGCGGGGGGGGGGGGGGGGGGGCTCTGCATTTTAATTTAATTTTAAATGAAGCTTCTTAAACATTCTAAAAACCTTATTCACTTTATATACAACAGTAGTTTAGTCATATTATAGACTTTTAGAGACTTTCTAAAAACGTTAAAATGTATTGCTGGCACACAAAACCTTAAATTAGAGTGAATAAATGAAGACTCGGCACATCACTTCTGAAAGGTTGCCAACCCCCATTGCTAACTATTACAATGAGGTTAAAGTCTTCCACTGATAAGCATTTTCTGCCATGGCAATGGAACTGAATTACTGATCATCATGTTCAGGATGTGAATTTGTTAGAATGAGGTGTTCAGAAATGGACCAAACTAATTGATAAAAGTTCCTCACTAAACCTTGGTTCATACTACAGCTGCAATCATTGCCAGCACTGCTTCCCGAATCAACTAAGACAATATCAGGAAAGAGAAAAAAAGAAAATAAAAAGATTTTTCAGCTTTAGTTATTTCAATCTGTATTCATAAGTTAGTAAAATGTTTTCAGACAGAAGTGTGAATGTTGGGTAGACTATGTCCCTTCAACTGAAAACCCAGTACTGTAAATTTACACAACTGACAAATACTGTACACACAACAGACCCACTTGTAGAGCCCACATGTCAATTGCCAGCTGAGAGAGAAAGAGGAGAGGTTTTTGCCCTTGCTAATCTTTGTATCTCCCCTGTTAATATTGCTCTTCATAAAATGGTCAAACTATTTGATAAACCAGACACTGACACAACCCTAATCCAGTCAATTTGAGTTAAATCGAAGTCTGGACAAATGATCTATATTTCTGAGAGTGCCAATGTTATCCATTTATCTGCAGATGATCTGTTGGAACCAATGAGCAGAAGAGCATATCTGGAGTTTCAATATATTATTCAAAAGATTATTATTTAATACAATAGATTGTTAGTAAAACTATAAGGAGAACTAACAAAAGATCACAGCTGTTTGAAATGTCAGCCTTGGTATCAAAAAAACAAAATGAGTTCATCTTAAACAGAAGAATGATTTGTCAAATACTACACAAAAAAGATTCACTGAGTAAATTTGATCTTCATAATTAATGCACATAAACCATAAAATCAGAATAATTAGTTGAAATGCTCCTGAAACTAATTATAACACTGAAATTAGCTGGAAAAAGTATACCCAAAACATACAATAGTTCCTAACAAAAATATTTATACCTAAAATGGCTTAATTTTTCAATTGAACAGGGATAAAATAAATGCAGGCATTTTTTAAAAATGTGCTAAATTGTAGAATTAAAGCATTTACTTTTGAAACATTCAATGATCGTACTGAAATAAACAAGATTTCAAGAAAGGTTATTTCATATTTGAGAAGGATCTCAGCTCCTCCAACCCTTGTCCCAAAGCCCACTGCAATCAGTGGGAGTACACTCACTTTGGAGTAGGCCCCAAACTTATGTGCTATCTTTCCTAAAATGTGTCATCAAACATACTACTGAAACAAGAGTCTGCTTGTCTCCCATCAATGAACAGTCCCCTCCCTCTCAATGACATTCCAACACTTCAGCTTACATCCCTCCCCCAGACACCCATGCACACACACAGACTACAGAACACATACATGATTGTGAACATGTGACCATCAGAGACTTATCAGGATAACTTCAAGCACATCACTGAAAAATGCAAAATGTTGCAACTTCAATTCTTATTCCTTTTGCACACCGGCAGAATTCTGCATTTTTTGCTATAATCACATATAAGCAAAATACACTTTTTAAAATAATGCAACAGTCTTAAACTGTAACCCTAATATTAGACATTTCTACACATTTTACAGTCACCCTGTTGCTTATCTACTCATCTACCTTCAAGCTGAGAGACACTAGACCTTTTGCTTTTTGCATATAAAAGACATTTCATTGGCATTTTTACCCAAAATGAATATTGAAGCCTAAATTCCCATTTTAAAAAAATAACCCACCAACCTTCATACCTGCTGTTATTAAGTAAGCTGCAACTATATTGTGCTCAGTCTGTGTAAAGGCTGACTGAGCTTCATTTTCACTTTCTGAGGAGTTAGTTGAAACATTCCAAAACATTTTAGACTGAAGAAATTGGGGTATTCTCTCCACGTCCATTCTTCAAGAGGACATACACAAAACACTCCCAGATCCTTTCAGGCAAATTATTTCGTTATGCAACAGACTCATTGAACAATTTTTTAAAAAGTCCCGTCCCCCCACCCTCCACTGACATGCTACCAACAGGATTTAATTGGGCTATGCAAAGGAGTTTACGTGCCCAATTTGTGCAAGGAAAAGCTTCTAAGCAAAACAAAGAGCCGCACAGAACTAGGTGCATTTCCAACAAGATGCTTACATTTCAGAGTCTTATTGCTAAAGAGATTAGTTGTCACATGCCTCCACACTTTTTACTTCAACTTCTTGTGCAACATTTCAGATCATCTAGACAAGAGTTGGCTAGATTCAATAGAAGTTCAGCCTTCTTTGGAATTAATACTAATAATCAGAGAGCACATGATAGAAACACTAAAAATAAAAAGTTTCTCTAAAATGTAAGAGACCTCTAAACTCCATCTTTACTCTTCAATGTAGCTTCTAAGAAGTTTTTGTTGATTAGACTTAAATAATCCTGCTAGTAAATATTAACCTTTCATGATTTCTGTATGCTAAACTCTCATAATTCTTTTACAACAATCATTTTTAAAGTTGTATATTTATATGTTTAGTGCCCTATTCCTACTGAAACTGAAAAGTTCTTTGACCTTCAGTTGAACATAGTAGATGAAGGGAAACCAAACCCAGTAATGGAATGTATGTAACCTTTCACCCTGACCTTACTAAGATAGCCAAGACATCCAAGGAAGGGACGTTACAGAAGTACGTTAAAATAAATAAGACTGGATAATTGATAAAGGGGTGCTTATAATCTCAATTATGTTCGGTCATTTATAAGGGACATTTGTCATCACCGATGTTTTCTGCAATTTATGAAATTATGACCCATTGAAAGATGTTTTTAACTCAAAGGAAGTGCTTAATTACAACAGGTGTTCTTAATAATGGAATGATATCAATCATGTAAACTAAGTATCCATAAAGTATGTAATTACTTACATAAAATGAGATATCAAAAACAGAACACATAGTGAAATTAAGAGTGGGAAGGTAGTTTTCCCACCAAAGAGTCATTTTTGCCTCACACCCTATAAAAGGAAAGAGTTTGAAAGTTAGTTTGGAAATGACCACAGCCAGAATTCCATCAGTTATCAAGGAAGAGAACAGGGTGCCATCCTTTCATGATTCACAGGAGGAGGTAATGAAGGTTTTTGTTATGTAGTCCAATAGTGTATTAATCTTTAATATTTTTAATTAAATAATTCTATTTGAGCCTATTATTTTGACATCTCCCTTTGTTATTAAACTCAAACACGCTACAATCAAGTGAATGGCTGAACTGAGAAAAAACACAACAGACAATATTTTCAAAAGTAACAATTTTGAGCAGGTAGTTTGAAATACTTTGAAAGGGCCTGATTTTCTGAGGGTGGGTGCTCCACACTTTCTGAAAGGCAGGCCCTTTTGATGTGGCTCAAGCTGGCCACATCAAAACCTGAAGCACCTGTGGTGGAATGCTAGAACTAGGTGGCTTCATGAGTAACATAGCTTACCTCAGTTGGTAACAGCCCTACTTGGCAGGGCATTCAAGTATCTTGAAGAGAACACATCTCTTGTACCTCTCTCTATGAGGGAAGCTCTGTAGCCAGTCCAAATCCGGTACAGAACCCAGACCTGCTAATAGCAGCCCTACAACCTAGTGTGTACAGAGTACATGACAGAACCCAAAATCAGTAATTACATTTGAAACTCTTGACCATTATAAATGTTTTAATATTATTTGGTATTTACATTGTAGTAACACTGAGAGACCAATTTGGGGCCCTGTTGTGCTAGATGCTATACAGTGAAAGATGCTCCCTTCCCAGAGTGCTTACATACTGCAATTTTTCTCAGTACCAAAAATGATTACAAGTTATAAAGTAAGAGGTTTGCCACCACTTTCCCCTCATAAAAGTAATTTTGGCTTTGCTTTTATACTGCTGAGCACATACTATAGATTATAGAACAGGGATGGGCAAACAATTTGGCCTGAGTGCCACAACGTGATTCAAAATTGTGTGAAGAGCCAGGTAGGGAAGGCTGTACCTACCCAAACAGCCTGGCCCTGCCTCTTATCCAACCCTCACCCACTTCCTGTCCCCATCAGAACCACCAAACCATGCACCCCCACTCCTTGTGCCCTGATTACCCCCTCCAGAGACCCCCCCCCCGTCTAACTGCCTCTCGAGGCCCCATCTCCAACTAAGCCCCCCTGCTCCTTGTCCCGACTACCTGCTCCAGAACTGTGACAAGAACTAAAATGATTTATTCTTAATTATAGTGATTGTGCCACATCTAACCTTACTAAATGTCAAAGCCACTCCACAGAAAATGGTATTTAAAAAATTCCTAAAAAGAAATAGCTCCCTGAAGGCAATCATTCCCCACTCTGTGAGGGCCCAGCCATGCAAGGTTGCTGAGGGTGCCCAGTACCCTGTTAGGCAGTGAACTAAGTCTTCTGATGCTGATCCAGTGTCATTAGATGTAACCAACAATGGAGACATGTATCAGGAAAAGTCAGTGCTCAGGTGCACATTTTTTATCCTGCTTGTGAACTCTACAAGTTAATTGGCTGCTTAAGCTATAGGCTGGAGCCTTCTCAAAAGTTCTTCGAAAAAGTCAACAATCCCAAACCAGCATCTTATAAAGCAGCTACAAGTCACAGAAAAGATGGGATACTAAAATTGTCCAGAATCAGTGATAAGGTAGTATGGTAGCTTAACTGCAAATTTGCATATTTTCAAATGTTTGGGTTTTTTGTAAGCTTACTGTAAAATTTCCTGCTGTTTTAATGGCTGCTTTTTGCTATTCACAATTGGCCTGTTACAACTTTTACCTATAAAAACTTTTATACTTTGTCTGTGAATTACTCTGTATAGTTTCACTAGTATCTGACACCAATAGAAAATGAGTTGTTTCATGTTTATAGATATCCACATCATGACTGTTAATGACAACAGATAAGCAAAGAACCGAACTAAAATGGAGACTCAATTTACACTTAACAGAGAAACACCTAAATACATTTAAAGTCTTGGTTTTAAGTGATTAGTTTAAAGTTAAACAGCAAGTCTGTAGCAAAACCAGGAAGAAAATTTCTGTCTCCTGAATCCAAGAGCTCCTGTGCTTGAACAAGTAAACAGTTTTCTTCCATAACAAACAACTACCAGAATTTTAACTTATACTCTCCCATCTATTATACTTAGATTGTTAGCTGCTTGGGGCAGGAACTGTTTTTTTTATTCTGTTTGTACGGTGCATAGTACAGTGAACTCCAGGTCCATGCCTAAAGCTGCAAGGTGTTATGGCGATACAAATAATAATTCATCAAATATGGAAAGAATTGAAAAAAATAAATATTTTAACAAGGCTGAACATGTTAAAAGTGATATTGTCACAATAAAATGAGTTTAATATTAATGAGAACATAAAGTTTATTTTCTTCCATACTGAGACTACACAAAACATATATTCCCAGTTTATTTTGTATACCTCTAATAAAATGTCCCAGTAGATGGCATAAATAATATTACCAAATAATATTCCCCTACTGATTGCTAAGAAGATTTTATGAAAATCTTCATAGGTTTTTTTGCCTGCAGAGTACAGATAGTCCCCTACCACCCAAATTCTGAAGAGCCACAGTAGTTACTAGCATTCCACTCATCCCACAATGCACCTCATTGGACAAGCCTGCCAAAACCCTGACCCATAGGACAAATACACGCCAGCAGTTTGTGGAGTGTAAGGGACTAACACTCCACACCATTTCACTATTCCACATAATCTGGAACAAAGACTGAAATGGCCTATAGAAGTACACAGTATTAACAACCCGGATTTTCCCAAAAGTTACAGGCCCATTTTTAGTTTTAATGAAGATTTATTCAGGAAAGTGTACTAAGCATTCTTTACTACCGTGCATGGTGCGTTTTATACAAATTTTCTATTTTTTAAAAAGACAAATGTTGAAATATCTGATTTTTAGACCGTCATTGAAAATATTCCAAAATAGTAAACAAGAGAAAAAAATAAGCACAGTATGTGCAACACACAGAGCGAAACAAATACAACAATACGAAGCCATCAGTCGTGTGTAATATAGATTCATATCTGTGCCCTTAGAGAATCTGCAGCTTTTTGAGTGGATTATTTACTTTCAACTTCAACATGAAGTCAAACATTAATTAACATAGACTATCAGAATTGAAGAACCTAAACACACAAAATTTTAAGTCTGCTTCGATAATTAAAAAATGTTCAAGTATATTTCAAGTGAAGAATAAAGAGAAGCCTTCAATTCTTCATCAGGGAACACATCCTCTTCATGTGTTGATAAGTATCCATTAGCTGTAACAATGTTGGCAATACATTTTGTTACTTTCATTGCTTTAAAAACAATTTTTTATTTTTCAGGTCCACTAGAAAATTCAGCAGTCAGATGCCAATATCTTCACTTTTTAACGTCCTCTACCTGTTTTGAAAGAGAAAAGTGTACATTAAACAATTCATACCTTGAAACAAATGTCTGAAGTGCCCAAATACTGTACAAATTATTACGCTGAGAAGCCAGCTATTGCAGTATCCATTCTTATGCCCCATTTTTACTCAAGTTAGTTTTCATCTTACACAGAAATAAAGAAACCTGAACTTGACTAGAGAATCTGTTGTGATGTGCAGAAACTACCGTACAGGTAATTTTTGCATAAAACTAGTAATTTGTGCTTCTTTACAAGACTGATGGCAGAAAATTAAAGTGAATCAAGTATTCAGTAACTGTTTTATACGTCCTGAATTTCTCATTAAAAACACCCTGAATTTAAACAGCATTCTTACCCCTGAAACCACGGCCACCACCTCCACCTCTTCCTCCTCTGAAGCCTCCACCTCTTCCTCCTCTGAAGCCACCTGCAAAAAGGCAAGGAAATAAGTTTTCAGAAATTATTTCACAAGTCTATTGTACTAAGAAAACAACAAATTACTGCGCAAACACCCTTTGTATGAAAAATGAAATAAAAATAACTGTTAAGGCAAGCAAGCTTTAGTGTTTACTCCAGTCTCCTTCTCCATGAACCACCATAACTCCTTTCCCAAAATACCAGAAGGCGGATCAAAAACAAAATGTATTTCGAGTTTCTATACGAAGCCATTTTGGACATACAGAGAGCCAAAACATGCTCGATTTTTTTTTAAAGTGAACAGGTAAAGTTTTCAAGTAACTTTTTTAAAGTGAACAGGTAAAGTTTTCAAGTAACTTTGAAACGATGTTTTTTATGAAACGTCTCAGAAATTATCTAACCTGGAGGAGATGCAAAATAAAGTTTCACAGCAAATTTTTCTTTTGGGGAAGTTAGGTATTTGTGTGTACAGATGCATGTCAGAGACCTAGCTTTGACCTTATTGTGGAGCAGCTACCACAATTAAGTTAAATGTAATAAGAGATGGAATAGATCTAGTGGGTCATCCAAGCCTACACCGCAAAGCAGTTTACCATACACTATATTTAAGTATTTTGTGCAACCTAGATTTTAAATGTGTTGTGAAATAGAACTTTTGCCATTAACTTTGGGAATATATTCCATCATCTAATAGATTTTAGCACTGGAAAATTATCGCTGGTATTCACCAAGTTTTCTTTTTCCTAATCTCATAGCTTTGTTTCTCCAGTAAGTTATATTTCATGAGCTTTCATTGTGGTCGCAAGCAAAAATATGTATTTCTTTAAAAATATACTAATGACATACAATTCACGAATGCTTGCTTAGCTGTATGTTTTTTTAAAAAAATGGATTTTTTTTATTAATAGACACTTACCTCCACCTCTACCTCCTCTTCCACGTCCTCCCCTACCACCTCCTCTTGGAGCACCTTTCTCACCCGGAGGCCTAGGCAAAAACCTTTGCAATGGCAATAACTTTGCTGGATCAATATAAAACTGCAGGAGAAAAGCACTGTTAGGCTTCGGGAACAGCATAACATGAGTGCAATATTTACTAACTTCCTCCCTCTCTTCTATACATGCAGAATTTTTGCTTATTTTTTCTTTATGTCATCAGCATTTTTAAAGTCTTCTTTGCACAGAGTGACATCAAACACTCAAAACTTTTAAAAATGTAGTTTGTGTCAAGATCATAAAATTATTTCTATAATGAGATTAAGATGTGGGGTTAAAAGAGTAAATTTCGCAAAGGCACCAATTTTTTTTTTAAAAGAGGTAGCTAAAACAATTGTATGTGAGAGCAGACAGGAAACGTAAATGAACATAAAATTCTCATGAGCCATTTAACTATCTGTGTTAACAGAGAACTACTAACTAGAGAAATTAACAGATTAAAGATTTCTGGTTAGAGTATCGTGTAAAAAAAAAAAAAGAGAGGTTTTAAATGTATATTAAACCAAGGCACAACACAAAAATAGTTGTTTAATGCATACGCATTTCATAAGGTCCCAATTAAACAACTCTAGTGTTTTTTACTTCAATTATGAAATGTATTTTTAGATTATGTGGTGATAGGAAATTCAGATTATATAAAGATTTATTTGGAAATTCTTCACAACGTTATATTTTCTTCTATTACTGAATATATCAGAATAATTTTATGCAATTAAGATACCCACCTTTTGTAATTTTTTAAAGGAAGAGGCCTTCATGTTCTCTGACAGTTTAACTGAAAAGTACTGTTAGTTTATTTAAGGAACATGAAAGGTAACAACTGCATTTATAATTCTCTGTATAAATGGACAGATGTTGATATTCTAAAAATGAGGTTATCAATTTAAATCGCAGACGGTTGATTTTTTTCTTTACTGTTACAGTCATGATTACTAAAAGTGAAAGATTTGACAGCATTTTGTGGACATGGTTAAACCTTAATACGGAAGGAAGAAACTCAGAAACACACCAATAGGGGGAAGGCTAAATGGTAATAGTAAAATTGTGTTGTATAACCACACATCTGGCAGGGGAAAAGACTAGACTTCAATACCTCTAGCATCTTGACAATCAAAAACTGAGACAATGAAAAAGTAATGAGCTGCAGATTCTAGGTGGTTCATTTTTTACTTGGGAATGTATATTCTACTAGGAGAAAACTGCTCCTGAAATTCAAGTACAATTCTGATGTAAATAGTAAGTCAGTGAGTTAATACATTAAGGCCAATATTCTCAAAACGGAATGCCAAAAATTAGGCACTAAATAGGGACCTACAAAAACTTAAGTATCCTGATTTTCAAATATACTCAACACTCCAGTTCCCAATAAAGTAACAATAAGTGGGTATTAGCCCACGAAAGCTTATGCTTCAAAACTTTATAGTTAGTCTTTAAGGTGCCACAGGACTTTGTTACCTCTGCTATTCCAGACTAACACGGCTACCTCTCTGATTCAATAAATAAATGTAGACTTCTAGGGAGAAACTTTAGCAGTAAAACTAAAAAGGAGATAAATCTATTAAACTTCCTTTATAGGTTTCTGCTTCTGCCTACCAACCCCCTTTTAAACTCATTACAAATACAATCAACAGTAAACTGAAAAAAAACAGTAAAACAAAGTCATAACCCACACACAATCCAGAGTCATCACCATTTGGAATACCACATTAATGTCTAAAATGTATGCTGGCGTCATTTACTGACCACAGTATTTTCACCTATACATAGGTTAATATTAATGTATTGTTAATAACCTTTAAAGCAGATTAAACATCCAGTGAGCCTTTACACCTGGCCAATAAAATAAGTAAATACCACTTTATAAAAAAAGATATGGGGAAAATGAGAAATGAAAGTCAACCAACGTGTCCAAGGTCACAAATGGTGGAAAAAGATCCAGACTTCCCAAAACCAAACTTAATCCTCAGTAACACCCTGGGGCCCTTCCCCTCTGAACTGGGTGCATCATGTGTGGGGTAGGTCGGTTCAATCAGGCAGGATCCAAGGGTGGAGGGTTCAGTGTGTGTGTGTGTGTGTGTGGGGAGAGGGCAGGAGTGTTGAGATGATTAGATGGGGGGGGGTGAGAGGATTGTGTGGGGGACAATCTGGGTGCAGGCAGCTCAGAGGAAGGTCTAGATGTGGGAGGATCTGGATGCCCAGAGCTTATTGGAGGCATTCCAGGTGCAGGGGCAATGGAGGCATTCCAGGTGCAGGGGCAATAGTACTCTGCAGGGGCTTCCAGGTAAAGGTTGTTAGGACTCAGTGAAGGAGTCTGGGTGTAGGGGGAGTAGCTGAATACTGACCCCTCCCCCACAGCTGAGGAGTGATGTGGGCAGGAAGCAGGGGAGGTTGCTGAGCTTCCTGCAGCTAGGGAAGGTTTCTGACACAGCCCCAGCCACTCCTTGCAAGGGAAGAGGAAAGCCTGTCCTCTCCTGCCTCCAGCCTAGCCGGAACTAGTAGCTGACCCCAGCTCAGGATAGGAGCCATTGGCTGGGGAGTCCGCAGCTCTACAGTGATTTACCTCTCTGCCAACTGCTCTGGGTGCCTGAAACATTGTACTTGCCCTGCTAGGGAGTGGTGCATGACTGCTCTTGCATCTTCCCTTTGCTTTCCTGTCAGGAAATCATTTTTCTGCAGGAAAGCAAAGCAATCTGCAGGGGACATGAATTCTGCACACACACAGTGGCATGCAATCCCCCCAGGACTAAATATCTATTTATAGTACTTATATTAGGCACAAGCCAAGAAAAAAGAATTCAATCTTCCAATGTCTAAAACAAAGAGTCTAAGGGCTTCTTTAAGAGGAAAGTTATATTAATACAAGTTAAGGCCTGAATTTAAAACAACATAATTATGCTTGTAAAACTCCTCTTGTAGAAACACTCACCCAATATAAGAGTTCCTTTTTTTTTTTTTTTTTTAAAGTTTAGCTTATGTCACTTTGGAAGGAGTTTAAGGTAAACCAAAAAAAGCTAACATTGTACAAAAATAAGTGTCCACACATACTGGTATATCGGTTTAACTAGTAAACATTTTTGAAATGACAGAACAACTCTCTTCAATAATTGGCTTTATCACAAATATCCAGAACAATCTACTTTTGAAGGATACAAAGTCTCTTAGCTGTCCAAATATTTCATCCACTTTGCCAATCTGCTCTTTATTATCCAAGTAAACTGGTGCATTGAAATAAGGCACTCTGTTTTCTTCCGTCGTGCATTTACAAATAATGTCATCTTCACATGGATGCATGAACTCTCCCAATACTGCAGTAAGGGAAATAAAGATGTACTAAAACCTGGAACATTCGTTCAAAATGGAAATGAATAGTCTCTCGAGATAACTTACTAACTACATATTCAGGAGGTCCTTGATCATATCCTCTGTTGAAGCCTCCGCGTCCACCCCCTCCACGCCCAAAGCCTCCTCGTCCACCTCGATCGAAGCCTCCTCGTCCACCTCGATTGAAGCCACCTCCTCCACCTCGATTGAAGCCACCTCCTCCACCTCGATTGAAGCCACCTCTGCCTCCTCCGCCACCTCCTCTGCCTCTAAAAGACATTTTCTACTTGCTAAATGGGGAGAGGAAGGGGGAAAAAGTCAGTCGATTAAAAAACAAAGGGACAAGGGCACTTCATGACTTACTAAATCTCCAAGTTAGTTGAGACCCCAGAGTACCATACAACTTCGTTTGCCAATTTAACACTTATTCATTTGGTTCTTAACTAAAATATACATCAATTCAAGAGTTCATCTAAAATTAAAGCTACCACAAAGTCCATTCATAGAAGTAGAAGGGAAGGATTTTAGACTGGTACTTTTTGAACACATAATGCTGTACGATAAACTTCTCCCCCTTCTTTTTCTATGATTGGACACTGGATTGTCACAGATTTCAGCTATGACACAAATTAATGATTGTAAAAAACAAGCATGATTTAGCATACATTTGCATTTTTTATCCTGAACATCCCCAAAATTAATCTTATTTACTACAGTACTGCTGTAGGCTAAGTAAGGGTACACAGAGGCCAAATATTTCACCCACCTTGCCAATGTAGGTAAAATCCTAGGGGAGCTGAAACAGTTCATAGTTTTCATCTGAGTAGGCAGGATGAATTAGGCTATGTCTACACTGCAGTAAAAGACATGCAGCAGCAAGCTTCAGAGCCCAGATCCACTGATTCAGGCTTGGGCTGCAGGGCTAAAAAATAGCAGTGTGGACATTTGGGCTTGGGCTGCAAGGTCTCAGAACTGGGCTTCAGCATGTATGCTGCTATTTTTAGCCCCACACCATGAGCCTGGGTCAGTTCACCCAGCCTCTGAAACTTGCTGCCACGGGTCTTTTATTACCTTTAGGGTACATCTACAATAGGACACCTGCAGCTGGCCCATGTCAGCTGATTCAGGCTTGCCGGACTATAGAACAGTAGTGTCGAACATTTGAGCTCAGGCTGGGGCCCAGGCTCTGAAGCCTGTTGCTACAGGGGTTTTATTTCAGCCCTTAGGGTAAGTCTACACTGCAATTAGACACCCACAGCTGGCCCATGCCAGCTGACTTGGGCTCCTGGAGCTTCAGCTAAGGGGCAGTTCAATTGCACTACAAGTGTTTGGAGCTCTGAGGCTCTCCCACCTCACAGGGTCCTAGAACCCAGGCTCCAGCCCACGCCTGAACATCTGCACTACACTAAAAGAAGCCCTATAAAGCCAACGTTGTGGGCATGGACCAGCCATAGGCTTTAACTGCAGTACAGACATACCCCAAGAAACCTTAGAGACAGCGGGAGCTTAGGCTTTACCTTGATGTACTAACTCGGGAAAACTATGAACTGCCTTGTCTGTACAGTAAAACCTCGATATAACGGACTAATTTGGGCGAGGGGATGTCCGTTAAAGCCGAAAGTCCGTTATTTAATAATTTTTTTAAATTATTAAATAACAGGACTTTCGGCTTTAACGGACATCCCCTCGCCCGAATTAGTCCGTTATATCGAGGTTTTACTTATCACGGCAGCCGGGAGCCGTGAGTCAGCCCGCCCGGGTCCCGGCTGCTGGGACCAGGGCGGGAGCCGTCAGCCCACCCGCCCAGGTCCTGGCTGCTGGGACCCGGGCGGCAGCCAGCAGCCCACCCGGGTCCCGGCTGCTGGGACCCAGGCGGGAGCCGTCAACCCGCCCGCCCGGGTCCCGGCTGCTGGGAACCGGGCGGCAGCTAGCAGCCCGCCAGGGTCCCAGCAGCTGGGACCCGGGCAGGCTGGCAGCGGGGAGCCGGCAGGCAGCCCGCCCACTGCCTGGACCGGGGAGGCAGCGGCGCTGCCTGGACCGGGGAGGCAGCGGCGCTGCCTGGACCGGGGAGGCAGCGGGGAGCCGGCAGCCAACCCGCCCGCTGCCTGGACCCGGGCGGCAGCCGGGAGCCAGCCCCCGAAAAAACGAATTTTGGATGCATCAGACTTGCTCATAAATTTTGTCCGTTGCATCCAAAGTCCATTAAAGCGGGGTTTTACTGTACTAGGATTGTAGCACAAGTTAGCTGAGTGGAGCTGAGACACCTTTCCCTGTCACAAACAAGAGCCTGACCTGATTTCAGCATATTCCACACTACAGGCTTCTCATGTGAACGTGAAACCCGCTGGGCTGAGGCATTATTAGTAACACAGACGATGGGTTTTACTCAGAACTCATTCGAGGCCCTCAGCAGGAATATTTTTGCTCCCTTCAATACTAAAAGAGGTGAGTTCTTATAATAAACATTGAACGGGGGACCCCTTGAGGTGCTCAGGACCCTACGCAATTGCTTAGTCTGCTTATGCCTAGCACAGGTTCTCTGTTCACTGATCAGCACATCAGACAGGGGACCTGGCCTACAGCACCAGCTTTGGCACAAGGCACAGCAGCACCTGGCCACATATGGGCCTGGCCATAGGACTGCTGGGCTCTCTCCCTGGCTCGCCCCAACACCGGCCCGGCGGGGCAGGGATCTGCAGCCACACCCCGCAGCAAGTGGAGCCAGAGGTGGTGAGCTGCCCACCTCAAGGCTTGGGCATAAGCCCGGCGATGGCCCCCCACAGCAGCACCAGGGGAGGGTTAATTGCAGGCAGCAGCCTCAGGCACGGGGCATGGGCAGAGCCGTGGCTGGGGGAGAAACCTCAGCCCAGAGACGGGGGAAAGGAGTGGAGGGGGCTGAGGTGCGATGGGACCCGGCCCAGAGACGGGGGAAGGGAGTGGAGGGGGCTGAGGTGCGATGGGACCCGGCCCAGAGACGGGGGAAGGGAGTGGAGGGGGCTGAGGTGCGATGGGACCCGGCCCAGAGACGGGGGAAGGGAGTGGAGGGGGCTGAGGTGCGATGGGACCCGGCCCAGAGACGGGGAGTCAGTATTTCGTTCTAAAGAGACCGTTAACATCGTTATTCAAGAAGCTTCGACTCCCCCCCCCCCCCCCCCGAACGCCGTCAACTAGCAGCGGGAGCGCCCCACACTCACCCACCACGAGAACCCCACGTGGCTCCTTAGACAGGCCCGGCCAGCCGGCCGCTACCGATGTCGTCAACAAACCGCGACCGGGCAGGGGCGCGCGCCTCGAGTCACCGGCTCCTCTTCCTCAGCCAATCCCAGATGCGGGCAAATGAATTAGCCGTAAAGCAAATGCCGTTTTTCAAATCGGTTAAGTCGTTTACGACAGTTTGGGAGCCGTGGCAACCGCTGCCCAGAGCGCCGGCGCAGTACTCCGGAAACGGGGACTGGCTGAGAGCTTGCTGCGGCGTCCAATGAAAGAAAGCCTCCCTCCTTCCTGTCCCCGCCCCCTAGGCTGTGAGTGGCGTCCAGAGGAAGAATTGCTCTCCGGGGGGCGGGAAGAGTAGAGAGGCGCATGCGCAAGAGTTTCCGTCTTCTCTACGTAATCCCAACACCCCCCCCACCTCACCCCCCCGCGCGCTCTCAAACTGCTGCTTGGCCTGCTCAGCGCTGCCCCCACCCCGCCCCAGCCGCTTCCCGCACCCCAACCAGCTGCCCCAGGCCTGAGCCCCTCCCACACCCAAACTCCCTCTCAGAGCCCTCACCTCCTCCTGCCCCCAACCCCCTGCCCCAGGGTCGGCCTGGGGCCCCCTCCCACACTCCCAACCTCTTGGCCCCAGCCCAGAGCCTGCACCCCAACCCCCTGTCTCAGCCCAGTGAAAGTGAGTGGGGGTGGGGGAGATTTGTTCTGGTTATCAAAAGCACACCAGATCTTTTGATAGGGGAGAAGGCAACCGGCGCTGTTATTGAGAATACAGTGGTGAGCGCCTGCTCTTCAGTCAAACACACGCACACCATGCACACAGTCCCGCCGGTCGATGTTTAGTTACCAGTCCAGAGTCTGGATCAATCTAGTGGCCAGCCACATTCGTTGCAGAGAGAGGCCTGGCTCTTGTTGGTTGTGATCCGATGCTCCTGGAGTTGTGGCAAGATGAACCCAAAGTTCCATTCCAAAGCACCGCGTTCTTATAGTCCTTTTTCTACCCTTAAGACCATGGATTTTTCTGTGTCATTTATGACCGGTTACTCCTTAATTGGTGTTATTGTTTGATGTTAACACTCCAATGCACTTCTGAGAGGGTCATCCTGTCCTGGTGTCGATTTAATCAATTATCTTTAGGGTGCCAGCCTCCACCACAGGGTTGTCAAATCTACCTTTCCTCAATTATGGATGTGTGTTGATGGTTTTGGAACAATAAAAAGACAAACCTTTTTTTGCATTTTTATGCCCTTACCAAAAGGGATTTTTGCATTTGCTGCTTATTAGATATTAAGGGGGGGGGGAGGCTAACTGTTGGTTAAGAAACCCCTTTGCTGTAAACTTTGCCTGACACACAAGACAATCTTTGAAAAGATTGTCTTGCATTGTTCCTTATTGGCAGTTAAGCTTGCTTCAGGAACCGCAAAACCGGTTTGCTCATGCAAAGAGTGATCACCTACATAGAAATGCAGAACTTTCCTTGTCTTAAAAAAATATAAATACTGATGTTTAAAGCTAATAAAACTCCGCATTCTTCCAAAGCTATCAGCCTAAAAAAAACATGTGCCCTTTTAATCAAAAGCTGCCTGGTGTTTGTGTGTTTCTTGGTCTCTGACAGTTTTGAGCAATAGTCCAACTCCGCACCATCCCAGTGTGGAATAGGTAAGTAGGACAAACTAATTTTACCTAACAATGGTTCCCTGGTGTCATTTAGGACTTGGCTACACTTGCACGTTATACTGCAATAAAGCTGCCCAGAGCGCTCTATCTTACTCCCCAGCCACACTGGCAAAACACAGAGCACTCTGACTCCTTGGCTAGAGCACTCCTGGTACTCCAGCTCCATGAGAGGATTAATGTCTGATGCATATTGAGTGAGATGCCCCAATGTCAGTGTGAACAAGAAGTTGCATTACTGCTCTCTGATTGACTTCCAGAAAGGTCCCATAATCCCCTTAAATCAAGTATGACAAAGAGTCATGTGGCACCTTAAAGACTAACTAAAGTATTGAAGCATAAGCTTTTGTGGGCTAATACCAAGGAAAGCTTATGCGTCAATATTTTAGTTAGTCTTTAAGGTGCCACAGGACTCTTTGTCACTTCTGCAATTCCAGACTAACATGGCTACCTCTCTGATTCTTTAAATTAAGTGGCCTCTCTTCTCATTGTTGTGAAATCAGCTGCAGGAATGCAGAAGTGCCCTTTCATTTCAGACCAATGGCTGCTTATTTGCTTCTAGACAAAGCAAACAATAAATGTTTGCTTTGAGTGAGTGAGAGAGAGGCAGCAAGGGGTCTGAACTCACAAGACAGTGTGCTGACACACTCTCAGCAACCCAAAAGCCCACTTTCTCCCACCACATACACACAACACACTCCCTGTGTCACACTTCACCCCCGCATATGGGAGGACTTCTCCCATCAACGTAGCTGCTGACTCTCGAGGAGGTGGAGAGCCTACACCAATGGGAGAAGGTCTCCTGTCGATATAGATAGCATCTTCACTAAGCGCTACAGCTGCAGTGCTATAAGAGTAGACAGCTCCTGAAGATGAGATAGTGTGATGCTGTTGCAAATGAGGCTAATTTCATTCTGTGGTATATGAAGAGTAGTATTAGTTGTAAGGCACAGGAGGTAATTGTCCTGCCATTACTAGGCAGTGATGAGGCCTCAAATGGACTCCTGTGACCAGTTCTGAGCACCACACTTGTAGAAAAGTGACACTGGAGAGAGTCCAGAGCCACAGAAATGATAAGCAGAGGTAACAAAGAGTCCTGTGGCACCTTAAAGACTAACTAAAGTATTGGAGCATAAGCTTTCGTGGGCTAATACCCACTTCGTCGGATGCAAGCATCTGAGAAATGATAAGAGATTTAGAAAACATGACCTATGGAAAAAGGTTGAAAGAATTGAGCATACTTAGTCTAGATAAGAGAAGGCTGAAGGGAGTTGTCATAACATACATGTGTAAAAGGTTGTTTAAAAGAAAACAGTGCTCAGTTGTTCTCCATGTTTGCCAAGGGTTGGACAAAGAGTAATTGGCTTAGTTTTCAGCAAGGGAGATTCAGGTAGATATTAGGAAAAACTTTCTAACTATAAGTATAAACCGTGGAACAAGTTATCTGGGGAGGTTTTCAGAACAGGTCAGATAGACACCTGACAAAGTTGGTCAGGGTTTCTCAAACCAGGGGTCGTGACCCCCCTGGGGGTCGCCAAGCACTCCCAGGGGGGTCGCGAGCTCCCGGCACCGCATAAAAGCTGCCGAATTAATTGCTTCCACATTCAGTGGCTTTTTCGGGAGAGCTCGGCATGTCTGCCGAAAATAGCGGCCAAATGCGGAAGTAATCAATTTGGCGGCTTTTCGGCGGACATAAAAGGGGCCGCCGCGCCAGCCGACGAATAAAAAAGGGGACGCGGTTCTATGCTTCTACATCTGCTATGATTATAGCTGAAGTAGGCATATACTGGCCTATAATGTCCTAGGTTCTCTTTGTTCCTCTTTTTAAAGATAGGTACTATGTTTGCCCTATTCCAGGGACCTCACCCATCTCCATGAGTTCTCAGAAACCAGCTAGTTCCTTAAGTACCCTAGGGTGAATTTTGTCAGGCCCTGTTGTCTTGAACACATCCGACTTATCTAAATCTTCTTTAACCTGTTATTTGATGATTAAGCCTGTCTTTTTGTCTGATTACCTAGGTGTTATTTAAATAAAGAGAGAGAGAGAGAGAGAGAGAGAGAGAGAGAGAGAGAGAGAGAAAGTGTTTCTGTTAATTGCAGCTTTTTGGAATATGGGGTAACTTGTGCTAGAGGATAGCCTTTCTTTGGTTTTGTTTTCATTCTAGTATTCCTAGGAACTGACACTCCCATTAAACCACACAATAAACACATACCTTTCACTAGTTGCCAAGTAGTTAAGCAATACGTACTGAGTATAATCTTGACATATGACAATACAGTACTTGGTACATCCTGGTGTTCCTGCTTTTTGTCTATTATACTCCAGGATAACTCAAAGGAGACACTTACATAAACAGCTAACAACTAGTGTGGAAGCAATAGAAGCAGTCTGAGCATTTCAGTGGTATTCTTTGACAAAAGTCAGCAGTGGGACCAATGATTGTGAGTTAGGACATGGAAAAGTAAACTCCTAATGGGATCCTCCTTTTAATCATTTACTTTAAAGACTTTACTTTTGTTATCTTATATTGCAGTTACGGTAAAAAACGTTAGATTGAGGCAGGATCCTTACTGAAGAGTTCAAAATTATCTGTAAATCTAGTGCGGTTCTTGCACTTTATTTCTAAACAACCTTTTTAAATATTTTACTACTGGTTAAAAATTAATCACAGACAAATACCTAAGGCTAAAAAGAATCAGACACAGAGAAATTCCTCTAGCTACATAGAGAAAAACTCTTCATCATGAAAGTATTACTATTTCTTTTGTTTTTTTCAACCTCCTTCTTTTGTATTTGGGGATCTAAGGTAAGAATTTATTTTAAATAAGGTGATTCCTCTGTAAGTTTTTCTTTAATAAAAACTGGTGAAAATATTTTTTTTGTAAATGTTTTCCTGTAATGGTACCAATGCAATTATTTTAATCCAAACTTGAATACTTGAAATGTGACATGCCCTTTTATTTCATGTAATTACTGTAATTGGGAATGTATGTCAGTAGGCTTCTGAAAAGGGGGTTTTAGAGAAAAATTACTGCAATTATAGTCCCAGGCCCAGTCTTGCAAGGAGTTCTGAAGGGGCCCGTGGGTCTGCCTATCCTGATTCAGTTGCAGGATTGGGACCTCAGACAATCAAATCCTGCAGTCCTCATTCAGTTTATACTCAGGCAAAATTTACAGTGGAGTAATGGGAGTTATGCCAGAATAAGACTGCAGGATCTGGCTCTTAGTTTGGTCTGTACATTTAAAGGCATAATTAATTTAACTGAATTAATTACTGGTAAGAGCCTAGCAGGAAGCATGTAATACGATTGCAAAACAAGGTAAAGGTTTTGGATGAAATCCTGTCCCCCCAGGAAGAGAACAACAAAACACTCATCAGCTTCAATGGGACCAGGATTTCACTCTTAGTACTTTAGACTTGAGTTGTATTGATTTAATGGAAACATTTAGGGTTGATATTCCCTTCGGTTTATCTTTTTCTCTGTATGCAAATTCCATACATGCAACTTTTATGCTTCAACATTCTTTTTTTCTTAAATAAAAAGCCAATAAAAACATTTGTTTGCAATGAAATCAAGGGCTTTGTATTTTCAAGTTTCCAAGAGATTGTTATAAATAATTGTCACGTCAGTCACTTAAACCAAATCAAAAAGTTAAGTGTACATTCATGTTTCTTTCTTTATTGTTTGCTTACCCGTGGTTCTTTAAAAATATTTTCAAATTACCTTTAAAATCAAACAAGCTTAGGCCAGTAAGAACAGCTGTTTCTAAGCATCCACTGCAGACTTTTTAACTACAATTTACTGTAAATCTCACTGTCTATGACACCATTATTTGAGTTTGTTTAAAAATTCTATAATCTGCTGTGCTGAAAAGTCAAGGACTGTTTGCAGAAAATCAGAGAGAGCAGAGCTCATCCTGTGTGAAACATCCAAAAAGAAAGAAAAGAGAGATAATCAAATGCTAGAAAAATTAGCAGTAAGAAAGGTGGAGTGACCAAGGATACTACTGTAAACACCTGAAGTAAAACATCTCATTGTTGCACACAGAAGTCAGTAAAAATAAAAAGGAATAAGCTAGTGATGGGACTGATCTAACACCCAGTTGGAATCACTGGAGGGACTTCCCAATGTTTTCAGTTGGCATTGGACTGGGCCCTATATATCGGCTGATTTGCTATTTAATTTTATTTGATTTTTGATTTCATGTTTTGCAGCCCAGAGACTCTAAAGGTGAAGAGCTAGTTCAGCAAGATACGTCCCTGATAAAAGAATGCTTAAATAATAAGTACACACATGACTCTTGTAAGAAAGTTTTCTGTCACCCATGGCAGAGATGCGTTGGAGGAAGTTGTATTTGCAAGCTTCCCTACCAATGCCCAAAGAATATGACCGCGGTTTGTTCTACCAATGGAAAGACATTCCAAAATTATTGTCAACTAAAGACCTATGAATGCCAGCACCAGCAAGAGAAGTTTCAGAGTAAAGCAAAGTGCGGGCCATCAGGTATTTAAATATCCTTTTCCAAAACAATATCAGCCACTGTTAGGTGGATGGTGAATGCATAACTCTTTATTCTCAGAGAGCCTGGTCTTTTATTTTTAAATGTTTAATTGTAAAATGTGAAGCGGCAAAAGAAAAGTAATTGAAAGTAGGCAGTATGTATTGATACTTATAAAAATCAAATAATTGAGAGACCCATCCACCTACATGCACTTCTGTTCCTAGCAGCCCAGTCCTGCTTCCACAGTAGACAATTGCAGCTTTATTATTAACTTAGTGGGAGCAGGATCTGGCTGTTGGCCCAAAGTATCAGGGCTGTGTTATCAGAAGTCCAATAATTTTTGGTATTGCATAGATAGTAATAAGAGCCAGCATTTTTATGGAAAGTTTTCTCCATAGATCTCAAAGCACAAAGGTGGGAATCGTTATCCCCATTTTACTGAAAGGAGAAACTGTAATACATTGAGATGACGTGACTGGCCCAAGATCACAAAGTCAGTCAGCAGAAGAATCAGAAATAGTACCCAGGGCCTTGATTCCCAATCTATCCCCTGATGCATTTCCCATCCATATGAATGCTACTTATCTACCGGTTCTAAAATAATGACATATTTGTTGCTGAGGTTGTCTTTCATCTGATATACTTTTGCAAATTTGTTTTAGAAAAATTTGAAGTTTCTTTGGCCTATGGAGATTCACAATCAGAGGGTTTTATTCAAGTAAAGCTTGTGAATTATACTGAGAAGCTATTTATATGTAACAGTGAGTGGAGTATGAATGAAGCAAATGTTGTCTGCAGACATCTTGGTTTTAAAATGTAAGTTTTTTTGTGGGGGGGAGGTTTCCGATAGATAATCACAATGTTTATGAAAATGCACTCCTGCTTACTTGTGGCCCACCTTGGACAGTTATGTGATTGGGCATTCATGGAGAGTGTATCTACTGTAATCTTCTCATAAAAACTATACTATTTGTCATTTGAGAGGAAAAGCCAAGAGATTTCTATCCTTATAATCTAGTATATTATGAATAACTGTTACACATTTTATATTCAAATCATCAGGGCCGGCGACAGAAATTTGGGGGGGGCCTACTCTGATAGTTTGGACCCCCCCAGCCCAGCGGGGCCCCCCCAGCCCAGCCAGGGCACTAATAAAGTAAAAATAAGGATACAAGTGAGATGAATAGGGTAATCTAATTTGGAACTAGAGCAAAGTTGCAGGATGTTTTTAAAGACATCTTTGTTGTTGCAGTTCTGTTGGTCAGGAGGATTAGATGATTTGGAGGAATTCTGTCAGTTACTAAGGTTTACAACTCATTTTTATTAAGGGTGTGATCTAGCAATGTCCTCAGCACCATAAATCTGTAATGACTTTAATGGGAATTGTGGGTGCTTAGTATCATCCAGGATGGTCCCAAAATTCTGCATCATTAGAATCCACCTACAAATAAAGGTCTGATCCTACATGTTGTTCCACATGAGCAGACCCCCTGTGGCCATGCAGAGACCCAGATATTTAGGTGCCTAACATCCACTGAAATCAATGGGAGTTAGATATCTAAATAGTCTTCAGGACCTGGCTCCACTGACTTTGAAGGAGCTGCACACGGATGCATTGTGAGGAACAATTTGTAGGATGAGGGCCTCGTTTTGTTTCCAAAAAATTCAGGCAGTGCGCCTACCTAGCACCTTCTTGTATTGTCAGGAGTTGATGTGTGTTCATTTTTCTCGGCTGTGTCCTAAACACCTTTACCTTGATGGTTCAGGAGGGAAATCAAGTCACTGCTATACAATAACTGAGTATGGATAATTCTCTGTGCAAGGATAATATATTTTGATTTTTTTTATTTGCATCTTCCTAGAGGAGCTGAATATGCCAAAAATAAAATCCAAGTTCTAGAATCTACCTTAACTTCACCTCAGTGTCTTCAAGCTACTTGCAGAGGACTAGAGACTAGCCTGGCGGAATGTAATTTAACCAAGACACCAGCTATTAATAGTAGCAATAGTTTTGCTAGTGTCGTGTGCCATAAGGAAAGTAAAGGTTGGTAAATATGTGTCTTTTTTTTAAACACTGCATCCAATTAGGAAGTTGCTTTCTAGCCTATCAAGTATGGTACCACAGGCACCACCGCTTCTAACTGTAGTCACATTTTATAGTCTTTAAAATAATTTTCAGCTTTTAGTTAGTTCAACAAGGAAAATAATCTTCTTTCATAAAATATTTGGAGTAAAATTTCGCAAAAGAAAACGTAGCAAAATGTTGTGTCTGCGACTCCCTTCCCCCTCCAAGCCTAACAAAGGCCTGGAAGATGAAGAAAGCCCAAGAAATCCTTCTCTTGGGCAACTTGTGCCATCTCTAGTAAGTCCGGTCTTTCCCTGATCAGCTGAAGGGCTGGCAAGTGGCATCCTTCTAGCCATTGTTCTGTCCAGGATAACTGTGTAATGCGATTCAGAACATTTAAGAACCCAGTAGCCTAATGCCAGCCAAGAGCCTGATTATGTGAATTGCTAGGGCCTCTACAAAGTGCTCAGCACCTTGTAGCACTGATGCCAATTTAATTCCCGCATTGGTGTAAACTATACCATGTTTTTGTTTAAAACATTTCATAGTTTTGTATTCTATGTGATGAAATTGACAATAGTTGGGCTTTCTTTGGCTGCTCTGGTAGCATCAGGGGGAGATGCAGCTGGTCAGAGGAGGAGTACAGCCAGATCTTCTCTGTCTGTGACCCCATGGCAAAAAGCAAGAGTACAGAGGCACCTAAAATATGATGAATATCCTTCCAGAAAAAGAGCGTACACCACATACCTCAAGTGCACCACTTAGCAGTGGGTCTGAAATGGCATCTCCATCTTAGTCCTTATCAAATATCAGTCCAGAAATGAAGATCCACTTTGCCAAGTTTCAGGAAGTTGGATGGGGAAAAGAAAAGGGCCAGGTTGAGGGTCTGATACAAAGCCCATTGAAATAAATGAAAAGATTCCTTGGCTTTGGATCAGGGCCTAAGAAGACTGTGGCCCAACTGTTACAAAAATAAAATAAACAAACAAAATTTTCCCTTGTATGCTTCTGATGATGTAGAAAGTTAAAAAAGAACTTTATTTTTCTTCCTGCTTTGCAGAATGTTCACCAAAGCAATTCCATTGTGTCAATAAGAAATGCATTCCTTTGAATGAAACCTGTAATGGAATCAATGACTGCGGAGACCTAAGTGATGAATTGTGTTGTAAAGGTAATCGTAATTATCCCTTCTGAAGTGTCTCATAGTTATGTACAGTAATACATTAGAAAACTTTCAAACAATTCTTAAAGTTATAAGGCATTATCGGTCCATTTCAATCTCAGGGAGGAAAAGGTCTTTCCATTTTCTAAGGTGACAATACTTCATCTTCGTTATAGTTACGCAAGAACTGTAAGCACCAGTGAACTTCTTGAATCATGTGACTGATCTATTAGTATGAGGACAAAGAGAATAAAGATTTTAACGAAGCAGGCAAACTTTAATATAAACATTTACTATTTAATATAAAGAGCCATAGACCAAGGAAAAAGTGCGGCTAGTTGGATTGAAAATGGATTATTAGAGATGGGCAAGTAATAAATAATTCAACAAGTCTACATCTTCTGTTCTGTTAGCAAATTGTCCGTAAAGCCAATTAAGATTTTCTCAAAGTTATTACTTATAAAAATTATTCACAGAATAATATCTTTGCCTGTAGTTTGCTCCTGAGCAGTCACTATGTTCAAATATTTAAAATTCCATCTGTTTTGACTGAAAACAAGGAACAGAGACAAGCCATGTGATCTGACTGGATGAGCATACATTTAGAAACTGGATTTCAGATGCCAGAACTCATGATTACAAATTCAAAATTCTCTTTTCCCAAATAATGTTGATTTTGCTGTTTTGGTGATTGTTCCTGCCAGTAAGTTCATTTGCATGAATATTCACGGAAAATGAACAAAAAAGAGGTGCAAACTCAGTGATAGGTAATTTTTTAATACAAATTTTATATACATGGATTTTTAAAGTATTTGCCAGTTTTAGTTAAAAATAAAAATAAAAAGTAGTAACAAGGTAAGACGTCTGAAGGCAAGGTTCCTGTCCTGACATTCTTACAATGTACATAACATTTGCGAGGAAAGTGTAGATAAAAATCAGATTTTTCTGAGTGTCATTAACAAAATCTCCCCTTTTCACATGGTATTTATAATTATATTATATAATACTGAAATCAAGTTTCTAAAGTTCAAAGATGATGTTAAACTATGAACAGACCTCTTGACCCCAAAGTTTGTGCATGAAAGGATTTACTTCAAGGAGTGCTTGTTCGTGTGACTAGTGCTGTGTTTTAATCAGTCTGGCCCTGATCCAAAGCCTACTGATGTCAAATGCAGTCCTCCCCAGGCCTTATACTGGTATGAAGGAGCCATCTTCTTTTCCATTAAATAAAAAAATCCCTGAATATAGATTTTCATGGGAGAATATAAAGTAAGTCAAGAAAACCTGACAAAGCATTGGCTTTGCCTTTCAAAATATCTCAATTTTTTGTGGTAATAGAGCAGAAAGCCAGATACCTGAATTTATAGGAATCTTTTCCCCAATAGAGGAGTGCCTGACTGTTAGTAAGGGCCATGGTCAACATTTTCATAAACAAGCTTAAAGTTAAGTTCCTAATCCTATATTTAGGCACTTTCCAGTAGGATTTTCAAAAACACTGCAGTCAATAGAACTTGTGCTCCTAAATCATGTAGGTGCCTAAATATGGGCTTAGAAGGCTAACTTTGAGGCTTCTACATTTAAAAATGTTTGGCTTAGTCTTGGGAGATGTAGAGAACCCTAAATTCCCATCGAAATCATCAAGAACACTAACAGGGCTGAAGGGTAGGTTGGTGTTTGGCTCGGTTTGTGTGTGGGCAAAAGTTCTGGAAAAAACTGGTAATGGGCTATGTTCAAAAAATTTGAGAACTACAGCACTAAACTGGTGAAAGCCTGAAAAGTTGAAACTCTCCTTTAAAGTTGGAAAATAGGGAGTCTATGGCATTGATAGCATCCATTTTGCTTTATGTATCCAGTATCTCGTTCCATTACATATTTATGAACATTTTACTTTTTTTCATAATTGTGGCTGCATTGTAGTTAAATTAAATTACATCTCCTATAGTGGTGAGGTTGGTGATAATTTGACTCCATCCCATACAAACTCAGTTCTCTTTTCGTTACAGAATGCAAAGGCAACAGTTTCCATTGTAACTCCGATGTGTGTATTCCGGAAAAGTACCACTGCAACGGGGAAGTGGACTGCCTTGCAGGAGAGGATGAAGCTCACTGTGGAGGTTAAACTTTCATAGATTTATCTTCTTTGTTCCAGTCAGTTTTGCCTGTGATCCAGACATCATAAACTGGCTCATTTCTAGTAAACTTTGCAGTAGAAGTGGGGCTTTAGGAAGAATTTAAGGTTGTATCCTTACAGTTTAGTTGAGGGAGGACATTAGAACAGCAGGATGGAAAAAAGAACAAAGATGGTTGTGGAGAAGAGGACAGATGATCAGTCCTCAAAGGTATTTGGGCACCTATCTCCATGGAAATCAATAGCAGTTAGGTCTGAATACTTTCAGAATCTGGGTCATAATTATTATTTGTAGTGTAGTTATTTCCACAGAACATTGGACATCCCATTGTTCTGTGCACTGTACAAACACATAGGAAGACATACCTGAAGAGTTTATAAAGTAAATTTAAGACAGATTTTGTTGCTGGAACAATGTACATCAAAGAAGTATGTTCAAACTATGCTGTTGTTTTTGTGCTTTATTCCAAGGGGATCAAAAGCTAAAGTCAGAAGTTTCAGGTAAATATTTGGTGTTCTGTTATTTATAGATGTGTGTGTGTGTGTGTGTGTGTGTGTGTGTGTGTGTGTGTGTGTGTGTGTGTGTGTGTGTGTGTGTGTGTGTTTACAGACATTTTGGTCACTCTAGTATAATAAATATTTCTCAGTGCAATGCAGTGAAAGTGTGAGAATATTTGCCTATGTTTGTCAGAAGGAGAACAAGAATTTTATATATATTGACGTTTATGTGTTTTATTCCCAGTGCATTCGAGTGCAAAGATTGTAATTTAAAAATATTAAGCTTTTCCAAGGATGTCCAAACATCTCCTTATTGCCTGCTTTCTGTATATTCAGCAAAGTGCACAAGTTGAAAATTCTTTGTTGCAGGAACAATGTACAGCAAAGAAGTGTGTTCAAACTATGATGTTGTTTTTATGCTTTATTCCTAGGTGTTCCAAAGCCAAAGCCAAAGAGTCCAGGTAAATATTTTAGTGTTCTGTTATTTATAAATTTGTGTGTGTGTGTGTGTGTTTGTGTTTATAGGCATTTCAATTACTCTGATATCATAAATATTTCTCAGTGTAATGCAGTACAAGTGTGAGAGCATTTGTGTGCGTTTGTGAGGAGAGCAAGAATTTAATATATATTGATTTTTTTTGTTTTATTCCCAGAGCATTCACATTCAAATGCTGACATTCAAGGTAAATATTTTGAAGTCTTTAATTTTATATGCTAATGATACATTGCCACTGTGCAAAGTTCTCCACATCAATTAGCATTTAACCGTGACCTGCACACTACTGCTACTATGGTAGGAGACCTGCAAATGGAAATCCCAGTTATCAAAATGCCTATTTATTTCAATGTGTGTTTTGTTTGGATAAACAAAGGTCCAATGATAGTTAAGGTCCAACAGGGAACATTTTATTTACTTCATTATGATCCAAATAATGATAACTGAGGGCTGCTGTGCCAGCCAGAGTGACCACAATTGATGGCATCACACCGGGCATCATGTAATGAAGTCCCCAGATCTGACTCAATCCCGCAAATCCAATCATCTCTGGGATGGTCCCACAGACAGCATGAGCTAAAGCTGGAGCACGCACTTCTTTGTATGTCATGTGGCAGGGTGCTGACCAGGAGTGCCGGAGCCAGCCCTGCTGGTCCTTTAAGAGGGGGAAAAAAACCTCTGAAAGCCTCCCCTTTCAGGGAAGGCTAATCAGCCACCTGGGCTGCAGAGGGCTCAGGGTTATGTGCTGCACCTGGCAGCCTCTCCAGAGGATAAAAGCCTGCCAGGGAGGAAGCCCAGGGTGGTGGTGGTGTGGTAGAGTGTGGAGAGAGAAGGAGACAGAGAAGGTATAGGGAAGGGAGTAGAGCTGAGGAAGGTAGCTGAGCTAACTATTCCTGAGGCCAGCCAAGTGAGGGCTGGGCCTGAGCTGTCCTGAAACCTGTAAAGCTGTATATTGGTGGTGGGGCTTGCACTGTGAATAAAGAGCACTGTTGGGAGCCACAGAAGAGTCTCCTGCCTGTTTGTGACGTGGGGGAAGAGCGGATCTCCTACAGTCAATGTATGTTTAAGTGAGAGTGCATGTTAAGTGCATGTTAACACTTGTTAAGTGCATGTTAAGTGCATGTTAAGTGCATGTTAAGTGCATGTTAAGTGCATGTTAAGTGCATGTTTGTGACGTGGGGGAAGAGCGGATCTCCTACAGTCAATGTATGTTTAAGTGAGAGTGCATGTTAAGTGCATGTTAACACTTGTTAAGTGCATGTTAAGTGCATGTTAAGTGCATGTTAAGTGAGAGTGTATGTTTAAGTGAGAGTGCAATTTAAAATGTTTAGAAACATTAAACTAATATTCCATTATTTTATTACAGAACAACAAGAAGAAATCTCAACTTCCAGTATGGATGGAGGTAAGATTGATTAAAGCTCCACTTCCTACCTGGTTGCCGTCCTGGGACGAACATTCTCCAAATTCTCTTCTGATGGAGGATCATCCATGAAAAATTTCAGACCAGTTATGCTCGTTTTGTTTAACAGGTGGTGAAAAGGAATCAAATTCAATTTATATCAGAAAGCTAGATCCACAAAGGTATTTGGGCACCTGTCTTCATGGAAATCAATGGGAATTTGGTGCCTGAATGCCTTTGAGAATCTGAGCCGTAGTTATTAGTGATACTGTTGTGGTTTCCACAGAGGAATGGGTATCCCATTGTCCTAGGTAATGTACAAACGCATAAAAAAACACATCTGAAGAGTTTACAGCAGGGGTCACCAACTGGTCGATTGTGATCTTCCAATTGATCCTAGAGGATCTCCCAGTCGATCACAAACTTTGGCAGTGCAGCAGGGCTGCCGCTAAGGCAGGCTTTCTTCTTGCCCTGGCTCCACGCCACAGAAGTAACCAGTGCGGTCCTGGGAGTGGAGGTCTCCCTCCTCTCACTACTCCTGCCTGCAAACGCTGCCCCTTTGCAGCTCCCATTGGCTGGGAATGGAGAGCTGTGGCCAGTGGGAGCTGCGGGAGTGGTGCTTGCAGAGAGGGGTAGTGCACGGAGCCATATGCTCCCTGCTCCTCCCGTGGGCCGCAGGGGCATGTTGGGCCCCTTCCGGGAATAGCATGGAGCCAGGGTAGGCAGTGAGCTTGTATAGCGGCAGCCACACTGCACCACCAAACGGGACCCACCAGAGGTAAGTGCTGCCTGGTGGGAGGCTCCACCCGAACCCCCAGCCCTGAGTCCCCTCCCAGAGCCAGCACCCCGTTCCCCCTCCTGCATCCCAACCTCCTTCCCCAGGCTCAGCCCAGAGCCCCCTTCCACACTGCGAACCCCTTGGCCCCCAACCCAGAGCACACACCCCATCCTGGGGGTGAAAGTGATTGAGGGTGGAGGAGAGCGAGCAATGGAGGATGGGGGTGGGAGGGGAGAGGCAGGGCACATCCTGGGTTGCCCTTAAATTCAAAAAGTGATCTTGGGCGTAAAAAGGCTGGAGACCACTGATTTAGAGACACATTGTTAAGACAAGTGAGTGTGACAGACAACAAGGAAGAGGGATATAGGATGAAGGTAACGGCGAGAAGTTTATGTTGTTACACAGCGTAGCTATGTGCACAACTTGAGGGTGCCAAATTGTTTAAATCATTGGAATTTTGGGAAGGGCATTTTGCCTGTGATCTGGCCATTATTAGCTAGCTGATTTCTAGTAAACTGCAATAGATGTAGGCCTTTAGGAATGATTTAAAGGAGATGATTGTGTCTTTTCCAATTTATTGGGGGAGGGTGTTTCAAATGTAAGGGTCAGCACAGAGAAAAGCACAAATATGGTTTTAGGAGAACAGGACAGATTAGCAGTCAGAGCAGATGGTGCAATTGAGAAATAACAAATAAGAGAGAATAAATGGAGAGGACAGAACCTAAGTGCTTGGATGATAATAAGAAGCTTGAACTTGAAGGAGTGGAAAATAAGGAGCTCATCCTTCTAGCTATTAATCCTACATTTATGTATTTTATTTGTGTAGAATTTGTCCAAACATTCCTATCTTTAATTGCATTTTGGATTGATCCACTCTTCTACAGTGTCTTGTCCACTGCCTCATCTTTACCCATCTTTTGTTTGGCTGTGGGGTTTGTTGTAGTGAAATAGTCTAATCAGGCTGAAGCTTCACATTCAGGTTTTGCATAGCTTATTCTGCAAAGACGATATTTCTTCTGAATAAAAACAAAAAGACTCTTGACCTATGTAATCAGGACATTTTTCACAGCAGCCATATCTAATACAAACTTAAAAAATCGGCAACAAAATTTACTAGCAGAGGCATAAAACACCCATCTATGAGGATGATAAAGAAATAAACAATATTTTATTAATCCATCAATAACTAAATTATTTAACCAAGGCAAGTAGACTTTCCCAATGCTGTCCAAACATCTAGTTAATGACTGCTTTCTGCAAAATCAGCAGAGGGTAGAAGTTGGAAACTCTTTCTTGCTGGAAAATGTACAGCAAACCAGCGTGTTCAAACTATACTGATGTTTTTGTGTTTTAGTCTTACATGAGCAAAAGACAAAGCCAGACGTTCCAGGCAAGTATTTTTATGTTCTATTATTTTATGTATATTTATATTTATAGTCATTTCAGTCACTGCAGTATTATAAATATTTCCCTACTCAATGCTGTACAAGTGTGGGGAGAGAGTGAGAGTGAGTGAGTGAGTGTGTGTGTGTGAGAGAGAGAGAGAGAATTTGGCGGATTTTGATGTTTTTTGTATTTTATTCCCAGAGTGATCATATTCAAAGGTTAAAATGCAAGCTCAAAATATTTTGAAGTCTTTTTATTTTTATATACTTAATTATAGACTGTGCAAAAATCTCCATATCAATTGGCCATTTAATCTTGACCTGCAGCATTTCTGCTATTATGGTATAGGACCAACAATGAGAGCACTTTCATTTCAGCCCTTATTTAGGCAAAATCAATAATGATTTCAGTAGATGTTTTGTTTGAATAAAACTTTGAGGATCAAGCCCAGTAAAGGAACTTCATATGTGCCAAATCCCCCCATTAAGCAGGCTAAAGGAAGCATATCACACATGACTGCACCACCTAAGTATAAAAATAACCGTGCTGCATGCCTTCCTTTGAGTTCCACGAAAGTTCCTGAGATGGGTGTCAGAGAACAATGACTTTTGGGGGCCTCATAGCGGAGGAGAACCATATGATATACTCGAGTGAAACAAGAAAGAAAAGGAGGATAGTGACAGCATGTAGTAGTTCAGATGCAAAATCCCCCTCTAATCTTGAATAATGGGATGTACATTTATTAATTGGACCGCTTGTTATTTGCAGATCACTTACAGAGAGAAGGCCAAAGAACATCATATTATGTGGTGATATTCAGCAACATCCACTAGAGATGAAATATGTGTTATTGTTTCTTAAGGAAAATAACATGCTACCATTATTTTGACCCAAAAACTTACATTTAAGTGCTAGGGTAATTTGAAATGTTTGTAAATATTTGGGTACTAATAGTTCATTATTTTACTACAGAACAACATGTCTTCGTCCCAATTTCTGATATGGATGAAGGTAAGTTTCACTAAAACACCAACCTGGGTGGATACCATGTCATAGGGTGAACTTTCCAAAGCAATCAGGCATTTTTCAACTGAGCATTTACATTATCTAAGCCAGTGGTTTTCAAACTCTGGGTCGTGACCCACTACTGGATCGTGGAATGTAAGGCACTGGGTCTCGGCGGCTCTGATCAGCACCTCTGACCAGGTCGTTAAGAGACCTGATGGCGGTGCTGCCCGGCTAAGGTAGGCTAGTCCCTACCTGTTTGGACACTGCGGTGCGCCCTGGTTCCTGGCCATTGGGAGCTGGAGCTGGGGGAGGGCAGTGCCTGCAGGCAAGAGACACGCAGAGCCGCTTGTGCGCTTCTGCCTAAGAGCTCGACTTGTTGCTGGCCGCTTCCAAAGTGCAGCACGGTCCACGGTGCCAGGACAGGCAAGAAGCCTGCCTTAGCACCCGTGCTGTGCCACTGACCGTGAGCCGCCAAAGGTAAGCCCGTGCCCGAATCCTCTGCCTGGAGCCCTCCCCCCAACCTTGAGTCCCCTCCTGAATCCCAAACTCCTAATTCCCAGCCCCAACCGGCAGCCCTAACCCCCACACTCCAACTCTCTGCCCCAGCCCTAAGCCCCTCCCACACCCCAAACCTCTCTGCCCCAGCTCCACTGGGTCACAGGCATCAACAATTTCTTCAACTGGGTTGCCAGAAAAAAAGTTTGAAAACCACTGATCTAAGCGCTACAAGATTTTAAAACCAAAAAGCCATAGGAAATTGTGGCCCTAGATTCTTTGTTACTCTTGTCCTGAACCCGGCATGCAGCGTATCTCACAGATGTCATATTTAACTAAGAATTTAAATCAGTCTCCAGTTTCTACTGTGTTGAATTCCTACAATTACTGAGGTAATTGTGACCCAGATTCACTAGCAGTTAGGCACCTAGGGCCAACATTCATTGGGATTCACAACAATCCCCCCCCCCCTCCAATTCAGCTGCCTCCTAACATTGGTAAGACCCAAATTAGTAGGGGTGTCGGGGGTGGGTGTGTTGTTTTTGGTTGTTTTATTTTTTTTGTTTGGTTATTTTTTGTCCAGTGCAGATTTGCACACAAACACACACACACAAAAATCACTCTCAAGTGAGTGGCGTTGTGACCTGGCACACAGGGTTGCATCACATCACACTCAAATTTCACCTGGCCTCCCTTCTGTCATGACGGAAGGGAAGCTAGTCCAAATTTGAGCAGCACTTGCAACTTGTGCGCCAGACCACAGGCACCAATACCTCCTCCTGCAAGAAATGGCTTCAGTGTCTGACATCAGGAGAGTGAGTGTTCACAGCGGGGATTCCCTAGCACAGATTGGTGCCTCCTTGTGATCTGGATTTGGATCCCTAGCTCCCTTTGAGGGGTGAAGCTCAGGCCACACATCTCTCCTTGAACTTCCTATGGCAATAGACCCCAAACTGTGGGGAACACCCATCGGGGGGGGGGGGATAGAGGATTGTTTAGGGGGGCACATGGCAGGGCCTGGGTCAGTCCCCATGGGGGCTGGGGAGAGAGCACCACTCAACCCAGCTCTGAGCCATGCCACAGCACTACTCTGGGCCACAACTCCACTCCCCTTGCAGGCCAGCTCTGTCCTCATCCCCTCTCTAGCCCCAGTTCAGCCCTGAGCTCCACCTTTAGCCCAGGCTCCTCTGCTGAGCCAACAGTGCAATAATGGGGGGAGGAGGGACGCGCAGACAGAGTCCATTACTGGAAATCAGGGGCGCGACAGGAAAAGTTTGGGCACCACCATCCTAATGGCTGCTTTAGGCAACTTGAACCCCACCTCCCCCACTCAGCTTGCTGGCTTTTGTGGATTCCATGTTTGGGTGCCTAATTCTTCCCATGCATTGTATTCTAGGCACCTAACAGCAGGCTGTGAATTCCACTCAGTGGCAGATGCCTAAGTCCCTATGTGACTCTTGCCCCGAATAGCTATAGAAATCAAATTATTAAAAAATAATAATCATTTTGATGAAAATTAATGTGTTCCTTAAATGACGTGCTCTTTCCTTTTTGTTAAAGAAAGGAAAACATTAAAGACCTTGTTGCCTCAGTTAACGTGTGGTATTACAAGCCACCCTGTTACTCGACGGAAGCGAATCATAGGAGGAAACACTGCTAGAAAGGTGACAACAAAAGTGACCTAGTCTGATAAAAGTTGTATATAGGCATTGTTGGCTTTAGCTTTTCAGCACCTTGATGTACCAATGGAAATATTGTCTTGAAGCGTAATAAATGCAGAAACCTAATCAGTTTATAAGATTGCAATTTTGAACAGAAGGGGTAAGCCTACACTTCAGACTGGAGGTGTGATTCCCAGCTCAAGGAGACATATCCCTGCTACTCTGAGTTAGTATGCTAAAAAGTAGGGCTGTTAATCGCAGCTAACTGACACGATTAACTCAAAAAAATATATTGTGATGAATCACACTTATAACAATAGAATACCAATTGAAATGTATTAAATATTTTTGGATGTTTTTCTACATTTTCAATATTTATTTCAATTACAACATTCAATTCCCAGCTCAAGGAAACATATACCTGCTACTCTGATTGAGTTAGTATGCTAAAAATTAGGGCTGTTAATCGCAGCTAACTGACACGATTAACTCAAAAAAATATATTGTGATGAATCACACTTATAACAATAGAATACCAATTGAAATGTATTAAATATTTTTGGATGTTTTTCTACATTTTCAATATTTATTTCAATTACAACATAGAATACAAAGTGCGCAGTGCTCACTTTATATTATTTTGATCACAAATATATGCACTGTAAAATGATAAACAAAAGAAATTGTATTTTTCAATTCACCTCATAAAAGTACTGAAGTGCAATCTCTTTATCATGAAAGTGTAACTTACAAATACAGATTTTTTTGGGTTACAAAACTGCACTCAAAAACAAAACAGTGTAAAATTTTAGAGCCTAAGTCCACTCAGTCCTACGTCTTATTCTGTCAACCTCTAAGACAAACAAGTTTATTTACATTGATGAGAGATACTGCTGTTTGCTTCTTTATTTACAGTGTCTCCTGAAAGTGAGAACAGCCATTCACATGAAACTTGTAAACACCTTGCAACGCCAGCTACAGAAGTGTCATGCAAATGCCTGTTCTCACTTTTAGGTGACATTGTAAACAAGAAGCAGGCAGCATTATCTCTTACAAATTGTAACCAACCTTGTTTGTCTGAGTGATTGGCTGACATTTGTAAGTTCAACTTTCATGATAAAGAGATTGTACTACAGTACTCATATGAGGTGAACTGAAAAATATTGTTTTTACAATGCAAATATCAAAACTAAAGTGAGCACTATACACTTTGTATTGTGTTGTAACTGAAATTAATATATTTGAAAATGTAGTATACATCCAAAAATGTTTAAGTGGTATTCTATTGTTGTTCAACATCCCAATTAATTTTTTTAATCGCTTGACAGCCCTACTAAAAATAGAATGCAGCTGTGCCAGTGCGAGCCATCTAAGTACATGCCTGTGGTCTCACACAAGCATGTACTTAGGGTGGCTAGTCTATTGCGCCACCACAACTGCATGCTATTTTTAGCACACTAGCATGATCAGAGCTAGCATGAGTATGTCTCCTTGAGCTGGGAATCACATCCCAAGCTTAAAGCGTAGACTTACCCAAAGATCTCAGGAAAAGCAATAGTTAAGGCTTGAATAGAAAGTTTATTTCTTCAAAAGAAGTTGAGTGTATGTCACAGGATTGGCTCCAATATGCACTCTTAACTGAGATTTTTGCATTTAATTCACCTTTTTTTAAGATAAGAAAAAAAAGATACTAGCTGTAAAACTACTTATAGTGTTTTGAACAACTGCGCGAGTTTTATACGGCACCATTTTAAAGAGAGGCAAACTGTACTTTGGAGTTACGTAATGCAGCACTGCAGAGTGGTGGTGTAGTGAGGTACACCAGCAAAAACTGGAGAAAATCATTTAGCAAAATACTGTCGCTAGAAAGAGTATCCTGTCAAAGCAGAATTAAAACCTGAGTAATGTGCCTAATGATACGGTCACATATTATCTTTGATCTTATAGGGTCAGATCCTATTACATGAACCATGCAGATTTTTTTTATAGGGTGAATTCCCTTGGCAAGTGGCAATTAGAGAGGGTAGTGGGACAGTGAACTGTGGAGGAATTTATATCGGTGGCTGTTGGATTCTGACTGCTGCACATTGTGTCAGGTAAAAACCATTCTGGAACCAATTTGCTTCTTGCAAAGTACAGGAAACATTTTATAGGTTCTTGTACTTCTCATCTGCTTTTTTACTGACTCTCAATTGCATAGAGGAAAAAATATATTTAGTTGCACACGTCAGCAAACCAAAAATTACAATAGTGAAACAAACCAAAAACCCAGGAGAGATTCTGCACACCAATATCTATGCTCAGCTCCTAAATTCTTGGTGTCATTGTTGGGTAGATTCAGCCCAGTCAATATCATCACATCAAACTCCCTCTAGCTCTTTCAGCCCCTCAGTATGTTCACTGATTCTGCCATAAAGGATTTCCGGTTGGGGTTCTTCTTAATGTCTGAAAAGCCTTTCCTGATTTTTAATACTGTCTCTCTGGGCATTTATACAGCAAAGATCACTATTGTATCAAAATTACATAATTCTATAATCAGTGGTCTTCTTATAAAGCTGAATTCTCTTCTCCGTTTCAGGAGGAAGATGAGCCAAGTGTGAGTTAAAGAAAGTCTTAAAGCTATTCTGTCTGCTCCTGCATGGTTCTCATGCAAGTAGCACAGCCTCCAGATACTATACTCCTAAATTTACTCTTTTCTCCCCTCTTCCAAAGGCAGGTGGTTGAGAGGGCTTGAGTGCTTTTTCTCTTTGTTGTGTATTACAGAAAAGCTATGGCAAAAGGATGGATCTTGCAATTTGTCCTGAAGGTGGTCAGGTTAGGTCTGCTACTCCTGAAGAAAGGAATTGCATAGTCAAGAGCCCGCAGCCCAAGTGGCTTTGTTGCCAGCTCTCTCTAGTCTTAAATGCTCATAATGCCTCAGCCTGCTTGGGCTGCAAGTTCAATGCTTCACCTCTGAAGTGCAGCGTAGACTCTCGGCCCAGGAATCCAATATCTGATTGCTGCAGCTAACCTGCTTGAAGAAGCATTAGTACATAGCCAGTGGAGGGGAGGTATGACAGGGATTATGATCTATTGTGGTACATCTCCACAGGCCACCTGCTCTTTTGGGAGCTGAATTTCCTAACTGTTCCACAGGGGTGTAGGGAGAATTGGGAGTGGAGAAAACAAAACTCTGCACATACACCTGATTGAACAATGAATAGGAAATTCCTTGAGTCAAAACTCTCCCTTTCCTTTCCCCTACATGTGGAAAAACAACATGGGGCAAGTGTGAGCTTTATTTTGTCACCACTTAATTGAACTGGCAGGTTATGCACTAGAATATCAGAGTTTGTAAGAAGGCTTTAGTGGTAGTGCATGAGTGCCAAGACTAAAATTCATCCCTATATATTTTTAAATCCACTTGTTCATATCATTTGTTTTTTATTTTATTTAAGATGTTATTTACTGATAAAGTGCCACTATTAAGGTACATTTATACCTAGAAGATGAGAAGATAAGAAGGTCTATGCAGTTGCCTGATGTGATTGGTGATGTTTCTTGGGTCATTGGTCTGACCCTGCTCTCAATGAAACCATATGGCAGAACTCCCATTGGCTCAATGACCATAACATGTATAAATACATGAAGACAACTTTTGTCTCTCTCCTACATTTTACATGAAATCCTAAATTACACACTGCAGAGGTGATGCAGGAAAACAAGAACCTATAGCAGAAGAATTAGAGAAAGCAGGATGTTTGGGGTTGGAGTAGTAACTGAAAAAGTCCCTGTTGCCCACGTCAAATGCGGAGTATGCATTAAAGGGCAGGTAGTAATCTTTCACTGTCCTTGTGGGGGGAAGGGGCGGGGAGAGAACAGGAACTACAATTCCCCAAAGGGTGCACAGGTGAATGGGGAGACGGAAGTGACGGTCCCAACATCCTCTCCTCTCTGGCCCAAGGAGCGGTCTGGGTATATCTCCACCAGAGTGGGGTGAGGAGAGAGGAGTTTGTACCACAGTACCTCTGTGTACTGGGGCACAACCAGAGAAGCATGATCCTCCAAGAGTTCCTCTTGAGACAGTGATAATATATTTTGGCCTAGTAAATTATTTGTTCCATGTAAGATAATCACTGTACAATAAGTGGCATCTTTCCCCACATTTGATACAGTTCAGAAAGCCTTGGGCAGAGGAATAGTAATACTTAATATGTTCTGCAGGAATGCTGATGAATTGCTAGATGGCCTAACTCTTACTGCATGCTGGAATTTACATTTGTGCTCCTATTTATTAACAAAATATAATTGACATTTCTTTTACAGAAAAAGTCGAGTTAATCAGTATCGGATATGGACCGGAATATTAGATACAATCGTCTATAATCACGAGATAGACACTTTCAGATTAAACCAAGTGATAATCCATGAAAACTATAATGCTTCAAACTATGTGAATGACATTGCTTTACTGGAGATGAAAAGTAATGAAAAAGGAAAACCATGCTCACTAGCATACAGCATACCTGCCTGTGTTCCCTGGTCAGAATATCTGTTCAGACCTGGACATCAATGCAAGGTTTCCGGCTGGGGACTAGCAGATGGTATTTGATTTTTAGTTTATGATGAATTATTTATATTATGGTAGTGTCCAAAGATAAGTCTGGATCAGAACCTCACTGTGCTAAGTACTGTACAAACTGATAAGACACCATCCTGGTCCCAAAGAGTTTGCAAGTTAAATTAATTTTAAAAAGAAACAAAACAAAAACATATGGAGAGAGGTGAGGAAGGAATACAACATACATGTAAAGTGATCAACTAAGTCATGTTACTTAAATATCTATTTGTAGTGTAGTTGCTTTACTTATAACACAAAAACATAACTTTACAATGGTCTGGAGTGAGAAAGGCACTAAAAGCTGAAGTGAAGAGGAGGACATTATTGTTAGTGTGAAGGGGGGGGTCTGAATTACATAAAGGGAGAGGAAAGCTGAATGGGACAGAGGGCAAAAACCATGGTGGTAAGGAGAACTAGGCTGGGCAGCCAAGGTACTGCGGTGATGGAAGAGGCAGGATTAAGGAAAATGGTAAGTAAAACTCTGCATCCTGACTGATTTGCACAAGTGGATGGTGTATTTTGATCACTTATTTGCCAATCATGGGGTAAAGACCTGGACATGTGTCACAGGGAAGTATCCTGAAAAGTTTGCATCCGCCTATTTTTCTTTATCACTCTTCTCAGTCCTCAGCCATACTAAGGTGCAGCCCTGTGCTCCAGTCCTCTAAGGAGTCTAAAAACACCGGACATTTTTAACGCGCTCTCTTTTTGCCAAAGAGGCAATCATTTCCCTCACAAATTACAGCAGTTGATTAATAGCATATGTTGAATTTTAAAAGGCTGGCATGGAAGCTACATTTAAAACTGCTAAACTTATATTATCCTCTAGTAACACTCCACTTAGAAAACCAATTTCCATTCTCATCGCAAGTGGCCTCTGATTAAAAGAGTACAATATATAAATGTTATTGAGTGACAAAAAAATCATAGTTTGTCCACAAGATAGGATGTGACTCAGTCATCTCTTTTGAAAAGAAAGAAAAAAGGATGATGCAAAAGAGATCAAGAGGGAGGGGAAATAAAGATAGGAGGAGGAAAGAAAAATTGCTGCCTTGAAAAAATAATTAAACATTGAAAATACTGCAAGCAAGAGCTGTTTACTCTGAACACGATCATGAGGATTTATGATGCAGGTCCATTTAGGAAGCCAAGATAAAGAGCTAGAATGGGAAATATGACATTTTTATCTAAAGTGTCAGATTGAAATTGAACAAAATTAAGTCTTGAGTGTGGTCTGTATTTAGTTCTTTAAGCATTCTGATATTCCCAGATATATCTAATGCCCTCCCTTAAATGAGATTGCCTAAGTTAAGATTCCCCTCCCCACAGAAAATACAAAAGACATTCCACCACTGATTGTCATATTGTGTAGTCCCAGTTGCAAACACTGACAGAAAATGAGGAAACAAAGTCGGGGATCAAGAACTGGGATTAGCTAAAATGTGTTAGAAAATGTAACTGTTGTGTATATTCTGTAGTTAAATAGCACTGCTTTTATCTGGCTGATGTGCTTGCACTTGCATGGAGAAAGTGTGCATGCATTTAAATTAGGTATTGTATATAACAGAATAGTCAGGAAAACAAGTATGAAACTTTTGATTTATGACAATGTAAAATGCATTTCAAATTCAAAGGTTCTATTCTTTTCTTTTTTAGGTTTTGCCAAACAATTTGTTCTTCGATGGGGCAACATTCATTTATTTCCAAATTGTTCAGATATCTATAAAGAGCGCTTTTTTAACGAAATGGAATGTGCAGGCAAGTAATTTCATCACTATTATTTCTTTCTGGTGCCATCATCAAGCCCACCTCCTTGAATATCTGAAATCCTGCCACCCACTGCTCTCTTATAACCCTGAAACACAGTAAACTGGACACCACAGTGAAGCTCTTAGCAAAGTGTTAAGAAGCCAAAACTGAGTGAAGGTTATGCGAGTGTAATGAGGAGAATTTGGCCATCTGTGACTTTAGAAAATAAGTTCTGCAGTCTTCACAATAGGAAAAACATGCATATAACACATTTACCTTGGTGTTTTTCCTCTCTTTTGCCTCAGGTACCTTTGATGGTTCCATAGATTCCTGTAAAGGTGACTCAGGAGGACCCTTGGTCTGTCTGGATTCAAATAATAGGGCATACGTGTGGGGTATTGTGAGTTGGGGTGAAAACTGTGGAGTTCAAGGATACCCTGGAGTTTACACAAAAGTAGCCAAATACTTTGATTGGATTAGCCGTCATGTGGGAAGGTCCCTTATTTCTCTACATAATGTGTGAAGCTTTGGGAACTAAATACTACATTCTCAGCACCTACATGCAAAAAAAGATTAGTTCTACCTTAGAATCAGCAATTTTATTACATACTTGCAATTTTTGAACAAATCTTTGAAAATGCTATTAGTGTTCTATAAATGTAATGATTCTTGTAGAGAGTGTTTTGTACTGAAATTAGTTCACTACAAGATTTCCTAATAAATGCATGTATGCCATAAGGAAATGAAAACATCTGATTTTGGGGGGGCGGAGGATATTACATTTCATGTTTGTGCAGTGGGATGGGCTGAAAACAAGGAATAATAAAATGAATACATGACTGTTCAAGCATTGCAGAATGTGTAGCAACCTAAACACTGAAGAAAACCACACAAATTAAGTCAATGAGAACTTTGTCATGGACCTCAATGGGTACATGATCAGACACTATAGCTAGGGGCCATTAACATAGAGCAGGAGTGTTCTAACTCAATTCTGGTTCCTCCTACATTTATGATGAAGTTGTGTATCTTGGGTCAACCCCCCCCCCCTCAGAGTGTAGACCTGGCCTTAGACTCCCGATACAATACACGGGGAAAGGTAAACACCTGAGAATGGGCTCCACAAAAGTCAACACGCCATGCAGGAAGCTGCCAATCAGAGATGACAACAAGAGGTATGCAGCCTAAACCCTGCTCTTGACAAGGAGTTTGGTGCCTAAATCTGGGCTTGTGAATGAGCCCCGGCCCCCTGCCAAATCTCTTATGCTTATTACCCACAGCCAGGAACACCTTTCCTGGAGTCAGGTGGCTTAAGTACCTCACCTGTTTCTTGAAAGAAAGGCTTAGGCACCTGCTCAGCTCCACACAAAATGGCTAGCAGGACCCCATATAACCCTTATACTTAGTGGTTAGAGCACTCACCTGGGATGTGGGAGTACCCCTATTCAATTCCCTCCTCTGCCTCATGAAGAGAAAGGATTTGAACAGAATCCCACCTCTCCAGTGACTGCCCTCACCCCATAGCTACAAAGTCATTTTGTCTCTGCTCCAATTATTCAGTTACAGAAGGGTTTAAACAAGAGCAATTGAGAAAGACCCACCTTGGAATATCCCATAGTCCAATGGTTAGAGCACTCATGGAGGTGAGGGAGGAAGAGGAGAGCCCTGTTTAAATCCCATCTCATCAGGACAAGAGGGGAATTAAAGCAGGGTCTTCCACCTCGCAGGAGAGTAACCTTTGAGCCAAAGATTGGGAGGTTAGCTCTTTCCTCCCCACTGTTTGGTGTAGCACTCAGCAACCTTTGAAAATACCTATCAGGTCAGCTCAGCAGGTGAAATAAGTAGGGTAGGCCTAGCTCCACCTGGTTTGAGGATCACCTTGGAGCTTGTGGGTGGTGGGGGGAAGGACAATAGACATCAGCACTGAGGCAACAGCACATGTGTGACGAGGTAGAACCCTCGGTGTCTAGGGAATTTGCACAGGGAAAATGTAAGCGATGAGTGAAATCAGGAGCTTACAGGGTTAGGCAGAAGATGAGCAGGAGTTTTGTGGATCACGGTGCATAAAGGTGATTTCCTGAATGGGGGCTTCAGTGAACTGATCACAGGGAGAGTCTTCCTTCTTCTTTAACAGGAGGGGTAAGAGCTCCCCCCTTCTCTTTCAAGTTGCTTTACCCAGTGCCAGTCACTTTCTCCTGTGTTTCTGTTGGTGATTACTCCGATGGCGGAGCGGAGCTGTCCGGAGCCGCAGCTGAGGTGGGGACGGGTGCGCCGACGGGGGAGCTGCTGGCCAGAAGTTATTAGAAATAAATAGTTCTCGGGCATCTTTTCCATCACCCGTCCAGTGGTGGGACACTGGTGCTGGGCTGGCGAGAGGCAGTTTGCTCATCGGCGATTTTGATCTCTTTGCTTTTCTCCCTCTCTCTGCTGCCTGCACCTTGCCTGCGTTTTCAGGCGCTTCTGCTGAGCTCCAATACCGGGGGGAGGTGCGACCCCTTGTGTCCTCTGCCAAGACAGACCCTCTGCAGGTGCATTTTTGAGCTTCAGAGCACAGGGCGGCCGTGTGGGGCCAGATCTCGCCTCTCGCTCCGCAGGCTGCTGGCTCAAGAGCTACCGAACAGGAAGGGAGGGTAGTGTCCACAGAGCGGCCCCAGTCTGGTTAGTTCAAGGGCCCAGCTCCCACCGAAGTGTTGCTACTGATCGCAGTGAGGGCAGGATGGGTCCCTACGCGTTTGTCTCTGGAAAGAATAAAGGTGAGTAAAGCCGCATTCCGTTTTTTACAAAAAACGGGACAAAATTGATATTTGTATTAAAAAGACGGGACAGTCCGAAAATATGTAAAAAACGGGACTGTCCTGTTCAAAACGGGACGTATGGTCAGCCTACTCCTTATGTGTCCATTACTTCCAGTCCTTCATGATATGATCATGATCAGGCAGAAGGCAACTTCTTTCAGAACACAAATTCTATTCGATGAATAAAAAATATGCTCATCTGTAGCTATTGTGACTGGGAGTAGCAAGAGATTAATTCCTGCTTTCATCCCAGGAAACAGCACAAAGATTAGGTCAAACCACTACTGATGATAAAGAAGTGGAAGTTAAATCTTCATTCGTTCATCATATGATATTCCACTCTGTGTTCAAAATTCTCTATTCTGTCCTGCTCACATAGCAGCCCCATTACGGGTAGTGCCTCACTCCACTCAGCTGCAAGTGTTTTATATGACAGGCATCTGTAAAAGCTACATGGAGGTTAAATAGAATCCAGAAATCTCCACTGTACATTTGTAGGAATCAAGTCTATGTACTTTTTCAGCTGGCTTAACAAATACCTCTTGTCCTCTTCACTGATGGAGTCAATATAAATACCTTTATTAGTCAACTTCTGGACTGAAGTCTTTGCCTCTTCCAGTACATTTTCAATGCATATCTCTGATCCAAGGAGAGCTTCTATTGCTGCACAAAGATCTACTACTGCCTGGATGACATTGTTTAATGACCCAAGTGGTTTCAACAGCAGAAAGAGAATGGTGATAGTCTTCTCTGAACTTAGTAACAAAAATAGTCCACCAGCCTCACTACATAGATCTGTCCAATCTTGGTGGATATTCTCCAAAGCCAGTAATAATGGTTGCAATAATTTAAAGACAACTGCCAAGAATCACTCAGGTTGGGCTCATTTAAACTTCAATCCCAGTGTGTCTTCTATTTGTTTGCAAAATGTTCAGTCCTTTTGGACTCTTGCTGAAAAAAAGAGTATTAAAAAGCCATTAAATGTGTGGCTTGTTAATGTCTTTTGTAGCTTCTGCAGCTTGTACTAATGCTAGCTGGAGTAGATGGCCTCTACAGTGTGTATAGGAGAGATTAGGGTTACACTTTTCTCTGAGCAAAGCTTGTACTCCACTATGTCTTCCAGAGAAGTTTGTAGCTCCATCAAATTCACAAGCAGCCATCTGTTTGGGGTTCAATTATTAAGCATTTAACTCTTCCTCTCAGTGGTCGCCAACCTTTTAGACCTCACGGACCACTAAAGTCGCCCCCCCCCCCCCCCCGCTCGAGCAGCGCGGCACCGCAGCCCCGCCCCCCCGCTCGAGCTGGGGGGGGTGCTGCGATGCCGCGCCGCTCGAGGGGGGGAGGAGGGGAGGGGTGCAGGAGCGGCCGGAGGCTCTCTCTCTCGGGGGGGGGGTCTCGGGGGGGGTCTCGGGGGGGCCCTCCCGCCGCTTGCCTCACCCGCCCGCCCCATAGGGGCACACTCTCGCGGCGCTGCACCATGCTCCGTGCAGGCGGGGCTCCCGCCGCTTGCCTCACCCACCCACCCCTGCCCCACAGGGGCACACTTGCGCCGCGCTGCAGCACACTGCTCCCGCCGCTTGCCTCACCCCCGCCCCAAAATTTCCCCACGGACCACCCAAATTTTCTCACAGACCACCAGTGGTCCGCGGACCACTGGTTGGCGACCGCTGTCTAGATGTCACACATGCAGCTGATGTGTCTTCTATAACCTGAACATCTAGCATGCATCCTGCTAATGAATAAGGCAAACATGATTTGCCCAAAACATAGTACCTCTGGTTTGGGAAGTAGTGTTTGCTCAGAGAAGCACGGATGATGAAATACTAAGGTTTACTGATTTGTCAGGACTCAGGGCTTGTTCTTTATATCACTTGTACATTGAGTGCAGTGAGAGAGCTGGTTGGAAAACTTGACCATTTTCCTGCAAAACATGTGACTCATTTCCACTCTCATCCAATCAAAACATTTCAAAAAGATTGTAAATTCAGCCAGCTCTAACTGGTCTTTGCTAACCCACTAAAACAGCAAAGATTTAATATGACCACAGTAGTCCCCTGGACGTTAATGGAACTATTAATTGTAGTTAAGCACATGTATTTACAGGAGGCAGGCCTAACCCATCACAACTCATCTGATCTAACTCACAATATGCGAAGAGCTTTGAGATCTGCAGATAAGGAACTAAGTGTTTCATTTCAAATAGTTTGTGCTTAATTCATTGGCACCTGTAAAACGGGGCTTTCTCGCTCCAGGGCGTTGGAAAGCTTTAAATGGGAGCTACGACAACAGGGCAAAGTCCTCTCGGAGCAGACAGGCCCCACTGAACGCGGCGATACCAGGCAGTTGGGGCAGTAGGAATCCCGGCGCCTTGCGCCCAGCCCCGGGGAGAAGAGCACCTCCCCGCGGGGGCTGCGGAGCGTCGGACTCCGAACTCCGGCTCCCCAGCCCAGCGCCCGGCTCCATTCCCGGCAGGAGAGCAGCGAGAACCCAGCCCCGCCCCGCTCCGCCCCCGGCCAGGCAGGCGGAGGCGGGGCTCGGCCCGCTGCTGAAGTTGCCCGGGATGGTGGAAGTTCCGCGGCCGGGGCACGCGCGGGAGGCCAGGTCTGCGGGCGGCTGCCCCGGGCGCAGGTGAGGGGCGCGGGTCCCCCCGGTCGCGTGCGGCATGCGGCCGGTCGCGTAGCGAGCGCGCAGCCCAGCGCGGACTCTCCGGCGGCAGCGGCCCTAGAGCCCGAGCCGCGGCACCTTCCGCGCAGGGAATGGCCGGCGCCCTGCTGCTGCTTCTGGCCTGCGGCTTGCTGGGTCAGTGCCAGCAGGAGCCCCAGACACCGGACTGGAGGATGACCCTCAAGACCATCCGCAACGGGGTGCACAAGATAGACATGTACCTGAACGCGGCTCTGGATCTCCTGGGCGGAGAGGACGGCCTGTGTCGGTATAAATGCAGCGATGGTAAGAGCCAGTCACCCAGCGCGGGGGAGGGAGGCGCTGATCTCCCAGCAGAGGTGGGCCTGAGGTGTTTTTTTTTGGGGGGGGGAGGTTTGGAGCCAAACTTGGCAGCGGATTCCTTTCCAAAAACATGATGGCAACGAAAACTCAAGCTGGCTCTGAAAACTCTCTTTGAACTTTGAGGGAGGGGTCAGGTCCAGATGCCATGGCTTGGGTCCATTTCTAGAAGCAATAGATCAGCTTCCAGGTAAAAAGTTGAACATCTGGTTAGGATTAATTCATTCTGAACTGTTGCATCATCTGAGACATTTGGTTTAGGTATTTCTCTTGCCCTAATGCACCGTCATGTAAAGATTTCTCTCTGCCACCGTCAAATCCAGAAAAGAACAAAAGCTGTTCATTTCTACAGTTATTTTGAATGAAACCTGTCCGTTTCTACAGTTATTTTGATAACTGATATCTGTGGAAGCCTGACATCATTTATATCTTGTCTAGAACTTTTAAAAAATTGTATGTTAAAAGTAGAATTACACACAGCTCCATCTTCACACACCAGTCTTCTGTATTACAGCGTTTAGTCTTCATATCTAGAAGATAACGTGTAGGGTCTACATTGTACTCATAAGGCTGACTCAAGGCTGTTTGTCAGTGATTTTTGTTAACTTTCATGATAGTGTCTAATGTTTTTGTCTTTAGCAACCCTAACTTGCTCTAGTTTAGTAGAAATAAAACTGTTTTGCAGCATTCTTCAAAGGGACCACTCACTTCTCACTGTAGTTAGTTTCCACAGGTGTAATTTAGTACCTCCATCATTTCAAGAGTCTTTATTACAGAAGTATTTGTACTTAAGGGAATAAACAGTTAAGCATAGAATTGTTATTGGCTGTACTATGATGTATTCAGATTTTTGTATATGAAAAATAATATTCCCTGAAATGTACATCAGAATTGCTAGTCCAAATTCAGTAGTCAAAAGAGGACCTGTTTAGGTTATTGTAGAGAAGTTACTCCCGTTAACACACAATTGCCTGAGTTTAATGAAAAACTTAGAACACAATTTTAGTGAAACTTGAGCTTTGGCTTAATAGTTATTACTTAAGTTAACCTATGCTATTTGCATTGGTAAGACAAACTAATTGACTGCCATTGGGCATCCATTTTTTGCCTGGAAGAGTCAAGATGGAATGTTTTCCTCCAGCTATGACATTGCACATCTAATTCGATGTCGTGTGTGGAGATTTACTTTACTCTGCCCTTGGTGTTTTTCATTGCTAGAATCTGTTTAGCATATGTAAGATACTTCAGTCAGGGATTTAAGAAAAAAAAATCACAAGGCTACTTATAACTTCAAGACATATGAAAATGTTAAAAATAGATAATTCACTGGAATAAGTCCTTTTCAACTGGGATAGTATCAAGTCCCATCTGAAATTTCTTCCTTACACGAAATACATTCTAGCTATTTGTACATAATGTTTCTCTGTGATGCCTCTCTGCTTTAGGAGTAGCAGTGACACCATGCATTGCTTTCTAGCCTTGCACCTCAACACATGCTCTCTGCTCCCTAGCAGTCCCTTCCATAGAATGCTTAGGGCTTGTCCTCACTAGGAGGTAGATCAGCTGTAGATACGCAATTTCAGCTACGTTATCGACGTCTCTGCGGCCGACTTACCTCCCGTCCTCACAGTGGTCGGCGGTGCGCTCCCCCGTCGACTCCAGCTTGCACCTCCTGCGGAGCTGGACTTCCGGAGTCGACGGGGGAGCTGCTGGCGATCGATTTATCTCATCTTAACGAGATGCGATAAATCGATCGCCAGAAGATCGATCCTTCCCGCACGTAGTGAAGACGAGCCCTTAGTTTGGTCTCCGATACCAAAAGCAGTTTAACTGTATTCTTTAAAAATTCTATATTTCTCCTTATTGTAGTGTACGAATCACAGTAACTTCATGGCCTTTCCCCTTTGCATGCTTTCTAAAGCATCCAGGAAGCCCTGCTCAAACAGAATCAGTTAATCAATGCTGTGGTTGTTCAGGAATAAGCAACGATGCTTCTGTTTCATGTTTTACTCCAGTTAGTAGTTCTCATGAAAATGAGAATTCAGAGCGGTGTCTTAGATTATAAATAAGAAAAGTATGCAGAAGTCTAGGTAAGTTTACTAGAACTTGTTTTTCTGCTTTTTTGTTCTTCCCTGCATATAGTACACTTCTTCCTTACCTAGTAAATTCTTTGTAGGCCAGATGTTTTGAATTTGGATGCCTAAAATCAAACCAAATAAATAAATGCAGAGGTTCTTAATACCTGTAGCTCTCCTGACTTGCAGCTTGATGGGAGTTCTGGATACTCGGGCCTAAATATGGATTTAAATGCATAACATTAAGCATATAGGCCAAAGTTTTCAAAACTATATTATTTTAAGCAGTAAACTAGGGGTCTGTAGCTTGAAGCAAAAGATCTGTACTCAATGCTTTTAAAATTCTTTTTTTACAGGGTCGAAACCTCTTCCACGTTATGGGTATAAGCCTTCACCACCGAATGGATGTGGATCCCCACTATTTGGAGTTCATGTAAATCTCTTTCCTTCATGCATTTTATTTTTTCATATTGACTTGGACTTTCATATTTAAAAATGGGTTGTGAGCAATCTACTTCAAAGAGAAATGTGCTAGTTTTACACTTCCATTGTAAACATAGAAATGTGCATATTTTTAAGACCAGAAGGGACCATTATGTTCATTATGTCAGACTAAAAGAGACCAAAGAACCTCCCCCATTAATTTCTGCATGAAGCCCATAACTTTTGCGTTGTAGCAGACCTTTTAGAAAAATATCTAGTCTCAATTTAAAGACTTCAAGTGATGGAGTATATCACATCTGTATATAAGCTGCGGTATTTGCAGTGGTACGGCCTTCAGAGCGGGGCAGCTGGAGAGCAGCGTCTTCTGGCTGGGAGCCCAGCTCTGAAGGCCGTACCACTGTCAGCAGCAGCACAGGAGTAAGGATGACACGGTATGATATTCTACCCTTACTTCTGTGCTGCTGTCTTCATAGCTGGGTCCTTGGCCAGCAGCCCCCACTCTCCGGCCACCCAGCTCTGAAGGCAGCAGCGCAGAAGTAAATGTGGAATGGTATGGTATGGTATTGCCACTCGTACTTCTGCGCTGCTGCTGACAGGGTTATGTCTTCAGAGCTGGGCACGTGGCCAGCAGCTGCTGCTCTCTAGCCACCCAACTCTGAAGGCGGTGCAGAAGTAGGGTGGCAATATCTCTAACCCCTACAATAACCTTGCAACCCCCTGTAATCCGCCTTTGGATGAGGACCCCCAGTTTGAGACACTCCGGTGAAATCTGTCTAGTGTGGGGTAAAAGTACACAAGACCAGATTTCATGCGGGAGACCAGATCTCATGCTCCGTGACGTGTTTTTTATGGTCGTGAATTTGATAGGTCCCTAATGATAGACTAGTAATGGATGTTCACTGATGTACACACTTGTCTTCAGTCCCCTAGAATATTACGGGAATGACAGCCCTCTTAGAATTGCTATGCTAATATACAATTTTTTTATTTTTTTATTTTCTTTTTCTTTGTGTGTATAAACGCATTTTACTTATGTTCCATTCTGTGCATCCGATGAAGTGAGCTATAGCTCACGAAAGCTTATGCTGAAATAAACTAGTTAGTCTCTAGGGTGCTACAAGTATTCCTCGCTTTCATTAAAGGACTAAGCATTCAACAAGCAATCCTCCCTCCCTCCCTCCCTCCCCCCGCAGAAGATCTAAGACCTGCAGTGGATGAAATAAAATATTTTCTTATTTAAAACCAATAACGTTGGGTTGGCCTAATGATACCACTATGCCCTATGATGGGAGTATCCTGGGATCAGTTCCTCTCTCACTGTCCATGCCAGTAACATTTTGCTTGGTATTTGGAGTAGTGGATAATGCTTTTTTTTTTTTTTTTTTTTTTTTAAGTAACTTCAACCTTAGTGAGTGCATAGAAGGCAGGCAATTTTATCAATCCTGATGCAATAAATATATCTTGTTGGTTGGAATACTAACCTTGATTTTTTTCCTTTACAGTTTGACATTGGTATCCCTTCGATGACAAAGTGCTGTAATCAACATGACCGATGCTATGATACCTGTGGCAATAGAAAAAATGATTGTGATGAAGAGTTTCAGTATTGTCTCTCCAAGATCTGCAGAGATGTACAGAAAACACTAGGAATATCAGAGAGTGTACAGGGTAAGGCAGAAAAATAGCATGCAAGTTATACTGAACTGATCTTTTACTGAAGTTGTATAAAGACTCTGACTTTAAGCCCAGAAGGGACTATAATGACCATCTAGTCAGACATCCTACAACTGAGGTCACAGATCCTCACCCACCCACTTCTGCAGTAGGCGCATAACCTTGGGCTGAGTTACTCAAGTCTTGATTTAAAGACTTCAAGTTGCAAAGAATCTGCCGTTTTCTCTAATTCAAACCGGCAAGACACCTTGCTGCCCCCTGTTGTAGAAGAAGGCAAAAAATGTCTAGGATCTCCGCCAATCTGAACTGGTGGGAAAATTCCTTCCTGATCCCAAATAACTCGCTATCTGAGAGCAATGATAATCAGACTGAAGCTTGCAAGCAGCTCTTTAATGTGTGCCCTACAGCTCTTTGCAGCACATGATGTTAAAACACTGATTTAATTATTAACCATCAGGATGCTTTGCTGTATTATTACTCAATTGTACTTGATAAAATAGTAATGTTTGCTGTGAGTTATTTTTTTATATAATATCAGTTAGACCAGTGATATTCAGACTGAATTTATAGATTTCAGTTGGAATATCACTGGTCTAACTAATATCGTATAAAAAATTCTAACTCGCAACAAAATGAAAGTCCCTTCTGGCCTTAAAGTAATATCTGGTCATTTGTGTGTTTTAAAAAAAAATAATAGTGCAGGTGTTTCCCATCTAGTGTCCAATCTCTGGTCTTGGAGAGATTTGCTAATAGCAGTTGTGGGTCGCCCATAAGCCATTGTGTACAGTCTCATCGTGTCACCACCTCCATGAATTTATCAAGCTCAGTCTTGTAAGCAATGTATAATGGTAATAATACTTCCCTGTGTCTACTGAAAATACCTCACCTGATGCATCCTACAGTTAATGAGGAACTCCAGTAGTCACCTTCTTGCAGCCTGACAGTTTACCTTTCAGTATGACCAATTGTAGCCTCCCCTTTAACCAGTTCCTTACCCACCTTGCCAAAAAACCTGAGCACCGCCCTGCTGAAACACCCCCAGCGCCACCCTGCTGAAACAAGAAAAGCCTCCCGAGCTCCACCCCACCTACTCCCCTCTCCCCCCAGAGCATCAGAACAACAAAAACAAAAAACCCAAGCGCTGCCCCCACCACTCCAAGCTTGGCCACCCCTTAGAAGGTGCCGCCCCAAGCACGTGCTTGGTCGGCTGGGGCCTGGAGCTGGCCTGATTGCATGTTACCATGACTAGTCTGATTCGAAGCAATATGTTTGCAGGATGAGGCTCTCAAAGTAGTTTGACTGTAGTGATGTATCTGTCAGAACTAGTGAGAGAGCTGCCATTAGAGCCAGGGGCATACAACTATTCTTTTTCACATAAATAAGGGCAGCCCTAAGCTGTATCACAACAATTACATTTGTATTGCATTTTCTACAAAAATGCATCTACTCCATAAATGTTAATTTTGTCAGAAGTTGAAATATGAAAGATTAGATACATTGTTGAAATTAGAGTTGAAAATGATCATACATTCATTCATCAGGCTATATTCACTATTGTTTTCAACTTGCCAAAGCACAATCTTTAAGAAAAAAAAAAAAGTCTGATTAACTATTGTCTTATTACAATATTCCATTAAAAAAGTACTTCTAAAGTGATTTGATCTCCTCTTGTGTCTTGCAGCCTGTGAATCAACTGTTCAGTTGGTGTTTGATGCAGTTATACATTTAGGATGTAAACCATACCTGGACAGCCAGAGAGCTGCATGTATGTGCCAATATGAGAACAAGACAGACCTATAAAAGAAGACCCTGATGAAAGCTCATGAGCTGGAACTAAGAAAAAGACAAGGTGTACAGAGAGCCAGTGTTTTGTTAAAAAGCTGTTTTATTTCATTTTTAAAGCATTACACAAAAAATGGTTCAAACATACACTAGAAGTGTTTTCCTATTTTAAAAAACTGCTTAGCCCTTCTACCTCCCGACATACACTTGGAGCTTGAAACGGAAAGTAGTTTCCTTCAACATGTGCCCACAGGCTTGAAGGAGGGTTGCTCATAGAATGCTACTGCAAAAACTTCATGTGTCTTTTGCTTTAAAAAAAAAAAATGTAAAAATTGGTGGTGAGGAATGAAAGGAGCCTGGGAACCAGATACTTTTTTTAAAAAGGTCAAGATTTGGGTTTACCAACCTTTAGTGTTTCTATATATCTTAACAGGGAAGGAAGGCTTACTGAATCCACAAAATATTTCAAACACAGAATGTAATCTTAAATGTCTTTACACTTCTGTGCTTTTGGTGAAATATCACTGTGATGAAATTACTTCTGTTGCTCTGCTTCAACTATATACAGTATGTTGAAGGCTAGATCAAACCTAGAACTAAAAACTGCATCTTCCTATTTGTTTTATATATCAAACTCACTTCTGAAGCACTCGTCAGATTAGAAACACTGGCACTTTTAAGGCTTGAATTGCAAAATTGAACAGTTTAGATCAGGTGAGGGCAAACTGTGGCCTGCAGGCCACATCTTACCTGTGGGCTAATTCTGTCTGGCCCCCTGAGCTCCTGGCTGGGGAGGCTAGCTCCCCCACCCGACCTGCAGCCTCAGTGCACCACACGAGCAGCGCTCTGGAGGGGCTGTGCTGTGCGCTCCGGTGGATCAGCGGGGCAGCATGTCTGGCTCCAGGCCAAACATGCTGATTTGAGTGGTGTGGTAAGGGTACTGGAGCCGGGAGTGGGGGGTTGGATAAGGGCCAAAGGGTCTTTTGGGGGGACAGGGGTCTTGGATAGGGCATGGGAGTCCCAGGGGGCTTTTCAAGGAGTGGGGGTGTGGTTAGAGGGCGGAGCAGTCATGGGACATGGAGCAGGGGGATTGGATAGGGGGTGGGGTCCTGAAGGATGATTAGGGGCAGGGGAGTCTCTGGAGGGGGCAGTTGGGACAAGGAGCGGAGGGGGGGTTGGATGGGTTGGAGGTTCTGAGTGGGGCAGTCAGTGGGTGGGAAGGGGTCAGATAGGGGATAGGGCCAGGCTGTTTGGGGAGGCACAGCCTTCCCTACCCAGCCCTCCCTACAATTTTGAATCCCGATGTGGACCTCGGGCCAAAAAGTTTGCCCCCACCCTGGTTTAGATCCTAGTAAAATCTGAGGTGATACTTCATTGCTGTTGTTCTTGCAAATTATTTCTTAAAGAAATATTTTAAATAGATTTTTATATTTTTCAAATCAAATTTATTTTTATTAAATGTACCACCCCACAGAGGCATTCTATTTAACAAAGGTGTCTTTATATGTAGAACAAGGATGGATCTTAATTGGCCAAAGAGAATGATTTATATTTAACTCTTGTAATGTAGACTGTGTTACTGTATTCACTTACCTTTTGGCTTATCTTCCTTTTACTCTGTTCTTTGGGGTTTTGTAAAAATTAAAGAAAAGATTTTTTTAAAAAAAGTCTCTTCATATTTCTACTACTTGTGTCAGAATATCCAAGACATCTATGAATATATTGCTATGTGCAGCTAACAAATATACAATTCCTAAGTTTCCCTCATCTGTGCATTTTTTACCGTGGGTCAGCTAAAGTTATTCAGTTTTGTCTAGTGTGTTATCTTTTTCTGTACTAACTTTTTTTTAAAAGTGGAAATTTCAGCAAGAGACGTGGATTTTGATTGTTTATCTCTAAAGCCAGATCTACACTACACAGCTAGGTCTGATGGCTATGGCAATCAGGAGGAGGTGGGAACTACCACTGCCACACAACACAAGAATCAAGGTAGCCAGGTCAGGGGGGAAAAAAAAATCAACCCAAGAAACCTCACTATAGATGCAGCTACACCACTAGAGTGCTTCTGTCAGTATAGCTAATGTAATTCAGGAAAGTTGTGTTCCTACTTTAGGGCCCTGTGACGGTGCTATTCCTGGTGGGATCTAACTGTGAGTGTCAGTTCAGGACAGATTGCTTCCAAAAGGGCATCTACAGCCCAAAGCTGGGGTTTCTTCACACTAAGGCACCAAACCAGCTAAACAGAAAAGACTTTGGTCTCACCCCACTGGCTAACCACAAGTCACACAAGCAATTCCCTTAGACACTCCAGATTCCCAGTATCACCACCAGCAGCCGCCTGTCCTGGGGATCAATGGTTATGAAAACCAATACCCCAAATAAAGAAAACGGTTCTCCCCAATTCCAAAGAATCAGGCCCCAGACCCAGGTCAATATACAAATCAGATCTTACCACAAATCACGCTGTAGCCAATCCTTTAGAATCTAAAATCTAAAGGTTTATTATAAAAGGAAAAAGGTATAGGTAAGGGTTAAGAATGGTTAAAAGAAATCAATTACATGCAGTAATGGCACATCTCTTAGCTCAGGCTTGCAGCAAAGGTAGAATAAACTGCAGGTTCAAATCAAAGTCTTTGGATGCATCCCATTTGGGGGATGGGTCAGTACCATTGTCCAGAGTTCCCAGAGTAGCAAAGTTCCATCCAAAGCTGGAAACAAGGCAGGCTGAAGACTGGAGGTGAAAGACAAAATGGGGAATGTTCTTCCAGGCTTTATAGACTTTTTCTTCTGGGCCAAGACCCTCCTCTGCAGAGTCCGGTTGCAAAATGGAGGCTCACAGTCACAAGGTCCAATCACCAGACTTCTCCAGGATTCAGTTTCTGACCAGGCAGTGACACTCCTAGAGCAGCTTGGGTGTGGACAGGCATATACAAAATCCATTGTGTGGTTGATGTCCCTTAATGGGCCATCAGGCAGCCCCAGCCTGTCTGAGCCTTCACAGGAGCCAAGCCTAAGCTTGAAGTACAGCTTGAAGCTTTAACTTTAGTTACAAAATAGATACACACATATGGAATAGATACATACATAAGACACCTGTTATGACCCCCTTCCCATAATATTTCGTGCACCCATTGATCTACACGGTATCAAACTATTTCAGTACCGTGACAGGCCCTTTCTACATTACAAAGCTACGTCAATTTAACTACAGCGATCAGGTGTGTGAAAAATCCACACCCATGACTGGCATAGTTAAATCAACCTAAGTCCCTGTGTATACAGCAGTAGGTCTGGAGTGTCCCAGCAAAAGCTAAAAGATCATGACCTTGATCTTCAGTTTTGGATATCTATATGTATAAAAGTCAAATGGTGTATGCGTGTGTGTATGTTCCCTTACTCCTTCCACACCGTTTGAGCTAGAGACTTGAAATTTGGTACAGTTATAGGCTTTAGGGTCCTAATCAGGGTAAGAATTGAAAATTTTTCAAATCTCACCTCTGACGCCCCCTAGTGGTGAAATTCTTTAAAGCCCATTCACATCAGCTGGGCAGCAGGTTAACGCCTGCTGTTCTCTGTGACATAGTTATGATGTCCAACAGACCCCGCAGTTGCTCAGCTCTCTGCCCCCTCCCCCCTCTAATGGCCCCCCCACTCGCTCAGCTCTCTCCCCCCTCCAAGGGCCCCCCACTCGCTCAGCTCTCTCCCCCCTCCAAGGGCCCCCCACTCGCTCAGCTCTCTCTCACCTCCAAGGGCCCCCCACTCACTCAGCTCTCTCTCACCTCCAAGGGCCCCCCACTCGCTCAGCTCTCTCCCCCCTCCAAGGGCCCTCCCACGTGCTCAGCTCTCTCCCCCCTCCCCCCTCCAATGGCCCTCCCACTCGCTCAGCTCTCTCCCCCCTCCAACGGCCCTCCCACTTGCTCAGCTCTCTCCCCCCTCCAATGGCCCCCCCACTCGGTCAGCTCTCACGCCTTCCCCCCACTCCAACGGCCTCTGCACTCGCTCAGCTCTCTCCCCCCTTCAAGGGCCCCCCACGTGCTCAGCTCTCTCCCCCCTCCAACGGCCCTCCCATGTGCTCAGCTCTCTCCCCCCTCCAAGGGCCCCCCACGTGCTGCCTAGGTAGGTGAAGGACTGCACTTCTTCCAGGGGGCTTCCATTCAGTGTGACTGGGTCACTGCTAATGGAGTTGATCTTGAGGATCTTGGTCTTGTCCTTGTGGATGTTGAGGCCAACCTGTGATGACGTGGCTGCCACTACGTTGGTCTTCTCTTGCATCTGCTGTTTGCTATGCGAAAGGAGTGCAAGGTCGTCGGCAAAGTCCAGGTCATCGAGCTGAGTCCACAACGTCCACTGGATTCCATTCCTGCGCTCGTAAGTGGATGTCTTCATAATCCAATCGATGACGAGGAGAAAGAGAAATGGTGACAACAAGCATCCTTGTCTGACTCTGGTTCACACCTGGAAGCTGTTTGTGAGCTGCCCTCCATGGATCACTCTGCAGTGTACGCCGTCGTATGAGTTCTTGATCAGGTTGACCATCTTTGCTGGGATGCCGTAGTGCCGAAGGAGCTTCCAGAGGGGGTCTCGATCCACGCTATCGAACGCTTTCTCATAGTCAACAAAGTTGATGTACAACGAGGAGTTCCACTCCATAGACTGCTTGACTATGATGCGGAGCGTTGCTATCTGGTCCGTGCATGAGCTGTTCTGCCGGAAGCCTGCCTGCTCATCTCGTAGCTGTGAATTGACGGCATCCTTCATTCTCTCTAAGAGGACTCGGTTGAAGACCTTCCTTGGCACCGACAGGAGTGTGATTCCTCTGTAGTTGGCACAGTTGCTGAGGTCTCCTTGGGGATTTTGATGAGGTATCCCTCTTTCCAGTCTGCCGGAATCACTTCTTCTTCCCATATCTTCTCAAAGAGGGAGAACAGCATTTCCACTGAAGCATCCAGGTCGGCTTTCAGGGCCTCTGCTGGGATGTCGTCAGGTCCAGCTGCCTTCCTGTTCTTCATCATGGTGATAGCTTTTCTGATCTCATCTCTGGTTGGTTTGTCGCAATTGATTGGGAGCTCCTCGTTGGCTGGGTCGATGTCTGGTGGATTTGGTGGTGCTGGTCTGTTCAGGAGTTCCTCAAAGTGCTCCGCCTATCTGTTAATCTGTTGTTCTATTCCCGTTATAGAATTTCCCTGCTTGTCTTTGACGGGACGTTCTAGCTTGCTGAACTTTCCAGACAGTCGCTTGGTGGTGTTATATAGCTGTTTCATGCTGCCGCTGTATGCTGTCTGCTCTGCTTCTGCTGCCAGTCCATCCACATAGTCTCTCTTATCCTTCCTAATATTCCTCTTCACTGCTCTGTGGGCTTCAGCATACTCTTTTTGAGCTTTGGCCTTTGCTGCTCTAGTCCTGCTGTTGTTGACTGCTGCCTTCTTCTTCTTTCTGTCTTCTATCTTAGTCAAGGTCTCTGCTGTGATCCTCTCTTTCTGCTGGTGTTTCTTGATTCCAAGCACTTTCTGGCATGCTGACCTAAGTGTCTCTCACTTTCTGCCAGCTGTTGAGTACATTGTCTTCCTCTTCCTCAAACCGATCCTGTATTACTGAAAACTTATTCTTCAGCATCAGCCCAAAATCTTCCTGGGTCTTGTGGTCCTTCAGAAGGCTGATGTTGTACTTCACTCTTCTGTCTGATGCGTCTATCCAGTTCTTCTTCAGCTTCAATCTGACCACCACTAAGTGATGGTCGGACGCCACGTCTGCTTCTCTTCTAACTCTAACGTCCTGCAGGGATCTTCTGAACTTCTTGCTAATGCAGACATGGTCGATCTGGTTTTCTGTCGTGCCTGCTGGCAATACCCAGGTACTCTTGTGGATCCGCTTGTGAGGAAAGATGCTGCCTCCTATGACCAGGTTGTTAAGTGCACACAGATCCACAAAGCTCTCTCCATTCTCACTCATCTCTCCCAGCGCGTGGGTCCCCATGACTTGTTCGTATCCTGTGTTGTTAGGTCCAATTTTGGCATTGAAGTCTCCCATAAGGGTGGTGATGTCTTTGTCTGGGAGAGTCTCTAATATTTTCTGAAGTCTGTTGTAAATGTAGTCTTTGTCCTCCTCTTCACTGTCATTGGTTGGAGTGTAGTACTGAACAACATTCATCTTAATCCTCTTCATTTTAGTTCTGAAGGATGCTGTGATGATCCTGGGGCCGTGTGCCTCCCAACCAGTCAGTGCTCTCTGTGCCTGCTTGGACAACATGAAGCCTACTCCCTGTGTGTGTGTGTGTGGGGGGGGGGGGGGCGGCACTCTCTTCATGTCCGGAATACAGCAACAGCTCTCCTGTCAACAGCCATCTCTGTCCAGCTTGCGTCCATCTTGTCTCGCTAGACATACCCACACCAACAGCTAAAAGTAGCAGCATGGATGTGGGGCAGGGAGGTTAGTGCAGGCTAGCAACACAATTACATACCCAAGACCCCCACTGCGCTAGTATAGCCATTCTGCTGTGTCTACACTGCTATTTTCAGCCATGTTATGTTAGTATGCAGGAGTATAATTGATACCAGTCTAACTCCATATGCACAACCCAGGACAAACTAAAAAGAAAGTTTTCTTTTAATATAGGCACTTTTGTTCAGCTACCTACTGACCTCTGAAACGTTTCTGTTATGTATATTAGAGGTATCACTCTTAACAGACACCATAACAGAGCAAAGAACTTGCCAGAAGCTGATTCCTGATACTTAAGCAGGGCTTCAGTTGCACAATCTGTCAACATTTATGAGTCTACAGTATAACTGCAAAGTAAGATAACACTCACTTGCTATGTGGTTACACCATTGGATTAATTTCACTCCTGACAAAGTAGCTCCTCCTAATCCTTCAAGTGTGAAGTTTTAACCACATCATTGAAATTACTATTGAGTTACCATTAGGATTTAATGGGCAAAAACAAAAGAGATTGGCTTTGTGTGGGTTTATTTTAGTGAACTATTAGCAATTAGGTCCATTTATTCTAAATGCAGTCATTTTGGTTAGTGTACTGGACTATTTTAGAATGAAGGGAAGAACTTTAATTGCTCTTTATTCTTTATGGAATCCTCCTCTATTTCCCCAATTTTATAGTTTTTAATCTCTCTGGTTTTCCAACCCTCAGGACCTAGTTCTACCCATCTTTATATGTACTTTAGGATTTGACAGACATGTTATGATACAAGTGTAGTAAGGAAAAAAAATATAGCCACAGGACTTGTGATAAATATATGCTATTGGTCTCACATGGAGCTTTTCTTTACAAAATGAATAGGTGTGTAGATCATTAGTGTCAATCATTTCTACAACAATATTAGGGCAGGAAATGTGTCTCGAAGTATTTATAATGCAAGTGAAAATAAAGAAAAAAAGACTAGACATAAGACAGCAATTAAGGTTAGAAAAAAATAAAACAGGGTGGAGAGATTATTGCAGGTTAGAACAGGATAGGAAAGATTCCTGGAAGATGTGAATGGTAAGGGATTGGAGGAAGGAAGAAGCTGACAATTGCCTGAAATGGGAAACTACAGGGGATAGAATAAGGCAGGAGCAATACGAAGGGACCAGGATGGCAAGATTAAAATGGGGAACAACAGAAAATGAGAGCAGAGGCACAGTAGGTAGGGAGTGAGAATATATAGGGCCTTGACAGTAAAGGCAAACTTGAATTTGTTGCAGTAAGAGACAGGAATCCAATGAAAGGATTCACAAGTTCCATATTTTAAAGAGAAAAATAAAAGATATTTTAAAAGACAAAAAACGTAGCTGTTCACATTACATTGGGATTTCCTCCAAGTGACCTAAACTGCAGATTCTAAGCAAGGCAGCTATTGTGCTAACACTGTTTGGGGGCACATTCAGGACCTAATTTTTAAAACTGTGCAGCAGTAAAGCACACAATTGTCCCTGCAGTTCTAATGATCAAGTCCCATTGACTCAATTTTGCATGCAAAGCCATATGTGCGAGACCCCTAAGTGTAATGCTTCATAAGCAATGTTCATCTTTAGCCTTAGATGGAGTTTACTGCCAGGTTTGGGCTTCATTCCCAAGCAACCCAACCCCAAGAAGACCCGGTCCCGGTGTGCTGGGGGCCGCTACTAGCCTCATACCATCCATGGGCACCTCTTCATGGTTTCACGCCCTCTTGACTTTAAGAGGTGCCTGTGGAAGGTGTGAGGGTTATAGCGGCCACCAGCATGCCGGGACCAGGTCTTCTTGGGGTCAAGTTGCTTAGGAATGAAGCCCAAAGTTGGTGGTAAACTCCACCTAAGGGCTGGCAGCAGACTGATAGTCAACAAAGTATGATAAAGAAAAGTGGACTCAGCTCAGCCTCCGGGCAGAAGGCTGATCTGGGGGTCTTGGCTCAGGACACTAATTACAAATACAGCAGCCAGGTCTGAAATCCCCCAGTGCTGGTGCTGTTTGGATCTGGGGTTTCCTTCAGTCCAGTGACATCAACCCAAAGCCCAGTTATTGCGGGGGGGGGGGGGGGGGGGGAGGAGGGACCTGGTTGGATCGTTGCTCTTTTTCTCCCCTCCCAGCCGGGGGGAGGGCAGCGGACTGGACCGGACAACCCCGCGGACCACATGAGGGGCTGGGGAGAGCCCGGCCGGGGCGCGCCCCGCGGGTTGCCTGTTGCGGGAAGGGGCGGCGGCCACCGCAGGAGGGAGGCGGGCCGGGGGCGGGCGGTGCAGGAAGCGGCGGGGGAAGGCGCCGACGAGCCGGGGACGGCGGCGGTGTGTTCAGCTCAGCGGAGGGAGCCGGACTTGGAGCCTTTCTTCGTGGCCATGGCGAGCTCCAAGCACCGGCGCGTCGGCAGCAGCTCGGGTAGGGCGGGGAAGCCCGGCCCGCGGGCGCCGAGCGCTCAGGAGCCCCCGGGGGCAGAGCCGTGGCCGTGCGGGGACCGCGCGTGGGGGGCGAGACAGGGTCTCTCGGGGCGTTGGGGGAGGGTCTCCTCCCTCCCGGGGGGGGGGAAGGCACCTAAACCCCATAGTCCCCCCGGGGGGGGGAGGCTCTCTGGGCTCCGGGGGCCTGGCCAGGCGGGGCCGGGCGACCATCCCCGCGGCTCCTCGCCCTTGAGAAGGGAAAGCGAAAGGCGAGAGCGGCGGGGCCCGGCTGCCCTTTGTCTCAGTCCAGGGCTCCTGCCGCCCCAGCAACGCAAACAGCGTGGGGGGAGGGGCCCAAGGCGGGCACCGCCCTGCTGCGGGTGGCGGCCCCACAGGGCAGGGATCTGCTGTTCTTTGCTACCCTCCCTGCTTCATGTGTAGTCAAAGCGGTGCCCTGGGCTCGAGCAATTATTTATACTCAGCTGATGCGGCCAGGGCGAGGCGCTGGGGTTATGAACTGCCAAGCCTAGAGGTGCCAGGGCAACCCCGGGCACAAATTAAACACTGGTCACACTGCACCTATTCTTGCAGTGCCAGGCACACCAGAGATGCATAAAACAACTGCCACCTTTCAAACAGGGAGCATAAAATGCCCACTATCCATTACTTACTGATATTGATGGAAGGAGCCAGAGGTAAATTATTCTCACATTGCACATTAAATTAATAAGACGGCAGTAGTTCACTCAGTCAAGCTAGTGTTTTCTTAAAATAAATGAAAGTAGGTTTGAAAAGTATGACACAGTTATTTATAAAGGTGATTTTAACAATGCTTTTAAGAGTTATTTTATTTTTCTTCTAAAGAACAGTGTCATTTTAAAAATGTATAGCACCTCCTATTGTACCCAATGCATGTAAAACATCTCTTAACACATGCCTATGTATTAACCGAAAATCATTTTAAAAGGAATAGAACTCCTCAATGACTATGCTTCCAGACCTCTTTCTGAGCCATCTTTTCAGAACTGGTATGAGTAGCAGGCTTCACAAAAGATTGTTTGCAAAAAACAACAACAAAAACCCACAAACAAACAAAACCACCCCATCCAAACATAACCCCTTCAAACTTCAAAATATTTACCAGTTATGCCATTGTGGTTAGGGCTGTATCACCCCATGTGGACAAACTTATTTCAGTGTAAGATTGTTTTTTCCAGTTTAGCTTAACCATCATCCCACGCTATATAAACTAAACTGAAAAAACCCAATTGGTCAAACTTTTGTTGAAAAAAACCACACCCCTGACCGACAGTTTCACAGGCATAAATGCTGATGTGGACAGCGCTGTGTTGGCAGGAGAGGCGCTCCTGCCAACACCGTTAACGTCGCTTGTTGGGAGTGATTTAATCATGTCAGCCGGAGAGGTCTTACCTGGCCAATAAAGAGCGGCTACATGGGAGACCTTACAGTAGTATGGCTGTAGCTGTTCTGCTGTAAGGTCCATAGTGTAAATATACTCTAAGGGTATGTCTTCACTATAGGTCTAGGTCGATTTCCCTTAATTCGATTTTCTAAACTCGAGTTTAGAAAATCGAATCAGTGTGTCCCCACCAGGACAGCAGGTCGACAGTGGTCGACACTGTCTGTCCTTGAACTTTTGCAGGGGGTCGACATAGCCCGCATTGCACTGTGGGTAGGTAGCCCACAGTGCAATGCGTGCTGGACCCCCCCCTGCCCAAGCAGCCCCACGGACCCCCCCGCCCGAACAGCCCCCCCCTCGCCGTACCCACCCACCCGAGGGGGGGTGGGGGAGCCAGCGCGCGGCTGCTTGGGCTATCGGCTCAGCTGCCTGGTGAAATTGACCAGACAGCTGAGCCGATCCCTCAAGCAGCCCCGCGCGGGCTTCCCCCCCCCTCAGCAGCCCCGTGGACCCCCCCCGCCCGAACAGCCCCCCCAACAGCCCCCCCGCCCAAACAGCCCCCCCGCTGGACCCCCCCCCGCCCGAGGGGGGGGGGGGAGCCGGCGCGGGGCTATCCGCTCAGCTGCCTGGTGAAATTGACCAGACAGCTGAGCCGATCCCTCAAGCAGCCCCGCGCGGGCTTCCCCCCCCCCCTCAGCAGCCCCGCGGACCCCCCCCCGCCCGAACAGCCCCCCCCCCGAACAGCCCCCCCCTCGCGGGGCTGCTCGGAGGTCGGAGGCTTAACTTCTGATGCCTCTTCACTAGCCCACAGTCGAGCTTGTAATGTCGAATTTAGCCTTACTTCTCTCGTTAGGCAGGAGTTCCGAAATCGATCTTGAGGGCCCTTTAAATCGACTTTAAGGGCATGTATGTGAAGACAGGTACACCTTTAATTCGACCTAACGTCGTTAAAGTCGAATTAAAGTGGTAGTGAAGACATGCCCTAAGAATGTTCACTTGGGGAATGATACTAGTCTAACTGTATCTGTTTTAATTCACACCTTATCTTATTCCCGAATAACTGAGTGGGTACACAATAACGATTGTTTTTTATTTAATATTGTATGTATTTTAGGAGCACCTCTCCTGTTAAAACAAAGTTTGGGAGGAGTGGGGTGGGGTTGCTTAGTCCTTCGTGCAGGCTAAAGGGCACCATTGGCACTGCAGCTGATTCAGAATGAGATGTAAGAGAGTGAAGCTAACATTTTGAATTTGTACCCGTGGTGTCTGATACATTACCCACTACACACACAACCTGCCTATTGCCATTGCAGGTGCACTTACTGCAGATACACAGCTGGCTGTGTGCTCTAGCAACAAAACCTTGCCATAAGTCTACAAAGATTTTATAGAATTGGAAGGGACCACGAGAGTCATCTGCACTCAAGGCAGGACTGAGTATTACCTAGAGCATCCCTGACCGGTGTTTGTCCAACCTCCTCTTAAAAATCCTCAGTGATGGAGATTTCACAGCCTAACTAGGCAATTTATTCCAATTCCAGTTAGGAAGTTTTTCCTAAAGTTCAACCTAAACTGCCTTTGCTGCAATTTAAGTCCACTGCTTCTTGTCCTATCCTCAGAGGTTAAGAAAACATTTTTTCTTTCTCCTTTTAACAACCTTTTATGTACTTGAAAACTTATGTCCTCGCTCAGTCTTCTCTTCTCTAGACTAAACAAACTCAGTTTTTTCAGTCTTCTCTCATAGGTCATGTTTCTAGACATTTAATCATTTTTGTTGCTCTTCTCTGGACTTTCTCCAGTTTGTCCACATCTTTCCTGAAATGTGGTGCCCAGAACTGGACACAATATGCCAGTTGAGGTATAATCAGCGTGGAGTAGAGCAGAAGAATTACTTCTCATGTCTTGTTTACAATACTCCCACTAATACATCCCAGAATATTTGCTTTTTTTGCAACAACATTACACGGTTGACTCATATTTAGCTTGTGATCCACTATGACTCCCAGATCTCTTTCCGCTGTACTCCTTCCTAGGCCGTTATTTCCCATTTCGTATGAGTGCAACTGATTGTTTCTTCCTAAGTTGAGTACTTTTCATTTATTTTTATTTAATTTCATCCTATTTACTTCCGATCATTTCTCCAGTTTGTCCAGATCATTTTGAATTTTAATCTTATCCTCCAAGCACTTGCAACCCCTCCCCGCTTGGTATTGTCCACAGACTTTAAAGCGGACTCTCTATGCCATTAGATGAAGATATTGAACAGAACCGGACCCAGAACTGATCTCTGCATAATCCCATTCATTGTGCCTTTCCAGTGTGACTGTGGACCACTGATTACACTCTGGGAATGATTTTCCAACCAGTTATGCACCCACTTTATAGTAGCTCCATCTAGGTTGTATTTCCCTAGAGTTTGTTTATGAGAAGGTCAAGCAAGACTGTATCAAAAGTCTTACTAAAGTCAAGATATACCACATCTACTGCTTCCCCCCATCCACAATGCTTCTTACCCTGCCAAAGAAAGCTATCAGGTTGGTTTGACACGATTTGTTCTTGACAAATCCATGCTGACTGTTATTTATCATCTTATTATCTTCTAGGTGTTTGCAAATTGACTACTTAATTATTTCCTCCATTATCTTTCCGAGGACAGAAGTTAAGCTGACTGGTCTGTAATACCCAGGTTGCCCTTATTTCCCTTTTTATAGATGGTCATTATATTTGCCCTTTTCCAGTCTTCTGGAATGTCTGCCATGACCTTTCAAAGATAATTGCAAATGGCTGATATATATCCTTAGTCAGGTCCTGACACATTAACTTATGACTGTGTCTATGCCCATAGGAAAGAGGAAAAAGGCATTCCTGGTGTTAGAGGAGAGCTCTGTTGTAAGAGAATCTGCTTCAGATGAATACAGTTAGCTTGTGATGCAATAGACAAGCTCTGGCATTCAACTCATACCCTTGAGCAGTCACCACCCACAGGTTAAGAATTATTATAGCATCTCAGGTCATTCCCTTCAAGCCAGTCATCTGTTTTTCTTCACTATCTGAAACTACTTTCATTAGGTACATGTTCCGACTTAGCCTCTTCCCTGCAAGGAGCTCCACAGAGGTGCATCTTTGCCGAGCTCCTTGCAGGATTGAGGCCATAGTGTATAGAGTGCCTAGGTTAGGTTCTATTTTCAAACAACATTTTGACTATCCACATAATAGCTAATAGTGATTATTTAACTACAGTGAAACCTCCATTTAATGGACTAATTCGGACGAGGGGGTGTCCGTTAAATGAAAAAGTCCGTTATTTAATAATAATAATAATAAAAAAGCTGTCGGAGCAGCAGCCCGACCGCCACAGGGTCGGGGCGACAGCTCTGCAGCCCGCCCGCTGCTGGGACCCGGGTGGCAGCCGGGCCCCGTCAGCCAGCCCGCCTGGGTCCCGGCTGCCGGGAGCCGTCAGCCAGCCTGCCTGCTGCTGGGACCCAGGCGGCAGCCGGGAGCAGGCAGCCAGCCCGCCCGCCAGCCAGACATCCCGTTGCCGTGACCTGGGCGGCAGCTAGGAGCCAGCAGCCAGCCCTCCCGCTGCCTGGACCCGGGCGGCAGCCGGGAGCCGGCAGCCAGCCCGCGAAAAACGGATTTGGGATGCATCGGACTTGCTCATAAATTTTGTCCATTGCATCCGAAGTCCGTTAAATCGGGGTCCGTTAAATCGGGGTTTTACTGTACTGATATTCTGCAGTTGTAGCATTATTATGAAGTTTCCTTTAGTGTGTGAGTGGAAAGGAATGAAGTGTGTCAGAGGCAGAAGGCAGGATAATGGGAAGCAGAAACAAAATGAAGGAAACTGCCTCAGGTTTTCCTGACTCTTCCACTCCTTATCCCCAAAACCCTCTGGGTCCTCTTCCCCCTGTTTGCTGCTGGTTATCACTAGTTTCTCCAAGTTTCCCAATCACTCCTGCATCTCACAACTTCCTGATTCTGTGAGGTGCAAGAGGACAGACTCCTGTAACACCGTACGCACTAGCTCCTGGGCACCCATAACAGGAAATAAGTTATCATTCTCATTGGCAAGAAATGTCATTCATGAAGCTGCACAAAACTTTGTAGCACTATTTTGTCCTAGGGAAAGGTATACTGGGTTGGACACTATGAGAGCACAAGTTTTAGTTCTAGCTCTTCCAGTGACCGTGTACTTGGTCAGAAGAAGAGAATTGATGTTTTTTGAAGATGGTCACTAACTGTATTCTTTTATGGTCTGATTTGCACAAGGAATGAGTACTCTCATTGATTCAGTTTCAGGTATGAAGACAGATGGTCTAGTGGCTAGGGTGCTAACCTGTGATTTGAGAGAACAGGGCTTAATTCCTTATTCTGCCACAGACCTTTGGCAAGTTATAGTGTGTTAGATTCACAAAGACTAATGGATCTAAATCCAATATTCAGGCACCTCTAATATTCTCCAAACCACTGTGCTGTTGCTGTCTAAAGTCCCCTAAACGCCTATGTTTCCAGCAATAGACATGTGCTGCTTGAGGCCACCCCACCTCATTCTTAAGCCCTAATGAGATTCTCTAACTAGCCATTCCCTCCACCCCCATCTTTCCAATGGGGACTGATCCTGTTGGTGTTCTCAGAGCATGCATACTGGTTCAGGCCCTGCACAAAATACATCCACAATAACATGCTTGGTATCTACTCAGTAGACCCATGGTTAGGGCACTCACCTGGGATGTGGAAACCCAAGTTCCAATCCATCCTCTGATACTTGAACTCACATCCCAGGTGAGTACCTTGCCACCTGGGTATTTGGGGGGTGGGTGTTCCTCTCCCAATCTTTCCTTTACAGCTGTTACACTACACTATTTTTTGGAGCAGGGCTTTGAACCTTACTCTCTCACTTCCCAGGTGATGCCCTAAGCACTAAGATGTAGAGGTACTCTGTTTCTGGGGCCTGGTGATATAGGAGTCCTGAGTTCCTGCTTTAAATTACCTGCGTGATTTGCAAACAGGATCTTTCTACATTCCAGATTAGTTCCTAAGCACTGGGACATGACTGAGCTAGAAACACCCCACCACTGCTTGTCCCTGGCTATCTTTTGTGCAGGGCCCTAACTGGGAGCCATGTTCTGAGACTATCTACTGGCTTAGTCCCCTTTAGGAGATCATTTGAGAATGCCACCAGATCTTAGGTGTGACTAGGACTTCAAGCAACTGGTAACACCATCAATTCCTATAGGAGAAAACAGTCTAGACCTCAGTAAATATACCATTGCCAAGTGATTACAATCATTGACATGTTTTTAATGCCCAAGTACTCACTTAGAAGTAACCAATAAGGAATACATAGATTTGAATATCAGTGAGCTTTGAAATAGATGTCACTTTATTTGGCCCAAATTTTAGATATTGTAAAAAAAGAAACTTTTAGTATGGGATTTTGAAAGGAGCCAATGGAAATTTAGGTTCCCAGAGCCTACTGAATTCCAGTGGAAGTTGGATACCCCTCTAACTCCTTGATGTTCCTTTGAAAAATCCCAGCTTTACAAGACTTAGGACCAATTAATTTCATTAATTACAAAAAATAGAAACTTTTTAAAAAAACAATCCAAATGAACAGTTCCCAGCAGTGTTTGCAATCCAAATACTGTAGAGTTTTTCTAATTGAGTATGTTAAACTCAAAGTAGAAATGACTAGAAACTGATTAAACAGAAATTAAATTAAGAGCAAGCAAGAAGTCCTCTTTAGTTTTCTTTAGCCTGAGACCCAGCAAACAAAGGGTATCTTACCTCAGTCAGATAAAACTCAACACACAACATGGTTTACTTCAGCATAAAACAGTTCCTTTGGCACAGCTATTCTCCTTTGAAGCTTATTTGTCTCAAGCCCTCTGCCTGATTCTTTCCCTTTTTTGGAATAATGAGGAATTCATTAATTCCCCACAGCTTGCACTACTCTGCATATCTCATCATTAGGCACATGTAGCAGTGACCCTTCTTAAAGAGGAAGGTTAACTTTTCCTTGTCAACACTGGGATAGGCCCCAAATCCCGATCACAGAGACCTTAACTATGTATTTACATATTTAGGTATGTTTTTTGGGAGAGGTTGGCAATTAAGTGGAAACTTAACTTGGAATTTCCAAGCTAAGGAAAGACAGCTTTTAAGGGCAACAATCATGTTTTTGAGGGTTGGGTGTACTTTAACTGAAGTGATACTTTATCAGGCTTAGCTCCAGGTTTGCCATCAAAAACTATTGTGAGTCTTATACTCCCATGCTCTCTGTAATAGTTCTTTTGTTTAGGATTCTGAACTGTGTCATTACTGCTAAGTTCAGCTGTGTCTACGCTAATACTTTTCAGCACTTTTCCCATCATTAGTGTAGCATCTTTGTTCCAGTTCTTCTGGTGGTAGCCATAGTGGACTTGCTAGTGTAGACAGGCTACAGGTGTTTTCTACACTGTTCCATCTAACCTTGTCAGTTAGACAACATGGTGGTAAAAAAACTGGTAACTGGTCTACACTAGCATTTCCACTATTGCTGTCACCACTGGAGATATACCTATGCTAGACCAATAATAGAAGAGCTAATGTAGACAAGGCCTTAGTGACTTGATTTCAATGGTAGGGTACTGATGGGGTAGCAAAAGGCAAAAAATAATCACAAAAGTTAACAAACATGGTCCATCATGGCTCAGTGCTAGGACTCCATTCATTTGATTTATTACAGAAACAAATTATGAAAGAATTTAAAAATGTGTTCGTATTTTCTTTTTTGCAGCTGATGCATTGTATGTTATGACAGTGACATTGGTGTGGTGTTTTCAATTGCAGGGCAAATCCAGGTGGATAGTGGGCCTGCTTTAAATACCAAAGGTACAGTAAAGTATTACTTTTATCAAATGGCTAGGTTAAAAAGAGTATTGTGGGCTGTCACACTTTTGGTAATATGGATTGTGAGATATCTTCAGATTTATGGAGACACTAATTTAGAGGTGGGAGAAGATGGGAACAGGACATAGTTGACAGTTTTATCTTTAAAACAGTAGGTCAAGCTCTGTATTCCTTGTACACTCAATAGTATTATTAATTTCAGTGGGAGTTTTGGGTGTACTGACATGGCTGATGTATGTATTCTATGCATTTTAGCAGAAGAAAGGGTTTGAGTTGTTTGCATGTTTTAGAATTTTTCTGCTAGTTGATTGTCCTTACCTACATCACTTAATAAATTGTTGAGTGACACAGCTAACCACAAAGAAAATGCTTAGTGTAAGGATGATTGCCACTATGTACTAGAAATTAAATAGTGTATACAAAAGCATGCACAGTTTTTGCATGAAATTACAGACGCTGTGCATTAAAATAACCAGACGGATGGTTTGTCATTTGCATATGCAGTGTCCTTGATTGCAGATATACAATTTATGCATCTTCATTTTTGCAATTTTAAAGATCTGGTCTTTTGGGGTCACATGTTTAATAATGGCCTCCAAAAGTAAACCCATAAAATTGTGCACCCCAATAAGCATGAATGCAAATCAATTGATTTCATGCCTAATTATCTGGCCTGTGCATGAACTGCCTTGTTCATGTTATCAAGTGTACTTTACAAGTGGTTGCATGTGCTGTACATGTGAGTCCTTAAAAAAGTAGTACTGGAATGGATTTCCAGAACTATCACTCATATGGGATAGTAACGGAACCCCCACCCCCTAAAAAGTACAGGAATGGCATTCTGGGGTGTTGCAGGGTGACTAATTTGTTTAAATTTGAAAATCTCCCACTGCCTAATATATCAAATGTTCTTTTTAATACCTGGGTTAGTAATTCAAACACCCTTTGGCTCTCTTGTTATCATAGGTGGAGACCAAAACGTCACAGAAACAGATGCCTTTGAGAGAAGGTAAAGACCTTTATTTTAATCAGAACGACTAAAGATGGTAATGGGAGAGAGAGAGAGATGTGAAACTCAAAACATTTACGACTTGTTTTTTTTTAAATCTGTGGTAAGATCCCAAGCTGAATATCCAAAAAGGCTCCCGAACGTTACAGACTCCTACATATCAATGTAATAGTGTTCATTGCTTAATTATGGCACCATCCAGAGGCCCTAGTAAGGATCAGAGTTCCATAGTGCTGTGAACAAATACATACAGAAGGAAGGAGACTTTGGGCTAGATTCATGAAGGGGTCTTAGACATTCCCCACTAACCTCCTTGGTAAGCTGCTATCGAGCGGAATTCATGGTCCCAAGTTATGTATCTGGGTTTCCCACAATGCATTGAGAGTGTTAGATTCCTAAGAATGGCATTCACTGGAGCCAGCAAGCTGATTAGGGAGCTATCTAAGCTAGCTAGGAGTGAAATGCAGAGGAAAGGGGTAGGTTTAGCGCCCCGATCTGCAAAGGGATTTAGGTGCCCAAGTTCCTGGTTGATGTAATCCACAAACCCCCTGCTCAGCTGCTGCCTAACCTTGTAGGTGCCTAAATGTACTTGGTGCCTAACTTTTGCTGTAAAGGTCTGTTGGTGCAGTAAGTTTCTGCCTCTGTGTGTGCGATACTCTAGGCATCCAGATGCCTAAGTCCCAGCACGATCCTCCAACCAGGGGAAGACAGTCATCCCCCCACCCCCCTTCCTGGTGGGGTTGTGGTAGAAATACTCAGAGCATGCCTACCAGATCAGGCCCCACTTAAAATCTAGCTGAAGGATGAGGAGGTGGTGCTGCCACTCTTACAATTTCATTCGGTGGCTAGTTAGAGCACTCACCCAGGATGTGGGACACCTCGTTTAATTCCACTCTCTCTTCCTTGAGAGGGTGGGGGAGAAAAATGTGAACAGAAATCTCCCACCTGGGAGGAGAGTGCTCTTCTTACTGAGCTATGGGATATTCTGATGGGGGTCTCTCTCAAGCTCTCTTGGGACAGAGAGAATGATAATGACTCTCTACTTTGGTAGTTAGGGCATTCACCACCTCTCTCTAGCCCAATAAATATTTATTTATGCAAAGTGGAACAGCTTCAACAGGAGTGATTGAGGGAGTCTACTTCAGAACACCCAGAATAGCCAGCCAGTTAGAGCACACTCTTGGGATTGGGGAGACCTGGCTTAAGTCCCTGCTCCAAAGCAGGGGGCATTCAGTCCTGGTCTCCCACATACCAGATGAGTGCCCTATTATTGGGCATAAAGGGACTAGCTCCTCCTCAGTGTTGTGACTGGTGCCTAAATGTTGGAGTTAGTCCTCTAATTCCCCTTCTGAAATCTAGCTGAAAAATCAAAACATTTTGTAAATGTCAAAATGAACCATTTCTATATTTCCACATTTTTTTCAACGGAAGCAGTTCACAATGTCAGCATTAATTTGCCAAAATAGTTTGGTCAATCCAGATCTGCTTTCAGATAAAACATTTCACCCAGAGCTACCACTTCTCCCATTACCTGTTTTGGGAGGGTGTCTTTGTTCCTAGTGGTGGCTCTGCCCCTAATAGGAGAGAAAACCGGCATAGAATTGCATGGATGTCACAATACAGTTCTTTGGCACTTGAGTGCTCATTTGAAATTAGGTTAGTGCATTCATTTTTTTAAATAGAGTATTTGTATTTTAAAAGGATTAAGTAAGAAGTACATTCCAGATATAACTTTATGGAGGAGGAAAGGGAACTGAAAAAAAACCATATGTGAACAGCAGGCACATGTAGGAAATGTACTGTACATGCAGGGAAACAAATTGTCTGAAAAATACATACAATAAATGAATAAAATTTATATTATGTTTGTTTATAGTAACACCGACTCTATGTTAAGCTCTTTCCAGACATGTCGTGTCTGGGAGTGGTCAGTTTCTGCTCTGAGGATACTACAAGCTAAAGACAGAAGTGATCACTTCTAGCCCTCAGAAAAATTAGGTGCTGGAACAGCCTTCCAAGAAGAGTAGTGGGGGCAAGAAACCTAACTTGTTTCAAGACTGAGCTTAAGAAATTTATGGAGTTGATGGTATGATTAGATTGCTCCCAAATCACATGTGGCCTTTCCATGACTGCCATTAGTCAATATCCTCCAATGGGCAGAGCTAGGACATTAGATGGGAAGAGCTCTGAGTTACTACAATTAATTCTTTCCCAGATGTGTGTCTGGTGGGTCTCGTCCACATGGTCAGGATCTCACTGATCGTCATATTTAGGGTCTGGTTTGAACTAGAGTAAATGGCGAATTGGCTATAATTTGAAGTTTTTAAATTAAGAGTAACTCAGCCAGAGGTTTTGGGCTTACTACATGAGTGGGTGGATGAGATTCTGGGGTCTGCGATCAGCAGGAGGTCAGACTAGATGATCATGATGGTCCCTTTTGGCCATAAACCCGGAGTCTATAAAAAAATATTTTTTTTATGACTCAGATTTACTGTAAACACTAAAACAGAGGGACTTAAATGTGGACATCATAGAGACTTTGCAGATGAGCTCAGGAAAGTCATACCATTCATAGGGGCAATGATTAATAAGAAAGAAATACAGGGGAAACTATGCCCAGAACCAGATTTACAGATCTTGAGATGACATGCAAGAATTCCATATGTCCTCATACCAACCATTTTCATAGACTTCATTCAACACCCATTTTCCAACCATTAGCCCACCCATCAATTAACTTTTCCCCTCATCTTTCTTCCCTCTAGATAATATCCAGGATCCAAATGACTCTGGTTATATGTTTAGAACAGTCCACAGCATTTCATTGCAAGTCTGTTCTGCTTATCAGAACAATTAGCATATATATATTATGGGGTAGTCAAACCTATACTCATACAATATTTGCCATATTACAAATACATATAATACAAATGGTGGGGGCAAAGAATGAAAGAAAGTTGCTCCTTCTGGCACATAGAGGCAGTATAGGAAATAGCGACTGAGAAGCAGCTTCCAGCTACGTCTTTGTTTACCTAATTACATGGTCAGTCCTAGGGTGACAAGTGTGATAGCCGAGGTTGGGTCACTCTGACCTACAACTGGCTCTAGTCATGCTAGCTCTTTTTGACAGGTATTTGGTTTCAGATCTTCTCAAGTGGAATGTTTACTTTTGTCCAGGTTCATGGGAAAAGCTGTTTAAAATACTGCACATGCTTCCTAGTGGATGTTTGGAAATAGTTTTTTAGTATGTATCTCAAGTTAGACAGGGATCACTGATTCATTGCATAAGACAATTTCTTTCTTCCGTAGATTCAGATACATTGTAAGCACCAAATATTTATGGCTTATATTCATTTTTTTTAAAACTGTGGCCTATTGTGGAAATGTATCTTTTAGAAATCCACACCATCGCAGTTCAAGTGTTTTGAAGGCTATAGCTGGTTATACCCGACACAGTTTTCCTACTGGTGTAGGTTGTCTAATTAAGGGGAAGAAAAATTCCCCATCTTTTTCTACCTTTTCCCCCCTTCTTGATTTTTGAGTACTGAGCATGGTGATGCTAAGAGCAGAAATAATGAATATTACACACTTGTAACTTAGTCATTGCTATTAAGGACATTTTGATTTCATCTTGCTTGAGTTATTTGGATTTAGGTAACTTGTCTCAGGTGAGCATGAGAGCATGTCTCAGGTGACGAAAATATCTCTCTGTCCCACCAGCATAAGAACCTAACATCGCAGTGTAGTCTTCAGAAAGTTATGTAACTATTTAAAACTGCCATGCTCATGTTGCATATGATTCAGTAAACAGTAACTTCAAACAAAATTCCAGTTAGTGCACACTTACATTATCGAAAGGCGTCTGCACTATAACTTTTAAAATAAGAAATCTGGCTAAAGTGTGAAACCTGGAGAATAAGTACCGAGGTCAGACTCTGCTTTAATTTATCATAATGTGCCTAGTTATTGCATTGGCAGTCTTCGGTCCTGGAATGCAATAGATAATCCAAGCAAACAATGAAAGTTACAGAAACAGCTTTTTAAACTCAGAATTTACAGGCCTTTATCTACTGTCGCCATTTCTTTAATGATATTTTTGAATGACTCATTTAATGTGCCCCAGCTTTTCAAACATGACTAGGGATTTGGGTACCCAACATCACTAGTCACTCTTGAAAATCTTGGCCTGTGAACATATGTAGGTGAAGTAATAATTATTAATTTGTTAATTGAAAGGTATGTTCTCTCTTTGTAACAGCCAACCATTTGATCCAGCAGCACAATACAAAATGAACCACAGGCGAAGAGGGGTTGCTTTACTCTTCAATCATGAGCAGTTTTATTGGCACTTAACACTGCCAGATAGACGTGGCACACTTGCAGACAGAGACAATCTGAAACGCAGGTAAGATGCTAATTGGCTGCTTTACAGAAGGATACTATTTTTAGATAAGTTAAATAAATACGCAATTCAAAGTGATTTGTCATGAAAGTTATAAAAGCAGCTCTAAAATAACTGATTTAATTAATATAATTGTGATTCAGAGAGTTCCCCGTGATAAAAAGAATAAGCAGAACTTTGAAATAATAGGCAGAACTCCCATTGATTTCAGTGGGGACTGAATCAGTTGGTTGGTTTTCAGACAGGGGCCTGTGTTTTCTGTTGTTCTTAACAGAATTCCTATTTCATGAGAATGCCTTCACTTTATAAAATTACATTTTTTGTTTGTTCTTTGCATCTTTAAGACATTCCTGGGGATCAGGTTTGGGTATCAATACATAAATTAACATGGATATCTATTCTTTCAAGGAAAAGGTACAAAGTTCCAAAGGGAATAACAAAAGTGGTGGCATTTTTAGCACAACTCACAAAGGAAACTTATTAAAACGTGTGTTTTTAATGATAGTTTGACAGAGCTTGGATTTGAAGTCAGATGCTTTGATGACCTTAAAGCAGAAGAAGTTATGCAGAACATTTATGAAGGTAGGAGACCATGTAGTGGGTATATCTTAGTCTGCTTGCAGGAGCAGTTCTAGATAAGATTGTATTTCTCCATCATTAAGACAAGTTCACTGTAACCCAAATTGTTTCCCTTCTGTGATGAAGTCCCATAACATAAAAAGACTAAGGAGCAGAAAATAAACAATTTGATGCCAGTATTTGTATTGCATTGCAAGTGTTGGAATTCCCGAGGTGCATCTATGACCAGCAGAAGTAGTGTTTACTAAGCCTCTCTCTAACTTTCAGTAGAGAGATCCTGGATACTCAGCTGGCATGGATCAGTGTGGTTCCCGACTTCAGGAGATATGCTTACAGCAGTTGAGACTGGCTCAACATATTTTGAATAGGATTGATTTGAGATTAAATGGCTAAATGGGGTCTTGAGGGGACTAATGGTGGGGTGTGTAATAAATACTGTAAACTTGCATAATCATCTAAACACAGCTCCATTGTTTTAGTGTCAATGGATAACCACAGTGATGCTGACTGCTTTGTGTGTGTGTTCCTGAGCCATGGTGAAGATAATCACGTTTATGCATATGATGCTAAAATAAAAGTTCAGACAGTGACAAACATGTTCAGAGGAGACAAATGCCAGAGTCTAGTAGGAAAGCCTAAAATATTTATAATTCAGGTAAGATCTCTGTTCTTGAATTTATGTACTTTTCCCCTCAGTGGTCCAGAGGACAGTTCTTTTTGGGATAACTTATTCTCATGTGGAAAAGGCAGTGGTTATTATGACAAGAGGCAGCTTGCTACTACCTGCCCTTAATGGGAGAAAGTCTTGTCTGTAGATCAGCTTCTTGTCTCCATCAGCCTCTCACAACACACGCACTATCTCTCAGACCTCCATAGATATAACGCTCTCTGCAGGTTAACAATAGGCACATACCAACTCCATAGTCCTCTCTGGAGTGCTCAGCCCATTCTACTGCCTGCTACTCAGATTCGCTACTCCCAAAAGCAGCTTTACTCAAGTCAACTAGGATCATCTGCTTAACACACAGCAGTTAGATATGATTAAAATGAAAGCAAGAATAAGTTTATCATCAAAAAATAGAGGTTCAAATAATAGAAATTAAGACTATTGGAAACAAGTGGTTAAATATAAAACAGTCGTAACATGCTTTGTAGAGCCTAAACTTAACTCATGGGACATTTCTCGGTCTTCTACGTGATAGCTTACCTCAGTGCCTTTTCCCAGCGTTTTTCAACCAAGCTGGCTGAAATCCCCCATTCAAGACTGCAGCTTGTCTTCATGTGGTGAAGGATGCTAGGGTCTCTCTTTGCACCCACAGATATACAAGACGAGAACTTTGATCTTCACCTGAATTCTCTTCAAGCTCTTTATTAGTATATTGAGTTAAATGCTAATGGACTATTGTAAAACACACCAAGGAGATAAACTTCACCAGATAGGAAGCATTTGTTTCAAGATATGGTGCCTTTAGCTACACGTCCTAAAAACATATTTTTCAGCATTATAATATACATGTTATATATATAATATCTTGCAATGATTGACATCCAGTGTGACACAGCTTTAATCACAGACCTTATGTGACATCTTAAAGTGAACCCAGGGGATCCCTGTCTCTCTATGCCAGGGGTTCTCAAACCAGGGTCGCGACCTCTTGGGGGGTCGTCGGCTGCCTCCTGAGGGGTCGCGAGCTCCTGGCGCCGCTGAAAAGCCGCCGAATAAATTACTTCCGCATTCGGCGGCTTTTCGGTGGACATCCTGAGCTATTTCAGGAGCTCTCGGCATGTCCGCCAAAAATAGCCGCCGAATGCGGAAGTAATGAATTCGGCAGCTTTTCGGCAGACATACAAGGGTCTGCAGAGCAGCAAACAAAAGTAAAAATGTGTCGCGCCGCGGGAAAGTTTGAGAATCGCCACTCTATGCCCTCTGCCAGTTGGCATCAAATGGTCCTTGGTTTACAGTTACAACCTATTGGGGTTGGAAAATCTTAGCCAATGTAGAAAAGCGTTTGAGAATCAATTACATTGGATTTTTTGCTATGCAAACTAAAAGGAAATAATCATGTAATGAAGCTGCCAATGGGTCACAATGGTAAAATTATACTGATACATGAAAGCCAGCTCAAATCAAGACTATGGCCAACTATTGTCCAGGGGCAGAGATGTCATTGCCATCATTTTTTTTTTTGGGGGGGGGGGGGGAGGAAGAGCGTTGGTGGCCTCAGCTCAGTACCTAGATGCCAGACTTAGGAAGGCCATAGACTGAATGGGTAAATTCCATGAACTATATCCTTACCCCATCAGATGGTTCCTTCCCAGTCAAGGTGGAGGTCCCTAAGTCTGATGCTGTTGGGAGTTTGTACTGCATGACCTGTGCTTAATATTTTTGTGTTAAAAAACCCCTCTCTATATTTGGAGCTCCATTAGTCCTGCACTATGTTGGCCTCTCCTGGCCTTTTAGCAAAGGAATTATTTCTCCAGTGGGGGGTCTCAAATTGGCCGCATAACTCAAGATGAGTGACAGGGTCTTCCTGAAATGAATGGCCTCCATTTGCAGCAATCTTGTGCAGACCTGACCCCAATTTAAAGCTGCTATCCCCTGGATGAACCACTTTATAGCTTCTCTCCTCTGGGGGTGAAACCTTGTTCAGACACAGAGTCCCTGCAGAATTAAACCTGCTGTTAATTCAGTATCATATACAATCAGTTCTACCCTTGCTTTAAGTTAATTTACAATGCAAACCAGGACATTAGCAGAAGGTAGTGCTGAACCCCTTGAAATGTTGGAGGTGGCTGTGAGGAAACTTGCATCTTATTGAGTCCCCCACTCTGCTTCACTGACAAAGCCAGCCTCATGCACCTGCTTCTCTCACAAGGGTGTTCCCACACCTCTTTTCAAGCTGCTGCTTACACACAGAACACCCTCCATGAAGTGATCTGTAAGGCTACTACCCTCTTTTCTGTCTAAAATTGGAGAATAGGTCAGCATGGGGTCTGCTATGCTTTGCTATTTCTAAGTTGGTGCCCATCACTATTAAACAGCTTGCTCTACCATTGAAAGCCTCAGAGATGTACAAGTAGGACAAAAAGTAGTTCCTTCTGAACTTAGTTGCACAAATGAAGAACATCTAAACAAATAGGAAGTGCTTCTGCTTTTAGCATTTTGTTCTGGGATGGCTAACTGTACTCGGCAGATGAGAGGATTCAGCAGCTTTTTCTCCTGCTAGGCATGTCGAGGAGATAAACATGATGATCCAGTCATTGCTCAAGATGCAGTGGATAGTATTGTAGACAAGTCCAATGTCAATGAAACCGAAGTGGATGCTGCGGCTATATATACTTTACCTGCTGGTGCAGACTTTCTAATGTGCTACTCGGTTGCAGAAGGTATGTTGTTATTTTGCGCTTAAGTTTCTAGCGTCTAACTCCTGCAGGAGTTTTGCAGCTGTATCACTACTGTTTCACTAAATATAGTAGGCTTGCAGAGTTTCATCATCACCCAAACAAAACAAGAATTCAAGTTCCTTAAACTCGCCACTTTGCATGTCTGCATTAGTGGTGGTGTCTCCCCCACATGGTGTAAAGGCTTGAGAATAAATGAAAATATGCCATCTAACTTGTAATTTTTAAATGACTTTGCACCTCAATGCATACTGATCACACCCCTATCACTGAGCTCCCTGTCAGGAGGAAATATTCTTCTGCACTTCTAGTGTCATGTCATTTGGATGTGGAGGAGGGCACCTCCTCATACAGATGGGTGCCCTCCCCAAACCATCTCATTCCCCATCCTGAAGACTCTCCTGTAATTCAACAGGGAGTGAATGTACAGAACTGTTTCTGCTACTGAATCAATATTACACTCAACTTAACATTACAGTACTGACTGTTGGAAAGGTATAAAAATATTATATACAAAATCTTTTTTTCAAAATATTGTATAAAGTCACAGGGCAAAATTAATCTTTAATTAAGGAGTTGCACCCATTATAAATTATGAGGAGAGATAAAAAAGATTAAAAAGACTGACTTTTCAACTTGGAAAAGAGACTGTAAGGGGGGCTATGTCAGAGGTCGATAAAATCATGAATGGTATGGAGAAAAAGTATTGTTTATCTCTTCGCATAATTTCATGGTTCTTGTGTTAAGAGGCAACAAGTTTAAAACAAACAAAAGGAAGAACTACTTCACGCAACACAGTCAACCGGTGGAACTCCTTGCCAGGAGGTGTTGTGAAAGCCAAAACTATAATACGTTCAAAAAAGAATTAAATAAATTCATGGATAGTAGATCCATCAATGGCTATTAGCCAAGATGATCAGGGATGCAACCCCATGCTCTGGGTGTCCTAAGCCTTTAATTGCTTGAAGCTGGGATTGGATAATGGCATGGATCATTCACTTGCCATGTTTTGTTCATTCCCTGTGGAAGCATCTGTAGTGGCCACTGTTGGAAGACAAGATACTAGGCTAGATCGACCATTGGACTGACTCAGTGTGGCCGTTCTTACAAATCCTCAGTTAAATTTGATTATGCATACTTGCCAAAGTACTGTTTTTATCTCTAACATCTGAGTACCCAAGATACATCTCTGCACGGTTTATGCTATATCTAAAACTTATCTGCAGTCCATGAACATGACTGGCAAGAAGTAAATTGTGACACTGAAAGTTAAAAGTATGGCTTCTAGTCTTAACATTTATGGTTAAATGGAGTCCTATGCTCTTATTTCCCAATAGGTTACTATTCTCATCGTGAAACTCTAAATGGCAGCTGGTATATTCAAGACTTGTGTGAGATGATAAGAAAGTATGGCTCTTCCTTGGAATTCACAGAACTTCTCACCCTGGTTAACAGGAAAGTATCTCATCGCAGAGTGGATATGTGCAGAGACATTAATGCCATAGGAAAGAAACAGATTCCTTGTTTTGCCTCAATGCTGACTAAAAAATTGCACTTCCATAAAAAATCAAACTAGATATGCCCATTAGGGAGAATGGCATCTTATTCAGATTCACTCCAAAAAAAAATGGAAAATATCTTCATCACTTAATCTTGTAGTCTAGATCACTGAGTGAAGGGGTTGTTCCCGTGTTCAGTAGTTTATAACATGATTTTCAATGTAGAACTGCACAGTTATTCACATCATGCATTTTCCTCAACAGGACTATTTGCAAAAATGCTGGGATCAAATTTCAGGAACCATAATTTAAATACTTTAAAAAAAACTTTTTATATTAGAAATTATTGCTTTGTTATAATAAATCAGCATTGCAGCAACATCAGTCTCAGGGAATTTTGGGAGAAATAATTGTAACATTGATTTCTGTGTAATAAAAATTGCAAGGTGCTCAGATCCCATGGTAATGAGGGTCATACAAGTCCTAAGAGAGAAAGCACTTTTTAACCAGTTTTTAAAAATGTTCTTACTTGTACTTGAATTATACTTTGTCTATTTTCTAAATTCATTTTGTAACTTTTTTTCATAATTTTTTAAAAACTGCATTAGATTATAAGAGCTTTTTTTCTTGCACTGACTTTAATTTATAGGGAGTGCAACTAAGGTATGTTTGTAATTTTTCTGTATCTTAAAAAATATTTAATACCTACAACATATTAAAATGTGCAGTGTGTGTTTCAATAGGCTCCAAGCATGTGTGATATTTTGCCTTTATTTTAAGGGAGGAACTGAACATCTAAGGAGCACTGCTGTGTTTGGGCTCTTCCTTCCTAAATCAATACCATCTCTTCACTTTAAGGAACTGCTGTAGTTAGAAACATGACAGAAAGGGGTTCCATTTATTCTCTCTAATTTACACAATACCTATAGTCAGTTCACAATCCATCAGTAATAACAATACCATCAATAAAAAACAAACATACAAAACCACTATTCTTTCTGCCTTTTACTTGATCAGGAATAATAAACTCAGGTTGCCAAATCTTTTACCTGACAAATTTATTCTGCATTATTTTAAATACCCTTAGAAATTTGGAAGTCTTCATTGCTTGGTCAAATATTTTCACATAATCTTTGAATATGGGAAAATAACATCTTTAAATAAAATATTTATTTAAATTTATAGTACCCTGAACACTGCATGCCAAACTTTAATCTATTACTGGAATAGTACCCTGAGTTTATACTAGTACTAGTCAGGAGAGCTATGTACAAATATTTTCTTCAGCCCCTGAAGCTGAGCATACATGCCATGCTGTAAAAATTAATACACAATACAGCCTGAACGACACCAACTACAGGAGACCGACTTGGTGTCCAAAATTGTTTGTTGTTTTAGATTTGAGGTGCCATATTCTATAGACACCTGTGACTTAATGTATAGTACATACTAACCTTAGAAAGACTGGTTTTATCATTAATTATATTCATTCAGTATTTAAATCACATACAACTTAATTAGGATAAATGATCAAAGCATCTAACAAATGTATTTCTCTAAAATGAAACTGAGTCGGTCCTGCCCCCCCCCCCAACCCCCATTTGATATTAGATGTAAACTAACCCTGTATGTTCATTCTCATAGGTATCTTTCTAAAATATTATTCTTGCTGTGTAACTTAAAATCAGATAGTGCAGAGGATATTAGTCTGTGGTTCAACAGCACCACTGCCAGAAGTTACAGTCATGGAGAGAGATCCAAGAAATGGTTTCCTTAATCCTGGGCCAGGGATTCCCTCGACTTGGAGTCTTAAGCAACTCATTTAACCTCTTCATTTCTCCATCTGTAAAATGTGGATAATACTTATCCACTTTCATAAGTGGCAAGAGGTTCTGGATGGAAGATGCTGCAGAAGTATATAAATAGAGTTAGTATCACAAAATGAGGACCATCTTTTTGGCTCCGATTCAGGATTACTTAACCATAGGATTTAAAGTTCATCTCTGTTCAGGAAAGCACTTATAAACATGCCAAATTTTACACATGAACTTTCCTGAATTGGAACTTTACACAGGAGAGCTGTTAAAGTATAAAAATACATTTGACCATAAATTCCAGAAATCTTTCCATGACATATCAACTTTTTTGAGTTATTCCTCTGCTGTTATTAATTGTCCCATCAAAAATAGTAAAATGCTTCAATACACTAGAAGACCACTCTGACTCTTATGACCACATCAGTTTATTAAAATGGAGTGTGAAAGTTCCTCCTCTGCCTTGGTGGGTCCTGAGCTTATTGTCACATTTGCTCACCTCAGAGATTCACAGCAACCCTCAGTTCAGCCACTTTTGCCAGTGGCTCAAACCTGCTGTTCACTCAGCTAACCTCATCACTGGCCAGCATGGGGGAAAAGGAAGAGAACAATCCTCACAGTCTCTGCTGATCCACCTGGTGAGTCAGGGAACAGGTCAGAGACCTTCCCCTCTGGTGGGACCCACATTCCAGGTCAATGCCTCTATCAAGTAGAGAATGGGGAGAACACGGGCCTGCCCTCTACTCCAGGTTCCAGCCCAGGGTCCTGTGGATTGCAGCTGACTACAGTGTCTCCTGTAACTGCTGTGTGACAGCTACAGCTCCCTGGCTACTTCCCATGGCCTCCTCTCAACACCTTCTTTATCGTCACCACAGGACCTTCCTCCTGATGTCTGATAATGCTTGTACTCCTTAGTCCTCCAGCAGTACGCCTTCCCACTCTCCATTCCTAGTGCACCTCTTGCTCCCAGCTCCTCGCATGCGCATCACTAACTGAAGTGAGGTGCTTTTTAAAACCAGGTGCTCTGATTAGCCTGCCTGTCCTAATTGAGTCTAGTAGCGTCTTAATTGACTCCAGGTGCCCTAATTAGCCTGCCTACCTTAATTGGTTCCACCAACTTCCTGATTGTTCTGGAGCAGCCCATTATTTTACTGAGGGAAAAGGGGCTAATGTATCTGGGGCTAATGTATCTACTTCTTTTACTCTCCTGTAGCATCTGGCCTGACCCTTCACAGGAGAGAATTTTATTATAAGATCTGAATGCACATTTTCAAAAAATTTTTATTTCAGGAATTATTTTTAAAAAATCTAATGATATAGTTTTAATCAACATTTCTAGTTATGTTCAGAACTATAGTGGTCAAAAAATATTCAGTTTGCAACATAGAAACTAAGTACCGGAATCAGTTTTGGAAACAATACAATTATGAAAAAAATTAGTCTTTGTCATTAATTTCCTGTATTGGAAGTTGCAGATATAGGGGTTGATGCAGGCGTCTCAGGGACTCTTCAACCTGTAAACGCAAGAGAGAATTAAATGGAGGATGTTTTGTGTCCATATTTATCCCTTTAAATCACCCCTAATTTGTACCTTCCTTTCATACTCTTGATACTCTTTCCCTGTAGCCAAGTCTTTCACTTCTCAGAAGACACTAACCTCATGACGCAGATTTCCCACAGTAATCACAAGTGCAGCCTTCTGGTCATATCACTCTAGGGATTACCATCCAAAAACAATTCCTACCATCAGTGAGTTAATCTGTTAGTCAACAGACTGACCAACAGGAACTGCACTCAAAGATGCACAAATCTCCTCCTTCCAGGCAACTGAATGTATGACCCCATGCATAGTGCATTGTCACCCTCAGGCCAAAGCCTAGGAAAATTTATAAACCCCATTTCCTACAACAGAACTGAATTATTATACATGCTTTAGCATAAATTGCAAAATTCTCACTCCAGACGAGTGTCAAATAGTGAAAACATTTTAAAGCCCCAGCCTTAACAAAGAACTAATTTGAATCCTACCCAGTTATTTTTTAAAAAACTCAACTCCATCCATTCACGAAGGGTTCTTGATCAAAAACCCAATAAAGTCAAGAGAGAATTTCAATTTACTTCAATAGGCTATAAATCAAGGTTCTTTTTATTTATTGTGGACTGGAAGACTCTCTGTATTTTGGAGTAGTGAAGATTTTTTCCCAGTTCCATATCACCGCTACCATGAAAATGGAGACTGGAGAGAATCCAGCTTATCACTGTTGAGCAACACAAGTGAGTGACTTGTTTTCACCCTCTCCCCAAGCCTCCACAGGCTGCCCAAGCAGTGCTGCAAGTTTCCATTCTTAATTCCTTCCTTCCAACCTTTAAAAAAAACTCCAAGTAATCTGTTACATATGCACATTTTTAGCATACAAAATGAAAATGTATAAAATAAATAACTCTAAAAGCCACTTTCCAATTAGCTCATGATTTACTGAAAAATCTTCAAGGCTGAGAACAAAACATCATTCACTTACGCCAAGAGACTTATTAAAATACCTCTGCCAGTGCCTCTTTTAGCTTGTTATACTGGTCCACATCAAAATCTTGGCTTCTGGATTTCCGGTAGAAGTAGTGGAGGAATTGCCTGTCTTTAATATCTGGGTAAACATAATCCTGACAGATAGAAAAAGGACACAAATGTTTGGGTTTTTTGGGCAGGCAGAAGATTATGAGTGCAAAGACATTTGTACAGATGGACTTAAATCAAACTAACAGACATAAAAACAACCCTATAGTAATTAGAGGAAATCTAAAACATGACATATAAATGACCTTATTTTCAAAATTGCCGAGCATTCACAACTCCCATTGGAGTCAATAGGTGAGATTGTCAGAGGAGACTAAGGAAGCTGGGCTCTTGACTCTCTAAGATTCCTTTGAAAATATCAGGCAATGGCAGCATCTGAAAATCAGGCCATTAGTATTTATCAATTTATCCCAAACAGAACTACCTCAACCCTCTTGAAAGTCAGCAGAAAGCAAGAAGAGCAGGTCACCCACAAACCAAGCTCTCAACAAACTATCTGAGCTCCAGCATCCTTCCCCACCTGATATTTCATATGTACTGTAGGTTCCATATGTGTATTGGATATTCACCAACTATGTCCATACCCAACAAAATAATAGTGGAAGAGTGCATTATTGAATACACAGCATGAAAAGGAAGACAAGTTACTATCCAACTATGTGATTGTAGTACACTGTGGGATCCCAAACATTTAATGGGAAAAAATGTAAGTTCCTTTATATTGTACAGGAATTGGTAGCCATTTCCACATTCTGCACTTTATCCAAGTTCTGGGTTTTTGCTGTCCAGGAACTCTTCCCCCTCCCCTAAACATGCCTCACTCTAAGTTATGACTTCTCCTCTGCACATCCAAGAGCAAGGCAGGAGGTTAGGCCACTGAAGAAAAATCTGCATCTTACTCAAGGAAATAATAAAGTAAAGGTAATCAGGAAAAACAGCGGAAAAATTTCCAAACAGCCCTCCTGCATCAAGTGACATATGAATTCCATCAAACAGAAAAAGAAACTGATGGGTTTGCCTTCCTGGCCCACTATTAGGTTGCATTCCTTGACCAGCTCTGCTTTAGTACTTGCCCTCTCAACGTGAGATACAGTTACCATCCAGCCCACTTACAAAGAATGGAATGAAAGAGGATAGTTTTCATTTTCAGCATCGGATGGCGTCCCCCTCATCACCAATTGCAATCAGGATTTTTAAATGAAGCTCAGATGAGCAGTTTGTCCCTGAGCTACATTAAAAACAAAGTTCCAGCCTGACTGTAGTTCTACAGAATGTACACAAGCTTTGATGTTTAAATACATAGGGTAATTTATTATGAAAATCAGTGAAAGATGATTTCAGACACATTTATAAAATGGGACTTACCTGTTTAGTAAGTACAAAGTAAGCGTAAAATGCCAGGGCACTCCCATAAGTTATAAAATATGTCACTGGTTCCATTATATCCCATGAATAGACCCACCATGTGAGCCAGGCCAGGGCTCCACCTTGAGTGGACAGTAGTGCTAAGCCAGTCCATAGGAGCCTATTGGTCTTTGCATTTGCACTTGCTGCAATTTTGGCTTTCATCTAGGACAAAAACGTTAGTCATTCAACATGCAGATATTAATTTCATGCATTCCTCTGACACAAAGGAGAGAACATATCCCAATATGTACTTTTCTCCTGGATCAGAGACTACATTCAAAACTCCTACTCTCTTTACTCCTGGGGGAATTCTGCACCAAAAAAATAAAAATGTGTAAAAAAAAAATAAAAAAAATACTGCACACAGTATTTTAAAACTCTGCACATTTTATTTGTGCAGTTCCAAAGGGGATGGATCTAGACTGTTCTCAGTGGTAGCAGATGATGGAACAAGGAGTAATGGTCTCAAGTTACAGTGAGGGAGGTTTAGGTTGGCTATTAGGAAAAACTTTTACACTAGGCGGGTGGAGAAGCACTGGAATGGGTTATGTAGGGAGGTGGTGGAATCTCCATCCTTAGATTTTTATGGTCAGGCTTGACAAAGACCTGGCTGGCATGATTTAGTTGGGGTTGGTCCTGCTTTGAGCAGGGAATTGGACTAGATGACCTCCTGAGATCCCTTCCAACCCTGATATTCTATGATTCTATGATCCCAATGAGTCCCTGCAGCCTTCTCCCACCCATGCCCATATGGTCATGCACCCTACTCATATTCAACTCTGTCTCAGTGCTGTCACCCCACTAGCTCCTGAGCCCATGGCCCAGTCTGTCCCCTCCACTAACCATTCTGAACCCCAGTCCGTGACAACCCCCACCCCCAACAGCCTCATGTGCCCCACTCTGTCCTAACCTGGCTCCACAGGCCAAGTGCTGTGATGAATTTCTACTCCTGGGGGAGTACACGCAGAATAGTTTTCCCCACAGAAAATACATTCCATCCCAGAAGTGTTGCAGTTCCATCTTTTGTCCACCAGAGGCCATTGTGGCACCAGAACAGCCTGCTCCATTCATGCAATCAGGCTTTTTTGGCACCACAGTGGCCTCTTGTGGACAAAAGACAGAACTGCATCACTTCTGGGGCAGAATGTACAGTATTTTCTGTGGAAAAAAATAAAATTCTGTGGGACACACATTCTGTGCAAGCACAGAATTCCCCCAGAATTATCACTTGCAGGCTTTCCTTGCTTAGAAAGGCTTTGAGTTCACTCCCTGCATGGAGTATAGAGGGGATGAGCTCTGCTATTCCTCCATCTGGCCCTCCATCCACAACTTTGATAGTCTACCAGTTAGATTTGCATGCATCAGCTAATGCTGCCTGATTTTTCAGAGAGGCGCTTTCATAGCAGCTCTGAAATTGCTGCTTTCAATGTGAGGTCTATTCCTACCCCATAAGGCTCTTACTGGTCTCCTCCTCCCTATTCATCCCTTCACATCGCTTTAGCTTGACCTGTCTTAGATTCACCATGTTTGCCCCTTTCCTAAGTTACGGTCATCATTAGTCAGATCCAACTAGTTGACCTGATGATAATGTCATGACAGAAAATCAACAGTTTTTTAACACACTAATTAATTTTTCTGTGATGTAGCAACATCACTCCGGACACCCAATCAGGTTCGGACAAAAGTAACCACACAGGTAATGCCAGCTCACCATAGTTTTTCTCCAGTTCTAGAACTTCTCCATGGGATACACCATGAAACAGGAGAAGGAGGAACTGGGATGGAAATAATCCTGCATATGGACTGGTCATCACCTACCTGTCTGACAAATGAGGAGGGCTTGGCCCATTCATTCATGCTGGAGCTGTCACATCATGGAAGAAATTTGTCTTTATATTTAAAAAGAAAATCCTTCCCAACCTGCTCAAGGGGTACCAGCTGTTCCCTTAGGCGGTCCAGTTTCTGAAGCAGTTCTCTCTCTCTCCTTAACTGGTGATCTTCTAAATGAAGGGCGATGAATAGTCTATGAACCAAGGATTTGACATCTTCGGCTTCAGCAGCATGCTCTCTATTCCACCTCTCTGAAAAAAGACCATGGTTGTCATGAGAGACAAGGTGGGTGAGGGAATATCTTTTATTGGACCAACTTCTGTTGGTAAAAGAGACAAGTTTTCGAGTTTACACAGCAACCCCAAGAAGACCTCTGTGTATCCTCAAAAGCTTGTCTATCATCAACAGGAGTTGGTCCAGTGAAAGATATTGCCTCTCCCACCTTGTCTCTCTAATAATGGCTACAAGACTGCAAACATGATTGTCATGACTGGTAAGATGTATCAAGCAATTCTCTTTCAAGAAAAAACTCACTGTTTACAGAGTGCTTATCTGATGCCACAAACTGAGGCTCAAAGGGGAGATGAAGCCAGACTTATTTTTTGTAGGGACTGCCATGATCTTTTTTTTAAAAAAAAGATAAAAATATGGCTTGGAACAGATGTAACTGGATAATCAGATTTATTAAGACTTCAACACAGCTGTGGTTCTTACCTTTTTCAGGGACTTGTACACTATAAGTTGTGTTGTTGATTACAAGTTTGAAGTCATTCATCAACAAAACTTCCATCAATGCTGTAGCAGGGATCTTGCTACCATCTGCAGGAGAAAACAGGAAGGCTTAAATCCTTAACATGAAATTTACTTTCTTAAAAAAAGAAAAGCCTCTATGTCGGCAGTTTCCAAAAGTAACACCAGATAAAACTGTCTTTTAATAAATATTTCATTAAGTTTGAAAGTGGACAGTATGCAAGTACAACAAGAAAGTGCTTTTAACAAATATATTTCTTAACAGTATTAAGCCAAGAAATATTTAACATGTGCCCACATTTCATTTGACCTGTTTGGCATAACTCACTATGGCCAGCAGCCTCCCTTTTATTTCAGTTTCAAGGACAGATAATGTAAAGAAAAAGCTAAATTTAAAGACTCTCTTTACCTATGTCTAGACCTTAAAAGTCTCCATTTTACCTAACATCAAGTCTTGTTTACTTTTAACCGTTTCTTTTTGCATTTTGCTTAGTTTGGAAAATTAAACTAGTTCGATCAGATTTATTTTCTACACAAAGAATGGTCTTGTGGTTACAATACAAGGCTCTGCCACCAAACTTATTGAGAGACCCAGTACAAGTTTCTCTGTCTCTTTCTCTGTTTTCTCTTAGTTGGAGATGATTCTGTTAAGTTCTCAGAAGCATTGAGAGGCTAACATTAATGTTTGCAATGTTTTGGATGGAGGATACTACAACATAAGACTGTAAGACCTTGGAAATTCAACACAAGAACTCAAGGATTATGATGAAAAGTTATTTACAACATTAATTATAGTATTACTACTGTGGCTCCACTTCTCTTTAGTGGGGATTTATTGTTTGAAACCAGAGTATGAATCACTAGTGGAAGAAAGATGGCAGCTTTTTACTATTAAGTTGACAGCCTCTTCAGCATGGTTATAGAAGTCTTATATTTTCAGTCCTCATTCACACATTCTTGTTCTCCAGATTTTCCTAATTACTCAGTACAGATGGAAAAATTTAGTGCTTATACTTTTAATATATTTTTAAAGAGGCTTTAGCTTTGACTGGGAGCAAGAGGTGTGTATACTGAATAGTCTTATTAAGAGAGGCAAGAAGGCAGAAAGAAGACCATGCACTGGCCTCTGTAGAAAAGAGTTCAAATGCATTCTCATCCTTTTGTCCACAGACTTGTGGAAGTACTTACTGGCCCACCAACAATGAAAAATAATGGTTAAAAAAAAAGATTAACAGTTCACATGAATCTGAACAACTATTTAAGATTGCAGACAAGAGAACAAAACAGAGACAGCGTGGGAAGGACTGAAAGACCGATGCAGACAAAGGACTTTTCTAAAACAGTGAAGCACTGAAAATATTGATACATGAATGGCATATATAATAATTATTGGAGTGTAGGACTGTTTTTTTGTTCCCCTCCATCTCAATTCCATTTGCTTCCATAAATCTGTGGTGCAAACTGTTGACTTCAGTTTGCTTGTTGTACTGATAACCCCAAATTTAGGAAAATACTTAATCACAAGCTTAAGTCCACTCCTAATGGTTTTAAGGACACGTTTAAGTACTTTGCTGAACTTGGGACAAAGCATCTGGAATAGACAGACTGCCCAGGAGATGTAGAGGAGGTCTGAGAAACAGGAAATCTGGTTCTCTCTCTGCCACTGACTAGCTGTTTGATCTTACCCCCATATTCCTATTAATAATTTTGAAAATCAGCTAAGAGGTGCTATACGAGTGGGCAAATAGAAGTATGATTCCTGACTGAGCATATTGGAGGTTTTATGTTGCCATGCTACAGTCCCAGACTTTCCATCTGTCTCCGTGTGCCTGCTGTAGAAGCACACTGTCAATAACTCCACACCTGCACTTTCTCACTGGCACTCTGCTGTCTGGACCCATTTGGCAGTATCTGCTGAGATTTCTATTAATGAGCTCAAGAAGCTGACGCACCAGCTGGCTCTCCCCACCCACTCTGTGTGGATAGGGTGACAAACTTGGAGCACTATCACTTTCATCCAAAAAATTAAAATTGTGCACATCCACTCAGTTTTTCAACATTTTACAAATGTCACCTTAATCATTTACATGTAAATGAGCTTCAGCAGTCTCATTAAAATGACATTTAAGACAACAATACTTCAAAAAGGAGCACTTGTTTGAAAGCGTCAGACAGGATTTCTTTGTCATATTTGATGCAATATTGAGCTTTATTAACCCGTCCAATGCTTTGTTAACTGGAGGAAATACAGAAGAAGCCTGAAAAACAGAACAATTTTCCGTACAAGGCAATTTTCCTTCCCATTTATCATACTGCAGGTGCAGAGATGTCAACAAAAAGCCTTTCTTTCTCTAAATTTATACAGTGCTAGAATTATATCCATAGAAAAAAGTAAAAGTAATGTAAACAAGCCAGTTCAGGTTATCTTATCTTTTTCTAATATATAGCGTTAGGTTAGATCTTTCTACTTTCATTTTATCTACTAGCAAAAACAGGAGAAACATCTGCATTTAAATCAAAACTGAAAGCAAAACTTCTGGGATATTCATTTCTTGTTTTAAAAAAATATATATAGTGCCACATTTTAAAATGGAATAATCCATAGTGTTTGGCTAACGCTTGCCAGTATAATATTCATTTCCTGATAAAGTAAATATAAAAGTTATTCTTCATTGTCACACTTACTTGACACTTGAAGGCATGCGGTGGTGAAGATTAACTATGTCACAATTGTTAAATAAATTCAAGCCAGATACTTTATCAGATGAGAGGTTTCCATCCTTGGTGAAGTTAGCCATTTTTTCTCTAGAATTGGTAGGGACGTCTGCAATATGTGGCCTTACAATTTCTTATTAAAATAGCATTAATAACGCAATAACTAACTGTGAAGCTTGAACTAAAGCTAAAAATGCTTGGTTAATATTAAACTTTTTCAGCTTAATACATAGGGATGGGATTCAGCAGACAGGTACACTTCTAAGTGTAAATACTCCATGTAGATTCCACTAACATCAATAAGACTTTGTACTTGGGTAGCTGGACTCACAGATGCACTTTCCACAGGATCATGCCCTCGCTTAGTTGTTTGCAAACATTCAAAGTACCAAATTACAACTTAATCTATCATGAAAACTCACATATGTCATAGTCCACTCCAGACAGTTCTGAGGGTAGCAATTTGTTTTCTTGCTTGCAGAGAATATAAGTGTTACAGAAATAACTTTTGCAATGCCTATATTTTATATCCACATTCTCAAATAGACAGACTATTGCCTTCATTAAATCAATCTACATGCTTTATGGATTCAGAGGGGAAAAAATGTTAAGAGATGAAAATCAATTACAAAAAGAATATTAAAAGCCTATTTTGTAGTAAAATCTAAGTTCTTGCTTATAATTGTAAAAGTGGTAATATACTACTTCAGAGATAAAACTGTTCTAATAGTATGAGAGTACCACAGTAGTGATAGGGTAATTCTGGTTGAAAAGGCACCTTCATTATTAACTTCTATTTTCAGCAGATTTTTTTTTTTAAAAAAAGTTCCCTGCTTAAAAAAATAATAATTTCTGGCTTATAAGTACAAATTTCAGCCCAGGTATACTTTCCACTAGAAAGTTTTCCTGGTTTTGTACTACACAGATGTGAAAAATAAAATGTCTCATTCACAGTTCAATAACTACAAAAGGTGCAGAACAATGGAACTCACTTGTTTTTGGTTGCAGAATGACAGAAGACAGAATTCTTACCATCTTACTCCAACTAAATAAAGCCTCATCTATTGTTATTCTTAGGTTGTCTCCCAACCTCTATATCATACCCACAGAAACACTGAGAGACACAACTAGTCACATAGTCAACTCAGTGCAGGGGCCTTTTAGACTAGTGGTAGGAGAAATATTGGGTAAAGCCAGAAGCATTAAAAATCACTGCAAAAAAGATAAGCTTTTTGAAGACTTTATCAAAGAAACGTACCAGATCATAAAAAGGTTAAATTGACAAGTCCAAATTCTGTATTTTTAATCAGGCTTCTCTAGGGAGATACTGAAATTAACCCATGAAACATGATTAATTTGGGAGGAGGGATAGCTCAGTGGTTTGAGCATTGGCCTGCTAAACCCAGGGTTGTGAGCTCAATCTTTGAGGGGGCCATTTAGGGAGACTGGGCAAAAATCTGTTGGATGATGGAATTGGTTCCCCTTTGAGCAAGGGATTGGAGGGACTAGATGATCTCCTGAGGTCCCTTCCAAACCTGATATTCTATGGTTCATAAGGAGTACTACCAATTAAGAACAATCCATCTTCTTTAGTGCTATAGAATTTGATCAGTGATTGAGAAAAAGAATACTGCCCAATACAATTACTCTTTACAACCTGTTTAAGAAAGGACAAGTTCAGGTTATTTTAAAAACAGTAGCAGAGTTTGTAAATACCTGTTGTAAAGACTTCTGCCTTCTCAATTCCTTTATCTTCTTTTTGTATATCCTGCAGGAAGGTCCCCACCCTTGTGAACATTGGCTTGATGGTAAACTGACAGCGCTCTTTTCTTGAGGGTAACATAAGGGTTACCACAGGAAGGCCATATCTGTAATTGACAGTTACTTCTGGGAAAAAAAGGAAATAAAGCCATATCATAATGTTTTAAATTCACACCTGCTTTAAAAACAGAAACGTTTAATACAAAAGACACCTAGTACGTCCGCATTTGTTCAATGTACCCAGCTACAACATAATGCTTCATACTTTAGCTTCTGGAACACCCATTCATTATCAACAATAATTAAGAGCCACCATACAACTGTGAAGCAAGTATCTTTCTCATTTCAATGCTGGGGCAACACAAGCACCAAAAGGGTACGTGAATTGCTCAAAGTCACTCAAGAAGTCAATGACAGGGCTCAGAATAGAAACCCAATCTCCTGACTCCCAGTTCTGTGCAGTAAGCCCTCACCGTGGCTGAATGAGAGAGACTTGTTGCTATGCAAATAAAGTCATGCACGGTCAATGTTTCTAAACATGTCATTTTCAGAAGTTCAGTTGATTTGAAAAGAGAAAAGAGAAAACTTACCATCAGATGGCACCAGTGTGCTATAGCATGCTGCTTTATGGTGCTTCAGATTTCCAGTTTGCCTCAGACACAGTATCTGCAACAGAGGTTTTGGCTTTAAGAAAGGGTTGGAATAGAATGTTTCCTTGGTGAGAGGCAGCCTCCAGCCCAATATAGTAATCTACTGAAAATCTGAAAAATCATCTCCCTAAACACAAAAGGTTTTAAATCAGGCATGGGCAAACGTTTCGGCCCTAGGGCCACATCGGAGTTGCAAAACTGTATGGAGGGCTGGATAGGGAAGGCTGTGCCTCCCCAAACAGCCTGGCCCCGTCCCTATCCACCCCATCCCTCCCCGACTGCCCCCCTCAGAAACCGCGACTCATCCAACCCCCCCACTCCTTGTCCCGTGACCGCCTCCTCCCGTGACCCTGTCCCCTAACTCCCCTGCTCCTTGTCCCTTGTCTGCCCCAACCCCTATGCACACCCACACCCCTAACTACACCCTGGTACCACTCCTCCTATCCAATCCCCCTGCTCCGACTGCCTTGACCCCTATCCCCGCCCCCACCCTCTTACAGCACCACTGGGATTCCCACACCTATCCAATGCTCCCTGTTCCCCATCTCGACAGCTCCCCCAAACCTCCACCCCATCCAACCTCCCCCCTGCTCCCTGTCTGCCCCCAATACCCCCTGCCCCTTATCCAACCCCCTCCCCTCTGTTGCCATGTTGCTCAGAGCAGCAGGAGCTCGCAGCCCCCGCCCCCCCGCCAGTCCGGAGCTAGCTACACCGCCCGTGCTGCCCAGCCGGAGTGCCAGGCCAGAGTGCTGACGGCGCAACACACTGAGGTTGTAGGGGAGAGGGGACAGTGGGGCAGAGGCCAGGGGCTAGCCTCCCTGGCCGGGAGCTGAGGGGCCCGGCAGGATGGTCCCGCGGGCCCCTCAGAGACTGCTTGCTGGGCAGGATCATTTCTATTTGTCCTAAACAAATTGCTGTTAGGTTAAAGGTAACAATTTACAGATACACTTAATATTTCAACCAGTTTGCTACTAATATCTTGATGAAAGGCATGCTCAGAAGCAGAGTAGCACTTCTTTTGCATTAGACAGTACATTGTAAATCACTTAAAATGTTTCTACACTGTCATGGCTTGTAGGAGAGAATATCACCATCACAATGCACACAACTGCTTGGAGGTCATGCAACCTATCTTTTATAATAGTATTTGTCTGTGTTGAATGAAAAATAGCTTACTAGGTACATTTAAAAAAAAGATTATATTCTAGATAAGTAAATCACTACATAGAAAATGCAAGCAGCTATGGTCCAAGGCTACTCAGTGGATTTCATAATTTTACATCAGATTTCAAAAAATGATTACTGCTTGCACTACAGTGCAATTCAACAGCTAGTGCAACAAATTGATATCATCATCACTGTATACCCCATTGAAAGAGACTTAGCAATACGTAAAAATCCCCATTGTGTTACTGTGATGCATGGCCAGAAAGGGTTAAACATCCTGAAAAATAAATAACCCTCAAAAGACATGTAGGGGAGGTAAATGGTTGTGTTTTTGTGGAGTATAGTCAACAATTCAGAGATCAAAAGAACGTTCTAGCCCACAAAAGTTTATGCCCAAATAAATTTGTTAGTCTCTAAGGTGCCACAAAGAGTCCCCATAGTATGTGTTGTGTGTTTCATTTATGGGTGGTGGTTTGCAGATATTAGTTTTGTTTCTTGTATCTGCCAATCCAGCAACTGTTTTTTTCAGGGTTTTAAAAAGTGAGAGGTTTTCAGGTTGGGAAATTCTCAGTTGGCTCGTGACAACTGAATCTAGACAGCGGGCAGGAACCATACATTAAATACAAAAAATACTTTACATTATTGTTTAAAAAAATAAATAAATTGGTGGCTGCTAGCCAGTCCATGATTGCTGCATAACAATTCAGAACTTCCTAACAATAACATGGACTGAAACTCTCTCTCCCTGCTCCAAAAGCACAAACTCCTTCCATTTGAGCAAAGGGAGACTCTATATTAGCAAATTAGGACCTATAATACAGTTAAGCAGTTCTGATTCTGTCCAGCAGAAGACATGCACCGCAGGCCACACATACAGGAGGTGGCACAATAGTCGGGAAAACAAAAAAGCAATTCATACCCCAGTTTGTCAGAAAAGCATTTCAAAGCAAGACAAAACAAACAGACTAATATGTCCTCAGTAATCTAGTATATAATAATCACAATGCATCAGGCATGTTTCCCTGGGAGCTACTTAAGACATGCCTCTTTGTACTGATAGATGATGAGCAATTACTTCTGCTTCTGCTCATTAACGAATTACCCGTCCTGGACATTGTACCATACAGTTTGCATGAAGATGCAGCTTAATTTCTTTTGTAGCAGATTTATTGGCATCAGCTTTGTTTAGACAGTGGACAACCTACTCAATAATTATCAGTTGGAAAATACTAATTCACTTTATAGATTCCTTACTTGGAATGAGTTCTTTAGAACATATGGGTGTATTCTTTAGAAGATTGTGTGTATTGTTTGTAACCCATTGGAAAAAAAACTTTGTATTTATATTTGTATTTATTTATAAAGATTTAAATGAAATTCTGTCAATAAGATAAAATGGATATAATCTGGATCTGTTAATGAAATAATGTTTGAGTGAAACAAAAGGAGTAGCCTCACAGTACACATTTTATATGGTTTCTCTTTCTGCAAAGACTTATTCCTGTGCTTCTCTTCAGTGCAAACAAACAAACAAAACCCTTGATTATATCTTTTTCTTTCCTTCCTGAAAAACAGCCTGTTAATCATCAAACATGATAATATTTACACATAGAGAGAAAAATAAATGGAGGTAATTCAAGTGGCTTTATTAGCTTTAGACAGTGAGATAGCAGGAGAGGCACTGGCTAAGAGTGAAGTCATGCTTTAGGGGATCAAATGGTTTGTTAAATGAGAAAATAGCTGAAAGGAGTAAACAGTGAGTGATTACAACTTGTATCTACTCAATGGAAAGAGGTCACTAGTAGATTTGCCCTAAGGTTTGTTTTGTGTCTACCCTTGTGAATAAGTCATATTTGATCAGAATATAAACATATGGCAAAGGCTTGCTGATGATGCTGAAAACCATGTTCTAACAAACAATATGTAGCAATGCAACCAGATTCAGAGGGAGTGGGAATATTAGTTAAGCAACTGCCTCCGTTTATGCACGATGCTGCTTAATGTACAAAAACCATAATAGATAAACCAGATAAGCCTCGGAGGAAAACAACCAGTAGACAGTGACAATACTTACTCAACAAGACAGTCAAGGAGCAGATTAATCAAGAAAGAGTTATTTGTAAATGGAGATTAATCATTAGTCATCTGCTCCAGTATAGAAAGACATGGGTACATCAAAAAAGGAACAATTCAAATCAAGCGAAGTGATTGTTTCTGTGCAAAGCCCAGTTTCTCTGTATGGGGAAAACAAAGGGCTGAGTTAACATCCTTGCTCTGCTCAGGATTTAAACCTCGGGTTCGGGATGTAATTTCAAGTATGAGGCTCTGGCCATTAACCTATCCCCTCCAGCATAAAGCCACCGGGATGTAGAGATCGCAGCTCTGAAAGGTCACACTGGTACAATAAAAGTGAATATCTTTCAAACTATATTGCAATTCATTTGTCACGGTTTTTAAGGAGCCATGAAATCACCACACATTGTTGTAAAACAAAGACTCAAAATATGTAAGAGTCAAAAAGCTGATACAGTAAACCCTCGATTTAACGGACCTCGATTTAACGGACTTCGGATGCAACGGACAAAATTTCTAAGAAAGTCTGATGCATCCGAAATCCATTTGTTGCGGGCTGGCTGCCAGCTCCCGGCTGCCGCCCGGGTCCAGGCAGCCGGTGGTCTGGCTGCCGGCTCCCTGCTGCCGCCCGGGTCCAGGCAGCCGGTGGGCTGGCTGCCGGCTCCCCGCTGCCGCCCGGGTCCAGGCAGCCGGCAGGCTGCGGAGCTGCCGCCCCAACCCTGTGGCGGTCGGGCTGCTGCTCCCACAGCTCGGTTTTTTTTAAATTATTAAATAATGGACTTTTTCATTTAACGGACACCCCCTCGCCCGAATTAGTCCGTTAAATGGAGGTTTTACTGTATTAATAAAAGACAACACATTTTTGTTAGCAGTCCAGCCAATTCATTAATTTCCTTCAGATCTCTTAGGTGTTTGAGGTTTAGACCTGGTTACTTGTTGATACATAGTTAGCAACTTATTCTAGACCTCCTCTTTTCATATCTCAATCTGACAATTTCTCATCTTTATTACCTGAAAAGGGCAGCCTTTGGTAAGTCTCTCTCCAGTATCCTCTTTAAGGAAGACTGATGCAAAGAAATCATTTAGCTTCTCTACATTTTCTGATATTATCTTCCTCAATTATTCCCCTTTACCCACCGGATGGCCCAACTGACATACTGAATTTCCTATATACTTCCTACGTCCAATATCCTTAAATAATTTATGTGTTGATAACATTTGAGGTTAATTGTTCTTCAGATTACTCCCCCTGTTTCATGTTACATTTTACCTAACAGAGTTTACATTAATTTCTCTTTACTTCACTTGGCTGAATTTCCATTTATTAAAGGATACCGGATTGGCTAAAATTATCACTTGATGTCTGGCTATTTAACTATACTTGTTTTTACTTGCCATCTTACTTTTTTTCATTTAGGAGTCTGAATGCCTTCTGTGACTCAGTGATAGTGTCCTTAAACAGTCACCCGCTTGGGTTTTAATTGTCTTGTTCTTGACTGTAAAATCTCTTTGAGAAGTTTTCTAATTTATTTATTGTAAAGTTCTATTTGATGTTAATGTTATAGCGCTAGTTTTGGGTACAGTTCCTTCTCTGAGAACGTTGAGTTGACTTGTAACATGGTCACTATTACTTAATTATAATTGAGCCACAATTTACTTGAGCCAGCTCCTTTGTGTTACTTAGTGCTATGTGAGAGGAGCCTGTCCTCTTGTATGCTCCAGAATTAGCTGTTCCAAGAATCAACTATTTAAGCTGTTGAGAAATTGCTTCTCCAAACCTGGTCTCCAGATTTACTACATTTGACCAGTTTACACGAAGGTAAGCTGAAGTCATGCCTCATTAAGGCTTGATCTCCCTAAAACACTACACACTCAATATTAGAGTTATCTAGGAACCAGGATTTCCATTCCACAGGAAATTCTGACATAAAAAAAATAAATCTGAATCTTAATGTAAAGCTGAAGTTTGAAATTTCCTATTTAACAAAAAGTCCAAAAAATAGTTTTGATTTGCCACTACTCACATGATCAAAATGTTTCAAATGGTTTCATTTAGATAAATGTATCAATTCAATAAAGTCAAACTTTGTTTCAAGTTTATTATTAAGAGTAATTCTGTTTAGACTTTTATATATTAAAACATTAATTTTAATGTTTATATATATTTCATTTCAATGTAAGAGTCAAAATGAAATGAAAAGAAACAAAACATCAAAATAAATGAGAAAGGTGAAATGATTCACTGCCCTTTTCCCCACTGAAAACGTTGTGTGAGTCCATATACTCCAAATAAACGTTTCTTTTCTATGAAACTGCATTTTTTGATAGAAAAATGCTCCATCATAATTTTTTCAACCAGCTCTACTCAATATACATTTTCCTAATCCAGAGCATCAATAGCATAATGCTATTAATGTATTTGTATTATTCAGATATGGGATTTTATCAGTAATTCCAAGAGTCAAATGTTCAGCCTTTAGAGAAATTAACTACCCCAGCACATAGCTATAGTCTATACGGTACATGCTAGGCAGCCTATATTCACATTTCTCTCCTCCCCAAGGGCAATGAGAATTTATTATTCTACTTTCCTCTTTCAATACAACACAATATGCTAAATGTAAGCATTTTAGAACCAGTTTAATTACACTGCAGTAAAAAGCACTCCATTTAAAATATATCTTGCTGTGAGCCTTTTGACAGTAATGTAGCATTAGAGCTCTTCCTTCTTCATATGATCAGGTGCGCCCCATCACTACAATATCTCAGGTGCTCTCAACTGTCACCCACGGCTCTCATTTAATATCAGTGCAATTCTCTGAAAACGTCTGCTTGAGAAGCAAGGAAGAAGAAAACCCAGAAAAACCATTTGAGAAACAAAGGACTGGACAGCCGAAAGGTGAGTTATGTGTCTTGTCCTTCAAACTGTAATGAACTAGTGCCAAGTCATGTCCCCAGCATGAATCTCTACATATGGATCTCATCCAGCCTGTGGAGGGGGAGGGGAGGGGAGAAGAATCACCTGCCTTTGTAATGCTGTTTGTCTGCTGAGTCAGGGGTTGGGTCCAGAGCAGTCCATGTTCATTGGGAGCACACACATCCCATTCCCTGCCCGCCATGTTGGCCCCACGGTGATTGCTAAGAAGCAGCAACATCAGCCTGAGTTATTTCCTTTTCTGCTGGCTCCCTGGTGTTGCAGAGCTCCTCTTTAAGAACAGCCACAGCCAGGGTGGTGAGGGACCCCAAAGCCAGAGCAGTCCCACATGGATTTTACATGGAAGGCCCAGGCTTCTTCCAGATCAACCCAGGATTCTCCTAGATTCCAGAGGGTCTGTGGGGTTCATTGACAGCCCATGGCCTGTTCTACAGAAGAAGGAACCATCCCCGTCTCAATGGGATGAAGTGCAGGAGAAAGTTCTGCAGTTTTCCTCCACTATAAAGGTGCTCAATTGCAAACAGCCCAATTAAGGTAATTCACTGGGACTGAAGTCAACTGATTACAGACTTTCCTAGACATTCTTCTATCCCAGAAAACAACAACAGGTATGCTATGTGAGGGGTTTCTATACTTCTTAACATTGGATTAGCTAAGAATAACAATGCTTTTTCTAGGTTTAAAATATTAATATGTAAAAACATAAAATGAGATTAATGTAAATGTATCCAGCGATTTATGAGTAAATTCTCAATAGTTTACTTACATGTTTTAGCATCCTCAACACACAGCAACATATTATTGGGAGTAAGGGACTGGGGAGATGTGTGAGTGCATGTGATATTCATTGCAATATTCTCCTCTAAGAGAAACAAATCTGGAAAGCAATTCATGTGGAATGACAAGATTTTAAAAGCCAAGAGCTGTGATTTGTGACCGAGCTTGTACGCCAGAAATTAAATGATTGTTTAAAACATAAAAATAAAAAGGGGTTGCACATCCAAAATCATTACTGATCTAGATACCTTATCCCAAAATGAATCAGTCTTTCAGACAAAGTTAATAACAAGTACAAGTGAAGTTACAATTTAAAAGTCGTTCACCAGACCTATTTAATATTTTTTCTAATGTTAGTTTTGTTAGCTAGAAAACATAGGTATAAGGGAGCAAGATATTATGGACCCTAATGAACACCCTAACAATCATTTGATATAACTGTTCATTTGAGCTATGGAAATGCCTCCCCGTTTTGCATGGCAACCCCTGTATTAACATTTCAATAATTTCTTGCTGCTTTTATTGACCAGAATTTTTATTGTGTTCGCTGCAGTTCCTAGAATTGATTTAAATCGCCATGGAATAAGACATTTTTAATACAAATTACAATTCTTGTTCAAGAGGCTGGTAAATTTGAGCAATTTATCAGCTGGGGAACAATTAATTCTTTAAAAAAAATAACTCACTCTCTGAAATAATACCATTATATACAGTTACAATTTCATCCCAGAGAAGATAAATGTCCAGTGCTCTAAGTGTCAGAAACAGACATTTTCTCTTTCTTAAGGAAGCCATTGTTGATAAATTCTCTTATCTTTCTCAACAGCAGCTTCCGCATCACAATAGGAATTAGAAAACAAATACAGTAGAACCTCAGTTTTGAATGCCTCAGGAATGGAGGTTGTTCGGAACTCTGAACTATTAATAACTCTCAACAAAACTTTATGCTTCTTTCAAAAGTTAAAACTGAACATAGACTTACTACAGCTTTGAAACTTTACTATGCAGAAGAAATATGCTGCTTTCTCTTTCTTTAGTAATTTACCTTAAGCACAGTGTTGTACTGTATTTGCCTTTTTTTGGTCTGTACTGCTGCCTAATTGTGTACTTCCACTTCCAAATGAGATGTGTGGTTGACCAGTGGTTTGTAACTCTGAGGTTCTACTGTATCTTCTCCCAAATGGAATATTTTATTGTGCTGTTTTGAACAGTACTATGGAGGATTCAACTGCATTGTACATATCTAAGGCTTAATCTCATCATTTATTGAAGAGTTACAGTTTTTGTAACCATAGGCGCCGACTCTATGGGTGGCTCTGGGGCTGGAGCAGCACGGGGAAAAACTGGTGGGTGCAGACCACAAACCGGTAGCTCCCACCCTGCCCTCACCCCCAGCTCAGCTCTGCCTCCTCCCCTGAGTGCGCCGCCGTATCCTGCTTCTCTCCCCTCCCAGCGCTTGTGCCGCGAAACAGCTGTATGGAGGGAGGGGGGAGAAGGGGGAACGCAGCGCACTGGAGGTAAGAGTCGGGGCCGGGGTGGGGATTTGGGGAGGGGTCCAATAGGGGCAGGGAAGGATGGAGTTTGGGTGGGGCCAGGGCCTGGGACAGAGGGGCTGCGAGCACCCACCGGCGTCCGTGTTTATAACCTCGTTTTGCAGGTATAAAGGAATTTTGGAACTTCTATCAGCAATTCCAACTAGTACTATTACTGCAGACACTGCAGCAGTTTTGATGTACCTACCACAACATAATACTCTTCTAGCCCCTGGGCAAAACACTCCATGATTTACATCTGTGGAAACAAATGATGCAAGAGATTCATAGTTTTTCTTAGCTGGCTTCAATGCTTCATAACAGTTAATGATCACTAAGGATCTTTAAATTTCCTCTCCCTGCACAGCCTTCTGTAGATGGTTAAACATTGAATTTAAGTAACCAGATAAATAAAATCAATGGCTGAAACAACAGCATTAATTAAGTATATCAAGATGTCAAAGTCCCAGGATAATTTACCAAGAGGCCAAATAATGCCTTTCAAGAGCGCAGAACTTTTCTAAACTTGCTTCAGAATTCAGTTTCCATTCCTCAAGCACAGGCATGTCCTTAGCAGATTTGCACTGTGCTTAGGTCAGATGGTGCCCCTTAGATCCACACATCTCTGGAAAAGAGCTCTTCTGCCCTATATGGAAAGAGGTGAAGAGGAGCAGACACCTCTGGAACATCACCCTTCCCATCCTCGGTCCTGTAGAGAGCCTCATGTGGGGCTGGAAGAGCAAAACAGTGAAACTCACTAGTCTAAATTCACCACCCAAACTAGGCGAAGTGCAACCCCCCCACCAAAACCCTGCATATATGGGGAAGAGTAAATCAGATTACTAATTATTTTATTTTTAACCATTTAAGATGTTATTCATACAGGTAAGTGAAGAATGTGACTTAAAAATACTCAATATGATTTTTAACATGTAGAGATCCCTTTAAATGGGACTCATACAACTGTGAGCATAATAAAACAACACGAACATAAAAACAATGAGGTGTTTGGTGGCACCTAACAGATTTATTTGGGCATAAGCGTTCGTGAGTAAAAAACCCACTTCTTTTACTCTAGGGACACCACCATAGGACCCTACCATGCCATCAGAGGCTCATTCACTTGCACATCTACTAATGTGATGTATGCCATCATGTGCCAGCAATGCCCCTCTGCCATGTAGATTGGCCAAACCGGCCAGCCTCTATGTAAAAGGATAAATGGACACAAACAGACATCAGGAATGGTAACATACAAAAGCCAGCAGGAGAGCACTTCAATCTCCCTCACACAACAACAGATTTAAAAGTAGTCATACTTCAACAGAAAAACTTCAAAAACAGATTTCAATGAAAAACTGCTGAGCTACAATTCATTTGCAAAATGAACACAATCAATTTTGGCTTGAATAGGGACTGGGAGTGGCTGGCTCACTACAAAAGCAATTTCCCCTCTCTTGGTAGTGGCACCTCCTCATTGATTATTGGGAGTGGACTATATCCACCCTGACTAAATTGGCCTTCAACATTGGTTTTCCACTTGTAAGGTAACTCTCTTCTCTTCATGTGCCAATATATATTTATGCCTGTATCTATAATTTTCACTCCACGCATCAGAAGTTTTTTTAAACCCACGAAAGCTTATGCTCAAATAAATCTGTTAGTCTTTAACGTGCCACTGGACTCCTCATTTAGGGTGACCAGATGTCCCGATTTTGTAGGGACAATCCTGATTTGGGGTGCTTTTTCTTATATAGGCTCCTATTACCCCCATTGCCTGTCCCAATTTTTTACACTTGCTGTCTGGTCACCCTATCCTCATTGTTTTTGTGGCTACAGACTAACATGGCTACCCCTCTGAAACTCGAACATAACCTTTTTAAATTTAAGTTTACAAGCATTTCTCCCTTCAGAAGAATCTCAAGTTGATTTTTCATTATCCAAAAAGGTGAGTACATTAAATACAGCGGGAGGAAATGCATATGCTGTTGATATCTGAAAATGTTTGGTAAACACACGAAGAGACAGGCAAGTGAAAAAAGAATCAGGAATAAATCCAAAGTATTTTACCATGTTTTCATTGCTCTGTCCAAGTGTAACACATTAACACTCCCTCTTATATTTATCTATAGCTGTATCTAGTTTATTTTTAAAAACAAACAAATATGAATGCACAGTCTCAAGCTTCTTCTCATGCAAAAGAAGGTACTTCTAGAAAAAATGTATGCCTGCCAAAATTAATGGAGTAGGCAGCCTTTCTGCAAATGGGAGACACATGTATCTTAATCAGAACTTCGTAATAAATAAGAATAAATAAGAGTTCCCACCGTTTTTCTAACAATTCTCACATACTATACACAAAACAGCCATTAGAGTAAAATGCTCAATACATTTTAAGCAATCACAGAAATAAACAATGGGCCAAATTTATTCATTCTCTGCAATGCTGTTACACCACTGATATGTTTGGTCCATTATCCTGAAGCAAGATTTACATACTTCCTCCTGCTCTTCATTTTCTTTTCATCGGTTTTCTTTTGCTGGTTTCTCATCTCTGCACCTACCCCTCTTCTCAAATTTAATTGGTTTCTCCATTTCTACTATTTACATGTGTCTACGTATACAGCTCCAGTTACAACTTCAGACTTTCTAGTTGGGATATTTTGGAGGCAGCGGTACTTGTCAAAATCAATTAACTGTGTCATAACAAGAGATGCTGAAAACAGGAACACTAATGTAGGCTGTAAACTGAGAGACAGCCTCCCCTCTCCAAGAGCGCTACTTCAGAAACAATGCCACTTCTCAGCAAATGAGCATCTCTGAAAGCACTGGTGGGAGACAGAAAAGAACTGAGCAGCAGAAGAGAATTTCTGAGCACAAGATCCTCCAGGAAGCATAAAACTATTTAGAAACTACATGTACCCCCCCCCAACCCTAGCTTTCCTTTTCAAAGCAAGACGACCTGTCAAGCAAGCATGAAAAGGGGGGCAAACAGAATAAATATTGTTACACACATTGGGTGCATCTGAATGTGTACACATAGGTCATACTTGCATAGGTCAAGGAAGAAACTATACCGTACTTCACATTGATTTAAGAAAATATATTTAAGCATGAAGTTACATATTGTCCTTTCCACACCGGCACGGCAAAGCCACTATGCAGTTCAGCTGATGGATATATTATTCCCATCTTTTGGGGGGACTACAGCATATTACAATTTATGACCATGAATTTAAAAATGGTTTTCAATCTTATCCTTTCTCCATAGTTTATTGCACTCCTTTTCTATTGTCTCTCTTCCTCATGCTCCAATGAGTCTCTCCTTGATCCTTCTCTCCCCTGTGCCTTCCTCCCCATGTATGAAACCTTGTCAGCATTTAAGTCAATGACAAAACCCCTAGTGTCCAGCTTTGAGCCTTCCATCACTCGCTTCCTCCTGCTAGGTTCAGAAGTCCATCACACAGGGAGAGGAAGGAACAAAGAAAGTAGCTTCCGAAGGATTTAAGGTTTCAGAGATCTGGCAGCGTCATCCACTTTCAAGAAAGCTCACAATCAGATATTTATAGTCCTCAAACTACAAAGAATCTATACAATCTTTACAATCTATTTTATTCACAGGTCTGGGGCCATGAGCCATAGGGAGGCTCAAATCAGGATGAGTCAGACAGTGACAGGAAATATATATATATAGCAAGAAAATAAGGAGGTAAAGTCTACATCTGAGAACTGCACCATCTGTCTTTGAACAGGATTCTCAGTCAAAAAATGAATTTGTTGCAACAGACAGGAAGTGTTCAAGTTGGTCCACAGAATCTCTCTCTATTCTTGAGGTCTGCTACTATGGACAAGGACTCTGACCAGAGAAAAGCTGTTGCAATCTTTGACTTTAAAACTACCCTGTTTCCCCGAAAGTAAGACATCCCCCGAAAATAAGACGTACTTCCAGTTTTGCCTCCTGCTGTAATATAATGTAATGTAATTTTGGGAGCAAAAATTAATATAAGACACTGTCTTATTTTCAGGGAAACACGGTAATGAAAAGAGACTTTCTTCTTAAAAACAGGCTTAGCGTACATCCTATTAGATATTAGCCTGGCTGTCCCTCCCTCTTCAAAGGGTTGGGAAAGAGCCTAGCATAAGACATGTTAATTGGCTCCATCCCTACTAAAAAAATAATTCAGCTCTAGCAATAGCAAAGTTCTTCAGACCGCCTGCTAAGGTAAAAGCTATCATTTTTGCCTTTGCTTGTATTTTAGCAGAGATGAGTTTAACCTGTTCATCCAATGTTGTTTGTTGCTTTACTGACATTTTACCTAACTCATTTTTCTTCTGAAGAGCTTCTCAGATAGCTGACATGTATTCTAGAAGATAGTAAAACAATTTTGATCAGCAAATCAAATTAATTTTTCAATTAAAAGTGAGGTGATGGGTTAGATCACAGAAACCCTCTTGGGAGCTGCCACCTGATGTAATGAGACTACCTCTGAGCCCGTTTTCCCTGGCAGCTTGGGACTTCAGTGCCCTGCCTGGTTGTGCCAGACATGCTAGCTTGCTACAAACACAGACCCAGGTCTGAACTACACCCCCCAAAAACCAGTGGAGCCACTCTCTCCAATGACAGTTATACAGCTTTTCATCTCATGCTGCAGTCACAGATCATCGGAAGATAACCCCCTCCCATGTCCCGGGACCACCAGAACCACATGATGGCATCAGTCATTCATTAGTGAAGTGCACTATGAGCAACTTATTCTTCTCTTTTACAAAACCACATCCACCCACCACCCTCAGCACACACAATCATAATCTTCTATCAGATACATATTGCATGGCAGTTTTACTTAAATCATAATTCAGTAAAATACATAGGCATTTGCCTAACATTAAGAACAAGCAATAGCAGCATCCTAATATATCCGGACCGTAATCTTCCCTTCCTCATTATCTCTCTCATTTAACAAGGCATCAAAAATTTATTGTAACCCCATGACACTAAAAGAAAAAGGGCCATGAATTTTAATTGTAATCTAAGAAAATGTACTTCACAACAGTTGAACTTCTGCTTTATCATTAGCAATCTGCATGTACAAACACTATCATGCACGCCAAAAATAGAATACTTCTTGGCGACACAGAATTGTTAGCTGCAAATCCACCAACAGTTGTGCAAGCTTCCTTTTCACTCTTATTCAGCTTTATAAACCACCAGCAGCAGGGCTGGCGACAGAAATTTGGGGGCCCCCTACTCTGATAGTTTGGGCCCCCCCCAGCCCAGCCGGCCCCCCCCAGCCCAGCCGACAGTGGATGGGGGCCCCCGGGACCCCCCCCAGCCCAGCCGGCGCTCTCCCCCAAGCGGCGTGAGCCGCCCTTTCTCCCCCTCCCCTCCCCTCCCCCGGACAGCGCTGCTGCCGCCGGCCGGGCTCACACCTCCTGCCGGGGCCAGGCTCGCTTGTCCGGGGGAGAGCCGCGCCGCCTCCCCGCCCCTTCCCCACTCTCCAGGTCCGGCGACAAGGGGGGACGACAACGGGTACAGCTGTGTACCGGGGCCCCCCTAAAGTCGGGGGGCCCGGTACAGCTGTACCCGTAGTACCCCCCTGTCGCCGGCCCTGACCAGCAGCTGTGGATTCCCACCCTTCCCGCTTCATCGCTCTTCAGATCCCATCTTTAGCTTACAGGAAGGAAGCAATCCTAGTGGGAAACACAAGTGTAAAAATTCTACCTACCCACACTGGGTGAAGTGACAACATGAGAGAGAGCTCTGTGATTCTCAAGGGACACAGCACCAAAAATCACCACCATCTGATGTGGTCCCCAAGATAAATTACAGAAGCAAAGAAATCAGAATGTCTGGCTTCTAAAAACACGTCTCCCTTTTTCCTAGGGTATCTGCATTTCCAGACATCACTTGTCTCAGAGAAGTGATCTGGAATTTAATGAACATCACACAACTGTCATTTCCTGAGTGACTAGTACTCCTCAGCTGCTTTGTTTTTTTATAAGGTCTGCCCTTAGGCCAGCTGCAAGCGGAAGCCTTTCCAAAGGAGAAAATACAAGCAGTACAAACAGCACTGATGCTCCTAGCTTATGGAAAATGAGTGAAGGCAGGAAGCACAGGTTTTGAACCCTAGCATCTTTGACATAATCCATTACCCAGGCCCAGGTACCGGAGGTGGGGATAGGTGGGAAGTTTGGCAGGAAACCCTGTTAAAGCGGCATCCCAAGTAGGGTGACCAGTCAGCAAATGTGAAAAATTGGGACAGGGGGTGGGGGGGTAATAGGAGCCTATCTAAGAAAAAGACCCCAAAATTGGGACTGTCCATATAAAATCGGGACATCCGGTCACCCTACCCAAGTCCTAAATCAGGAAAGGAAGAATTGAACAAAAAGAAAATGCAGAACAAATTAAAAAAATTAAGCTACAAACAGCACTAAGGATAGTTTTGAAAAGTGCATCACAAGAATGATAGAGTAGAAGCTCCAACTCAGACCATGCGGTGGTGATAAGAAACTAGAGACTCCGGTGGTCTGCAGCACCCTATCTCACCTCAGGCAAGACCATGAGGCAGCACAGGGCACATGTGCAGACCGCTGAACAGTCCTACTTTCAAAAGCACTGGCTCCAGGTGAATGGCACATACAGTATGCCTCAGTGGAATATAATAGGGACCATCACTCAAAGTGAACAGAACTGCTTTGAGAAATGAGGGCACAGAAGCCACAGCAAACCCAATAATAATCAACAGGTTTAAGAGCCTCTTGCTTCACTGCACTCCTTGGAAAACAGATGCAACAAGTCAGGTTTACAGGTATTACAACAGCAACAGTAACATTACACTTCAGAAGGCAGCTTTATTCTAAGCCTCTATTTTCAGGGGTTTATAAATATTCTAGACAACTTAATCCCCTCTCTCCTTGATCTGAAGTAGCTCAAATCTAATGATCTTCCAGACATACTACAAGGCCTATCTATTTACTTGGAAAAGGGAGAATTATTGGGAGAAATTGTTTTGTTGATACAATATAGCTGCTGTTTTAACAAGATTGTTTTTTGAAGTTATGTGAAAGGGGCCTAAAGTATACAACAATGCCTGAAATATGGACAAATAAGGGAAATTTATCATATTTAAGTACATTTTTCTCATATAGCTACGCCTAATCAGATTCAGTGACAGTAACTGCTGATTTAATTGAAGTATGATTTTTTAATGAATTGATTGAACTACAGGCACACCATTTCCTGCACAACTTAGATTGACTGCAGAAAATAATTTTTTAAACTAATTTTTAGGAGTACTCTTTATGTTATTTTAATGTAAGATCCAGAGTTATTTGAGAATTTTATTAGATGATTTTTTCTCCCAGAGTTATTGGGTTGTTCTTTTCTTGACATCTTCACTATTGGTTGCTAAATCAATAAGGTTACCGTATTTATTACTCTATCTGGAAATGATGATAACTATATTTTTAAAGTTCAAACGGTAGTGATTTCTGTTCCTCAAAGAGGACTGTGTGTGTCATGTCAAGTTTGAAAAAAAAAATGCTTGGGGAAAAAGAGTTACAACTGTTTGGAAGAAAGTAACACATTGATATTTTCAAAGTAATCACTACAAACACACAGAGCTGCACAGATCTGGAAACAGTGGACCAAATTCTACTCTCAGATACAGGAGTTTAAATCCTGATTTGCTCCACAATATAGAAGAGCACAAATTGGCCTAGTAAGCACACAGGAAAATAGACATCATCATGTTCAATAAATATTCATGCATTGAATGAGTTACATTTTAAGTTTGTCTTCTCTAAATAACTCCCAACTCCCTCCCCCTCCCCAAGATAATTAAAATATAAAAAACCTGTGTTACTATGCCATTATGAATGCAATTCAGATGATTAAATACCAGGGTTCTTAGAACAACCGTATCTGAACTTTCTTCACAAATACCATTATTTACAAATACCATAATTCACAAATACCATTAACAGCATGTCCCCTAATGCAAAATGCTACACACAGCGCGTTCTCACTACCCATACACCACTATCCTAGGTCGGAGATGTGGTGCTTGGTGGCTATTCCATGTTTCTAGTTTATGTAGATTGCAGATATTAGAAGAAGGCACAATGCACAGATTGCAAAGATGCAATATTATTTTTTTAAAGTAAACAGAATGCAAACTGGTAACTGAAAGGCATGCAGATGATATGGCAACAAGCCTGGTATAAATACTTGACTAGAAAGAGCGGATCCATTTAGTTTGGGCTTAGCTAATGTGCTAGCTAAGCCTGATATAAACTCAGCCTTTTTCTTAGCTAGAGTGTAGGCTAGAATTTGACCAGTTAAAGGAGTTACCCCGCATCTAATCAGGGGAAAAGTTGAGTGGAGAGAAGTTTAAGTAGCACAAAAGCTAAGCTCAACCTAACCTCAACCACTTCTCCAAGTCAAGACAATCCCCTGGATAGCTCAGGTAAGTAATTAAAAGGACACCGAAAGACTAGAGAATGGGTAAAATCTTTCTGATATTACAAAGGACATTAAAATTTCCAGGCAGACATTGAAACTGGCAGAAGAAAAGTAGAATAGGAGCATTGAAACACAAAAGCTTAACAAGACCTCCAAAGAGTCAAAGCAGTATCTGCTCACGTGCTTATGCAAATCAGAAGCAAAGGCATTCCTTTATGTGAAATATTAATGAGAGAAAAAGCCAAGTACGCTACTAGGCAGAGTAATGATCTGTTATAATTTCCAAGCCTCAGATAGGAATATACACTGCTTCCAGGGATATGCAGTATTCAAGAAATTAAAATTATGGAAGAACAGAGATCAGATGATACTGAAGCAGTCTAGTACGTTTGTATCAAAAATTAAAACATTGTGGAAGAATATGAATCATCTCTTAGCAAAGGCAATTTAAGAGACTTCAACCAAAAAAGCAGAGATTACTGACTTTTTGATTCAGTGCAGCTGATCATTAGAACTCAAATTTCAAGTGCATATATATGCCTTTTTATGAAGTATGGCCATGGTACTAATTAATGGATGGCAAAAAAAATTTTTTTACAGCATGGCAGAAGTTTAAAAAAAACAACACAAAAAACAACCTGCTCAGGTAGTCAAAAAAGTATGCTTCTCGACAGCTCCTCTACCCACCCTGTTATCTCACCATGGAGGTAGAGGTAAAATCACTGACTGTCCTAACTTGATGTGCAGGATCCATCTTAGAGATCCAGCAGAGTCAATTTCTGGCTTAAAGAGAAATTCTAGGGAAAACATTCCTGTGTGACCTTTTGGATGCAGGACTGAATTTGGTATTAGAGGTATTAGAATGAATTTGGTTCAGACAGCATTGTAAATGCTAAGTGCATTCTTTCCAGGATGTTCTCTCTGTGCAAAAAGAGGAGTCAAAGATGAAACTAACAAGAAATGGAAATAGAGAGCTTCATGCAGAGAAGGCTAAGTTAGGCCAAGCTCAGAACATCCAGCAGGCAGATGAAATGTGACTTCATGTCAACAACAGAGTGCCGGTCACAGACAATGATTTTCTTGCAGCAAATCAGGTGGGCATGTGGCCTTGCAAAGTGGGGGAAAAAAATACAAGAAAGGAAATACAAATTGAGGATTTACCATCATTGAGAATAGTTAGTGATCTAAGCAGCTCACCAATAGCTAAAAAGATGCAACACTTACTAAATAAAGTTGCTTAATATAAAATTATCGCCTTTGCGAAAGAGAACCACACACAAATTTAAGACAGCAAAATCCATTACTGACTCCTTTAAAAAAAAAAAAAGAGAGAGAGAGAGAGAGTCATATATACGCTCACCTACATGTTCTTTAATCTGCTGCTTATTTGGGATCCAGTTTATCAGGGCATGGAACCTCTCCATTCATTCCCCACACACTGAAATATACACACAACTGAAATACTAAGGATTTCATGAAGGTCTCCAAAGGCTTATTCTAAAGCTTATTACCACAAGAAGAGATAGTGAAAACTAATACAAACAGATCAAAGCATTTCTCATCTTTCTATGCTCTGGATAGCGCAACACCTGTGTTACTGTGCATCCTCATTGCCTTCCTGAGAATGAATGAATAATTGGAATGTTAGTGTCTCACTTTTATTATTACCACCCCACAAGCCCTTTAAACTCCAGCCAGATCAGAGCGGCTCTATTTCTTTTCCCTCAATTAATTCACTTAGGATACTTACATCAAAGGCTGATGTGAAGATAGCTCTTGGGCAATGGACCTGCACTCCTCAGATACAGTATTTTAGGAAATCCATCTTTTAAACATTACTTTAATTAAACTAAAAAACATTTGAAATCCTGCATATCAAGTAACCAATAATCAAACCTGATCACAGAATGCACACACTTAAAGCTCATCTGATGCAGAAATTTTGCTTTCCAACACATAATGACTATGCCCAAACTTTGATGATTATAAGGCACAATAAACTTGGTACATAAACTTAAGTTACACTGTTGTGGATTGTTGTCAAGGTTACCCTTAAAATTCCCCAATCACCTAGTCTCCAAAATTCAGGACTGGGCATGTGTTGAGGCCATCTGGCAGAGGTTATCAAGGCTGGTAAAAGCCAGAGTGTAACCCAAATGTGGCTGGCAGTGTGCGACTTGCATGGCAGAAGGCTGTTTGCGAGTGGTCCAAGTTGGGAGTAAGGTATTGATAGGCACCCCGGGTTGCAGGACAGGGGTGACACAGCCCCTTACTGGTACAGAACTGGACCCTTAAACTAGGCTAATATATACAGACCACCACATTGGTTGATGGTTTTTGTTACATCAATCAATCCATTTACTAGAAAATCAATAACTACCCCAGAAAATCAGAAGCGAAGAACAACTAGATTTATGAATGTGGAATTAAACTCACGGTGACGTTTGGCTCTTACAGATATTACACCTTCCTTTTTAGTGATTCTTCCCTGAATGTCAAATGGGTCATTAGACATCTCATACCAACATCAGTCTCCGACAATTCCTTCTTCTAAAAAAAGGGCTCTAAAAGGTCTGCACTGTACCTGTATCATCATCATATTATTAAGATGGATGCTTTATTGTAAATATTTGTTCACTGTTGCATTAGAGAGTTCCCAAGTGACTCAACTTTTGAAAGATAAAATCTGTTGGCCCACATGGAGATACTCCAAGCCCTGCTCACTCTGTCACATAGAAAGAGGGGGTGACAGACTAATAATTAGTGACCTTTTCAAGAGCATGGCCTTTTCTTAAAATGATTGTAACAGAGAGGTGTGGCCTCCCACAGAGATTGATAGTGAGGGGGGACAGATGACCCCCTGTGTGGATGGAACCAAGAAAGCCACACCCACCATGCTGGAAGCAGAGGAGCAGGACAGGAACCGGAAGTATAAAAGGCAGGCTCCATAGCTCAGCTGAGGAGAAACCATTGAGGGAGGCAGATGCTTTTACCCTGCTGAAGACTTCTGCTGCCCAAGGATTTATCTGAACTATTCATCGGAAGGATTCATCCTGAACTACCAGACATGCCTGATGCTGAGTAGCGGCTGGGATTACTGCTTGCAGTGTACCCAGGGGAGATGGAGGACAACTTAGAGATCCAGGTACACAACGAGGACTATGGTCCAGCTGGGTTGCTGCCTGAATCCAGCTCAGGGTGTTGCGGCTGGATCGCCACTGACACAGTAGAAGACCACTCTGTCACTGTTAGGGCCATAGGCTGGGATGCAGCAGAGTTGGGTGGGCCTGTGTCCCCCTACCTCCTGCCACTCAACCTGCAAGGTAGCCACCCCATCTTCAGCCACCTGTGGGAGTCTACCATCTTCTTGAACCTCCTGGAAGGTCCCGAATTATTCTCTGCTCTGTCCTGTCTGAGGGCTTAGGCCCTAGACTGTGCTCGGTACCCTGCCCTGTGTGAGGGCCTGGGTTTCCAGACTGTATCTGGCTCTACCCTGCCTGAGGTTGGGGGTTAGACTATTGGTGTCCTGCCCCTGGAAACACTCAACACATTTTAACACACAAATTTCTTCAGGGATCATTCTCCCTTAAAATTCACAACTCCAGTACTTGGAGATGAGACCTTTATAGGATAGTAGGCGTACTCTGCAAGACATTTATTGACTTGAATGTTGATGATTCCCTTAATTCCATAAACAGGTAATTATATCATCACAAAGTCAGAAAGGACAAACAATAATATAAGCAATTAACATATTCAAAGAATGGCCCTTTCTGGAAACATTACCCTTTATTAGGGGATGTGGTGTTTTCCTTTAAATCATATTTATACATAACTAGACATGCAATGCTCCGCATCAGCCGCATGGGAAACCAGCTCATTTGTTAGCTATCTGCCCACAGACACTAGGATTAGGGACAGTTTGTAATAACTACTAGTGCCTTGAAACAAAGCTCTCATGGTAAAATAAAATCTAAGATGACACCTTCATTTTAAGGTTCCTATAATACGAAAAAAAACCTTCACACACAAATGTCTCAATCTAGTTCATAGCATGCAGGAGTCCATCTCACTAAAACCACCATCACAGCTGGCAGTCTCAGCAAAGAATCAGACTTGGTTATTTATCAGGCACTGTCACCTTGGTATCTAAGCCCAGAAGATGGAATAAGCATAAAACATCCACTACTCTCTCACCATCAGAAACAATCCCTCCAGCTCAGAACTAGGACCATTCATGGAGTAGTATGAGTGCATTATCTCTAGAGTAGTGTTTCCCAAACTTACAACATCCATGTACCCCTTTTGAGACATTTGTCTTACCGGCGTACCCCTTCTCCGGCAAAGATAATTCTGATAATTTTGATAACTGAACATGTTATCATATTAGTTACAATGTAAACCGGTGTATACTTCTACTGTACAAGTGTAGACCATTCTTATACATTACAATTTAATGAATTATTTTCTGCTGCTAAATAAAACCTATGATAAAGTAAAATAAAAAATTCTGCTGCGTACCCCTTGAAACCCTTTCGCGTACCACCAGGGGTACATGTACCACACTTTGGGAAACACTGTGGTATATATTACCTCATGCTCTAGAGGTTATACAATATACCAAGTTTAGACAAAGGCTAGTCAAACGACTGCATTACTGAACCGCTAATATACAGCTCACCTCCCAGCCCCCCACATCCCAAAAGTGCTTTTCCAGTTGCTGTTTCCACTAGCCTTACAGAGTGTTCTTAAACTCTGTATTCAGTGCAGAGATATTGCAGAGTATGCACAAGTGACAAGCTTCCACATCAGCGTACAAGCTTCCACAACGCTGTACTGCAATGTTACTAGTAGTACAGTTTCAAATTCTGGGTCAGACTGTAGCCATACCACATTGTCAAAATACAAAAACAGAAAGGATGGCCTACATTAAATTTCAGCCCATCTGCAGAACAGTTCCCCACTAATTAGCACTAGGAAGGAAGCATGATCAATACATGGCACATTTCCAGAGGTATACATTGGGATCAATATTTCTGGGATGAGGCTTTATATACCAGTAAACAAGTACTTTCAACAGGGTTTAACTCATCTGATTTCCTCATGGAAGTTTTGTCGGTGCTAATTATCATGTAAAATAAAACTGCTAATTTTTTTTTTTACTTTATTCACCCTTAAATGTTTTAACAGAAAATTTTAATATATACCACAGTGATAGTCCAAGTGTGAAAGGTAGGATACATAGAAGATTGGACTATACAATTGCTTGAGTTGTACACGTGAAGGAGACCTAGTCAGCTATTTATCACAATATTTACTCTGCCATCTTAAAGCTTATTTATTAATCTGTCAGTTCAGTTTTTCACTGTCTTACATCACTACATTACAAGATACAGATCAACAAATCACATCAGAAATACAGTCGATTTTAAGACCAGAAGGGACCATTATGATCATCTACATCAGGGGTTCTCAAAATTCATTGTACTGCGATCCCTTTTAGACAACAAAAATTATGACTATACGACCCAAGGTGGGGATCCAAAGATGAAGCCCAAGAGCTTCAGACTCAAGCAGGGTGGGGGAGTGTGTGTGACTCTGGTCAGTGAAGAAAACGGAACTGTGTGACTCTGGGCAGGTCATCTCTTTGTGCCTTAGTTTCCCCATCCATGTAAAATGGAGCTAATACTAATGACCTCCTTTGCAAAGAATGTTGAGATTTACTGATAAAAAACAGATCAGAGCTGGATATTATTATTAGCAGCAGTATCAAGTGATCCAGCTTAGTCTGTATAACTGATCTGCCTAGTCATTATTTACCACTTTACTAATTTTGAATCTTCTGCAAATGTGACTGGTAATTATTTTATATTTTCTTCAAGATCATTGATGAAAATATTGAATCGCATTGGGCCAGGAACAGATCTCTTCAGGACCTTCCTAGAAACGTCCCAGCTGGATGCAAGTCTCAATTTACAATTACTTTTTGAGATCTCCCAGTTAACCCATCTTTAAATCCATAGACTGGACATGGATAAATTCAGAGAGGATGAAGACTAATACCTGGGTAGCTCGATCAGGTTCCTTCAATTCCAACCTTGTGATTTTTAATATGTATGTTTCTATGGAGTGTCTTTCATACATCAAATTTTAAGACTCTGCTGGCAGTCAAATGTAAACTAAAGAGAGAAGAATACTTTTTAAAGGTGAGACTTTTTTGTTTGGTTTGCTTTTTTGTTTTTAAAGAGAACAGCTCGCTTAGAGAGTGGATTGAGGGAAAAGGAGAAATAGTCCGCCTGCTACTCCACACTACTATTCTCCATTTTATATATATATATTTGCATAGTTCCTCACAAAATATCATATCTCAGCCAGACTCCAGCCTTTGTCAACCAATGAGTAGGTGAATTCCTTTTTCTGCTGTTTTGAAAGTATACTGGCTGCAGAGATGGGCAATTTCCAGATAATCAGTAATAGCTCTCTAGCATCCTTCAACAAAAAGAATTCAGCTGAAGGCAAAGTCCTTGCTCATCTCTGTTCTGTGATTCATGTCATAAAAGTAACAGCAGAGCATACTGAAATAAATGCAAGTGTCAAAGATTTGTAAGAAATTAACCCATTTTCTGTCTTCAGGGGACTCTGTGAATCAATACTACTAGTGGAGTCAGGCAATGTCAAAACACTGTCTCATTGATAAGGTGTAAAAAGATGTATTGTTAGCCATGGGGTTTTACATTTAGCCCAGTGAAAGTGCAAAAAGGAGGAATTGAAATGAATGACCAACATACAGCCAGTGAACAAAACTTAGGGCAAACCAAAAGTCACCCAGTTAACACCACTCCTATTGTGAGGTGCTACTTCTGTCATTTCCTCTAACCTTTCCAGTATGATTTCCTAAATTCCTTGCAGGTAAAAAAACCACCTTTCCTACTTTTTTCTTTTTGGGGGTTGAAAAGGGAGGAAGAGTGTGATAAAGTAGAATGGTCTCCTTCACTGCTCTGCAGAGGAAATTGAGGCAGCTAGCATCTGGACTGAGTGTAAATGCAGACTGTAACAGAGTGAGTCACAGTATTCAGTCTCTCATGGAGACTTCATATTTGTTCCTTTTTCCTTCCTTGTTTTCCTTAAACTGAAATAAAATACTTAATGCTGCCTTGAGTTCAGGGGACTGAACTAGATGACCTATTGAGGTCCTTTCCAGTCCTAAAATTCTACAATCATGCAAGTCCCTCCAGCTCATCCTCCCATGCCCCAAACCATCTTTGAGCAGATCTACATTACCAATTGGATCGGCAGATAGTGATCGATCTATCAGGGGGTCAATTAATCATGTCTAGTCTAGACGTGATAAATTGATCCCCGAGTGCTCTCCCATCAACTCCGGTACTCCACTGCCGCGAGAAGCACAGGTGGAGTCGATGGGGGGGGAGGGGGTGGCAGCAGTCGACTCAGTGCTGTGAAGATTCCCCAGTAAGTCGATCTAAATACGTCGAATTCAGCTACACTATTCTTGGAGCTGAAGTTGCATATATTAGGTCAATTTCTCTCCCCCTCTTCCCCAGGGTGGACCCGGGCATAACAGCTAAAAAGAATCCCACTCCTATACAGGCTTTTGCAGATGCTCAGCTTTAAGTAAGTCTTTGCCAGACTGGACTCAATGCAACTCCTTACAGGCCAACATGATTCTTATGCTGGCAAGTGAGGGTCAGTCAAAAGAAACATAATGGATTGCCTCTCTCCAAGCTTCCAAACGTGCTCTGCCCACATGGTAGTTCCAGTATTTGCTGGGCAGGGAGACAGCCTGAGTCCCAAACTTGACTCACTTATCTATTATTACCAGGCCAGCTCTTGGATTGTTTTTTATTCCTTGATTGCTTTCCTATTAAATTTAAATAGTTTTCTATTGCAGTGAGTCTGTTATGCAGTGGTAATCCTAGCTGCAGTTTGATCCGGCCCACAAGCAACTTAAGAGTTCACAGCTTGGGGACTTGTTTTTGACCAGCTCAACCTAGAGACTCATATTTTGTTAGTGGTGAAGAGTAGCTTTTTTCTCCAACGTGCAAGATGTTCTGAAATCCCCTTCCCTGTATCTGGGTCATCTCTTTTCCTACACTGTTATCCTATCGCTGAAAAGTACTGAACCATATAGCTTTTTGGGGGGCGGAGGGTAAATTTTGTCCTATAAATTACATTTATTATTTAACCTCATATTTTAAGTGTTACATACATAGGGCCAGATTCTGAGCTGGTGCACATTGGCATAGTACCATTTTGACTGTATCTTCAGCTGCTATAAAACATCACCAAGATAATCTTCAGCATCTGCCAAAGGGACAGTGATATTTTAATGATAGTTTTTTTGTTTTTTTTTTAGTTACTTGACCAGCTGTGTAAAAAGGAAGACCTAGCATGTATCACAACACTGCCCTGGCTGCAACCCACCATAGTCCGTCAGTGTATTAACAAATAAGCAACGACATAAGTTAATGACAGGAAGAAAAGCCAGTAAACTACATGCAGAATTTTAAATGTTCCAATGTGCCATATGCTTTCATTTCTCTGGCAAGTCATTTCACTGAGAAAAGAAAACAGTTTTCAATGGCCTGGAAGCTCTTCTCCAAGTGTATAAAGAAGGAAAATTATAGTTCTGAAGGTTTTCTTCATTGCAGAAAATTCGGGGTTTCTTGATGCCTTCTCTACCGCTTTACTCCAAATCTGCTCCACTCACATCAGAAACATTCTGCAGAGCAGAAGGAAAATGGATGCATATAGCTCCCTGAGGCTCATGGGCAGCACGTGAACTGCTGGCTAGGGGAGGCTAGCATCCAGCCCCTCCACTTCTCACCAAAGCCCTTCTCCTTTTCATTTTCTCCCTCCTACCCAGGGCCCCCTACCATGGCCAAGGGGCCCTGCCCCAGACTAAAGTCCCCAGTCTCAGAGCATCCCTAGCCTTTGAGCATGGGGAGGACGGGCAGGGCAGCCCCACCGCTCTCCTCCCCCTACCCCAGCCCTGGAATGCCAGCCTGAGCTGGGTCCACAGCACACGGGAAGAGCCACAGACTCGCAGAGTGAGAAGCAGAAGGGAGACTGGGGGCAGAGCATGGGCAAGGCCACACCTGGCTGTTTGGGAAGGCTCAGCCTCCCCTAACCCTTGGAATCCTACCACCCATGCTAAGGCCCCTCTGTCCTTTGCTTTCCTTTTCTTTACAGTTTTAGCCCAGAACCATACAGAAAATGAATGTGAGGGATGGTAAGGCCACATACAGGAGTGAGCTAGGACCATATCAATATGAAGGGAAAAGCTCCCAGCAACCAGGGATCCCTCCCTTTGTCTCTTTGCAGGAAAAGAAAAGGACAATATACTATTACAATAATACACCTTTAAATAATAGACTCTAAGGTTAAAGGAACCACTATGATCTCCCGCACAACGCAGGAACCACTATGATCTCCCGCAAGTCTGACCTCCCGCACAACGCAGGCCCCAGAATCTCACCCGCACACTCCTGCATTAAACCCCTAACCTATGTCTGAGATATTGAAATCCCCAAATCTTGGTTTAAAGACTTCAAGGTGCAGAGAATCCTCCAGCAAGTGAACCGTATCATATGGTGCACACAACCATTTTCTTGCATAACATTTAAAGTGTGTCACACATTTGGATCAGAAACAGAGACCATTTCATGTCTTATTCCCATCTTTTCTCTAAAGCACTAAGAAAAGTCCTTTCTTACTGTTCCCTATGTTTAACTGCAGCTGAGGATTAAGATAGCCTCCCTTCCTTTATGTTCTCTGCTCCATGAAGTCTCAACCCATTAAGGAGACCACAAGTAGTAAATGACAGACCAAAGCAGTGGAGTTTCTATTTATGGCTTACGCTATGAGCACAACAGAGTCTCATTTCAAAGCTTTTATATGCCAAGTTTATGCACTCTCTGAGAGAATAAGGTCTGCACAGGGTTTTGGTGCTATACTGTCATCAGGCAAAGCGCCATAAATTTTTGGAACCACTTTTAAAAATAGCTTTTCATTCATCTGTTTCGTATTCCTATCTTTGGGAGGGGGGAAAAAGCCAAGATTCTACTAATAGCCACCATCCAATGATCGCGTTTGCAATTTGTAAATGCCCACACATACAAATGAGAAACAGAAATTCTAGTTATGCTTTTATGTGAAGTGACACAAAATACTAAGGGTGTTGCAATTTCTGTAGGAGAATGTTTAATTCCCGAAGCTGCATGCCATTGTCTATATCAGAGAATCAGAGAGGTAGCCGTGTTAGTCTGGAATAGCAGAAGTAACAGAGTCCTGTGGCACCTTAAAGACTAACTGAAGTATTGAAGCATAAGCTTGCATCCGACGAAGTGGGTATTAGCCCATGAAAGCTTATGTTTGATACTTTAGTTAGTCTTTAAGGTGCCACACGACTCGGTTACAATTGTCTATATATTTATTCCTTTATCATTGTCAGAGGGGGGTTGTTTCGATAGCTTCACTCTGAAACAGATTTAAAATTTGTGACATTTGCCACTTACAATAAAAAGCAGCTACCATCAATTTACTGGTTAAGGGGAAGTGAAGGATGTGTTACAGTGTAACTAGACTGCAGTATGTGATCACACACATTTTATATGAGTACAGGTTCAAAAAGTCTAGATTTATATAGCAATAAGTAAATCAACAAACTTTAAGTCCTTACTTCACAAACCGCATTAATGTACATTTAAAACGCTTTTAAAATGTGACCCGTTGCATGAGTCAACTCCATTAGAAACATTAATATTAAATCAAAACATGTTTTTATACAGGCTCCTTGGGTTTGGGAAGGAGTAAGAACTAACTGAACAAAATTAAATAGGTAAAGGCATCAGTAATCCTTTATACAATGACTGGATTCTGATGTCCTCCATGGTGGTGCAGCCTTTTTGTGCCATGTTGCAGGCGTAACAACAAGGGAAGGAGCACTACCTAATGTCAGGGTGAGCCATGAGGAGCTTGGAGCTGCCACATGGGCTCTTTTACACCAGCAGTGGAAGAGAGAAAAGAGGATATTGCCTCTTTTCTACCACTTTCCTTTCACCCCTTAATGACACCAACCCTGGACTACACTTTCAGCCCTCTATGGCCTACAAAACTGGAATCAGAGTAGCAGTATGGGGAGCTCTAAAAAATTTCCACAGCACCTCTGGCGTTGTGTTCTTTGCAGTTCAACTGTGCTGTGTCAACCTTACCCTGCATGGTAGTTATAACTAACCCTTCAGCTTCTGAAGCTCCTAACAATTAAAGTGTATTAGAACTTAACATACTGGAAAAAATTAAAATGTATTATCAATAGCTGGATTCACAATTATTGTATTAAAACAGCACCTTATTCTAGTACATATCATATTTTGAATCTAGCATTTATCAACAAAGTAATGAACTTCCAAAAGATATTTGGTGGACTTTGTAAGAGTGTGTGTGTGTGTGTGTGTGTGTGTGTGGTGAGGTGTGTTTGACTTCTTAAAGCAAATCTATCTAAGGTAATTATATGGCCCCTATTACTGTGATATCTGAGCATCTCACAATCTTTAATCCTCACGCCACCTGAAGAGATAGGGAAGAACCATTATCTCCATTTTACAGATGGAGAATTGAGACAGAGATTAAGTGACTAGCCCAACGACACACAGGAAGCTTGTAGAGTGCCAGGAAACCGAACCCACATCTTCCAAGAGCCAAACTACTAACCACTGGACAAACCTTCCTCTCATATGAATTGAACAGCAGTTTGTGTTCCCTCATTCTACCACCCTATATTTCAGCCTAGCAGGCAAAATTGCTCTCAGTGAGTGGGATAAATATTTCATTTCAACCCACTGAATTAATTTAACAAAATGTCAGTCGCCTATTTTTAAATTTTAAAACCTTAATGTTTTAATCTTACACTTTCCAGAACAGACTGGGAGCTACTTAAACAAACATTTTTGGCCTTCTCTGATGAGTTGGGGTTGGGTGAGTAGCAAATTTGGGAAAATCAATTTTGTGACAATTAATAAATGATTTCATACCTTTTAGAAATCTAGAGGCAAGTTCTCTTACTAGCCAGACGTCTAGTCCGGCTCACTGTGCATCTCTCAATACACGGTGTTCACTTTATATCTTTAGTTGCACATCTCTTTTCAATCTGTATGAACGTTGGCACAGAAGTAGCCCGAAGCAATACATTAAATAATCACTAAAGATTTTGCTATATTAAAAAGCCTGCTAAAATCCCAAGATCTACCACTTTCCTTTCACCCGCTAATTTTCTATTTCTATGTGGGAGAGGAGAAGCAATCAACTGAGTATGCCTGTATGGCATCTAACACAATGGGACCCCAACTGAGCTCCAGGCCCAATTGTAATACCAGTGAAAAATACTACTACTACTAAATTTATCAGACAAGATCTATTATATACACACCCAAACTGGTCTCTTTCATGGTTCTGTTATCTTTCAGATGTTATACAGTTCTCTTTTCTCAATATCCGTTTCATTATTTTAGTAGGGAATGGAGAACTTAACCTTTATTGAGCAGTCAGTTACCACATCCCTCTCCTCTGTTCAATGTCAGCATGTTTTGCCAATGCCAATACACATACCTGGAACAACCATGTTTCACCATTTTAAGCCCATTTCATCCTGTGTTGTGTGTAGCTCCACACAAGAGGATCAGGATCCCATTGCACTGCACAAACACAAATCGGAAGACCATCTTTGTCCTAAAAACATGTATAATATAAAAGGGATTGGACAGAAAAGAGGCAAGAAACATACAAACAGAGAGGTGATGTTAGTTACTTTGTACCCTCTCCTCATACAACAAACATCTCTACAGGTCAGGCTTGACACACATGTTGGTTGTACTGTTAGGGGAGCTTGTTCTCTCATTTCCCTGTTGTGTAGGTAAAGAGAGGACTTCATTCTCTAAAGCTGCCATCCCTGTACCCTTCCCAAGCACTCCTTTCACAACAAAATATTCTAATTTTTAAGAGAACAAAATGTTCATTTTCCAGTCTCTCCAGGCAGAGCATTTCTTTTGCAGCTTGGGGAACTATTTTAATCATTTCTCCAAAGTATTCAATTACATCCCTGAAAAGCGTATTATCTGCACTGCTGCAATAATGACAGAAAAAGAATAATATCAGCGGAAGAGCTATGTACAGAAAATATTTAGTAATTAGAATCATGTGGACATATTTCATGGCTTGATCCATCTTCTTCCTTAATTTAATAGATTTTAGCATAATATTTTTTCCTTCCACTGATGCCGTTTCCCACTACATTCAGCCTTTTAGCTCAATGAGATAGTAATGTCACACAATATTTGTCATCTATTTTTTCCTCCTTTACTCCTATGACTAGATACCACTACTAATGGTTTATGACAAATGGACTAAACCAAAGTGAACTTCAGCCATAGTTGCAGTTTGTTCATACAAGGAATCACTAACATTTGTTCTATACTCCTTGCTTATGGGTCTGAACTTCACAAATTAGGGAATCTTGTGCTTTGCTGGGAAATGGAACTGAACGGATGACTTCATATTCATAGTGGAGGAGGAGTTATTTTTTATAATCCTTCTCAAAGAGCAGCCTTGCAGAATTCTGAACACCACAGATGTCCGGGTTCAGTTCAAGAACAATGGTTACTTTATTAGATTTAGTTTAAATAGTGTCATTGTTGGGAAAGAAAGAAATGCAATTTTCTGTACCTCTGTGGTGCTCTTATAACTCAACTCTGGTTTAGCATTAAACATTATTAGATTGTATAGATGGTTAGTCAGTAACCTTTTCCACAGCATCAAAACCCACCCCAACAACAAATCAAATCAGCTACTTGGCCATGTTGGTGCACAGAAGAAACACAGTTGTGTAAGGCTTCCTTGGGAAGGGATATGGGGAGGGGCATGACTTTAGCCAAAATGCTTTGAGGGAAAAATATTTAATTCAGTAACTGTATCAAATAACTCTCTCCCCAGCTAGTAAGAGAGAGGGGCAAGGGAGAACTATTTAGCACTGAAATGGGTTACCTAGGGAGGTGGTGGAATCTCCTTCCTTGGGGTTTTTTAAGGTCAGGCTCGACAAAGCCCTGGCTGGGATTATTTAATTGGAGATTAGGTCCTGCTTTGGCGGGGTGTTGGTTAAATGACCTCCTGAGATCCCTTCCAACCCTGATATTCTAAGTGGCTTCTGTCTCTCAAGTAAGCTTTTCCAGTTAATGTTCAGGGCAGTACCCCTTCTATCCCCAATTCACCCATGGGTATGACAGCTGAATCAAGATACTGTGAAATTCTGAAAGACTTTATTTTAATAACATAAAAGTTCAAGGATGCATTCTTAATTTAAAACAAACCCTCTCCAATATTACAATCTGCACTAACACTCAAGGTATGGCTACACTGGAAGCTTGGGAGTGACTGCAGCATACGTAGGTACAGCAGCTTTAATCTAACTAGTGTGAGTAACAATAACAGTATAACTGTGGCAGCACAGGATTCAGCATGAGCTGTCAGGCCTGCCTTGGTCCCTGGATACTTATTCAGGAAGGCAGCACACTCTTAAGTCTCTGCCACCTTGGCTTTACTGATACCAGTACCCAAGATAAAGAGATTAAAGCTAGCTCAAGTATATCTATTCAAACTGCAATTACACCTGACATACCTAAAGACTCATTCTGCATTGCTGAGTAAATAGCTAGAATGTAATGACAGTCCAAGTGATTTAAGGTCTGTAAAATCTTTTAACCAAAAAAACCTAAAGTTTTGAGCCAAATTTGAATCCCTAATATCCTTTAATTTTGTTCTTCATCAACTCTTTAAATGGACCAAAAGAAGTGTTGCCTCCATGATAGATAATAATTATTTTTAAAAAAAAAAAATTAAATGGATTTTTTGGATAAAATGCTTTCTGAGGAAAAATCTTATCTAGTTGTAATCAAGATACATTACAGCTCAAACATATCTCATGGAATAGGGATTATAAATTCTAGTTCTATAGTATGAGACAATATATTCATGTAATGTTTAAGAAGTTTTGTAAATGAATTCCAATAGTTTATGGATTAGGGACTCCTCTTACGGGATTCCAGGGGCTTCTGTATAAATTATTTAGATTAATCTTTCCCCCATTGGGGACTTGGTGCTTAGTCTAGAAGATATCATCAGAGATACTTAGTTTTGAAGTTCTCAAACTGTGGATTTGTGCCTCCAGCAATAACACACTTGTTAACAGCAAAAATGTTTTTAAATAATTATATAGGAGAAATAACAGACCTCAACTTTATTGTCCCTCCACAAATTTGTATTCACAGTCAATCCCTTACCTCTCTCTAAGTACTGATTGTTGGGGGCATAAGGAGAAGAAGTCTGGAGAAAAATGTGAGAAGGGAGGGACAGGAAGTATTGTAGAAACAAAAGTGAAACTGTTTGAGCAGCATATTCCAGAAGTCTTGAAGTCTTTCTGAGTGTAGCCGTCACTGATTTGAGATCTACCATACCATTCTCTCACTACCGTAGAAGGGAAAACCTATAATGGCAGAAGGCTGTAAGAGAGAGAGAGTTTGGGAATAAGAACCATTCAAGAAATATATGTTTGCTGATGTCTTAAAGAAAGTCACACAGTGAACTGGTGGAAGTCACTTAAACACTTGGATTCAGAGACTTTTGAAGTGATAATCACACTTAACAGCAGTAGCTTCTTCTCATGGTGCAGAAAGATTATTTTCTTCCTTTGGACTAATTCATTTCAAATTGAGAAATCGCTTGGGACCTGAAAAAGCAGGAAAGCTCATTTTTCTTTTCCAGATTATGAACAAACAGGAAAATGAAGGTGAAGATGACTGAGTTAGCTGCAGAAGCCAATATATTAAGTTTCCCATGTTGACCTGGCTGACAGTCAATTTAAATTTTTTTAAATAAATATTTCATTTAACTATTTTAGTTAATTTTAACAAAAACAAACTTGATTAAAAAAAACTTGAATGTTTAACTAAATTAAAAAATCCATGTTTGTTTTGTTAAAATGTTTGCTGTTGAAGAAAAATATCCAGAATACAGAACATTGTTTTAGTTAATAAAAAAATTAAATGTCTGTCTGGTGATGTTCTCCCTCCTAATACAGCAGGGCAGGAAAATTCTCCAAATATTAATGATTAACATTGAATTAGATATAGTTCACTTCCCAATGACTTCAAAAATATCTTACCTTTGGTAAATGAAATAACCAAACTGACATAGCTCTAAAACTAATCTGAATTTTTTTCTAAATCAATCACTTAAAAAGGTATAGTGTGTACCTTCTAAAAATGAAACCTACATCTATCTCTGAGTTGTGAAAAATATGAATAAAGGTTATAACAACCAACAAGAATGCACTTTTATGTAGAAATCCATGATTAAATCCTGACTAGTGATTTAAATCAAATCCAGCCTCGTTGCCTCTAGGGTATTAAGAGTCTAATACTATATCTTATATACTGTATGCCTAAATCCATTGACACTTACTGGTATATGAAGTTGCTGAAAAAAATTCATATATATATTTACTGTACATTAAGATACTCCAAGGACATCACATCAAAAATGCCAATCTGAAGCTAGTACTGCACATCCGTGAGGTTATAATTTCAGCTTTTATCCTCTTCCAATGTGTCATTGCAAAGGTCTGACAAAGTGCTTTCATTTCTACTTGTGTGAGATGCAGTAATAGAGTATAATTATACTGCTTTCCAGGGGAAAAACAGCAGCTCTCAACATTATGCCATCCGTTTTAAATCGGTCTTCCACTAAAAACGTAGGAGTTAGTCTCAAGGCACTTTCTTATATGAGCAAATGGGCATTTATTGTGGCTGATTTTGATGAGGAAAACCAAATTTCACTTTCCTCTAAGGGTATGTCTTCACTACAGCAGTAGTTCGATTTCCTTTATGTCGATGTTGTGAACGCGACGGTATAAAGTCGATTTTGTGTGTCTTCACTAGGCACAGCTACGCACAGTACGTCGACAGTGTCTGTCCGCAAAACTTTTGCAAGCGTCGACATGACGAGCGTTGCACTGTGGGTACCTATCCCACAGTTCCCTGATCCCCCAGCAGGCACCATTTCGAGTGCTGCACTATGGGTAGGCATTTCCAAATTTCGCGCCCTTTTTCCGCGCCGCCCACCCCCATTCCGAGCGGTGCACTGTAGGTAGGCATCCCATAATTCGCGCCCTTTCTCCGCCGTGCTAACGCCATAGCATTGCAAGCATGGAGCCCGCTGACACCACGGCTGCAGTAATGGCTGTTGTGAGGACCTCGATCACGGTTGCGGAGTTCATGCTGCACCGTCTGCAGAGGAGGAATGCGATCCGGGGAGAACTGCGCTTTCCGGAACCCGACGACAGTGAGGAGGAGATGGACAAGCACATCGGGGACAACAGGGACACTGCCGTGCACAGCGGGGACGACAGGGACACTGACGTGCACAGCGGGGACGACAGGGACACTGCCGTTTTTGCAAGTAGGGCGACTGACAATCTGTCAAGAATGGTGGCAATGGGGCAGGCTCATGCCATCGAACGCCGATTCTGGGCCAGGGAAACAAGCACGGACTGGTGGGACCGCATAGTGCTGCGGGTCTGGGATGACTCCCAGTGGCTCAGAAACTTCCGCATGCGAAAGGGCACCTTCATGGAACTTTGTGACTTGCTGTCCCCGGCCCTCCAGCGCAGGAATACCAAAATGAGAGCGGCCCTTACAGTGGAGAAGCGAGTGGCGATAGCCCTCTGGAAGCTTGCAACGCCAGACAGCTACCGGTCAGTGGCGAATCAGTTTGGGATGGGTAGGTCTACAGTGGGCTTTGCTGTGATGCAAGTAAGCAGGGCAATCATCGAGCGGCTGCTACACCGGGTTATAAACCTCGGAAACCTGCAAACCACAATAGATGGCTTTGCCGCCATGGGATTCCCTAACTGTGGTGGGGCTATAGATGGGACTCATATCCCTATCCTGGCACCGGACCACGAGGCCGCCGAGTACAGAAACCGGAAGGGATATTACTCAATGGTCATGCAAGCAGTGGTTGACCACAAGGGACGTTTCACCGACCTGTACGTGGGGTGGCCGGGAAAGCTTCATGACGCTCGAGTGTTCAGGAACTCTAGGGTTTTTAGACAGCTGCAGAAAGGCACTTTCTTCCCCGACCAGAACATTTCTGTGGGGGGGGTCGAAATGCCGATCGTGATCATTGGGGACCCAGCCTACCCCCTAATGCCCTGGCTTATGAAGCCCTACACAGGAGCCCTGGACAGGGGTCAGGAGCTGTTCAACTACAGGCTGAGCAAGTGCAGAATGGCCGTGGAGTGTGCATTTGGCCGCTTGAAGGGGAGATGGCGTTCCTTACTCATTCGCTCAGACATCCGCGAGAGAAATATCCCCATTGTTATAGCTGCTTGCTCTGTGCTCCACAATATCTGTGAGAGCAAGGGGGAAACGTTTATGGCGGGCTGGGAGGCAGAGGCAAATTTACTTTCTGCTACTTATGAGCAGCCACACAGCAGGGAAAGTAAAAGAGCCCACCGTGAGGCCCTGCGCCTCAGGGACGCCTTGAAAGACAGTTTTATGAGTGGTCGAGATGGCGTTTGAGAATCTGCTCCCTTGCTGTGCTCTAAGCCTGCTGCCCTTGTACCCTCTTTCCCTCCCCCCTCCCCATGCTTTCCCTCCTCCCTCCCCATGCTTGCAGAGGAAATAAAATCACTGTTGGAAAAATCATGGTTCCTTTATTGGTTCATCGGAAATACAAATACAGGGGATCACTGTCCTGGTATCCTGGAGGGAAACCGGCAGTCGCAGTGGGGGAGGAGCGGGCAAAGGAGGGGGGGGGAAGGGGGGAGAGGAGGGGTGGGCAAGACACAGCAGCTTTTAAAAGTTTTCTGAGAAAGTCAGCCTGCTGCTGCTGCTGCTTCTGCTGGCTTGTGGGGTGGAGTGGAGCGGCCCACGGGCCTTGCCCCCCCGTGTTCTCACCCCGCGTCTGGGTGGGGAATCTATGGGAGTTGGGGAGGGGGGGAGGTGGTTACACAGGGGCTGCAGAGGTGGTCTTTGGGCATGCTGCAGCTCCACCAGAGATCGCAGCATGTCGCTCTGGTCCTCCATTATGCGGAGGAAAGCATCCATGCGTCTTTCCTCACGTTCTACTCTCTTTTCTGCAGCGGCTTCCCTCTTTTCTGCAGCGGCTTCCCTCTTTTCTGCAGCGGCTTCCCTCTTTTCTGCAGCGGCTTCCCTCTTTTCTGCAGCGGCTTCCCTCTTTTCTGCAGCGGCTCTCCTTTCCTCTCTCTCTCGATTCCTTTCCTCTCTGTCTCGTTCCCTTGCCTGTATCATTTTTTCCCTCTAGTCCGTCTGGCGGGCTGCCTCAGCGCGCGAGTTCTCCAGGAGTTCAGTGAACATCTCATCGCGCGTTCGCGTTTTCTTTTTACGCTTTCTTTTCTGCGGTGCAGGGTGGGAGTTCAACTGTTGTTGTTCATCTGTGGGCAAGTGTGTGGGAAAAGAAAGGTTGAAAGTTATGAGACAGATACATTCAAGGTTAGGAGGCAGATGCAGTCTCGGACGGTACACAATGGGAGTAGTATGCTGTTTGCAACCTCAGTATTCAGAGGCCTGATATGATTTCTGTACAAGGTCATGTTCTACACCTAAAAGGAGAGGAGAGCTCACAGAAAAGTCAGAGCATCTCAGACACATATGCGTGCCTCAGCCCAAGACGGCTTCTGAAATCACCGTGCAGCCGGCCATGGTAAGTTAAAAGTGGCGCCTGCATACTGTAGAGCAACCCCGCCCCCTTCCCCCCACCGCGTGGCTGGCTCCCACTGAAACCGCAAACTGCAAAGCAAATGCCTAAGGGCTAAGGTCTTTTTGGGGCTCTTCAGACCGCGTGCAGACGGCTCGGATTCCCTGCCAGCTAACGCTACGGACTGGGGGGGGGGGCGGCAGTCAGCGTTCGTGGGGGGGGGGGGCGGGTTCGGTTCGTCGGTCCTCAGCAGAAAAGAGTACTTTGCAGCTGGGACTCTTTATCTCCCGACTAATTGCAGTCCGTATCTCAAACAGGCAACCCTGAATGACATCACTTTGCTGAGAATTTCTCGGAGAGATAGGGAGCGCATGCTCCTTGAGTCCATGCAAAGTCCTGGTCCATACGCCGCAATGCTAGCCTGCTCAATGATACCAGACAACCTACTACTTTCGTGGCGTGGGTTGGTGTCCTATCACGGGGGACCAGATAAGGCAGCTCTCCCCAGAAATCTGCTGCGCTGGATTCATCGCTACCTCCTGGATAGCTTCCTTGAAATGTCCGCGGAGGACTTATGGTCAATCCCGGAGTATATTGACAAACTCTTTGAGTAGAAATTGACCAGCAATGAAAGCACGCTAAGTCCTTAGGGCAAGTTACTTAGGGCAAGCATTAATGCCTTAGGGCAAGCATTAATAAATGCTTCCTTTACAAAATCACGCGTCATGTAATCACTTAAAAAAGAAACACTTACCCCCCTGGGAGGCTTGGGAGGGTACTGGCTCCAGGGTGACAAACAGCTCCTGGCTCTCTGGGTACAAGGGTTCTCCGCTGGGCTCCTGCTGCTCCGTGAGATTTTCTTCTTCATGCTCGTCCTCCTCGGAATCAGTCTCCTCCCTGACGATGATCCCATCGGTGGAGTCCACGCACACCGGCGCGATGGTGGTGGGGGCGCCCCCCATTATGGCATTTAGTTCATTGTAGAACCTGCATGTCCGTGGCGCACCCCCTGATCGTCCGTTTGCCTCCTTGGCTTTCTGGAAAGATTGCCGCAGCTCCTTAATTTTCACGCGGCACTGTGTGGTGTCCCTGTTGTGGCCCCTTTCCAGCATGGCCTTGGAGACTCTTCCGTAGGTGTTGGCATTCCGTTTGTTGTTTCGTAGTTCCAACATCACGGATTCCTCTCCCCAGATAGCGATGAGATCCAGCACCTCACGAGTGGACCATGCTGGAGCTCTTCTCCTCTGGCTGGTCTCCAGGGTAGATGAGCTCATCATGGATTCCTGTGATGCTGAGCTCTGCATGGCGGCTAGTGCTGATTGCTCTGAATGGCGACTGATCAGTTCAGGTGAGCTGGCCACGCTGACCAAACAGGAAATGGCATTCAAATGTTCCCGGGTCTTATCTACCTGGCCAGAGCAGCGAGTTCAGAGTGCAGTGCAGAGCGGTCACAGTGGAGCAGTAGTGAGGCAGTCCAGAGCGGTCAGAATGGAGCATTGTGGGACAGCCTCTGGAGGCTATTAATGTCGGGTTCCGTCTTCACTAGCCCATGGTCGAGCTTGGAACGTCGAGATTAGCCTTATGCCACTGGTTAGGCTGGAGTGCCAAGATCGATCTTTAAGGCCCTTTACATCGACGTTAAGGGCATGTATGTGAAGACAGGTACACGTTTACTTCGACCTAACGTCGTTAACATCGATTTAAAGTGGTAGTGAAGACATGCCCTAACTCTGATGTCCCTTTTGCAATGGGCAAGCCTACATTGTAGCCTAAGTCGATATTACTTATGTAGCTTAGGGGTGTGAAAAAGCCCCTCCCCAAGTGGCACAAGTTTCGTGTTGTTCAAGCCAGTGCTATGTCGTTAGGAGATGCTCTTCCACTGACATAGCTTCTGCTTCTTGATGACATGGAGTAATTATGCCAACAGGAAAGCTCTTCACCAGATGCACTACTGCAGTGCATCTGTGCCAATGCAGGGCTGTGTAGTGTAGACTTGCTCAATGATTTAAGGCACAACTGGATAGATCTAAATGGTGGAGCTGTGTGAATGACTGATTGTTTGGTTTGTGGACAGATCTGAAAAATAGCAGGGGCGAAAGGTCAACACATTTTTTAAAACAACTTTTCCGCTAAAAGTTTTGAATTTTTAAGGTTTTTTATTTTTTAAATAAAATGGAAGTAAATTGAAATAGTTTTGCATAAAAGCCCAAAACCTTTTGGGAAAAAAATCAAAACAAATAAATTTCAAATATTTTTCACATTTTTGTGTTTTGTTTTCCCCTCCCCCTCAACTGAAACAATTTGGCAAATACAACACAAATTCAGACAATGTTTCAGTAGACTCAAATCTACTTTTCTTTTTCCAGTGAAAATTTTCTCCCAGCTCTCTTTATTAGTTTGTAATTTGTTCACACTTTGTTAGTTTTCAGTTCATTATAGAGAATAACTAGCAAGTACTGAAAATTATATACATTTCTAATGTTTTCAATTATAGCCATCTTAGGGCCTTGTCTACGCTAGAAAGGGTTTACCCAGTATACTCTCAGTGGAGATGCATCTTAAACAGGCAAAAAAGTGCTGTTGTCAGCATAGCTTATACCAAACAAAAACAACAAAATAAACTATATCAGTAAAAGAACGGTCTTTTGCCAGTATAACTACATCTCAGATAGGGCTTTTGCCAGCATAGCTATGTTAATTAGGAGTGTGACTTTTTACACCACAAATTGAAAAGCTTTGGTGGGACGGCTATGTAACTGTAGACCAAGCCTAAGTCTGTCATTTCTACTATAACCTCCAGGAAATAAGTACCATAGTGACTCCAAAAGAAGGAATCGCTCATCTACTTTCACTGTTGAATTAAATGGATTCATATATGTATGCCCACTAGTGTAGATGGGGAATGGCTAGAATTGTAAGAGGCTCAAGACGATGTAGACATAAATTTTGGCTACAGTTTGTTTTCCCCAACTACCATCAAGATATGTAGGGTAGATGAGGAACACACACACACACACACACACACACACACACACACACACACACACACACACTATTAAAGGAATTGTATGTAAAAAGTCATGAGCCTTTTCCACTTGTAACCATGTTGGAACAAGTTCATTCTCAGAAGTGAAAAAAAAATAAAAATACAGGTTGAATATGAATGTCTATAATATGAGCAGAATTAAAACCTACTTGAAACTGAGGTGTGAATGGATCCTTCCTTCACTTATAATTGTAAGAGAGAGCCAAGGGACCACACCAAAAACAAAGTATAATGGAATCTGCCCAGAAACTAGAGAGATTTGGGCCAGGGTGTTGGCTGAAAGAAGCTTGTACCTATGAACTGATAAACTGCTCCCATTGTTCTTGGCTTCTCCTTCGTTCGGACAAGCAAGACTTTGTACATTACTTGGAAATAAGCAAGACTGAATTAAAGAAAATACCATCATTAATTTCTCCTCCCAACTGGAACACCTTACCACGCCCTTAATTTTGACCTGACACTCGTATCAAAAAGGAGCATCAGTCCACAAAGTATTTTTAAAGATTAAGACAATTAAATCCTGTCCTGTTCCTATTTTCGGAGGTGGAGGTTGTTTGTTTTTACCAAGACACAGACACACACAATTCTCAAGGCATGATTTTATTAAAATGTGGATGATAAAGATATTTCGTTGGAGACTTATTGCTGATTCCAAATGACAGGATGCTTTTTTTAAACAATTACCATTTTTAAGGTTGCCAGTCGGCCATACCAAGTTATTTTTTTTTCTTCTTTAGCCCCCATCAAAGCAGGCAGACACTATATACCGTATTTTTCGTCTTATAGGACGCTCCGGCCTATAAGACGCCCCCTCGTTTTTTAATAAAAAATCCGTACAAAAAAAAAAAAAAAGCGCCTCGCTCTCCCGTCCCCGCCGCGCGGGCAGGCTGCCGAGGTTCCCCCCTCCCCGCCGCGGGCGGGCTGCCGGGACGCTCCCGGCAGCCCGCCCGCGGCGGGGAGGGGGGAACCTCGGCAGCCCGCCCGCGCGGCGGGGACGGGAGAGCGAGGCGCTTTTTTTTTTTTTTTTTTTTTTTCCCTATAAGACATTCGCCCTATAAGACGCACCAACTTTTTCCCCCCCGTTTTGGGGAAGAAAAAGTGTGTCTTATAGGGCGAAAAATACGGTAACAAAATGTTAACAACAGCTAGAGCGTTAACAGTCAGTTGTAATATAAAAGAGACAGCTGAGATAAGACAGGTTATTGTTAAATATATTTATACAGTATGTGCTGTACATCAAATTCTTCCTGGTCTTTCATAATTTGAAGTATTCTATTAAATTTGCAGTTACATTAAAATATCTTGAGCAGAATGTTAGCATGATGTTAAACAGAGCTTCCCAAAGTAAATAAATAGAAGGTAGCTGACTCATCACAGACTACAGTGACCATTCATGAAGGTGAGAGGGGGACGAAAGCAGCTTAGATTTGATACAATTAAACATATAATGAGATAAGGCAAGTTGAACAAACCCAGGGAAATATGGGTCACAAATATCAGAGTATCCTCAATGTTCAAGGAGATTTTAAACTGTTAATGGCAAAATAAATAAATAAATAAATAAAATAAAAACTGGCTTAGTATTAATGCAGATGGCTTTTCCTGCATGTTTAAGGAGTTTGTCAGGCTCTCATCAGTGAAGCATGCCATGAAGTCAGTCAGTCAGTCTCTCTCTTACACACAATTACAGTGAAACCTCCATTTAACGGACTAATTCGGGTGAGGGGGTGTCCGTTAAATGAAAAAGTCCGTTATTTAATAATAATAAAAAAAGAGCTGTAGGAGCAGCAGCCCGACCGCCACAGGGTTGGGGCAGCAGCTCCGCAGCCCGCCTGCTGCCGGGATCTGGGTGGCAGCCGGGAGACGTCAGCCAGCCCACCCGGGACCCGCCAGCCAGCCCGCCTGCTGCCGTGACCCGGGCAGGAGCCGGCAGCCAGCCCGCCCACTGCTGTGACCCGGGCGGCAGCCGGGAGCTGGCAGCCAGCCCGCGAGAAATGGATTTGGGATGCATCAGACTTTCTCAGAAATTTTGTCCATTGCATCCAAAGTCCGTTAAATCGAGGTCCGTTAAATCGAGGTTTTACTGTACATTTGAATCTCAGCTTTTATTTAAAAAAATATTTCTAGCCTTCATGGTTGCAGAAACAAGTTTGAAAATATTACCTGAGTACATCTTAAAGGCTCCAAAACCAGACAAAGTACCCTAACATTAAAAAACAAAACAAAACAAAAAACCACCTAAATTTTTAAGCCAGTCTTATGATTTTGGGGGCCCAGCTCATTAAGTTTGAATATTTGAAGCTGGCAGCACCCTATATGTCTAACAGAAGTATTCAGCCCACCATGCTTTTTCAGGCTCTACCTGTCAGCTGTGTTCTTGTGAAGAGGCAGTACACTGACATTTAAATGAACCGTTTCCTAAGCATTTGAGAACACAATTCTTGTAAGTTTTTTGCATACTATAAAACAGGGGTCTCAAACATGCGGCCCGCCGAGCCCTTCCCTGCGGCCCGCGAAGCTCCCCTCGGCCCTCCCGCCTGCCCAGTTGTTTTCTGGCATCACTAAGCGCTCTGCCGCCTCTCCCGCCCCCCTGGTCTCCCGCGAAGCTCCCCTCGGGCCAATGCATTACTCCTCATGCAGCCCTTGTGGGCATTTGAGTTTGAGACCCCTGCTATAAAACAAATCTTTCTGAGAAAGAGCACTTTGGAGAAGCTGAAGTATCTTATAACCAGCATCCTGATTACTCAAGCAAGTAATTTTTGAAGTGACAGAGATTACAGGCATGTTTCAATACTGGTTGTGGCAAAGCTTTGGCCTTGTCCCTGTGGGTACTGCACTTCCAGGCGGTTTGTGCTAGCCTCAGAGGCTCACTGTGATTAGTTAGGGGAGGTAGAAAAGGGAGGGGGGAGCCTGGGCCCACCCTCTACTCCAGGCTCCAGCCCAGGGACTCTATTAATATCAGCTAAGATGGCTGACCTTTTAGTCACCAAACACAATACAATTCCCTGGACTACTTCCCCACAGCAGTCCCCACTTCTTCAAACTCCACTTCACCTTTACCTCAGAGTCTCCTTCCTTGCGTATATGTTGCTACCACTCAGTCTCACCAACAGCACAACCTCCTCTCACAGCTCCTGACATCCACACCCACCTGACTAAATGGGAGGGTTTTTAATTGGTTTCAGCCAGCCCCTGATTGGCTTCAGGTGTCCCAATCAGGCTAGCTATTTCTGCTGCTTTCTACAACCTTCTTAATTGGCCCCAGGTGTCTTGATTGGCCTGGAGTAGCCTTTGTTTGGCTATCCAGGGAACAGACACCTGCACATCCTGAGGCTGATATACCTGCCTTCCAGCACTCTCCTATACCCTTCTGGTCTGACTACATCACATGGTTTATTACAAACCTATAGATTTGAAAGCAGTAACTTCTAGAGAACAAGGGACAACATAGCCACGTGACCATGTATGCATTAAAGAGTACAATAAATGGCGAGTTATCAGTCCGCCTCTTACTAACACATTTCTGCTGAAACATGATGTTTCAGTATGCCGGTCCTAGAGTGAGGATTTAACTAACAAAAACGGTTGAAGATGTTTTATCTCGCGGATTTATGGGTATGCAGTTCTTTCACATTCCCTCTAGTTTTTTCAGTTCTCTCTAGTTCTTTCATGTTTATTCTATGAGAATGAAACAGGCTGAATTTTAATCAAAACATTATGGGTCTATTATATGGTCCATATTTAACTTTTCCATACAAAGCTTTTGGAGCTATTGACAGGCAACAATACCACACATAAAGCTTTGACTAAGAAGATGGGGCCTGAAGAGTTCTTCAATTATAAAGGTCTGAATCCACCACAGTGAATCACATATGTGAACCAAAGAGAGAATTTCCTCAGCTTGGAATAGAGTCTTCTGCAGCAGTCCTATCAGTGATGTAAATTCTACATCAATTCTGGAAATGTAAATGTACATGTAAATTCTATCAGTGATGTAAATTCCTTTCCACCCCACCCCAACCCATGGAGAAATTCTCATAGAAATGTACAAAGGAAAGAAACGCATCAGGATGGCTGTACAGATGCAGCCAGCCTTCACTTAGTCATCAAGAGGAAGGGGATGGGGCAGAGTTGGGCAGGAGAAGATAAAATCTGAGGACACAGAGAACCACAAGTTTTCACTCTCACACATTGGGCATCCCATCTGTCAGCTCCCCAGATGGGAGGTGTGCTAGGATCTTTGAGAATGTCTAAGTAAATGTTATTAATTGAATACTTAAAAGTTTTATTAACTTTAGTTAATAACAAAAGTCTTCCAATAGCATGCGCAATATCTTCTTAGGCAAGTTTAGTAAGACAGTTTGATTATGTTCTACATCCTCCCAAGCTCCTTCTGCCCCCATGTTTTCTATCTTGCACACAATTTTAGTAAACCCTATAACTGACTGATTTAACCTTTCGAGTGCCAGTAATACATTTTAACGTTTTTAGAAGGTCTCTTTCTATAAGTCTATAATATATAACTAAACTATTATTTTATGTAAAGTAAATAAGGTTTTTAAAGTGTTTAAGATGCTTCATTTAAAATTAAATTAAAATGCAGATCCTCCTGGACCAGTGGCCAGGACCCAGGCAGTGTGAGTGCCACTGAAAATCAGTTTGCCTGCCACTTTCGGCACGCATGCCATAGGTTGCCTACCCCTGTTCTAGTGTAATTAGAGCACAAATTTCAGAGTGAACTAGTAGTCAGAGCACAAAACTAGGAGTCAGGAGACTTGAATTCTAGTCCCATATGACAGTGACTTACTCAATCACGTCTGTGCTTCAGTTTACCCAACTTTTAATATGGGGATAATACTTACTGTCTTTGTACAAAGCTTTGAAATCTTAGGATGAATAGCACACACCACTGTTTGAAGATAGAGTGCTTTCCTCCTCTTTTCTCTGTTCAATTCTGAGCTCACTGTCAGCACCCAAACACTAATAATTTTTAATTGCAATGAGAATTTCTCACCTGAGAAATAGTCAAAATCTCCAAAGTTTTAAGAAACCATGGAAAAATGCAATTAAAATTGATCCACAATGAAATTAAGATAATCTGATAACACTACATTTCACAGATAGCTAATCTATTAGAGCATCTAAAGTCAGACGCATGACATTTATGACATAAATGAGGAAAATCTCCCTTTTACAGTTTCAATTATTTTCTCTGTGTAACAATAAAAAATATATATACTTGGATAGTCACCCAAAGTACTTTTTCAAGTGCTCATATAATTCTGAAATACTAGCCTCATGCATGACAGTATTTCAAAAGTGAAGCCAATAATTCTAATTCAAGTTTCATACAATATTTTTCCTATCATTGTTGCAATACAGGATGATAGAAGAGAGTAGGGAGTCAGAGCCATTAATCCTGCAAGTGGTGTGTGTTATTATGATAATGAAGCCTGGGAAATCAGGGGTAAATAACATACCAGCAGAATTGCTAAGAGCATTTGGTGCCTGCAGTATTGATCTCATGTGGAAAATGTGAAACAATGTATGGATGACTAGAAATTGGCAAGACAACTGGATGAAAGGAATCTTTCTGCTCTAGGGGATAAAACTGAATGCAGCAACTATCGAACCATCTCCCTGATACTGCACATAAGTGAAGTGTTGCTCTACATAATTCAGGATTGCATGAAGTGAATGATAAAAACAGAACTACCATCACAACGAGCTGGTTTCAGAGAAGGACAAGGCACATGTGATCAGATTACCGATACCTATCATATCGCTGAAAAGTGCAGGGAGTATAGACACCCACTGATTATGTGGGTCATTGACTACTCCAAAGCATTTGATACCTTCCGACCTAACCATCTCTGGAGGACACTGGCAGACATGGGGATTCCAAAGCATCTCACTGAACTAACTGAAAGTTTCTACTGTCAACAACAGAGCATAGTGCAAACAGCAGCTGGCAACAGTGAGTGGTTTTCTATTGGGCAGGGTGTGAGACAAGGATGTATTCGGTCACAAACATTTTCAATGTGTACGCACAATTCTGAGAGAAGCCCGGGAAGGTGCTGGTAAAACAGAAGCTGAGATTTCCATTGCTGGACATTTCTTAATTGACCTCAGACCTACTGATAATACTAGTCTTTGCTGCAATGAAACAAATGTTGGAGTCTGTGAAAATAGCTAATGAGGATAAGACGAGGAAGACTTTGTAGCACCTTAGAGACTAACCAGTTTATTTCAACATAAGCTTTCGTGGGCTATAGGCCACTTCATTGGATGCACCAATGAGGATAGGAACTATTCCTGAATGTGTCAAAAACCAAATGGGCATACACTGACATAATAAACAACAGGATGCAAGCGGACATCACAAATTGTAGAGGCAGTAGATTATCTGTATCCAAATGTATCCAAACATAGAGGCTGACTGAAGAATTCAGATGACTAGGGATGGCTCAATCACATCCCTTATGGAAGTGTGGAAAAACTGTGGCGTGTCAAACTGGTGAAAAGCCTTTTTTTAAAAAAAAAAACCAGTGACTTATGAATGCAAATCCTGGGGAAACAATGTTGAAAGAAAACTGAAGCCTTTGAGAAGTGGTCCTGGCAAAGACACTTATGTATCTCCTGGGAAGAAAAAACAATGAATGCTTACATTAGACATATTATTGGAGAGAAGCTGACACTCCTCTTCGAAATCAAAAGGCACAAATGTATATACTGTACTTTGGTCATAGAGAAATGGAAATAAGCTCAAGAAAGCTATATCAATAGAAGGATAGTGATGGGAGGTCAGCTGCTTAGTTTTCAAAATTAGAAATTGATCAAGAAGGTTTCTGAAAATTCTGCTATGATGTTACCAGTATTCAGACAAAAATAAATGGACTTTAATTTACTCGTTGCATGAGACTATAATACACTCAGTCTGAAATAGCATTATCATGACACACGTATCTCTTTTAATGGCATTTACATTACTGTGCTAGGATTTATGAAAAAACTGCCTTCAGATTTTCTCTACAGCCAAGGCAAGACTGGGACTACTATGTGCTTAGATTATACCTTTGGAGGGTACTGCACTTCCCAGGTCTGTCCATCTGGGAAAGCTCCCAGGTCTGTCCATCTCCCACCTCAACTAAACAACTAATGACCAGGTTTAATGCTCATTGAACTTTCCAGACATGCTTGGCTGCAGGAAATAGGTTGGTGGCCAGAGAGATGGGCAATGTTGACCTTATCAAAGACCTCCTTGGTTTCCCACATCAAGGTGATCACCAAATTCTACTTCAAGATTGAGACAGCAAGCATAGCACCTAGAGAACAGGGAACCATGTTCCCTCATCCTTACCATAAGGCCAACTAAAGAAACTAGTCAGGAAGAGGAATTAATATAAGGAGCCCTACCTCAGAATTTAGCCAATGTCGCAGCAGGGACCGGCCCAAAGGAGTGAAATTTCAGACCTCAATTGGATTTCAAGGAGCACAATCAATTTCCCACCACTGGCATGGCAGAATTTAGTGACCACTCTTTCCATGAAGAGCACAACTCACCTTTTCTCTGGATTTGCAGGCATCCTGTTATGGGAAAGGTGAATTAGCAACATTCCACTAATTAACACTCTCCACAATGAAATTTCACTAATCTATTTCTATTCAAGGTAAGAGAATAAAGGATTATAATTTAACTAAATGTTGAGGGCAGGTGCACTGCTTATCACTGAGGGCAAGTGCACTGTTTATTGTTCCTTGGGATGATGTCAGCAGACCTATCAGACTGGTTGTTGTCTTGGAAAATTTGATTACACAGTCTTGAACACGAAGAGAGAAACAGTAAACTCACAGGAAATCATCATTCCGGATCAAATGTTTGAAGGTTAAAGAAAAATTGAAAGTGCACAGAATGGGGAAAAGGTGTGGACCAGAAGAGTTCTTAAACCAAGCAACTATTCTGTATAAGTCACTTAAAATTTAGCAATTATACTGTTCTTTGTGATAAGCTTTCAAAGCACTCAAGATATTTTACTGATTGATTCTCACTGCTCTGTAAAGTAGGTTAACTATCATCCTCAGGTTACAGATAGAGAGAAAGACATTTTAAGTGCCTTGTTCAAGGTCCTAGAAGGAATCCGGTTTGGAATTAAAAGCCAAGAGGAACTTTTTTCCAATCCCATGCTCTATTTTGTTTTGTGAAAAAATTTCCATCAGGTGTGTGTGTGTGTGTGTGTGTGTGTGTGTGTGTGTGTGTGTGTGTGTGTGTGTGTGTGTGAATAGTTAGTTTTGATTTAAATGTTTCATGAACAGAAGATGAAGAAACTAACTACACAAATGGAATGTTCAGTGTCACTTCTAATTCAGTATCAACCACCAAAATGCAAAAATTAAAAAGCCTAAGTGGTAAGGAGAGATTTTTAAAGTTTTAATAATATAAGCTCTGACTACTAACAGATAAAGATTTTTTTAAAATATGTATACTTTTTTAGTGACAACGGGTGACCACAATGATTCTGGAAGGAGATAAAAATTGTTTTACATTCCCAAATTAATCATTCCTGCATTTCCCTTCCGGTCCTTCACTTCTATAATTCTATGTTAAAAGAAGCTGACATTTCTTATAAACAATTCTGTTACTATCTACAGCAAATGTCAGCCTCAAATGTTGAATAAAGCTGGATATTACAAAACTCTTAAAATGTGAACAGAGTGGAGACAGTGAGGAGTTGTGGATGTAAATATATATAGAAGAAGGGACAGTGAGTTTTAACTGCCCTGTACAACAGGTGTCTTTCCAGCGAGCAAAATGTCTGCCTCAAAGAATGTAGCCATATCCCAACTGACATCTGAAAAAAATGGAGAACATCCAATTCCTATTCCATTATGATCTATTGGCATAGATGCAACATTGAAGGCCAACAAAATGAACCTGCTGAGGCAGGCACGTTCCCTGGAACAAGAGTGAGGAATGCATGATGGTTCGTTTTTTTTAAAAGCATCTGTGAACATTTATTTGCTAAAAAAGTCATGACAAGTGCATAAATTCTCCATAAATAAAAACTTTACTGGGGTTGTGTGTGTTTTATTAGCTTTTTACCCTCTTGCATCTAAAACAAGGTTTGTGTGTAGAGAAGTAGTTTTACAGACCGATATTTCTTTAGTCTCCGAGACTATTCCTCCCAATTGTTGAGTCTGACAAAGAGATAATCATTCCAAACCTGAGGGGATGGGGCTTTAAGCCATATAGAATTCCCTGACCTCCAAGAATATTGGTGAACAGTTCAGCCCCTAACACAAATTAGAATAGCTTCAGGGCTGCTCTAACCTATGATACCTACTACAGCCCTGACAGGGTCACTGAACTGGCAGGAGTTCACTGCAGCATATAAGCACTCTACCCACAGACCCTTCCCACCACCAGTAAACCTCCTATGCCAATGGGCCACACTGAGTGATTAGATGGACTCCCTCGCAGTCAGGTTATTCCCCAAAGTCCCATGATCTGGAGAGGGGTTGGGGGTGGACTGATGTTTAGAAATAGAAGGATAAGAGAGGGCTAAACTGTATAAAGCTGCAATTTATTCTGAATATTCAGCTGAAAGGCAGAGGCTGATGATTAGTTTCTCTCAGGCTGCTGCATGCACTGTTCTGGGGACGTTGTGTTGACAGAATCTACTATAAAACTTGACAGTGAAGCGCAGGGAGAAGGGGGAAAGAAAACAAGACTGACAATTTCAAATAGCCCTTTGGATATTTTTACATATTTTGGGTGTTTGCTCAGGAGCTGATACACAACTGAATTTTAAAATGTGGTATTCATAACACTGGAAGCATTACAGTAATTTGAGAGTACATGCGGACAGCTGGCAAGAAGAAGAGGGAAGGATTGGAAAAATCACTCTGTGGAACAGGTCAACAGCTTACTAGCTGCAGGCATCACAGCATGGGTGACTTTCAGCTGTGTTTATAAACAGGATGGGAGTATCATTAGGAACTGAGAAGCAAAACTATTTCTCCTGATGCCTGCAGATAAACAAAACAAAGATTTTCCAACCAGCTGCAATCAGAAAGACTCTCCCTTCAGCAAAAAGGTTACCTGCCTAGGCCTCTTAGAACATAAAGTAGAACTGAAATATTCTTCACAAAAATGTCTGCAACTTTATTTTGCTCATTTTCACACCCCAGAAATTTCCTGTATATTTCACTGTAGGCTCACAAAAAAATCACATTTTTACAATGTAAATAGTTGTTCCTCAAACATAAGATCACTTTAATAAACCTTCACCAGAAAAGGAAACTCGTTTTGAACAAAACATGAATACACTCAAATTTTGAAAATTTCTACTTTTGCACATATTTGTCCTACTGATAGCCAACTTGATACTTACAGAGTATAGATTATGATACTTCCCTCCTTATCCACATTCTTGCTGTTACCTCTTACAAAATAAAACTCTGTCTATACTTGGGATATTTGTGCCAATGTAGCTTCCTGACTGCAGACTTCCACGGTCAATGTATTGTACCTGTGCAAAATGGGGATTGTACTCAAATGGCTTTCCCTGATTTGAAACCAGCATGGATGATTTTGAGCTGAGTTTTTACACAGGATGTGCACAGCTTACCCTGGATTCAAACCAAGGGAAGCAACATGAATGCAATCCCCACTTTGTACAAGTGCAGTACATCCACACGTGTGTATCTACAACAGTAAGAACATCCCCAGTACAGATGGCCCATAGCTTAATTATGTCTGCAAAAGGCTAGAAAAACCAACAAACCCCAGGCCTAAAGTGACCAGACACCAAATGTGAAAAATCAGGGGTGGAGGGTAATAGGAGGTTATATAAGAAAAAGACCCAAAAACAAGACTGGCCCTATAAAATCGGTACATCTGGTCACCCTAGGAGATTCAGCATTCATGTAGTTAAAAAGACACTAACTGGAATTGTAGCGGGACGTTCGCTAGGCTATTGAGGGAGACCAGTAATGAAGTTCAAGGAGACCAATGAGGCTCAAAACAAAACGTGTTTATTCGGCCGAGGTGGCAGCCGCCCAAAAGCGTGAAGAAACTGCCACACCAACCACGCTTAACTTACAGTTTTATAGTCTTGGTTAACTACGCAGTTTCTTTATGTGTTACATGATTGGCTATCCCATATTGCTAGGCAGATTTGGACTACGCACGTGTAGCAGGCACGTGGTAGGAACAGCGTGATTGGACAGAATTTCGCGCCCTTTTTGCAGGATTGTTGCATTGCTTGTGCACAGAACATGCAATAGCAGCATATTACTTTGTTGAGGTAATGATCGTATAAATGTGCAAAACCAATTGTTACATGATTGATTCAAAACATTTTCATAACCTTATTAAAATAAACATTAACATCAAACAATAACTATAACTGTCTATCATTTTCCCTAATGGAGATCTTATATTTTGATCTTTACATATCTGCATCAACATTTATCATTATTTGCTTTCTTCAACCCTCACATTCCCTCCTTTTTCTTGTTGCTAGTTATTGCAAACTAGCAACACTCTAAACATTATTATTACCAGTTATTGGTGAATTTTTGAACATTAACATTATTCTGTTGGACCATAACAGATTACAGGATCTAAACTACTTTTCAGACATACAGAATATATAACACATTAAGATAAGATTGAACAAGAGAACTTATTATAAACAAAAATATTAAAAATAGTATACTTCACACACATTAAACAAACCCACCTCTGCCCCTTTTTCCTGAGAAACATTACAGTAACGTTTTGGGGCAACAGGTGAATAAGATTTTCTAAGGAATACATTATAACAAATGTTCATACAGTAGTGCAGGTTTTCAGAGTGGTGCTTGGTCACCTGACTCACAAGAGGTAGGTTGAGCATCTTGCTGACTAGGTGGTTGGGCTGGTTTGCGGAAGACGATTTGCAGAGGGTTGGAGCTCTTTACAGAGACTTGCCAGTTAGGTGGAGGCGATGTGTGATCAGACTTGACACGGGTATAATGAATCCAAGGCTTAACACTGGCTAATTTAACAGCAGTGGGAGTGGTAAGGAGAACAGTATAAGGGCCCTTCCATTTAGGTCCCAAGGGGTTAGTTTTCCAATCCTTGAGCCATACAGAATCTCCTGGGGAGAAAGGGTGCAGAGCAGTGACGGGGAAAGGGAACTTGAGCTCACTAACGTAGGTGGATAATTGAGCTAACACTTTGCTTAGGAGCTGAACTTCTCTAATAAGATCTTGCTTTCCCAGAAGGTAAGTATCCCCTTTCAAGTGGTGGACCCCTAGCGGTGGTCGGCCAAACACTAGCTCATAGGGTGAGAGCTTTAAGGATCGTGTGGGAGTGCATCGAACTCTGAGCAGTACCATGGGCAAGGCTACAGTCCATGATAGGTCGGTCTCCTGGCAAATTTTACCTAGGGCATCTTTTAAAGTCCTATTCATTCTTTCAACCTTTCCTGATGATTGTGGATGGTATGCACAATGGAGTTTCCAGGTGATGCCCAGGAGTACTGACAAAGAGCGGATGACTCTGTGAATGAAAGCGGGACCATTGTCACTTCCAATGTGTAATGGAAGTCCAAATCGGGGGATTACATCTCGGAGCAGGGCCTTAGTAACTTGCTCAGCCTTTTCATTAGTGGTAGGCCATGCCTCAACCCAGCCGGAATATGTACAAACTGCTACAAGCAAGTACTTGAATTTCCCAGACTTTGGCATTTCAGTGAAGTCCACAACTAGTGATTCCATCGGACTATATCCTATATGCTGGACTCCAGGTGGTCGAAGAGGTCCTACACGAGGATTATGTTTTGCACAGGTTTGACAACGTAGGGCAGCACGTCTGGTGAGTGAATGTAGACCATTTATGTACAGTTCACGGTCTAGGAGTTCAGTCAGATTAGTGCTACCTAAATGGGTCTGTTGATGTAATTCCTGAATCAATTCCCAAGCTACCACTGCGGGCAGGAAGATTTTATTATTTGGCAAAACATATAAACCTGATCGCTTTACTCCTTTTTCCTGTTCAGCCCAAAGTTGTTCTTGTGCAGTGTAGTGTACTTCGGCAGGAATCATTTCAGCCACGTTGAGGTGCTGGATATGAATAGCTGGAGATTGCTGACGCGCTGCATTCCTTGCTTCTTCATCTGCCTGTCGGTTTCCTTTTGCGACAGGATCCTCACCATGTTGGTGTCCTTTGCAGTGCATTACAGCAACTTGTTTGGGCATCCAAACAGCATCAAGAAGGGCCAGAATTTCATCTGCATGCTTTATTTTCTGTCCTTTTGAAGTTAGAAGTCCTCTTTCCCTGTATATGGCACCATGGGCATGGAGTGTTAGGAAGGCATATTTTGAGTCAGTGTAGACATTGACCTTTTGCCCTGTTGCTAGTTCAAGTGCTCGACGGAGGGCGACCAGTTCAGCCTTCTGGGCGGAGGTGCCAGGGGGAAGTGCCTTTGCTTCACAGACAGTGCCTTGATCATTGACTATGGCATACCCTGCCAAACGTTGACCTTGATCAATAAAACTACTACCATCGGTGAAAAGGACAGAGTCAGATGTGGCTAAAGGTGTATCCAGTAGGTCAGGTCGGCTAGAATAGACTTCTTCCATGACTTGAAGACAATCATGTTTTTCTGTGGGATCTTCTTCTACTGGCAGTATAGTTGCAGGATTAAGGGTGGAACAGACAGAGATGGTAACAGAAGGATTGTCTACTAATATACTTTCATACTTGAGGAGTTTGGTGTTTGTCATCCAATGATGGCCCCTATGTTCCATTAGGGTGACCACAGCATGTGGGCACTTTAAGGAGATTGGTTGTCCTAGGGTGAGTTTACTTGCCTCTTCAGCAAGAAGGGCAGCTGCAGCTACGGCACGTAGGCAGGGTGGCCATCCTTGTATTACAGTATCTAGTTGCTTAGAGAAGTATGCTACTGGTCGCGGCCAGCTACCGATGGTCTGGGTTAAGACACCAACTGCAATACCTTTCCTCTCTCCTACATACAGTGTGAAAGGTTTTTCCAAATCAGGGAGGCCTAACGCAGGGGCTGTCATCAAGGCAGACTTGATATCTTCAAACCCCTTTTGTTGTGTTTCTGTCCAAATAAAGGGATCTGCAGCCCCGCCTTTTGTGGCCTCATGAAGGGGTTTAGCTAGTGTAGCATAGTTAGGAATCCAGAGACGGCAGAAACCAGCAGCTCCTAAAAACTCGCGCACTTGGCGTCTGTTTGCAGGGGTAGGAATGGCACAGACTGCCTCTTTTCTCTCAATGTCCAGCATGCGGATTCCTTTTGTGAGCTTAAATCCCAGATATTTTACTTCCTGTTGTACTAGCTGAGCCTTTTTCTTAGAAACCTTGTAACCTTTGAGATAGAGATGTTTTAAGAGATTAGCAGTAGCCTCTGTGCATTCAGTGTAGGTACGAGCAGCCACTAGAAGGTCGTCAGCATATTGAAGGATGTTCCAGCGGTTACCTCCTTGTGTGAGAGGTACTAAGTCTTGGGCCAAGGCTTGTCCGAATAAGGAGGGTGAGTTACAGAATCCCTGTGGGAGGCGTGCCCATGTCATATGAGTCTTTTGGCCAGTATCAGGATGTTCCCATTGAAAAGCGAAAATAGGCTGACTGATGGGTGCAATCCGGAGACAGAAGAAGGCATCTTTAAGATCTAGCACTGAGAACCATTTGGCATTAGCTGGTACCAAACTGAGAAGAGTGTAAGGATTTGGTACTACTGGGTGCAATGGGATCACTCTTTTATTCACGGCCCGTAAGTCATGTACAGGTCGGAAGCTTTTATCAGGCTTCTCCACAGGTAACAAGGGAGTATTCCGGGCTGACTGGCATTTGACGATAATACCAGTGTCTGATAATTTTTGTAAATGTTCATGTATGCCAATTACTGCTTTTCGAGGTAGAGGATATTGGGGAATGGAGACAGGAGTTGCCATGGGTTTTAAATCAATGATTATGGGAGGGATGTCAACTGCCAGTCCAGGTGGATTATCTTCTGCCCATACACCTGGGATATTGAAAGCTTGCCAATCTTGTCTATTTTCCATGGAGGTGTAAAGTCGCCATTCTTCTTCTACAGGGAGTGCTAACATAAGGCTTTGAGTTGGGGATGGTTTTTCTCCTAATTGCATTTTCATGTTTCCATCACTATCAAAGGTGAGAGTGGCTCTAAGTTTTGACAGCATATCTCTCCCAAGGAGGGGAATGGGACATTCAGGTATATAGAGAAGTTTATGGGTAACAACGTGGCTTCCTAATTTACATGCTCTCTCTTGTAAATAGGGACAGGGTTTCATTTGTCCTGTTGCTCCAACGACAGTGGTTTGTAGTTGGCTCTCAGGGGCTACTTTAGTGTTAACCACAGACCTGGTAGCTCCTGTATCAATTAGAAAGTCTATAAACTGGCCTCCCACATTCATACAGACCATCGGCTCCCCAGGGCCAGTTGTAAATACTTCTGTCGGGATCCGAGGAACCGGTCTGGCCTAATCTTGATTCCCTGCCCAATCCTCTATCACTGCCATACCAAAGGTATCTCCCTCAAGTGTTTGAGCAGTTGCTGCTTTGGACCAGACAGGTGCCCCATACTCCTTTCTATTTCCCCTATTGTGTGGCCCTCCTCTTCCTTTCTCACTTTCTGAAGTATTTTCACTTTCTTTGTTAGGACACTCATTTTTCCAGTGGCCAACCTGGAAGCAATGGGCGCACTGGGTGAATCCTAGTCGACCTCTGCCTCGCCCTCTTCCTCCACCACGCTGGGCATTTCCTCTTCCTTTTCCATTGTAATTGTCCTGGAAGACTGCGGCAACCAACTGGGCTCTCTTTTTCACCTTTTCTTCCGCTTTCCTTTCCTCTTCTCCTTCTCGGGCAGCATATACTCGAGCAGCTACTTCAAGAATGCGCCCCATATTCATGTGGACTAATCCCTGATCCTTCTGAAGCTTACGCCTGATGTCTGGTGCACATTGACTGATAAAACTGTTTTTCAAGGCTTGGGACCCTGGACTGTCTTCTGATTCATTGTCCATATCATATGGAGACCATTTACGATATCCTTCTCTCAATCTCTCTAGGAATGCTCCAGGTGTTTCTTCTTTATCTTGGAGCAAATCATGAATTTTCCGGAGGTTTACAACTCTAGGTGGTCCCCTTTTGAGAGCCCTAACAAGTAACCGATGGTATAAATCAAGGGCAATTTTACTGTCTGGTGTGTTAGGGTCCCATCCTGGATCTCTAATAGTGGGAAATGTATTGTCCATAAAATCTAGGAGGCCATTAGGGTCTCTTGTTCCATATTCTATACGGGCTTCTTCCCTCCCTCGGCTTAGAACTAAGGTTCGTTCTTCTGGGCTAAGCAACATTTGGAGAAGTTGGCTGATGTCCATCCAAGAAGGATAGTGAGTTCCAATAATTCCCTCTACTAAGGTGGCAATAGCTGTGGGATCGTTTGTCCACGGTGCCTTTGAAGCTTTCCAATTAAGGAGATCACTACTAGTGAAGGGAACATGCTGATACACTCCCTGGACCCGGTACTGTCCTGTGGGGTTGTCTGGGGGAGGAGGAATTAATTGATTAACTACCCGGAGAGGGAACTGTCGCACCGGAGAGGTATCGCGGTCCCTACTCCGGAGGGCATAGGAATGCTCCTTTGTAATGTTTCTTTTCTCATTCCGATTAGAATCATGATCCTCGGATTTTCTCTCAGGGGTTAGGAGTTGTTGAAGTTTTGCCACACTTTCTTCAAGTTGCTGTAAACCTAACCGACCGGAGTCAGTTGGTGAATTTGAGACGGACATGCCTGCTACGCTTGGCGGCGGGACTGTTGGTGCTGGCGGTATAGGCATAGGCTCGAGCGGGGCGGCCGGGACTACGGGTAGCGGCATGTAAGGGGGTGGGGCTAGTGGCTCATCGTCTGGGAGGCTTGGATAGATAGATTTCGATTCCTCCTGGGTTCCCCTGAGTCTCCTCTGTGAACGTGTGCGAAGGACTAGGCATTTGGTGTATCTTTGTAACCAAGATGGATTCTCCTCCACTATATCAAACCATGCAGATATATAAGGGTACTGATCGGGGTGTTGGTGTCCTGTGAAATTGAGGACATCTCTAATAATATCCATGTCCAAAGTCCCTATGGCTGGCCACGTGGGCTGAATTGGAAATGCCGGCCAGTCTTTTTCACAAAATTTCTTTAACAATCCGGCCTTGCGGCTGCCGGTGGGAATACGCTTTTTGAATTCTCCAAAATGCTCTAACATGCAAGTTAGAGGTGTTTTGCGGTCTTCCTTGGATCCGCTTCCTCCCATTTTGCAAACTAGGTCTTGGGGCACCCTCACTAGCCTGACTTTACAGCTGTCTTTACTTTTCCTATTTACCTCTCCACCCAGATAGAACAGATAAAACAGACACAATAGGGAAGACGGGTTCCCAACCGACTATAGAGGATGGGGGAGTCGGTTGGTGGGAGGGTTGAGGTTTACTCTCAATCGCCACTAGCCTGTGTCACCGGACGTTCCAACGGCTGACAACAGGAACCGTAATGGCCATTCACTCAGTCACACACACAATCAGTCACTCCAACGAGAAGATCCCTCCCAGAGACCCTCTTATACTTGCCTCTCCGGAGACTGGCTGGCGTTTCCCTCCCTTTCCCCACGGTTGTTTTCAAAGCCTCTCCGTTGGCGCAAAAAGGCAATCTGAACGGTGAGCCGGCCCACGAGCGGCCACCGGTCAAAAACGGGGCCCCTCTCGATGCACCGCTTCTGAGCCGGCCTCCGAAGCAGACTCACCCCTGCAAGTCCCCAATGGACTTATCCCTGAACCTGCTCCTGATCGTCCCTCGACATCCCGGACGAGCCCCCAGAAGATGTAGTGGGACGTTCGCTAGGCTATTGAGGGAGACCAGTAATGAAGTTCAAGGAGACCAATGAGGCTCAAAACAAAACGTGTTTATTCGGCCGAGGTGGCAGCCGCCCAAAAGCGTGAAGAAACTGCCACACCAACCACGCTTAACTTACAGTTTTATAGTCTTGGTTAACTACGCAGTTTCTTTATGTGTTACATGATTGGCTATCCCATATTGCTAGGCAGATTTGGACTACGCACGTGTAGCAGGCACGTGGTAGGAACAGCGTGATTGGACAGAATTTCGCGCCCTTTTTGCAGGATTGTTGCATTGCTTGTGCACAGAACATGCAATAGCAGCATATTACTTTGTTGAGGTAATGATCGTATAAATGTGCAAAACCAATTGTTACATGATTGATTCAAAACATTTTCATAACCTTATTAAAATAAACATTAACATCAAACAATAACTATAACTGTCTATCATTTTCCCTAATGGAGATCTTATATTTTGATCTTTACATATCTGCATCAACATTTATCATTATTTGCTTTCTTCAACCCTCACAGAATGATTTGCAAAATCAGGTTTATGTTCGTATCCTACCTAGGGTTGCCAATTTTGGTTGGATGTATTCCTGGAGACATCATCACATGACAATCTTTAATTAAAGATTATTTTTTAATTCCTGGATACTCCAGGCCAATCCTGGAAGGTTGGTAACCCTAGGAATATTTTCTGGCTCAGTGCTATGTATGAACAGCAATAATAGCGTCTGGAAAAATCAAGTGTCTATTTAGGTTGACTTCTGTGTTTAGAGCTCTACTCTCCACTGGGATTTTGCTAAGAGAAACCTTTTATTTCAAGAGAACAGTGCAGGCAATTCACTTGTGTCAGAGAAGTAAGAACAAGATTTAATAATGATCATGGGGAAATGAAAGAATTGGCAAGTTTTAGGTGTGACTGTAAAATAATCGAATACAATTAAATATTAATAAATAATAAATAATATTATTAATAATAAATTAGCTTTGTGTGGCTCAAATGCTGGTCTCTCACCGACAGAAGATGATCTAATAAAACATAGTGGGTGAGGGACTTTGTCTCTGTAAAATAATCATAATTTTAAAAAACACGAAGACTTTCATAAACTTTACTACAACAGTGTTTTGTGGGTCACAAAAATTATTTTATATAGCTTGCCAGTAAAATGCACTATCAAATAAATGATCCATACTTTGCAAAACCTTGTCTTTGTAAAAGGAAGAGAGGTGTGAGCCATTCAAGAGACATAGGAGATTCAATACAAAATTAGTCAGAAGGCTTAGTAATTACTCAAAACTGAATTCCTGTGAACAGCAACATCAGCAGATTAGTTAATTTTGTCTGAAAGCCACTCAGCTGGAATGCTGACAATTAGAGACACTGGTTTCTGAGAGCTCAACACCAGACATGAGTCCCTGCTTTTACACACTTTATCCAGTTGTTCTTTTAGGTATTATGCTATTGTTCATTTAGTGCCAGAGTGTCTTATTTGTTAACCAAAGTGTTACACTGTTTATTTACAAATTCTAGCTATCTTAGGTAATGATATGGACCCATCACCCAGTCTCTGAGTTCCTAAAAATAATGTATTTATCTGCCCAACCCTTCTGTGAAATGGGAAGTACTGTCATACTCATATTACAGATAGGGAAATTAAGGCATGGAAAGACTAAGAGACTTACCCAAGGTAATACAAAGTTTGTGGCAAAGTAGAGAATTGACCTCTGTTCTCCTAAACCCTGGGCAAGTGCTATAACCACTGGATAATCCTTCCTCTCGAGTCAGAATCTAAATACTTTAAAAAAAAATACACAGACCAATGGCATCCCACGGACATAACACCACATATGGAGAAATGATAACTGAAAAAGTTAGCTAAAAATTAATAATTACGGTCAAAGTCACTTAAACAGGAAAGCATTTCATTTGGACAACACTCTTGGCTTGTCTGCACCTACAGCACTGCATCTCCCCGAGAGACAGTAGCTAAGGGCAGGTCTATACTACCCTCTGGATAGGCAGGTAGCGATCAATCTTTTGCGATAAATCGATTCCCGAGCACTCTCCCGTCCACTCTGGTACTCCACCGCCATGAGAAGCGCACGTGGAGTCAACAGGGGAGCAGCAGTGGTCAACTCAGCACCGTGAAGATACCCAATAAGTCGACCTAAATATGTTGACTTCAGCTATGCTATACCCATAGCTGAAGTTGCGTATCTTAGGTCGATCCCCCTCCCCCCCCCGCCCAAGTGTAGACTAAGGGCTTGTCTTCACTACCCGCCGGATCGGCGGATAGCAATCGATCTGTTAGTGATCGATTTCTCGCGTCTGGTGAAGACGTGAGAAATCGATCACCTGCGGCACCCCCGTTGACTCCAGAACTCCAGATTGTTGAGTGGCGCAAGCTGGAGTCGACAGGGAGCGCGCTGCTGACTGCTGCCACGAGGACGGCAGGTAAGTCTGCTGGAGATACACAAACTTCAGGTATGTGATTCATGTAGCTGAAGTTGCGTATCTGCAGTTGATTTCCACCCCTCCCCCCCATAGTGAAGACCAGCCCTCTGTCAAAAGTGGTTAGGTCAGTATAACTGTGTTGCTCAGGGGAGTGTGAATTTTTCACACCTCTACCCCCTACCTTTCACATAGTTATACCAACCTAATTTCCCAAGGTAGACCTGAACTTAGGGAAGTTTTCGTTGTGTTAAATTGAATGAGTCACCTTTACCAAATAACCAAAATTGCTCAGGTTGATTTGTTGGGACAATTTTCAATGCAAGTACCCTGTCAATTACTACAAAAGGTGTATGATTGTTATGGAAACAAATGCTTCAGCTGGATGATGAACTGTGCTGCAGACTCACAACTTGTGATTTAACATTAAAAAAACACTATCACAAAAATGCTGTAAACATAGTTACCTACCTTGCTGATAATATTTTAGATTTTTAGAGGGAAAATTGTAAAAAATACAGTTGGCTTGTTACTATGTATACCCTGTTAATTTTTCAATAATTATGCAGTTACAGAAGTCAATTTCACTTTTGTTTCACTTTCAGGTTCTTAGAGCTACAGTGTTTTGCCTTCCAAACAAGGCATGGAAATGTGTGCAATAAAAAAAATAGCTCATTTAAATTATAACCTAATGACAACATCTGTCACTGAACTCATGAGATAAAATCCTGGCTGCACTGAAGCCAATGGCAAAATCCCCATTGACTGCAAGGAGCCATAATTTCACCCATGGACCTTGTCTATTTTCCATCACAGAGCACTGGTCTCCTCTCTGTCCTCACTTATAACCTCACCACTGTTGATGAAAGAGTCTTCTGCCTCAACTTCCTCTTCTCCCCCGTCCTTTGGAATGGCTTCCTGAATCATCAACTCTCAATCTCATTTGACATGTTAGCTGAAAACAGAATCATAGAATCATAGAATATCAGGATTGGAAGGGACCTCAGGAGGTCATCTAGTCCAACCCCCAGCTCAAAACAGGACCAATCCCCAACTAAAACATCCCAGCCAGGGCTTTGTCAAGCCCGATCTCATAAATCCCTAAGGAAGGAGATTCCACCACCTCCCTAGGTAACCCATTCCAGTGCTAAATAGTTCTCCCTTGCCCCTCTCTCTTACTATCTGGGGAGAGAGAGTGATTTCATAGTTACAGAATTAAATATTTTTTCCTCAAAGCATTTTGAATAAAGTTTATATGAAAGATGATATATAAAATATAAGACTAATTCCAAAATGTGTTGAGCAATTTGCAAGATCAAGCCATATATCACATTTTATTGAATTGTATTATTTCAAAACCTGTATTTTATGAGCTCTGCATTAGGTCATTAAATCTTTTTTTTTTTTTTTTTTTTTTTGGACACAGTGGTAAGTAGATTTAAGAAGATGCGAAGCATATTACTTGAATTTTACCTTCTTTCAGTGCAGTTTCCTAAATTATGATTATATATCCTCATGCATGCTTTATATAGGAACTAACTTTCTCAACTACTGAAAATTAAATTGTGTTTTTATCAGTCACCAGGCAATCCAATTAGTGTCAGTTTTCAAAAGGAACTTAACACTCTTTGCCTGATGCTTCTTCAAACACTTCTACTTTAATCCTTATTTAAATACAGTGGAACATTTGCAAGAGGTGCAAGTTCTTCAACTAGTTCAACTGCATTCTCTAAAGCCGCATTTTTGGCAGTTTAGCAGTTATGACACAATAAAGTCAAAATAATCAAAGCATATCTTCAAAGAATATTACAGGGCTTTCTCTGTACAACGCCCACTGAAGCATCAGGAGTCCTGTGGCTTAAGATTCCACTCAGTTTAGAACCTACAACCCAACAAAATACTACATGGCAGAATAGAATTTCCCACTAAAAATAGAAACAAAAGGAACCTGACAAGTATTCCAGATATAGCTTCCCTTTTAGTATGAAATTGATCCTGCAAGGATCTACACCCACTTCTCTCTTGCAGTAGGCAATGGGGAAGTAACTTCAAAGGTGCCTCTGAATAATATGCCAGGGCCAGAGTAAGGTGAAAACACTGGTGCAAAACATCTGCAAAATGGGCACACGGAGTGAACAGTCACCATGCCAACCCCAGCAGGGAATGAAACAGTCACTATGAAGGGGTACAGTGAAGCCCCCAACTGAATAGGCAACAGATTGTGCACCTGTAAATTCCATCACCCACCTCAGCTCAGCCAGGAACTGAGCTCATTCTATCAGAGGCTTTATGCAAGAGGGGTGAATTTAAACTCTTCTGAATATACAAGTTGTGAGAAAAATTCTACCAGGCATGAAGTTTTATTTCTATAAGAAAACAGTACTTGCACTTTTAAGGGCATGTCTACACTACAGGCCCCACAGTGGCACAGCTGCAGCTATGCTACAGTAAGTCCCTTAACATAGAAGCTTCCCATGTTAATGTAAGAGGTTTTTCTGTTGATGTAGCTTAATCACCTTACCAATGAATTGTAGCTAAGTCAATTGAAGAACTCTCCCATCAACCTAGGTGTATCTAGGGGATTGGGTGGGTTTAACTAGCATGCCGCAGGGTGTAAATTTTTCATATCCATGAGTGACGCAGCTAAATTGATCAAAATATTAAGTGTAGACCAGGCTCAATAAAAACTAAGATCTGTTCTTCTAACAATGTTTCACTTCAGAACCTTCAGCTAAACAGCCTGCAGAAGTTAATTAAAATTAAATTAAGACCATGACCCTGTAATCTCATTTGCATGAGCTAGCCACTGAAACGCCAACAACAGAGTTGGAGTGCTCTGTGGTTGGTGGCCCATACCCCGCCTGGGGGGTGACGGGCAGAGAGAGAGAGAGCCTCTGCACGTCAGCAGGGTCTCAGATGGGTGCAGAAGTCCACAGACAAGTCCACAGATTGCAGAATAAGGGTCTAAATTAGGATCCAAGTTCTCCACATGTGTATGGCTTCCAGTGAATTTCAAAGGAAAGGCAGGCATGTGAGGGCATAGTTTTATCTCAGGTTTGAGGTTATTTTGGGGGGGATGGGGAAAGAGGAGGGTACCAGTTTCAAGGATTGAGGGAGGAAGAATGGGGCCAGGGAGCAACACCCGTTAAAATTATTTGTGTACATTTCTGTCATCTCTATACTTCTTTCCTAAAGTATTTCTAGAAGAAAGCAATACAAGTTGCAGTCAGGCCTTGTCTAGACTAGGATAAAAAGCTGTGTTGTCAGAACATGTTACATGTTTGAGAAAATCAATGTAGGCAAGGCACACTGCCTTTAACATGCGCTAAGGACTACGCTAACAGAGTTTAAGCATAGCAAGCAGCCTAGTTAACTCCACTACTTTAGTTTGTATTTGAGTAAACACTGCTTTGAAAACACTAGACAAAGCAACTTGTACTTTTAATGTGTTAGCTAGTCAAGATAAACCCTGGGAAGGAAAAGCTCCATCCCAGAGTTTAATTCCACCAGCACACATTAGCAATACACCTTCCTTCTGAGCGAAGACATGGCCAGAGACCATACTGCTTTCCTGTACCTCATTAGAGAACGTCATCCATTTTAGTCCCAGTTTAACTGACATTCCACCGAAAGCCAGTGTTCACTCTGTTCATTGCTTTCAACTGACATTATGAACACTGCATCAGGAAAATTCAGTTAAGGGAAACTTTGCATATGTTAAATAAATAAACCAAATATAATTTTTACACTTCCTCTATCAATTGGTGTCTGTCATGTGTCCCAGTCACATATTTTGTCCTTGAACAAGTTGAGTTTAACGCCAACATTTTACTCAGCTTCATCAGAGCAAACTTTTTGAAAGAAATTGATGGACTCTTTAACAGTCAGCATTTAATAACATCCTGACAGTTGAACTTGTCAACTACATTGGTTTCCTTTTTCCAGATTATTAGTACACAGTCCCATAGTTCCCTTGGGCTATGTTGTCCACAGAACTGTACCTTTCAACCTTTATTTTAAAAATAGCACTTTTGACCCTTTTCACAGTCAGTGGCTAGGGTTTTTAAAAGAGATATCTTAAAGGGATACTAACTTAACATACTGAGGCAGAAGAGTGGGTTTTTTAATTTACTCATTTTACAGGTTACATTTAAGGTTACAACAAGTTAAAGTAATCAGAAATTATAAATTGCTAGCCTTTAGTTTGTTTACTCAGTGCATTTAACAGCAGTCCATTTAATTGTTTCCCTCTTGAGACAGTCAATTTCAACTTATTTTCTGTGGGTTTTCCCCACAGGAAAAAGAAACGCCATTTTAAAATAACTAGTTAAATGCACATAAATTGACAGGGGGACTCAGGAATTGGGATGGTACCTAAAAACTATGGTTTTTTGGGAGGGGCTTATAATTTACTTATTTTTACAAGTTTAATGCCCTTTGAGAATAAGGCAATGAGACACAACAGACCTCAAAAGGGCAACCCACATGAATTTCCCCAACAACTTCAAGAGTAGGAGAGAAAAAAGAGGGGACACCTAAAATGCTACCTTAGGGCAGGGAAATCAGGAGCAGTAGACACATCATGTAATTAAACATGGCATTTCCTAGCAACTAGTTCACCTCAAACAAAGAAAAATGAAATCCACCATCCAGATTTATGAAACACGAAACAGCCTTTCGTGTTCAAAGGATCCCGTCTCTCTATTAAACTTCCTAACCTCAAAGCCTCATTCTACTACAGTCATCAGTTCCCTGGGGAAGAGCTGGACTCCAAAGCCTGTCAGAAGCACTCAGACATCCATAACAGTCACTTGGGGCTACAGGTGCTACCTTTGCAACTGTCCTCACCCAGAAAGCAGCAGCCCCAAACCTGATCTCCCTCATGGCACTGCTACCATCACTGTTTATATTACAGAAGTTCCTAGATGCCCCAGTGAAGATAGAGGTCTCACTATGGTAGGTATAAACACACACAGCATGAGATGGCCCCTACCAGAAAGAACTACTGACAGCCTAAATAGGCAACAAAAATGTAGTACACAAAGAACACAAAAGCAGATAAATAACTAGCAAGCTCCATGCTTCTGTTTATTAGTTTCCCCAGTACTATTCCCCTATCCCTATATACAGATTCCTCCTGCCTCATTATTACTGACCCCAAAAGCCCTTCTTTCAACCTGCCTGCCACAGAGGAATAGCCTGCTTCCAAAGACAAAGTAAGCAGGGAGGGAATGCTGACATTCCAGATGCTGCAGTCAGATCCTCTCAGCAGGACCCTTGCATCTATAAATAGGTCAGGCTGCAGCACTCAAACCTAGACTACCAGGTCACTCTGCTCAGTCTTTTTGCAATTCTTAGTTCACCTTTAAAACATGATTATATTTAAAAGCTGAATGCAATATTCCATCTGAACTGGTCCTGATCAAAATGAAACACTGGCAATGCAGCCTTCCTAATTTGAATATAGAAAATACAAGAGACAATATTTGAGTTAAAATGTATTGTCAGCATGGCTAACTTGTATATTTTTTGTGTAAAAAAAGGGAAAAATACATTTTCTAAGCCTAATGTTAACAAACATCTTTACGATTTTACAATATTAACACTCCTCCTGCAGTGCTGAAAATTCAGAAATAACTGTACTTAGTGTTTCTGAGCCAGAAATTGATAACCATTATGAACAGAAACTGAACAAGATGACTGTAATTTTCACAAATAGGGTGGTGTTACTGTCCATGCTGGCTTTAGGTTGAACCAGTTAACATAAGTGGTGAAAATGAAATATGATGGTCAGAAACTTCAGTGTCAGTAATTTACTGGATTGAAACAAAAAATGCCTTAAAATGTTAATTCTGCCAATATCCGTTTAAGAACCATGGTCAGCCCATTTTAACCTTAGATTTCTTGGCCTTTACTGATTTATAAAACTGGAGTTATTTACAGGATTTCTTTTTAAAGTTCAGACTTTCCCCTTCTGCAGCCTGCTCTTCATCCCCCCCTCCCCCCTCCCGACGGGTATTCATCAACAGATACAACACAGTTGTGCCAAATCAACCGTTACTCAAACAGTTTGCACGGATGATTCATCATCAGCCTATCAGGGCAACAGCGCTGGAGGAAGTGGAAACATTATAAAGATTGAGCTGACGGCCCCTTTCCTGCCTTGAGTTTTACGGGGCAGATTTTGCTCCTCTGGCGGGCTTGGCTGCGCGCGGTCCTGCTCAAGTTCCCTCCAACACAAAGCAGCGCGCCCCCCGCGAGGCGGACTTCCCCTTAGCGAAGCGAGGCAGGCGGCCAAATGCCTCGGCTCCAGGTGCGCCTGGGCAGCCAGGAGCGCCGCCCCACGCTGGGCTCTTGCCCGGGCGGTGGTGGCCTCTCCCGGGGAAGGATTTGGCCGGGCGTGAGTCACTCGCACCCTTGTTTGTTTCACTGTCCGTCCCCCCCACGCGAGCCGGAGCGGGCGCTGAGCTCCCCTGCCCAGCCCGGCCGGGACAGCCTCGCCAGCGCCTTTCTGCCGCTCCCCGGGATGAGGGGGAGTCCGCCGGGGGGGGGGCTGACAGGGGATCGCAGACCCCCCCCCCCCCGATTCCCCAGACTGCGGCTCCTCCTCCCGCCACGGGGATCCCGGCCCCACCCGCGCGGCGAGGGGCAGCGGGCCGGCGAGGGAGGCGCCGAAGTTGCCCCGTGGAAACTTTCACTTTAACCCCCCCGCCTCACCTGAGGAGCCGGCCCGGGCCCGGCCAGCAGGGAGCGGCCGCTTCTCGCGCCGGCCAGGGGCTGCTGCCAGCTCCCCCTGCCGCTCCGGAGCAGCTGCCCTGCCCGCGGCAGCATCGTCCTCCTCCTCCGCCTCCTCCCGCCGCGGGGCCCGGCCGCCCCGCTCCCCCCGGCGCCCCTAGGGCAGGCTCAGGAGGCGGCGGCGGTGGCTGCACCCGGCGGCGTCCCGCAGCCCGGCCCCGGCGCTGAGACTCGGCGGCTCCGCTGGCTCCTGCCGCGGAAGGGGCGGCGAGTTAAAGGCGAGGGCGCTGCCGCCGGATCCCGGGTTTTCGTTGGGCCGACAAAAAGAGGCGGCCGCTGGTGGGGGCAGAGGCGGCGGCTGCGGGGGACCGAGCCCCGGGGCAAAAGCCTGGAGGGGGCGGGTCTCACCACACAGCGGCTGGGGGGCTCCGAGGGCGGCCACGGACTCTAGCTGGTGGCCGCACCTACCGTTTGTCCTAAAGTACTTGATTCATTTTAGGGAAAAATCACTAGACATGCACGTGGCACATCCCGGTCCCTGTCATTTCCTACTGGGGAGGTTGGGGGGGGGGGGGGGGTGGTGTCTGTTTGCAGAATCAATCATAGAAATAATGCTGCGAAAAGCGATAGTTGCATGCTTGTTAATATCACTTTTTGCAGCAAGCCCCCGGCGGGGGGGGTGGGGGAAGCACCGGGCCCGGGGAAGGTAGTGGGGACCAGGAGCTATGGGTTATGTATATGATCTTTTAACCATTCAATAACTCTGTTTAATACCCTTTAGTTAATTTACAAAGGAGTGGCTGACAGCGTGATAGTTGAATAAGATCCGAGACCCAGGGCGAGGGGGAAAGAACGTCACATAGGGTGGAGTTTGGATTTTCCATAACCCTCTCCGCCTTAGAGCTTTGTGCCTAGATAGGAGCCAACGACTAAATGCCTAAAGGGGACGGGGTTAGGGTTTTTACTCACCAGTGTGGTACTAACGAAGCTCTTGGATGACTGTTCTAAGTAGTTAAACCAAGGCTATTAGATGACTCTTCAACTCAGTGCCAGAGGAAGAAATAGAATTGAAAGATTCAAGCAGCTGCAGTAACTGAATCCAGGTCCTGCTCTCTTGAATTACTCAGGCTAGTGAAATTAAGCACATACTTAATTGAATAAACACTTGAGTATATTTTATCTAACATTGATTTGAAAATCAAGGAGCTAATTCCAATCTCACTTATGCTTCAGTAATGAAGCAACTGTGCTTAAATAGATGTATTTGCACCAGTTTGAGATAATCATCAGCTCCACCAAATCCAGTACTATATTATACTCTGAAAATTTGGAATAAGTGGATCATTTTTGTGAAGCTTAAGTTTACATGTGAACATCTGAAATTACAAAAGGAAAAATAGAGAAAAATGTTCTAGAACTACTGGAAGAGCTAAAGGATACTAAACATTTGATTTAGGTCTGAAACAAATTTTAGTTTTTTTTCCAGCAGCTACAAAATAAAAACAATCTGGATGCAGAAGAGAGGACCAGATGCAATTACAGCTCTTTGCTAGCATTAGTGAGATCATTTCTAACATCTCAAAGAATCCAATGTCAAATTGGATTTAAAAATAACCCTTCCAAAACACATTTAGTATCTTACCTTGAAAATTTGATAAGACCTTGACACAATGCCTCATTGATGACTTAGCTTTGCAATAAGCAATATATACAGCATCAAAAACGAGACATTCATATTCCTTCTTATATTATGAGTAAGAAGATACCACCTACTATGCTATAAAGGAAAGAGTTTACAGTTTTCTAGTTGGAAGAAGAGAACACTGCAAGAGACGCCAACCTTCGATCAGAATTTTAAAATGCTAAACAAAATTTGACTGGAGCCCACAAAAGTCTTAATTAGTTGGGTCTGAAGGACACAAATTGTTCCTGGCAGTGCTTAAAATCTACAGGAACATCTGCACGTTTTGGAATTGTGCTCAGGTGAAAGCATATAGGTAAACTATATTTGCTTAAAACATGGCAATATTACCTTGTGAATCGAGCCCCTCCCACAAAGCTCAAAGGGAAGTTTAAAATGCTCAGGCTTATTAAGAAGATATTTAAGAAGATACTCTAGACACTGGACATATATCACTAGTTATTGTACCTGAATAGACATGCATTTCTTATACGAGACTTTTCTTGGACATGTCCAATAAAAAACAATTATTTTTTCCTAAAACACTGAAAATCCAAAATGTAGAGAAAACATCCTTCTCTCCCCCACATACACTTTCTTTGTTTTGCCTATCCTATTCCACTTTTTTCCATCTTAATTTTAGTTTCCTTTATTTCAACCATATGATTACATTATGGGTATGCTATCCTTCTGCAGGAGTAGATGTCTTTCTCTATTTTCTAAACTGTTTGTGCATGGATTAGTTACACTTTGGAGGAAGGAGGCAATATTGAATGCAAATCTGTATTGTAAAAATCTTTCAGACTTCAGCTTCAAAATACACTTCAAGTGTGTAAATGAAAGTACACAGAAAATATTTCACAAACAAGACCAGGTGTAGCCTCCATTTCTATTATACTGCAGCCAGCGAACAGCAAGCATAGAACAAAAAGATTGTTTTAATATTTACGACATTAAAATATATTCTAATATGTCTCAATGCTTTGTGGAGCCACCATATTATCAGAAGGTGAGTGCCTATACTACAAGTACAATGCAGGAATCTAATAGAAATACTAAAGGGCATTACAGAATTAAGGAAAAGCAGTTGTGTGTGGTGAGATAAGCTTGGATGCACCCAAACTTGATGCATCATTAATGAATTTAGAGGAACACTTTAGAAAGAAATCGGAACTTAAAAATCTGCCCCTTATCAAATATCTTATTTAAAAAAATCATAAGTCTGTTTTTGCCTCTGCCCTCAAAAAAAGGTCATTTTTATTCTAGAATAAGAAAATTTCAGTTAACTGAGCACATAATAGACAAAGGCATGGGAAAATGGAACTACAATAGACACTTGCTTTATAATTTTGTTGAAACAGACATACCATATAATGAATGTACCACCACTGTTAATTATTCATTCTTGCAGGCTATGCTCACATATTCCCTTAGTGGTAACATGGTTCTTTTGCTGTGAGGCCAAAGTTTGATTTATGAAAATGAACTTTCCCTCTTGTGGTACCATGCTGCTCCTGCAGCAAGAGGTCTCTGCTTTAGAAAAAAAAAGTTATTGGCAATTAAACCAGAATTCTTTCCCATCTCCCCCCTTTGCTACAAAGGAACATTTTTCCTCCACCTCCAAATATGTGTTTCGTTGCCAAAAAAGAGCAATTATTTATATTGGATGGAGTTACTGTAGATTAGCAGATCTTATATTTTGTATTTCTGTGGTTGTTTGCCGTAATCTTGATAGACATAAACGTAGGTTTCTACTACAAAAATAGTTCTAACTGTCCCCTTTTATTACTGCTTTGCCAATGGCCATGAAGACACCCCCTTACTAAATGAAAGCACCACAGTTATGCATTCCTCAGCTGAAAGACACTAGTTCCATCCAGCACAGCAACACAATATATTTTAAACGAGTAGTAAGGAATCACCCTCATTATACTACTTTATTTCTCTATCTCCTTCAGAGTCCCAAACACAAGCTTCGATACACATTGTTCCATAAGTCTGGTTGTGGTTCAATTCAAGTCTACGACTCCTTTTATTTGGAAAGGTGGATATTTTTCTTCTTCAGAGAAAAGCATTTCTGAATTAACAATCTTGTAATAAAATATTTAAAATTATCTCAAAAGAAAAAAAATACAAATATTTCTCTGGAGTGGGCTGTATCTCTGTACTGCTTTGCAGCAGGACAGGTCACTTTCATCCCACAATTTAAACTCCAACCCTAAATAATTCGGATGAGCTATATTCTTGACAGTCTTCTCAATGCAGCAACCTCACAATTTTAATCTCTTTTCAGTAGCTTAGTATCCCAAAGAATATCTCTATTCGGACAAAGGTCCTATTTTAACTGGGTTTCAGCCACACCATGTAGGGTAACCTGATCTGTAACCCAAGCATGTTGCTACAGGCAAATGTTTCCTTGAAACCATTTACCGGGTGTAAATATTTTACATTTTGCCACAACTGTCTCCTGCCACAAAGCAAAATATTATGGTTTTCTTTATATGCACCTAGATAGAAGGTTGCTTACACATATTCAACACAGCCTGCCCAGGAAGTATGGTGCCATTGGTGTCTGACAAGAGGAAAAGTGAACCCTGACAGCTGACCACCTTGGCAGAAAAACAATTTTCATTACTTTCCAGAGTTTTGTACTTTTATTTAGTTCACTATTTGTAGATGGTACCAGACTAATGCACACTAGGAACTCATGACACCCAGCATCAAAAACTCTCCTGCGAACGTAAATGACAAGTGATGGATATAAATATAAAATTGTGTGTGGGGCTCAGTACCCAGGCCCATTTAATTCTTGGGTTTCTCTGCTACGGCTATTAGTAATGGTAGTCTCTATTGTGATGCCCCTGGACAGTAAAAATAATATAGGCAGAAGTCCAGCAGCAGACCGGGGACTAGCTGATTTATTGCATTGCCCCATGGGCAAGAGATGTATCTGCATTCGGTGCAAGCAAGTCATGACTTGCAAAGAGTAAGGGCTCTTGAGACTAGAGTTGGTGAACTGGAGGACCTAAGGGAGACAGGGCAGTAAACAGATGAAACTGTCTGTGGCACAGTAAAGTAGTCCCACTCCCAGTCTGACCGCCTCTATGTTGTCAAGAGGGAAGAAAGTGTTGGGGGAAGGAGAACATCAAGATGAAGTGAAGGAAAATAATCCCCTGGTTGGGATTCTCCTTCCAGATGTTATGGTATCTTCATACCACTTTGGGTATTAGGTACCCAGTTACTAGGAAAAGACAGATAACAGTAATGGGGGATTCGATTATTAGAAATAGATATTTGGGTTTGTGAGGACCAGCAGAACCGCATGAATTGTCTCTTGGGTGCAAAGTTGCAGACCTCTTCAGATATCTAGATAGACTTATGTGCAGCTATGGGGAGGAGCCGTGGTTGTGGTACATGTAGGTACCATGACACAGGAAAAGGTAGGCTGCTAGGTAAGAGATTGAAGTCCAGGACCTCCATTGGTAGCATGCTCTGAAATGGTTCCAGTTCCAAGCGCAGGGCCAGTTACACAGGCATAACTGCATGGTCTCAATGCATCAATGAGATGATAGTGTTAGGAAGAGGGATTTAAGTTTATTAGGAACTTGGAACCTTTTGGGAAAGGAGGAGCTTGTACAGGAAGAATGGGCTCCACCAAATCAAAACAGAACAAGGTTGCTGGAATGTAAAATTATAAAGGCTATAGAGGAGTGTTAAACTAAGGAGCAGGGGGAAGTCAACAGGTGCAGAGGAGCACATAGTTCAGAGAGACATCTGAAGATTTATTAAAGGGGGTACTCTATATCCTAGTAAAGAGGAGAGAAACGGAAGTTGATAAAATACAGAATAGAACAAAAACAGTCAAATGAAGCAGAGTCCCATTCAATTACATCACATGAAGGCAGACAACTAAATACTGACAAATGTTATAAGTGTTTGTATACAAATGCAAGATGTCTAAATACTAATATGGCTGAACTTGACTGCCTGGTATTAAATTAGGATATTCATGTAATATGCATCAGAAACTTGGAACAATGACAATCAATGGGACACAGTAATACCAAGGTGCAAAATACATAGCAATGACAGAATAGGTCACGCTGGTGGGAGAGTGGCATTATATGTAAAAAAGCACATAACCAAATACAGTAACAGTCTTAAATGAATCAAACTGTACCACTGAATCTCTATGGATAGAAATTCCATGACTGAATGAGTAGAACAGTACAAATAGAATATCGATCACCTGAGCAGGATGGTGACGATGACTGTGAAATACTCAAGGAGACTAGACTGGATATAAAAAAGAAAGCCCAATAATAATGGGGCTTTCAACTATCCCCATATTGACTAGAAATGGTCACTTCAGGATGGGATGCAGAGATATAACTTCTAGACCCCAGTACTGTGCTTTCAAAAGCAGTTAGTCCTGGAATCCACAAGGGGAGAGTATCAGAGGAGTAGCTGTGTTAGTCTGGATCTGCCAAAGCGAGAGAGAGAGTTCTGTGGCACTTTATAGGCTAACAGATGTATTGGAGCATAAGCTTTCATGGGTGAATACCCATTTCATCAGATGCACAATGCAGAGTCAACCTGTGAAACTCTTTGCCACAAGGTGGCAAAAAAAATGGGTACAAGCCCATCAAAAGTTATTAGCCGAGATGGTCAGGGACGAAACCCCATGCTCAGGTGTCCCTAAACTGCTGACTACTAGAAGCTGGGACTGGACAACAGGGGATGGATCACTCAAATTGCCCTGTTCTGTTCACTCCCTCTGAAGCAACTGGAACAAACCATGGTCAGAAGACACGATACTGGGCTAGATAGACCATTGGACCAAACTACCAGAACAGCTACCCGATAGCTTCCATTACTATGCACCTTGGCTGAATTCAAAACAACAGATTAAGATTAAGAGGTTATTTTAGTACTAGTGCCTTGAACCATTCAGTTTATACTATCTTTCAGCAATCTCAAGAGTTTCTGACCTCAGCTACTTTCAATGGCTAGAAGGCTGGATTGTCTTCTGTTTTTGTTTCTATGGCACACTTTTTTTTAAAAAAAATCATAGATCCTTGCTTCATATGCAGATTTAATATGGCAAAAAGCCTTTGTTAATTTATTAAATTACTCATCATAAAAGCACATCCCCCACTTTAGAATGCTACTTATGAGAGGGTCTTTATGCTTCGTCAGGATGGTTGCACACACTTCTTGGTGGGAGCACATATCTTATGGCTTGGACCTAATTCCTTCATGGTGGTTGGAAAAGAGACATCTGATATTAGCCTATCATATAAAAGCCAAAAACTACTATCTTTTCCATTCTGTAAATTGCTTTTACTAAACAAATAGCTCTCATATGTATTTTTCATAACTTTTAAATACAAAATACATAGAAGAATAAAGCTTCAAGTAGCAGTTTTACAGACTGGGTCCCCATAATCATTGTTTTGAATGTTCCTGGATAATCAATGTAAAGTTTACAAGTCTGTATATTCTGAAGAACTATTAAGATTATGCCAATATCCCCTTCTGACACCTTTTCACTCATCTTATTCTTCAATAGCTTTTACCCTTAATTCAAATGTGCAGTACAAATAGAACAAATATATGTAGTTACTTGCATCTTGTTGTCTGCAGAACTACAGGCTAGTGTCACTAAATCAGGACATTTAGGTTTAGTCTACACTAGAAGCGCTACAGCAACGCAACTGCACCTGTGCAGTTGGTAAAACGGCTCTATGCTGATGAGAGAGAGAGCGCTCTCCAGTTGGCATAATAAAACCACCTACTCCAGAGGTGCACCTATGTCGGTGGGAGCATTACACAGCCCTGTCCACACTAGCGCTTAGGTTGCTGTAACGTATGTCAGTCAAGGGAGTGGCTTGTTCATACCCGAGTGACAAAAGTTATACACAAATAAGTGGTAGTGTGTATAGCAACTGACTATAAAGATGAACAACAAAGATTTACTTATGTGCTATTCTTGATGTACTTGAGTATATTTAATTAGGAAAAAGATACTTATTTAAATTTGTGTATCTGCAAAACTGATGTGGTGCAAACACTCAGGAAAACACGCTTTCAGGATTTAATTAATCATAAAACAGTTGCAATATCTAGCTATTAAATGTTTCTATTGAATAGAAGGTACATATTCAATCTGAGTTCATCTTTCCAGGTTTAGGGTTGTTAATATTCAACTTCTTGAATGCTTTAAAAAAAAATGTTTTTCTGGACTTTTTGTTTAAAAGAAAAAGAAAATGTGCTAGCATTATTACCATTTAATTACTTAGCACTTCTTAGTTCAATTACCTGAACACATACAAATTTAATTAAAACAAACAAGTGACAAGTTCAGACTGGGTCATATGACTGACCAATTCTAAATCAGCAATTGCAGTGGATAGCCAAACACAGTTCCTCCTCCTGCACCTGACCACCAATACCAGATTTTAACTTCAGAGCTTAATCTGTGTTCACAAACCCAGCCATTTAGTTACATATATTAGCAGAAATGATATTATAAAGAAGGCTAGTAGCAAGGTGATTACATTTTGAAATAAGCTTCGTCATTTACCAACCTTTCAAATAAAATATTACTTTTTTTTTTGTCTCTTAACATTTTTATATCCCTTATTTTTAATAACAGCAGAAATCCTGTCTCAGGATCCCATTCAATGATTAATCATGATTATTCTAAGTACCACAAAACTGAGTTGCAGAAACCTGGGCCAGGATTGCTGAGATTACAAAATGTTGGGACATTATGCTTTTTCACAAGACAAATATGTGAAAGGACCCAACACTAACCTTTATTGATACACTGATTGCTCATTTCAAACTATGAAATAGTTTCTCCTCCCACTCTAGAAATCTGTGAAATAAAGTGGTAAACATATTCTCTTCAACAGTGAATTTTAGATTCAGTATTAGAGTTCAATTTCTAAATGATTATCAGTTGCATACATATAAAAACACACGATCAAGCAAAATATTTTTAATTAGTAAGCTGATCATAAATAAATCCATGTAAAAGAATCAACAGGATTACAAAGTTGGGTTTTTCCTATGTGATTCAGATTTCTTAATATGTATCATCTCTCAGTCAACCTCATTTTAACTGGGCAAAATGATCTATTATTGAATACGCAACACTGCTGCACGCTGAGCAATTCATTGTGTAGTTACATTTTTACATTTTCTTTACAAATGTAACACTTATGTACATTATATGTTTTATTTCTACAATTCATGTACTGTATTGAAACTCTAGAGTCTTCACAGGGAAAATGCTGAAGTCTTTTAGTGAATATGAATCGTTCCTTTTAAAAAGTAATATAAACAAACACCATAATAGCACTGCCCTTGGCACCTCTGCAAGAGTCTGACTCCAGAAAGGTTATCATAATAAATGTAAGAAAAGGTTTGATCTAATTTTACATATCATTAAGAAATATCATCCCACATAGCTACGTAAATTCAACAGCTTGCAATAAACAGAGCACCATACTGCTGCACTACTGGAAACGTGTATAAACCAGTTAAAAATGTACTAGTGAAAGAGCTTCATTACTCCTATCATTTTCAGTCTGAAGCAAAGCCGTAAAATTCCTCCAGACGTGTATTTTTCCTTTAGTTGCAAAGCTTCCGATACGATGCTTTGCGCTGTATACTGTGAAGAGCAAATGCCTGTTGCTATGTGCTTCTCTCACAGATAACGTTTTTATCCAAAGTTGGGAACATTCTTCTTCTTACTTCCACTTTCACTTACAAATCTGCTGTTGAATATGAAGTAAGAATTCATAATAAGAGAATGCTGCTTCTGTCCGGTCTTCAATTAAGTGCTGGAAAAAATCTGTTTTTGCAGGACTCTCATCTCTGAAACAGAAGAAAATATTAGTCAAAGCACTAAACACTACGAAAAACTATTATGAAGACAAGTATAAGCAGGAAGTCCGTATACTGCATATTGCTCTTGGAGAGCTAGGATTCAGCAAAAAATGCTATTAAGTAGAGCTAATAGGGAATTTTCCACTGATTTTCTGATGAAAAATGCCCTTTTCACAAAAACCCAAATTTCCTGTAAGGAAATTTCAGTTTTGCCAAAAGGGACAGTTCCTAGTTGGAAGGCTGCCAAGGCTCAGCACCCTGACTCTCCACCTCTCTTCCACCTCAGGGGGGTTAGAGGCAGAGAATCAGAGCACTCAGCCTTCCCATCACCTTGAGTGTGAGAGAGAGCACTCCCACTAGAGAAAGAGGAGGGATGGGGGAGAGGATGCTGAGTGGCTAGGCTCTCCAGCTGCCAGAGCTTGGGGGTAACCGAGGGTATGTCTACACAACAACTAGACACCCACAGCTGGTCCATGCCAGCTGACTCAGGCTGTAGACAGGCTCTTGGACCCTGCGAGGTGGGAGGGTCCCAAAGTTCCCAAGCCCGGAAGTCTACACAGAAATGAAACAGCCCCACAACCTGAGCCCCAGGAGCCTGAGTTGGCTGGCACGGGCCAATTGCTGGTTTTTCTTTGCTGTGAAGACATACGCTAGTAGTCCAGCTCTCTCCCTCTTCAGCAGCCAGGCTGGAAAGTCCTTATCAATTTCATAGAATCATAGAATATTAGGGTTGGAAGGGACCTCTGGAGGTCATCTAGTCCAACCCCCTGCTTAAATCAGGACCAATCCCCAACTAAATCATTCCAGCCAGGGCTTTAATCAAGTCTGACCTTAAAAACCTCTGAGGAAGGTGATTCTACCACCGACCTAGGTAACCCATTCCAATGCTTAACCACCCTCCTAGTGAAAAAGTTTTTCCTAATATCCAATCTAAACCTTCCCAACTGCAACTTGAGACCATTACTCCTTGTTCCGTCATCTGCTACCACTGAGAACAGTCTAGATCCATCCTCTTTAGAACCCCCTTTCAGGTAGTTGAAAGCAGCTATCAAATCTCCCCTCATTCTTCTCTTCTGTAGACTAAACAATCCCAGTTCTCTCAGCTTCTCCTCATAAGTCTTTCCAATTTTTCCACATCCTTCTTGTAGTGTGGGCCACAAAATTGGGCACAGTACTCCAGATTTGGCCTCACCAATGTCGAATAGAGGGGAACAATCACATCCCTTGATCTGCTGGCAATTCCCCTACTTATACAGCCCAAAATGCCATCAGCCTTCTTGGCAACAAGGGCACACTGTTGACTCATATCCAGCTTCTCATCCACTGTAATCCCTAGGTCCTTTTCTGCAGAACTGCTGCTTAGCCATTCAATCCCTTGTCTGTAGCAGTGCATGGGATTCTTCCGTCCTAAGTGCAGGACTCTGCACTTCTCCTTGTTGAACCTCATCAAATTTCTTTTGGCCCAGTCCTCTAATTTGTCTAGGTCCCTCTGTATCCTATCCCTACCCTCCAGTGTATCTACCACTCCTCCCAGTTTAGTGTCATCTGCAAACTTGCTGAGGGTGCAGTCCATACCATCCTCCAGATCACTGATAAAGACACTGAATAAAACCGGCCCCAGGACCGACCCTTGGGGCACTCCGCTCAATACCAGCTGCCAACTAAGCATGGAGCCATTGATCACTACCCGTTGAGCCCGATGATCCACCCAGCTTTCTATCCACCTTATGGTTCATTCATCCAGCCCATTCTTCTTTAACTTGCTAGCAAGAATATTGTGCGAGACCGTATCAAAAGCTTTGCTAAAGTCAAGGAACAACACATCCACTGCTTTCCCCTCATCCACAGAGCCAGTTATCTCATCATAGAAGGCAATTAGGTTAGTCAGGCATGATTTGCCCTTGGTGAATCCATGCTGGCTGTTTCTGATCACTTTCCTCTCCTCTAAGTGCCTAAGGATTGATTTCTTGAGAACCTGCTCCATGATATTTCCAGGCACTGAGGTGAGGCTGACTGGCCTGTAGTTCCCTGGATCCTCCTTCTTCCCTTTTTTAAAGATGGGCACTACATTAGCCTTTTCCCAGTCATCCGGGACCTTTTTCACTTTTTGCCTGTGCTCAAATTTTCTGGTTTGCTAACCAAAATAGTTTTTTTTCTTGAAAGTGTCATGTTTTGACTTTGTAAAATCTTGGACAAAAATATTTTAAAAAACATGATTTTTTTCCACACTAAGGGATTTTCATTTTCTGGACAACTCTGCTAATAAGGGTGCCAGTTTCCCACAGTAAAAAAACGACCTTCTTTCCTATTATAAAAACAGGAGCTCTAGAATCTGGGTTAAAAATTAGGGAGAGGAAAAAAAAAAAAACATGAAAAATCTTTAGCCTTAAAAAACACAACAAAGACTTAAACAGTTAGGAAAAAAGGATTTTTGTGGATGCAGTTACCATAATTCTGTTGACAGCAATGGACTTTGGTTTGGTTAACTTTTAAATTGTTTATATAATTTTCAAGATTATAGTCACTGCTGACATATAATCCTCAATTTTTTCCTTCTGCAGGCGGAACAGAGAAAGGAGAGTGAAAGGGGCAATAAGGCTCCAATCCAGAAAACACTTTCAAATGGGCTTAACTTTCAGCACATCAACGGAATCCTTGAAGCTACTGCAAGTTAAAAGCTAAGCAAAATTTTTTGCAGAATCTTAAGACTCTAAATTCACTGGCTGTCTACATCATTTGTATAGCACCTACTGTAATTATGCCCCACTCCTTATAAAGGTCCCAGGATGCTACTGTAATTCAAACAGCAGCAGCTAGGCTAAGAATTAAATATTGAATTTCAGCCGTAGCGTTGAATTTTTTGACTTTTATTATTTTGGGTCACAAGGAATCACTAGACAAAATCAACTGAAATTACCGATAATCATTTCTTTAAATAGTTTTTGATGTATTCAATTTTTAAAACGTTTACCCAAGAAACACATATATTATTCTCAGTTAACCAATAAGGTCTGAAAAGTAAGAAGTCAAAGGAAATGCTGTTACAGCCTTTACTACGAAATAGTTGACCCAATAGTGCCACTCTTATTTACCTGAACCTCTTGCCCTCATATAAAAAATAAGACTGACATTTGCTTCATGGACAACAGCCAACATTCAGTGTAATTTCTCTTAAAACCTGGTCAGACATGGTGTATCAATCATTGTCAGAGATATAAAATCTACTGACTGGATACAAGTATAAGCATTTTATGAGGTCTTGGTTTTTTAAGTAGGCAATAGCTTAAAAAGGACAAAGACTTCAGTAAAGTAATTCAATAGTATGTATAGTACTCTGATGAATTAGAATATAGGTCACATTTTATATTAAGGTTCCATTTTATAAATGGTTTATAAAGGATTTATAAAGGATTAATAAATTGTAAGCATGTTATAGACATTAGTAGCACATTAATTATACATATGGTGGTAGGCATACAAAGGTGTTCAAGTTTGTTATAAGCTACTTATTGACCTGTCTAAATCTAGAGCAACCGATTAACAGAGTATTAAAACATCCATTAATAACTTAACTCTATAAACCATTTATAAAAATGGAGCCTTAATATAAAATGAGATTGGAAACTGATTCAGTTGTTATGGGACACATATTGTTTAGTATTTTCATAATAGAAAAATGTATTAATGTCTGAACTTTGACTTGGCACTCTAAAATTAAATGAATTTAAAATATTTTGTAAAGCGATCTCTGCATTTAAGATGTCTTTGATACCACTGGGCATCTCCTGTGAGGTGCTGGGCATCTCCGGTGAGGTGCTGGGCATCTCCGGTGAGGTGCTGGGCATCTCCTGTGAGGTCTGGGCATCTCCTGTGAGGTCTGGGCATCTCCTGTGAGGTGCTGAGTGCCTTTGCTTCCCACTTATTTCAATTAGAAGTTGAGGGCACTCAGTATCTCTCCGGATCATAATTTGAGAGCTGCTATTATGGAATATAGTTCTGTTCCCCGGAGATGTATAAAAGATGAGATTACAGAAACGAACTGTAAAAATACTTACTTTATTACTTGAAGAACTGGGTTTAAAGGTCTACTGTCTCTAAGCCAGGATATAAAAGATCGGGCTCTCTCTGAAGAAAGTGTATCTAACTCTGGAAGCTGTGTCTGGTTGAAAAATGTAATTAGAAAAATAAAGTTTTATAATGCAAGAAAATATAACTTAAGTTAAAATGAATCATGCTCAAATAAATTAATGGTAGGCTGGAACAATTACTCTAAAAATAAATCCCATCGGAAGCTCCCCAACCGTGGATGACTGGCAAATTAAACAGCCATATTTTATACATTATGTTTCTGGGTACTGAATGGGTATACACATTATATACAAGAAACCAGTTAGTAAAATAGGTACATGGATAAGAGTTAACAATGGTTTGGGAGAAGATGGATGTCAGTCATGACATGATCCACAAGGGAAACAGTCCAATCTCATTCTACAAAATCATTTACTATGAATTGTATTACATAGTATTTTCTCTTTGATAAGGCTAAGTGCAAAGATTTCATAATTTCTCTCCTTAAATAAAATTAATCACTATATTTGAAGAATAAGACATTTTAGGAAACAGGCCTATAAAAAACAGTATGCAGACTGATTCTGTCCTAACTGTATTCACATTTTACCTTCCTACCCTCTCCCCTCAAAATGCATTATTTTAACTTCTTCCCCACACAATTTCCTAAGCACTGTCCTCTGAATTACTTTTAGAGCCCTAAAAAGACCCACATACATACAATCACCACAAGTCCAGAACAGTAACCCCCAAAGTTCAACACAAGGATTGGACTTGTCTCTCTAATTGGCTGCAGGATCATTGCTGAGCAGTGAAAGATGCTTCATTCTGCCTGAACGGCTCATACTGCCTTTGAGACTTAGGGAAGGTCCCCACTATGGCTTAACGTCGACCTTTGTGACGTTAAGTCAATATAAACATGTACCCGTCCTCACATGCATGTCATTTGAGTCGATTTAAAGGGACCTCAAAATAGACTTCTGTACTCCTCCCTAACGAGAGGAGTAGCGCTGAAATCGACCTCTCTTGGTCGATTGTGAACTAGTGAGGACGCATGGGACATTACTGGCCTCCAGAGGCTGTCCCACAATGCTCCATTCTGACCGCTCTGGACTGCCTCACTGCTCCACTGTGACCGCTCTGGACAGCACTCTCAACTTGCTGCTCTGGCCGGGTAGACAGGAAAAGACCCGGGAATATTTGAATAGCATTTCCTGTTTGGTCAACGTGGCCAGTTCACCTGCACAGCTCAGTCGCCATTCAGAGAAATCAGAAGCACAAGCCGCCATGCAGAGCTCAGCAGCACAGGAAACCAGCCAAAGGAAAAGAACTCCAGCATGGTCCAACCATGAGGAATCTGTGATGTTGGAACTCCATAACAACAAACGTAATGCCAACACGTTTGGCAGGGTCTTCAAGGCCATGCTGGAAAGAGGCCACAAAAGGGACGCCCAACAGTGCCGCGTAAAAATTAAGGAGCTGAGGCAAGTGTTCCAGAAAGCCAAGGAGGCAAATGGACGCTCGGGGGGGGCTCCACGGACATGCCGGTTCTACAATGAACTAAATCAGATAATGGGGGGCGCCCCCACCACCATCGCACCGGTCTGCGTGGACTCCACCGATGGGATAACGGTCAGGCCTGAGGAGGATTCGGATGAGGAGGACGATGAGGAGGGAAATATCACGGAGCACCAGGAGGGAAGTGGAGAGACACTTTTGGCAGATAGCCAGGAGCTGTTTATCACCCTGGAGCCAGTACTCCTCCCAAGGGGGTATCCCAGCCCACGAAGGATCCTCTGGTGAGTGGTCTTTTTTTAAGGGATTACATGACTCATGATTTTTAAAGGAAGCATTTATTAATGAGCGTGAGTAAAGACGACAGGAACGTGAAGAAAGGCGGATGGATGCTTTGCTCTGGATAATGGAGGACCAAAGCGATATGCTCAGGTGTCTGGTAGAGCTTCAGCAGGACCAAAGATCGCCGCTACAGCCTCTGTCTAACCACCTCTCCCCCTCCCCAAGTCCCATAGCTTCCCCACCCAAACGCGGGGTGAGAACCCCGGGGGGGAGGGAGGGAAGCTCCGGGGACCGACCCACTCTACCCCACAAGCCAGCACAAGCAGCAGCAGGATGAGTTTATCCAAAAACTTTTAAAAGCTGCTGTGTCTTGGCCACCCTAGACCACCCCTAACCCCTTCCCCCCCACCCGCTCCTCCACCACCGCGACTGCTGGTTTCCCTCCCCCCCCCCCTCGTATTTGTGATGAACCAATAAAGAAACCATGATTTTTAAAACAGTGTATTTATTTCCTCTGCAAGCATTGGGAGGGGGAGGGAAAGAGAGTGCAAGGACGGCAGGCTTAGGGCTGAGCAGAGCAAGGGACCGGGTTGTCAAACGTCATCTTGGGCACTCATGAAACTGGTTTTCAAGGCGTCCCTGAGGCGCAGCGCCTCATGGTGCGTTCTTCTACTTTCCCTGCTGTCTGGCTGCTGGTAAGCAGCAGACAGTAAATTTGCCTCTGCCTCCCAGTCCGCCATAAACGTTTCCCCCTTGCTCTCACAGAGATTGTGGAGCACAGAGCAAGCAGCAATAACAATGGGGATATTTCTCTCGCTGATGTCTGAGCAAATCAGTAATGATCTCCATCTCCCCTTCAGTCGGCCAAATGCACACTACTGCCATTCTGCACTTGCTCAGCCTGTAATTGAACAGCTCCTGACCCCTGTCCAGGGCTCCAGTGTAGGGCTTCATAAGCCAGGGCATTAAGGGGTAGGCTGGGTCCCCAAGGATAACAATGGGCATTTCCACCCCCCACGGAAATTTTCTGTTCGGGGAACAAAATCCCTTGCTGCAGCTGTCTAAAAATCCTAGAGTTCCTAAAAACACGAGCGTCATGAAGCTTTCCCGGCCACCCCACGTACAGGTCGGTGAGACGTCCCTTGTGGTCAACCACTGCTTGCATGACCATAGAATAATATCCCTTCCGGTTTCTGTACTCTGGGGCCTCGTTTTCCGGTGCCAGGATATGAGTCCCATCTATAGCCCCACCACAGGGGATCCCATCTATAGCCCCACAGGGAATCCCGTGGCGGCAAAGCCATCTATATTGTAGCTTGCAGGTTTCCAAGGTTTATAACCCTGTGTAGCAGCAGCTCGACGACTGCCCTGCTTACTTGCATCACAGCAGACCCCAATGTAGATTTACCCACCCCAAACTGATTCGCGACCGACCGGTAGCTGTCTGGCGTTGCAAGCTTCCAGAGGGCTATCGCCACTCACTTCTGAACTGTGAGGGCTGCTCTCATTTTGGTATTCTTGCGCTGGAGGGCCGGGAAAGCAAGTCACAAAGTTCCATGAACTCCATGAACGTGGCCTTACGCATGCGAAAGTTTCTGAGCCACTGGGAGTCATCCCAGACCTGCAGCACTATGCGATCCCACCAGTCAGTGCTTGTTTCCCTGGCCCAGAATCAGCGTTCCATGGCATGAGCCTGCCCCATTGCCACCAAATTTGCCAGATTGTCGGTCGCCCTACTTCCAAAAACCGCAGTGTCCCTGTCCCTGCTATGCACATCCAGGTCCATATCCTCATCACTGTCGTCAGCTTCCGGAAAGCGCAGTTGTCTCCGGATCGCATTCCTCTGCAGACAATGCAGCATAAAATCCACAACAAGGCGGGAAGTCTTCACAACGGCCAGTACTGCAGCGGTGGCATCAGCGGGCTCCATGCTTGCAGTGCTATGGTGTTAGCGCAGCGCGGGGAAGGGGCTCGAATAATGGGATGGCTACCCACAGTGAGTGCACCGCTCGAAATGGTGTCGGTGTCGTGAAAAAAAGGGCGCGGAATTATGACGTGCCTACCCACAGTGCAGCACTCGAAATGTTGCCTGCTGGGGACTCCGGGAACTGTGGGATAGGTACCCACAGTGCAATGCTCGCTATGTCGACACTTGCAAAAGTTGTACGGACAGACACTGTCTACTTGCTGTGCTTTGTGGGGACGCACAAAATCGACTCTATACAGTCTGCTTTAGAAAATTGACTTAAAGGAAATTGAACTAATGCTGTAGTGAAGACATACCCTTAGTTTATGGGGCAATTAACAGGGATTAAAATTCATTTATCTGATTACAGTTTTAAAACTAATTACTGTCCTCTGTGGTAAATGGATAGAATGAATTATATTTTAAAAAGTTTCACTTACATTTCTGTAATGGCCAGTCATTCCCTATCATAAATTCATCACCCCTCTGCTTTTTCACTGAATAAAATTAAGCTATCCTTGCACCATCTATCTTCCTCTATTGAGGAGGAATTCATCTACCCTTTTTTCATTCAAATCCATCCTTAAAAAACCCCTTCTTATGGTGTCACCTACAATTGCCAACTAATTATGGCTGAATGGAGGGATAGTTAGGACTAGATTACACATGCAAAATAGATTTAAAAAACTTGGAACTAACATTGTTTTTGTACTAGTTTTCACTCTGACCACTCTGCCGCATGCTTCACTTATCCCCCACAAATCTGTTTTTTGTCCTTCATATTGTAATCTTTAGGGCAGGACCTGTTTTCTTGTGTGTTTCTACGGTATCCAAAGTATTTAGTTCTACCTGAATACACTTCTGTTCTAAATTTTTTGTACAGTACAGTATCTTAAGGTCCTTCTATCCTCAAAACAAACAGCTGTTCTCTGACCTTTTGGAAATAAAATCTTAGTGCTATCTGAATCAAATACACTCAGGAGGAGATTTTCAAAAGCACTTCAGGGAGCGTCAAGTCCCAGTGACTTTTAATGGTTGACGTCCTTGTTAAAACTGGCCAAAGCTAGGAAAACTCAGTAAGTAAAGTTTAAACTCAACCCTCAATTCATTATCTTTTTGTACTGTAGATCTTGTTGACTATACTGAGTTCACAGAATATCAACTCTCCAAACACCACCACCTTAAGAGGGTAAATTATGAATGAAAGAGTTCTATGAAGTTCTAAGAGTTCTATGAAGGATTCCTTCATTTTTGACAGCTGAGTCAGAATCTCATTTTTATTTTAACCTGCTTATGTGAATCCCTTGGTATTTTTGTTTTTAGTGCTTTACTTAAACTAATTTTACAATTCAAATAATTTTATGGTGCTCCAAATTCTTTAAACATATATTTAAAAAGACTTAAAACTGTCTATGATTCTCCATGCCTTCAAACCTGGCAAATGGGTATTAGCATGATAATGTAATAAAATAAATCTAATTTAGTTTCATAATTTGATAGAGCCAGTATAAGGGAGAAAGTAAATTACTTGGCAGTGCATGCATTACATTCCATAGCTTGTTGAAACACTTACCACTTTCTGTGGTACAGATGCATAGTTAGGGTATCCGAGCACATCTTTTATGAAGCTATTATCACAATTTTTCCCAATCCAAATGTAAAATATCTGTAAAGGACAAAAATCAATGTTAGCAAAGAAAATGCCTTGCATATATTTTAGAATATTGAGTTTTCGTGTTTTATTTGTTTTGGAGTTTAGATTTAGAAATTAAATGAAAATGTTTTAGTGATTTTGACTTGTTTTTGTGTTAAAAGGTTTAGAATGATAATTTTCTGGTTTTGCAAGGTTTTGTGTAAAATCTGATAACTTCATACAGAATTTGATAATTCTTTCAAGGAACTAAAGTTATCAGAATACATTTCTAATTCAAACAAGATGATATGCAGCAACAGGAGCAGTTTCAATGTTTTTCTACTGAAAATGTTTTATATGGTTGCCTTATTAATCAACTGGCACCATCTACAGTTACATCATTAAATAGCATCTAAGAGACTACAGTAAATACCAGCACTTTTTAAAAACTTTTTTTGAATTTAAAGAGGTATTCTCAAATTAATCAGATTAAAGGAGGTCAATAGTGGTCACATTTGCTACTTCACCAGTCACGTTGAACACTCTAAACATAAAGGGTTCAAATTTCTTCATTTCCAGATAACAAGACTAAAATATACTTTGTGGGAGAAAACATTCTTATGGTACTTTAGTAGAAAACTATTTTCTTCAATTGTGTCTGTAGCCCTGCTTTCAATGACATAAGTATGAGCATACGTCCATTGCTAGATTGGGACTCCAGTGCATTCAGTTCAAAACAATGATCATCATTAAGGAAACAATTGAAAAAGAAAGCCTTAAGTTTCAGAAAGGACAATTTAAATTAACATTGATTAATATACATACAGAGTAACATGAAAAATTGACCTTTAAAACATTAATATTCATGCTTATTTAAGAAATGTCTATCACAAAACTAGATATTTCAGTCATTTAAAATTCAATGCTGACATTCAAGGTTCTCATTTGAGACATTAATTTAGAATCCTGAAATAACTAAAGGTTTCAATTTACTACAGGAGTATTGGTACTATGAGTTAGCTGAAATTAAAAGTGTGAAGGGAAACATTTGTCTTATTCATATGAGATAAAAGCTACTGAAAAAGGTAGCTTACTGATCCACAATCCATAAGAAAAGCTCCCTCTCTTGTCAGCTTCTCAGCAGACAACTTCTGAAGAGGAGGTTGAGGAACAACCCTGTCGTTAATATGTATTGTACTCTGTAAGAAAGAGTTACAGAAAATCTATTATATAAAACAGGACATATTATTCAGCAGCATTAAGCGTAACTCATTTTTGTGAAAACAAAGACTTTTAAATATAGTTTTCTAGTTATATCTTGCAGAAGGTCTCATTTTAAAAAATGTCATATTTAACCTTATCTTCTAATGTGAATTACTAAAACTAATGCCAGGTGATCTTTTTTACATAATCATCCCTTGATCTACATGGAAGTGGTAATATAATGTATGTTACAAATATAGATATTACATTGAGTGAATTCTCATTCTGCAACTTCTAAGCCTAAGAATAAGATAACAAATCTAACCTCTGATAATAAAAATAAGTTACAAATAGCCATGGCAAAAGCACCACAGATTTATTTATACACCAAAGTAATTAGATTTAATTTATACACCAAAGTAAAGTAAACTTAGCTTAGTGTAGCTTCCTTAAAATCGTTAATCAAACTGAGATAGCACTGGTCAAAACAGCTTGCAAGAAATTTGTCAGTTCTGTTAGCTGAACTAGTCAGATTTAAATGACCATATAAAAATAGTTACTATGTAATGATCTTTAAAATAAAGAATATTCTCAAACAAAAATAAAACTTTTAAACTAGAGTTAGGGATGTAAATTCATAAATCAAACTTTTATTGTGACATTAGTTATTATAAAATGCAGACTTTATGGTTTTGCCAACATGGTTAACTTTGATCCTGAGTAATGCCCATTCTATTCATTAAAAGCCCCCTTACTTCCAATCACCATACCTCATCTACATTTTAAATGGTCAGCAAAAAACCTTAATCTTTTTGTACATGTTGTTTTAAAAGAATCCCAACCACCTCACACTCAAACCACTAAGGCAGACATACCAACATCCCACTTCATCCATATACAATGGAAAAGCAGCTAAGCATTTATCATTCCACTATGAGTCAAATAACTTCATCCACTTGTATTTACAAAATTAAAACTTCCCAGCATTTCTACTTTATTCATCCTTCCCACCTGGCTAAAATCTTAATATCCATTAGGTTTGTTACTAGAGGTTATCTGCTCTTCTTTATATGAACTGACAAAACAGGTCAGAGTACCAAAATCACAGACACAAACCTTTGGAGGTTATTTTTATCTATTTTCTTTTTTTACCATGGCAAGAACAGCAGAAGTAAATATTTAAAATTACATCCAAAACTTTTAAAGGAACTGCTAGTGAAACACTACAGTAGGTTCAATAGATATTCTATTTTATTCCATAAGAATACTGTGGTTTCATACTGTACCTCGCTGGTCAATCTGTCTATCCTGTACAAGTTGGGGTGTATCATTTTCATCAGATGAACAAGAGGCTGGCTCTTTATCTGGCACATGGCATATATACGATCATCCAAACGTGTGCTAGTGCCAGTTCTAAATGCTTTCTGAAAGAAAGTATGTTGACTTTAGGCACCTTTTATATGTTTTGTACTGCTTTTAAGCAAATCGGAGGTAAAATGTTGGTTTGGCACTGGCAAAAAAAACCCGTTATGAAGCTCACAGATACATAGTTGGCAAAAACTTACTTAATTTTTCAAAAGAAAATATTGGCATGAAAATATTCTCAAGTATCCAATAAATCAAGTTCAACTTGAATGCCAAATCTGATGCATTTAAAATCCAATCCTCTGCCTTAGGAAGAGGAGGACGACGACCACAAGGAAGACTGTTTTCCCCATTTAGCATGATATTATATTTTGTTGCTTCCATCATTTTCCTTACCTTTATCCATGACAACTATTATTACTCTGGAACTTATTGCTACAACGTATCAATGAGGCCAAGATTTTAGTAGGAGTCAAAAAAAGAATTAGACATTTACTTGGATATTAAGATTATATCCAAATGTACAGTAGTAAAGATTAAAAAATAACCAAGAGTTTTGGAAAGGACATAAATCCTCATATTTCTAGACACAAACCAGCCTCTACCAAATGGGGATTAGAAAGACTTTCCTTGAGGACAGGTTAATCCATAAACAGTCTTCTGCATGATTTTTTGCAACTGTCTTTGAACCAGTTGGCATTGGCCACTGTTAAGAGACAGGACATTGGACTAAATGGAATGGTCTGATCCAGTAAGGCAATGCCTATGTTCAACAAATCAGACGTCTCTGCAACAATACAGTCAGGAACCCTATTGGATCTGTATCTTTTCTGATCCAACATGAATTTAAAAGTATTCTAATTCTTTGGTCTGTCATGTTTCTCAAATATTTCCACTGCTCTTTTAAATATACCCCACTATTTTTCTGTTAATCTCCCCAACTGTTGTTACTTTTAAAGCAATGTCACCTGTGTTTTTCATATGAACTGACATTTCTAAAAGGTCCAATTTTCTCTCGCTCATTTGTTAAATCTTTCACGTAACCTTAATCACTGTCCTATGTTGGTCCCGGGCTTGTGGCTATTGTGAGCCCTAAAGGAAATAAAAGCTTATAAGTCTCTGACTTAAAGAAATTCCACTTTACTATTTAATTTTAGATAGAGACCATTTGTTTGGAAAATGTTGTACAGAATATGCAAGCTTTAGATATGAACATCTCTCAGCTTAAGCCAATATCTGTTCTTGGGATCAGGGCCAGAGGAAAATGCTCTTTCCACCTCATTTATACAAGATTTTGCTTTTGTTTTTAAATGAAAAACTTCAGAAGTAAACATTTTAAAGTACTTGTAAACCTAGTGCTCTATGAAGCATTTCTTTGAAGTGAAACGCTTCTTAACAAATACATAGTGTTAACTTTCATCTTCAGTTTTTCATTTAATCACATTTGAGACTGACATCTGATATTACCCATTTCTCATTAGAGATTTCAGGTATTGGTGTCACATGTTTGCGAGTATTTAGTTTATTTGCTTTACCTACATAATGGAAATTGAGAAAAAAAGAAATAAATGGCTTCTAGCCAGAATTTCAAGCAACACGAATTCACACAAATTTTAGAAATGTTATGGTTACAACACTGATTTTTCTAGTTTTTGCTATGAAATGGAAGTATAAATAAAATTGATATGAAGTACTGAATTTCAGAAAAGGGTGAACTGAAAATTTTAGTCAGCAACTGATAACATATCATTAGCTACATCTTTTCATGCAAATGAACACTTCAACAATTTATGAACAAGGATACTTTCCCCCAAAATAAAGTAGATAGCTCACAATAATTTAACGAAAGGGTCTAAATCAGGAGGGAAAAGAGACTATGAATCAATGTTTACAGCTTGCCTTAAAGCTGAAGACAAAGAAAAACACTGCTTTGTTTTTGACATCCAACATAAACAACACTATATTATAAAGTACCTGTTTGAGAAGAGCCAAAATGTATAAAGGAAACAGTTTGAGGGAATTTGGTGCTATCAGTGTGGATTGCTGCAGATTTGAGGCAGTTGAGATGTATGCGGACAATGAATCTACCACAGCATTCACTAAGGCATCTCTTGCATCCGAAAGACTTGATGAAACAGACCGATCTACAGCTGCAGAATTAAAAGTAGACAAATAAATAACAATCTTATTAAAAGCAGCTGTGAGAAGTATAAAAAATCAGGTATGATTCTAAGAAGTGGTATTTTAAGATTTTAAAAAATAGATATGCTGATGATTTTTTAATGGAAGTAAATAAATTGCAGCTTCTTGTAGGAAAAAACACTTTGGAAAGACAAAAGAAGCAGTCCAGTGCAGCTACTCTCTTTGTTTGCTAGGTCCTTGGAGATCTACGATATTGGAGAAATAGCAAATAATTAAGAACAGAGCAATTGTTTGCCGGTTCTGTGCCAGCTTTAACATTGTGACAAGAAAAAGAATATTGAATCAGAAGCAGGCAATAGGAAACACCACTCTCTGCTAAATGACAATGACAAAGAAGTGGGAAACAGCTAATGGTCATTGCTTCTGGGTGAAAGGAAAAAATGAAGATGTCTGTCAAAAACAAAACCAATGGTATGAAAATTGTTTTCTAATAAACCACACATTAAATTTCATGCTTTGGAAGATTGCAGGTCTTCCATTGCAGGTCTCATTCCACTTTAAAAAGTGACTGATGCCAACTTCAGCAGAAGCTTCTCCCTTGATCCTCTGCAGTTTGGACCAAATGTCTTTGAATAAAAAAATGTTTATCTTTTCTGTTTATTTTTAAAGGCTATCTGCACTTCAAATGCTCCTCAATATTCCCATTAACTGCATGTTACTGGTCTCCTATTCTGCCCCTATTCCCACCATCCCACCGATGCTAAGGGCTCTGTGCCCTCCCTCACCCCATAATAGGGTCCTCCCCAATGCCAGGGGATGTGTGCACACCCCTATTCCATCCAGGCTTGTTCTGTCCCCACTTATTATTTGTTTGGGATACAAATCATGTAGGGTGTCAACATATTAAACTCTTTTGGGAAAATGGACAGAGATGAGATAAGAGTTTGATCTACAGACAATTGCAGAGGTGTTTGAAGATATAACTGTGCTAAACAGATGGCAGGGGCTCTATGCAGCCGCCTTTTCTCCCAAAATCAACATCATTCTGGCTAGTGGTGCCTAAAACATTCCCTAAAATATCAGAATTAAGATGCAGCATTCAAAAGTTAGTGTTACATATGAACAAACACAGATGTGCCATCAAGTTGAGTATAAGGGGCCTTTTCAAAACTGGCCAACTACATATTTGATCACCTACTGCCGAACTCACCCATGTTTGCTAAGAGGCAGACAGCTGCTTGTACATCTGCTCCTGCATACACATCAGCCAGTGAAGTGACTACGGGCAAGCAAAGTGTGTGCACTCGAATTCTCCGTTCACCTACACCAAAATGATGAATAAATTAATAATGCAGTATCCACTGATAGGAAAAAGGCAACTGAAATTGTTTACTACATTCCTTCTCTCATTCCAGACTCCTTTACTCCACCAGTGCCATCAGTCCTGGTGCCCACAATTGTTCCGTTCTCTCATCCCATCGATGAAATATTTTGCATGCGGTCCACTATGCATGAAATCTCCTAATCCAACTTCATAAAACTACTACCCTCTTTAAATTCAAATTCTCCCTAAAAAACTTACTTCCACAATGCAATGTCCAAGTTGAGTTCATAACAATTTACAAACCGAAGTTATTTACCAGAAACTAGATCTTCCAGAGATGCCTATGTATATTCCCACTCCTAGAATCCAAGATGCCTGCGCATCACAAGATTTTGGAACTTTCAGAAAACCATATTCTTCTTTAGGTCTTCACATGCAATTTACTCACAGTAGTTCTTTGGATCTCATCAGTGGTAATATAATGAGGCTCCTGAAGAATAAATTTAGGACACACTCCAGAGGAAGGAGTCATTTATTTTCTCTATATCTGCTTTTTAAGCCATAAGGTTTTTGTGGCAGGGACTATATTTGGGCCAGATTATGCCACCTGTACTCAAATGTAGAGCCCAGTTCCACAAGAAGCTCAAATGATTTCAATGGGACTATTCAGAGAGTAAAAATGTTAGTATTCAACTCTTGGTGAACTGTACAGTGGCAAGCATATTATTGGGGATAAACAGTAATAATATAATTTTAAATTAATTTTCACTTCCGGAGATTAAATTTTGTTTTACCCGAATTAGGTATAATATAAAAAAAAATTACAATTTGCAACCAAGTTTACAGCCCCTAATCCTGGAAAGACTTACATGTGTGCTTAACTGTGCATGCTGAAGTAGTACCACTGACTTCAATAGGGAGTTAAAGTGTATAAAATTAAGCATGTGTGAGAGACTTTGCAGGATTGATTCCTGTATGTGTACAGAACTATTAAGACATTTAAAGCTTAGCATAAAAATGTCAAAAGTATTCATTAGGCTGTCTTGGTGGCAAGACGATTCACTGTCATGATGAGCAAGAAAGAAATCTGTACTCAATTTGATGGTTCAATTAAGAACATGACCAATTGGCCTCTGCGTGAGTCATTAACTAATGAGTATTTCAGTGTAAGATGAACTGCCTTAAAACAGAAAAATTACAACAAGACAGGGAAGAGAAATCAAGAAATAATGGGAGGGAAAATACTTGAGAATTAAAGATAAAAAGATTTACTGCTGCTTCAAAAGCATCAGATTTATTTTGAAGAGAAATAATGTAATAAAGAGTTGGTTGTTTTCCAGTTACCTTTGCTGGAAGTATACAAAAGAGCAGTCTGAAAACACACCAGAGATGTGTCTGTTAGACTTTCCTCAATGGACATCTGTACTGCAAATCCAGCATCAGGATTGACATTAGCAAGTGACAGCAAGTCAGTAGATCGAACAAAAAGATTTCCATGGAAAGTATGTATTGAAAGACCTAGAAAACAGATGAGATCATTTAAAATATGGATAATGGCAACTTCTAATTTCCATTATTATATCTTTTTATAAACCAAACGCCTCCAATTTTATTTCAAACAATATAATCGAAGTTAATTTTTCTAAATACTAATACAAATTCAACAATGACTGCATAACTACAGTATATAATGGTAGGAAATTAAAGGATAATCTCATAAAATTCATGTTTACATCCATTTTTGAATACTCTTTATGAACAAACTACTGCCCTGACTGCAAACATATAAATTTGAAGGAATGGACAAATATAAATAAATAAATAAATAAACAAACTATTCCATTCCCACAAACCCTTATGCAAATGATAACTTCAAGCAGTCTCATGAAACTATTCTCATGCTTGACGTTAATCACATAAGTGTATGCTTGGACAAGACCTACACCTGTATATTTATTTCTGTATTAACATTTGCTCTAATTTTCTACTAAATGCCTTCTCCAAAAAAACAAGAACAAAAAACCTTGTTGCAGTATCCCCACCTCACTTTTGTTTTTTTTTCTTTACTAAAGGTTCTTTGATGCTCTCTCCCTTCTCCTGTCCCACCTCCCCCTAGCCATGCCAAAGCTTCTGGGAAAATTGAGAGTGGATGAGTGAGCATCTCCCCAGAACTGCCTTGTGATGGAGCTCCACTCCTAAGGAGATAGCTCAGAGTTGACAGAAGAACCACTTTAGATGCTCAGCCTAACAGAAGACACTGTATGGAAAGGTACAGAAGATGATGGTCAACACCTAAATGGATGCTGCCAGAAATTTATAAACATTCACAGTAGATCAGTGTCCACAAGAATCAAGTTGAGAAGCAACAAGGGCTTCTACAACAAATGGGTAACAAGGAAAGCCAATTTGGTCAGAGACAATTACAATCGGAGTTATTAACGCAAGTAACACTTCAAGCAAAGACAAATACTACTAGTGAAACAACAGGAGATTATTTTTGGCCATAAAGGCTGATGACTACTTTGACTATGCTAAGATATTGAACTTACAAGTCTAATATAGCTAAAGAAGAAATCATAAGTCCCAATTCTTATAAATCAGTGCACCATGTCTCTAGTCAGTTAATTTAAAAAAGGGATGGTCTGGGTGTGTTAGAGACCAGTGCTCAATTAATTAAATGTGTCTGGACTTTCTAAGTACCAGAACTGACTATTAGATTATTTTTGTACACTGGATAAGCAAAAATAGCATATAAGTTTTGCTGTTCTCCTGCATTTACAGTTAATTAGTAATGAAATCTGATTGAAGCAGCAAGAAGAAAGGAATGTATATCACAGCAATAAACTATTCCCAAGCATTTAGAAACCAGTCATTTATGAGGATCATTTAAAATCAGGACATACATCACCAAATTCAGTAAAATAAATCATAGGATATAACGTACTCAAATAATGCATAAATCAGTCAAGTAGAGCACTGGAGAGTCTCATTTATATAACAAATGAGCCCCTGCAAAACATCAGTGACATTTTTCTAACTCAAAAAATTATGGAAGAGTGAAGTCATTGCATTCATTTAACAACATAAACAAATGGCATTTAATGGACAGCATTACTGATTCCAGACAAATTATATTAAGGCACCTAACCTCAGTCTCTAAAGGTTACACTTTTAAACCTATATATTCAGATTAGACACTTTGCAAAGTAACAGGTAGGTAAAGCAGATTTAATTTCTTCTTGACTCATATACATGATTCTGATGTCCAAATTAAACTTCTGAGTGGCACGGACTAACAAGTTAGTTCATTTATCAAAGGCTGTACCTGTCCTAGTTAGACAACAGAAATGTTACATTTAATTGCACAGCCAGTACACCCACCACATTTTTGATTAAGCAGGATGAACTGTACTTTTCATATCAATTATCAGCATGTGGGCTGGAGAAATCAACTTTATACAATACTTAGATTAAAATGTCTAGCTTGAATTTAATGTACCATTAGTTATTTTAAGTTATGAACAATGTGACATTAGGCATCAATGGCTAAATTTTGCAAACAAAATTTCTCCTTTCAGAGCATCTTAAATGTATTTAATTGACACTTTAGCCAAAATTCACCCTAGTGTGAAAGGCTCATGCAAAGTTATCAATACTATTTACCGTATATTTCGGCGTATAAGACGCCTTTTTAACCCCCAAAAATAGCCTCAAAATTAGGGGGGGCGTCTTATACGCCGAATATATTAAACTCACCGGGCAGCTGGAGCTGGGGCGGCTGCAGGTGGCCCGGCGGGCGGGGCGGCGCTTCCCCCCCGAGCCCACCCGCATGTGTTGGGGCCGGCGGGGAACGGGAGCAGCTCGGGCCCCGGGGCCCCTGGGAGCACCCGCCCGCGCGGCGGGGACAGGAGAGCGGCGCGCTCCCAGCAGCCCGCCGCGCAGCGGGGACGGGAGAGCGAGGCGCTTTTTGTGTGTGGTGGTGGGGTTTTGTTTTTTTTTGTGTCCGGCTTTTTTATTTAAAACCTCGGGGGCGTCTTATACGCCGGAGCGTCCTATATGGCGAAAAATACGGTAAGATTTATGATAGGTCGCAAGGGTTGTGAAGGCACAAGCTGCATCAGAGGAAGGGGACAGAGCTGTTCATCCCTGAATGCAATGCAAGGTGGATTTTATTCCGGTTCACATAACCCAGAGCAGAAAGCATTGATGGGACAGGAGAAACCATCAGAACTATAATTCATCATGTTATCTTACAGAAACATCTTCCATAGTGTTGATGGTGGACAGCAAAACCTTTAGGAACTTTTTAGTGATAATACAAACATTGACCGAAAGAAAGCTGTACTTTTTCTTCTGATACAAAGTATCTTGCCTGGGAAACCTGAGGCCTAAGATTTTGGTCTTCCAGTAGAATTACCTAATGTGCATTACAGTTATCATTTGTATATGCTGTGAAGAAAGTTACAGTAGCTATTTTAAGTTTCTTCCCAGCAAACTGCAATGTAGACACAGGATCATGTGTGAGGCACTGCACTCAAACAGGATTTTCCTTCTGATATTTTTTTTCCCCAGGGTATTAAAAAGATCTTAAATGTGAGCCACTATTCTAGCTGATACAGAACAAGAAAATGCATAGGTGAAAAAACCACTATATATTTTATCCTAAGGTTTTTAAAGAGAGTCAAAGTCCAAATGCTTAACGATGTATGTATTGTATTTAAAAACTAAAAAGATGACCATTCACACACGAATGTTCTCAAATGAGTCTTAAAAAGCGAAACACATTTTGCCTCACTTTACCTCAATTATCTACTGCAGGCAATCCCTAACTTAATACACAATCTGAAACTTCTTGTAAAAACAATTCCAAAATGTAAGCCATACCTTTTGTACATCTTATTCTCATGACTGCCTCAAATCCAATCTTCCTTGTAAGGTATCTTTTAAGGTCTTTTTGCAATTTTTCTGCTTGAGCAGGATTGTGGCTATGATGGAAAGATGGATAATAATAGATGCATCCAGCAGAATATTTGGACATACAAGCTTTTGGGGAGAAAGTGGAATAGTTAATATTTATATATGAATAGGTGTAATACTATTTATTTATAAATTAAGTTTTTTAAAAAAAGCAATATAATCCTTTGCCATTTTAACACAGTTTTAGCACATTAGAATGAAGGATAAAAATTAAACTGGAATTTAAACTTTAAGTAGCTAATCCACAGGGTTTCTGAAGAACAAGTAAAGGGTGCTATAATGGAGAAGGGGTGTACAACCACTAGCCACCTGGTTAGGTCAGGACACCTGAATAGAGTAAGGTCTGTTCCAACTTGCTAGAATCCCTATTCAATTTTCCTGATGTGATCCATCTCTGTTCCTGCCAGTTCCCAACTTCTTACTCAGGCCAAGAACCAGGAAGGGAACAATGCTTCATCCTAGTCACTATTTATTATCTATATACACACTAGTAAAAAAGCATTTAATGTTGCATGACACATTGAGAACTGTATAGTATTCATGTAAACATAACTAATCTCTGGTGTGCAATAACATGTTTTGATTTAAAATTTGGGAAACTAGATGAGAATACTCTTCTTTCATGTTTCCACACTGACCATTAATAAACTTGTCTTCACTTACTCTCTCTCTCTTTCATCTAGCTGTTTCCTTTCCTAAACATAACAAGACTATCTTCTATCTCCTGCAATGGCAGAGCATGAAAATATAAACTGACTCTCACACCATTAGCCTGCCTTCTCTGTTCTTTCCTGTTGGTTTCTATGCCAGCTTCTCCACAGCAGAAGAGTCATATTTAGGAAAGTGTTAAAATACACCCAAGTACCCAATTTAAGGGCTTTTGAAAGAGTTTTGAATTTAATGTGAGTTTAACACAAAAATTGTGGAAGCTGGTAAAAAGACAAATTAGCATTTCTTACCTAGAGACGCCAGGTCAGAATACTGAGAACTTAAGAGAAACAAATCCACAGCTGTTTGCTGTCCTGAGCAGTCCAGTGCCAACTTTTTGTAAAAATCTGTCGCAGGGCCAAGGTGCTGTACAACCTTAAGTAAAGGAAATTATACAGCAAAGAGTACAAGTTGGGAGCATGCTACCATGAGCACCATAAATGAGTTATTAAACAAAAACACATGATAAAAGATAAAAGTACAATATTTAGTATTTTCTTATGATAATCATTTGTAGTTGCTTACTACAGAAAAGTATTTTTTTCTACTTTGCACCTCCTGTTAGTTTACATACATAATCTTCCTTTTAGGAAAACATATGCTCAAATAGATATAAATCTTCTAACAATGTGCTGTTAGATTGCTAAAATAAAGTGACAAAATATTAAAGATAAGAATGGGATTGCTAAAATAAAGTGACAAAATATTAAAGATAAGAATTAATGTTTCAGAATCCTTGTTGGTTTGGCACAGATGGTCATTCTGGTTCCTAAGCCCCTGTCTGATAGAGACAGTTAAAATAAAAAGCACTAGTTGTATTATTCTTCCAGCATTGTCTATCAGTTTGGCTCTGGATTAAGGAAGATGGAGCAATCTGCTCACTTGCCTCAAAGATAGAGGAATAGCACATAAAATGCTTATAATTAAAATTATTAGACTAATACAGATGTGCTGAAGAGATTTAAAAAAGTTAGCAAGTAACAACACAGTAAACAAATACAAAAGGTAGATTGTAAAACTAGATTACAAAAACACTGCAAGTTTTTAGTTTCAGTAAGGAATGATCCATGGAATAGTACCTTTGTGCTTGATCTCTGATTGGGATCTTCTCTGGAATGCAAGAGCCCTGCACCCAAGGATGGTAACAGTGACTGAAACACAGATATGCGGCCACCTGTTGGAGACATCAATTTAAAGGCAGCCTGAAGCGCAGGACCCAGTGCGCTGTGCGTTTCTCTTGTATTGGTGAACATATTTGGTAGTGCACTCAATAAATCTTTTATCAGCTGCAAAACAGATTGAAAGGTATTACTGCCAAAATAGGAATGTAATTTCTCAGAAGCTATACTGGCATGGCATGAGCACTTGGTGCTGAATATTTAAGCTTACCGTAAACACATATTGTATGGAAAGTGTAATTTTTTTAAATGGAATAAAAAAATAAAACAGGATTTCAACTGTACACTACAATACTACCAAGAATTCCAGCAAAATTGAAATGCTGAGTTAAGTGTTATTTGGAGGATAGAGACTTGAAATCAATGGAATTTAAACTGCAGAATGCATAAAAATATATTTTTAAATGTTTATTTTATCTATGAAATGTAATTGTACTTTTTTGATCAATCATACCTCTTTGCTTTCATGAAGGTTAACAAGTAAGCTATCAGGTGTAGGTAAGAACACATCTATGGAGGGAAAAATACAAATTTAATTGAAGAATAAAAGTACATTACAAAATATTAATTCCGTGGCACCGTAAAAAAGGATTAAATAACCCCTTTTTTCTGGTTGTATATACAAAATATATTTTACACAAAGACTGATTTGTATCAGTGCCAATATCATTATCAGAGTTTCATTTTTCAGATCCAAGTATTTTTCAATTTATTTTTGAAGTAATTTTATTTTAACTAATCACTGCATTTCGCTGCTATGCACATTAAAGCAGATTTTAATCGGTCCTTAAAAATGTGAAAAATTCTTGAATATTTTTAATTCCTTTTCTTCTGCTACTTACCTTCAATATCTGAGACAATCAGCATTTGAGGCTGTGATAAACCTTCCTGCAGATTGTAGAACTGAACAGTGCTGTCAAATGTTATGAATCCTATTCTTGTTCTCGAATCTCCAGGCAGCCTTGAGATTAAAAAAACCAAATTAAATACAAATCCAAAAATCCAGATCTCAGATACATATCTGCAGCTTCCAATGATGTTAAAGGAAACCACATTTGTGTATCTGAGACAAAACTGGGCCCTAGTTGTTTAGCCCAGGTCTACAATAGAAAGTTTACCACCACAGATGTGTCAGTTAGTTGTATAAAGAGGTCACATCTCTAACTAACATGGTATGCTATATACAGCCCTAGTGTATATGCAATTATGCAACTAACGTGGTATTCTATGTACAGCCCTAGTGTAGATGCAATTATGATGGCCAGTATAGTTTATTTCATTTAAGGACGTGGGTTAAGCTATACTGGCAACAGAATATGTTTCTGGCAGAAGCTACATCTCCATTAGGGGAGTTTACCAGTATAGCTAGACCCTTAATCACCTTGGACGAAAACCATGAAGTGAGACCTGAGCACATGCATATATCAAGACGCTACTACTTGCAAATTCTCTGGCTTCGGATGCATGGTGCGCATACTCAGTGGAATATAATAAGGACCATGACTCAAAGAACTTCTGTTACAGTTCTATACTTTCACAAAAGGAAAAGAAAGAAAACAGTTCTTTCCATTTATCATGACGTTGCTATGGGACAATAGCCTGTGCATTGTTACCTATTGCAATTCACTTGGCTATATGAAATTACTAAATAGGAAGTAACAAGGACAGTTGGGTACTGAGGAGTGTGTTCTTGGCTTCTCACTCAACAATTTAAAAAAGGGAGAATGTGATCTCTATATTTCTTGAACAGGTTAGGCAATTATAATAAAAAGCAGAACTATGCTTCCAGATGTCATTACAGATCAGCCCTCTTAAATAGGTCAAACTTCAACAATACTTTATGGTTTACTGCAGAGGACTCAAATTTGTTTGAAAAAATTATTTATGATGGCAAGAACTAAGTTGCATTATAATGCACTGAAATGTATTTTTACTTTCTTTTTTCTCCTCCCTTTATTCTTACATCTTTTCTTTTCTCATACTTTCCCCTCCTTATAGCTTTATTGGATCTGTTTAATCAAAATCTGCAATGTAATATTCCAGCAAATGTTCTCCCCGCTACCAACAGAAAATTAAATCTTTTGTTTTCATCCTCTGTCAGAGTAAAATGCCAATGGTGATTTGTTTATTTAAACTCTAACATGAAAATATAAGATGTGCACAATACAACCCATATGCTTCAGAGGTAGGATACTTGCTATGCATATTTTCTGTGTCAAACAGCAATAAAAACACCAATTGAATGGAAGTTATAAAGTGGCATTTCAGCAGAGAATACTTCAAATTATAGTACCGTATATACTCGAGTATAGGCCGACCCGAATATAAGCCGATGCACCTAATTTTAGCACAAAAAGCTGGAAAAGTTATTGACTCGAGTATAAGCCGAGTCCCCCCTGCCGAGGTTCCCCCTGCCGAGTTCCCCCTGCCGAGGTTCCCCCTTCCCCGCCGCGGGCGGGCTGCCGAGGTTCCCTCCTCCCCGCCGGACCAAAAAAAAATGTGCGCCCCGGTTCCTCCCCTCCCCGCCGGACAAAAAAAAAAAAAAAAAGCCTCACTCTCCCGTCCCCGCCGCGCGGGCGGGCTGCCGGGAGCGTCCCGGTTCTCCCCTCCCCGCCGCGGGCGGGCTCCCGGCAGGGACAGGACGGGTCGCGCCCGCAATGGCCGGGGCTCCCCCCGTGACAGGCCGCGGCACGGAGCTGCCGGGCCCAACCGCCCCGGGATCCTCCCGAGCCAGCCCTGCTACCGCGCAGCGGGGGCCGTTCCCCCCCCCCCGAGCCCGCCGCCCGGGCCGGGCCCTGCACTCACCCCTCCCCGGAGGGGGGAACGGCCCCCGCTGCGCGGTAGCAGGGCTGGCTCGGGAGGATCCCGGGGCGGTTGGGCCCGGAGGCTCCGTGCCGCGGCCTGTCACGGGGGGAGCCCCGGCCATTGCGGGCGCGACCCGTCCTGTCCCTGCCGGGAGCCCGCCCGCGGCGGGGAGGGGGGAACCGGGACGCTCCCGGCAGCCCGCCAGCGCAGCGGGGATGGGAGAGCGAGGCTTTTTTTTTTTTTTTTTTACCGGGGTGACTCGAGTATAAGCCGAGGAGGCTTTTTTCAGCCCAAAAAGTGGGCTGAAAAACTCGGCTTATACTCGAGTATATACGGTAAGTGCCCAATATTCCCAAGTTTGAATGAAAGAAAAACTGAACCAAAAAAGTTATTTTTAGGCAGCCAAGCAATTAAAAAAAATTAATCGCGATTGTGTGATTAAAAAAAATTATTAATCACACTGTTAAACTATAATAGAATACCATTTGTTTAAATATTTTTGAATGAAAATGTAGAAAACAAATATATTGATCTCAGTTACAACACAGAATACAAAGTGTACAGTGCTCTCTTTATATTTATTATAAATTTGCACTGTAAAAAAAGTATATTTCAATTCAACTAATATAAATTGCAATCTCTATCATGAAAATTGAATTTACAAATGTAGAATTATGTACAAAAAATAATCTGATTTAGTCAGAATATTTGCCCTATATTGGTAGGTCCTGTAAATACTGTATGAAAGTTACAGTTAAAGATACATAAGATCCTGCTCATAAATATAAAATAAAGTCAATCCAAAAGATGTTATATATACTTACTTCTCCAAGTTTTCCAGCAATGACTGGCACACAATTGTCAAGTATCCAGCTTCTACTGCATTATGAGACACATCTAAAACAAACAAGTACACTGCAGGCTGAGGAGGACGAAGCTGTAAAATATAAAAAATTCAAAATTCTTACTTTAAACGGTAAAAAATGAGAATGAATAACATTCCCTGGAAGAGGTTAAAAGGGAGGAGCAAGAGAAAGAAGGGAATGGCTTGCAAAATATTTAATATATCCCATTAAGTAAACCAAAAATTAGATTTACAGTGTCATTCTGAGTTTTTAACAAAGTAAAATAAAATTTTTTCACTTGTGTTAAGTTTATCCTTAACGTAGAAAATAAAATCAACATCTTTGTCTGTCCTTCTGTCAGCTGGGTCAGAGGAGAGCCTTTGATGTCAACTTTAGCATTTATTCTGAAAAAATGGCACTGTTCTTTCAGAATACTAACAATGACACATTTTACTATTCAGAATTACAATAAGTTATCAGCATTACATTGCTACCATAATTATAATAAAGTGCATATTTAAGGAAATTCTATATTCCATTATCTAATCCCCTTAGTCAGAGTTTCACATTTAAAATAAGAACCAATCCAGAAAAAACTAGTGGTGCATTTAAATGTAACCAATCTGATAGCAATTCAGTAGCTTTTGTGAAAAAACCATTTCAATCCTATTTATTTGCAGCTATGCTTTCTGTAAATGAATTAATACAGCACTGACCCCGATGACCACTCAGAATAAAGGATTTTGGCACCAGAGACTTCTTTTAACTCTCTGGTTTGATTCCTCATGACAAAAATAAAATAAAATTTATTTACTTTATCTTTCCACTCTGGATGAAAAAGCTTATCTTTTCCATTCAAAACCCAATTTTCTCTTGGATGGGTGTTTGTGCTGTCTTGACCCACTCACGGAAAACAAATCTGCAGGTAAATGGGACTCAATTTAGTCTATGATTAGTGCTGTTACAGCATAGATCCTGGGTTTTTAAAGTAACCCAAAAGATAATAAAAAAAGGAGATAGCCCCTCCTAGTAGTGAGTCACATCACTTCCTCAATCTATATCCATACACACAAATATTTCATACCCCTATTGAGAGAAACTCTGCTTTGCATAAAACACTATCATTCTGCTTTGCATTCTGCCTCAATTTAGCCAGCTACTGCTGGCTGAGTGGGCTTCTTCCACATGTTGCACTATTAGAACCTGCCTCAGGCTGCAATGGAATCCCCACTTTCTGGCCAAGTGCTGGTCAGCAAAGCATGGTTGATGGTGCCCAAAATGCTATTGTAGGATGAATAATAGCTAGGTATTCTCTTATCAAGAAGATTTTCAGGCCCCATTTCCATACTGAACTGTGTTCAAGATGACTATCAGAGGGGGACTGCAGGTTGCTTTCTAGTTGATAATTTTGTGAGAGACCGGAATTAATCTGGATAATGAAGAGGAGTTCTTTGGAAAGCCAGAGACAGCTATAGCATTCCTAGTCACAGAATAAGTTTGGTGGTTTTTGGCAAATTAGTGTGTAAGTGCGCACATCACAACTGGCATTAACTGACACCTTTACTGTCAGATTTGGCAGAGAAAGATTCAATGGGAACTGAGACAATGAGTCTTAATTCTAAGGGTCCCTCCAAGTGAAAACTGAGGCATACTGGTAGGACACTGTGGGGAAGTTTGAAATGCGAGTGACATACACCCTTTTTAGTGGTAAATAGGGTTGTCACTCTAGCATCTTTCTCTAGTATTAAATTGACACACAAAAATATATATTTTTACCATGTAGTCTGAAGAAGCAATGAACTCCACTGTAGAATTCTGGACCTCTGGCCGTTTATGAGGCTCCCCATAGGATCGTGTCAAAGGGTTATACATAAATTCTTCAGGAACTAAACAAAAATTATGAAACCAAAGTAAATTATTCAGACAGTACACAGATTTTGTGCCTATTAGCAACATTCAACATCATGTTAGTGCATTATATGTATTTTAATTAAAAAAGCAGCAATTAGACCATAAACATTTTAAAAAGTATATAAATAAGAAAACAATCAGTGTTGTGAAACCTAAATATCAAGGTTAAAAAATTGGAGACAAGAATGTCTATTTTATGGACAAGAAGTAACATGTATACTCTGTGCTTCCAGTGCCCTAACATGACATGTCTTAACATGCACTGTATTTATGAAACTGGTCTTTGTCTTTGACTGCTGTTAATTAGGACCTTGACTTGATTCTGTATTATGTTAGCAGTCAGTGGGGAAAATTGCTTTTAAATTGTATAGCTCAGGTTGTCTAATCTGATACAGTGCTCTCAGGCTCCTGACATGTTGTATGGTAGCCTTCTATATTCCATTATCTAATCCCCTTAGTCACACAGTTTCACATTTAAAATAAGAACCAATTTTAAGAACCAAATATAATAAGAAAAGTCTGACAAATGTAATAAAAAAAGAATAGCTGGCCAAAAACTCAAAAGGTAATAAAATGTTATTTTAAGTACACAGATGCAAGAAGCCAGTAAAAAACCAGTGGGGCCCCTGGACAACTGAGATACAAAAGGAGCACTTAAAGACGATAAAGACTTAAAGACGATAAACTAAATGAATTCTTTGCTTCAATCTTCACAGCTGAGGATGTTAGAGAGATTCCCAAACCTGAGCCATCTTTTGTAGCTAACAAATCTGAGGAATTGTCACAGACTGAAGCGTCACTAAAGGAGGTTTTGGAATTAATTGATAAACTTAACTGTAATAAGTCACTGGGACCAGATGGTTTTCACCCAAGAGTTCTGAAAGAACTTAAATGTGAAATTGCGGAACTATTAACTATGGTTTGTAACCTGTCCTTTAAATCAGCTTCTGTACCCAATGATGGGAAGATATTACGTTACATTAACTATTTAAAAAAGGGCTCTACAGGTGATCCCAGCAATTAAAGACCAGTAAGTCTAACATCGGTACTGGTTGAAACATCAGTACCAGTCAAATTAGTTGAAACAAAAAATAAAGAACAAAATTGTCAGACACACAGAAGAACATAAATTGTTGGGCAAAAGTCAATATGGTTTCTGTGAAGCAAAATCATGTCTTACTAATAAGAGTTCTTTTAAGGGGTCGAACATGTGGACGGGGGGATCCAATGGACACAGTGTACTTAGATTTTCAGAAAGGCTTTGACAAGGTCCCTCATCAAAGGCTCTTGTGTAAATTAGGTTCGCATAAGATAAGAGGGAAGATCCTTTCATAGACTGAGAACTGGTTAAAAGACAGGGAACAAAGGGTAGGAACAAATGGTAAATTTCCAGAACGGAGAGGGGCAATTAGTGGTGTTCCCCAAGGGTCAATCCTAGGACCAGGAGACAAAGTTTGCAGATGATACTAAACTGCTCAAGATAGTTAAGACCAAAGCAGATTGTGAAGAACTTAAAAAAGATCTCACAAAACTATGTGACTGAGCAACAAAATGGTAAATGAAATTTAATATGGATAAATGTAGAATAATGCACACTGGAAAAAATAACCTCAACTATACATACAATATGATAAGGGCTCATTTAGCTACAACTAATCAGGAAAGAACTTGGCTTCATCATGGATAGTTCTCTGAAGATGTCAACGCAGTGTGTAGCGTCAGTCAAAAAAGCAAACAGGATGTTAGGAATCATTAAAAGGAGAATATCTTATTGCCCTTATATAAATCCATGGTACTCCCAAGTCTTGAATACTGCGTACAGATGTAGTCTCATCTAAAAAAAATATATACTTACTTCTGTAATGAAACTTACCATCATTAACTCGATAGCATAAGTTGCATTTCCACCTCCTTTGGTCAATGAAGGCAACAAAAGGATTGATATATGTCCTACAGGATCTGCACCTCACGATGGTGCTTGATGTTATTACAGGTAATTGCTAAAAAGTAAAATAATGAAAAGCGGTAGCAAAGAGGATCCTATCAAAATTTTTAGAGGACAGGATTGTGCAATGTCTCAATCTTTGAAAGCTTCATAAAACCAAAATATTCTATTAATCTTGTCTCCCGCTTTATCCTTTTAGCTCATTTATATCCAGTACAATATTCATACCTTTACTAACATTCTCCCTTTACAATAGGAAGACATAATAAAGTATTATTTTGATTGAACCAGAATTTCATCTCACATATACTGGTGTAAATCATGTGTTACACTTGTCTACAAAATGGTGGAGAGAAGAATCTGGTCTACCTGGTCTGATAATGGACATTAATATATTTAGTTGGATAAAAAGAACCTGACTGATTCCTGGAAGAGGTGGAATCCTTCACACCTATTCCTGTAGTTCAAGTTCACCTTATAAATTAAGAAGTCAATGGGAAGTTACATTTTCCACTGTCTACACAGAAAACATTTTTGCAAGAGGCAAAACGTCAAACAGCTATTAAATTAAGAGGAACAATGCAGGCATAGAGCACAAGACATGATATTTTAAAAATACAAAGGTAAGCTATTCCCTCCGATGAAGCATTAAACAAACAAACGATAATTTTGCCTGAACCAACTACACTAAGGTACATAAAGACGCCTTAATTGTTGTAATTTGTGTAGTTTCTCTAACTACTTTGTTCATCTTATTAGATGCTACATTTCATTTTAAAAAAGGATGAAATATTTACAGCCATAATATTTACTTTACAGTAACTTAATCAGTTCATCCTGTTATATTTAAGATAAAATTTTGAAACAAATGTTCTTTGATATAGTCAAATTTTAAACACCTGAACAGATAAGTCAAATAGAAATTCTACTTAAAAATAGAATCGGAGAGGTAACAGTGTTAGTCTGGATCATCTGATGAAGTGGGTATTAGCCCACGAAAGCTTATGCTTCAATATTTTCATTAGTCTTTAAGGTGCTACAGGACTCTGCCACTTCTACTCAAAAACAGTTCCACACGCCTGCTATTATTCAATCCTCAGTAAGTCTTAGACAAGATAAGAAAGTACCACACAGTAAAAAGCACAGCACTCTGAGAAAATATTGAAAAGAAATATTTAAATTTTACCGTTAGGTCTCTGAACGGATGAAGCAGCAAACCCAAAGGAAGTTTAGCTTTGTTTAACAAAGCCTGAGTCTGTGGAATATTTGTCAGTGTACATCGAAATGAACTGCAAGGAAATCATACCAAAATTAGCTTGCAAAGCAAACTTGAGCACACAAGTTGTATTAGCATGCAATTATATTCTCTGCAATTCAAAGAGTTGTGAAATTTTAACTATTACTAAACCTATTTTCAAAATAAACAGAAACCATTGCCTAAAACAGAAAAAGTCTCCAGAGAATAATAATATTCAAGTATAAGTATGGCACCAAAACTTAAAGTATTGCATTTCAACAGGAAATGCACTTTGCAGCTATTTTAAAAAAGAACAAACAATGGAGGGGAACGGGGGGACAGAGAGATCTACTACCCAAAGTAATTTAAACTTTGAGATGGTATTTTCATTCAGATAAATATTTCCTGATCTCAGAACTCAATAATGGAAAACTGTACTAGCTAGTTGTTGAAAAGTTATTTTAATTTGAAAAGGAATATAGGAGGATCTCAATGTTTCCCTCCAATGAAGAACTGTTATGAGTACATGGAACCAATGTGACTCCCCAAAAACTTTTTAATACCACTCAATATAGTAACCAAAGGGGAATAGCTTCAGACACACATAAGGAATTCAGAAGAGGAGTACTGCCTCCAAAGTGCTCCAAGCATGAGACTGAATATGATCCACTATAATTTTCCTCCTGCTCAGAAAATAATACATTACCATTAGCCCACCAAACTGACCTAAGTTTACATACTGGATTAAAGCTTCTTTCAGCATTACAACTGCGTTTTTGGAGCAGACACTCATTTTCCTTGTTTGCACATGCCTGGTACAATAGTGCATAAAGGCTTCAACTAAGTTGGAAACTACTACAATTTAAATGTTTAATCAAATGTCTCTACTACTAATATACAAACAGCTGGATTATTGTAGTGTGCCTGGTATATCCTTCAAAAGCTGCATGCTGGTGTCTGGCAATGCAATACTACATAAAATTTCAAAAGATTGCACTACTGTGGGTTCCTATTTGCTTCAGATGCAAGTGAATATACCTAGACTGAAATAAAGTCATGCAGGTTCTGCGTCCTGGCTACTAGAAAGACTAACTCCCTCCTCAAGTGCTATCATCACAGCTGAAATCAGTTGGGATCCTTTCCATTCTAGTCCTTTGATTTGAATCCCAAGACAGTCTCAGTGTAAGGAAGTTCGATTTGAAACTTGTTTCTTCCACTGGTCTCTCAGAGTCCAAATTTGTTGGGCTGTTAGGGCACAGTGTAAAGCATCTCTCTTTCCGTAGGCTTTTGCCCAGCTTTAAGATTATGGGGTTACATTTTAATAACAGAACTTCCAGTATTGACTCCGATCACTAGTTACATACAGCGAGAGGGATTTTTTTAAGTGCTCATCACTGAATTCTGTTCCCACTGATGGCAATGGTAAAACTCCCAATGACTTTACCAGGAACAGTTAGGCCAATGGTAGGTGCTTTTGAAAAATTCCACACTTTAAAAAAAGTACCAGAAACTGAGTATTTTTGATTTTTATAAGTTTATTCCTTTTGAAATGATCTCAATTTGTTTTTGTGACCATCCCAAATGATGATAAACAGATTTTATTGATGAGTAAAATGAGGCAAACAGAGGTTAAGTGATTTGCTCAATGTCAAAAGCAAGCCAGTGGTAGAGTTGGAACTAGAATGCTGCCTAGTCTTATTATGGAAAGCTTCAGGAAGATTATTTCAATAGCTAGTTTATAAAATGTTCTCTTGATTTTAGAATGCCAGGGCCATTAGGTGAGAACAGTACAGGCGAGTCGCATCTTACACAGGGGTTACGTTCCACGGTCAGCACGTAAAGCGAAAACCGCGTATAGTCAAAACTCACTGAGTTTAATGGCAGGCAGAATCGCATGCCCTACAGTTTTTAAATTTTTTACTTTTCCCTTTTTTTCCTCCTTTTTTTGCCAATTGCGTAAAGCTGAAATCGCGCATGTTAAATGCATGTAAAATGTGACACGCCTGTACGCCGTTCCTGTAGAAAGAAATACCATAAATTACTCAACAGTGACCTCCCCAAACATAAAGCAACAATACTGGTAGACTCTAAAAAGGTCTCATCTAGTTGCCCTAAGAATGGTAGCCATAATGCTAACCATTGATAGCAGGAGATGTAAATTAGAAACAGTTTCACTGTTCATACAGAAGTGAAGAGGACTTAACCTCTTCTCTCCAGAGGAAACAGAGTACACTAGTTGACCAGTGAAAGCAGAATTTGGTGGTCAATTTCATCCCTTATAATTTTTTTTTATTATTATTATTATTCACCAAATTATGAAACATCACAGAAAAATACTATATCTACTATACCCAAAATTAAAAACAGTATACCTACTCTGGACTGCAATTTAATTTTCTAAGGTCTGAATTCAAATTAGGCACAGGAGCTAGAACTGGAGAAACAGGAAGAATATTCCTATCCTGCATAAGATTTACTGGTCTCAAGCTTTCTGGCTGCTGAGAATGCTGTAGACTTAATCCTCCTAAAGTGGATGATAATTGGTTCACACCAGGATACTGCTGAAAAAAATAAGAGCATTGCAAAACAGTTATACTACATGTTTAATGAATATAATCTTAATTCATTACACTATTCTTTCAGATCACCATTAAGGAAGATATAGCAGTAGCTAATAATTCTTTGCTGATTAGAAGAGACTTATAATTTTAAAAGGTTACATAAGCGGACAACTGTTTCCCATAATCCTAGCATATACTTTTTTGAATAACATTCAGCCTACAGCATGAAGTCAACAATCCTCATGTTTAAGACACTCTTATTCAAGTGTCTAAAGAAACCTAGACATAAATCAGCTCAGATATTACAAGAAAACCAATATCCTCCCATCCCCCCACTTATGAAGATCTCATTTTTTTCCTTTTTGCAAACCAGAAAAACAGGCTATACATTCTATTTCCTCCCTCCAATCCAGGGTAAATCTCAGGCTAAGTCATGCATTCTCTTGTTTCGGTAGCATTTAAAAAGATTATTTTAAATAAGTTTCTGTAAAAGATCTCTCAATTTACAAACTCAAATTCAATTAGGTTTTTGTTTTAAAATTAAAAAATACTTCAATTTCATTACACATAACTGCCTGAAGTCAATGACTGTAGTATCATCACAAAAAAGGCTATAAAACAGCTTTTAAAAAACATCTCTTTTGGCATGTCTACACTTACCTCTGGAGCGATTAATCCAGCAGGGGTTGATTTATCACACAATAAATCGACCGCCAAGCTCTCTCCTGTCGACTCCGGTAGCAAGAAGTATAGGTGGAGTCGACGGGGGAGTGTCAGCAGTCGACCTACCACAGTGAAGACACCGTGGTAAGTAGCTCTAAGTAGACTGACTTCTGCTACATTATTCACGTAGCTGAAGTTGTGTAACTTAGAAAGATCAACCCTCCTCCACCCCCCAGTGTAGACCAGGCCTCAGGCTTTAATCTTAGTTTCCCGGTGAATGCCCAGTGGTCTTTTGTTAAATAAAGTATGGAGGGGTAAGACTATGAACCAAGCACAGAACTGGAAATGTTAGGTTAAACAGACCTATGCTTTCCTTTTCCTTTAGAAGAATTTTCACTTATACTAACCAATCTGCATTCCCAAAAGTGAAGTAGTACTCTCTTTTGGGTATGACTCTCATCTAGTACTGCTGTACAGAGACCAATAAGAAATTTGGATTGTATATCGGGAAATTACTGGTCTTCCTCCTTATTGAATGTTTAACTATAAATCTTCAGTTTGTTTTGCCTTCAAAAATAATTTAATAAAATCTTAAAATATTAAATTTAAAAAGTTTTTTTTTAAAACTAAAAGTTAATAAGTAATTGCATGGGCTATAGCATTTTGTTGGTCCTCCCCCTGTAATTCAAGTAGTCATCTCATTCACTATTTTGAATTTAGACCTACTATATCAATATTTAGATTTGCTTCCTATTTACAGTTCTCACATTTAAAACTGTACTTCTATTTCTAAAATATACTATTGGGAACTATGTTAAAGGCACATCAATATAATCTTTTCGAAAGGATTGAAAAACCCCATCAAATAATTTCTCAATTAAAAATCTCACTTGTGGATATTGTTGAAACCCAGAATGGTGCCCTGGATTACTGGGCTGCATAGCAGTAGATGGTGTTGCATTCTGGTATCCAGGTTGAAGAGTAGGGTATCCATAACCAAAAGGTTTAGGAGCTCTTGATGTCTGAGGAGTAGGAGCTGGACTACTTGTCGCAGAATTTGTTTCTAGGATAGGGAAAACATTTTTTTAAAAAAATTGTCTATTGCATTTAAATATAGCAAGAAGCAAAATACCAGCAGCTGATCATGAGAATAATGCTTCTGTTAATTATAAAGAAACAAATCGAAAAAATTCTTTGCATTGACCAAATGGACACTGTAAAACAGCAAAAAAAAGTTTCTCTCTATCCGTACCTGGGGCAATACGCTGGGGAGCACTGGTCTTCTAACTCTACTTCTAACCTTCTTGACTTCTAACTCTTCTCCGCATTTAATTAAATTCACCTCACCTACTAAGCAATTCGAACTTCATAATGACATTTTATAATTTCCCCCTTTTAACAGAAAGGTAAGAGTAAATAAATTACAAAAATATAAAAAATAAAATTCTCTTAATTACAATTTTTCCCCAAGTCTGTTCTTGCTCCCAAATCTCCCCAGTCCTGCAAAATGCACAAGACCTATTGAATCTATAGCCTCTCCTAGTCACCCATGATGAGATTTCAAAATTTTATTAAGAGGCTAGTTCTGTCTTCAAGCGTGTACATGGGATTTCTGTTGAAGTCAACGTATGCCCCACATGTGTATCCAAGGACAGAATTTGGCCCAACTGTTTTAAAAGGCTGAGTTATTTGTAGCATGCAACTCTCAGTTCAGATAGTTTGTTACAGAGTGGTAAGGAGAGGTAGACTGGACAAGAAACAGAAGCATAGCTTACTGATTATGGACTGAAATGTCTCAATAGCTCTTAGAGAGGGGAAAAACAGCAGTTTTAAAACTGGAACAACATCTCTAACTTTAACATGTGGAACAATATATCTGCAATCATCATCTACTACCAGGGTGAAGAGAGGCTAGAAGGTCTACCTAGAGTCGAGCCACAGTAGGGCAAGTCATTTGCAACGGGCACTCTAAGGGGCAAGAGTTGGTCTGTGCAAGCCTGGAAATTTGACAAGGCCAGAGAATCTGAGGATGGTCGTGGATAAATTTAAACCTGCCTCCCTCCCCCACCCCCCACCCCACCCCCAAAGGCAGTCTCTCAAGCAGGGCTTGCCTACAGGAAAGAATCAACTCTAACATGAGTAAGATGCTACTCAACTCTATGGTGCTATATAAATGTTTTGTAATAAACAAGCCAGCTGAATTGGGAATCACACATTTTAGGATATAATGGATGTCTCATTACTGATGATTGAAAGGGGAGCAGTAAGGATAAGCAGGAATCCATGATGGGATTAACAGTGAATGTAGAGTAAGAGGAAATGGGTGATGTTTTTAAAAAAGGACAAAAACTAGAACTTTATATTATACAAGTAACATTTTGTTTTGTTATACTTTAATTCTGAATTTTTTGTTAACATGCAACAAAGAGCTCACCTGGATATCCACCTCCTTCAAGGGCATCATAATTGTTGATAACAGGAGAGGCACTGCTAGTAGTGGAGGAGCTGTCAACAGCTAAAAATAAATACAAAAATAAAACAAACATCTGCTTTAAGCAATGGCAAGCTTCTGTGAGGACAAGGCTTTAGAGAACATTTTTACCAGAAGTTTAAGAAACACACTGTTAAAGAGATACAGGGAAAATATTGTACTAGAAATCCAACAAAGTTATTACTATTGAAAAACCAAAGATCACACCTAAATGTAGCCAATTTAGTATTCAGAAAAAGCAACAATGGATAAAGACAAAAATAAAATTAAAATGATTTCTTATTTCAAAGAGGTTTTTAGACAACCATTTCGAAATTATTTTTAATCTAAAAGAGTTCAGGTAATATAAAGCACTTCTATTTATACTGCCTCAATGGCAGCATTCAGCACTCCCATATCATTCAAGACTTCCAATGGTCTTCAAAGGGAGTTTTGCCTTAGCTGAAAGTGATGGATAGAGCATTTTGAAGTAACTTTTTCATTTGAAATGTTTCAATGTCCCTCCTTTCATAACCTGTTGTAATAAAGAGTGGCTTGTTTTACTATTAAATGCAAAAGCTCTAACACACTCTACTGCATATTGCTTATTAAAGTTCTCTGCCCTAGCTGTAACAGAGGAAAATCGGGTACAGCCAAAAGGCATACCTAAACACGCTTATAAAATAAGTCAAATAAAGAGTACTTTTTTTAATTGCTTGGACTACTAATGTATAATTCTTCCTAGTGCCACATAATCAGTTAACTAGAGAAGAAGTATCTGGATTGTAATACTTTAAATAAAAATAAGAAAATGTTTTAAAAGCATTTGTGTTAGTGCAGTTTCATATACATATGCCACAAGAAAGGGACAGGAGAGTAAAGGGATTTTGCATGCCTGCTCCTTAAACAAAAACACAAACAGATAATGTTGGCCTCTAAAATCTGGTATCTGAACTACAAGTTACAAAATGCAACACAAAGAAAATAGTACATGTAAGAGTTCAGCCAAAACAAAGCCACATACAATTTTTGTGGAAGGCCTTAAGAGACTCCTCCACTGCTGCCTTAAGGTTATTATAGGCTACTACAACCCATCCTTCCTAGTGAAGCCAAAGTGGGTTTCAGGAATACATTAATTGAGAGAGCATCCTGGCTTGGCAAACTGGAATAGGGAAAGTGTTCCATGCATAGGAGGAGAGTGAAATGCATCTGGGAGACAACATTACTAGTACATGGAGACACCACTATTGTAAAGATTACTTCAGCATTTCAGTTAAAACTATTTCCACAAAGTTAATTAAGGTAAAACAAGGCTTAAACTCAACATTCAAAATCAGTTACTCTTAGGAACTCTTTTTTTAAAAAATATGTATTTTTTAAAAGTGCATAAAAATAACAAACTTGTGAATTTAATAAACACCTTCCTTCGTTACATTCACTTATGAACTTGAAAAACAACATTTCTTTCCCTACCAAGTTTTCTCTTTTTTTCCCCATTAGGTGAAAAATCCGAGAAGCTGAAGCAAACAAGATTCTTGTTTATTCAGCAGCAGCATAGCTTCTGTAAGTTTGGTTAACTACCACTAATTAAAAGTCAAAAGGGGAACTTATTTCCAAGCCCAAAAATATGGTAGGTATAAATGTAGGAATTTTAAAAAATGAATGTATGTTCTTTTCACCAGGAAGCAGGTTTTACTTGAAAATAAAATAATAAAAAATACTAAGAGGACACTACTACCCAAATATAATCATTTTAAGGTAGGTCAAGGTTTGTGAATGTTCTGATGTCACAGATTAGTTGTAGAATGCATTTCTCATTTATTTAACTGTAAATTGGCTTCCATAAAATCTATTGTATCAATCCACACTATCAATGAGATATCAAATCAATTTGCACTAGTCACTCATTAAGATGTTACCATGTTGATCAGACTATATGGTGGAATAAAGAATAGATGCGTCAAAGCTCTACTTTAATGAACGCATAGTAAAAACTGATTAGTATGCAAAATTTGGATAAAGCATGAAATAAATACATAAATAAATCTATCAAGGTATAGCACTCTAAGTAGTCATGGCATAAAATCAATAGCTATGAAGCAAAAATTAAAATATATATTTTTAATTAATACAATGAAGTCAAAGTACATATCGCCAAAGAATAGTGTGAGGATCTTTGAGAGATGAATGACAGCTTGGAAGCACAAATGTTAACACCCCCCCCCCCCCCCCCCCCCGTGTCACACTAAAAATGTAATTAAATCTGAATTATTTTTGGTTTCTTCTACAAAAGTTCTCTAGGCCAACTCTGGGAGAAATATACAATATGGAAGAGGACTATAGTTAGAGAGAAACCATCTCAGGTTCTCTGTTTAACAGTTCTACTAATAAATCTAGCATGAGGAAAAGAAGAATACGACTTCTCATATCCTATGAGAAACATTTGACTCCATTGCCCTGAAGATCTTTTATGTACCCCCTGAAAAATTCATCAGAGACCCAAGGTATACTTCAGAGTGGTCTACAGATTTTTTCCCAATTTTGCAAGGCATATTTTGTTGATTGCACTACTCCATACTATTATTCGGACATGTTGCATTTTACTGATACCAACCTATCACTGGGCTCTGATTCAGCAAAGTACTTACACATTCAATAGGAATCTTCACATGATTAAATTTAGTCACTTATCTTACTGAATCAGGATTATAACAGTATTCATTTCTTTGTAAAAATATTAGTAACGGAGTTCACTTAGTACAGGATACTGGAAGAGTCAGTAATATCAAGGGACTCGAACATCAGTGTACAAAGATAACCATCAGTACAATATACACAAAGTGTCACTGATACCAGGAACTGTAATGTTGCCATTAGGTTCTGTGGTTTGTTCTGCAATCACTGCAGCTGGAATCTGAGACACTTTTGTAACCAGATGTATAGTGGTTGCACAAGGAAGTATCTATTTTGTACCTCTGACTCATTAGTGCAATACAGTAAAACCTCCATTTAACGGACTAATTCGGGCGACGGGGTGTCCGTTAAATCAAAAAGTCCGTTATTTAATAATAATAATAAAAAGAGCTGTCGGAGCAGCAGCCCACCCGCCACAGGGTCAGGGCGACAGCTCCACAGCCCGCCCACTGCCTGGACCCAGGCGGCAGCCGGGAGCCGGCAGCCAGCCCGCCCGCTGCCGTGACCCGGGTGGCAGCCGGGAGCCGGCAGCCAGCCCGCCCGCTGCCGTGACCCGGGAGGCAGCCGGCAGCCAGCCCGCCCGCTGCTGTGACCTGGGCGGCAGCCGGGAGCCGGCAGCCAGCCCGCCCGCTGCCGTGCGGCAGCTGGGAGCCGGCAGCCAGCCCGCCCGCTGCCGTGCGGCAGCTGGGAGCCGGCAGCCAGCCCGCCCGCTGCCGTGCGGCAGCTGGGAGCCGGCAGCCAGCCCGCCAAAAATGGATCAGGAATGCATCAGACTTGCTCAGAAATTTTGTCCGTTGCATCCGAAGTCCGTTAAATCGAGGTCCGTTAAATCGAGGGTTTACTGTACAGTGAAATCTAAGAAATGGACCTACTATTAATATCTCTTACATGCAATATCAGTAAAATAAAGTGACACTCTGTTGCCAGGGCTTTAATGGTATTATTCTGCTTGAAATGATGGAGCAGTAGTTCTCAGCAAGCCTCTGAGTGCGACCCCTCAAATTAAAAACATTTTCTTATGTATTTAACACCATTATACATGCTGGATGCAAAGCAGGTTGGTGTGGAGGCTGCCAGCTTGCGACCCCCCATGTAATACCCTGTGATCCCCTGAGGGGTCCTGATCCTCAGTTTGAGAACCCGTGATAGAGGGGCCAATTCTCTTCCCATTGAAGTCAATGGAAGCAGTGACCCTAGAGTTAATTAGTGCTATTTGTGAGAGTAAACTTCTAAATTAATCTTTTCTTAAGCTTGACAAAAAATTTGCATCTCATGACCAAAGTAAAAATATTATTGGTTAAAAAACTTATGCTAGTAACATCATAATACATATTTTACAACCTTTCTTCAGCACCACTTCTAAGTATGTAACAAAACAAAGAATCAGATTACACAGAGAGCAATTGTTATAAAGAATAATTTAGCAAAAAATATTCCTCAGATTACTAATATACGTTAGGGATAAACTTAATTTAAAAGTTTATCCTGCTTAAAGATTTAATTTATCATTCACTAACAAACCTGAATACTGTTTTTATTCAATTTTAACTTTCAAAAACTCTGAAGATTAAACAGGTTAACTTAATTTCATTCAGAAATAGATGCAGGACTCTGCAAAATGCTAAAAATTAGCATTGGGGGGGGGGGAATACATGGTAGATTGCAAGAGCAATCTTTTTCTTTTTGGGGGGCATACCTAGAGTAAACATAATTCTCCATTAACACTTCTTGCTGTTTGGTTAGATCAGGCATGGGAAAACATTTTGGCCAGAGGGCCACACTGGGGTTGCAAAATTGTATGGAAGGCCGGGTAAGGAAGGCTGTGCCTTCCCAAACAGCCTGGTCCCGCCCCCTATCCGACCCCCATCCACTTTCCATTCCATGACTGCTCCCCTCAGAACTTCCAACCCATCAAATCTCCCCTGCTCTTTGTCCCCTGACCCCCCTCCAGAGACCTCCCGCCTCTAACCATCCCCCAGGATCCTACCCCCTATCTAAGCCCTCCTTCTCCCTGTCCCCTGACTACCCCGACTCCTATCCACACCCCCGCCCTCTGACAGATCCCTGGACTCCCATGCCTATCCAACACACACACACACACACCCCTCATCCCCTGACCACCATCACTGAACCTCAGCCCCCTGCCCCATATCCAACTCCCTGGCCTGGCCCCCTTACCATGCCACTCAGAGCAGCGTGTCTGGCTCCACGTGGCCCGCCGGAGCCAGACACACTGTCCCCCAAGAGCGTGCAGTGCTGCCGGAGCCACGCCACTGCACTGCTGGCCAGGGGAAGCTGTGGGCCAGAATGCTGCCCGTGCAGTGTAGTGCACTGAAGCTGTGGGGGAGTGGGAACAGCAGGGGAGGGGCCAGGGGGAGCCTCCCCAGCCAGGAGCTCAGGGCCCGTTAGGAGGGGGCCATGGGCCGGATGTGGCCCGCAGGCCGTAGTTTGCCCACCCCTGTGTTAAATGCTTTCTGAACAAAAAACCTTCTATGAAAAGCATCCTCTAAATGAACTCAGTGGTCAGGATACATGAGCTGGTGTAAGACACAAGGAAACAAATCAAAGGCAAGAAATTATTCTCAAAACATCCTTCTAAATCACTGCAGAAAATAAACTTTTACACAGCATACAACAGCTGAATAAAGCTTTCAGGAGTAACAGCCTGCTGAGCTCATTTTTCAAAAGAGGCAGTTGCAGGAGAAGTACGCAAGGCTATGATGACTGTTAAAAGCATAGAAATATACTTCCTATGTGGCTCCTATACATGGTTACAGAGAAGTAACCATTCTCTCCACTCCCGAAGCAGTTTCAATGTCCTCTTGAAATAGGCCTAAACTGAGCCTGGAGTCTCTTCAGCTTTTAACAGTAGGACTTCCTAATAATCCGCAAAACCAACGGCATACTCAGTGGTATACCATGTAAGAGGTTGCATGTGTCTACCAGTAGGATGAATCAAGGTCTACATATATTTCTCTCACAAGAGGGCTCTCAAAGGAGATATTTAGCGCTCTCCCCACCATTAAGGCTGTAGATCTATTTCTCTTTTAGGGTTCATGCAGAGCAAGAAAAATAAATAATGACCTGAGAAACTATAAGAAAAAATGGAACTAGTTTTGAAACTAAACTATTCTGATAACAAACATGGACCTTTGAAGTGAAAAGCCTGAAACTCCCAACAATCTTACCCAAACTGCCATAAGAAAAACAGTTTTCAAAGTAAGTGACCTCTCTAAATTATCCACCAGGTTTGGGGAGAGATAATCCATAAAGACAAGCAGGGTTAAGACCCCACAAGAAAAAAAAGGAGCAAAGCTTTGGTCTCACTTTATCTGCCATCCAAAATACTTTCAGGTAAATGTCTGTGGACAAATACTCTATTACACATAATTAAGGCTCCATTATGAAATTGTACAAAACTGATACTCTTACAAGTTTTTTAATTATTTTTTTTTATAAAGGAAATGAAATATTACAACAAAGTTTGAGTGGAAAGGGGCAGAACTTTCTTGAAGTATGCCGAATTCTAAAAGTCTAACATTTTGCAATAGACCGTGGAGATGAACTACTTGTGAGCCAACAGAAACATAGCTTTCTCAAAGAGCCATATTTTTCTTTATAAGACTTTCCTTCCAAAAGTCATGCCAAGAGGCATTGGTGATATCTCTGTCATACTGGTCACTGGCATACCAGAAAAAGAGAGAGCGGATGATCTGGAGCTTAAGTCACTAGACAGAATACCTCCGAAGTTTTGCTATTTTCCTTTCTCTGCCTCCTAAAACTAAGCAGATATGTCTTTCCTAATACCGGAAAGTACTAGAGAAACACAGGACAGGTTCTGTATACAGCGATTGCCTTAAAAATAACACCACCACATTACAATATATTTTACTTTACTGTAGTATTTACGTTTCCTATACTTAGAAGAAGAAATATCAAAAATAACTGATAAATTTAACTATCATACGTGGTAAAACATCTACATGTATAGCTATAACAGAGCTAATTCAATCATCATCCAAAAGCTCTACATCCAGACACATTCCATTAGAACATTACAAGTTTGCTGAAAACTAGAATACTGAAATTAAAACAGCCTCATAAAGTACAACCGTTACACTATAAAATATGAAGATCCACGTTAACTCAGGGGGAAAAACATTGTACCGAGCAATTGCCAATTACTACACTCCATTTTCAACTACCATATTCATATAAGAGTTGGAAATTTTCCCTTAGCTTGCTAGGTGTCTGAAGACTCGCAACTACTTTTGAGTTTAAATTTTTAATTTTAATAATTCAAAGAGGTGGAAATATGAAGACAAAACTTGGGTAGGAAAAAAGCAATATACTGGTGTAAAGCTAAAGCAGACCTGCTTCCTCATCCTCCTCATCCTCTTCCTCATCATCTGAACTTGATGACAAGGGAGCTGGTGCAGAGCTAGCTTGATTATTAACATATCCACCATACTGCATGCCTGTGAAGTGGAAAGCACAAACACAAGAGTCAGACAGGAAAGATGAGAAACAAAAGTCACAAATCATTGCATTAATAGTGAGAGAAATCAGGCATTCCAGAGAACATCCTAACGTGCAAGTGATGAAAGTTCATTAATAGTCTAACAGAGCTAGATCATCTCAGTAAGTGGTTTAGCAGAAGCAGCTTTTTAGTGAACTAGTTTGGTTCAGCATTAGTAGTGCTTAAGAAAAACTAGAAGGAAGGAAATATCTATCTATCTATCTATCTATAGATAGATAGATATATAAATAAATAAAATAAAGAAACTAAACATTTTTCCTTTGGACAAAGAAAGAATAAGTTTGCTTGGCAAACTTGCCCTTTAAAAAAGATTCATCAAAATTCTTTAGTATTTTGCAGTTTGGCAAGAAGAGCAATGAAATATACCATTGCCTCACTATATAAGCACAAACATGTTCCACCTTTCCGTGTTTTCCACCACACTCTTACATACCTTATTTAAAGTGCATGGTAAGTTTAATAAGTGTTAGTATTGCTGTGCTGGTTGACTTGGTCAAGATGGTTAAAAATGAGGGCCTAAAGCTAGCCTCATAGGTACCTAAATACATGGCCTGATTTTCACAAGCACTGAGAACCCAGGAACATCACCACAGAATATTCTACAAACTGTACACAAGGGTTTTTAATAAAATAGGCACCGTACACTAATACAAACAAAACACAAGTCACTAAATACATATACTATGTAAAGATGTGATGTATAGGAATGTTAAGTTACTGATCAGTTGACACTTAGGGAAGATCTACTTTATGGCGGGGACTGACGCAGTGAGAGCAATCTATTGAGCGCTCTCCTCTCATCAGAGAGGGCGTACTCATTCATCAGAGCATCATCTAGTGGTTGCCTGCATGATGGTGAACTGTTTTCGTGGCACATTCCACACCTCAATATACTCTACAGGTGAAGAGACGCTTGGCATGTGTGATGATGTGATCCAACTCCTTCTGAGTGGTACCATCGTGAGAGATCCATGACATCTGATGTATGCATCGCCACTTGAACCAGGACCCAAGAATGGAAAGATTCTGAGAGGCACAGGTGACCAAGCAGCAAAAGTTATAGCTGAGTGTACCTGAACTGTAATGGCCAATGACCTGTTCAAGCCCAACTTACAGGGAGCCTGTAACTGCCTTTAGGTGTCCCAGAATCATGAAATTATCATGTGTAAGGACTGTGCATATTAGAGATTCCAGTTGATCATAGACATGATCTTTGACTGAATCAACAGATTTCTCCATCAGCACATAGACTACTATAACAGCAAGGTGCCGGTGCCAATGTTTAAGATGTGCAATAAGTAGTAGAGAAGATCTGACCATCCAGGTTATCAAGGACTTGGTTTCGTCTCGCAGTAGTAATGCTATCCCTTGTAAGTTGTTGGGACCGCTGGAATACAGAAGTAATGAATGTTCCACCTTGTGGCATCTGGGATCTATCAGCCGTGCTTCCATTAGGCCTGTGATTGATATGCAAAGACTGTTGCATGAGACAGAAACCTGATGACTACACCTGTGAAGAGGTGCAACATCTCAGGTTGCAATTTTGATGGGTTGGTGGAGAACTCAGATACGATTGAATACACTGTCATGATATACTGCTGACGTGCCTGTCAACATCAGAGGCATCCCCACCAGGCAGTCTTTGGCATGAGCCCAGAGAAGACGACACTGGCAGCTAATCTTCAGCTGAGAGTAAAGCCAGGGCTTTAACCCTGGTGTTGAGTGCTAAGTTATTCATGTTGATCAAAAGCAAGAGCGAATGATCTATAAGTGTTTCTCCATAATCCGTTCCTCCCTCCATTTAATGGACACTCCATTAAAATGATTCAGAAACTGTTCCCAAGCCCCCAAATCCTCCTTCACCTCTTCATTAAGCTTATAAAATGGTTGGGCTTTGATATTCCTAATGGCAGCTGAGAGTCTGGTGTAAAATGCCCAAAATGACCCTGTGGCCATCACTCAGCATACAAAGTTAAGATGCTCAGTAACAAATTGCAGCTCCCGCACTGTATGCTTAAACTTAAGCCACCACGGCCTTTAATAATCAATCCCCCAGCCTATACATATGAATCTAGATACCCCAGTCTGTGCATCTATCCTGCTTCCTAAATAGGTCATCTTACCAGAGGGCCCTTGTTTTTTCATCAGCCAGAGGTGTCCCCAACCTAACATGGACTCACCACAATTAGCTGTAGTGAGCACATTCTTGAGAAGCTGAGTTGTCAGATGCCATAACATATTAGAAAGGCTTAGAAACAGAGCAAGGCTGAAGATATCTCCGTTTTTCCAGTACACTCTGCAATAATATTCCCACAGGGACAATTACACTCTGCTGAAGATCCTACATGTAACAACTGGCTAGTGACACAGGCAGAACCAACAGAAATGAAACTGATGAACTCTTCAGTTTCTCTCTGCTGCTAGAATATCTGAACAAGTTTTTTCCCCCATATTCTTATCCGCTGGAGCTATGGGTTGTACATGGTAAAGAGAACAGAAAAGAAAAATTCTCTTCCCCGTACAAATTGTATTTGTGCTTCTCTTAAAAAAAATATTCATGGCTCAGCACAAACTACAGAGTGAAGCTGAATAGGAATAGGTCAGTCTTCTTTTACAATACTTCAGGAGTGCTGAGCAAGAACACGAGCAACACAGGCATAATTAAGAGGGAGGAGAGAAAGATTAAAATTAGTAAAAACACAAGTGGTGAGGAAGACAGAAGATAAAAACCACAGGAGTGGGATCAGATATGAAGAGGAGAAAGAGTAGAATACAAAAGAAGAGAGAAACCAAAAGCAGCTAGAAAGTAGGTTGGTATGGTGTTCCACTAGCAGAGAGTCAGAGTTTAGGATGGGGCTTCATACCAAATTACATGTCTCAGAAGGAGCTGGGAGTTCTGCACATACACACACATATATATATAAACTGTGAGGAAATATATGCTCACAATCACTCTCTCAATCAAAATCCAATCTTTAATCTAAAGCAATCTTGGAACCACTAACAATTATCTTCAAGGACTGATGGACATTGATTGAGGTCTCAGAGACTGGAGAAGGACAAACATAGCACCAGTCTTTAAAAATGGGAACAAAGAGGACCCAGGAAATTATAGACCAGCCAGCGTAATTTCAATACCTAGAAAGATACTGGAACAAATTATTAAACAATCTATTTGTAAGCAACTAGAGCAGTGGTTTTCAACCTGTGGCCCATGAACCTCTGGGGGTCCACACCTCCATTTGAAAATTTTTAGGGGACTGCAAATGAAAAGAGACTGAAAACCACCAATGTAGAGGATAATGGGAATTTAAGGAATAACCAGAATGAATTGGTCAAGAACGAATCACACTAAACAAACTTAATTTACTTCTTTGATATCATTACTGGACAAGTGAATAGGGGGGAAGCAAAAAACACGAAGTCTCTTGATTTTATTCTATAGTCCCACATGAAATTCTCATGAGCAAACTAAGGAAATGCAGTCTAGAGGTACTGTAAGGTAGGTGAACAACTCGTTAAAAGACCATGTTCCAAGAGCAGTTATCAGTGGTTTGCTGTCAGACTGGAAGGGTGCACCGAGAGGAGTTCCAAAGGGGTCAGTCCTGGATGCAGTAGTATTCAATATTTTCCTAAATGACTTGGATCATGGAGTAAAGAGTATGCTAATAAAATCTGCAGATGACAGACTGAAGACATTTTGGAGAACAGGATCAGAATTCAAAAGTACCTTGACAAATTGGAGAATTGGTCTGAAATCAACAAGACGACATTTATTGAAGACAATGGAAAAGCACTTCACACAGGAACGAAAAATCAAATGCACAACTACAAATGGGGACTAGTTGGCCAAGTGGTACTACTGCTGAAAAGGATCTTGGGATCACAAATTGAATGACAGTCAGCAAGGTAATGCAGTTGTAAAAAAAGGCTAATTTTCTGGGATGTATTAACAGGACCATTACATGCAAGACATGGGAGGTAGCTGTCCAGCTGAAGCCTCCCCAGTGTTGAGTAGAACAGGGAATATTGTGTCTGATTCTGGGCACCACACTTTAGGAAAGATGTAGACAAATGGAGAGAGTCCAAAGGAGAGCAACAAAAATGCTAAAACATTTATAAAACTTGTCCTACGAGGAAAGGTTAACACAACTGTGCACATTTAGTCTTAAGAGAAGACTGAGGGTAGACCTGATAAACAGTCTTCAAATATGTTAAGGAAGTGGATGGCGATCAATTATTCTCCATGTCCATTGAAGGTAGAACAAGTAGTAATGGACTTAATCTGCATGAAGGTAGATTTAGGTTACATATTAGGAAAAACTTTTTACTGCAGTATAAGGTAGTCAAGCTCTGGAAGAGAGGTTGTGGAATCCTCATCAACAGAAATTTTGACAAACATGTTGGACAGCAACCTTTCCAAGAGGGTCTAGATTTACTTGATGCGGACTCTGTGCAGGGGGCTGAACTTCATGACTTTGAGATCCCTTGCAGCCCTAAATTTCTACGATTTTATGAAAGCTGACTGAAGAGAGCCACGTTAAACCTTCCCCAACTAAGTACTAGAATATAAGTATTATATTTAAAAAAAATAAAAAAAGAGGGATTCCAGGATCTATCACACACCAAAATGGAAAGGGATTGAAAGAGAAAAAACTGAAAGGTTGAGGTAAGAAATAACAAAATCCAAGGATGGGAAAGTGAGATGAAAAAAACAGGGAGAAGGAAAGCAATTCTACGGGGATATTTTATTTGGCATTTATGAGCAAAAGAAAGTCCAAAATAAAGCTTCTCCTTAAGTTTTCAATTATAGCCAACCCACTCAAACAGTTGAATTGGCTTGTATTGGTGGTGCTGTAGTTCACTAATAGGATTTTCTCACATTTTTAAATTAGTGATCAACATTACCAAAAACAGTCACAATACTATAAATTTATTGTTCCATTTATTATAGTACTATTCATATTTAAACAGTATTATGGGAAATATTTAGTTAATATATTATTCTTACAGCAAATAAGTTAATAACTTGAACAAGTTGTTACCAAATAAGTTATCAGCATGGTAAAAGCATTCTAACTGGTTATTAATTAAAATCACACTGTTTTAATATCACGTGCTGCGAAGAGCAGAAGACACTTCAGAGAACCACTTGTGGCTCAAGAGCCACAGTCTGAGCAACGCTGTTCCACAAAATATATTTACAGACAAATGAGGCTGAAGTTCAGAGAAAGAGCAAGGATGAAATGCAAAAATATTTAATTTACAAAACAAGTACAAAGTTATACGATACTGCAGGGTTTTGTTTTTGTTGCTAAAACAAGACTATTCTAGAACAATATGAAATGTAACTTGTACAATTACTGGGTTTGGATTTCATAATAGTAGCAGTGTCAAGAATAAAACGAGAATTAAGAGAAAAGAAATTAGAAAGTCGTCTTTTTCATTACCCTCAGATTTCCACCATCACCACAGTACCTAGGCACTGACTGAAATACTAAAATTAATCTTGCATTTGTTCAAAATGGACACTGCTGTTCAACATTCTTAGATTTAGCTGCTTTTAAACTGTTTTTTTTTAATTCACTCATTAACTTCTGTTATTCGAGAATTTATGCAGGCCACAAATTATATAAATTTACCCACTATATGAGAAGACAAAAATCAGCTCATTTAATCTATGTATCACAACCAGTGGTAAAACAAATATGCATTTAGAGCATTAAAACTTCAATTAACTTCCAAAAAGCCACACTGAGATTCTATAGAATCTACTTTTAAAAGAAAAATTGAGTTTACGGAAGTTTCCTGACCATATTCACAACACTGCTATTTTTAAGTCCTGTTCACATTGGATCAACATCAACCCAGCTTCCAAATACACAACAGTGTAAAATTCAGTTACCTTAACAGGCTTTCACAGCTGCGGCCCTAATTCAGCAAAGCACTTCAGTCCATGTTTAACCCACAGAAGACATTTAAGCACTTGTTTAAGTGCTTTGTGAAATTTGATTTATGTTTAAATGCTTTGCAGAAGACTTAGGAACATCCACCTAGTTTTACATGAATGAGAAGATGTACTTTGTAATGTACAGAACCATGGGACAAGGTAAATTAGTAACCCCCAGTGGTCACATGCCATGAGGAAGAGCATACTTTATTAAACCTAAAAAATAATTTGTGATACTGTATACTTATCTGTACTACAGGCAGAATCCCCTCCCAAATGTAAAAAAAAAGTGTATTACATGATCCCACATTCAAATAATCACTGGTATAAACATTTCAAGAGTGCCCTAACTGCAGCGTTTCAGAGACCTGAAATGAACCTGTAACTGAAGAAGATAAAGCTGATCAACTACAGGTTTCTATTGCTAGTGAAGGCCAACAACTTTTATTCATATATCAAGGAAGATGCAAGTTCAAGAAATGTGATTGTGTGCATTTATTATTGAAAAAGTTAAAACAAGTATGTGCAATCAGTAGAACCCTCAGTCTCTTGATAAATTAAAAAGGGCCTTCTTGTCATACCATTTGGACATCTGTCTTGAAAGTGTGATTATCCAACTATGCTATATACACTAAGAGAGACTGAATTTATGAAGATGTTTACATTTAGCTGTGTATTCAGCAATATTGGCAATGATCTGTATAGAATGTATAAAATGTCTGTACTTTCCATACAAATCACTGCTAGTATGCATATACGGAACACTGCACATTAAAATAAATACATACATTTAATTATGCAATCATATCACCTTTCCTCCCTGGTTTGGATTCACAGACTCTGCATACACTTTGTATGTGACAGTTATTGTGAGATTGCCTAGGAGGATTAAGGAACATTGTGCTGTAGCAAAACCCATTTAGCATGTCTATATTGCAATTAAATTTTGTTCAGCAATAGGGTTCAAACAGCTACTTAACATGGCTGTAAAACTGTTTAAGAACCAAATGGCAGCTGCAAATCAATTTTCACAAACATTGCTTTCTATAATGATTTTTAAAAGATTTAGTGTGGGGATAGTACATTTCAAACAATATTTTTCATCTCTGTATGTTTGTAAAAGTCAGATTGATAGATAATAGATTACTCTATTTTTCTTAGGTTTTTTTATTCACTGATAAATATGGGGGATTATAACACGATTATATGACCTTATTTAAGATTTAAAAGCTTTTGAGAATTTTTTTAAACCTGCACATATTTTATTCTAACTGAAACAACTGGTATCTGCTCAAATTTATGTATTCACTATTTAAACAAATATATTAAAATGTTATTTTGTAGAAAGTTGCAGAGCACTAAAGTAGTCAAGAAAAAACACTGCAACTGTATAAAAACAGAATATGGAAACTGGAATCTCCATCTATACTTGGAAGGGAAGCCAGAACAGCCCACTGAGAATCAGTAATGATGGTGAAGATGCAAGAGCCTAGATTCATTCCCGTTCTACGCTACAAATGTGCTGCCATGAGTAAAGCACCAGGACGCTTCTTTGAAAGCTTACCTCCCTGCTCCTACAACAGGCCCTATTGCAGATTGCCAGAGGAGCAGTTTATAGGGCTACAGGCTCAAGAAACAGCTCCGCACCCCAAGGTTTTTTTTAATGTCTGTTTTGCAAACATTGATCAAGAACATGTGGCCAGATCCCAGAGTCACCAATGGATACACACTATCCAAACAGCACATGGCCTTTGGGCCAATTAAGGAATTGGAATAGCCAGGAATGACAAAGGAAGGGGGAGTAAAAATGAAAACAGCAAAAAAGATAAAAAAAAGGGGTGTAAGAGGAGAACAGAAACAAAAACAAAAAAAGAGGAGAACAGACAGAATAAATGCAGACACAAGGTAATGGTGCACAGCCTTTTGAAAGGATGCAGCAAGTCAACCACTGAGGGGTTTCAACAAAAGCAAAAACCCTACTGTAATCACTACTATACATAAATGTATGTAGGACAAGTTTCAAATAGATCTATTTTTTTAAAAAATGATGCTTTTTAAAAAAAGCAAAAGACAGAAGAGAGATTTAATCTACATGCTCTGTTTTGTCAACAGGAAAAATGGAGAATAAAACTAAAAACATTAAAACCTTCATAAATATTAAAAGTTAAGATACTATTCTGTATTCTAAAATAAGCTAACTCTCCTCTTTTAATACCTTCTTGAAGCAGTGATTCCGACAGCTGTGTATTGGAAGGCACAGAAGCAGGTTCAGTTAAGTGGTCTGCAACAGATGTTCTTACTGAAGAGGTCACAGCAGAGGAAACACCAGGCTTGGTAAACTGAACATTCTGGCTTACAGGATGTGATGAATCTACAATACCACCTGAAAACAGAGAGAGAAAAGATGATGTCTTTACTATTGAGTAAAATGTTAACTGCACAAATATCAGACAACAGTTCATTTGATGCTAGTTTCATAGTTCCTAAGAAAAAGTATTTCAAAGAGCAATAGCTTTTAAATCCTAGATTGCTGAGAAAGAAAAAAAATTCAGTTGAACACCAATTCTGTTAAGTAAATACTTCATTAAAATGAAGAGATTACTGTTTTGAACATTAATTATACCAACAACTGAAGCAGAAGATATAATTTCACAAAGAAAGCATCAGATAGATGGTTTAATGCTAACTAGAGCCTGGATACAACAATTTTTTAATCCATTACCAAACCTATGCCCTCTAATTTCACCTCTAAAAATCATTCTCGTAGCCTGTTGTACTGCCCAGTCACTAATCTTCCTTCCAAGTAAGGCAGCACAGTCAAGATGCAACAATCAGCTGTGCAGTGTTCGACTGTTCTGCATCCCTACCACACTGGTCCTTTACAAGGAGGGGCCCCGGACACCTAGGATTCTGCTTTAGTCAGCAATTAGTATCAACATGGAATATCAACATATTTTCACAGGGAATCTGGAATGTTGCTTTGAACTTCTAAACAAGATAGGATCTTCCCATTAAAACCCACATGATTGCCACTAGGCAGGATACAGCTCATTAGGAATACTTACCATATCAAAACAATCCTTACTTCAGTGAAGTAAGTTTTAAAGGGGCACAGTTATTGTAAAAGGGAGTAGGTAATATAGTTCTGAAAACTTTTGTAAAGGTACAATAACTTTGTTTCCATCAAAAATCAGTATAGTCTGAATAAAGTTAAGTTTGCTAAAAATAGAGTTTAAGTAACCTTTGTTTAACATTTAAGGCTCAATTCGACCCTTATGAACACACATTCCTGAGAGCTATTAGAAAATTAGTTGATGCACAGATTCAGAGTACCTGCTTTACTAGGCAACACATCTGTCAATGCAGACCAGTAAATCAGAAGCCAGAATCAAGTCTTCCATGATTATTTTACCAGATCAGACTATTAAAATGGCAAAAATAAAACCAAAAGAAATTCAACTGATCACCAGCATAGTATTTAGAATACAAATGAGACAACTGTTACATGCAGCCTTAACTACCACCTGTGTATATATTAGGATAGTCCAATTATGTGAAACTATACTATTTTTCTCAAACAGTACAATATTATTTGAGTGGATTTTAGAGGACACTTGAGGGGAAGAAAGGCATGTAAAGCAACAATTCTGTTGGTTTGATTTACTGGCTGGCTAAGTTAAAGTGTTAACTGTACATGAATAATGATGCTAAGTGGTCATTGTATTTTAAGTTTGTTTAATTATTAGGCTGCCTAACGCTTTTTGAATGATTTATTGCTGAAGTCTAAATTAAATAAAAAACATTAATGAAACAATATACTTTTTTTTCCTATAGTGTATATGTAAATGTGAGCAGTTTCTAACAACAGGCACTACTTGTTATTTCTGCCAGATAGTGTGATTTGAGATAGTTTATATAAAAGATGAGCACTGAATTTTTCTATTACTTAGGACACTGGTAAATGCACTAAAAGCAGTAGCCAAAGTTCCTATATTGCCAAAGTGCTAAGATCAATTGTTCATAACATAGTTAAAAAACATAATCAATTTTCGCTGGAACATTCAAAGGTTCTTAATGATTTATTTCCTTGCCAGATATTAATTTTATTACAAAAATTGCTGAGGCAGAAAGCTAGCCAAAAAGCTTTCCCAAATGTATAGGGAAATGTTCTGGATTTTTATTTATGCTCCTTCAAAACAGCAGAGCCATCTCACGCTTTAAAAAATTATGTTGCCTTCAAGCAGAAATAAGGTCTGAAAATTACATATTCATAGAGGAAAGTTTTAGAGAGCCCTGAGAAACTGAAAACAGGGGATTACAATAAGAACACTTACACAACTTTAACTATCACCTTAGTTACTGCCCTAAGTATGCCATTCACTCTTGAAAGACCACATAAACCACAATCTCCAGCAGTTTTAATTTTGCTAACAGTTTTTTTCTCAGCTGATAAGGAGATGGAGTACATACTCAAGTAGTGATTAACCTACAATACAGCAATAAAGCTCAAGATAAAGCTAGACCAAACTTTGTTTAAGTACATATTTTCTATTGGCTTATCCTAGACAACCTTGATTAGCCACTACCACAAACCGGCTAGCAGATGCCATAAAAATGCATCCATGAAACTAACAATGTGAAAAAAACGCAGAAAATCCTTTAAAGTTGGCCAGAATTAAAGAAAAACCGCAACATAATATAAAATATATTTATGACATTACAGTGAAGAATAATTAAAAATGTGTAAGAATCTTAAACATAAATTAAGATAAACTATCAGGAAGCTGCCATTTTTGGCACAGATAGGTCAATGTACAATTGCATGACAGAGGGAAGTCAATGTTAAAATTTTATGTATTTTGCTAACTGACTATAGTTCAACCAGCTGCTTTGCAACCAAGACAGCCTCTTGCCTTATAATGGATTCAAATGCTGAGCATCCCTCTCTGCTTTTAAATGTCAAGCAAGACCTTCTATTATAAATCATTAGTCAGTACAGTAAAACCTCCATTTAACGGACTAATTCGGGCGAGGGGGTGTCCGTTAAATCAAAAAGTCTGTTATTTAATAATAATAATAAAAAAAAAGAGCTGTCAGAGCAGCAGCCCGCCCACCACAGGGTCGGGGCGACAGGTCTGCAGCCTGCCTGCTGCCTGGACCCGGGCGGCAGCCGGGAGCCGGCAGCCAGCCCGCCTGCTGCCTGGACCCGGGCGGCAGCCGGGAGCCGGCAGCCAGCCCGCCTGCTGCCTGGACCCGGGCGGCAGCCGGGAGCCGGCAGCCAGCCCGCCTGCTGCCTGGACCCGGGCGGCAGCCGGGAGCCGGCAGCCGGCAGCCAGCCCGCCTGCTGCCTGGACCCGGGCGGCAGCCGGGAGCCGGCAGCCGGCAGCCAGCCCGCCTGCTGCCTGGACCCGGGCGGCAGCCGGGAGCCGGCAGCCAGCCCGCCTGCTGCCTGGACCCGGGCGGCAGCCGGGAGCCGGCAGCCAGCCCGCCTGCTGCCTGGACCCGGGCGGCAGCCGGGAGCCGGCAGCCAGCCCGCCAGAAATGGATCAGGAATGCATCAGACTTGCTCAAAAATTTTGTCTGTTGCATCCGAAGTCCGTTAAATCGAGGGTTTACTGTACACTAGCACCATTCAGTTATGAAGATATAGAAAGAGTACTTTTAAAGGGTATTTTGCTGGACAGTCTTTCCAGTATTTGTGGTAACAGTCCACAGTTAAAAGACTTAACATTACAGCCAGGGCCATATGCAGCTATAGCAATGTAATCTAAGTCACACCCTATATCTGTATATTTTGCGGTATGCAATAATATGAAGCTATGATAATTAACTAACTATTTAAACAGGAATGGAAAACACTGGGTAGATAATGTGGCTAGTTTAACACTGCTGTGGCATTTTAACTTTTGCTTTTCTTAATTTTGATTAACTGTCAAGCATTTTATATTTAATGTTATATGGTAAAAACACGATGTCTTGGTGAGGTGCTGTTATACACAATGCGTACACTTGTGTGATTAAGTAACAAAAAGATGAGATGTATGTGAACAAGCAGATAGCTTAAAAGATTTATATACAGGCATTATAGGTACTATAGGGAACAAGTACATGGCACAGCACTGTTTTAGCTCAGGTACAGACTAGTATCTATATTATACTGGAAAAGTACTCCTAGTTTGGACACAGCTTATAGTGGAAAAACTTTACTTTTGCCAGCATAGCTTATTCCAGCCCTCCTTGAGCAAAATAAACTATACCAGCACAAAAAAATAAAAAATAAATAAAAATGCAGATTTGCAAGTATAACTACGTCTACATTAGGATCTTTTGCTGGTACAGATACCTTGGTCACAAATCACACCCCTGGCTGAAAGAGCTGTGCCAGCAAATGTTTGTAGTGTAGATCTGGCCTTACTTGGGCATGCATGCAGGTTTTATATTTAAAATATATCACTTTTGTATAAAACAAAAAGTTACATCTTAATTACAGGTTGCTCTCTGTGTCCTGAACGTTACAAGAAGTTTACTTTGCTGCTCAAATTGGCTCTAGGACAATCTCCTGAGCGGTGACCTTTGCTACATCTTGTTTAGACATATTTTAAACTGTAGGTATAATCTTAAAGCCCTTGAGTATCTTATCAAAGTCTATGTCCAACGTTTTCTGTACACTTATTTACATACATAAGTCAAAACATTTCATCTCTGGAGAAAATGTGTTCTAGATGACTTTGAAAGGGTTTGAGGTTACCTGTTCTAAGATATCTGTAATTTCTTGAAATGGTTTCCTTTTGAATTACTTTATTTTTGACACTTTTCAGATATATCTGGAGAATGTCAATTTGGTTTTAAGATATGCCTGTCTTACAGGATTTGTGGCTTTATCTTTCCATCTGTTTTAATGTGAAAGAAATCCCTACATGCATTAAGTTTTCTGCATAGGAAATTTAAGTCTATAGTGACCAGATCCTAACTGTGCAAAAAATTACTTCCAAGTAAAACTATTTCCTTTAAAATTATGCAAAATAATGAGGTCTGTTTTATCTTTAGTTTGATACCAAAACAGCTTCTATAGCCAACAAAGTAGGTAAAAATCGAGTAGAACCATTTAAAGTGACCAGTTGCAAGAAGATTTTAAAGACCTGCTGCAAATTTTAAGTCAACTTTCCCTACGCATAAGACACATTAAGTTAAGCTGTATAAAGTAAATCAAGAAATATATTTATGCTTGTAACTACGTTTTCTAAACATATGCAGTGTAGGATGAAGACTAGAAATTTTATAGCAATACCAAACAAAATTTACTCAATCTGAAAATGCTTTAAGCCTGCACCAACAACACGAAAAAGTAACTAAAACTGTATCAACTCCCCACAAATTAATTACACCAGGAACAAAGAAACATTTGGCATCATACTCCTTGACCTGACTGTTGCAGCAATTCAGGTTACATTTTCAATATAATGCCACGTTAGTCAGAGATAAAAATCTACTGAGCAATTTTAACTGGAAAATGTGTCTCAGCAAAAGTCTGAAATTTACCATCAAATGGAACATTATTTATTAATGATTTGTTTACTCCAGGCTTCACAAATGGTGCAAATCTGTTATAAAATTGGCTTCTGGCTAATTAACATTATAACTATTCAGCCTGTTGTATGTAAAACGATTCCAAACAGAACAAAATAAATTTAAATTGGGTACAGCTCTCTGACTTAGAAAAATTAATCTTTGGATCAGCCAGCAACATAATTACCTACCTTACGTTCAATGAGCCAGGTGTTGTTATATTGCTCTAGTACAGTAGAAAAGGAATACTGTATTAGTGCTTATTCTTGTGTAACTGTAAATAAGTATATATAGATTTTAAAGTTACATTACACCATATCAGGTGTTTCCATCCTCCCCCGTTGATTTTTTTCAAGCACAACATTTATTATTTATTTGTATTATGGGAGCATCTAGGAGCCCCACACCTGGATTAGGGCCCCTTTGTCATAGGTATCATATAAACAAGCACAGAACAAATAGAGTGTCCCTGCCCCCAAAAGAGCTTACAATCTAAGTAAATGTTAAGTTAGTTGAAACCTGAACGTTAAGTGAAATCTATACAAATGTTTTTCAGAAATCAGTTAAAGCCAGACAGAAATTTACTGAATGAAAAAAAAATGTAAATATTACTTTACCATTCAGACGTCTAATTAAGCAATGATTGCTTATCTGACCACTTCACTAAGGAACAAACCGAAATCAAAAAATATCACTCCATGCATTTTTCAAATTCTCTCTTAGGTTTTTGCCAGCTCCACTGCCCTGTCTTAAAAACCATGTCCCTTGGAGACAATATTGTTAGGAGCAAATGAATAACGGATTTTAACATCTGACCATCAAAATTTTGTATTTAAATGAAAAATCTTCATAAACACAACATTAACAATGAGAATTTGAATGGACACAAAAAGGTTCACATTAATACTACAGGTATGTATGGTAGTATTTTGGATTGCTGCTTGGATTGATATGATTTTGTCAATTTTTCCCTGGGATGTATGTAATGTGGTCAAGTTTATTATTACTGTGGAAACTTCAAATTTTATATATCCTGACTAATCCATTTACATTTTCAAATTCAACAAGGCATTAACTGGTTTCTGCATTTAAGTCTTAAGAAAAACAAAAAAAGTAGGTCAAGGAGAGAAGTCAAGCAGATCTGGGGAAATGAAGTCATTTATGTCATCGCCCCTTTTCATATAAGATACTTAATGCTGGACACTAGCTACCTCAGTGCAATTTAGTTTTCAATTTTTTAACGTTATTTATTTTTGGGGTGGGGGCGGGGAAGGGCAAGAAAGAGAGGGAGAGTGTGTGTCAGGAATCTTATGGGAGTGTAGCACCATAGAAGGAGGATCTGCAAGCAATGAAAGGAAGAAGCTAGCTTCCTAACCTCTCCTTGCAACTGCAAATCTCCTATAAAGTAGGAATGGAAGCAGCAGCAGATAGGCATCTCAGAGCAGCAGTAGAGACTTCTTGATATGCAACCCAGCATTGGTTCCATGGCTAATCAAAGGAGATAAACTGAACAAGCAAGGATTGTGAGAGAGCTCACCACTGACAACCTTCAATTTTGACAGATGAGGAAAGCAGCTTATTAGACAGAGGGAGGAAATGGAAATACAAACATGCTCTTCACCTCAAAATTCTAAGGACAAGCATCTTCAAGTTTTTAAGGTTAATACAAGTAAAAAAACACATACACACTTCTTTTTCATAACCTTATAACAATCTATCACTTTCAACCCTGCAGGAGCTTAAGCTACAGCTCAGCATACTAAAGTTAAGCTAAAAGATATTCTGCATTCAAAACTACACAAATGCTGAAATTAGGCAGGATTTAACTAGCATGTGTTAACGAAGTCTGACCAGAACTCAACCATTTTTCCTAGTCAAGACAAACCTTCAGCTAAAGAAACAAGCACCTCTCTCAAACTCTCTTTTAATAAGGCTCTAACTCAAGTCCCCTTTTCATGACTAAAAACATTCTTACATCATCTCCAAATGTGCAATGAGAATGTGAAATAGATTGTTTTCTAATTCAGGTGTGTTCAGTTGTTTAGTATCCATTTCTTCCAGTAAAGGAAGACTATACACATCTTGCTCAGCTCACGGTCAGGAACTTAAAACTGTGAGAAACTTACCACCTTACACAAAAAATAAGGTATGTAACAGAACTAAGGGTTTTTCTTATTTTCTTATTACAGTTAATACTGAAAGCAGCTACCTTGATAAAAATGTGATGTTGCCAATGTTCAAGTAACTTATCAGCAAGATGGCTGCTACCAACAATAGGATTTTCAAATGCATTTAGGTTATAAGTGGTTTTTCACCTTTGAATTTTCAGAGTGGCTCAGCAAGATAAGCAGAGTTTTCCTTCATTAGCATTTGCAAGTACAGGCCAGTCGCATATTACGCGTATTTAACATACGCGAATTTAACTTTACGTGGCTGGCCACACACCAACAAAACAAAACAAAAAAACCCTGAGCTCTCGGGCCGGCAGCCCGCCCGCCACAGGGGCTGGGGCCAGCAGCTCTGCAGCCTGCCCTCCACTGCAGGTGCTGGGGCTGGAGCCAGCAACTCGGTAGCCTGCGGGAGCGGTTGGGGCCAGCAGTCCACATGCCGCCGCCACCAGGGTAGGAGCCGGCAGCCCTGCAGCCCGCCCGCCGCCGCGGGGGCCGGGGCCGCAGCCCTGCAGCCCGCCCGCCGCCGCGGGGGCCGGGGCCGCAGCCCTGCAGCCCGCCCGCCGCCGCGGGGGCCGGGGCCGCAGCCCTGCAGCCCGCCCGCCGCCGCGGGGGCCGGGGCCGCAGCCCTGCAGCCCGCCCGCCGCCGCGGGGGCCGGGGCCGCAGCCCTGCAGCCCGCCCGCCGCCGCGGGGGCCGGGGCCGCAGCCCTGCAGCCCGCCCGCCGCCGCGGGGGCCGGGGCCGCAGCCCTGCAGCCCGCCCGCCGCCGCGGGGGCCGGGGCCGCAGCCCTGCAGCCCGCCCGCCGCCGCGGGGGCCGGGGCCGCAGCCCTGCAGCCCGCCCGCCGCCGCGGGGGCCGGGGCCGCAGCCCTGCAGCCCGCCCGCCGCCGCGGGGGCCGGGGCCGCAGCCCTGCAGCCCGCCCGCCGCCGCGGGGGCCGGGGCCGCAGCCCTGCAGCCCGCCCGCCGCCGCGGGGGCCGGGGCCGCAGCCCTGCAGCCCGCCCGCCGCCGCGGGGGCCGGGGCCGCAGCCCTGCAGCCCGCCCGCCGCCGCGGGGGCCGGGGCCGCAGCCCTGCAGCCCGCCCGCCGCCATGGGGGCCGGGGCCGCAGCCCTGCAGCCCGCCCGCCGCCATGGGGGCTGGGGCCGCAGCCCTGCAGCCCGCCCGCCGCCATGGGGGCTGGGGCTGGCACCCCGCCGCCGCCAGCAGCCTGACCGCCGCCATGGGGGCTGGGGCCAGCACCCCACCGCCGCCAGCAGCCAGCATCACATATAGTCAAACAATGACTGTTTGACTATACGCAATTTTGGCTATACGCAGGGTCCGCAGAATGGAACCCTCGCGTAAGACACGACACGCCTGTATTAATCACCACGTTGGAGCATGACAAACTCATTTTTGATTAGGTTCTCTGTCTTCAGAGCTGATTGAGAGAAAAATATACCTAGTTTGTCTATTCTCCCCACCCCCCCAGTATAGATATACTAGGTATTAGAAGCCTCTGACTCTTCAGTTCTGTTTACACAATATGTTTATGTATTCCCTCCCAAAATGTTTATTAGAAACATTTGCACAAAAAGAGTGTCTTTTTCTTTAGCTGACTTCCACTGAGAGAGATGCAAGTCACACATCTTTCAGCAAGAACACAATTAGCTGTTATGGAGAGAATTATGTCCTCACAAACAGAAAATAATGTCTTCAAAGGATTAATAATGAACAGGAAGTGATAAACTTAAAAGATACAGAGGCTCTGTATTCTATTAATTTAATAGACATTCTATGCAAATGTCTATTAAAACTAACAGAAATACCTACATTTAAAATATTTTCAGATTTCTATGAAGCATCATTATAAACCATTACTTAAATTGTTTCAATTATGAAAAAAAACTTCCCGATTTTGGCATGGTATTATACCTGTATTTATTTGGTTGCTTGTTTTAGCCAAGGATCCAGTGTGATTCCTGCTGAAGTTGTCTTGAGAAGACTGAAAATCTGAAGTGGACCATGATGTAGAATTATATCCCAAAGGAACTTGCTGTGGCAGTGTACGAGGTACAGTTGATCTTTGACCAGGAAATGCACTAGTCTCTTCAAACTGTCCAACAGCTGGAAGGCTCTGGGAAGTAAATACCTGCCCATATGGACTACCAGTAGACATAGAAGGATAAGAAAGATTAGGATATACAGCACTAGAAATGGTAGGCATGACATAATGACCCGAAGAAAGAGGAAATCCCCGAGATGCAACTGAAGAGCTAGTTGAAGAACTGTAGTGGCTACTCAATGCAGAATACGACTGTGGAACACTTGTATGTAAATGAGATGCAGATGATATTGCTCCTTGGGTAAGTCCTCCAGCTGACTCCGCAGGATGAGGAGCCCCACTGTACAACTGCTGTGTGTTCAACATGCTGGGTCCCACAGAAGGTGTCATGACACTTTGTCCTGGTATTGAATAGCAAGCAGAGTGGTAATCAGCAACATACTGGTTATTCAACTGCGAGGGGGCAGCTTCATGGGGCACTTGCAGGTAGTGTCCGGAGGAAGCACTATAGTTTTCAAGGTGTAAGCCATATCCAAAAGGGAACTGCATCTGATTTTGCACTGGACCTGAAAAGAAGAGCAAATGTCACATGTATTAAAGTTGTACCGGTTACACACACCTTTATCACAGTTGGTTGACACAAAGACAGACTGGGGAAATCAGTGTGCTTATTAGCATTAACATACCAGAACGAGGAGCAAGCAACCAACAGCATCAAAAAAGGAAGCTAATTCCAAACAGTGGAAAGGTCAGTGGCTAAAGTAGCAGACATTTATGTGAAAATAAAATACTTGAAGCAGTTTGTGTACACATACAAAACACAATTTTCAAAGTTACATCTCAGATATTTGAAAATTTGTTGTAAAAAGTTTTCAAGCTAAGATGCTACATGTCATTTATATTTAGTATTTATAACAGAATTTAAAAAAATTATAAATTTAGTATTTATAACAGAAAAAATGCCAGTATAAGGTACTTCAAAAACAACCTGCTAAATGTGATAGAAAAATAAAATCTTCCATTCAAACCAATGTCAGTGGATAAAAATTAGTAATATTTAGTTTTATGAATTCTTAAGGTATGACGAAAGTGAAATGCTGTGTTGTGATTGCTTTCTCCAGTATGGTCTCAGTTTTTGAAGTCAGAGCTTCTACAAAAGGCCAGCTATAAACACATAGTATACAGAAATATAGCTATTCATTTCCATTCACTGCCCCAAAGTCCTCTGGTACAAGACAGTCACTGCAAAGTCCGTTTAGTTATGTATGAATTTCTCATTTGTTTTTCCCACTCTAATTTGGCTCTGCAGGATAAGCTGTTTGCATCAAATATGCTTTCATCTTTGCCAAGGCTACTGGCAATCATACATTCATAGAGCAACTTGTGTTTTGAGTACCCTGTTTGTACTTAACCAAGTACCCTTGCCAGCACAGAATAAATCAGGGAGCAGCTGGATAAAGTAACCAGCCTGCTAAGGGTTTGTCTACACAAAATACAGTAAAACATTATACAATAAAGGTGCACTGGTTTAACTTAATACTGTATGTGATGTTAAATCCACTTAGTTAAACCAGTTCAAAAGACTGTAGACATTCTTATTTTGGATTTAAGTGAAACTAAAATAAACCTGGTTTAAACTAAAAATGAGCCCACATCTTCTTTACACTGGATTAAAATGTGATTTAAGTTAAAGAAACACCACTTCTGTATGTAGGGGAGGTGACCATTTCCACCCTGCCAGGAACAACAGATTTTGGAACAGAGATAAAAGTTCATACTGTAGGTGGGTTGCATTCACTGCAGAAATTGACCTTGGTATATCAATGCAACTGGTCCTGCAACAGTACAGACCCTTACCTCCACCCCTACTCCCACACACTCCCCATTCCCCCTGGGTTCAGTCCTGGCAAAGACTTCCACTATTAATAGTAGCTGTGGCCCAATTTGACCGCACACCACATATCTGTTTATATAAGCAGGCTGGACCAAAGTAAATCTAACAGTCAGTTCCTTTCAGGCTCTTTTCATGAACCCACTAGACAACGATTTTCTGTTTGAGGATAATTTAAAAAGAGAAACATGAGAGAGAGGTTACTACTAGAACTAATTTACTATCATAACAAAACAATCCATTGTTTGGGTCATGCTGAGCTACTGTACTATTATTTCTTGGGTGACTGTAGAGCTTAACTCTGAAAAGACATGACAACATGTCATCAAGGCATAAGTAAAAGGACAAGTTTGACAATAACTGAATTTTGATGTATGACTTAGCCTTAATTTTGTGTTTACATTGTTTGGCATAAAAGGTGAGTGAACTCGTCTAAGTTTTGTTCTTTAAATGAAATGCCCAGAAAATGACAAGGTACTAAAAACTGTGAGAAATATTTCCATATAAAAACATTCAGAACATAAGAATGACCATACGGGGTCAAACAAAAGATCCATCTAGCCCAGTATCCTATCTTCCAATGCCAGGTGCCCCAGTGGGAATGAACAGGACACGTAACCATCAAGTGATCCATCTCATCGCCCATTCTCAGCTTCTAGCAAACAGATACTAGGGGCACCATTCCTGTCCACTCTGGCTAATAGCCATTGATTGACCTATCCTCCATACATGTATCAAGTTCTTTTTTGATTAATCTGAAGAATCGTTAAAACATTATAGCTATAAATAAATTCAAATTAGTCATGACTATGCACTAGTTGTCTAAAGCTGCCTTCTGATTAGCTGATAGAACCTTTTTGAAATTACACGTCATTATGTTCAATAGATGAGGAAAGAAAGGTAATGGGGGAACAAAGATAATGTACCCTATGGTGACAGTAGATGGGAGAGGGTTTGGGAGACATGGTGAAGGGCTGAAGGAGAAAATATAGGGTGACAGTTTAAACAGCCTCTTTCTCCAAAGTGCCAGGCTGCCCTTTCAGCAGCAATTTATGGCTCTTTTGGCACCCTCTAATTGTTAAAACTAAAAAGTGAGAGCTGTTAGATTTTTCATTTTCGTACAAAGGGAGCTGAGAGCCTTTGTTAGGTCACAAAGTGCTACTGGATTTTTGAGAAACAGAAAAAAATCCCGAATAGTTCAGGAATCCTTAAAAATGTTGAGAGAAAATATATTTAAATAATGGGAAATAGCTGTAGGCATCTTTGGCAAAGAAGCTTTCAGAGCAGAGGATGAATAAAGCCCAAGAAAACATTTTAAAAAATGAAATCTAAAATTAATGTGCCCTACTGTAACAGTAATGAGCTATTTTGTGTGTATTAATGGGCTACTGATGCACTATGACCTCTTGCCTTCAGCCAACTATTAAGTCAAATATTCAGTGAGAAGTTATTACATTTGGACTTCAAGATTGATGGGCTAAGTAAAATAGGCATTATTTTAAAAGAAGAGCTTCAGCACAGAATCAAACAGGAAAAGTTGAATAGTTAGGAAGAAAACTATTAAGACAAACAAAAGGTAAGCCAATTTTACAAAACATTATTTTTTAAAGTGTGTACCAGTATGACTTGTTCTCTGGATTAGACAAATACTATGAAGGCCATGAAAACTAACATAATTTTGAATACTTGCAGACCCAATTTATCACCTCTGACAAGTACTAAATTCTTTTGATGGAAGTCTTTTGATTGAGCTCTTTGTGAGCGCAATAAATTCCAACAGTTGGGAGAAGACCAGGCAGAATTTATGAAGTCTAATGTATGCAGCACTCTCGCAACACACACTTATCTCTAGCATGTGCACTAGTAACTATATTTACATAAGCAATACGTACTCCTCAGTATATATAAGGAACACTGATATTAGAAGCAGAGTCTAAATTAAAAGAAGCAGATGGTGCCATTCTGGGCAAAGAGGAAGGTGGCATTAAAAAAAACTCAACTCTGGCCGTCTTATTTTTTGATTTCCTGTTTCCCTTCTTTCCTCCTTTTCTTTATATAAACAATGCCCCAGATGCTGCATGTAAGTTCCCTAAGTCTGGTAGATCAAAAACAAGACTTTTTCAAAATGCTGGAATGTTATTGTGTGATTATGTAAAGTGACAATTAAATTAACACCTTACCTATGAATCACCAATCTACCTGACTACCAAGAAACAAATAGATATTCAGTAATTATGGAGATAAGATGAAAAATGCAAGAGCCAGCTACTGAGCTTATTTTTAAAACTTTTAAAAATTAAAAATGATGATTGTCTGAATCACAGGTAAATTAAATGGTCAAACTTAAAAAGGCTGTAAACAAAAATTGATTTATCCAAGTTGCTGATAAGCCCTTAAAATATCACAGTGAAAGAATTTAAAAAGTCCAAATGGTCATTACTATTTTTACTCTTATTTTTGACATTTCTTCTGTGGTCTTAGATATGGTAAAAATATATGAAGTCAGTTATAGTTTCCTATTTTTAGTGTTGTAATATTTGGATTTCAAAACTGCATGGAAATGGCTATTTATTTGAAAACAACTGTTTTCATTAGAATTTTATAAACATGGAAAAATTTACATTGGTCACGGTTATTACAAAATTAAATTTCTGGGCAAAATTTAAGTGGAAAGTCTCTTTCGAAAAGCTTCTATTTAATCATTGAAGGTTTCTACAAACCTTCAGCAATATTTGCAGGAACTTGATTCACATCTGTTGCCTAAACATGACAGAGGCTACCACCTAAAACTGTTTATATTACCAAAGTGCATTAAAATTAAAGCCTCAGTCCTGCAAACAGATCTACAGAGACTAACCTCTGTGCCCAGGCCAACCTGATTGTAAAATCAGAGCCTAGGAGAAGATGTTAAAATGTAATGCTAGCAAATAAGCTTAATATAAATAACACAGAGAAATGAAACTGATTAGAAGCTGTAAAGACCTCATTAAATCAATTATACATATTTTACGATTAATAAAATTGTGAGCTATAAAATCAGTGACAGTATCACTGTAGATTAACATATATGTAAAGACATATCCTCTTAGCATATTTTCATGCTAAAATACACCGGTAGTTTGCTCAATTTTAGGATATGTAACTTAAAGTGCATGTTTTCTCATTTTTGTTATAATAAAACACCATAAGAAACAAAAAGCATCACATTTCCCCGAAATCCCATCACATTAACTCTGAAAATTTATGCACATGCTTACCTGGTATATATGAACAGATCCACTGGGAATGCAAGTATTCCCATAGAAACTACTCAGGTATACAAAATAAACCATGGGTGTAAGTGTTTGCAGAACCAAGGCCTGAATGTGTTACAGCCTCCAAAGTGTTCCCAAGATGCAGTTTCCCAACTAGAAAGGTTCCAAAATTAAATTAAGTTTGACGAAAAATACTGCACTACCTCACTATTTTGAATAAGCGTAGCTGGCATTATTTAATATTCTGAGAAGTTATTCCTCTGTTTCAGAGCCAGAATTGCAGATAGTCAAAAACTTATCAAAGGCTGGGTTTTTTCCATCTCAGTTATACAGCTAATTTCAAACACTTCATACTCCCTTCTCAATCACCAGAATATGTCTAGATAGCTGTGCATACTTTTCTCTGAAGCCAAAAGTCACTTCTGCAGGGCTCTCCATACTGCCAAATAGGCCACCTCTACCTGCAAATCATGTGAGCCCACAAAGAGGGAGGTCAACATCTAGGCTAGTGATACTCAGACCACAGTGGTTCAGGAGCCAAATTAGATATCAACATTACCCAAAAAGGAGCCACAGTAGTGTGAATTCATTGTTTCATTTGCTATATTCACATTTCATTTTTATACAGATACATTATTCTCACAACAAAATGACTGATCAAATATTATTTTATCAACTACAATTAACAACACAGAGCTGGTCTACACGAAAGCTGTTAGTCATCCTAAGTTATGCTACTTCAGTTACGTAAATTACATAACTTAATTTGGCGTAACTTAGATCAGCTTATAGAAGTGTCTACACTGTGCTGTGTCGAAAGGAGACACTCTCCCATCTACTTACCTTATGCTTCTCAGAGTATGTCTTCACTACCCGCCAGATCAGCGGGTAGTGAGCGATCTTTTGGCGATCGATTTATCGCGAATCATCAAGATGCAATAAATCAATTGCCAATGGTGCTCCAGTCGACTCCAGAACTCCAGCTTGCCGAGAGGCACAAGCTGGATTCGACAGGGGAGCCCGCTGCCACCGTGAGGACGTCAGGTAAGTTGGCTGAAGATGCTCCAACTTCAACTATGTTATTCACGTAGCTGAAGTTGCATATCTTCAGTCAACCACTCTCCCTAGTGTAGACCAGCCCTCAGGGAGCTAGAGTACAGAAGTCAACAGAATATCATTATGCCATTGACTTAGGCTGTCATCGACACCACTGCATCGATAGCAGCAGTGCTGATTTAGCCGTTAGACAAGCCCATAGTAAAAGCATCATGTTTGGTTAATAATTAAATCACATAGTATTTTAATATCATGTGCTGCAAAGAGCCTCAGTATGAGTAACACAAATCGAGGTTAACCACTCACAGGACCACGAGAACCTCCTGTGAACTGAAGGCACTGCTTCACGCTACATCCCGTTATGGGCCATTAAACCAGCCTGTCACTCAGTTAGATGGGAGCACCACTGCAGCACACAGTACATGTGATAACCCCTTGAGCAGACACACCCACAGGGGCTCAAGACAAAACACACTGAAATAGCACATGGCAGAGTAAATCTTCCCTCCCTGCCCTAGTCCCCCAATGCCCCCATCTGTCCCAGCCCCCATCCTCAAATGCTCCATCTATTCCAGGCCCCTCATCGCAGCTCCCCCATGTCCTCCTCCCTCCCAATCCCAACCCTTCCTCTTCCCTCCCCCTCCCGTCCCAGGCCCTCATCCCAGCTCCCCGCTCCCCCTCCCGTCCCAGGCCCTCATCCCAGCTCCCCCGCTCCCCCTCCCGTCCCAGGCCCTCATCCCAGCTCCCCCGCTCCCCCTCCCGTCCCAGGCCCTCATCCCAGCTCCCCCGCTCCCCCTCCCGTCCCAGGCCCTCATCCCAGCTCCCCCGCTCCCCCTCCCGTCCCAGGCCCTCATCCCAGCTCCCCCGCTCCCCCTCCCGTCCCAGGCCCTCATCCCAGCTCCCCCGCTCCCCCTCCCGTCCCAGGCCCTCATCCCAGCTCCCCCGCTCCCCCTCCCGTCCCAGGCCCTCATCCCAGCTCCCCCGCTCCCCCTCCCGTCCCAGGCCCTCATCCCAGCTCCCCCGCTCCCCCTCCCGTCCCAGGCCCTCATCCCAGCTCCCCCGCTCCCCCTCCCGTCCCAGGCCCTCATCCCAGCTCCCCCGCTCCCCCTCCCGTCCCAGGCCCTCATCCCAGCTCCCCCGCTCCCCCTCCCGTCCCAGGCCCTCATCCCAGCTCCCCCGCTCCCCCTCCCGTCCCAGGCCCTCATCCCAGCTCCCCCCCTCCCCCTCCCGTCCCAGGCCCTCATCCCAGCTCCCCCCCTCCCCCTCCCGTCCCAGGCCCTCATCCCAGCTCCCCCCCTCCCCCTCCCGTCCCAGGCCCTCATCCCAGCTCCCCCCCTCCCCCTCCCGTCCCAGGCCCTCATCCCAGCTCCCCCCCTCCCCCTCCCGTCCCAGGCCCTCATCCCAGCTCCCCCCCTCCCCCTCCCGTCCCAGGCCCTCATCCCAGCTCCCCCCCTCCCCCTCCCGTCCCAGGCCCTCATCCCAGCTCCCCCCCTCCCCCTCCCGTCCCAGGCCCTCATCCCAGCTCCCCCCCTCCCCCTCCCGTCCCAGGCCCTCATCCCAGCTCCCCCCTCCCCCTCCCGTCCCAGGCCCTCATCCCAGCTCCCCCCCTCCCCCTCCCGTCCCAGGCCCTCATCCCAGCTCCCCCCCTCCCCCTCCCGTCCCAGGCCCTCATCCCAGCTCCCCCCCTCCCCCTCCCGTCCCAGGCCCTCATCCCAGCTCCCCCCCTCCCCCTCCCGTCCCAGGCCCTCATCCCAGCTCCCCCCCTCCCCCTCCCGTCCCAGGCCCTCATCCCAGCTCCCCCCTCCCCCTCCCGTCCCAGGCCCTCATCCCAGCTCCCCCCTCCCCCTCCCGTCCCAGGCCCTCATCCCAGCTCCCCCCTCCCCCTCCCGTCCCAGGCCCTCATCCCAGCTCCCCCCTCCCCCTCCCGTCCAAGGCCCTCATCCCAGCTCCCCCCTCCTCTCCCAGCTCCCCATTTCAGCCGCCGTCCGAGCTCCCCACCACACGTCCCCCTCCATCCCAATCCAGCCCCCACTGCTGCCCCTGCGCCCCAGTTCTCCCATTGCACCCCCCTTACGCCCTCCAGTCCCAGCCCCCCGCCCCGCCGCCCCACTCTCTACCCCTCGCCGCTCTACCACCGCCGCTACCGCCCCGCGCGGCCAGCCCCGCCCCGCCCCAGCGCTAGGCCCGCGCGGATCCCCGGCCTCGGCTCCTCACCGTTCTGGCAGGGCGGCGCCCTGGCCGCGGCGGCGGGCGCTCCGGCCCCTCCGGGGGCCGCGGCAGGGCGCGGGGGGATCCCGGCTGGCGCCGACATAGCTCCGCGCTGCGCCTCTGCCTCGATAACGCGCCGGACGTCACCAACGGAAACGACCCTGGAACGCGCGCAGCCGCAGCCTTCTGCGCTGGAACTGGCGCGTGAAGGAGCGAGAGCAGCCGATCCGGCCCCGGAGCCACCACCGCCGCCGACAGCGCCCCCTACCGCCGCCTCCCAACCCTGCGCTACCGCCCCAACCTGCGGTGCCCCACAGTCCCAAGTGCCATCCTCACTGATCCCCCTGCGCCTCCCAAGCATGGCTCATATAGATATGCAAGTCCCAACTTCTGCTGCAGCCTCTCCAGCCCTAGCTATTTAATGTAGTCTATGGACCCTTCCCTTTTTCTCTCCTCTCCTCCCCCACCCCCTTAGGTTTGATCCATTTCTGATCAGGGGCTCTGATCAACCACGGCCCCTTTGCTGTCTATCCAATCTCCAGCTGAGTGTTTCTGCTGATTGTAGCTCCAGCAGCAAATGGTAGAAAACATTAACAAAAGCAGATGACTCCATTAAAAGACACAGCAGTGTTAAGAATTGCAGTTGATGAGAGCGTGGATATAAATGACATTCCACTTTTGGAAGTTGTTGCAAGATATTGTGCTTCCAATGAAATCCAAGAGGAACTTTATTGCTTAAAACCCCTGCCGAGCACAACAGGGAAACAGCCTCTAAGACAGGGGTCAGCAAACTTTTTGGAACATCAGGGTTCCGAAACTGTATGGAGGTGTCAGGGTTCCCTCCCCACTTTGAATTCTGGGGTACAGATGTGGGGACCTACATGAAAGACCCCCTAAGTTTATTTTTACTAGCTTAGGTTAAAAACTTCCCCAAGGGACAAATACCTTGTGTCCTTGGAGGGTACGCTGCCACCACCAGATGATTTAGACAAAGAATCAGGGAAGGGACTACTTGGAGTTCCTATTCTCCCAAAATATCTCCCCTTACACCTCCTTTCCTGGGAAAGGCTTGAGAATATATCCTCATCAATTGGTACAGATGAACACAGACCCAGACCCTTGGATCTTAAAAACAATGAAAAAATCAATTAGGTTCTTAGAAGAATTTTATTTAAAGAAAAAAGTAAAAGAATCACCTCTGTAAAATCAGGATGATAGATAACCTTACAGATTAACAAAAGATTCAAAGAGCACAGAGGAACCCCCTCTAGACTTAGTTTCAAAGTGACCAACAAAAACAAGGATAAACCTCACTCTAGCAAAGGGAAAATTCACAAGTTAAAAACAAAGTTAACCCAACACACATTGCCTGGCTTCTGCTTACTATTTTTATAATTCTGGATGCTTATTTTCTGATTGTCTGTAAGAGATGTATTTTTCCTGCCCGGTCTCTCTCTCTTGCTCGGTAAGAACACTTACCAACACAAAGAGTACAAAACACAAGCCTCTTCCTCCTCCCGCTCCCCACCATTTGAAAGTATCTTTTGTCCCTATGGTTTTTTTTGGTCAGATGCCATCCAGGTTATTTGAGCTTCTTAACCCCTTACAGGTAAGGAGGAATTCTAGGCTACCGTTATGGCTATGACAGGAGGGCAGGTGTAGTGTATTAAATTGCTCCCTGTAGGAATGTGCTATTTATAGTGTACTACTTAGAGCTGTCAGTCCTGGTACTCTGAAGGGCATGGTAAAGGGGTGGAAGTGGGATAAATGGCAGGGAATCCCAGGGGGCATTGGGAGGACAAGGAACACAGGGGTGATTGGATTGGTGAGGGAGTCCTGGGGGCTGTGTCAGGGGGCAGATGTGTGAAGGAGTTAATTTCATTAGGAGTTGAGACTTATGTGAAGATGTGTTAAATTTACAAGCCTAGAGGCCAGGCGTTAAGAGGAGTTCAAATATCAGAAGACAACCCAGAAAATGATATTAAATCTTTCCCCTTGAATCTTGTGACTTTTGGGAACAATCTAATGATTTGGGCAGAGACTAACTCATAACTTCTGAACTTTTGGGTTTGGTAGTACTAAATTTATAGAATCAGGGCCTACATCTGTAAAGCAATTTTTCAAGTTTGCTCACTTGTGATAGCATTAGCTTTTGAAGGGCTGATGCTGGCTTTCATATTGACAAAGTCTGTTAAAGAGAGTTAGTTCCAGGTGGCAGATACTTATTTTGGCTTCCACTGTAACCTGCTGACCCACACACAGAGGTTCTAGGGCTTTGGGAAAAAATAACAAATTTAGTTGCTACTCCTGCATACCTTAAGCATGTGCTAACTTTAAGTACATAAATAGTCCCATAGACTTCAGTGGGACTACTCATATGATTGTGTCAGCAGGATCAGGGCTTTAGTTATATAGTTATTAAAATTCAGTGTTGTCAGAATATGAGGAAAATATTGGGAATAAGATTTCACCCATTTGTCTGGAGCTCCCTGACAGAAAGTGGCCAATATGCAACTGTTTCAGTTAGAGTTGATCTGCAAATAAGAAAGGAGAGGAAAGGGTTGTGATCTGATCTTTCTTTGCTTCTCTGTGACTTGTAAAGAAGGCCTCTATTTCTTAAACTTTTTTCTGCTTGGTTTTTACATTAGTAATTCAGGTCTTGTCTGCTCTGAAAACTCTCTATGATGACTAAGGAATTAGTGAAATGATATCACAAGAGTTGAGAGGATTAAAGTTCAACACCCGAGAAGCAATTTTTAGTGAGACTGCTTAAAATGTTGTGGTTTTACTGACATTTATTTAACATAAACAACAAACATTTTGTGTGAAGGACATCTCTGTTGAAGTTTCAGTACCTCTGCCCCTTCAGTAAGGCTCAGGAGGTCTAGGTAAACATACCCTAAGACATCCAGGAGCTCCCCTACAAAAACAAGGAATGTGAGAAATTCAATTCCTGATGATTCTAAGGGGGGAAAAGCAAGCAAGAGAAAAGCCACTTTAATCAGTGAAAAAAGAGTACAAATGAAGGCACCAGCATAGGGACAGAAGAGAGGCAGCTTCCATGCTTCCCTTTATAAGAGCTGCCATGGGGGAGGAGGGTAGTGGGACCCTCAGAACAAACTAGGGCATTTCTGAGGCCCTATGTCACACCTCTGCTTCACCATTCACTGGAGGCTTATAAGGGTGCCCACCTATGCTCCATCTTGTCCCTGAAATATCCATTGCCTCCTTTAGTCCATCCCATTCCTGTCCCAGAATGCTTCTTTAGACTGTTGTAAAGTTAGTGCAAAACTGACAGAGCTGGGTCTTCACAAAGAGTTCCCCTACATCCATCAGGCTTAGACCCTTTGGGCATGCCTAGCTGATGCCGCAGGGCATTCAGGCTCCGATTTTTAAAACATCAGTCGTAGGTTACCTTTTTTAAATCTAAAAGGACTGTTGGCCTTATAAATACACAATATAATCTTTCACCTACCGCCTTTGTAGTATTTAGGCCCCTCTACAGCAAACATACTATCATTGATTATAATAGGATTGTTCACAGGTGTAAGTATTTGAAAGGTCAGGGCCTTAATCTGGCCTTTCAGTAGCTGAAAAGTAAGAAATGGCTAATGCCAAGAAGAGTTTGCTATAAGGATAGGAGACATCTTTGAAGGGAAGTATTGTTCCTCTGTGATGGTTAAACCTAAGCAAAAGGATGGCAGTAGAGAGATTCTGATAACTGGATCAGTTTCCTTTCTATCCTTTGAGACCCAAAGGTACTATAGATGAGATCCTTGTGCTGTGATCAAAACAGGCTGAACTTGAGTTTGTGAGATATTACAGTTTTAAACAATTACAAGTTTGTTTTTCTAGTAATTTTTAATGAGCTCTGTAAAACTAATAAACCACCGGAAGACCTACTACATTTGGACATTTTACACATTTTTCCATTAAAAAGGAGCCCCAGCTGTCTCTAATCCAATGGCTTCCTGTCTTCTTCCATGTGACTCCAGATATGCTTTTTGCCCCTAAAGCTAACCCTGCTGTTTGTTATGAAAGCACAATGTCGTGCAAATCTGTGAAACTGTAGTTAGAAAGAATCTCTCAATTTAGGTATATCTAAGGCATTGACCCACTTCCCTATCTTCACTTTGGCAGTACAATACAAACCCTTCCACAGAAACAAAACACAGTTCAATCTTTTCTGTGGTTTATAACTTGCAAAATACACAGCTCACTCACACGAGGAGCTCACTCACATGATATCCCAGTTAGTTTCAAAGGGATTTCTCATATGAATGCAGGCAGCAAGACTGGGCTCATGTGAACTGTAGAACAAACCATTCTGAAGCTAAAGTATAAGATGATTAAGGCAATGAAGCACAATTAAAGCACAAAAGGACCATGTTGAGGAATAACAGTTTATTGGGAGATAAAAATGTCAAGGCTTCGGCATCTTAAACAGATAAAAATAGTTCCTTGCTGTTCTCATGCAAGGGCATGACATTTGGCCACACAGCCCTGCATTAGAAATGGTGCAAAAGCAAACACATCACCTCTTGAAGAGCAATGGGGAAATACTGTGATGCAGAGAAAATGAGGGAGTGCAATCTGTAAGCACTTTTACAGCCTTCCAGTCCCCTGGGCCAGCCCATACTGTGATGTAGTCATGGCTTCTTTTCCTTTCGATCCTCATCATCTACCTTTCAGCTGACTTCCTCTTGGTAGCCACAGTTGGTACTCAACTGTAAGGGGATATAATTCTAACCGGTCCTTAGCTGGGTGTGCCAGGAGGGAAGGTTTCTTACTTCCATCCTCCTCCACCTGTTCAACTGAATAAGAGCCAGCCACAAGGATCATGAAGCTGAGGATCTTGTCCTGAAGTTCTTTAAGCAAAGGGAACCTTTCAAAGAGCAAGTACATGTGAAACTCCTATTTGAATTTTTTTTTCCTGCTTCTCATCTCTCTCCTTTTGCTTCACCCAAAGTTCATGGCTGTCTCCTTCTGCAACTCTCATCTTTATGCCTTCTTCCATGCTACCCTTTCGGCCTGGAATTTATCCCTTCTAGTACACCCCAAACCCATTCTTTGCATTTCCATGCCACCTTAAATTACAGTTCTTTGACTGAGGCTTTTCACATTAAAATAGCTAGAAAGTAATTTTAAAAAGTAAATTGTTCTGCGCTCGGACCTTTGTATGGGCATTGGCTTTGAACTGTATCATGTCTCTAGATTGAACCCCATCAAGCAGGGTCTGTCTTCCTCAGCCTATTGTGAAATGCCAATCATGCAGACAATGCACACTAAATACCACCATTGCTAGAGCCATATGATTTTTCTTCTATACATTTCGATTACCAGAGGACATCACCTGAAGCAGCTACTATATCCTAAATCTGTAAAGAAAAAAGAAAATGTCTCTGTGGAGAGAATAGTAGCATGGGAAACAACGTGTAAAGTTTAAAATTGTACCTTCACAAGCAATGCATTTTCTTTAAAGGTCTTTCAGTAATGGATTGGGCTTTTGGCCTGGTTTAAAAGTTGCCCAGTGGGCCGAGGGGGAAAAAAAGTTATAAGGTTCATAAATATCTATGAATTGGTGTAAACTAAAGACTGGTCAAAGGGCCAATATTTAAAATCAGTTCAGTTGGTGAGTTCTCTTCAAATAAGGGACCTGATCCTGGCCCTGACTCACAAAAGCAATTAAGCACATGCTTAACTTTAAAGTTAAGCACGACTTAATCTTTATCATCATTGCAAATTCCAAAGCCTCCTTGCAGATGGAATGCTTCCGGATCAATCTTTAGCTAGGTCCTTAAGGTGTGATATTCATCACTAGCAATCTTATACACGCCAAGTATTGATATTCCTATGCTGTCTGCAAATTATTGGAAATATCTGGAAATTATTTGTTTCTGTAGTGCTATAAATGTGCATGGTTTCTTGCAGACCAATCAAAGAATAGGTCCTTGTCCTGAATTGCTTATAGAGATGGGAGGCCAGAATCCTCTCACTTACACCCATGTAAATTAGGAAGTCAATGGAGTTACACTGGTGTAAAATCTAAAGTGAGAGCAGAATGATATCCAAGATGCACATGGATGTGGGCAAACTCCACAAAAGCCCTGCCAGCAGAAGATTTCCTGGTCTACCTGGCTCTGCCCCATTGGTCTAGCTCCATTCACTTTGTGGACTGGTGATGTCTAGTCCCATATCTCCAGAAAGGGACTTAGTCTCAGCCAAATCCTGGGGGTGAATTTAGAATTGCCAAATCCCAGAGGTGAATGTTGCCATTAGTCTTTAGTGTTAGCATGCAGAGCTACTATGCTCTTTTCTAGCTACCCACAAAGTAGTAGTACAATATGTCCACTAGGAGATGCTGCTGTACGTGGAATACACTGAATATGCACAAATGAAGGACAGAAATACCTTAAAACACACAAGCGTGTCTCTTTCACACCAACAGAAGTTGGTCCAACAAAAGATATTACCGCACCCACCTTCTCTCTTTACCAGACTATTACATCTTGTCAATAGCTATTTAAATGAAAGAAAGAAGTGTTTCTGACTGCCATCGTGAGTGGAACAGCAAAACTCAATTTCCAGTTATTGGGAGAAGGAGTATTTTTACACTTAAAGAGTCTTATACACTTGAGTTCATATATAAATTACTTATGCAGCAACATGCTTTTCTGATCTAGGATTATAATAGTGACTATGAGGGCTCTTAATGATGAATAACTCTTTCATTGCCACTATACAAATCTCTGAATGGATATTGAGGATAGGGGGCTGGGAGTTTAATAGCAGTTCATGGGACATATAAGTCAGGCACAACAGAGTGGCAGTATTTTATGGAACAAGGCTGACATTTTCAGGCTTGGATGCCTAAAAACAAGCATTATTTCCTTATTTAGTAAATGGGACTTGAGGATAGTCTCAATCTGAAAATTAGGCACCTAGATAAGGGATCTAAATATAGTTAAGTGACTAGCATAGTGCGTAGTAAGTAGCTTAACTTCCAAAGGTGTTGAAACCTCCCCCCCCCATGTCCATTGACTAAATATGGATATAGCTGCTCCATTTTAAGCACCAAATTTTGACCTAAATATACAAAATCTATGGCAATGAGCCAAAAAACGTGAGGTTGTATGGGGGAGAGGATGAAGTGTGGGGCTGCAACTTCTCTGCATATGAACATAGAATAGGTTGGCAAATGACAAATTTATTTATTTTTCCTAAGAAGTTGAATGCCACATTAGGGTGCTTTCTTCAGCAACTTTACTACTAGAAGCTCAATAGAAATCCTGCTTTCAGGACAAATGCTAGTGGTGGTGGTTTCTGTCATGCCATAAATATGCTTTGCGAACACACACAAGACTAGACCCTGCCTTAGGGAGTTTACAGTCTACTTCAGACACAAGACACTGGGTACTAGTTAAACATAAAGTGAGTACAGATGTTGGTGAAGATATCGTCACTGAAAGGAAATGCATTTAAGGAGGGATTTGAAGGAGGAAATGAAGGAAGCTTAGCATGTGAGAATGTTTAGACTTTATCCATAAATGACTGGATAGCATTTAGAAGTCTCACAGAATCACAGAAATATAGGGCTGTAAGGGACTTTGAGAGGTCATCAAATCAGCTCCTTGTGCTGAGGCAGGGCCAAATAAACCTAGACGATCACTGACAGCTGTTTGTCTACCCAGTTCTTAACCTCCATGATGAGGATTCCACAATGTCCCTTGAAAGACTGTTCCAGTTGACTACCTTAAACTAGAGTTAGAAAGATTTTCCTAATATCTAACCTAAATCTTCCTTGCTGCAGATGAAGTCCATTACTTCTTGTTCTACCTTCAGTTGACATGGAGAACAGTTGATCCTCATCCTCTTTATAACATCCCTTAACATATTTGAAGACTGTTATCAGGGTCTACCTTACTCTTCTTCTCTCAGGAGTAACATGCCCAGTTTTCTTAAGCTTTCCTCATAGGTCAGGTTTCCTAAACCTTTAAGCATTTTTATTGCTCTCCTCTGGGCTCTTTCCAGTTGGTCCTTATCTTTCTTAAGGTGTGGATCTAGAATTGGACAAGTACTCCAGCTGAGGTCTCACCAGTACCAAGTAGGGACAATTACCTCCCACGTCTTACATGGGAGGTTACATGACCAGATGTCCCGATTTTGGGGTCTTTTTCTTATATAGACTCCTATTACCCTCCACCCCGTCCCGATTTTTCACATTTGCTATCTGGTCACCCTATACACATAATATTCCTGCTAATACACCCCAGAAAGCCTTTTTCACAGCTGCATCACATTCTTGACTCATATTCAATGTCTGATCCACTATACCCCTAAATCCTTTTCAGAAGTACTACCATCTAGCCAGTTATTCCATATTTTTGTAGTTGGGTATTTGATTTCCCCCCCTTTCTAAGTGTAGTATTTTGTGCTTGTCTAAACTGAATTTCATCTTGTTGATGACTTCAGACCAATCATCTAATTTGTCAAGGTCATATTGAATTCTAATCCTTTCATCCAACCCCTCATATCCTGCAAATCTTATAAACATACTTGCCCCTCCATTATCCAAGTAATTAATGAAAATATTGAATAGTACCAGACCCAGAACTGACCCCTGTGGGTATAGGCGCCGACTTTTCGTTTTCCCCGGGGGGATGCTCTACTCCGCTCCGCCTGAGGCCCCAGCCCCACTAAGCCCCTTCCCATCTTTGCTCCGTCCCCCTTTCCAAAGGCCCACACCACTCCCTCCCGCAAGGCCCTGCCCCTGCTCCGCCTCATCCTGCCCCGACCCTGAGGCTCCCACTTGTTGCTCTCTGCCCTCCCCCAAGTCCCTTCCTGAGCTGTCAAAGAGCTGTTTGATGGCGCCTCCAATCAGCTATTTGGACAGCTGTGGCTAGCTGGACAGCTGTGGCTGGTGGGTGCTGAGCACCCACTATTGTTTTTTCTGTGGGTGCTTCAGCACCAGAGCACCCACAGAGTTGGCACCTATGCCAGAGCACTGACGGAGGACCCCTCTAGATATCACCTCCCGGTTTGACAGCAAACGATTGGTAACTACTCTTTGAGTATAGTTTTCCAATCAGTTGTGCATCCACCTTATAGTAATTCCATTCAGACCACGTTTCCCTAGTTTGCTTATGAGAATGTCACATGGGACTGCGTCAAAAGCCTTACTAAAATCAAGATATATCCCATTTACTGCTTCCCCTATCACATATGCTAAGCCAGTAACCCTGTCAAAAAAGGTTATTAGGTTGGCTTGGCATGACTTGTTCTTGACAAATTCATTGTGGCTATTCCTTATAACCCTGTTATCTTCTAGATGCTTGCAAATTGTTTAATGATTTGTTCCAGTATTTTTCTAGGTTTTTCCAAAGTTAGGCTGACAGGGGGTCTATAATTCCAGGAATCCTTTTTTTTTCTTTTTTAAAGATAAGTACTATATTTGTCCTTTTCTAGTCCTCTGTGACCTCACCTGTCCTCTATGAGTTTGAAAAAATAATTGCTAACAGTTCTGAGATTGCTTCAACTTGTTCTTTAAGAACCCCAGGATTAATTTAATCAGGCCCTGCCAACTTGAATGCATCCAAATTATCTAAATATTCTTTAACCTGTTCTTTCTCTATTTTGGCTTGCATTTGTTATTAATATTGTGTTGAGTTTCTGGTTGCCATTAATCTTTTCAGTAACTATTGAAGGAAAATAGATATTAAACACCTTCTTGATATCATCAGATATCACCATGTTCTGACTTTGTCCCTACATGCTTACGCCTTTTTATTGTACTCTTTAGAAATTGATCCATGTTTCCATTTTTTTATGATTCATTTCTAATTTTCAGGTCATTAAAGAGCTCCTGATGGATCCATAGTAATCTCTTATTATTCTTCCTCTCTTTCCTTTGCATCGGAATAGCTTGCACTTGTGCCTTTAGAATTATTTCTTTGAAAAATTGCAGCCTTCCATTGCACAAAGTAATCAGGTGTTAAATCAGAGCTACACTCGGGCTCTTCCCCCTAACGGGCGTGCACTAGCTATACTTTGATGATCAAAATAGAATGGATTTGGCTTTTCTTTTTTCATTTTATTAAGTGATTTGCAGAAGAAAAAATATTGGAAAAGTTGAAACAAAACGTGAGGAAGGAAGCAATTGGAGCAGTTAATTGGAGGAGCTGGTCAAACCTCTTCTTCCTTACTCTCCCTTTCTTCACTCTCTACATTCATTGTGCCATGCGAGAAAGCTCAGAGTCATGTGGTGTGAATTTACAGAAGTACCCCCTCTTTTCCTTCTTGCTTTCAATGTTCTGTGATTTTTAATTGTAGACTGGGTTTAATAGCTGATGTGTTTGAAATTTTCAGGGAAACCTAGAGGATTTGGACCCATACCTGCCATTAAAACTAATGGCAGATGTATGTCTACAGTCCTTTAAACTGCTCTGAAAATTCAACCTCTGTCTGTCTGATTCTTATACTAAGTATAAGCTCAGTCTTATACTGATTGATTTCAGAGGATCATTACATTACATCCTTTTCATGCAAACGTTGGCCCACTGGATAAATTAGCCTCTTCCAGCCTCCTCTGTCACTTGCTGCTGCTTCCATCAGTTCTATGACGTTGATCAACTGTTCTGCCCTACCCGCTAAAGGATTCTTCTTAATGTTTCTTTTGAATGCCCTCATTTCCTCACACCGATTGGTTTCTGCTTGATAGCTTCACATGAGAATCTGTGTCTTGGCATCTGGACCACATACCCTAGATAAGTCCATTATTTCCTTCTGATTCTTGTAGAAATGAGCTGGTGGAATCTTTTGCAGGAACTTATTTTGAAGAACTCTAGCTTTTGTCATAACACTTCAATAGATCTCCAGCTATCACAGCTGTATGTTAACTGTATGTTATGTAAGTGAGATTCCATTTGAATTGAAAAGTCTGTTTTGTTCTGATGCTATACATCTTTGATTTCTACATAGTGAGTTTAGCAAATGCTGAGGATGTCACTTCCTTCTTAAGGTCACAGTGGGCCAATAGGGTGCTGTCCAGGTAGGTGAACTGTTCTACTTTCTTCGTTTTAAAATATTTTTCCCTTCTAATCTGATGTTACTGCTTAATATCTGAGATTCAAAGATGGTTGTTTTAGCATAACGTAATGTTGAGCCCTATTTGTTTTTTGCCAGATTGTCTTTTTAACTTTTTGGGGGTGTTATTCACTAGTTGCTATCAGGTCTTCTGGGCATTTGCCATCCACCTATGCTATACCAATGTTTGTGGTGCTTATACACTTCATTATCCAATCTATGAGAATGCCAATCATTGAAGGTAAAATGCAGCCCTGTCCTATGTCAGTGTCCACATTGAACTCTGTCTTGTTGTTCAGTGCGTTACTTGTGATTTATACTAGTGTAAGTGAGAGAAGAATCGAACCCTCTTTGTTTCCTAATGGTACCCTGGCTGTGTCAAAGACTAGCCGAGTTAAAACAGATGAGGAGACTAAGAAGTGCACTATTAAACACAGCCAAGCAGTGTGGACTTTGGGGGATCCACTTCCCCTTTTAAATCACTTCATAAAGTTGGTTCCTTCATTTCCTCAAAGAAAACTGATCTATCTGTGGACACAGTAGTTCTGTTGTTGGAAAAATCAGATACTGAGTGACATACAGATTCTTGTGGGCTTTTTATTATTATTATAAGATGTCTTTTGAGTAGCTGTCATTTCTCATTGCTCTCATATTGGATTCTAGCCGTTAAAACAATGTTGCTGCTGGCATTGTGCCTGTTGCAGAAGTAGTTTATTTGTATAGCTTTCTTATTCTTCATGTACAGGAGACCTAATGCATTTTATTCATTCTTCTTGTGATAGAATGTGGCCACTTCTCATTCTCCTTTCACAGTCTGTATGTAGCTAACAGCTACCAACTGCTCTAGTGGAATGAGGATGAGGGTTTGTAGTAACTGTCTCCTCTATTACCATAAGCAACTCTCTGGCCTTGTGCCAGCTTCTTCAATGCTACCCCACTGTGATATCGCCACTTGTGTTTTAGACCCTTAAGTCTCTCCTTCGCTATCCTATTCCATGCACTCGCTTCTTGGCAAGGTCTCCCAACAACACGATAGCACAAAGTAGAGTTAAGAAAGTTCTTTGTACCAGAACTTTATAAAGGGTTAAAACAGGTGTGTTAATCTTGGCATGCAGATATCTAACAATGGCAGTTGCTCCTGGTCCGGCCATTCTGTTTCCAGCTACCAGTTTGTAGTATTTAACTTTTTACAAGTTTATACTTAAAGTGCACCATTCTTTCTGTAAGGGGATAGATTAAAGAATTGGCGACGAAATAGAGCCTGCACAGCAGTCAGTTAAAAATTTCAGGTAAGGATTTTAAAACTATTTAGGCACCTAAATAAATGGGATGACATTCAAATCAACAGAAGCTGAGATACTGTGTGCTCGACACTTTTTTTAAAAATTCAGGCCCCTAATTTAGGTGCCTAAACATGGACTTCAGGGCTAAATCCACAAAGGGACTTCTGCAATGCTCAGTGCTGCAACGCCTAACTTTTAGGTGCCTTGTCACCCAGCAGAATCCAGGGTTGACCCTGAGTTAGGTGCCCAGATTCCCTGTACAATGCATGGGAAGAGTTAGCTGCTTAAGAATGGGATTCACAAGCCAGCAAGCTTAATGGGGAGCAGCCCAAGGTAGACAGTAAGAAAGAAAATGCCTTTGAGTACTAACTGGATCTTTGAACACTTCCCTTTTGCTTCTGTATTCTCAAGAGCTTAGTTAGGCAAAGCCACTAGGAAATGTTGATTACTTCAGTACCTTACGGAATCTGTCACACAGCTTTAGTTCACCCACACTTTTTGCATACTCTACAAAATGCTTCATCTTGTATTGGCACTTATATCAGGGCCAGGTGGAATTTGCCACTAAGTAGAGATTATACCTTACTGGCAGTGGAAAGAAAAATATCCTTTTAAATTTTATATTACAGCCAAAGATGCCAAAAGTTGGCCACTCTCTTTCAACAAACAAAAGGAATATTGACACTGAATTCTCATAGGGAATCAGCCAAATATCATGTAGCACAGATGTTTCGGATGGTGTAGCATATCAAGAATTTTTATAGTGTTCCATTTTCCTTGGACTTTATCATGACCTAGAGTGGTGCTGTCTAGCATTAGTGTGTTGGCTTAGAATATAATTGCTATCCGGTCCATCCAGCAGACTTTATTTGGATAGGAGAAAAAGTTAGAGACTAGGCTCTCAATTTAGGAATTTTGTACAAGTGTCAAGGAGAGTTGGGTGTCAGGGGTTCACCCGGCCTTTCCCATATTGCCACATGGGTGGAGAATCCCAGAGGGAACGTGGTATGGAAAAAGCTGAGAACCAGTGATCTTGCCTTTTGATATTATCCATTCATATCACAGTTGGTGTTTACAAGCACCTCTATTATGGGGACCTACAGCAAGCCCAAACTCCATGACACCAGAGCTCAGCACTAGTATGATGACTGACTTGTATATTTTTATCATTGTAGTTCTAGGGCTATCTTAGTGACTGATAACCATGAAAATATTCAGATAAAACAGTTAACTTCTATACTAATGTAAATGGCATGTCAGGTGTATATTGGTCAGAAAGTGGGTATACGTGATAAAACAGGGTATCTTGTGAAAAAGATGTGTTACTTAGTGCATATGAAATGTGTGTAATTACATGCTGAGAGGGTGGGAGAATTATATGAAGCAGAAAAAGAATGTAGCATATAGGTGTAAAATAAAATAGCTCCACCAGCCCAGGTACAGTCCCTTCTTGTTTGGTGCTTTGATACTTCTGCCCTCTAAGTATGTGAGATACATGCTTTTGCACACCCATTTAATACTAAATCTGTGCATGTCACTCTATTTTACCATTGACACCAGGTTTTCAATTGACTTACACCTGACGTGTAACTTACATATCATTTTTGTCACTGTTGAATTTGGTCGAGAGTGCAAGAACCTCCATCAGCCCTGCTTTGGGTTTGCCAGCTTTCTTGGTACAGATATATTAGGATGAAAAGCAATTAATTACAATGCACACTTGTCAAGGAATGCTACTGCACAGCCAGTGAAGAACATGCATGCCAAAACCTTCAGCAGCTTGTTACGATTGCCATTGGAGGTCATGATCTGAACATCCAGTCAGGCCATCTTAAGGACTTACCTAGACATTGGTCCATATGATACTTGATCTTCAAGGAACCTCTGTTCCTTTGGGATTTGCAATGATGATGAAATGGATGAATAGCTCATATTGAATTTATGTCCTTGTGCTACTCATGATTCTTTGCCTTACCATTTATATTGAGCATGGTTAGAAAGGACAAGCTATGTTTTCCAGGATTATTTTTGTAGCCGGCCATCTCACTGTAGAGTGGTACTGTCCCATGTCACAAGTGTACACCAAAATAAAATAGTGGGGGAGTAGAAAGGAAATCTGATTTGTATCAAGTGAGATGATGGCTTTCGCTGAGTCCAGAAAGCATTTAATTCAAGGTGCTTTTTTGCCTTTGCTAAATTAGATTGTTTGAGCAGAAGTGAAATGTATGAGATTCAAGGATGAATAAGAAAATGAGAGGTTGTCATACTTGCTCATAATGAATAAAAATGCAAGCCTCAACAGAATATATTGCTGCATCTCTCTTCTCTCTCTGCAGGGTAGCACATATTTGGTTCAGAAAGTAGTTCAAAGTACACAGTTGGCTAATGCTGAATAAGAGACCCCTACCTCCAGGTTTGAAAATAGTGAAAGGCTGCTGAACGGTATAAACCCAAAGGAGCAGCAGTATTCTGACTGAACCATTTCAATGCTAATTCTTCCTTCTTGACCGAAATCCATGTCTGATTCATGTTTATTTTCTTTTCTATTGTTAGGCAGTTGCTTCCCCATGAGTGATCACCACCCATAATTTCCCTGTGAGGGTCCCCTCCTTGCTCCCGCCCTGGCATCTACTCTTCCTTAAATTAAAACAATGATAAAATCACAAATCCAGTAGAGTTGTTCCTTCTTATACGAGGTCTGAATTTGGCCCAGTAAAGCTAGGAAATAGATGAGTTTACGGTAGTTTTATTCTGCTTCATTTCTTTCTAGTTTCTATGTGATTCACAGGTATCCTTTACATATAATTTTAGGAAGAATTAATTTAATCCCTCTCACAATTGAGCCATATTGAAAACTGAACTGAGGATAAATCACAAAAACATGTGAATCTGTATTGTTAACTTTCTGTCCCCAAACGCTTTGGGCAGGGGGTCAGCTAATCTTGGAACAATATGTCTGTCTTTTTAATTTTAGAAATCTCCAAGCTGTGCTGTAATCTTGCCAAGATTTAATTTTAAATGTATTAATAATATAAGTTTGACCCATAGAACATTTGATTAAAAAGTGCTGAAATAGACATCAGTATCTAAATATGTTTCAATAGTTACATTTAAATAGGATGAGAGGAAAGAAATCATGCTGAAAAGTTCAGAGAACACATATGCAAACCACAGAATGGATACTTTTTTTTTTAAAGCTCCAATTTTGTATTGCAGTTTTTCTGGGATATATCTAAGGCACTGTGATTAAGTTCTGCATATACAAAAACAGGGAGGTGACATAGTACCTCTTTCTATAATTCTGTTCTGATTTCACCTGGACTATAGCCCTCAACTCTGGACATGCCATTGCCAAAAATAGTTATTGGCAATTTGAAAGCAGTTCAGAGTAGAACAACAAATATGATCAGGAGTTAGAACAATCAAATTATGTAGTTATAACAGTTGTAGAATGGCTAAGCAGTGTGTAATAGTGGACATGAGACAAACACTGAACAGATGGAAGCACCTAAAGACACAGGAATTATTTACTATGATACAAGTGAGTATAGCCACAAATAATGACATGAAACTAAGAAAAGGTGGTGGGAAGGGGAGAGAGAAGAAAACCAGAACAAACAACTCCTCCTTACAGTGGGATCCATAAGATTATGGAATAGTTTTCTGAGGAAAGTGGTGGAAATCCCATCTCTGAAGAGAATTTGTACCCTCTGTGTTAGTTTTGAACTTGGCCAGATGAATGAATGATGCTGAGGTAACAAAGTCCTGTGGCACCTTAAAGACTAACTGTAAAGTTTTGAAGCATAAGCTTTCGTGGGCTAATACCCACTTCGTCGGATGCAAGCCGAATGATGCTGAATTAGGCAACAATCTGGTCCATCTCTACTACATCTTACATGATTCTATGAGTTCTACTCTTTACAGTATGATATCCAAGGTTGTTAATTTACCAGACAGATTTGGCTTTTGGACTTCTGAAGCAAACAATATATGGCCTACAGCACCACAAGTGTGCCTAGCATTTTATCTATTCCCTATCTATTCAGGGAGTTCCATGGTTACAGGGACCTGCATGTAAGATCAGGAGCTAATAAATAGTCCCTCCCACACTATAGAACCCTCTTTAATATTTCAGAGGCAGTCACCAGTGGCTGAAGCCCTAACAGTGCCATTCCTTTGGAGACACATTGTCTGTGAGCAGGAGGAGAGACAAGGTCTTCCAGAACCAGTGCAGATTCATAGAACCTCCATATGGATGACCTGGTCTCTTGAAAAAACCCACTGCCTCCCCACAGCTCTGGGAGAATCCATGGATTCTGGAGATGGAACACTTTGTTCCACAGGATAACAAACATTGCCCTTCCCTCATGCTGAACAATTTAGAGGAAACTCCATGAACTTGCAGAGTGTCCCTCCCACCAGGTTTTCTCCTTGGGATTTTCCACCGGATGGGTAATGTAAGTCTAAGTTGGACTTACTGAATGATAGATAAGTAGTTGGGAGGACAGTAGGGAAAAGATAGGATCTACAGTTGCAATGAACCATAATGCTATAAACTGCTTATGTGCATAATTCATTTTGCATTCCTTTTAGTTGCACTGAGCTTTCAGAGAGAGTTTTTCCCCTCTTAAAAATGATTAAATTAATAATGTCTGGGACAAAGTCCAGCAAGAAGGTAGACTTGGGGTTCTGAAGGTTAGCATTGGAAACTCAGTAAATGCAGTATCTTGAATAGGGATGAGAATGTTGGTAGTGAAGTTGCATGGCATACAAAATGTGGAAGGATATTCAGTTAAAATTAATGCAAGTGTAAGCCATACACCTTCTGGGTATTCTGTCTCATCTAGTGGCACTGAGACCACTTAGCCAGAGAGAGATAAAAATGAGTCTGTTTAACACCCTTAGCTAACATTAGGTTGGCTTTTCACTCGTGCGGTAGAGGCTCATGCACTAAGCTCCAGAGGTCCATGGTTTGAGTCTGCCCATTACACAAATTCCATAGTCCAATCCGTGTTGTTTTTCTGGCAGAAAATATACCTTCAAGCACCACATTGCTAAGTATGGAGGTTGTCAAAAGAGCATCTAAAATCTATTTTTTTTAAATACTTGAGCTCTTTTGAAAATAAGAAGAAAACTAAACCCACTCAAACAAAGTTTTGAAATAACATTTGTTCCTGGGCTGATGACTTTAATGGCAAGTTATGGATGAGTTACAAACCTGTGAAAATGAGGCTTATAATGAAAACTGCAACTCAACCATGTAATGATAGCATTGCAAATGTGGTACTGTAATACAGAATCATTCATTGCCTGAATGAATTGCTTACCTTGAAATGCTGAAGAAATCACTCACTTCATACCATTCTTGCCTGAGCTGAAAAGAAATCAGCAGACTTCTCTCTAAATGAAAAGGATCAGAAATGTCAGCATTCTGAGCAATGTGATGGCTTCCTTCAAGATTGGAAACGATGGAAGAACATTTAGAATAGGTTTTAAATGGTTGGCAAACAGCAGCATAGGCCGCTTTGGGGGAGGATAAAGATGCAGCAGTTTAGTTATTTAACTGTTTTACCATAGCCGTAAATATGGTGCAGATGTTTCCTATGAGTGCATTGTAGACATCCAGTTTGACAATAACTGTATTCACGTTAAATCTACACGGAACAGCTTATTTGCATAATGCAACATAACACGACAAAAAACAAATGTTTTTGGATGTTTCATACCAGGTAGATTTATTGGTGGATCATTATGGGGTATGAGAAATGTAGAGAGTTATGATCAGGTTAATGTCTGAAATGCACCTAATTTTTTCACATCGAGCAACACACTTTCCTGTCTGCTTTCACAGGAGATAATGAGATTACATTCATGATGGCCAGTACAAATGCCACAATTTTGCATTTATGTAAAACATTAATCCATCCATAAGGTAGAGATTTAAACTCACCAAAGCTCAATAACTGAATTAATGTTCCCTTTGTACAGATGCATTATGATGTTTCATTATCTGATCCCATAAAGCGTAGAGCAATGTAATGTAATGTACCATACTAGTCAACAAAATGTGACATTGATAAATGTTTTGCTTATATGAATAGTTGTGGAATAATAAAAGTGCTAAAATCTAGTATCTGTAATGGAATGAAGGTTCACACATTTGTGGTGTTCTTAGAACATTATTATTGGCATTATGGAAATGACAAATTTTGCATGCTTAGTCCATCAATTTTAAAAAGATTTTTGTTCCCTTAGATTGAGATCTTGCACCTTTGGTCTGACTTCAAGGTGAGTAAGGGGCTATGCAATCTGAGTAAGGGTGTGAAAGAAAGTCTGAAGCCAAAGATTTTTCAAAAGTGACTGGTAATTTTGGTAGCCTCAATTTTTGAATGATCCACTGTAAAGGGAGATGATATTTCACTGGGTACTGTGACAGAGTCAGACCTGAAGGGTATAGGAGAGTGCTGGAAGGCAGGTACATCAGTCTCAGGATGTGCAGGTCTCTGTTCCCCCTATAGCCAATCAAAGGCTACTCCAGGCCAATCTAGACACCTGGGGTCAATTAAGAAGGTTCTAGCAGGCAGCAGGGCAATTAGGAGCACCTGCTGTCAAGTAAGGCCTTAATAAAAACCCCTGCCTCAGGCAGACACTGTGGGTGTTTGGAGCAGAGAGCAGTTTGGAGGCATTGAAGCAGAGAGCAGTTTGGAAGGAGGCCCTGAGGTAAGGGAGAAGTGGAGAGTAAAGAAGCAGGAACTGTTGTGGGGAAGAAGCCCAGGGAATTGTATTGTGCTTGGTGGTTAAAAGATCAGCCTTCTCAACTGATACTGTAAGGGTCCCTGGGCTGGAGCCCGGAGAAGAGGGCGGGCCCGGCCCCCCCTCCTCCCCCCCTCCTGCCTTCCGCAATTAGTCACTGAGGCTAGTGAAATCCGCCAAGAAACGCAGGACCCACAAGTACAGGCGTGGAGCTTTGTCACAGTACATATTGTGTCTGAGTGCCTTTACCTGACAAAGTTTGGATTCAAGTTCACATTCAGGGGTTTATGATCCCAACTCTTTCACATCTGACAGGTTGAAAGGGAGTTTTGAGTGGCTTTCTGTCCATAACCTCAATGGTACCATCTCCATTTTAAGGCAAAGAAAATGGAAAAGAAGAAAGAAAAACAGTGCCTTCTGAGGGAAAAGTGTATCAAACCAACATCATAGCACACCTCAGACTCTGAGAATCTCCTATGTGTCTTGACAGGTTCAAACTCTGCCTTTTCCTTTGTTGCTTGTCCCTCACGTAGCATGAATATTTGACCTAATACAGCTTAGACTTCCAGTGGATAGGAGAGAGGACTGGAATCCAGGAGTCTTTTGTGTTCTCCAGCCTCCTCTCACGCAAAGTGCTGTGTGACCTGGGGCACATCTTTTCCCTGTACTTCTGTTTCCTCACTTTCAAAATAGACGTAATGGAATGTACTCGCCTTTGTAAAGTGTTTTAAGGTCTACACTATAGGAAACATATGTATATGTATATTCCAAGCATTACTGATAATATACTGAGTCCAAGGAGCCCTTAGATAGAGTTTGTTTTAAATGCCTCAGTCTAAAAGAGCCGATCTAAACCAGAAAATACCTGAGCTGTTGGTTTCAGTTAAGTGCTATATTTCATGCCTTTTTGATGTCATCAATTTTGTGCTGTAAATATCTGAACCTTCAAAAGTTCCCCGCCCCTTATTCGATTTGTTGGCTTTGTTATTGCCTTTATATCAATGCAATAAATCTGACCCCCTCAGCCATGAAGGGCAAGGAACAGAGTTGTTCCAATACTACATCAGTAACAAGCATTTTGAAAGAGTTTCCAAGCCACTCAACTCCTCCTTAGGTGTCTTGTTAGAGGGTTACTGCTGTAGAATCATAAAGATGTCCTGCAGGCTTAAATTTAGCAACAGAATCATAGAAATAGAAAGGACTTTGAGAGGTCATCTAGTCCTGTCTCCTGCATTGAGGCAGACTCAGTATTATCTGACAGGTGTTTGTGTAACCTATTCTTAAAAATTTCCAGTGGCAGAGATTTCACAACCTTCCTAGGTAACTTCCTATCTTACACATTGGATAGTTTGCTCTTATGTCCTTAATAATGTTTCTTTAAAAAAAAATGCCATATCTCTTAAGCTCTCTTTTCTCCTTTACTTGCGTCCCATGGGATCTTACCTACCAATTTTGAGTTTGCTTAAAGTCTGCAAGTAACCCTGTACTGCCCCTTCAGGACAGAGGAAGGGTATACACAGTTCCTCTAGGTCTATTCACCTACCTAGCATGTATCTACATATATAAAAGTCAAATGGTGTATGCGTGTGTGTATGCGTGCGTGCGTGTATGTATGCTGCCTTACTTCTTCCACACCGTTTGAGCTAGAGACTTGAAATTTGGTACAGTTATAGGCTTTAGGGTCCTAATCAGGGTAAGAGTCGAAAATTTTTCAAATCTCAACTCTGACGCCCCACAGGGGTGAAATTCTTTAAAGCCCATTCACATCAGCTGGGCAGCAGGTTAACACCTACTGTTCTCTGTGACATAGTTATGAGGTCATAATACCCCACTCCAATGGACCCCACACTCGCTCAGCTCCCTCCCCCCTCCAACGGACCCAAGCAACGCTGAGACATCTGAACAAAATTTGTATTAATAAAAAACATGGTAGTCTTTTTACATCCCAGTTTCCAATTACAAATACCTCGAGCAACGCCGGGTATTTTTGCTAGTATTTCATAATGCAATTTTCTGTCAAGTGCCTAACTTCTCAATATGTTCACAGGTGTATCTTCTGCTTTGATAGTGAGGTCTCTTCACACACATTATGTAGCCTTTGGTAAAGGAAGGTATTCTAAATTCCTGTAGTATCTGCTTTTATTTTCACAGTATCATGATCCTAGCTCTAAGCAGTAGGCTCACCATCATGGCTGACATTGGTTGATACCCAATGTAAATTGCATCCAAACCTTTCACCATTGCTGATGCTCTTCTCAGTGGCAGAATCAGACATCATCCATAACTGGAATGGCTGCTTTGCAGACAGCATAATTCTTCCACATATTTAACATTTCTCCCCCGCTGTAGTGTCAAGTTCTATTAGCAAGTCAGCTCAGATGCAATGATTGATAATATAGGTAGCAATCAGACAGGACCTAATGGCTTGGTGGAGTGTCAGGCAGGTAGAGCAGTAATTATTCTGTTAATTAGGGCTTTAAAAGAAATAACCAACTTCTAAATGGTTCAGAATCATTCACCTCAGCACAAATTATCTCACATGACCAAGTGATCTTACTTATTTTACCTTAGTGCTCCCTTCCTTTTTGTCATTTGTAATGCTTTCTTGTTGATCTTGGGTCCCCCCGTAAACTCTTCAGGTTAGGACCAGTCTCCCCAGTACTTAGGACTGGAGGCCCCACTGTGCTGGCTGAGGCTTTGGGTGTTGTCACAATGCAGATAATTCATAACTATCCTATATAATAAAAGGCCAGAGGATGTTTGTCCAAAGCCATCATGCGCAGTAGAGATGGCCCAGACAAACAGCATGCTGGGAGTTGTAGTTCAGCGGCACAAAATGGCCACCGTGCATGCGCCGCCGCAAGCCGTAGAGATGGCCCGGACAAACAGCATTAAGCACTTTGGCCCGTGTACATGGGTTGTTACACTAGTAATGATCATATTTGGCAACCCAAATGCATGACAGCACAGAGCTTTATCATATCTCTTCCTGCTCAGCACAGTTACCATGGAATGGCAGAGATTAAGACTGAGATCCTAGCCCTGAAAATTAGGATCACATTTGCATTGTGACTATAGTTGTTGAATTTCCAACCCTTTTTATGGCCAGATGGGATGTGAGCAATGTAGTCTATTCTATTTTACTGCCATGACAATATAGAAAAGTGAGCACAGGGACTTCTTTTCACTTCATCCTCTTTTTTTTCTCTGGTATAGGGTAGGGCCTCTAATTTCTAGGGCAGTCTAACCAAACTGAATACACCATTATTATATAGGACGCTACTAAGAAGAATGAACAATGTCTTATTGTGAAAATGGAGAGAGATTGTTGATGGTTCAGCTTTAACCCCTGAATTCCCTCCTCTGTCTCCATATCTGACCCCCAGGAACCCTTTCTCCCTGTCCATCACTCCCCTCCATCCCCTGAGAGTTCTTTGTTGCATTGCTATTTAATAAGTGTGCTTGGTATACTCATTTGCATGCCAATATGCGCTGCACTTCCAGCTCACTGATAGTTCCAAACACTAAAAACAAACTGAAAGGTTTAGGAGTCCTTATGTTTGTTCTTCAACAATTTGCTTTGCAAGGAAGAATGGAGGCCATTCCCCGTGTTTAGCCTCCATAGTATAGTAATTTTGACAGTGGGTCATTAATACAAAAAGCGTGAAATACTTTTTAAGATCCTAGTTTGAAAACTTAGGTACAGTATAAGCTTACAATACTGTCCTGCACTCCGTCCAAATAGAGTACTTGTGTGTTATAATGAGGCTGTAATAAAAAATGACTTTTAGTGGGGCTGGGATCCAGGGGAAGGTAGACTTATTATAAGCACCCTCACCTCTTATGTAAGAATCAGGGGGACTAGAACCTGGGACTGTTTGGGATTTGAATGCATCCTCATTGCCATTGGAAGCTTAACCTGAAGCTTTTATTTAAAGGCCCTCTTTGGTGTACATCCTGCCGTGCCTAGCTTCCAAGGGTCTTAGTGGCAGCTCCCTGCAGCCCACTGATTGGCTAATGCTGGCATATAAATAAGGAAGCCAGTGAGGGAGCTGTTTGAGCAATAATGAAGACTACTGTTTGCCTCTGCTCTGGACCTTGTCTTGCTGTGAACCCTAGACTCCTGCTTCTCATGCTGGTTTGTCCCTGACTCTATTTGTCTGCTATCTGTAACCCAGTGCCTGCTCCTGACTCCTTGGTGTCCTGACCCAGCCTAACACTGCTGCACTACTTGCCTGCCACCTGCAATTTGGTTCCTGACCAGGGCATGTCTTCACTACCACTTTAATTCGACCTTAACGACGTTAGGTCGAATTAAACGTGTACCTGTCTTCACATACATGCCCTTAAAGTCGATTTAAAGGGCCCTCAAAATCGAATTTGTAACTCCTGCCTGACGAGAGAAGTAAGGCTAAAATCAACTTCTCTATGTCTACTGTGAGTAAGTGAAGAGGCATCTGAAGTTAAGCCTCCGACCTCTGAGCAGCCCCGCGGCCCCCCCCCCGCCCACCTGAACAGCCCCCCCGCCTGCCCGAGGGGGGGGGGAGCCGCGCGGGGCTGCTTGAGCGAGTAGGTCAGCTGCTTGGTCAATTTCAGGTGAAATTGACTAGGCAGCTGACCGGCTCCCTCAAGCAGCCCCGCGCCGGCTCCCCCCCCTCGGGCGGGCGGGGGGTCCGGCGGGGGGCTGTTCAGGTGGGCGGGGGGGGCTGCTTGGGGGGGGCGGGGGTCCGGCACGGAGCTGCTTGAGCGAGTGGGTCAGCTGATTGGTCAATTTCAGGTGAAATTGACTAGGCAGCTGACCCGCTTGCTCAAGCAGCCCCGCGCCGGCTCCCCCCCCCCCTCGGGCGGGCGGTCCAGCGGGGGGGGGGGCTGTTCAGGTGGGGGGGGGGTCCGCGAGGCTGCTTGGGAGGGGGGGGGGGTCTGGCATGCATTGCACTGTGGGCTACCTACCCACAGTGCAATGCGGGCTATGTCGACCCCTGCAAAAGTTCTAGGACAGACAGTGTCGACCACTGTCGACCTGCTGTCCTGGTGGGGACACACTGATTCAATTTTCTAAAATCGAATTTAGAAAATCGAATTAAGGGAAATCGACCTAGTCCTGTAGTGAAGACATACCCCTGGTTTGACCCTACCCTACTTCTGCTCCTGACCACAACTTGGTAACTGACCAGGGCATACAGGAAACCCTTACTCCGGCCCTGATACCATATAATGAAAAGCTTTATAGGAAAGACACATTTCATTTATTTCCTTGAATATCTTTTTGCAAATGCATATTTTGGCTTACTACCCAGAGCCCGGAAGATATTTCATTAATAACATATCTTTTCAGTGCTACTGAGAACTTGAATGAACTTATCCCAGTGTGTCTAGTGATGGAAGGCCCACTCTTTTCATAGCTGCCCAGTTTTCAAACTTGGCTTTGAAATCCTCACTTAAAATACATGTTTAAAATAGGTATGTGGGATTTCAGTGGGCTGACGCATGTCAGATTCTGGTTTATAGTTTCACTGTGTGCAATGTGTATGTTTTATGACTTTCTCAATTTGTTCTGAGTGCTTGAGTTGTGTAAATGATGTGATAGGCAAGTATGCTATTATGCTTTAGCAACCTTTATTGGTTTAATAAACAAAGCTTTGTTTGTTTCTGAAATAAGTAAATATAAGCAGATTAACTTCTGTTAATGTGAGCATCAGGATGTATCAATATAACAGGTTCATATTAACCTATTATCTCAGTCAATATTTATCTCCAAGGATAAAAATAATCTTGGTATTTACTGAGAAAAGGCAATACATTGGAATGCATCCACATGGATACACATTTTAAAAACTCATGCCATAATGTAAAAGCTTTCAAATCTTTCTAAAGTGTAATAATTCATCTTTTTAGGCTAAGGTGGATATATAAGTCTAGAGAAAAATATCAAACTATTATTTATTTCCTGAGTGGCTGCAATTGAGTTACCTATCTGGATGGACCCATTTACATATGTGCTCTGTTTAGTAAGCATGGCTGCAGGCCTCTACATTGCTGACCTCTGAAAAAGTAATTAGTAGAAATGTAGAAACATAGGCCTGGTCAACATTATAAAGTTAGGCTGATGGAAGTCTCCTTGTATCAACCTATTTATGCATGTGTTTATGCTCAACTTTGTCTCTGGATGAGATGAGCGTCCCATTAAGGCGATGCAATAATACCACCTCCCTAAATGGCGTAAAGCCAGACTCAACCTACTCTGGCTGACACAATGCAAGTATAGACACTGCATGACCTATGTTGACCCTAACAGTCCCCCAGCCACTGTCCAACAACATCCCAGTCCCCATGACAGTAACTGCTTTGTCCACAATTTTAAACTCTTCTGCCAGGGGGTGTCACAGAGTCTGGAACAATCTCCTCTGCTTGTTTCTGAGGGTATGTCTTCACTACAGCAGTAGGTCGATTTCCTTTAAGTCGATTTTTTAAAGCAGACTGTATAGCGTCGATTTTGTGTGTCCCCACAAAGCACAGCAAGTCGACAGTGTCTGTCCGCACAACTGTTGCAAGCATCGACATAGCGAGCATTGCACTGTGGGTACCTATCCCACAGTTCCCGGAGTCCCCAGCAGGCACCATTTCGAGTGCTGCACTGTGGGTAGGCATTTCATAATTTCGCATCCTTTTTTCGTGCCGCTGACCCCATTTCGAGCAGTGCACTGTGGGTACGCATCCCATTATTCGCGCCCTTTCTCCACGCTTTGCTAACGCCATATCACTGCAAGCATGGAGCCCGTTGATGCCACCGCTACAGTGCTGGCTGTTGTGCGGACCTCGCGCACTGTTGTGGATTTTATGCTGCATCGTCTGCAGAGGAAGGCGATCCGGAGACAACTGTGCTTTCTGGAACCCGATGACAGTGATGAGGACATGGACCTGGATGTGCACAGCAGGGACAGGGACACTGACGTTTTTGGAAGTAGGGCGACCGACAATCTGGCAAATTTGGTGGCAATGGGGCAGGCTCATGCCATCGAACGCCGATTCTGGGCCAGGGAAACAAGCACTGACTGGTGGGATCGCATAGTGCTGCGGGTGTGGGATGACTCCCAGTGGCTCAGAAACTTCCGCAGGTGTAAGGGCACATTCATGGAACTTTGTGACTTGTTTTCCCCGGCCCTCCAGCGCAAGAATACCAGAATGAGAGCGGCCCTCACAGTTGAGAAGCGAGTGGCGATAGCCCTCTGGAAGCTTGCAACACCAGACAGCTACCGGTCTGTCACGAATCAGTTTGGGGTGGGTAAATCTACAGTGGGGTCTGCTGTGATGCAAGTAAGCAGAGCAATCGTCGAGCTGCTGCTACCCAGGGTTATAAACCTTGGAAACCTGCAAGCTACAATAGATGCCTTTGCCGCCATGGGATTCCCTAACTGTGGTGGGGCTATAGATGGGACTCATATCCCTATCCTGGCACCGGATAACGAGGCCGCAGAGTACAGAAACTGCAATGGATATTATTCTATGGTCATGCAAGTAGTGGTTGACCACAAGGGACGTTTCACCGACCTGTACGTGGGATGGCCGGGAAAGGTTCATGACGCTCGTGTTTTCAGGAACTCTAGGATATTTAGAGAGCTGCAGCAAGGGATTTTCTTCCCCGACCAGAAAATTACTGTGGGGGGTATAGAAATGCCGATCGTTATCCTTGGGGACCCAGCCTACCCCTTAATGCCCTGGCTTATGAAGCCCTACACTGGAGCCCTGTTCAACTACAGGCTGAGCAAGTGCAGGATGTCAGTAGAGTGTGCATTTGGCCGACTGAAGGGGAGATGGCATTCATTACTGATTCGCTCAGACATCAGCGACAGAAATATCCCCATTGTTATTGCTGCTTGCTCTGTGCTCCGCAATCTCTGTGAGAGCAAGGGGGAAACGTTTATGGTGGGTTGGGAGGCAGAGGCAAATTTCCTGTCCGCTGCTTACCAGCAGTGAAACAGCAGGGAAAGTAGAAGAGCGCACCATGAGTGCCCAAGATGGCATTTGAGAACCTGCTCCCTTGCTCTGCTCAGCCCTAAGCCTGCCGTCCTTGCACCCTCTTTCCCTCCCCCCTCCCGATGCTTGCAGAGGAAATAAATTCACTGTTTTAAAAATCATGGTTTCTTTATTGCTTCATCACAAATACAAATACAGGGGATCACTGGCAAGGTAGCCAAGAAGGGGTGGGTGAGGAGGGAAACCAGCAGTCGCAGTGGTGGAGGAGCGGGGGCGGGGGGGGGGGGGAAGACAGCAGCTTTTACAAGTTTTTAGAGAAACTCAGCCTGCTGCTGCTTGTGCTGGCTTGTGGGGTAGAGTGGGTCGGTCCCCGGAGCTTCCCCCCCCCCCGGGTTCTCACCCCGTGTCTGGGCGGGGAAGCTATTGGACTTGGGGAGGTGGTTACACAGAGGCTGTAGAGGCGATCTTTGGGCCTGCTGAAGCTCCACCAGACCACGAAGCATGGCACTTTGCTCCTCCATTATGTGGAGCAAAGCATCCATCCGCCGTTCTTCATGTTCCTGCAACTTTTCTGCTGCAGCTCTTGATTCTTGCCTTAACTATAACAATTTTTCCCTCCATTCTGTCTGCCGTGCGTCCTCAGCGTGAGAGTTATGCAGAAGTTCAAAAAACATGTCATCACGAGTTTTCTTTTTACGCTTTCGTATCTGTGATAGCCGGCATGAGGGGCAAGAGGGAGGATGCAGAGATAACTGTGCAGCTGGTGAAGAAAGAAAGGTATAAGGTTATGAGACACATACAGTCGTGGAGAACAATGGGATTACTATGCAGCGGGGAAACACAGTATTCACAGGCCTGATATGGTTTCTGTACAAGGTCATATTCCTCACCTAAAAGTTACTGGATCAGTCAAAAGTCACAGAATCAACTCACGCACGAGAGAGCCTCACCACGACTGCTGAAATCACCATGCAGCAGGCTATGGTAAGCAAAGCCATACTCTTTACAGCAGCGCTCAGATATTCCAGAGTAACCCCACCCCCATCCCCCCCACCGCGTGGCTCCCGGTGAACCGCGAAATGCAAAACAAAACCAAAAACTCTGGCTTTGGGCTGGCTGCGGAAGCATCCATTTGTAGGCTCAAAACTCCTCTAACTGCTCTCGCAATGGGCTGGCGGGGGTGAAGGAGGGAGGGCTGGCTGGGGCGAAGGGGGGGGCTGGCGGTGGAGGGGGGGGGCTTACAGGCTGTCTCGCTCGCTGTGTCCAGACTAATTGCAGTCCGTATTTCAAACAGGCAACCATGAATGACATAACTCTGCTTAGAATTTCTCGGAGAGATAGAGAACGCATGTTATTGGAATCGTTTCAAAGTCCTGGTGCATTCGCCACAATGATATGTTGCTCAATGATACCAGACTATTTACTACTTTCGTGGCGTGGGATGGTCTCCTATCACGGGGGGCCACATAAGGCGGCTCTCCCCAGAAATCTGGTGCGGAAGATTCATCGCTACCTCCTGGATAGCTTCATTGAAATGTCTGCAGAGGACTTCCGGTCAGTACCCGAGTACATCGACAAGCTCTTTGAGTGAAAAGGGACCAGACCAGCAATGAAAGCACGCCAGTTCCTTAGGTCAAGTTAATCATTAATAAATGCTTCCTTTAAAAATCATGAGTCATCTAATCCCTCAAAAAAAACCACTCACCAGAGTTTCCTTCGCCGGCTTGGGTACCCGCTTGGGAGGGTTGGCTGAGTACTGGCTCCAGGGTGATAAAAAGCTCCTGGCTGTCTGGTAATAATACTGTTTCTCCGTTTGTGTCCTGCTGTTCCATGATATTTCCGTCCTTATCATCCTCCTCCTCCTCCTCATCCAAATCCTCCTCGGCTCTGAGCATTATCCCATGTGTGGAGTCCATGCAAACTGGTGCGATGGTGGTGGGGGCGCCCCCCATTATCTGATTTAGTTAATTGTAGAACCGGCATGTCCGCGGCGCGCCCCCTGAGCGTCCATTTGCCTCTTTGGCTTTCTGGAACGCTTGCCTCAGCTCCTTAATTTTCACGCGGCACTGTTGCGCATCCCTGTTGTGGCCCCTTTCCAGCATGGCCTTGGAGACCCTTCCATAGGTGTTGGCATTCCGTTTGTTGTTTCGTAGTTCCAACATCACGGATTCCTCTCCCCAGATAGTGATGAGATCCAACACCTCACGACTGGACCATGCTGGAGCTCTTTTCCTCTGTCTGGTCTCCTGTGCTGCTGAGCTCTGCATGGCGTATTGTGATGCTGAGGTCTGCATGGCGGCTTGTGCTGCTGATTGCTATGAATGGCGACTGAGCTGTGCAGGTGAGCTGGCCACGCTGACCAAACAGGAAATGCTATTCAAATGTTCCCGGGTCTTTTCCTGTCTACCTGGCCAGAGCAGCGAGTTGAGAGTGCTGTCCAGAGCGGTCACAGTGGAGCAGTGAGGCAGTCCAGAGCGGTCAGAATGGAGCATTGTGGGACAGCCTCTGGAGGCCAATAAAGTCCCATTCGTCCTCACTAGTCCACAATTGATCCAGAGAGGTCGATTTCAGCGCTACTCCTCTCGTTAGGGAGGAGTACAGAAGTCGATTTTGAGGGCCCTTTAAATCGATGCAAATGGCGTCTGTGTGAGGATGGGTACAGGTTTATGTCGAATTAACGTCGCTAAAGTCGATGTTAAGCTGTAGTGGGGACCAGCCCTGAAGTGCCCTTTCCTGGTTGCCCACCTTGGTAAGCACACCTAGTAGCTCACCTTTGATTTTTCAACAAATGGAGGTGCCATACGTACATGGAGCGGGCAAGAAGTGTTGGATTTCCTGGGCCTATGGGGAGACAAGTCTGGGCAAACACAACTGCAGAAGAACCATAGAAACCTGGACATCTATGAGCAGATTGCATGGGGGATCCAGGCAACGGGGCATGACAATGATGAACAGTGATGCTATGTGAAAGTGAAGGAACCTCACCAGGGATACCACAAGGTAAGGGAGGGCAACAAGAAATCAGATGCTGCCCAGCAGACCTGCTGTTTTTACAACTGACTGCATGTCATCCTTGGCAGTGACTCCACCAGCTCCCCACAGTGTACACCTCAGAGGAGCCTGACGTGGAGACCCCTGCCATGAATAGCGAAGGGGAGGAGGGCGTTAGAGACATGACAGAATTCCAACCATGCAGCAAGCTAAACCCACTTAAATTTCCACAAGAGTCTAGTCTGTCCTGCCCGGCGCATGTGGGCAAACCTGCTGATGAAGGGGAAGGGAGTTCAGGTAAGTGTATGCATACAAGTTTTCTTGCAAAGTTTTATTTGCTTTTCCTTCCTGGTTCTCATTTCCCTTCCCTCTATTTGAAGGTGTATGGCCCATCCACAAATGTACAAGACAAAGGGATTGATTTTTAATTGTTTTATGGGTACACTGGGAGAAAGTAAAAAGTTAGGAAGTAAATTCAAAACAATTCCTAAACTATACTGTGACAGTTCAATTACACAATCTACTTAGATTCAAGTGTCCTGTGCTTCAGTAGAGACAAAATAAACAGAGGTAGAGTTGGCATCTGCTTTTCATTCCCTTGTTCAGCTAGGCGGGAAGAGGTCTGCAAATACAAAATTGTGCACCCTGTATTTGCAAAGTTCATGAGAATAGTGCTGTGCTCAGCTCAGCAGGCTCAATGCTTCTGGCAGAAATGACAGAGACAAAAAAGGGTTGTGCAGGCTTGTGTGAGTCTAAAAAAAAAAAAGGTGCAAAAATATGGAAGGTATTATGGGGTGGAGAAAATCGCATGCTGGGATCTTGACCCCTTGCTCCCAGAAATCCCTGTGCAAATTGTTACTATGCTACAAAATAATGTGAAAATGTTCCAAATGGTGCATGTGTGCATGGCCTACTGGGATACTTACCTGTAGCAGACTGCACTTTATACCACCATAAGCACTCCCAATGGATATGTGCATCACTGATGCAAATAGCCACATGTGCGATATAAGCCTTCAATGGTGGTAGGCCAAACTAAACTGTCAACCAAAGTGTGTAGTGTAGACATGACCTTTCTGACCTGTCACCTAGCTAGGCCATGAGACAAGGTTTTCATGAGCCAAGATGTTCCAGTTGTATGTATTAATGTGTGAAAGTGAGCAGTATATTCTCCCCTCCCCCCCCCCCGCACACACTTTTTATTACTGGGTTGATAAAGGTGGACCTACTTAAATGGTGTCCCTTTGCTCCACCACTTATTAAAATAAAAAGTAGATGACAGTGCTTGCCATCAAACATATTTCCTGTTTTCTCTTGAGGTGTATGTGTATGTATATATATATATGTGTGTGTGTGTGTGTGTGTGTGTGTATGTATATATATATATATATATATATATATAATATATATATATATATATATAATTAAAAAGGAATGCTCCACTAAAGCTTTATCTAACAGTCTTCTCCTCTGAACTGAAGTGGGTCAGCTCATGCCATTCCTCAGCTGTTGTCTTGTTTACATATCCTGGTTTAAAGGACATTCCCGCCATGGGACATATGGAGCACGTATGTTGCATATTGCATTCTAGAATAAGTCTGGTTAAATCCCGTTTTTATGGCTTTAGTTTTTAAGTCCCTGTGAGAGTTTCCAGAAAGAGACTGACGAGAGGGACAGGTGTATCGCGGATTCAGCTTGGTGACAAGTTTTCAAATTCAGCTGCATTCTTGCAGCAGCGAAGTTAGGAGCAGCTGGCCTCTCAAGAGCCTCTCTGCTTCTGTTGGAATTCCTGCGGCAGAAAGAAGAATGTACTCTTTTGCTCACCCTGTGAACAACACATCATGGAAGGCCGTCACACTTCAACTGAGTCAGGCCAGGTGCTCAGTCTCATCAGGTGAAGCCTGTTAGCTACAGATTCAACAGCCATTTGCCCCAATTGGAGTATAATATCTAGACCCAGATTCTGCAAGATTCTGAGTGCTCTTAACTCCCAGCAAGGTCAGATCAGGCTGCATGTTATGTAGAAGAGGGGGGTAATATGCTGTCCTATTCATAGATAATGCACAGGACCCGTGAAATGAAAGTAAAGCTTTTTTGGATGAGGAAATAGTGCAAAAGTGAAACAGTCTCCTATAAAAACTTTCCATTTTAGATTTGGGTGACAATAGAACTACCTCCTCTTACTCCCCAGGCTGCTTACCCACAGCTTCTTTTGTGAACTAGCTTTTATGGGCACTGGTTTGTGACACATCTCGCACAATTTGTAGAGGTAAAGCAGGTAATTCCATGTGCAAATGGAAATTACTGGTGCACGAAAATTGTTTCAGGCACAGTTTAGCAGGCTCTTTAGAAAATTGGGCCTGTAATTCATCTGATAAAATAATGAGTGCAATTATGTGTTACCAAGTTGTACTGCAACTAGATATACAGTTGGGGGCTAAATGGTGGGCCATTCTGTATGGGTCCAATAAAGAAGAGAGCAGTTTACCCCCATTGTGTATCCCCAGACATAATCTGTCTTTCAGCATATGATAGCACAAGAGGAGTGGCTGCCATGCTGGCCTGAGGATAGAATTTCTGGAGAGAGACGGTGACCCAGAGATTGCTGCGCTGGGGCAAGTAATGGCTACACCTGTTAAACAGATGAAGCAAGGGTTCCCCTCGCCACATCCCTCCCCCCCCCCACGTTTCATTTGGATGATACTTTTAAAAATCTCTTGTGTATATTTGTGGTGATTTGTGTATACCTCCACTCAATGTCAGATTCCTGGCCTAACTGCTCAAGTGGCAAATAAATCTAGCTATGTGGGAAAGTGGCTGAACAAAAGCAGAAACCAGTCACTATGTTAGCTGGCAAAGGGAATGGTGTGAGAATGGGGCTGAAATCCTGGCCCACTGAAGTCAATAGGAATGATGCTAGTGACTTTAGCGGAGCCATGATGTCAGCCCATGTCTCTTTTAAGGCCAGATCCTGCAAGATGCTGAGCTCTAACTGGGAATTGCTGAAGCTTCACATTACCACTGAAATCCAAGAGAACGGAGTGCCCTGGGTAATGTTCAGAAATCACACAGTTCTACACAGGATCTGGCCCTTCTGAATCTTAGACACTTAGAGAGCAGCCAGAGTTACAAACCCAAGAGGAAAGAAATGGTTGAAATATTTTTTTAAGTGATGCTGTGGAGCTGTTCTGTCAGACAACAGGAGACCAAAAGAAACATTTGAAATCCAAACAGTTTATGTGCATCATTTCTTTGTCAGCTAATGTGGAGCTGTCAGAGCTGTTAACAATCTTATAACACACAACTGGGTATGGTGTTGTCCCATTTTAGATATGTTTTTCCATATATAAGAAAGCCATTGCTGTTTCATCTCTCCTCCCCCTCACAAATCATGATAAAATATAGAATTCTGTAATTCACTCATAACAAAGTCAGATGCTAAAGTCATCCTAGTCTAAACAATAAAGATTTTGTTTGCTATTCTGCAATGAGAGTTAGTACCAGGGCCCTTTGAACTTTTCTTATAGTCTTATTTACCAGGGAAGAGTAACTCTAAATATCAACCACCTGATCACCAAAATTAAATGTTTATAAAAAACACATTCACTTAAGGCTACCTTGACCCTCACTCTCCCCTCCCCCAAAATCATGCTGTCTCCTTCCTAAAAGCAGCAGCTGTTACTGATGCATTCATCCAGTGGCTGGAAGGACAATAAGCCTCTGAAACTGCATTGTTGCTTGGTAACCACCTGCTAGGCAGCGCAAAAGTGCAACGCACTAAGTGCCCTGGAGGCTGAGGACATCACATCTCATAGACAAATGGGTGCCTCCCAGTTGGCCTGAGGATCAGCAGTGCTGAACGTGGATGTATCCCTCATGGCAGCCACAGTGTTATGCACTGGGCCATCTGGCTGCACCATTTCTGTATCATGGTTCTTTTCTGATCTGAGCAACGGTAGTTATCTTATTTCTAGCTACAATAATGTTCTGCCATCCAGACACAGCTTTATTATACCAAAAGGAAAAAAAAAATCAGTGCAATCTATTTTTATATACAAACGAACAAGGAAAAACACTGCATTCTCCATACTATAACATAGAAAGATACAATGGTGTAAGAAATCTTTTATTTACCAAAACATTCATATTTGGATATAATGAGTTGGTTACACTTTCAAACCCAGAGATTGTGAGATTCTTTGTCATATATTCCAAGTGTACTTTTGGATTTCAGCCTATTAAAATAGGGGTCAAAGATGTGATTTTTCGCTCCAGATCAGAATCTTGATTAAATCTAGTTATGGTGTGAAAACAATCAAAACTAGGGGTTTGTGTTCAGATTAAACAGTGCTAAAGTCTGCTGAGCTGTTCTCATGAAAGTTCAAATAGTGGACATCTTGAATGACTGAAAGCTTGCAAAATCAATTGTCTCACAAGGTTTCTGCCCTCTTGGCCTGAAATCTGACGAGAACCAAATTTCATCAGTACCTGAATCGGAACTGGAAAATAGGTTCCTTCCATTTTTGAATTAGATCTGGAGACAAACTGTGGCTTTTGGGCTCAGATCTAAAGATCTGAATTGTGCCCTTTCTCTCACTTCTAATTTCAAACGATAAATATTTTATTTAACAACCAACACAAAGGACAGAAAAAGGTGACAAGGATTACAACCTGGCAATGTCAAAATTATCAAATGATTTGATGTTGCTGAGCATATGTATTGAGTTCAACACTGTACTTGTTACTGACTCAAAACACAGAAGCAAATTCCAAACATAAATGGAAGAGAATAGAAAATACTTTAGTTAAGTATATTAGCCATAGTGTGTAATATGCTAACCAGTCTGCAGGAGATTCACACCTTTTAATGTGAAAACTGTGCACCACTATGACAACTGCCCCTATAATATTATTCTGGTGATTTTACTATGTTAGAGTAGAGCTATTATAGCACAGAGATGCATTAATTTATATAAATGTTCTTCTAATGCTTCCTCTCCTTGTTATGCAGCATCCTGGGTGCCAGATGGCTTCCTCACTATATACCAAAGGTGGTGGCATCTCAGCAATGCTTCATTTGTGATCCTTCAGGATGAAAGGTGATACGGAAATGCTAAAGTATTAGCTCTGAGAACTATGCATTTTATTTATTATTGTCATCTATAAGATACAGGAGAGACTGAGCTTCAGGGAGCCTTATCAATCAGCCCATTCTGCTGGCTAAAGAAGTGGGGAGGGAGGAGAAGACTTGTTTCCTCCCTGCCCCCATCCTCTTGGAGGCGTCTTATGCCTGTGGGCACACACTGATGGAACATTCCTTGTGCTCCCCAAAGCATAAGGAATGCAGTTGAGAGAGGCCCTTGTGCAGGCTGCCCAAGAGAACTGCTCAAGCTCACGCCCCCAACTAAGCTCCACACATCTGCTTGAGAATCAGCTACAGTGTGGTTCTGTATAATTTACTGACAAGCCTAAGCCAATCATAACTGCCCTACATCTTCAGTTATGCAAGGAAATGTGGGTATATTAGTTAAGACAATAGCAGCTGAGAGCAAGTAAAAGTGCAAACACTGGCTTTCCCAAGAGCAAGCATTCAAAAAACGTCAGCCCCACCCCCATCATGAAATTGGCTTGTAAATCACACATGTCTAAAAAATCATAACTTCTGACATATTTATTTGGCTTCTGGTTTTTGAGTCCTTAGGGTTTGTGTTTTCTAACTTTTCTCTAGGGTATAGAAACTTTTTTTAAGGAAACTGAGATTCTCATGTCATTGCCTGAGCCGAACATCAAGGGTGGGGCTTTCAGAAAATCATCAAATCTTGTGAAACTCATGCTAACCATTGTAAGCGTTGGCAAGACTGATACACCCCGCTAAAGAGGAGCCCCACAACGTGTAGATTTTGAACCTACAAACTGCTGGCTATGTAGCCATGCCAAACAAGTGAGGGAAAGGAAGCGAGCAGCATATGACAGCTTAAGAATTTGAAAAGTGAATAAGAGAGCAGAATCATTACACCATCATTATTACACCATCAGAATTATTACACCCTGCACAAAGCAGAGCTGGAGAGGGCAGATAATGATGTGCATAGTTTAGTCTTGTCTTGTGTATTCTTCTGCTAAAGTGGCATGGCCATGGCCAAATCCCTCCTGCTTTGGGCAGCCCTCTAGAACCAGCATTAAAAATGAGTAAAGAGTGAGCAATAACATGCTAACTTTCCCCTCCACATGTGGGAGCTATTAAGGTGCCACTCTGTGAGCGACTTTACCTACCAGTATGACTGGCTGGGTTCATTCTGACAAGTGTATCAATTTGGACTTGTTTGATTAGAGGTCTGCTGTTCAGTGGCCAGTTATATGTTAGGCTTGGTCTAAACAAACAGGTGCGCTACTTTAACAAATGGTGTTATGTTGCACCAATGTAGTTAAACCAGTACAACTTTGTGTGTGGACACCCTGCAATGCCTCTAGACCCTTTCCCCCTGTTAAACAGATATAGGGCAGGTTTACACTGATATGAGTGCTCACCCACAAACTTGCACCAATTTACTGAAATTGGTGGAGGTTTGTATGTAGACAAGTCCTCTGTAATGAGTTGGGAGCATTGGTTCAGAGCAGGGAACATATCCCATATCACATGAATATTGTTCCTGTTCTTTCGCTGTCATCTGTAATGACTGATATTTTCATCAGTCTTTTCCTGAGTGTGTGGTGTAGGGTGTAAATATATATTTCACACTCCCATCGGAAGCTGTTCCTGACTTGTTCTGTTCTTGAGACTTGGAATCTGCTGCAGAAGATAACTGAGCACCATCTAAGATTCATACTGTGCTCTGAAGTGATATGACTTTACTGAATGGTGATGGCAGCAGCTGCTTTATAGTGGCAGAGCCTTCCTACATGTTAAGTCCTGCCACACACTGTACTTACGCCAGATCTCTACCGCCACCGCATAGTTTGCTTCTGACCTTATGATCTTTTGCCCAGGATGGGCAAGTTGCGAACAGTGAGTTTTTGGTGCATCGTTTTTTACTACACACGCTTTTTAAAGTTACTTGGGATGGATATGATCATTGATTTTACCCTGTCCTGCTCTGATGCGCTGGAATGATGTATTCTCCTTCAACTTCTCCTTGCTTTCATTGTCCTCTACTGCAGTTACAACATCTTTGCTTAGCTGAGAAATGTGGAGGTCCAATGGCCCTTTGGGATTACAGATTCAAATCACAGGCACTTCTGATAAGCAATAGTAGTTAAGAAACGTTTTTGAAAAGATGGAATAGTAATAACATAAATTGGATTGGATAATGGTATAAAGGATACCCCTTTACACAATGGATAATGGCACATTGGATAATGGTGCAAAGGGCAAAATGTTATGTACAGTAAAACCTCCATTTCACGGACTAATTCGGGCGAGGGGGTGTCCGTTAAATCAAAAAGTCCGTTATTTAATACAGTAAAACCTTGATTTAACGGACTAATTCGGGCAACTGGGTGTCCATTAAACCCAAAAGTCCGTTATTTAATAATTAAAAAAAAAACCCCAGCCTGCCCAATTAGTCCTTAATTCGAGGTTTTACTGTACTTCCCCTCCGCCGAAAAGCCGCCGATTTTTTTAAAAAATAAAACCAAAAAAACCCACCATGTGCCCTGGACCCCCATGCGCCCCGGCCCCATTCCCCGCAGGTGGCCAGGACTCGGGGCTCCAGCCGCCACCCAGGGGGCGCGGCTTGATCCACGCTCCCCCGGGCTTGGGGCTCGCTCCCCGGGGCTCGCTCCCCGGGGCTCGGGGCTCCAGCCGCTGCCCGGGGAGCGCGGCTTGCTCGGGGCTCGCTCCCCGGGGCTCCAGGCACGGCGCTCCCCGGGGCTCGCGGCTCCAGGCGCTCCCCAGGACTCGCGGCTCCAGCTGCCGCCCGGGGAGTGCGACTTCAGCCGCCGCCCAGGGAGCGCGGCTTGATCCGCGCTCCCCAGGGCTAGGGGCTCCAGCTAGCTGCCAGGACCCAGGCAGCAGGCGGGACCCGGGCGGCAGCGGGGAGCCGGCAGGCAGCCCACCCACTGCCTGGACCGGGGAGGCAGCGGGGAGCCAGCAGCCGGACCTCGACAAACGGATTTGGGATGCATCGGACTTTCTTAAAAATTTTGTCCATTGCATCCGAAGTCCGTTAAATCGAGGTCCGTTAAATCGAGGGTTTACTGTAATAAAAAAAACCCACGAACTGTCGGAGCAGCAGCCCGCCCGCCACAGGGTCGGGGCGGGAGCTCCGCAGCCCACCCGCTGCCTGGACCCAGGCGGCAGCCGGGAGCCGCAAGCCAGCCCGCCCGGGTCCTGGCTGCTGGGACCCAGGTGGCAGCCGGGACCCGTCAGCCAGCCCGCCCGGGTCCTGGCTGCTGTGACCCGAGCGGCAGCCGGGAGCCGGCAGCCAGCCCTCCCACTGGCAGGACTCGGGCGGGAGCTGGGAGCCGGCAGCCCGCCCGCTGGCGGGACTCGGGCGGGAGCCGGCAGCCCGCCCGCAGGCGGGAGCCGGCAGCCAGCCCACCCACTGGCAGGACTCGGGCGGGAGCCGGGAGCCGGCAGCCAGCCCCCGAGAAATGGATTTCGGATGCATCAGACTTGCTCAGAAATTTTGTCCGTTGCATCCGAAGTCCGTTAAATCGAGGTCCGTTAAATCGAGGGTTTACTGTATAACATACTGTTCAGGCTGTGACCTGTAACATGTGAGCTGTGACATGATATAAATCTCGTATGGAATCCAAGAGAGCAGAATTCAAGTACTGTACCTTGCTATTTCCTCAAAACTTTGAGGTTAGTTCTAAGATTGCAGCATTCAGTTTGAGTTTTTTTAAAATCTATATTTGAAATATCTCCAGATACATATTTTTATTGAACTGTATTGCAAGCAACCTTCTGCCCTTCTCCATCTTTGTTTTGCTTCATTTTGTTAGTGGTTTGCTGGAGAAAATCTTTAGCTTACAACCGAATCTGAAGTTATTTATTAAACAGCTCATTGTTAGATGATGGAAATATAACTCAGCCAGCAAACATAGCTAACAGCTCATTTGTGTATAGTAATTGTTTGTTATTTCTGATGTATGGAGTGCCATTCCTATGCAAACTGGCTCATTAAGTTTACAGGAAAAATTTCCTCTCCACCCACTGTAGTGCTGCGTGCCAGTTGATTAACTCCATCCACCCTTGAGGTGGCAACATATCATTGGTACTGTATATGGACAAAGGCTGATACTGTAACCGTTTACTATCAGGGTCTCACTATTCAAAGGGAACCAACAATGAACTGCTTATCCCAGTGGGACTATTCAACATCACACCTGGTAGTAAGTGCTGGCAGTATCAGGACCATAGTTTGTAAAGTGGTTTGGGATCCTTTGGGATGAGAGGCATTACAGAAATGTAAGTTTATACTAAGACAATGCAAAGAAATAAATCTATCTCTGGTGTCAGACAAATAACTGTCCTTTCACAGGTGTGAAATATGGGAGGGGAAGCTTCTGTCTCTGAATGGAAACAAGTTGCTAAGGAAAAAATAAGTGTTCTTAAGTTCACCACGAAAATGGAAAATAAAGTAAGGAAAATATCTCAAGGTTCCTTGAGAATTATCAATAAAGGAAATGAGGGAAGGATTGTTCAAAGAGTGAGAAATATGTGCTATATGTATTTGTAAGGACAGAAAAGTAAGACAAAATAGCTGTGAGGGGTGAGAAATGCTAAGGAAACAAAATAGTACAGTAAAAAGGTGTTTAAGAGGTTTATTCTCCATGGATACATATCCACAAATCTTATTAATGTTAATGGTACTTAAATACATGGCTCAAGGGGACAAAACAGTGACCCTTCTGTGTTTGAGTGGGTCCTGCAAAACTCAATTAAAATCCACAAATTGTAAGTGTAAGAGGCTGATTAAGTTCCAGGTATCTGTATCTAGTTCTAAGCAATTATGCTGTATTTTAAAAGTTAATCATAGGGAAATAAATTCAAGTAATAGCAACCGATGATGTAAGGACAACTTGATTTGTTTTTTAAATTAACACTGTTCTTTAGGCAAAACAGTTTACATTGATTGCCTTCTCATCTAGCATGAGAGATTACATACTATGTAGAAAACCATTTATTCAAAAGCAAAAGGGCCAGATTCCCAACTGGTGTCAATCATTGTAGCTCCATTGCCTTCACTCCAGCTGCACTGATTTATACCAGCTGAGGCTATGACCTATAGAACTTTTGTAGCAAAGAAAGACCAACTGGCTTTAGCCAGTAACTGCAAGATCAGCTAAAACGACAGTAAATAATTGCAGAGAAAGCAGGTAATGCAATGAAGTGCTGCCAATAATTTATCAAGGGGGCTCTCACAAAAATAGTCCCGCTTTAACATGTGATAAATTTCCCCTTAAAGGAGGTGCATGTGATTGGAGAGAGGAGGGACTGGAGAATCCATTTATTTACAGTTTGAACACAAATGCTTTCTCATAGCCAGAACCAAAGCAACAGGGAGTACTGCCTGGTAAACAAATCTGTACTAAGCCACATTTTGCTGAACATATTTATTTTCTTGAAAAGTGTATTGGGCCAGCTTCCCCGGCTGGTGTAAATCAGTGTAGTTCCCTTGAAGTCTATGGAGCTAGGTTGGTTTATGCTGGTTAAGGGTCTGGCCTGCTGGTACATTAATAGTACAGGAGAGTGTTATACTTGGGTAATTTGTAGCGGGCCTTAAAGAGGGGCCTCCCCCCTTTTTCCATGGATGCATATTCCCTAGAAAACAATGGATACTTTTCATCCCTTGGTGCATCCCAAAGGCAAGAAAGTCTTTTCAGAAGTATTTGTAAGAGCCTCAGGACTAACTCCCCTCTAGGAAAGGTGATTTAAGCAGTACCCAGAGCAACAATGAACTCCATTAGAGACGGGAAGTCACCTCTCTGTTTGGATACAGAACTTTAACAAGGGGGTCACAGAAGCCATCAAGAGTAATGATGTAATTATTAAACAAGGGAAACAAACAAGGGCTGCATGAGACTAATTTACAGAGGTTTCCACCTTTTGCATTTGGGTGGCAGGGGTCCATTTTGAGCTTCAAATACAGTGCAAATGACAGTCTGTCAGATTATGTAGAGATATTTTCAGATTAATTCGATTCATGATGGCGGTGGTGTTACAGCTACAGCCGTAAATTGACCTTTTGGAATCATCATCTTATATAAGCATATCTGAATTTCTTGGTCAGTATATCTCTTCAGATAAGACTCCAATATAGAGGTGTAGTCTTCAACCAAGATCACTAGGATCATATGCAGCTCTTTTTCCTAGGAAATATAGAAGCAGCCTGTAACCCCTTGTTTAGGTGCTCATGCTGCAATGTGCTGATCATAGTGGGGTAACCATTGCTTACTGTAAACAAGAATCTGAAATTTTCAGACCACTCAAAGTCTTACATCACAGCTGTAGTTAATAATGTGTTAAAATGAATGTACCATATTTTGTGCCAAGATGCTTCATTGGGTGCATCTTTCACAAATAAATCGGACTTGCCCTTCTCTTATAAACAGACTGAGAACAAGGCTTATGAGTTTCTTAAAACATGTAATCATGTACAGGCGAGCTCTAACTTCCAATACAAAAAATTCCAGTTTTATTTTAAGCATATGGGCTGGTAGTTCTGTGGCTAAACTACCTAAAAAATTAGTTCCAGAACAGACACATTAATGAAGACACAAATAACTAAACAATAGAGTACAGTTAACAAAATTTTGGCAGCAAGATCTTTAAGCGTTGCCAGAAAAAAGTTGGGCCCCCACCTTATAGAAAAAATTTATTATCCCTTTAATGATTGATACTGCCATTAATGTGCATTGTCTGCAGTCATAGTGTGTTTGTGCTCTGATGCTGTCAGATTTCACAAATTAAGGGTCAATCTAAAGTAGAACTTGAAACACTTTTGTGATGCTGCTGATTCCATAGGTAGACTTCTTCCTCCCGAATCAATACACTGATCTGGTAACATGGTGTTAGAGGGCACTGTAGGTGCCATCTCTTTCATGAGGCATAAAGCTGACATCCTAATTACTTAAAATCATTAAAAATTCTGTGGCACATTTTGCAAGTATAGGAGTGTTAACTCTAGCATTTTAACAAAATTCTGACTCAAGTTGTTTATATTCTACCTAATTTTACCCTCTGGTCTCACTTTCTTCCCTTCTTTTCAAACATTTTGTATAGGATTAATGTGTTGTTTAGACATTTAACGTATTTCATCCCACCTGTAGCTAAATTTCATGGATGAAGTGGCACTTCTGTTAAGGTCTGTACATCATTTTATCATATAAATAGATCATGTCACTCATGATGTGGCCCTTTAAGAGAGTGCGGCTTAGCCCCAACCTGTCACTGCCCAGCTGCCTCCCAGCTAATACTGTGGAACTAGAGATCAGGTGATAATTAAAGATAATATAGTCTCTCAAAAATTAGCATCTTTACAGCTTAACTGACCTACTTGCTGTTTTTTTAGAGTACCACGTTATTTTCAATTATCACCCGCTTGCTAGCTGAGGCCTTGAAGGAAAAAGGCCTGAAATTCTGTGGCTGAAGAATTATTTGTTGCATGTGCTGGTTGGTTAACCCACTGGCTTTCATTAGCTACCCCCACCCATCTGCTTCTCAACCTAACTATCATTAGCTGGGGCTAATGATTGATATTACTAGCAAAGATTTAAACTTGCAGGTAGGCAAGGCATGTGGGGAATGACACAAACTCTTGATTTCATTTTTGACTTGTTCCTCATCCACAAACTACAGAACTAGTCTAAAACATAAGACAGAGAGAGTCTATGGCAAGAATGTAGGAAGTCTGTACCTCTGAAAGATACCAAAAAATGCTCAGAGATGTTGGCCTACGGGGGTCAGGATGATGGACAAAACTCTGAGGCCCATATTCCCAAGCAAATATGGGAACTGAATTACATAGGCCATATCAGCTCCTTGCCATCCATAGACTCTTGAGGGGGCTAACTGTTACCGACAGGCCTATTTTCTCTGTGTTTTTTTATGAAAAGGGAAAAAACAGATTCCTCACCAGGAAGATTTCTGAGTAGCACAGATCTTTACTAAACCTTCTACTACCTCAGAGTAAATTGATTCATGAGAGTGTACTGGTCGTCATGTTTCTTTTAGCTTGAGAATTTCTCTTTACAGCTAGGGGGAAATACTAGTTTCTCAACATTTTACTGATAATAAAGACTGTGTTTATATACCACTGAACTCTAATAATTTTAAATAAGAGTAAGCCCAGAGAATTTCAAATAGGAATGGTTGTTGCATCATTGTACATAGAAATACATTGAAAAGAACAGAGTCTTGATATTGAGGTCACCATGCCATGCAGCATTATCTCTTGAGTATGTCAGTGCTGAAGATCAACCCACAGTCTACTAAGTGGTGTCTTGGTGCTAAGGAAAGAGGATGTTCCACCCACGCTTTTAGAATTTGGACCCTGAACAAAGGCAAAAAACAGACTGCCTTCTCTTAGCAATTTCCTAGGTACTGAGGCCCAAATCCTCGAAGGTACTTAATGTTGCTCTGTTCTGCACTGGACAGAACAACCTTGCTGTTGCCAATGGTCCTGCTTTCTTTCAGAGGCTTCCTTTATGCAAAACCAGAAAAACCTGTAGTTTGTAAGCAGAACGAGGGAATAAATAGAGTTCTTGTGGGGGTGATTTGGGGTAGAAATTAAAAGATATGATAATTTAGAAAACATTGCCATTCACCATCTTTTATCTTCGTGGTCCTGTTAACGTTCATGAAATAAGGAGCAACAACTCTGAAATGGAACTAGGTCAAACCATTCTTCTTGTATTGCAGCTGCTTAGGGAGTTTTGGTAAAACACTGATGCTTGAGCAAGGGACTATTTAACAATACACAGAACAACATTCTCCCTTTCCCAAATGTGGTTGAACTGGAGGATGGAGCCATCTCTATTCAGACCTCAGAGAAATAAGATCTAGAACTGATTGGTAAAGTAAAATATCTCCGAGCAATGCTGGCAAAGTCCATTAAAGATTTCCTATTGCAAATTTAGTAACATATATAATGTATATGCATATTTAGCAATAGATATAACATATAGGATGGCAAAGGAAACACTAAAGGTGGAAATAAGGGAAGTTCTAAATGGCTGAGAATGAGGGTGCTGGACATCTTTACAGGAATGTTAACATCTTGATAGTTCATCCTTCTCCTTAGAAAATTGGTTAGAGGGAGAAGAATACATAAGCCTAAACAGAGTTATGGTGGAAACTCTAGAAATGAGAAAGTGACAGTGTTGGTGATAAAAGATTTTATTCCAAACCATCTATTAAGTCTCAACTGCCTAATTGTCCCCAATTAGAGCAGACCCACTCCACCTTGACAAATGGCAAAACTCCCAGCCTAAATGACTTCCCTCACTCATTCCAAATCCCTTCCAATGACTCTTGTTCTTCCTCCCCCATTACTCTTTATTTTCCATTTTCATAAATCAAATTCTATTCCCGCAGTTTGGTTTTCACCCACTCTAAATCATCCTTCCCACAGTGGAGGAACATAAGCCTTTTATCTCTGGAGTTGATGTCGTTTTCACAGATGAGGGGCATATGCATCTTGTAAAGGAGGGTATATTTTGTTCATTCTTCTTTTCATTACTCTAAAACCAAATTTTAGCCAAAATATATGGATGCTGCTTATATAAAGAAACACTTGACATTGACCCAACAGCAAAAAAACCCAGATAGACAAAAAGCTCCAAATAAAACTGTGGAGGATAAAAGGATAGAAAAGTGCTGTTTGCCACATCCCAACTCCTCCTCCTCCTCTATATGTTTTCTGTATAGGCCCTGATCTTTCAAATACTTTAGCGCCTGTTTTAACTTTACTCCTTGACTTGAATGGAGCTACTCATGTATAAAGTTATGCATGAATGTAACTGTTTTCAGGATTGAGTCCTTAGATTATTCACTGTTTGGGGCAGGGACCGTGTTGTCATATTTGTCTGCAAAAGCCCATGCATACCAAAGGTGCTATATATGTAAATAAAAATAATAGAACTAACTGTCCTGGAGTCATAGTAAGCCTCTTTCAGTCCAAAGTTCTCAAGTCTGGTCTCCTCATTCCATTTCTGACTGTGGTTCACCATTCATTTTTGGCCTCCTGCCAGGATTTCCCAACTGTCAGCTGTAAAGCTAGCATTAGAATATTTGAGGTTCTAAAAAACACAGGATAGATTTGTATCTGTTGTGAAGTGATCTGTAACACATTCACATGAACAATGCTCTAGAAATAGAAAGTGGATTTCTTTGGGGAATTACAGACCAGTCATCTTAACTTCAGTACATGGAAAGACAGTGCAGCAAATAATTTAGCAATCAAGCAATCAATTTCCAAACAGCTAGAAGATTATAAGGTGATAAATAGCAGTCAGCATGGATTTTGTCAGGAACAAATCATGTCAAATCAACTTAATAGCTTTCTTTGACAGGGTAACAAGCCTTATGGATAGGGTGAAACAGTAGATGTGTTATATCTTGACTTTAGTAAGCTTTTGAAACTGTCTCACATGACCATCTGATAAACAAACAATGGAAACAACCTAGATGGAGCTACTATAAGGTGGGTGCATAACTGGTTGGTAGACAGTTCCCAAAGAGTAGTTATCAGTGGCTCACAATCAAGCTGGAAGGGCGAGGTTCCATAAGGATCAGTTCTGGGCCTGGTTCTGTTCGATTTTTCATCAGTGATTTAGATAAAGGCATAGAGAGTACTCATAAAGTTGGCAGAAAATACCAAGCTGATAGGAGTTGCAAGTGCTTTGAATTCAAAATGATTTGGATAAACCGGAGAAATGGTTTGAAGTAAATGGGATGAAATTCAATAAGGAGAAATGCAAAGTACTTAACTTAGGAAGGAACAATCAATTGCACACATACAAAATTGGAAATGGCTGCCTAGGAAGGAGCACTATGGAAAGGGAATTGGGGTCATAGTGGATCACAAACTAAATATAAATCAACAGTGCAATACTGTTGCAAAAAAATCAAACATCATTCTGGGATGTATTAAAAGGAGCATTGTAAACAAGACACAAGAATTAATTCTTCTGTTCTACTCTGCACTGATTAGGCCTCAGCTGGAGTTCTGGGTGGCACATTTCAGGAAAGATGTGGACAAACTGGAGAAAGTCCACAGAAGAGTAACAAAAATTATTAAAGGTCTAGAAAACATAGCCTCTGAGAGAAGATTGAAAAAAAAAGGGATTCTTTAGTCTGGAGAAGAGAAGACTGAGAGGGGACATAACAGTTTTCAAGTACATAAGATTCTTACAAGGAGGAGAGAGAAAAATTATTCTCCTTGGCCTCTCAGGATAGGACAAGAAGCAATGGACTTAAATTGCAGCAAGAGCGGAATAGGTTGGACATTAGGAAAAACTTCACAACTGTCAGGATGGTTAAACATTGGAATGAATTGCCCTGGGAGGTTGTAGAATTTTTAAGAGCAGGTTAGACAAGCACCTGCCTGGGATGGTCTAGTTAATACTTAGTCCTGCCATGAGTGCAGGGGACTGGACTAGATGACCTCTCGAAGTCCCTTCCAGTCCTATGATTTTATGATTGATTAACATAGTGCTGTTTGAAATCACATTAGGGAACAGTGAGCACCAACAGGGTCTACATGGACCAGTTAATGTGCAATATATTAGTGCACTTAAGAAATCTCAGTCCTGTAGAGCCCACTGTGTCAATAAGCCCTTAGATTTGCCCTATTGGCCAAATTGCATGCTACCCTATCTGAGCCACAGAGATGTGAACTCTGCTGATTGGTCTGAAGCTCACTGGTATGACCCATAAAGGAAATGAACAGCAGCTGGGTGCACTTTCAGGTGGCAGAGTATTTACTAAAGCTTCCCTTTCCTGGCAGAGGGTAGCAACAGTGCTACTACATTTCCTTTTGCTAGCAGGTGAATTTCCCACTGGGTATGTCTGGCCTGATAGGTACATGGCAAGCAAACTGCACTTCTCTGCTCTCACATAGGTGAATCAGGCTCAGGCAATGAAAAAAATTACTATGCAAACTGGAGGTTTGCAGCATTTTGTGGTAAGACTCTGTGAAATGAATGTTGTAATGTAGGTGTCATGCTGTAGTTAAAAAGCTGGCATGTGATCTGCTTCATTCCATGAAATGCCACTCCCTCTACTTCAAAATGCTGAATATGAGAACTTGGGGGTGTCATAATTCATGGGCTGCAGCGTTAAGGGCAATGAAACCAAAGAACAAAATCTTCAGAACTCCAGAGTGTGATTTCCCAGACATGTATCATGTGAATTTTAAACAGTGAGTAGAAGGTGAGTTCCTCTCTGGAACAAGGTGTGAAGTAGGGTGGAATAGAGAAGAGTGGAAGGAGGAAGTAACAGCCAGGATTTAGCATTCACATCCATGTAATATATAAATCCAATTCAACCACAGCAACATTTGGAATATCAGGCTAAAATGCCATCTTGGAGTTTTGGTGACTGCATTAACTCCTTTTAATCTTATGTGGAACCAGAACCCCACGGCAGAATCTGAAAACCCCAAAACTTATAGTTAAATCTTTTATAATTTGTCTCCTGCTTTTCTTGATCATAGATACAAATGTAGCCTAAGTTCAGGGTAGCCTGTAGGTTCAGTAGATTGTTTATTTTTTATTGATTTATTCTTGTATGCTTCTAATCAGAGATCTATGTCAAATCTGGTAAAGAAATGCAGTTATATATTGGTCAGGGGAAATGCGGCACACTGTGGAAGTAAAAATATGGAAATAAATTCAGATACTAGCCTTGTCTGTCATAAATGCATATCTGCAAACCTCATTCACATCTCCAATACAGATCTGCGAAAATCAGACAGAAGCATTTGGTACAAGTTCCTCTGTCCTGGTCATACACCAGGTCTGCTGAAATGTGGCACTTGGAGATCTGGATCTTCAAAGGAATCAGGAAGAGCAACCTCTTCCTGCCAGAGAGCAATGTTGCCTTGAATCTTTGAGCACCATCAGTTCAATAGATCTTATTTAGAAACCTCTTCCTTATTTTTGTAACTGCCTTTTGAATTTAGCTGCTGCAGACCTGGGATTTCTTGTATTTTGCCTGTATAGGAAAATAGCTTGCCCTGTAATATTTGGGAGACAGTTCTTATTTCAAGCTGCCGTGATCTAATTAGTTACCAAATAGAGAACAGACTCTAGAACAGGGTCTGAAATCTGAATGTAAATAGAATACACTTTATCTGTGACCAACTGTATCTGAGGTACAGTTACTGTTTCAGTGTGGTTAAATTACTGTTTGCTCACACGAATCGCTACCTTTTTCAGTCCTGACTGTTTGGGCCTAGTTATCTCTGGTAATTCAAAAACATGAAATCAGCACTAATAAAACTACATTTCCAAATATGTTTTGGGGTTTTTAAAAAAACAAAAATAAAAAACAGTTTATTCACTATATGAATAACAACATACTCAAAAGCAATATGAAAACCTGGATTCCATCTAGGTGATGGCTCCAAATAGATGCAATCTTAGCTCTGACATCACGATGGCTCCAAAATAAAAACAAGGCCCACGGGCATTGTGAGAGATGCAGGTCATGGAGTCTTCCTGTAGCTTGTAGAAAGAAAGCAAAAAGAAAGTGTCATGACCTGATTCTGTTGGTCCAGTGCCCTGCAATGTGTTATGCTCAGTGAAGAGTGAGTATCTTACATATCTAATGGTTATCCATTATATTATATCCAATATAAAATGTGAAGAGAGTACGCTTACTGAATCCTTTCTGTTCAGGGTGTCAGGTAAAAGAGGGTAAACAAAGAAAATTATTACAGTTAGACACCCGTGGTTATGTCCTCATTCATTCCGACTCAGTGCACTAATTGCATTTGTTCCATATTTACTGCTATGCTGTTCATACTTTGGAAGCAAGACATCCCAACCTGGTATTAGCCACATGGGTGAGCATGGGCAGGTGAATGAAAAAGTCTCTATGGTGTTTTTTCAGGCTCTTTTTGTGAAAGAGAAACCCAAAGATCATCCTACTGACATGCATTTGCCCACAGTCACACTACTGCCTGTTTCACAGATAATATGAATGATGTGCATATGTTAATCAAGCTAATAGACATTTTAATTCTCTCTCTTAATCTATCTTAATCTGTTGCTTTCTGGACAAATATTTTCATAAGCATTTGCAAACAGCATTTGTATGACAAACCATTTCTGACCTGGGATTTTGTAATAAAGAAAATGTTGCTTATGTTAATCACAGCAAGGTAGATTATTTGGCACTGATCATCTCCTTGTCTTTTACTAAGTTCCTCACTGTTCGGAAGTCACATTAGCAGTTGTATTTTCATTCCCTAGACTGGTTCTCATCATTTTTTGAACAGGCTAACATCAGGACATAAGAAAGGCCGTACTGGGTCAGACCAAAGGTCCATTCAGCCCAGTATCTTGTCTACCGACAGTAGCCAATGCCTGATGCCCCAGACTGAGTGAACAGGTAGTGATCAAGTGATTTCTCTCTTGCCATCCATCACCCTCCTCTGACAAACAGAGGCTAGGGACACCATTCCTTACCCATCCTGGCTAATAGTTATTAATGGACTTAACGTCCATTAATTTATTCAGTTCTCTTTTAAACCCTCTTGTAGTCCTAGCCTTCACAACCTCCTCAGGCAAGGAGTTCCACAGGTTGACTATGTACAGTGTGAAGAACTTCCTTTTATTTGTTTTAAACCTGCTGCCCATTAATTTTATTTGGTGGCTCCTAGTTCTTATATTAGGAGAACAAGTAAATAACTTTTCCTTAGTCGCTTTCCCCACACCACCTATCAAATATCCCCCCCTTAGTCTCCTCTTTTCCAAGATGAAAAGTCCTAGCCTCTTTAATCTTGCCTCATATGGGACCTGTTCCAAACCCCTAATCATTTTAGTTGCCCTTCTCTAATGCCAGTATATCTTTTTTTTGAGATGAGACCACATCTGTATGCAGTATTCAAGATGTGGGTGCACCATGGATTTATATAAGGTCAATAAGATATTCTCTGTTTTATTCTCTATCCCCTTTTTAATGATTCCTGGGACAACATGTGTAACCAACAGTCTACTATAGAATGGCTGGCTATGCAATCAAGAGTATAAGGGACATTTTAAGTATCCGTGAGTTGCAGGGGACTGTTTTCTTTTATTCTAGAATAGTAGCAGCCCTTATATGCTTTGCACAATAGAAAGTTAAAGGTTTCTTATGACTTTTCTGGATATAGGTATGAGGGATATATGCCATGAGAGGTACCAATTGACCAACAGGAACATGATGATCTGGACTGCTGAGGGTTGCTTGGTGACCTTTACAATGGCAAATGCATGTAAATATACAGATGTGACTAGTGGTTTCACATCTAAGGTTGCAGTTGTGCATTAATTGGTTCATGCTGGCATGGAATATCATGTGCACTACCCTAATTTAATCCAAATTCAGCATGATAGGATATGGAGCAGAGATGCACAAACACTCCTCTTTAACCGAACAGTAGTCCCTTTTCATATTATACCAAGTCAGATGTGATTTATGGCTAATGTTAACCCCTGCTTGGGGCATGGACAGATGTAGAGAGAAGCTGTTTTTCCACTGAAATGGAAATAAACTGCCATTTCCACCATGACCTCAAGGGAGAATTTCACCTTACTCTATATGAAGCAGGAGCTACTGTTGATGTAATGCAAAATATAGAGGAATACTGTTTATCTTGAGAGAGGCACAGGAATAATCTTGGTTTTAATAATGGCTTCCTCAGTGGCCTTAATCAAGACACTTAACTTCTGTCTGCTTTACTATTCCCAGCTGTAAAACAGAGATAACAACGCTCCCTTTCCACGGGGAGGGGTGTTGTGAATATTGTTTCACATGGTCAGGTTATGCACTACAAACAATGTTTGTTGCAAATTTAGCTCTTCGCTACTAGCAACTAGTGTTTGAACTAAGCCTAAGAAAGTATTCATTATTCATCTGTGTTGACTGAATAATTTGTGTGATTTTGACCTATGCAGGGGTTGTAATAAGCTGTTCACTATTTATAGTGAGTGACTGATCACCTAGAATCACACCAGAATCTGACTGGGAACCTAGAATTTTAAAGGGAAAGCAACAACAACTGAGAAATAGCAAATGGGTAACTGAATAATAAACTTCTGCTACACATTTTCAGACAAATAATTGTTTATGCTAGAATGGATTTGCAAATGTTTTCATGATAGCAGTCACTGTCTGAATATTCCTAAGCAACAAGTGATTCCACCAAAATAAAACAACCGTCTCCTGAACGTGCTGATTTTGTTTGTGAAAATATTCACAAATCACCTTCTGTATTGTCTGACCAACTCTGCTAATCTATTTTGAAACCAGATTATGGAGTCCTTATTGGGCATGGTGAGCACTTCCTCATGTGACAGGTTCCATTGTCTTTTCTGAGAATATTGCCCTATGTGCTCATCAGGGTGAATAAGGACTCTACTATCAGGCCCTTTAGTTTTAATCAGCAGCAACGCTCTCAACTACATTGTGATGAGGCTAAAATGGGGAACAAAACCCAACAGGTAAATGCAGTGTTAGCAGGAAAGAGATCTAGAGAAAGAGAGCGCACAAACACAGAACTAGCTACTAGGTCATGTGGTGATTCAGTACGTGTTAATGCTTCTTTGCTAGTCATACAAACCAAGAATAATACAGATTCATTAATGTGTGTGAAAGAGTGGAGAAGCAAGTTGGTAAACACAGGAAAAACATAACAAAAACCCAATAGCTAAAATGACAACACAAGCAGAGGGTAAGGGAAGAAGTACAGAGCTCTCAAGTGATACAGAATTTGTGCAGGGTTCATGTGTCCACCTTGAAAAAAGAAGCATATTGAGTAGAGTCTGAGTGCACACACTTTGCAAATGGCAACTAAATTGTACACACAATTGTACTTTTCATTCTTAAAAGGTGCCATGCATCCTCTTTAGAAATGGTAACAGAATAATACTACAGTGAAATTCTACATATATTAATGGATTATGTATCATAACACCCTCTTATTTATCCCCTTTGAAAGTATGCAAGTATTCTCCCTCCTATTTCACAGACTGAGTGACTCAGAGAGCGGTTACTTGATGGAGCATGGTATTAGAAAACCTGGCTTCTGTTCCCGATTTGGCCGAGGAAGGTATGTCTACACTGCAATAAAATACCTGCAGCTGGCCTGTGTCAGCTGTCTTCTGGGGCTTGCTGGCCTCAGCTGTCTCAGGCTCCCTGGCTGGTCCCAGAGCCCCAACAGCAAGCTCTACACTGCAGTTGTGTAGTCCTGCTAGCCTCAGTCAGCTGACATGGGCCAGCCTCTGGCGATTGACTAGAGTGTAGACCAACCTGAGTGGCTAGGGGACTTTGAGCAAGTCAGGTACTAGTTCCGTGCCTCAGTTTCCACAGCGGTCACACAAGGATAATGAGGTTTGCCCAGCGTTCTAGGCAGAGGTCGGTGGAGGGGAAAATGTTACCTGTGAAAGTAGTGCGATTGCTGGGGGTTTCACAGGGATGTGGGGCAGAATTAAGGACGGAGCCAAGCCCTGTCCTTCAGCCACCCACCCTCCACCTCTCCAGACGGACCATGCAGAGTCCTAATATCAGAACAAACTGCGGCAAGGTTCTTTCTGGTCGAGCTCCAGAGCCCCGCGGGCCAGGAGCCTGAAGCAGGGTCGCGTGCCGCATGCTGGCCCCGCGTGGAGCAGCCCTTACCCCACCTCTCCCCCCGGCAAGTGGTCTGTCCGCTCCCGTTAGTCTAATGAACGGTCGGGCGCAGCCAACCAGCTTTGGGTGAGCGGTCCGGGATTCTGCATAAATTATGCGAAGAGCCGAATCCCCGCTCTTGCCGCTGGGTGAGGGTCTCGGAGTAGGTGAATAAATTATGTTAATGAGGCTCGGGAGGTTCTGTCGGGGGCTCGGAGGCGGCGTGCTGCGGGAGCTGTGGCCAGCGCGGAGAGGAGAGCGGGAGAGGGAGAGGGGAAGCCGCCGCTGCTCCGTGCTACCGACACCCATACAGCGTGCGGGGTATTCCGGGCTCGCACACCCACCGCCGGGGAGCCAGGGGCTGCAGCCGCTTGCTGGGTTCCCCCTCGCCGTGCCGCGGCTCTTGAACTGAACCGCGGCTTAGGGGGCGAGCCAGGTGCAGGGGAGAAGGGGAAGCAACAAGTCCGCCCGCTCCGGGAGGGCCACCCCCTGCCGCCCCCTCTCCTCCCCTCCCCGCGCACCTGAAATCTCGCTGACAAGTGGCAGGCGCCACGTTTGGGATACTTCGCAAAGGTTTTTCTCCAGACGGGCGAGGGGTCAGACACATCCTCAGCCCCCCCCCCTTCTCCGGCTGCTTTGTTTTTGCCCGGTTAATTTTTGGGGGGTCTCCCGCTAGATGGCTGGTTTTTGATCCCCCCGGGGTGCCCTGGCGAGGTTGGCGAGGAAGGCTCTGCTGCGTGCTCTCTCCTTGCATTGAGAGCGCGGAGCCCGTTGCTGGGCGCCTGCTTTCTTTTTTTTTCAGCTGTTTTTCTGCCTCCGTAAACTAGTTGCCCCCACCCGGGGGAGGGCGAGGAAAAGCTGCTGCCCCTGCAGGGTGGAAAAGCATGTTGGGGAAAAGCCAAGAAGCCAAAGGGCAGGATGGCAACGGGGAGCCGAGCTGCCTTGCGGGCCAGCGCTGCTGCCCTGGCTGGACTCTGCCCTCCAGTTCGCTGCTGGCTGCTTTCCTGTCAGTGGCGGCTGTAGCCTCCTGCGTGTATCTGGGGATGAAGACCAGCGATCTACATGCCAGGGTCTCTGCTATCGAGAGCGCCCAAGGGGACTTCTCCGCTGCTGCTCCTTACCAGCTGCTGCCCGGCTTCTCCCTGGATCAGCTAAATTCAATTATGCAAGAAAAAGTGGAGCGACTTCTAGCTCAGGTGTGGAAGACCTGGTGGTGTCGGTGTGTCCGGACATGGGTGGGACTGGGATGTCCTATGCAGGAGCTTTCATTAGCCATTTCTGACATGAGTTTCTGCTTCACGGACCTATTCCCCTGGATTTATGCTGGAAATGAAAGTGGGGGTGGGAGTAGATGAGTGAGGGGGATCATTCGTGGAAAGGCTCGAAAGAAACCTTGGGCACTTGCTGCAAAGTGAAATTGCCAAATGTTTGTGTGGTAGAGAGTAGAGGGAGAACTCAAAAGACGGGGACTCCTGCCCTTGTTTAAAAGATAATATGATCTATCCCTTTATTGAATATTATTGATCCTAATAAAGGCTTTACTTGGGGTGGGTTGGATACACGGGCAGTTAAAGTTAAGGCTTGAAAAGAAGCCCTTGGATGTGGCTGTTAAAGTGAGGCGTAGATTTCAAAGAGCTGTCATAAGGATCTCTCTAGCCTGTTGGGCAGCAGAGTCTGAAATAACCTTGATAGAGTAGTTAAACTTGATGTATAATGTTATTATTGACTCTTTTCTCACCTGAGGAACCTAAATTTCTACATTTAATCCATATGCCCTAGATGCTATTTGTGGGGGAAGAGGTAGTTTGTATGGCAATGTAATACCACACAAGTGAAAGCTATGATGGGTAGAATATCTCTCTCTCTCTGTGTGTGTGAAATGCTCAAATTGTGGTCGGGATGTTTAGGTCACTGATAGTTGGATTAAGTCCAAGTAAAGAAGTCATCATTAGTTATGTAGTCTTTCAAATAGCTGTAAATCATAGTTTAACACATGCAAGTCCATAATCCTGGCTGTAATGGAGTGCGCTAATGCTTACCAAGTTGGCTAATGTTTCCCCTTTTGCCCCTCAGAAATCCTACGAGCATTTGGCAAAAATAAGAATAGCAAGAGAAGCACCTCCAGAGTGCAACTGCCCAGCAGGTAAGCAGGAACAAATTTGAAATGTTTCCTTGGAGTCAGAGGATTTTGACTTTATTTTTATCCTTTGTCAGACATACATGTAATAACAACAAATATTAAATATAACAGGGGACACACAGCTTTTAATAAACAACTGAGCATTTGAGAGAGAGGATAAAGCCCGAAGTGTTACCCTGCTTCCATCATGTGGTGGCATAAGATTAGAAAAGAATATTCATGAAAATAAAATTAGAACAGGGGATGCTTAAAAAGTGTAAGCAAGCCTATGCATTAGCTTAATGAGAAGAAATGTATTCCTTATATGCCTTTGGCTTTTTTGAAGAGGAGAATGCAATATGTTAAGTACATGCAGTTCCTTTTATATCTGCCCTAGCATACCTATGAACTCTTCAGTTATCTGTTTTTACCCTTCATCATGGATATGATATTTCAGAAACTGACCATCTCATACTGTATATTACTATATTTTAAGGAATGTGGACCCAATTCTGAAGTCCTTACTCAGGCAGTACTCCCAAGATCTTCAGTGGGAATGTAGTCTGGGTAAGAGTTGAGTTCTGTTGAGGTAGAATCAGTTGCTTGTGGACCCAAACAATAATTTTATGGTCCTTTCTGTGTTGTGTTCTTTACTACTTGTCTGGTGTTAGTTTTTTAGGTAATGGCTGAAGGTTAATTTTATTTTATTTATTAGACTTCTGTTGATATATACAACAAACTGTTCTGACTTCTCAGAAATCTTCTAGTCAAGGGATTAACTAATGACAAACTCATCAACTTTAGGGGATTACTGAACCTCGGGGATGAAACTCCCTGTGATACTTGGTATAGTATTTTGCTGATAGTGCAACGGATAGTACTTTTTTTTTTTTTTTTTACACTATCCTATATAGAAATCTTAGCACACATGAAATGGGCCATATGAATGCTGGAATAGGACTGTTCACTCCACTATTGGCTAGTTTTGGTAAGAAATATTATCAAATTAGAAGGGTGTAGGTGGGGAAAAGCCAATAGTAATTTTTATCAGTTTAAAAAAAAAAGTCATGCATACAGTCTGGATTTGATATTCCTAATGCTTAACTATAGAAAGATTGATGAAGTTCAAGATTTAGCACTAAAGAACAGTGTTATGCTTATACACAGAGATGTATTCCATGATCCTGAAGCATCAAAGAGTTTTCTCTTTTCATGTTAACTCTTTTAAAGTAATCTTGTCACTTTCCAACTATTCTCTTTTCAGGCTCAGGACATCCTCTGCCATTATCTCACTTGTTATTATGTGCTGCTTTACTTCCTTACTACCACTAGAGCTCCACATAATACTAGTTTTTACCTGAATGTACTTTATGCGATACATTCCATTATATTGTATCAAATGTATTGCAAGCACTAGAGTATTTTCATCAATCCTCCCTAGAAGGCATGACATGAATCAGATGGCATAAGTCAAAACACAATATGTTGGGAAGAATGTTTCCTTTTGGGTAATGTAGATCTAGCAGATTAGGATAATTAATATGAATTGGCAACAATTATTTTACAAAGAGGACTAGGGTCAGAGGATTAGAAATAGGATACAGAGATTTTCACCTCTTTTAACTGTTTCAGTTTGGAGGCAAGTTTATAGTGATTGAAAGTTAGCACCATGTGATGGCTACGTTTTGGACTATTTAAAATGATTTGATGCTCTCATCTGCATTCCCAGTGGACAGTTGTTCACATCAAAATGATATTGTTTTGGCAGTCTCAGCACAGAGGACAAGGGCTGAATAGACAAAGGCAAAACAACTGTGCCTTAGCAACTGTAGATGGTGCATCTCCTAGTTAGGATTTGTCCCTGCCAGCAGGTATATGGGATCTTGGGGAGCAATTACCACACAGGTGGGGTGCAAAATAAACTTTATTAAGAAAATGCAAAAACAGGGAAAATTCAATAGTGAGGGGTATGGGGTTTGTTAAAGTAGACAATTGGGGAGGGGTTTCTTTTAGTAAATGGGATAGGGGGTTTCAACAGTGGGGTACAATACAGTGGGGTATAATACAGTAGGCAACCAATTAACACTGAAGCATAAATGTAACAGGTGGCTAACAATTTCTATGTAAAGAGTGTGTCACAGCAGCATATAACCAACTAACAGCATGGATAAAGTGTGTTAAATAACCAACAATTTTAGGTAAAAATGTAAATGTAAAATGTGAGGTGTATTAGAGAGAAAAGGGGGTAACCAATGGGGTTTTATGCTAGAAAGAGAAAGAGAAGACAGGCTGTAGGTAGAAACAGCAGAGAAGTAAAGGTTGGGGGATGGGGGAAGAGGAGCACGTGGAGGAGGGAGATTTAAACTCAGGGGGACACAGAGCAGACAGCAGAGAGACAATTATACAAAACACAGCAAAATCTTATTTATGATTTAACTTAACCAAAACTACACAAATTAGCAAATATCAAACCACAATGCAACAATTCTTTAAGGCTAACTTACAAGGTACAATGCAAGCAATTTCCTAAACCTAACTTAACTACAGCTATGCAAAATGAAATTACAACTTATCTAGCTAAGAGAGGTTTTAAGACACAGACCAAGGGGAGTTTGAGAGGTTTTAAGATACAGATCAAGGAGTTTAAGAGAGGTTTTAAGACACAGATCAAGGGGAGTTTAAGAGAGGTTTTAAGCAAGGAGTTTAAGAGAGGTTTTAAGCAACAGATCAAGGGGAGTTTTAAGAGAGGTTTTAAGACACAGAGTTTAAGTCTGTGTATTGGGGAAACAGAGCCAGCAGCTAGAGTAATTAAGTATAGAAGGTTTCACAGAAGAGAGGTTCTTACCAGTCCCCAGACAGCAGCAAAGACTGAAGCAGCAATCAACATCAGAAGAAGCCAGGAGGGCTCAGCACGGTCTTGATCAGCAATTCGTTCTTCGTGGGGTGGGGGGTTAAAAATGGGGGTACACTCAAAAATAAAACGAGAGCGGGGAGGGGGTTAAAACGGGGGTACGCTCAAAAATAAAACGAGAGCGGGGAGGGGGTTAAAACGGGGGTACGCTCAAAAATAAAACGAGAGCGGGGAGGGGGTTAAAATGGGGGTACGCTCAAAAATAAAACGAGAGTGGAGAAAGGACCCCCCAGAACCCCTGGCTGATCAGACCAGGTAGCCATGCAGGAACCTTTCTGATCCTAGTTTCAAAAATGCCTGTTCTTAAAGGCAAACTCAGGCAGTTTCCCTGCCAGTAATGCTGATAGGCTTCTTCTGTCACAGGGGAGGAGTTCAGAGAAAAACTACAGGTGAGTATAGAGACATGCCTGGGCAGAGTTCCACCTCATGACTCAAAAGCACATGAGGCCTATGACTCATGCCCAGGATCTTCAAAGCACATTGGTCTTACAGCTTGGACATTGCCTTACCCTACACCGAGCCCAGGTTTAACAAGGTGATAACAGGACCAACCCTTTGAACAGGGCAGTTATCCCACTTAAGCACAAGTGGCCATCCCTTTGAGAAGGGCAATGGCTGTTTGTAAACAACTTAAGGGGCCCTCCCTTTGAGAAGAGCAGTGGCCCTGGTAAACAATTTTAACAGCCAGGGAGGGGCGGCCACAGGAGAACAAAAACAAAATGGAGTAAGGGGACAGCTGTAAGAAACAAAATGGAGTAGGGGGAAAGCTGTAACAGACAGGATTGAAACAGAATAGGAAAGTGGGGGAGAGTAGTGTACTGCTTTTGCCCATGTGGTATTTGTTTCTGTGTATAAAAAATATTCCTTCACCCAGGCAGCCAACATACTTTTCATATGCACTAAATTGTCTTTTTTAAAGTAAAATCTTTGAAATAATTGACTAGTTTTCAATTAGGATTGGTCTTTAATTCTCTATGAAGGGCTTTCTTTGGGGAAAAATTATATATAACATTTCCATTACAAACTTGAAACTCTCTATTCAGTGAAGTGTTTGGCTTAGCGGGAACGGAATCATGGAAACTCAGTGGGCTTCTGTGGCTTGGCACCTGCGAAGCCTAATCCTGATTCAGAAGAATAAATAGTGTCTTTACCATGACTGCACAGTCCCACTCTTGCTGTTCTGCTTAGTTCCCTCAATTCCTTACTAGGGCTACATAGTAGTAAGATATACTATCATTAGATCTGACTTCAAGGAGAACTTCACAGGATGTGAAGAGGGAGCAAGACAGCTGCCAAGTGGCCACCAAGATAGTCTTCCAGTGTTCTGCATCTCAAAGAGAAATGAAGATTATTTAAAAGTAGGTTATATCATCCTCTATCAAAGTGAGAGAGGGAAATTCAATCTGTAGAGGAAAAGGGTGAGAATGTGATCTCTGATTTGTTATTAAACTTCTGCAACTGGTGTAGATCTCATTAGTTGGAGTTATTCATCCCCTTGTGGTTGTCCGTGATAGGAACTCACATGTTCAAAGGAAAATGGGTTTTGAATAGCTTAGACACTGAGGGAAGCCAGATTCTCAACTTTCATAATCTGAAAGGCCATACTCGTGTGGATCCTTTTAGTCAAATGGAGGGCTTAATCTTCTTGTCTAGAATAAATGGTGCTTTGTTTTTTTTTCTTCTAAGAACTGGACAGTTCCACTAAACATGTTTTTCTAATTATGCTTTTTTTTATTAGTAAAAAGTTACACAATGAAAAGCTTGTTTAACATCAGGGACATTAATGTTTTGATTTCAACTATGTGGGGCTAAAACCAGACACCGAAAACAGGTAAATTCAATAATATCTACAGAATTTTCAAATGACAGTAGTAAGCATTCCTTCCCCTCACAAATCAGAACAATACAGTTTGAAATCTAAATGCATACTAACATTCCTCTTTAATTACCTCAGACATAATGAGCGAGCCAGTTTAACCCTACACTTGCAACTAGCACTACAATAAATTCTGGCAAGGTACCCTCCACCCAGGGGTCTGGGAACAAAATGGGTCATTTACTTTTCATATGTTCTTTTGCCCTAGCACACAGTGGTGCTGGAGCTGGTAATGCTGCCACAACCCCTCGCTTGAAATAGTAATAACAGACACCAAATATATGGTTTCCATCACCAGCACCCCCACTATAAAAATTGTTCCCGCACCCCTGCTGGACTCTCCCACCCCCCTTTTGCTTAGGTATAATCTATTTCCCAATTGTTTGTAATCTTTTTAAAAAAATCAGTATGTTGACTTGTAACACAATGTACAGTCAACCTGTGGAACTCCTTGCCAGAGGATGCTGTCTTCATATTCAGCAAAACACTTATTCTGTAGACAGTGTAGAGTCTTACTCTGAGTTGTCTTCAGTGAGACTACTTGTGCAGCAAGATGCTACCTGGCAAATGTTTGAGTGTAAGAGTATCAGTGTAAGATTATCAGAATCTGGCCCTAAACAGTATTAAGATACAGCATAACTGATTTAAGTGAAAGTAGGAATTGTCTGGTGGCACTTGTACAAGAAAGTAGTCTGACACAAGAATAACACTGAATTAAAATGCTAAAAGTGTCTGTGGGAGAAAAAAGTTTTTATGGTTAACCTCCACTTTCCGAGGGTTACTGGTAGATTGAAGGGAAGATGAAAAATGTAAAAACACAGGATGAGTCAGTCTTAGCTGGGTATTGAAGCTCAGTATGTGATGGCTAAACATAGCAACGTTACAAACAGCTTTTATATAACATAGTGGGTGAAATTCCATGCACTTGTTTAATGTTCCTATGACGTTTTAAAAATATCTTATTAGCTTTCAAAATGCAAGTGTGGTACACCCATTTCTGAGGCAGGTACAGTTTCTTTCTTTCATGGTGAAACAACATCAGCTTTTCCAAAATTGATCTTGCTATTTTTAGCCTGCAATTTTTTAACCTGTCTGATTTTTAAAAAAATCAAATTGCAGCAAGTAGTAGGGTTATAATGGAATCATTAACAGTAAATGAACATAATAGGATTTTTTAAATATGAAATGTCACATCCTTGTAAGTGCTAGATTGTCCATTTCATATGCATGATGGTGAGCACTTACATGAGTTTTCCCATACAGCAGGGATTAATTTAGCCCTATCCGTTTTATTAAGAGTGTCCTTCAGAAGTCTTGGAGCTACCACTAAATCATACTTCATGTGCTCAGTCTGGCCAAAAGTCACTGAAAAACATTTAACTTAAACTTCCAAGAAAGACCTAATAAAGGTGTAATTTTAAACTTAGCCCTTGTTTTACAATATTGTACAAATGAGACTTGGCTACACAGTCTAGTCCCAAATGTCTGTGTACCCTATGTCTGTTTAATTCTGCACTGTCAAAAGGATGGACTATGCGGTAACATAACCCGTCTTTTCCATGTCTAACTTCTATTATATGCAGCACTTGCATTATATGTATTTATAGCATAACTATAAAAAGATTTGTTTATTTTTCATTATTCTGTTTTTCTGGAACCTAAGTTCAATTACTGACAGAATCGCCAGTGGCCAAACTGAAGTTTAGTTTATTTTTATTTTTCCCTTTTTTTGCATGAGAAGGTATTTTTTAAAATGTTCTTCTGTTCTTTCCCCCCTCATTTTCTCACATTTTCCTACCTTTGCCCTATGTGTTCAGATACCTATAGTTTGAAATCATTTCCAGTCTCTGGACACCACCATGATTCTCAGGCTCCTCTTTCTTCACTCTTCAGCCATCTGCATTTATTTTGTGCTGTTTTTCAATCACGTCCCCTTCATTCTCCATCCCAGTGTCAGAGATCCCCATGATTTGGCATTAAAAGTACCTCCCAGTTCACCGTGCTATTTGCTACAGTCAGGCTATCAAGTTTGTTCCCATGCTGTTGTATGTAGCATACTCAGTCTGTGGATGCAGCAACGTTGTAGGCCAGGTTTTTTAGAGATGTACAGTTCCAGTTTGTCCAAGTCTGTTTATAGTTCTTATTGTGAAAGAAATGTACTTTACAGATACTAATATTCTTTTATAAAATATGCATCAGATTTATTGTGAAATTGGAAAGGGTGCATGAAACCAGTGTATTTTCTTTGCATACCAGTGCTACTTTTGTTCTCCTAAAAGTCTAGGGTCTGTCTTAAAGCACAGTGCCAGCAGCTGAAGTGGGATATACAGTATAGGTGGAACAGGAGCACATTTCTAATGGTCAGTGTTCCATTAAGATTACTTGCAATACTCCAGGAAACAATGAGCCTGAAAGAATAGAGGAAAAGTCCAATTTTAGAGATTAAAAAAATCCCAAAATTGACATCAGCAGGATATGTATTCTTTATTATGACCACAGTGAAGTAGTCCTACAGAAGCTAAAGAAGTAAAAATAAGGAGAGATGAATTAATGTTTGCAGATTTGGGGAATCCTGAAGGAAAGTATGGAATGACATAGAAAATATCAGAATAATTTTCCCTATTATTTAAAAATCCGGCAGCGTGGTATCTTATCCCAACTCTCATAACTACTTATCTCCTTGATGGCTCTGCATCAGCTGTGTTGTGAATGCAATTCTCTTCCTTAATGTTATTTTTTTCTGACCATGCTTTTATTTTCTCTTTCATACTTTCACTGATTCTTTGATTCCAGTTCCTTGGCACAGATGATCCTTGATGTGCAGTACTATGCAACCTTCTGGGTAATCTGTTTGTCACTTTTGGATGACTGCTTAAGGTTACTGTTTTTCCCCGTAGTACACACAAATGATTTTATTGGCTGAGATGTGACCTTTTAAATCTCTTCGCTGTGGGGGGGAATATGTACAACGTGATGAATGAAACATAAGGATGATTAAAAGAAGGATGATTGACAACAGTATGCACCAAATTCATCTTGTGTGTAATTCTATTGACTTCATTGGTATTGAACCAAATAGTAATTTGGTCCTATATGTTTTATTAATAAGGTCTTTAAAAGTCTTGGATTACATCTTACTGAATTTGCTCTTCTTTGTAAAACAAGTTTAGAAAAATATTTAACTTCAGCTTCCAAGAAAGGCCTGAATAGCTGTTTAATTGTCATTTGACCCTTGTATTACACTTTATATGATAAACAGAATCCAATCTTCTGTTTATAATGGTATGCTTCTTTCCCACCTGAAGTCTTTAAAGCTTGGATATGTTCAATTTGGTTTAGTCAAAGTTCTATTGAGCTTTTTCTCCAGTTAAGCATTGGTACATTGAAGTACATTGGCGCTACATTCTATTGACTATGATGCTAAAACAGTGGCATTACTATAGGATGCAGCAGTGCTCATTCTGATTCACTTCTAAATTAACTTGCTGCAGCCAGCCAAGCTAATTAGGTGCAGGATTGAACACTACAGTGATTTGCTGTTATGCTCAATACTCTAATAACCAGCTAGCCTTGTAAGACTGGCTATGGTCAGCCAAGCTTTCTCTAAATGCCTTCGTAGGTCACCAGATAGAATAATAGAATTGCACTGTTCACATTATTAAGCTTTTTGAACAATTTGTTTTATTTTTAACACACAGCTCTATTACTCATAGAACTAGTTACAGCCCTTTCAGGAATGCCAGTGTATAAAGGGAGTTTTCCCCCCTTAATCATTTCAGTTGATTACCCTGTTAGGTTTCCTAGAAGTCTTCAGAAGAATGGCAGTCTGATTGCCTACCTCATTTAGGAAGATGGTCAGGAGAGGTAGAGAAATGGGCTGGAAGAGCTCCTCCTTTCTCATAAAACTAAAGCTGCAGCAAACTGTTAGAAAAAAATACACTCTAGTTAATGTGATCTCGTAGGCTTGCTTTCTGGAAGCTTGTAGCTTCCATCAAGTTTTCCTATTAGAATCAAAAGCAAAGTCTGAGAGCTGTTCCCAGTTAAGGAAAGAGACCATGTGTGAGACCATGATAAAAATGAAACGTGTTGGGTCAGGTTTTCAAAACAGACCTATGCAAAACTGCCCATGCAAAACGTTCACGTGCTCACACAGCTTGTGTTTTCTCGTGCAGACTGGATGATTGTGTGTGTCTAGACGGGTCATTACATGTACAGGCAATTGTAGGTTTTCTGTGTGCATTATGTGTGGGTGCAATTTGGGCCACATTTTCAAAACTTGTTTAATCAGAGCCAGATTCTACCAATCCCATTCACGTTCAGCAGTAGCTTGCTATGGAATCAATGGAACTACTCACATAGCAAGCACTCACAGGAATGGAGTGATTACTGAATACAGTGGAGATTTCTACAGGGTCCCCATTGGAGTTCTTGGCAGCCCAGAGATGGCATACCTGAAAATAATCCCAGGGGTTTAAAGTAAGGCAGAACAGAGAGCAGTGCTGACCCAAAGAAGCCAGGCAGAATCCGTCCTAAGACTTTTTGTTTTGGTATGGTGAAATTGCACTCTCAGCAACTACAGTCATTCTCAGCATGCTCAAAAGATGTCTTAAGTCCTTGGCTACACTTGCATGTTATACTGCAATAAAACCTCCCAGAGCTATCTACCTTACTTCCCGTCCACACTGGTAAGGCACGTAGAGCGCTCTGACTCCTGGCTGGAGCACTCCTGGTACTCCACCTCGGCAAGAGGATTAATGTCCGATATGCCCTTGTTGGAGCGTCGCAGAGTCAGTGTGAACGAGGAGTTACATTACTGCACTCTGATTGACCTCTGGAATCACCCCATAATCCCCTTAAGACAAGTGGCCTCTTTTCTCTCTTGTTGTGAAATCGCTGCAGGAATTTGGAAGTGCCCTTTCCAAGCTCCGTTTCAGACATCAGCTGCTTATCTGCTCCAGGGCAAAGCAAACATTTACCAAGTGAGTGGGTGAGAGGCGGGGGAGGAGGGTCTGAGCTTACAAGATAGCGTGCTGATACACTCTCATCACCCCAAAAACCCACTCTCTCCCCCTCCCCCACATACACACAACACATTCCACCCCAACCCCTGCATTTGAAAAGCATGTTGCAGCCACTTGAACACTGGGATAATGCACTGCTCCCACTGAAGTTGCAAGTGCTACAAATGTGGCCACGCTAGTGTGCTTGCAGCTGTCAGTGTGCTCTTATGACAAACCGAAGACTGGTTTAACCCAAAGCGCTCTACAGCTGCAAGTGTAGCCAAGCCCTAAGAGTCTGTCTATACCGAGCAGGAAAATTAATCTGAATTAACTAAAGGTGTGAATCTGAAGTGAATTAGTTAAACCTCACTAAACCCGTTTGAACACCCTCATTTAAAATTAAAGTGGATTTAATTTGGTTTAGATTAATTCACTTTGAGATTACTAGAGGAGTGGATAAATGTAGGAAAATCTTAAAATAAAAGTGGATTGTGTGAGTTTTGCCACTGCTTTCATTGGGCCAGGGTTTCATCTAAAAATGTAGAGTGGTACAGTACTGTAATCCATCATGGAGGAATTTGTGAATCAAAGATGGAATGGCCTTTCAATTGATGTGGGAGAGTCCAGCACTATACATCTATTAATTTTTGCATAATGTGAATTAATAAGTTTATAGGTTACTACCGTTGTGCCAAGGAAGCTAAACAGTTTATTTTTTTTAATTAAAGGGTGTTTTTTGCTGACCATGTTTCTGCATCCTAATCCCCCCCCCCCCTTTTTGCTTGCATGGGAATGTTTTTGCTGTTCTTTGGCATATTTTTTTAAAAATTTTAAATAAAAAAACAGTAAAATCAGCACACACAGAATAGCTTTAAATAGTTACAGCTATAATATGTCCTGCTTCTGATCATACATAATTAAATAGTAACAGCAAAAAAACTGCCTTTAATTTTAGGGAGAAAAGAAAAAATTACAAGTATGAAAATACTATGGATCCTATGATATTAGGGCTTTCTACAGTTTATGCAAATATTTGCAGATGTAAAAAGTCAAGATTGATGCCCCCACATTCAAATTAGGCTCTTTATACTTCAAACAGTCTTGTTTAAACATGAAGGTTCATACTCTGGCTTTGCGGTTCATGTGTGCTGTACATGTACATCTGAAGTCACAGTGGCCAACTATGATTTCAGTGGAAGTTAGGAACCTGAATACCTTTGAAGATCTGGGCCAATGTGTCTCTAAAAATAAATATACTTCCAGTAAACATGGGGAGGAAAGGGTCTTTGAAAGGGTCTCCAGGATCAATTTTGGAGAAGCTGACCTTTGGCCCATATGCTCCCCTCTGCTGCGCAATGTGAAATGGAACAATAACTCACAAATGCTCTGTGGAAGGTGAGGAGCCATGCAGGGGAGAAAGGAGTATCAGCATCCTATTGGGCAGCCTCCTTCAGACCCTCCATGGTCATAATGCACAAGCTCAACTAAGGAACATAGCGAAAGAAGCTGTAAGGGATCCGAGAACAGCTGCTCTGAGAGGCGTATTTTCTTCTCTAAGCAGTATAATTCAGCATACAACATTCAGTGTAAATTCTCAGCAGCAGTAAGACCCTCTATGCAGTTTTTCATGTTGTGTAATGGGTATGTGCCCAAGGTAGGCTGAGAGCCAGACCATGGCAACATAGCAAGGTAGTCTTGGAAGGAAAGCAGTGGACAGCCTGGAGTTGTTGGGGAATCCTACATATAATCAGAGTGCGCTGCCCTAGTATTTACTGTGGGCTGCGAATATTTGATTTATGCTATGAAATTGTGGCCAAGGCCTCCTACTCAGTTACTGTTTCAGTCTCAAGAACAGCAGCCATGTTAGTCTGTATCCGTAAAGAAAGCGAGGAATACTTGCAGCACCTTAAAGACTACCTAGTTTATTTCAGCATAAGCTTTCGTGGGCTATAGCTCACTTCATCGGATGCATAGAATGGAACAGAAGTAAGATGCATTTATACACACACAGAAAGAAAGAGGGAAAAAAATAGTACATTAGCATACCAATTCTAAGAGGACTGTTAAATGTAGATGGGCCATTATCACCAGGAGAAAAAAAATACCTTTTGAAATGGATTTCTGTGTCAGGTAAATTAACTCAAGAAATGCAATCAATTTAGTGTAATGAGAGAACCATTCTCAAGTCCTATTTAGCCCCTGGTTAACTGTATCCAATTTGAAAATTGATTCCAGTTCCTCAGTTTCTCGTTGGAGTCTGTTTTGGAAGTTTTTCTGTTTCAAAATTGAAACCATCAAATCTTTAATGGAATGGCCAGGAAGATTGAAGTTTTCTCCTACTAGTTTTTGAATGTTATGATTCCTGATGTCAGATTTGTGTCTATTTATTCTTTTGCGTAGAGACTGGCCGGTTTGGCCAATGTACATAGAAGAGGGGCGTTGCTGGCACATGATGATGGCATATATCACATTGGTCGATGTGCAGGTGAATGAGCCTCTGATGGTGTGGCTGATGTGATTAGGTCCTATGATGGTGTCAGTAGAATGGATATGAGGACAGAGTTGGCATCGCGCTTTTTTACAAGGATTAAGAAGGATTTTCTTACTTGGGTTAGTGTTTTTGTTGTGTGGTGTGCAGTTGCTGGTGAGTATTTGTTTCAGGTTGGGGGGCTGTCTATAAGCGAGGGCTGGTCTGTCTCCCAAGATCTGTGAGAGTGTGGGATCATCTTTCAGGATAGGTTGTAGGTCTTTGATGCATTGGAGAGGCTTAAGTTGGGGGATGAAGGTGACGGCTAATGGTGTTCTGTTTTTGTCTTTGTTGGGCCTGTCCTGTAGTAGGTGACTCCTGGGTACTCTCTTGGCTTTGTCAATCTGTTTTTTCACTTCAGCAGGTGGGTATTGTAGTTTTAAAAATGCTTGGTAGAGATCTTGAAGGTGTTTGTCTCTGTCTGAGGGACTGGCGCAAATGTTGTTGTATCTTAGAGCTTGGCTATAGACAATGGATTGAGTGGTGTGTTCTGGATGGAAGCTGGAGGCATGTAGGTAAATGTAGCGGTCAGTAGGTTTTCGGTATAGGGTGGTGTGTATGTGCCCATCATTTATTAGCACAGTTGTGTCTAGGAAATGGACCGCTTGTGTGGATTGGTCCAGGCTGAGGGTGATGGTGAGATGGAAATTGTTGAAGTCATGGTGGAATTCCTCAAGGGCGGCTTTTCCATGGGTCCAGATGATGGAGATGTCGTCATCAATATATCACAAGTAGAGTAGGGGCATTAGGGGACGAGAGTTAAGGAAGCGTTGTTCTAAGTCTGCCATAAAAATGTTGGCATACTGTGGGGCCATGCGGGTACCCATAGCAGTTCCACTAACTTGAAGGTATATATTGTCTCCAAATGTGAAATAGTTGTGGGTGAGGACAAAGTCACAAAGTTCAGCCACCAGGTTTGCCGTGACAGTGTCGGGGATACTGTTCTTGATATTTTGTAGTCCATCTTTGTGTGGAATGTTGGTGTAGAGGGCTTCTACATCCATAGTGTCCAGGATGGTGTTTTCTGGAAGATCACCGATCGACGATGTTATGACAGACTGACTCTCAAGTGCTCCCTTTTCACTTGCTTTCACAGAGGAAGTGGAGTCTATAGCTTCATAAAATTGCCCCCCCCACACTTTCTGAGATACTGAGGTGTCATTGTGAATTACAGTTATAGGGGCCAATGGGACAAATGCAATAACTAAAACACACAGGAGGAAGAGGGCAGAGAATAAATAGATCATCTTCACCTGCATCACTCCTGGCCTCAGGCTGCTGTGCCATTTGCAAGTTATGCTGTCTTTAACCAAAGTTCCATTTATTCCAGCCTTCTGTTTATTCTTTCTGTTCTTCTCTATATATAGCAACGTAGAGGAAAAACAACAGGTCACACCAAATCCGCAAGTATATTTTAAAGGTTTAGCTCATAAGTGGGATTTTTTCCATAACCCAGGGAAACATTATTCATTCTCTGCATACTGTATTTAGCGATATTTTGGACAATATTGGTTGATGTGTTCAGCATAAAACTCTTTGAAAATAAAATTTTATAAAATGAAGGGAGAGGAAAGTAGTTTTGAAACCAGAAGGATGCTTTTAATTGCCAAGGGGCAAAATCTGCTCTGAGATATGTGACTCCCATCAGAGTGATGGATAGTTGTGCATGAGGGCAGATTGTTACCATATATTTTGGTGACTGGTAAATAAGTTGCTAGCTTATATTGCTAGTGTGTAAGTTTCATTAGATCATGTACAAATACAGGCTGCAAGAGTACTAAATCCATCTGAGTATAGACTAAAGGCCAGATTTTGTAGTGCTCATTGTGCCAGCAGGGCATGATACAGGGGCAAGTTGGTGTAGGGCTCCTTGTGTATCAGCACCTCTCTTGGGTCATTAGTGGGGTTTAAATGCAGGATCCTCAGTGCTAAAGTCAAAAGCCTCTGTGACTAGAACCACTTGGGTAACTAGATTAGCTGGCAGCTATAGTAATCTCTTATCTTCAGGATAAAAGGATTAGCCACTAGAAGGCAGCGAAGAGCTGCACTCTTTTTAGTGCTTACGCCTTTTATTCTGTTTTAAATGTTTATACCAAATCCATTACCACAGTATGTGAGCACTTATCCTCCCCTTTCCCCTGTGCACCCTCACAAAGGGGACAGAAAGGATAGTCTCTCTAAGCTCCTGGCTCAGTATTTCCTGTTCTCTGGCCCGTGACCCATGTGCACACATACAAGAGAGTGAAATCATGGTGATAAAGACCACTGTATGTGTGTTGGACAGTCCCCATGCTGCCCACTGGTTGTTCTCTGCGGACATCAGGCTATCCTCATTCAACTCTTGCCCCTCCAGCACCATACCAGAAGATGCTCCAGTACTGTCAGTTCCATGGAAGGCTCAATGGATGCTTTTTGCCCAAGAATCTGCACCAGCCTGTTGTAGAAAGACTTATTATACAGCTGATGGTGTATGATGCATCTGTAGTTCCTATTTACAAGAGCATGACATGTTTGAAGTCTCTTCTCTCATATGGCTGGTGTAGCACAGCAATTATGCAATCCACCTCAAGTTGATCGACCTAAATGGCTACATCAGGAGTAGCAGAATTTATTGCAGAAATGCCTCCTTCATATTTATAAATTGGGCAATAAGCAGTGATATGCTCGATGGTCTGTCCTGGGGAACCACACTCACACACTAGGGAGTCCTTGATTTTCCATTTGTGCATTAGATATCTGCATCTACCATGGTTTGTTCAAATTTGGTTCACAGCTGACTAAGATGATCTTGGAAAGTCAAACCCAGGAAACTTCTGCATGGGATCTGGCAGAAGGTGCTTATTTTTTAAGCCTTGTTTGGCCCAATCTGCTTTCCAAGCCTTCTTCTGATCATAGCCTGATTGCATGAGGCTAAACCAATGTTCCCAGAAAGACTTGCAGGACTTAAGATGTTGTGAGGTAGGGGGCAGTGTTGCTAAGGTCTTTGTGAATAGGAAGACCTCTGTTTTCCTGGGTTTGCTGAACTTCACGGAATGTTGCAGGAGTTTGGTGTATTGGTAGGGGAGCGATGTTAGACAGGACAGGTAGCCTGGTGTTGGAGTCCCATGATGCACTACATCACTGTATTTAGCTGGGTATTCACAAGTTGTGTGTGGCTGCATCTGCTCCATACTGGTGAACGATATTCAGCTACTGAATATACAAGGGCTATTGCAGATGTTCGCAATGCTGATGCACCTCGGGTTGTACCTGCTAGTTTCTGGATTATCTTGGCTCTTGTTTTTATCTTTGCAGCTACCTTCTCAAGATGACCATGGGAGGAGAGCATGTGGTCGAGTTTCACTCTGAGATATGTTGGAGTGTTATCATGTTGCACATTTTTGCCATAGACATCAACTTTCAATGTTTTTGGCACTCTTATTATCAAGATGAAATGCACTTACTGTTGTTTTTCCAGGGCTTGGTTTGAGCCTCCATGTTTGGAAATATTGTTCCATATTTTGGAGGTCCTTGAAAGTGAACCAATGTTTGTGGAGCCATTGATAATACCCATGCAGTGTTGGTGTTATTGTAACTGTATTGACACTGATCCACAGTTTGGGAGGCCCGCTGAGGTGACTTGGGTGTGGAGGTGGCAGTCTATCCCTGAACTCTGCTGCCTAGAGCTGAAGCTGAAGAACTTGCAGACATCTTAAAGTCAAGGAATCTATGACCTCCCTGACAAAATATTATCTATAATAATTAACAGTATTTCTAAAGTGATTTTAGATCTTCAGATGAAATTTTGCTATATAAGTGCAAATGATTACTCTTATTCTTTTAACTTATTAATAATTTACTGTTTGAGGAGCAGGAATCTTTGATAAAATTTATTCCTCCCTCCTTTACTATGGTCTTCCAGAAACTCTTTGTGGAAAGGTCACATATCAGCATTGTTCCTTTTTGATTCCTAAGATCAGCTAGAATTCTTAAAAGCACCATCACTGTCAATTCTGTGCACATTTTAAAGAATTCTGCAGAGATCTTGAATTCTGCACTCTGTTATTCCTGAAGATTACTGACCCATCACATATAAAAGGTGATTTCAAGTGGATTGATTTGTAATCAAAGTAATCTTTTGGGAGGAAATCAGTATGTTTTCTTTTAAATCATAACCATTTGTGTCCCAGGTGCATTCTAAAAGGTTCCACATGGTCTTCTACAGGGAATAAGATGGCATCAGTCCAACTGCTAGTCATATTTCTTGGTTCGAAAATTATTTATTTATTTTTAGAAGGGTATTGTAGAGAACAAATTAAAACAAAACTCACCATTGGACATTAACAAAGAAGAAATATACTTGTATGCCCCTTTTAGACTGATATTAATATAAATTTAATGGGGAAAGGGTTTTTTCTGCATGTGATAATTGGATTTAAATATTTCAACAGATAAAATATATTTGCAGTGCTTGGTTAGTCATTCTTGCTTGCAGTGTTCAATCTAAAGAGTTTAATGGTTTCATATCTATATTTATTTTGTTTTTTCTTTCTGGAAATTTTTCCCCATAATTTCTGCTCTGGAAGATTATTTAAGAAATTTAATTCATAATAAAACAAAATACACTAAAGAACATTATTCACTGGTTAACCCAGATGGATAACGGCAAGTTCAACTTATTCAAACAGAGAAATAAGGTCTTATGGTAATATTAATAAAAGCCTAGGAATTAGTTAGACTGATGATAGGTTACAGTACATTAGTGCTAATAAGGACTTCACTTTTGCAAAAAATGAGTGAAACTAGCTTTAAAATAGAATTTTAATAGAGTGAAAATAATTAGGGCCAACCCTGCACCCTTGAACATTTATAACTTTACATATGTGACTAGCCGTATGCCTTTCAATTGAAGTCAACAGAATTACTCTGGATTTATATTAGTTTACATAAAAGCAGACTCTGGCCACATGTCAGTCTGGACATCTTATAATCAGCCCTGAAAGCCTATTTTAGCTCAAATATTACAAACATTTTTATGATGGAAAAGAACTACCTAAGGTTAAATGGATATAACCTATATCCTTTTTGAATCCTTGGTCTAAAAACCAAAATCATATGCTTGCACATGGAAAGGTATAAGATTAATTTCATAACACTATAATAATTCTATTAGTACTCAGATGCTGTCAGGACAGTGGAAATTGTTAAATGTATTCATGCTTATTGCAGGGCTATGTATTCCCACTTTTGTGTTCAAAGTACGTGGGGCCTCTGGGTATTGGTTATTTCCAAATGACTAAATTTAGGTACTAAAAAATCCTTCTAAGCCTACAGATTTGTTCAAAGCATCAATTCTTCTATTTGAAAATAAATAACTGTTTACATGTGGGCCTTTATGATCTTTACTGTATCACCCTGACCACCTTTTTGGTGGTCCTCCCCCTCTCCCCCAACTGGTTGTTTCATTTTTTTCATCTGTCCCTTCTATTCAGCTCAGATGGATGTTTGAATTTTAAGTACCATATCACCCATTCGCCAGCCTCCAATACAGAGCTCCAGAAAAATATCACTATTCGGTGAACCCAAATGTTCCCTCCCTTTCTTTGCTGAAGCAGTGCTTAACAGGCTACCTTTTGCAGGTCTCTTTGTGTTCAGTGTTCACACGTTCCATTTGTGGGTTGCTGGTAAGCTGGAGTGCAATGGGGGCAGCCTGCTCCACCCTTAGAGGAGGGATTGCTTCAACAGAAACCAGGCTAGATGGTTAGAGAGCCTGGTGAGTTGATAGGCTGTGAAGGGAATCCCACTGTGAAGGGTGACATAACAGAACAGGCAGAAGACAGCTTTTGTAAACACAAATCAATCCAGAGGAATATAAGCAAAAAGATAAGTAACACACAACTTGGGGGTTCAACCAAGCCTTCAGATCCTGGGTAAGGAAGAGGGAATGCATTCCATTGGACATCATTATAAATGCACTCTTACCACACTGATGTTGCTATGAAATGCTTGGCTTCTAAGAAGGGCCCTATATAGCAGGGGCACAGTATATTATCCTCCCATTAATCACACTGGAAGCTGAACTGTGTCTGTTTAACACAGTCAATTACTAATAATAGCTCTGAGATAGGGAATAATGAATCCATGATTATTCAGACTCTTTGGGAAAATTCATGATGGTATTAAAGAACACTTGTTTCCAGCTGAAGACAGATTTCCCCTCAAATCATCTTCTTTCTTTCAGGCGCCTAAGCATACTCTCTCTTTGACTGCATTCAATGTTCTTTACACTGTGTTGCAGGACATTACAAAAGGGGTTACTCACATCTCTGCACTGCATTGTGTCCAGACACACTAATCTTTTTGTTAGGCCATGATTGGTCACCTCAGTCTAAACCCTATGAAACCTTCGAGCAAAAGTGGCTTGAGAGGAACTTTTTGTGACAGACAGCCATCAGTTCAAAGCCTGGGAAGAGGGGCTCTTGTGGGTCATGGGGTTGGGGGGAGGAGGTCCTTTCATGGCAAGTGGACAGATGTTTTTCTCTACTTGGAATCATACAGAATATGTGACTCAAGCACTTGCATCCCCACCATGTGATTTTTTTTGCAAGGCTGCTTCATGATGGGAACACACACTTTTCATAGACTCAGCAGGGGGACATTTATTTGTTGCTACTGTTCCTTTCAGCTGGTTTGTTGGGAGGCTAAAACTACCCTTTTGTGAAGTGAAAAAGGGTTTTTAGTAGAACATCAGTGTCCTAAAGACTGTCATTGTTTACATATGTTTCTTCTGTGTAAAAACTAATTTTGTATTTGAAATACAGTCCGAAAGGAAGGGTCAGAACCAATAATTCCAAATCCTGTTGTTTGTGTTTTGGTATAATATGATTGTCTCAGTCGTTTGCAAATAGTAAGATAGACTCAAATGAGAATTTTTCATGGAGAAAGTTAATTATATGCTTATTATATAAACAAAGAGGGTACACAGGAGTAAAGTAGTATTCTAAACCTGCTGTATGTAATATAACTGATGTATTGCACAACAACAAGCTACTCTTAACATTCATTAAATGTGCTGCATTTGGTAATTCAGTCTGTTTTCTTTTTAATTATGTCTGTACAAAATATGATCTCTAGACATCAGTCCTTTCAGGGATTTAAAAATGGCTCTTGGAATAACTACAGGGGGCAAAGAATTGATTCTTCTTCTATCAACTGTGAACTGACTTAAAATGAGGTAAAATGGAACAGAACCTGGGGAGGGTGCATACAATTGTTTGTTAATCCTCAGACAACACATTTTGTAAAATGAACGTATTTTTGTTTGTCTAGGTAATTTTTCACTGTAGTCAATGACAATCTATCTTTTGGTGATAAATGTGCTATTAGAATATTTATTTATGCATTCACTGTATGTGGTGCAGATAAAATAATGTTAGAATCTTGCTGCTTTACCAGGCTGTCACCCACTAAACAACTTTATTGGGAATAATTGTTCATAAATTTGGCATCGAGAAGATTAATTGTAGAGCTTGTAGCATTGCTAGTAGTTCATCTGAAGTAATTTCTGTTTTCCTTCAGACCTTTTCTTTCATTGCTCTTTCGTTGCAGTAATTATGGCTTGAAAACCTGAAACCCAGCCAGACATACATTAATAGAATAGATTTTAACAATGTTTATCTTACATAAAATGAAGAACATAAAATAGAGAGATAATAGGTAGATATTGCTCCATCAGATAATTCGAAACACATAAACATAATGTGATCTTTAGTCACTTGACTTAAATGGGACTCCTCTGTGAGTAAATGTTACTCTGCTTTTATAAAGCATGCAGGATTGAGTCCTCAGCACAAAGAACTTGTATAGATGGCTTGACCGCAATATGTCCCCTTGTCATGAAACAAGACAAAATCTTTACTTAAATAAAATGCCACTGGAAATGTGAAATGCCTCTTGGGTAAAAGTCTTCCATTCTGAGATCTTGTCCTTTGCCATTGTGGAGAGTGGAAAGACTTGGTCCTACCTACTGCAAAGCATCTCTCCTCCTATCTAAGATAAAGAAGCCTCATAATTTTAATTCTCATTCTCTCCTCCTATATAAACCCTCTTGTCATTTTACATTTTAGCCAAATTTATTACCCTCTGATTTCATCCACCATGAAATTTTCACTATGCAGAGAAGCATCAATACAATGGTAAATAAAATATTTAGGATAAAATATAGTCCTCACAGGACGTCAATGTGGTATATTCTGCAGGGGAAAAAAGAAGTAATAACAGATTAAATTTTAAAAAAATCATTAAAATTGTCTGTATGCTATTAGTAGTTTCTCTTAGGTTATTTTCTTCCACTATTTTAAGTAAATGCAGCATCCATTTTATCCGAGATGTTTATCCTTATGTGGGTAAAAGGAAAACAATTTCCTGCAACCTCCAAGGGTGTATATGAGCAGAATAAAGCAAAGCAAAAACCAATACAGGTCTCAGTCCTGCACTACTGGAATCCATAGGAATTCTTCCTTTGCTTTGAATGGGAATGGGACTAAGCCTTGATTCTTTGAATAATAAAGTTTTTTTTTTTTTGATTATCCCATAAAAGGGTCTGTAATTCTGGAAAAAATACTGGGCCAGATTCATTGCTCCAGCTACTTTGAGTCGATCCAGCAAAGCAAAACATCCATAAACTAGGCTGGCTAGTAAGCCAGGTTTATGGCTGTTTTATGTCACTGGAGCAGCGTAAAGCATTCCTGATTAATCTGGCCCACTATTCTTAAGTCTTTTAAAACTATACTCTGGCATATTTCCCATGTTCAATATTTTTTTACTGTCATGGACTGTATATTTTATTGACAATATACAAGATATGGGCTGGACTTTAAATGTGCTGTGACTCAGTCAGTGCTGATGCAAATTAAAAATTATTCAAAAATATCTCAGGTAGGGCTGTCAATTAATTGCAGCTAACTGATGTGATTGACTCAAAATTAAATTGCAATTCATCGCATTATTAAACAATAAAATACTAATTGAACCTTTTGGATGTTTTTCTAAATTTTCAAATATATTTATTTCAATTACAAGATGGCCTACAAAGTGTACAGTGCTCACTTTATATTTTTATTACCAATACTTGCACTGTAAAAATGATAAACAAAAGAGAGTATTTTTTAGTTCACCTCATACAAGTACTGTAGTGTAATCTCTTTATCATGGAAGTGCAACTTACAAATGTAGATTTTTGTTGTTACATAACTTCACTCAAAAACAAAATAATGTAGAACTTTAGAGCCTACAAGTCCACTTGATCCTACTTCTTGTTCAGCACATAAGTACCTAACACATAAGTACCAAAAATAGAGGACACAAAGCAAGCTGCTCTCTAAGTCAGAGAGGCACACCTTGCTCTAGGCTAGCTCTTTGCATACAGATGTAGATTGCGTGCATCCCTACAAAGTCCCCAGCTTTGCGAGCTAAAGTGATAGTTTTCAATATGCGTCTCCTTTCATAAATATAACCTCTGCTTTTCTTTTCTATAGACGCTCAAGGTCAACTTCTAACCTGACATTTCTTAACCTGACCATGTGTTTTTTAGCTAGATAATTAAATTATTTAATGTGCAGTTATAGCCAGAAAAATGACCCTCTGAAAAGACTGATTTGTGTGGTCAATATTTATTCTCTTCGTGTCCTCCATAAATGTGTTCAGTTCACAAATCAAAAGATGATTTTTCTATTGGTCAGCACTGGAACTACAACCTATTTATTGAGAATCAAGCTGTGCTCTGTTGTCTTTTCACCAGCATCATCATTAATAACAAAGATTCTGCAATAGGGTTTGTGATGTACAAGGCAGAAGAGCATGCAGCTTTCACTTGTCTAGCTGTACTGGATCTGCAGAGCCAAAAGTAGTAAAAAATTATATTAAAGTAAATTAAGTTGAGAACATGTGAAGACATGCAGGAAGAAGATATTTTGGGTAATAAGGTATCACTTTTATGTGGCTCCTTTTTTTTTCTGACCAGATTCATAATTTTTGGCCTGCATTTTCAAAGAACAAAAGTTGGATTCCCCAAGACCAGTGTTCATATCTACCATGACTGCTAACTGGGGGATTGCATATGCAAATTATGTGTTCGGTGGCTGAATGTTACCTACATTGTAAGCAGAATTGTGCATGGATTATTTGCATATATATTTGTGCTTCTTTCTTTTGACTATTTGAGCATCATATTTTACTGTTTCATGTACAGTTAAAACAGTGCTTCAGTTGTCATTTCCAGACTGTTTCCCTTTGTCTCCCATTAGTCTTGAACCAAATTTTTCAGTTGTCTTATTCATGGAACAAAAGTAGCCTGGATCACATCTCATTTAGTGGTGTCCACCAAAGTTATTTTTCCTAAAGTAAAGAGAAATTTGATAGGTCAGGTTTGCATGACCCTTTCTTGTCCCCATAGTATTCGTAACATCTTGAAAACACTTACACTTGCAATTTTGTACTGTGACGAATATTACAATTGCACTTTTTAGTTTATCTTTGGGAACATGGTTGATTCTCATAAACAAATTATGACAAGTGAATAATTTACATTCAGATTTTGTATTACAGTATTCAGAGATGTGTGGAATAACTTTCAAGTAAAAAAAATCAACAAAATACGCAAGTTACTTAGGAGAGTGAGCTTTAAAGAAATATTTGCTTAGAGAGCAAACTTTTGTCCTAAAATAACTAATGGTTCTCTCTGTCATGTGCTTCAGAATGAGAAGTAAAATGACACACTCTAAATAAACATCTTTATTAAATGGGACATTAATTATATGCCACATCCCCACTATGAGATGAAACTGTTTGCTCAATTAGAAAATCATTTAGCTGCCTGCTGCTACTTCATATGTTGCTTCAGCAGGTGAGCAAGTGGAGCTAGTTTTGATTTCTTTGTGGATCTTGGTGGAGTCCCAACATTTTGTCTTTCAAAAACTCTTCCTTGGCAGACTTTCTCTGTTTGTTTAAACCACCTAATCCTGGTCCTAAAAAAACTAAGAGTCAGTGACCTGCCTCCTAATTTGTGCAGATGTCATTACTTCCAAACCCTAGGTACTTACTGATTAGCCACAGGATATACAGTAATTACTATGGTCTCTACACTGGACTCATTATGAACAATTGCTAAATATTTAATTCCAGAACTGAAAGGGAGACTCTGCTGATAATATCGCCTACTTTTTTTATAACTCATGTAGCCAGGGATTAAATGTGTACGTAAAATAATTTTTCTGAGTGGAACCGTCCATCATTTTCAGTTTTGTGTTGCTCCTTAGTGTAAGATTGATGGTGTTGCAATATTCCAGAGAGAGCGAGAGAGATGCACAGGAGCTAGGCAGATTTTCTTTCAACAAATTGTTAGGGAAGTTACTATCAAGGGAAATAGGAGAATATTTTGCAGGTCTCCAGATTAAATATGAAAAATACCTCTAATAACTTTGCATTTAATCTGATTTGAACCCACATTTATTTAAATCAGAATAGCTGAATTCTTAAGATATAATTGTGCTTGGAACAGTGGATCCTGAGAAGGTCATTTTTTCCCCCCTGAACTGCACCTGTGGACTTTAGCACTTGTAAGGAACAAGAATATCAACAAACCCATCTCTAATTGGTTATGCAGAAATTATTTAGACACAATAAAAGCCTTCTATACTCTCATCTACAGAATCAATGTTCAGAGTGGGACTTCATTTAAAAGAGTCTTGATGGCTGAAATTTGTATAATCCTAGCACAGATCTCACTTATATCAGTTAATTCAAATATTTAACCTATCAAGTACACAACCATTGATTACTTTTAGGGTTAAATTAATATGATACTTGGAGTATATTCCAGCAAAGACAACATTAAATATGGGGCATATTGTTTGCATAATTAAACTACTAACTACATAACTCAGAAGAGAAGCATAGTCAGTAGTGTACTCTTAAAAATTGACTTGTATTTAGTAATATATAGGCATTATTGTAATGTTCGATAACTGATATGTCTGAATTTTTGACACACATTTCCTTATAGAAGCTTGCTTAATTAAATATCTTTACTTGCTAAATACAGAAAATGAGTTAAATAATAATTGAGGTTATAACCCAAAACAACAAAAAGAAGAAAATTCCAATATAAGGATGATTTGAGCCACTGGGACACACCCTCCTCTGGTATAAATTAGCATAACTGCATTAACTTCAATAGAGCTATGTTGATTTACACCAGCTGAGGATCTTGGCCTGTTGACTGGCAAAGGTCACTATGAGGAGTACAAACAAATTGAAGGAATTGAACATTCAGTGGGTAGGATTAATTTTGCTAAATATTGTACACAGTTTAAAACCTTGGATTCATACTGCAGCGTTTGTGATATAAGTAAGTTTCATAAAATGAGACGATGAAGAGCCTGATATCTTCCATGACACTTGGGATGTTCAAGGAAAACAGGATCAGGGCTTGGTTCTAATCTCACACAGGGAAAAATAGGTTCTGATTCAGCAACCCATGTTATGATTGTATTTAATTTTAAGCACAAGCCAAAGTTACATTGAAGTCCAGCATTGTAGATGCTCGTCACTTTTCAGGGTTTGGCCAGTTGTGATTTTAAAAAAGGTACCACTGAAAAAGTTCATTGATTACTTAGGTAATAGACTGAATTGCTCCACTTCTCTCAGTTTAGCTGCTGAGTCTGCATACTAAACATATGTACTAAAGGCATTGGCTGTTGAAAGAATGGTTTTTCATAGGCAATTCCTGATTGTTTAACCTCATTATTTATTGACCAGTTGGTGAGCAGGAAGGAGACAATTTCTAAATATTAGCAACGATAATAATACTCTGCATACACTAAAAATCACAATATCCCTGTAAGCAAAGTAGACTTTATTATACCTTTTATACAGATGGATAAAGTCAGGCACCAAGACATTTCCTTGCACAGTGACACGTTGGAGAGTTAGGAGAAGTACTCCGGAATCATGGCTTTTAGTACGTCTACACTGCAAATAAAAAAATTCCCTGCAGCAGTGAGTCTGAGCCCATGTCAACTGCGAGACTTGTGTTGTGGGACTAAAGTTAGCAGCGTAGATATTCCTGCTTGGGCTTTGAGATCTGATGAAGTTGGTGGGTCTGAGAGCTTGAACTCTAGCCTGACTGGGAATGTCAACACTGCTATTTTTAGCCCCGTAGCACTAGCCCTGTGTCTTGAGCCCAAGTCAGTTGATTTAGGTTCTGAGACTCTCTGCTGCATTTTCTTGCAGTGTAGATGTACCCTTTGACTGTAGCTCAAACCAAGTAATAAAAAACCCACCACCTTTACAAAAGAAGCCCGTATAACTTAAGATTCCTTACCAAGATGGTGTATAAGTTCCTGGTGCAGCTCGATCTATAATGGTACCAATGAATATGCCTTTGTTGTTTAAAAAAAATTTTTTTTTTAAATGCTTTTAATAAAATGGGCATAGGGGTATTAGAAAAAGGTTTAGAGAGAGTTTCTGGGACTCTGTCTTCAGAAGAGCAAATCCAAAATCATGGGCAAGGTCTTGCAGGACCCTGCTCTTTGTTCCACGGGTTTGGTCTGCTTTTAAATACTGGAACTGTATATATTAAACTAATCTATTTTAATAAGGGGAGTTTTATTCCCTCCAGTTCTCCCTGAATTTGAGCCCTGCATGGTATCCTGGAAAAAGGGAATACTGTGAACATTTCTCCTGCAATCAGCACTATAGGTTTTGTGGGTTCCCTGCTCCCTTCCCTCTCTGCTTCCTTTATAAATAAGATTAACATTTTCTCAAGAGCTAGAAGGCCTCTGTTTGGCCTCATTAAGTTTACTTTTTGGCCTTTGCTCCCCTGTGGTGCTGGAAAACTTGTCTGTGGTGTTTGAGGGATTTTGTTGGCATGAAGGGAAAAAGGGAAATTTCATTATGATTTAGATTTATGCAAACAGAGTGATGGCAATTTCCCTTTTGTGGGTGTGCAAAGATACATAAAAGTTGTATGAATAAGGTAGTTGGGGGGTAGCTCTTGTAATTAATTATACTACATACTTAAGATTTAAGCTAACGGAAGTTTTTCAGAGATGTATGGATGGTGAAATAATAGCTTAGCTTAGAACCTATATTTTTCATTATTTTATATAATCTTTTCCTTAGAAATACCTTGTTATCAAATTGTAAAGCAAAGGATCTCAATTGTATTGTAATAGTATTGAAAAAGTAAGTACTATTGGATCTCATCAGTCCAGCTTGGGAAGCTTGGGGAAGTGACATAAGTTTTTAAAGTACTGTAATGTGTTTTGCTTTTAAAACAAATACAGCAGTTACCTGATCAATTAAACATGAAATGTTTTCCCAAACCATACCTGTATAGTGCCAAAGAAACTTTCACATGTCATCACAAACCTTTCTATATGTAAGTCACCAAAATCCCTTAATGCATTTAACATTTTTCGAGACTCAGACAATCCTGCTTTGTTAATACAACCTTGAAAATTGGCACCTTCTTTTCTGAAAAACAGTAAAAACTGGAGATCTCTGAAAGGGTAACACTTTTATTTTCAGTATAGGTTAGGATGGAAAGAAGAATTCACTATGACTATCCTAATTTTTTTTATGAGTTCAGCATAGTTGTAAGGTTTTAATACAAATGTTTCCTTTGCTGCTACTGAAAAAAAGTTTATTTCAGTTTCTAATCCATCAAATGCCCCCAAACTCATGCTCTAGCACCTTTTACAAAATTAAAAAATTGCGTCATATACACATACTTTATATATGGACAGCAAATAATTAACAATGCCATCCATCCCGAGAAGTGTAATTGGCAGTAACCTACTAACAAATCAGAATATTAGTGACTAGATAAAACCCTTACTTTAACACTTGTCTTCACCTGTGTCCTGATTCAGCATATGTAGAAGGTTAAAAATTTGGGCTCTGGTGGAAAAAGTGGGATGGCAAATGCCAGAATCTGTGATACATCAGACAATAAAAAAATATATGGAGATATACCTACAGCTGGAAGGACCTTGAAAGGTCATTGAGTCCAGTCTCCTGCCTACACTAGCAGAACCAAATAGTGTCCCCAACAGATGTTTTGCTCCAGATCCCTAACTGGCCCCCTCAAAGATTGAGCTCACAAACCTGGCTTTAACAGGCCAATGCTCAAACCACTGAGCTATCCTTCTCCCCGATCAAGGGAGGGATAGCTCAATACCCTACTGGCATTCCCTTCTTGTTAATATTGGGGATCTGATATGAGTCAAATGCACCTTTGCTGATTTCCAAATGCAGTAATATAGCCTGGTGAGAGAGATGGTCACTTTGTTAATCTGGTCCTAAGCTATTACGGCCTTTTATAAACGAAAAACAATACCTTGAATTCCACCTAGGACTTTCAGACAGCCAGTGGGTGGGCTGCTATATTTTGCACTAGTTTCAATTTGAGAAGGGTTTTAAGATATATCTGTGTATAGGGCACATTGGAATATCTGTCTCAACGTGACAAATAAATTTGGTTCTTCATGCACCTTAATATGAGGTCAGAAATAATCATCATTATGTTAGAAAAACCATAATAGCCCAGATTCTGCCATACGTACTTTTGTTGAGTAGTAGCTTACTTATCAACTGGTCCCTGTAGCGGGGTGACCACCCCACTCCTGCCCTGAGGGGGTTAAAAGCAGCCCTGCAGAGGCTGTGGCTAAAGAAAAGTAGCCCAGCAGAGGGCAGGCAGCTGAGTGTGTGGCAGCTGCACCTGGGGCAATTAGGGCCCAGCCGGCCTGTATAAAAAGGCTGGGAGCGGGGGGCTTAGCACTCTGTCTCTCTCCAGCCTTGGAGGGAGTAGGGCCTGGCTGAGTGAAGCAGGGCTGGGGACCTCCAGGCTGGCAACTCCCCAGGCTGCAGGGCCTGGTACTAGGCCCACAAAGGTACATGGTGGTAGAGTCAGGCAGCAGATTCCAAAAACCCCTTGCCTGTGATGACCCCCTCAAGGCTGTTACACTGCAGTCTGCCCCAGGGAGTGGGGGCTTGATGATGACTGACTGTAGCCTACATTGAGGCAAAGTGGGGCTCAGGGGGTTGGGGGTTTCCCAGAGTGGGGAGACCCAGAGGCGGAGTGTGAGGGTACCGCCAGGGGGCTGCATCCCCAGATAATGGGGTACTGGTGTCCAGGAGGGACACAGAGCCAGCGGCAAGCGGGACATTGACCTGCAGTGGGTGCTCCGGAGACTGGAAGTGCTAATTCCTGGATGACCAGCAGGAGGCACTGCAGGGGTGAGTTGTTGTGCCGTTACAGTTCCATTGAAATCATAACAAAATTGCAGTCAGGTCAGTTTAAGCTTCTATTTCTGAACATCTAAGCTTCCATGTAGGTTGAATAAATACTAGTTTAATAAATCAGTTATTTTATATCAGAGGAATGGTGTTCACAAGCTAATTTTATGTTAAGACGGGGTTTCGTTTGGAATAACTAAGTTCTCTAAATTCAGTGTACAGCTGTATTAGTTTATATAAGGTCAATCAAGTGCAAGTACTGTAGTGTCTTTGAATCACAGTTTATACTGTAGCTCTGTCTTCTCATAACAAGTGGATTATTTACATTGTAATGGAGACAGTAATCAAATAAACAACCCACAGGAAATTAAATAAACAAATGTAAATTAACTGTAGGCCATATTGTAAATCTGTTACTATTTTCACATTTCTAATTCATTTTTAATAAAAAAGCTTTATATGATAAGTACTTTTAATAAAACTTGGAAGGAGCCCTTTATAATTTAAGCAGTAAGGCCCAAATTCAGTAAGCAGTACTTATGTATGTGTAAGAGCTATGCTAAATCAGGGCCAAAGTTTCTGCCACAACGTGTGGTGCATTAAGTTTTTGAAATACAGTAAACCCTCGATTTAACGGACCTCGATTTAACGGACTTCGGATGCAACGGACAAAATTTCTGAGCAAGTCTGATGCATTTCTGATCCATTTCTGGCAGGCTGGCTGCCGGCTCCTGGCTGCCGCCCGGGTCACAGCAGCGGGCGGACTGGCTGCCCGCTCCCAGCTGCCGCCCGGGTCCACACAGCGGGCAGGCTGCCTGCCGGCTCCCAGCTGCCGCCCGGGTCCCGGCAGCAGGTGGGCTGCGGAGCTGCTGCCCCAACCCTGTGGCGGGCGGACTGCTGCTCCGACAGCTCTTTTTTTTTTTTTTAATTATTAAATAACTGACTTTTTGATTTAACGGACACCCCCTCGCCCGAATTAGTCCATTAAATGGAGGTTTTACTGTACATGAAGAATGCATTCAGAAGTACCTGCAATAGCTTAGCCTGTAATCAACAATTGAAACTTAAGTTAGCTTGTTCAAAGACAATACTATTCCACTTGCAATGATATTATACCTGCAGTGCAGACCATTTATATTGGATATAATGCTATGAGCATCAGGCTAAGAGCATTAGCCTAGATTCTGAGCACCTTGGATTATTTCATTTCCAAAACATTAGTAGGTTGAGCGTATGGTGGAGACAAACAAAAATAGCTAAAAAGGATAGAATCCTGACTCAGATCTAAAACTTCTGATTTTTTAATTAAATATTGGAATGTCATTGGGCCCTGCTGAAATGACTAAATCATGAACTTCTCCATCTTAGTGACATTGTTAAAATTGAAAATGTCAGAAATGTCGGTTGTGAACATGATGCATGAACACAAACCTGGATTTTATTTCATTTTTACAAATGGCCAGATTAATTTGAAGTAATATTGAAGTCCTGTTTTACTCTTCCACTCCATAACGAATCACCAATTTATTTGCTGAATTTTCACACATCCCTCATGCAACAAAGACAACACGAGCTGTATTGAAATAGTAAAAGGCATTAATTACTCTAAGACAGCATGCACTCCAGGAGCTGAGGCCAGTACTTCATAGGCAATTGACCTCAAGCAAAGGAACATTTCAAGGTCTAATTCAGCCGAGATGATTGCTTAAAGCTGTAGATCTTGGATGCAGACCTGGCTGAGCTTTGCCGTGGAATCTTATCCAGGCTGTACACAGTACGTTTATTCATTAAATTTACTCGAGGCTGCAGAGTTCTCAGGAGTGGGAGGAGTAGGCAGAATTTAGAAAATCATGCTAAAGAGTTTTCCACCCCCTGCAGAACTCTGATCCTGCATTTATCACCAGGTAGCAGCCTTTTAAAAGCTTTATATTCTTTGAAAAGGATTTTCTCTAGGGAGCTGCAGTTGCTGTAAGTCCTTTCGTGAGGCTGCACTTTAGCATGATTTTTATCATGGAGAGGAAACAGTTTGATTAGAGGTTAAACCCCAAAACTCAGGCCAAGTTTACCGAGGTTTGATAACCTTTTGACAAAGAATGTGGCTTGAGTTCTGAGCCAAATTTTTAGTGAACCTTGGCCAATTTTTGTGAAGAAACTGGGCAAAACTAGGTAGATACAGCTGAGTTTCACTTTTGCGTTTGGAACTGAAACTCAGATCAAAACTGGGGCTAAGGCCCTGGGAAACCAAACCAAATCAAAACAGGTTGATATGCACCCTGAAAACTGTAGAGATTTACAAACTACAGTTTCAAGGAAATCTTTAAGTATTCAGACAGATTTCAGAGTAGCAGCCATGTTAGTCCGTATCTGCAAAGAACAGGAGTACTTGTGGCACCTTAGAGACTAACATTTATTTAAGCATAAGCTTTCATAGACTACAGTCCACTTCATTATAGAACGTATAGTAGGAAGATAGATAGATACACACACAGAATAGAATGTATAGTAGGAAGATAGATAGATACACACACAACATGAAAAGGTGGAAGTTGCCGTACCAACTCCGAGGCTATTTAATTAAGATGAGCTATTATCAGCAGGAGAAGAAAAATCTCTAGTGATAATCAAGATGGCCCATATCCAAAAGTTGACTAAGTGTGAGGAAACTTAACATGAGGAAATAGATTCAATTTGTGTAATGACCCAGCCACTCCCAGTCTCTATTCCAGCCTAAGTTAATGCTATCCAATTTGCAAAGTAATTCCGGTTCAGCAGTTTCTCATTTTAGAAGTTTTACTGTTGTAAAATTGCCACCTTAAAGTCTGTTATTAAATGATCAGAGAGGTTGAAATGTTTGTTCTCTTACTGGTTTTTGAATGTTATGATTCCTGATGTCAGATTTGTGTCCATTTATTCTTTTGAGTAGAGCCTGTCCAGTTTGGCCAATGTACATGGCAGAGGGCCATTGCTGGCATATATCACATTAGTAGATGTGCAGATGAATGAGCCCCTGATGGTGTGGCTGATGTGATTAGGTCCTATGATAGTGTCACTTGAATAGATGTGTGGACAGAGTTGGCATTGGGCTTTGTTGCAGGGATAGGTTCCTGGGTTAGTGTTTTTGTTGTGTGGCTGCTGGTGAGTATTTGCCTCAGATTGGAGGGCTGTCTGTGAGCGAGGACAGGTCTGTCTTCAAGACCTGAGAGGGTGAGTGATTGTCTTTCAGGATAGGTTGTAGATGTTCGATGATGCACTGGAGAGGTTTAAGTTGGGGGGCTGAAGGTGATGGCTAGTGGTTTTCTGTTATTTTCTTTGTTGGGCCTGTTGTGTAGTAGGTGACTCCTGGGTACTCTTTTGGCTTTGTCAATCTGTTTTTTCACTTCAGCAGGTGGGTATTGTAGTTTTAAAAATGCTTGATAGAGATCTTGTAGGTGTTTGTCTCTGTCTGAGGGGTTGGAGCAAATGCGGTTGTATCTTAGAGCTTGGCTGTAGATGATGGATCATGTGGTGTGTCCTGGATGGAAGCGGGAGGCATGTAGGTAAGTATAGTGGTCAGTAGGTTTCTGGTATAGGGTGGTGTTTATGTGAGCATCCCTTAGTAGCACAGTAGTGACTAGCAAATGGACCGCTTGTGTGGATTGGTTCAGGCTGCGATTGATGGTGGAATGGAAATTGTTGAAATCATGGTGGAATTCCTCAAGGGCTTCTCTTCCATGGGTCCGGATGATGATGTCTTCAAGGTAGCATAAGAAAAGTAGGGACGTTAGGGGATGAGACTAAGGAAGTGTTGTTCTAAGTCCTCCATAAAAATGTTGGCATACTGTGGGGCCATGCAGGTACCCATAGCAGTGCCACTGCCTTGAAGGTATATATTGTCCCCAAATGTGAAATAGTTGTGGGTGAGGAGAAATTCACAAAGTTCAGCCACCAGGTTTTCTGTGACATTATTGGGGATAGTGTTCTTGATATTTTGTAGTCTATCTTTGTGCTGAATGTTGGTATAGGGGGCTTTTACATCCATAGTGGCCAGGATGGTGTTTTCTGGAAGATCACCAGTGGATTGTAGTTTCCTCAAGAAGTCAGTGGTGTCTTGAAGATAGCTGGGAGTGCTGGTAGCATAGGGGCTGAGGAGAGAGTCCACATAGCCAGACAAGCCTGCTGTTAGAGTGCTAATGCCTGAGATGATGGGGCATTCAGGATTTCCAGATTTATGGATCTTGGGTAGCAAATAGAATGTCCCTGGTCTGGGTTCTAGGCATATCTGTACAGACCTGTTCCTGTGCTTTTTTTCAGGGGGTTTCTTGAACAGATGATATAGTTTCTTTTGGTAATCCTCAGTGGGATCAGAGGATAATGGCCTGTAGAATGTGGAGTTAGAGAGCTGTCTAGCAGCCCCTTGTTCATATTCCAATTTATTCATGATGACAACAGCGCCTATATATATCTTCCTACTATATGTTCCATTCTATGCATCCAATGAAGTGGGCTGTACCCTATGAAAACTTATGCTTAAATAAATGTTAGTCTCTGAGGTATACCATTAAAGTTGTATTATGTCCAAAGCATTCAGGAACTCTATATCATTCCATATACTTGTGGTGATATAAAAGAGGCTCTGTATTGTCTCCGTCACTTCAAAATCATAGTGGCTTTGAGGATTGTTATGCTAATGGAATTTTTTTAAAAATATTTTGCTTAATAAAATCCATTTTATGTAACTAGGCAAAGCATGGGAAACAATCATTCCAGTGTTGAGATCAAAACTTGATGTTGAGTGATTTGTTAATAGTATGAGATAGTGAAACAGATAACAAAGTAAGGTGGCTGAGGCAATATTGTGACTGATATTCATGTATTTTGTGGGCTTACTATCTGTGAATTTATTGTTCTCACAAGCGATAAGGCTGATGTAAATTGCTAATTGTGATAGAAAACTTAAAGCTGACAGTCATTTGTCCTGAACTTGTGCTAGCTTTCCTAGGTATTACATTAAGATCCTCCACTGAAATCTCCATATCTACTACGTGCATAGAAATGTCTAGACACAAACAAGTGCATTAAAGAGTGATTGTACTAACAGTGTCCACAATTTTGAATATTTTTAGTTTCTTTGGAGCAAATCTCCACAGAGGATAGTGATGATGTTGTGTGTGTTGTATGATGGCTTTCCTTTAAAGGGTGGCATTTACTGTACTGCAGAGTGGTCCCACTCAAAGCCCCAGGAACTATTTAAGCTCTACATTAAGTTCTTACAGTTTTAATGTGGCAAAACACATAAGCAAGTGCATACATTTAACGATGTGAGTAGTCTCATGGACATTCATGTAATTACAGTTAATTAGGTACAGGATCAAGCCTTAAATGGTGTTGAATGGGATCTTTTGTGGGCTGTCTGCATTTGGATAAATTTTACCTATAATATAGCTAATAAACATTTATTGTGATAGACTGGCTGTTCTGCTAATAACAATTTCTTTGACTGACAGTCTGATCATTGTAATATTGTTATCTTGCGTGCTAATGCTGGTGCTGCTAAAAAGTATTGCTTTCTATGCCCATGTTATTTAGAAATAATAACAGCATTGCAAAATAATTTTAATTACAGGTATGTCGCGTTTTATGAGCATTTAAATTGTGCGATTTCCGCTTTACGTGGTCGTCTGGGGGCGGGGGGAAGGTAAGGGATAACTAAAAATTATAAAAACTTTCTTTAGGGTGGGCGATTTCGCCTGCCATTGAAGTCTATGGGGTTTCGGCTATATGTGGTTTCTGCTTTACGCGGCAACCATGGAACGGAACCGCGTGTAAGACGCGACATGCCTGTAGTTTTAACTGCAAAAAAAAATCTACTTAAATTAGGGTTGTTGATTAATGTTAACTCACACAATTAACTCAAAATTAATCTTGATTAAAAAAATTAATCTCACCGTTAATAAAATACTAATTGAAATGTATTAAATACTTTGGATGTTTTTCTACATTTTCAAAATATTTAGTCTGTCTTGTAACTGAAGTACAAAGTGAACACTGTTCACTTTATATTATTTTTATTACAAATACTTGCACTGTAAAAATGATTAACAAAAGAAATAGTATTTTTCAATTCACCTCCTAAAAATAATGTAGTGCAATCTATTTATCATGGAAGTGCAACTTAGAAATGTAGATTTTTGTTTGTTTGTTACATAACTGCACTCAACAAAACAAAATGTAGAATTTTAGAGCCTACAAGTCCACTCAGTCCTAGTTCTTGTTCAGCCAGTCGCTCAGATGAGCAAGTTTGTTGACATTTTTTGAGATAATGTTTCCCACTTCTTATTTACAACGTCACCTGAAAGTGAGAACAAGTATTCACATAACACTTTTGTAGCCGGCATTGCATGCTAGATATGCTAAACATTCACATGCCACTTCATGCTTCAGCCACCATTCCAGAGGACATGCTTCCATGCTGATGACGGTTGATAAAAATAATGAATTAATTAAATTTGCAACTGAATTCCTTGGGGAGAGAATTGTATGTCTCCTGCTCTGTTTTATCTGCATTCTGCCATATATTTCATGTTATGACAGTCTCGTATGATGATCCAGCGCACATTGTTTGTTTTAAGAACATTTTCATTGCAGATTTGACAAAATGCTAACATACCAACGTGAGATTTCTAAAGATAGGTATAGCACTTGACCCAGGGTCTAAGAATCTGAAGTGCCTTCCCCAAAAAAACCTCGGTGACAAGGTGTGGAGCATTCTTTCAGAAGTCTTAAAGCAACATTCTGATGCGGAAACGACAGAAACTGAACCATGAAAGAAAGAAAATCAACTGACTCACTCAGATTAATGAAAATGAACATGCATCAGTCTGCATTTGGATCACTATCGAGCAGAACCAGTCATCAGCTGCAGTCAGTTTGTCATTTAGAGAAATGGTAACTTTACCATACTGCTTTTTAGAAAGGAAGATGTAGACCAAAGGCCAAAAATAATTACTTTCTAATGGAAAATATATCCGTTCTTAGGGTAGTTTGAGGGGGATCCCTGAATTGATGCCTATGGAAACATTTCAAAAGGTACTGTTGACATTTTTTTGGCCACTCTTTGTGAAACTGGAACCCCTTCCAGTTGTACAGTCTGTTTATATCAGAAGACTTTGATCTTGAAAAGTCATTGAAAGTATCTTAGGTTCTGTATGGGATAGTAAAATCATCTGAATATTGTGAACTTTGCTCCCTAAGCAGTCTGTAGAATGCATTAATGCCTTGGTAGCACATGCCAGACTCTCTTATTTCTGAACTTGAAAGTGGCTGCACAACCTTCTGCATTAGACCTAAAGATGGAGGTTTGTGCTTCTGAACCAGGTGTTTAAGAATAGGAAGTTTCAAGCCTGTTGCATCATATTCAAAGACTCAGGAAAGCGGTGTCCTCACATGTTGGTGTTCTCAAGCTCAGAATTCACTAGTTGATTGAGTAGGGATGGCAAATTTCTAATTGCACAAAAACAAATGCCTCTACCCCAAGGCCTTGCCCCTGCTCTGAGGTCCCACCCTCATTCGCTCCATTTCCCCACCCCCCTCCGTCACGCTCTCTTCCCCCACCCCCATGCAGGGGGCTCAGGGCTGGGGCAGGAGGTTGGTGTGTGTCGGGGTGGATGACGGCTCCATCTGGGGTTTTGTGCTCTGGGGTGTGTGGGAATAAGGGTTTGGGGGTGCAGGAGTGGGCCCTGGACTGGGGCAGGGAGCTGGGGTACAGGAGGGGTTCATGGTCCTGGTGGCACTTACCGTGGATTCCAGGAAGTGGTCTCCAGGTCCCTGCTTGCCCCTAGGTGCATGGGTAGCCAGAAAGTCTCCGCGTGCTGCACCTGCACTCGTATGTGCCACCCCAGTAGTTCCCATTGGTTGCAGTTCCTGGCCAATGGGAGGCTGTGGAACCATCACTTGGGGCCTGGGCAGTGTGTGGAGCTTCCCTGGCTGCCCTTGCCTGGGAACCATGCAGAGCCAGGCCCCTGCTGCGTCACCGACTTGACATTTAATGGCCTAGTTGGTGCCGACCGGAGTCACTAGGGTCCCTTTTTGCCTGGGCATTCTAGTCAAAAACTGGATGCCTGGCAGTCCTCTGATCGAATAGGACTTCCTTTGAAGGCACCAGGCCCAAATCATAACCTATCAGCCCCGCTAATATTTGAGGTTATTTCTTATGCAATCAGATATGCTTACTCAGGGCTCTGTTCTGCTCTCACTCAGGGCTGTGTCTATAAGATGCAATGAAGTCCTGATATAATTATATTGTTCTTGTGCTGGCTTGTTGGGGCAAATGTTTTCTCATGTATACCAAAATAAATCTGGAATAAGTCCTGAATTCAGTGGAGACGAATTGAATCTTACTGATCGAGACAGTGGGCCCATTTTGGATCCTGCTTACACTGTTTGTGCATTGTAATTTCACTGGCTTTGATGGAGTTACTCCAAATCTAGAGGAGCTCCACTGATGCCAATGATGTTTCTCCGGATTTATCCTTATTAAGAGAAACCCAGCTTCTCCAGCTCAGGGTGGAGGCACATTGCTGGGCTTGGCATTTGTTAGTACCGGAAGATATTGTGACGGGCAATCACTAGGAAGTTCAGTTACGCTTCTAAGTCAACTCCAGGAGAGTGCATAACGGTGGTATTATCTGAGAATGACCTTGCTGTTATCTGTGTGTTTGGGAACCAGTTCCCAGCTGCATGAGTGTTTACCCCGTCTGTGTGAGAATGAATGCGTGGGAAACCAAATGGGGAAACTAAGGCAGGACTGCGTAACCAACAAGTGTTAACCAATCAGTTTGTTGCTTGCTATTAATGAGATGAGTATGTATGAGATGCAAATGAGCATGGGTATATCTGTGCTGACACACCTCTTTGGGTTGGGCTTCCTCCTTGGGCTTCTCTGGACATCGCCCAGGCATGTCAGTCATCTTGTATTGCGGCTGTGCTGGCAGATAAGCCCCCCAGCACAAAATGCCGCTTCTTCCAATAAACTCACCACTTTCCAACTAGTCACCTGTGTGAGGCCTCGTTTCTCCCGGCAACAAGATAAGCCCCCTGCAACAGCATTTATTTAGAGAATACAAGCAGTTATATTGTCCTATTGAACATACAATTGGGGGGGAAATAGTCGATTAGTATCCAAGTTCTATATCTCATCATCTTGGAACTTCAAAATCAATTTTCATGCTTAAGAAAACTCCTAAATTTCTGAATTAAATTTATCTATCTGTTTTGTTCTGGATTAATTTTCCATGGTAGATATATGGAAACAGGAAGTTTCTTTTCTGCCAGCTCCTGTGCTTGCTTGTTCGCATGGTACGATGATTTTCATAATCCCTTTAGTCACTGAAGAAATATTTTGAAAGTGGATTAACATCTCATGTTATCAACCAGCAGAAAGAGTCAGTGAGTTCTGATGAAAACTTTCTGTGTATAACTGCAGTATAAATTAATAGCTCACAAATATAAGTTGAGAGTTTGAAAGGGTGCTTAATGTGACTCTGATTTATGTTTAAATTTGTTTCAGACAGAGGGCAAAAGTTTGGCTTTCAATTGAACTCAGAGTTAGCTTTCAGCTCTGGAAAAATAGGGTCATTTTTCTAATGACAAAATACAGTACCCTATTTATCAGAATTAAGAAAATGAAGGGTAGTCTAGTGGATTACACTAGGCAATATATTGGATTTATGGGGATAGTGCAAAATCAGAGAAGCACCACAGGAATCTGATGTTAAAATGTACAAAACTAGAAAATCCCATATCCAGAAGTGATGTGCTTGTAAATAGGATGCTGTTTTTCATGGTACAGCCCTGAGACCGTGAGGCTTTACTGGACAAACTGACTCAGGCTTTGAAAAGAATTTATCCCAGAGAATGAAGAATCTGAGTACAGAATTAGGACTGCCCAGGATACTCTCTTAGCTTCACATTTACACAAAGGCAGATATCCAAGAAAGATGTTTTCAGTTCTTGAAACGTATGTTGTTATCACTCATAAATTTAGGGTTTTGAAATGACTCATGGTTTTAATACATTAATCACTGTACATACAGTTTAAGTAATTGTAGCTGTTTGTCTACATTAAAATTCTGTGGGATTAAATTTACATTTCATTGAATTAACTAATGTAGCAGCCTGGGCTGCTTTTGTATTTGTTGATTTCTTTTTTTGTTTTTGAGGGGCTAAATTATTTTCAGGAAGTGAACATGAAGGGAATCAGTAAAATTCCCGGAACAGGAGAAGCAGAACTCCCTAATGGGAAAGGGATTCAGAGATAAAGATGGAAAAAATGGAACCAAAGTGCTGAATGTCATATAGCAATCCTATTTGAACCTTTTGGCTACCAGTATAATTAGTGGTGAAATACCAACCCAGTTAACTAAAAATCTTAGGCATTGGTTTGCAAAGTGGGGGTCGGGACCCCTCTGGGGGTCACGAGCCAGTTCTGTGGGGGTCGCGAGCCCCTCCTGCCAGCAACCAGCCCCTAACAATGCCGCTGCCACGGGCTGCTGGCATCTGGCTCCTGCTGCTGCAGGCAGCCAGTGCTCCTGCCGCGTCGGGCTGCCGGTGTCCCCATAAGGCCGGTCCCGGCTGCGGCTCCTGCCTTGGCGGGCTGCTGGTGGCCCCGCCAGCCTGGTCCCAGCTCCTGCGGGGGCGAGCACTGCCGGCACTGCCACGTGCCCAACACGACCCCTGCTGAGGTGGGCTTCCGGCACCTCTGTGGGGCTGCTGGAACCCCCCCCCCCACTGTCCTCGGGGGCTGCTGGAACCTCCCCATCCCAGCTCCTGCCGCAGTGAACTGCAGGCACGCCCCCCCTCCCACCTGACCCCAAGCGGGGGTCACGCTTAGAGGCCCAGTGTGGGAAAGGCGTCACCACTTCAAAAAGTTTGAGAACCACTGATTAGGCCTGAGGTTTTATTTCTTAATGTACTCCTATGTGAAAGTATGTGTGAAAATTCTCTTCTCTATGAGCAAATGTAATTAAATTGTGGCTCTTTGTCTGTGTATGTACAATATGGTCTTCTGCATATGATCACATGCTTCTGGGCACTGGGATAGGTTTTTCAGCAGATATCACAATAGCATGCAATACAATGTCATGGAAAGGAGCTACAGTAGAACCTCTGAGTTATGAACAACAGAGTTATAAATTGACCCATCAACCCAGCGACTGGAACCAGAAGTATGTTATCAGGCAGCAGCAGAAACAAACAAACAAAACTCCCAAAACAAGGTACATTACTGTCTTAAATGTTAAAAAGGGGAAATTAAAAAAAAAAAGATCTGACAAGGTAAGGAAACTGTTTTTGTGATTTTCATTTAAATGAAAATAGCAGCATTTTTCTTCTGCATGATGAAGTTTCAAAACTGTATTAAGTCAGTGTTCAGTTGTAAATTTTTGAAAGAACAATTGTAATGTTTTGTTCAGAGTTATGGACATTTCAGAGTTATGAACAGCACGAATTCCCAAGGGTGTTTTTAGCTCTGAGTTCTTTGTACTTTTTCCTATGGCCCCTATCCTGCAGTTGCATCCCTGTGGATGAATACTTATGCTGCAAGAAATCCACCTGAGCACAGAGGATCCACCTGTGTATATCTAGTTGCAGGTTCAGAAACAGAGTTTGTATAGCTAAATTATATTGTGCACTGCTGAGTTTTGGTTAAATGACACCTTTACCCACGTAGCATTTTCTGTAATGGAATTTATGTTGTGTGATCATGTAATGAAAAGCACATGAGAACAGAATTAATGTTCTTAGGAAAATGTTAGAGCCTGATCCTGCAGAACCTTACTCACAAAAGTAGTCTCACTGATATGGGTCCGGACTACTCACTTAGTGAATCAGGGTTTGCAGAATTAGGCCCTTTATTCTGAATCTGCTAGCTCTGTCAAATTTAATTCTCAGCTCTAGAGTTGCAGTAACAAAGATAATTTTTATCACTGAATGATGGTCAGTTTGCAATGCAGATGCCTAATACAATAACAAACAAATAAGTAGTAGTTGTTTTGTAGCACTGAATTCCACTGACTGGTAGAAGTATGTTAGTTTTTTTTGGTGTGCTTTTGTAAACGTTTAGAGAGAAGTATTTTTTTTCTATTTTGTGGTGTGTAACCTTTTCATGCAAAAGATTTTCCCAGCAAGTCTCTTGGCCTAATAAAAAGCCGGCTAGAGAGGAAAACAGAGGCTTCAACTCATGAAAGTGAATAGGCAATCTTAGCTATGAAGAAGTGAATACACTCAGTCATCAAAGAGTACTTAAAGACCGTCTGTAAATTATCAACAGAAACATAAGTCATTCTTTAGATCTGCAAGCATTGTGGGAGGCTGTGAATTCCATGAGCCACTACTGCAGGGTCAAGCATGGCAAAGCGGCTTGTAAAAGTATTTCATTTTAAGTCATGCTATATATTGGGCATAAAGAATTGCATTAAATTTGTTGGTTAAGGATCATGATATATACATGGAAACTTAGTTTATTTTAGAACTCAGGAAAGCTCTCATTGACTGAATCAGGAATCCACATATTTGGTGGTTAAGTAAAATAAAACTTTTTTATATCCTATTGCAAGTACTTCAGTTACAGAAACACTCAGGTGAGAAATCCAGACAGTGCTAAATAGATACCATCTACTGTAACAACAATTTTAAAAAGTAACTCAGTACTTTTGATGTGAAAAATAGCATAATGTAAATAGACAATCCTAATTATCTTCCAGAATGTTGTCTGGTAAATGATGCTGAAATAGCTGGCATGCTAACAATTCAGATAATTTCTCAACCTTCACTAATCAAAAGAAGCCAGAAATGTAGTAAATTACTGGGATGAAAGAGGACCAGATGGTCCCCTGAGCTGTTTGTTTAAGAAAACTTAGAAATTGTTAGTGGGGAAAATTGCTGGAAAATTAAGTGAAACTGAACTTTCACACATAAACTTAATCCCTGAAGTCAAAGGGGACTGCAATCTCCATTCCCAAACACTACTACAAAGTTTGGCATTGGGATGAGGAGAGTTAAAGAATCAGAGGGGCAATGGATATGGTGGCAGGCATAATTAAGGCATAATTAAGCAACATGTTTATTTCCATGCTCCAGAAGTGATAGAAACACCTGTTTATGAAGTTGATTAAAGATCCAGATCCTCAGGTGATGTAAATGGGCATAGCTCTCCTCGTTGGGGAAGCCAGTTTACAGTAGTGGAGGATCTGGCCCACTGACCCAAATTTTAGAACTGAAAAATACATGTCAGTAATCAGTGCTCATGGTCCATACACATTACCAAACAAATAGTAATAAAACTGCAATGATAAAGCTCAGATTCTGATGCAACAGTGTACCTGGAACTAGGACATTGGTTGTTCTCCTTGACATAGATATTAGATTTTCACAAGTTAAAGGAAAGTTTTAAAGAGACTATTGACAATACATACTGTACTTGTAGTAAGGTAAGTCTGACTTACTAAAATCTTACTAAAATGAATTGTTACAAGCTATTAGAGAATCAACACAAAGTAGTTGTTCACAGCCACATGATTTTGTGGATCTCAGATGCTCTTGGAAGACAGCATCAGATTCCTTCCTCCCTTCACTCAATTGCCTTTTGTTAGAGTTATTTTCCTCTTACATTTTGGTTCCTTCTCTTCTAATGGAAGTGGGCAAGTCAGCTGTTCTGCCCTTTGAATTTAGGATACTTAGGATAAATGGGGTTAGATTGGATGACCCTTGTGGTCCTGCCTAACCATAACGGGTTTATGATTTACTAGACTAATCAAGTTGGTTCCTTTTTGTACACATATCCAGGAATTCTGTTATCATGGAATCATTCCTTGGGAGGATAGTATGGCCAGCACTGTCAAAAACAGGGGCTAGATCCTTGGGCATACAGTGGCAGTGTTGAGCTTTCCTGGCAATGCTAAGCAGCTGTAATGCCTCTTTGACATAGTATGTGGGTTTTCCCCTGGAGATTTACGCCTAGCTATGCTTCCTGCCAGCCGGTAACTCCCTTTAATGTTAATTGGAATTATGTGTGCAGGGAAGGGAAGAAGAGGAACGAAGGGAAAAAAACAAGTGTTCATCTTTTAATTATTCTTGTTATATGTAAGTAGCACCCAGAGGTTCCAGTCTGGATCCTGGCCCATTAAGTTAGTCGTTGTACACACACGCAAGCTTACATTTTAAATAGACAGTACAAGCAAAGGGTGAGCAGAAAGGTACAGTGTGTTAGCAAAATAGTGAGAGTGAAATATTAACTTGTTTATGTGCACACAGACACACAATGGTCAAGTTGAGTGAGGGGGAATGGTAGGAGGTGCTGAGTCACTAGGAGTATTGGAAAGGGAGGAAGGGATACAGGATGTTTCAGAGAGGGACAGAGGATTTGAGGGAGGAGGGAAGGAAAGATGAGGGAGAATTTGGAAAGGACTGGTAGGGGGAATGAAGATCACAAACAGCCAATCAATGGAGAGGGAAGTCCAGCATCCTGACTGTAAAGTGTAATGATACTCCTTGTGCCTGTGGAGTCCAATAGCAATCCTGCAAATACCTAGTCACCCAAGTGACTTAATTGAGTTAAGTCAATGAAAACTGCTGGTGAAAAATCATGCTGCTTATTTAAGTGGCTAAATATGGATATTGATGCCTCTTCGCACAGAGGACCAGATCCTCTAATCTGATCAAAATGGTTTAAATTGAACAGAGTTTACAGCTGCCTTGCATCATGGTTGCAGTGCAAAGCAGTGTGAATGTACCATTTTGGTTCTTAAATCTTTGCACTTGAGTTGGAATTTCATGGGGCAATACCGATTTGATGGCTTTGGTGTAATATGACTCTTTTTTAATTAAAGGGGGAAATTATTCACACATGCTATAATTTCTGATTCCTTGGGATTTCACAATATACCTTGTCCAGTTCATGCACAGTCTGTTGGCTTTTAGATTAAACCATAAAACACTTATTAATTTGTCAAAAAAATCTGGAAAATATGTACTAATGAAGAATGGAGGAGCCATTCATTTCCAGTTGTGAAGGGCTGGCTAAAAAGGGGTTAAATACTTTAAATCCAAGGACAGTTCTAGGGGAATTGTTTGCATGATTATACTTTGCGTGGATATGGACTGCACACATGGTGCAAAGCTGAGGAAACACATGGCATTTCCTTGGGTGTTTGTATACAGGAAAAGCAGCCTGGTGAGATACATGACAAGTATGTGCAAAGATGAGTGGTATTCCACTTAGAAGCTTCAGAGCAGTGATGTCACACTTATAAAATGTGCTGTATAGGAGAGGAAAAGCAAGACCGCTATTAATATTCCAGACCGAAGTTTCTTTGTCTTTGCACTTAGCCTCTGTATCCGGAGCTGAAACAACTCAAGTGGATGCAAGGTGAACTGAAAAGAAATCAAATAGTTCTTCTGTTAAATGGTTTCACATAAAAATGGATGTGTTATTAATTCATTTATTTATTTGGAGTTCAAGTACCATGGAAGCACTTTATAATTATTGTCATAAAAAAGACTTATGAACACATCAGGAACTTGATCAGATAAATTAGTCATTGAAGTAGCTGTCTGGGGTGAGATCGGGGTTACTGGGGTTTCACTAACTCTACTTCAACAACAAATTCAGAATGTTTCCTGTGCTGTAAATTAAAAACTGCTCTGTTTTAATTAAGACCATCTGGAAGCTCAAAAGGACTACAGGTCTAAAAGTACTCAAAGGTGAAAACACTATTTCATACTCACATTTTTGTCCAACAAGAGACCTTCTTTATAAGTATGTGTTCTTCATGGTTTAAAGCACTGAGGACTGTAAAGTGTTTTACTTTATTCAGATGTATCTTTGACTATATGTGTTTTAACTGCACTCTATTTGGGAAGAACATCTGATATGTCATAAAAATGTCAGGCTGGAAGGGATCTTGAAAAGTCAAGTCCAGCCCCCTGCACAGAATTGGGACTAAATAAACCAAGACCATCCCTGCAAGCTATTTGTCCAACTTGTTTTTAAAGCTTCCAGTGATGGGGGACTCCATGACCTCCTTGGAAGCCCGTTCCTCTCTTGGCAGCCTCTACCCTTAGAGTTAGAACGTTTTTCCTAATATCTAACATAAATTTCCCTTGCTGCAGATTAAGGGAGGGAAATCTAAACATATTGGAAGACTGTTCTCATGTCTGGCCGTGATTGTCTTTTCTCAAACCTAAACTTGCCCAGTTTTTTAACCTTTCCTCATAGGTCAGGTTTTCTAAACCTTTTATCATTTTTGATGGTCTCCTCTGGACTTTTTCCAATATGTCCACATATTTCCTAAAGTGTGATGCCCAGAATTGTACACAATTCTCCAGCTGGGCCTTTACTAGTACCCAAAAGGCCAATTACCTCCTGTGTCTTGCATACAACACTTCTGTTAATATACACCAGAATCATATTAGCCTTCTTTGCAGCTGTATCATATTTACCATTCATATTCAGTTTGTGGTCCTCTATTCACTGCAGATCATTTTCAGCAGTACTACTACCTAGAGAGTTATTCCTCATTTTGTGTTGTAATTTGATTTTTTCCTTCTGAAGTGAAGTACTTTGCACTTGTCTTTATTGAATATCATCTTGTTGAATTCAGACCAAGTCTCCAATTTGTCAGTGTAGTTTTAAATTTGAAACCTGTCCTCCAAAGTGCTTGCAACCACTCCAAGGTGTCCTCTGACGATTTTATAAGCATACTCTCTACTTCCACTATCCAAGTAATTAATGAAAATATTGAACAATACTAGAGTGACCCCTGCAGGTTGCCTTTAGATATGCCCTTTCAACAAAACATTGATATCTGCTCTTCCAAACAGTTGTGCACCAATCTTCTAGTAGTTTCATCTAGACCACATTTTCCTAGTTTGCTTATGAGAATGTTGTGTAAAACTGTGTCAAAAGCCTTACTAAAACCAAGATATGTCTCGTCTACTGCTTCCTCCCATCAACTAGGTCAGTAATCCCATCAAAGAAGGAAATTAAGTTGGTATGACTTTTTTTTTCTTGACAAATCCATGCTGACTATTCCTTACAACCCCGTTGTCATCCAAGTGCATACAAATTGATTGTTTAATAATTTGCTGCAGTATCTTTCAAAGTATTGAAGTTAGGCTGATTGGTGTATAATTCCCAGACCTCTTTGTTCCCCCTATTTAAAGACGGATATTATGTTTACCTTTTCCCAGTTTGCTGGGACCTCTCCTATCCTCCAGGAGTTCTCAAAGATAATTGCTAGTGGCTCTGAGATTGTTTCAGTTAGTTCCTTAAGTACTGTGGCAGGGTGGGCCTGACCCAGCCTGCTGTCCCTTTAAGAGGGAGAAAAACCCTCTGCAAATGTCCCTGCAGAGAAGCCTAATCAGCCACCTGGGCTGCAGAGTAATCAGCCTGGATGGGCTGCACCTGGCAGCCTCCTCAGGAGGGATAAAAGCCTGCCAGGCAGGAAGCCCAGGGTGGTGGTGTGGTAGTGTGGAGGAGTAAGAGAGAGAGAAGGAGCTAAGCTGTAGAGCTGGGTATAGAGCTGTGTAAGGAGCTAAGCTGTAGAGCTGTGAATAGAGCTGTAAAGAGCTAAGCTGTAGAGCTGTGTATAGAGCTGTGTATAGTAGGTGGCGGGATCTGCACAAGCTGCACTGTAAATAAAGAGCACTGTTTGGAGCCAAAGAAGAGTCTCCTGCCTGTGTTTGGAAGGGGGCAAGAAGGTGATCTGCTATAGTACCCTTGGATGAATTTCACCGGGTCCTGCTAACTTGAACATGTCTAAATATTCTTTAACCAGTTCTTTTCCTATTTTGGCTTTCATTTCTTCCCTCTGGTTGTTAATACTAATTGTGCTGAGTGTCTGGTCACCATTAACTTTTTCAGCGAAGACCAAAACCAAATAGACTTTAAGCACCTGAGCTTTCTTGATATCCTCCGTTATTAGCTCTCCTTCCCCATTAAGTAAAAGACCTAAACTTTCCTTAATCTTTTTCTTGCTCCTAATCATTATTTAAAGAACCTCTTCTTAACTCCTCTTATGTTGCTTGCTAGGTGTAACTGGTTTTGTGCCTTAAGGTTAGTCTACACTGTAGACTACTCCACAAGAGAAGTAGACTACTGCACTGTCGGCATAATAAAAGCACCTCTGTGAGAGGCAGTACCTATGTTGGTGGGAAAAGCTTTCCTACCAACATAGCACTGACCATACCGCTCAGAGTAAAATCACACTTTAAGTATCACCTGAAAGATGGTCCCCCTAAATCCACTCTGTGGATTGTTTTAATGTGGACTTAGAATAAAGAGGGTCATCAACTGCATCATCACAAGTGCTACAAGAAGTAGTTTTGATTTCCTTGGAGGTTTCCCATTGAGGTAATGAACAAGCTGAATTCCATCTAGTGGGTGAGATCTCATGAGATCACAGCAGTACTCACAGCCATATCACTTGTTTTTTGTAACCAATTTTTTTTTCACTGTTACCACTATTGATAAAAAGTTATCTAAGATCCACGGATCACTGTAAAATAGCTACTCTTCAGCAGCTTGTCTTCATAACATACAATTAGAAGTGATGTCATCCCCTGCTCATCATTAATTCATAGAAGACTTACAGGAATTTTTGTATACCTCCAGTTTCTATGCCATAATGCTCTTTACCTGAATAGTCGCAATCATCAAATCAGAGTTGCTATTCTCATTAAGAAATACATCACACTAAAAATATTTTTCTGTGTAGCTATCTGGTTACCCATGCAAGAGACATGGTATTGTTACCATGTTCCCAAGATAAAACTAAGCATTGTGAGTAAAAAAGAACACACTGTTCCTTTTAACATGACTGATTTGAATCATACTAATTCAAATTTATGTTCATGGCAGGTTTGTTTTCCAAGTTCACAGTGTAAATCAGATGGCAGTGTGTTAGACTCTTCCCCCCCCCCACCCCAAATTTATTAACCCCTATTTTTACAAGAGTTTGAAACTGATTCTCCTCTGGCTTACACCAGTTTACCAGGGTGACCTCGCTGTCTTTAGTTGAGTGACTGTGTTTTATAAGAAGAGAATCCGATCAAATATCGGCAGAGAACAAACAGGAAGAGAGTTTAAATTTTAAAATGTAATTGTGTTCATGAGATAATTGTATTAATAGAGAGGGTTAAGGACTATAAATCACATATTATATTGGTGAAACTAGACAGTGAGATGTATTTGTTGGGAGAGAATGGAAATCCTCTACAATTTGTAGAAGGCCTCATAGAATGGGTATGATTTATTCATTTCTGAAGGAGTGAAATGTTCATTTTGTGGTTGGATTTATGAATTTAATGGTTTTTTGTTTTTTTTTGTTTTTGTTTTTTGAAAATGAGCTGGAGAAGTTACAGGTGTACTGGGAGCTGCTTTGGGTTTCATCCACTGTAGATTTGACATGCCCTGCCAGCCCCAGTTGCATGGCGGGCAGGAGAATATAGAAGAGCTCTTGTTGAGGGAAAATTAGAGTTAGATGCATGTCATGTAATTTATTCAAGCTCTGTACTAAACTGGGTTGGTGGTTGGGTTTTTTTTTTTTTTTTTAAATGTGGCTGGTTTTATACAGGGCATCAAACAACACTCTTTGGCTCGACGAGAACTGAGTCACATGCCAAAGTTCAGGGCCTTGGAAAAGGCTAATTCTGTTTGACTGCTCATTCAGAGCAGTTATCAGCAATCTTTAGCATATTATTCTGCATTCATTTCCTTCTGAACTGCAAATTGTTCAGCAACTTAAATGCGGATCAGAGTGATTAGTTTTTAGTTTCCCGAAGAGCAGGCTGCCAGTGTTACTAATGGTGTTCTATTTAATACCTTGAGATTTAATTCAGAGTTAAATTCTAAGAGGCTACATTTCTTTACATAGGTGTGCGGAAATCAGCCATTATGAAATACACTCTAGGATTCAAGTCACATGTGATCCCATAAAAATGTATATGAATTTAATGGTTAATATATGAGCATGCAGACTCCCCTCAGGATTTTAATGTTTTAACTTACAAGTCCAAACAGTGGTTACGAGGAGCAAAAACCACACCCTAACTACTTGCATGGACTTCTTGTGGAATCAAATCACATTGCATGCCTAATGCCCAGGGAACAACCGAAGTTCCGGATAGGGGCATCTGGTCCATTAATTGAAATGTTGAACAGGTAAACATTAATGACATTTTTTAAAAAAATAATTGAGTGAAACAATTGTTTTATTCTATGCAAATTTGTCCCAACAAAGGATCAGTTTATAACTTTCATGCTTTTATAAATAAGTGAGAATAGCTGGCAGGCAAATTAACTATTGGATTAAGTGCAGATATAAGGGTCTGGACTTAAAAAGGAATATAAAATGGTTTAATTAATCTTTGTAAGCACTTTGGGGATGAAACACCATAGAAGAATGTACAAACGAAGCAACTACTCTAATACCCATACTGTATCTGGATGGTCTAGTTTGCACAATACTACTTTTGACATAGGGCTAAACTCCCTCCTACCGTGTTAAACCCCATGTTTTGGCACAGAGACTAAAATGAATTTTAATTTGAGTAGTTTCCTCCAGTTCATATTACTCTGGGAAGAGTAGGACCCTCCTTCATCCCATTGAATAAATAGTTACATTTGATACCCTAAACTTGCAGATATTGAACTATTCTTATGAATCCTTGTTGAGACTCAGTGTGTCTACACATTTCCATGATTTTCTTTGACCTCCGCATTTGTTTTGTCCTATGACTACAGAAATATTACCTTGCCATTTCACCTTGAATGGTGTACTACACTGTGTTAACTCTTTATGCTAAACAATCTGTTCTTCTTTGTGTTTGGCTGTGACACTCTGAGTACATTGCTCAGGCCTCAAGAAGAGCTCTATGAAATTTGAAAGTTTGTCCCTTCCATCAACAGAAATTGGTCCATCTTGTTTCTCCAAAATAACTGTGTATTTAATTGTATTGAACAATTATTTCATATTTATTAATACAAAAGATATGGCTTTTATTCCCAGCTCTACCATAGTCTTCCTGTGTCACTTTGGGAAAGTCACTTGGCTTTCCTTTGCTTCCGTTACTCTAGCTTTCAGCTGGGGAAAATGTTATTTACCTCCCACTGCTGTTTTGCACCTCAATTCAAGTGCTTCTTTCAAGAAGAAATTGGTTATTCTCAGGGGATTCCACATCAGTTCATTTAAAATAGTTGCAGCAAAAATTAAGATCTTACCTTCCATGTTGCAAATGGCATTCTGTGGGATTACAGTGTAGGAAAACATGCATTTAGTGTTCTTCTCTGCCTGGTATAATGCTCACATTTGGGTAATAAATGAGATTAACAACTATTAAGTTAATAATTTTCTCAAAGGTACTGCTTTTCTACTTTGGGAGGTTTCCTTCTATTTTTTGGAACAAGTGTTTCTGCACTCATTGTTTAATGGCAATGGCATTTACAGCCATTCCCTCCTGAAAATTTAAACAGATCTTCTTGGTTATTTTTTCCAAAAAATAGGGATAATGGATGCCATTTGATAAACTTTAAAAGGTCTTCCATAAATCTAAGCCTGTGCAGTGTTGAAACCCATTATTTGATGGGAAGTCCGGTAGGAATTTTTAAATAAAATATAGCAACTGTTGATTGTCACCAATCAGAAGAGCTGTAAATCATGGGAAGTGTGAAAAAATATTTACAGTGTAGCAACATTATTATAGGAATTACATCACTTTCAAATAGGACATTTGAGAAACACACTGTGTTAGAATTAAAGATCAGGATGAGTAAAACTTGGAAAATGGTTTTGCTTAGTGCTTTTGCCTGCTACTGCCATCATGTAACTGGAGAAAATTGTTCAGCTTTCTTTGATCTTTCAGTACTAATGGATTTTTCAACTCATTGTTTTAAGGATGGTTACTTTCAGGAGGAAAATGTCATTTAGAAGTATTTTACCCATATCTCTTGGGTATTTTTGTTCATTCTCACGTCTAAATATTACTATTTTGTGCGGAAGAGGATAACAGATTTTTAACCATGATGGAAATTAACCACTGGAACAATTTACCGAGGGGATGTAGTGGATTTTCCATCACTTGTCATTTTAAAATCAGGATTAGATGTCAATCTGAAAGATGCTGTAGCTTGTCTAGAAACAATCTAGGAATCAATTGGATGAAATTCTATGGCCTAAATTATCTGGGAAGTCAGAAAAGGTGAGTGACCTTAATGTCTCTTCTGGCCTCAAAGTATATTAATCTGTGTCTGTTCTACTTAATGGCATTTCACTCAGCCAATTGAGTCTGGTTGCTGGAAAAAGTTCATAGAGTACCAAGTAATGCCTCAGAACAGCAACAAAAGTGTGGTACTTAGGAAAAAAAACCCCAACCTCCACTGAAGTCTTGATTAAGGACTGAGTAAGGATTTGGTTGCTCTGGAATAAGACATAACAAAGTGTGAATTGTGCTGCATAAATGCACTTCTAGTGAGGGGTTATGCATTCGGTCAAAGGATGAGTGCCATTCATATAACTAAGCATGAATTAATAGAATTAGTTACAATTAGCTATGCACAAAAAGAATTAACAAAATCGTTCATCCCAGCAGGCCATTCATTACTACTCATGTTTTTAGCAACTATAAACTTATTTAATATCTTTGTTTAGAAGGTGGCATTGAAGAATACTACAAATGAGAGGGCCTGTGAAATTCTGTTCTTTGAGAATGTCTTCTTCAGTGTCCTCACTGGGCCAGATTTTCAAAAGGGCTCAACTCCCATTTAGGCACCAAATAAAGTGTCGAGATTTTCAGAAGTGTTCAATACTCAGAAGCTCCTGTTGTTCTCATTGCCTAGGTGGGAGCGGATCTCTGGAAAATCCATCCACGTATTTAGCTACTGAAATGGAGTTGCTGGGTGCTGAGTTTTTTAAATTCTGACTTTCTCCCTACTAGCCAGATGCAGAAAAAGTACATGGTCTAAACTAGCATAAATGAATCTCTCATATATGGTCTTTAACGTAAGAAAAAAATCAATGTGTGTTGGATAGCTAAACTACATGTAGCAGGCCAACATCTACAATAAATGCAGATTGTCCCTCTGTCTGTCACATTTTAATATTAAGTGTCCGATACACCAATATGCTTTGGTTTAGTACTTTAGTTTGTGTTGCACAGCTTGGAGGATTCAAACCAGCCACAAATTGGGTACATATGCAGAGTCTGTGGCTGTTTTGCTACATCAGAACACAGCAAAGCAGCCATTGTATGCTAATGAATTTGGCTCTACATCTTTCAAGCAAGCTATGCTTGAAAAGCAAGATCATATGCTTGATCTGAATGCAAGCATATGAACAAAGGGTATGTATCCAAAGAGAAGCAGTGGTTGCTTTAGAGTTTCAAAATTTGACTGTGCCATCAGTTTGTGTGGTGATTCACTTTATTGGAAACGGAAAAAGAGTAGGGCTAGCTGAAAAATATTTAGCAGAGCCATAGAGAAATCAGGTTTTGGTATGTCATTTACTTGATTTAGGCTGTGCATTGAAACAGAGAAAAATTCCTTTACCACACTTACCAACCTTATTGTTTCACAGTCTGTGATTATGGCTATGATATATTTCTACTTATAGCAAGATAGAAACATGATACAATAAGAGCAATATGGTGTTGAAATAACACTAATTAAAAGAAAAATGTATGGTCTTACAAAAGAGAAATTGGTTCTGTGTGCTCTATAATTTATATATCAGAATTTATATCTAAATCATATTTTTGAAATACTTATTTGGTAATCATTTTTGTTTTAGCATATAGATTTAGCTATATACAAAATATAAAAATCAGTGGAAGCATTCTCTGAGTAAGGACTGAAAGATGGACTGGCCCCCATCTTTCAGTCTTTACTCAGGGAATGCTCCCATTGAAACCATCAATGAAGTTCAATGTATACTTATGTAGTTCACTAAGGGTGTTTACTGCAATACTTTGTATACCTGCTTGAGTGCTATTAAACTCAAGCATGATGCACTGGCAGTTAGCTCAGTTTTGTTTAACATCATTAAAATTCTGTGGTGAATTTTTTCTGCATTCCACAACAAAATAGCCACTGTGTGCCTGCTGAATGGCTTTGTAGACAGTCTGTTTGTCTCCACTGAACTGCTTTTGTGATTGAGATCCATTTGGTCCAGTCACTTCTGAATATCTTTCCAGTGTGAGTTAAATAACGAATACAAGTACCTACAGTGAGCTGGAGGTCTGTTCAATTTCAAGGAGCCTTAAGGTTCATGAACAGGGGTCTACTGAAGAGCAAATCAGCTAATCTTTAAAACCAAATGTAATGAGCCAAATAAAGAAACCACAGTTCAGATAGCTGACATCATATTCTAATATCTCACAGACAACACAAGACTCCTCGTGAATGTGGGTTGGTAATTTTTTTTTCTATGGACACAAAGATTCCAATTGACTTGAGAGCTCCACCAATCAGATTTTATAAAGGTATCTAGCCTCCTAAAGATGCAAATTAGCATATAGTAGCATTTCAAAAAAAAAAAAATCCTTACTCAAGTGAGTAGGGCTTACTTAGGTGTGCAGAGACTAAAACATTTCTCTAGTAGATAAATTATGTTTAGAGGTTTTCAGTTTATAACATATAAAATAGAATTAACAGAAGCTGCCCACCCTATTGTCCAAAAGAGAAGAGTCTGGGTTAAAAATGAAGAAAACTCAAGCCAGGTTTAATGGACACCATTATCTACAAGTCCCAACACTCTCGTATGAGGATTTTTACTGATATTGTCCAGCATTTGTTTTACGAGGGATTATCTTTCATTGGGAATCTGGGTAAATCTTGAAACTAGGAACATCTGTTTGAATGACCTGAACATTGTCAGATAGCTTTCAATCTCTGAATACTTTAGTTTCCTCCTTTGTCTTCCATCTTGTTCATACAAGAACTGAAAGTATCTAAAGCACTGATTTTTCTCTAAAATGTAATTGCTTCAAGCACTGAATGGAGAGATGCCTTAGATGTTCCTCCTAGCCAGGTGTCCTCTAATATTTCAGAATCACTTACAGCTGGTAAAAGCCTCCTTCCTTGGAGGGGAGAGACTCTGGAACAGGCACTAACTCTCCTTACAGTGCTCCTCTTCCCCAGATCATGCAAGGGTCAGACTTGCTAAAACCTGTTCACTGGACTCACTCCCTGCTCCTCTTGACTCTGTCTTTTGAGTGGTTGGATTGCTGTCTGTGAGGAGAAAACCTGCAGGTAAGAACTGTAGGGAGGAAAATCTTGCAGAGTTCTCTCCCCATTAAAGGGTGAGACCTACCTCCCTGCAGAAAAAGCAGTGGTTTTGCTTGACAAATCCTGGAACTGCCCTGAGATTCACTCAAGATGGAAGCCAGGAATACTTGTAGCACCTTAGAGACTATCTAGTTTATTTCAGCATAAGCTTTCGTGAACTATAGCTCACTTCATCTTGCATAGATACTTGCCTGCCCATATGTCTCACTGTTACCCTTATGGCTCCCTGGCAGGGTGATACCTTTATAGCTAGCTGTGAGTAGTTTCAGAGCTCATGGCAGCTCCCAAAACACCCATTAGAGTGGGGGAAGCTCCACTATGTCAGTTTGGGAGAGAGTGCTTGGATGACTTAATGCAGCCTGAGGCACATTCATTTCTGCAGATTTTGCCACTGGGTTCCCAGCTCTGTCCCAAGCACTCTGTGGATTCTTTCCTGTTGGTTCAGCAACGGAGGGGTTACTGCTGAGTCTGTGTTGCTGCTCCTCTAATGTGCCTCCAAAACCTTACTGCTCTTCAGAAAAATAGAGACAAAATCTCAGCTGACCAGAAAAAATGCAAACCTGCATTTCAGATTGGACTACTGAAGAAAACACAGACCTCTCCAGTGAACTCTCTGAGAAATCATTGAAGCATATAGCCTCCGATTTACTTTCTTGCTTCTCGGTTAACTTGTGGCATAGCTACTTTGGGGCCTTGCCTGATACCTTGCATCCTGAAAGATAACTGGTTTCATCACTGTATGTTTAACAACGTTTATTCTGGTAATTTACAGCGCTGTTGACTCAGTTTAACATTAGGCTATGTTTAACATCACTGCACACTTTACAACAGCGCAACTGTGTTGCTACAGCCGCGTCGTTGGAAGATAAGCAGTATAGTCGCTCTTTGTCGCCAGGAGAAAGCTCTCCTGATGACAAAATAAAACCACTCCCAAAGAGGAGTAATAACCAGGAGAGCATCTCCCAGTGATGAAGTGCTGTCCTCACTGGCGCTTTATTGTTGTTAGAGCTCCTGCCATTCAGGGGTGTGTTTTTTCACACCCTAAGCGACAAAAGTTGTAATGATGAGAGTGTAGATATTAGGGAAACTCCACATCAACAGATAGTGTAAGACACCACAGGGCACAACAGTCTTCTTACAATGGTAGATGATGCTACATATAGTTAACATTAAAATAGTTTTCAACTATCTGGGCTATATCCTATAAATAAATGGACATACAATGTTCTGTGTACCATTTATGTGTGCCTGCATTTAAAGAAACAGTTTGATTATAAGCTCCTTAAATCAGGGACTCATTCTTCTATGTTTAGTACAGGCTCAGTGCATTCTAGGTTCTTAAATATAATAATTAATAACCAAATCATAGAATATCAGGGCTGGAAGGGACCTCAAGAGGTCATCTAGTACAACCCCCTGCTCAAAGCAGGCTCAATCCCCAATTAAATCATCCAACAGATTTTTGCCCCATATCCCTAAATGGCCCCCTCAAGGATTGAACTCACAGCCCCAGGTTTAGCAGGTCAATGTTCAAACTACTGAGTTATCTGTCCTCCCCTGCCCTCCCAATACTAATTAATATGTAACAGGAGCTTGTGGTCTGGGACCTATTGCTAGAATCACCGGTGCCTTTAGGAAGCAGAAAATATAATCTAGCAGGAGCCTATTTTAAACATAGTCTTGCTCCTTTGGATATAAGACCTTTAATGTTGCTTTAAAATGGCACTTGTTGAATATAAGTGAGAAGTTTGGAAAACCTGGCTTTTAGTATCAAAGGCTTGCAAATGGATAGTTTGGAAAGTGTTTATTTGGAGTGTTTCTTGAAGTAAAATTAAATGCTGTGAAATGACAGATGACCCATCAGCCAGATACCCATGTGACATATCCAAAGGGAAAGCTAAAGTTGTCAGCACAATTGCCTATGGAGCTCACCAAACCCAGAGACTGATGAGAGAATTTCATAAGCATTTTACTGTTTTACTCCCATAGCGCACAGATTATGCCTTCGAGCTAGCTATCCTGATCTCACTGTTGGGAGAGAAAATCTAGGAGGAAGCAGAGGGAAAGCATACTTTTTTATTATTATTATTTTTTTAAATCAAGGTGATTTGTGTTTTACTAGCCCATCTTTTCCCTCCTAAGATATAAATAACAAAGGATAATGCCTGCTCTGTTTGATGCAAAGAAGATGCATCGTTTGTCTGAGAAATGTTACTATCTAGGGCAGAATTCCTTAGAATCAGAGAGGACAACATTACCATTCCTCTGAATCTGCATGCCTTCTCCCAGACCTGCATGTTATACACACGTGTGTGTGTGTGTGTGTGTGTGTGTGTGTATATATATATAAAGCTCTTTTGTTTGCCTGTTGATTTTTCCAAAATCATTAGCCATGAGCCTTCTTAGTGTGATCTTGAACACTACAATAATATTGTGTCCTGCTGCTTGCTCAGGAAGAAGAGGCTTCTTATGCTTTCTCCTCGTTGTGTACCTGCATATGCATAGTGGGAGATGGCCCCAGATCTTCTTAGATGTTAAGCTGCATATCAGAAAAAACATTACAAGAAAATTCCAACACACTCTCCACCAATGTTGTCCATCATAATTATGCAATTATGCAAAGATGCAAAAAGGACAATGATCACTTTCTTATTAGTCTCATGCATAAGCCTTCTACTGAGGAGGGTTCTGAAGACAGTGAATGAAAGGAAACCCCCTCCCCATATAGTCAGGGTTGGTGAGAGCCATTTGGGAAAGCAGAAGCTTTCAGAAGATTTCTTAAGAACTGTGGGTTTGTAGACAGAAGCCCCTTCTTGTTATAATGAGGAACCCTTACTCCCCCAGAGGAATGACTGAGGGGAAACTTTGTGAATGGAAACTTAGTCTCATATGTGGGTTTTTCTCATGTAAAGAGAAATCTGGGCCAAAGTTACTTTTTCTCACCCTTTGATATTGTGGCCTTTTATATTTGGGTCTTTATCACTAGAGAATTCAAAACTGAACACTGAAACTTCGGTCCCTTTGTGCTTTTTACATAACCAAGATATCATAAATGGATTTTAATAAAATATTTAACATGGGTGTTTTACATTAACTATAAGTTTTATTTTAATCTTTTAAAAAATATCTGCTTGTAATTTAACTTGCAAATTATAAAAATTGTACAATCCTTAAGACTTTTTTTTTAAAGTCTCTTAAAAATAAAGTTCCTATAAAGAAGTATAAGACCTCATAATTCAGGGCATTCACCAGTTTCTTACGCATGGTGTTGGGAAGAAACTCCCCCTATATACACATTAGTCCATAGCTGTTTTGTTAGCAGGTGCCTTTCACAGTATGCTTTCTACACTGTATGAAAAATCCAAACTCGTTCTCTTCATAGAGTTTGCCTTTATTATCAATAGCAACAATAAATCAATAATAAAATAATCTGAATGTCAATTTAGTCTTTCTCCCCAGGTTTGGCTGCTTCTGTGGTTTCTCTCAGGACTGCTCAACCTATATACTTGTTGTATCAAGCAGGCAAGGTACTAGCAAACTTTAAAAGACTTTATTTATCAACAGTGAAACCTCTTTACAGAGCTGCTGCTGCACCCCTCTGTAGCTCTAACTCAGGCATGGCTCAACTCCTCCCCCCCTCCTTCCTATTTCCTGTCCCCCAGTCCCCCAGTCCTAAGAGTTACAAGCAGCATCTAAAACACCACAATACTCTAGAATCCTCTCTCCTAGAGAGTTGCATACTGGCATTGCCTTTATTGCCTATTACACCCTAAAAATGGAAAGATCATGAATGTATGATTTCTGGCACTCCATGGGGCACTTACACACACTGTTTGACGTAAGAAAGTGTTCACTGTAGTTGTGATGGGAGATGAATACCAGCACAGATGTATTTTAAGCATTTATAAAGTTCCTTGAATAGTTCTCATTCAGAAATCCCATTGACATGCAAAAATATGTTGGAAAGTGAAAATAATAATTAAAGAGCTACTGCAAATGCTACTCTGCCTCCACGTGGAGTATTCTTTATACCTGCACTTGCAGAGATATAGATTACATCAGGAGGCCAATGGAAATTCTGTGGCCAGAAGCTATGCAGCTCCTAAGTGTCTCTAAAACCATAAATTCCTATGTTTGATTACACTCAAATTATTATTTTTAACAAGACAAAAAAGTCAATTTATTTTCTATAATAGCTGTGCCATACCTTGTTCTCAGTCATTTTAACATATGTATCCTGTTACAGTACATTTATTAGGAAGTATGAAATCATTAACTATACTCAAGAATCCATTAATAATGGTTCTGTATAAACACTTATCTTGACTTAATTCAGGCCATCTTGTTGTTGGTAGACGTATAACTCACTCGATAAAATGACAAATGAGTAAGTATTTGGGCACTTTCTTTTCATCCAGTCTAAATGTTGTTGTTTCCTCAAAGCAACACATTGTTATTTTCAAATAATTGTTTCCTAGATTGTTTTTCCATTTTATCTCCAAGCTCTCAAAATTATTTTCTCCAAAGGCAGTAGGTAAAGCTGTATTGTGTAGTAAGGATGTATTTTGACACCACTTAGTTTCATATTTGTAGTAATTCTTTTCCATACCCTACCAAAATGCTTCAGTGCATTAGACCTAAACTTACTTATTTCACTTTTTCTACTGAAGAATAAGCCAATACTATATATTTACATGACTGTGGCCTTCAAGTCCAGAATCTTAAGGGGGAAGAGACCCACATATTGTCCCCCCCAGAAGTAAGCCTCAGGTCACACTCCTACTGAAGCAATATAGGGACACTCCCAGGCAGTGCTGACAGTTTAGAAATGCTCCATTTTTCCCATCTTTCTCTTTTGAAGCCTATATTTATGGGGATGGAAATTGTAGGACTGTGCAGGTTCATGTGGATGTAATTCATATGGCCTGAGAGATCGGATTATTTTATACAATCTCTGATGTTACCATCTTATTGCTGACAAGGCTGCTCACAGGAGAAGTCAGGCAGTTAGTCATGACTTGATTCTTTTGATCCATTGACACTTCTTTGTTTGGCCTGCACTGGGAATTTTATTTGTCTTGTACGAAATAGTAGATAGGGTGGCAGACAGATACTTGAGATCCTCGATTTGGGGAAATTGGTGGTGTACTCTTCCTCCACATGTGGGTGTGTAGCAGCCCGATGGAGTTTGCTCTGTTCCCATGTGCTCTGACTTGGTGTGGGCTGCCTGCACTAGCTCTCTGTATGGTGGGTTGTGAGTTAGCCCTAGCAAAGCAACAGCAGGAGGCGGTACTTATATTAATATTTCTTAGACAGGCTGGGCCTGGGAGAGGAAATGTGTTTAGTAGCAAACCACCAAATCTCCAGTCCACCGTTCTTAAGAGACAGCACTGAATATGGGGAAGAGGAATCTAATTGCCCTTCACTTATCACTGTGCGGGCCAGGACATCTTTCTAATGGAAAATTAGTTGATTTTTACTTTGGCATGTACCCTTGCAAAATTCATGGATCAGCAGAATGGCACCAGGGTAGCTCTTGCTCGTCCTTCCTCCTCTTTTTCTTCTTCTTTCCAAAGACCCCTTTCCACCTCATTCCCTTTCCAGTTTTTTCTCCTCTTCTCCCTCCCTTCTCTGCTGCTGCTCTGCAAATCGTTGAGCAGCCAGTGGTTCTGTCTGGCAAGCCTTTTTTTTTTATTATTATTCCTTTTCTGCTGTTGCCCAGCTCACTGAGTGGAGCGATTGTGTCAGCAGAGATCAGTGTGAGAAGAAGGGTCACACAGACAAACACGGCTGTTATATACTCAACATAGGCAGCCCTGAACTAATGTAATGCTCATATAGATGGCTGCACTTGCACATACATTATGCTGAATTATGCCAACATTCAACCTTTATATTTTTGCTGTTTTTCTTTGTTTTTTCACAAGTACTCACCAGATATATAATTATGAAAAAGGACAAAGTACAAGTGCTATTACTTCTGCATTTCCGACTAGCATGGACCTAAAGTTAAAATGTAACTTGTAAGGCTCCTATTTTAATTATAGTGATGTGCTTGTTCTAGATAGCCGCTCTTTTGCTTAAGGATAGGGCTATCTGTATTTGACCTTCTTATATACGTTTTACAATCCTTAGAAAGAACGATGGAATAAGAGATTTCAGGATAAGGTTCTAAAAGAACTATTACTTAATGGATTGCATCTCACCAAACCTGTTGGATTTGTGTGTGTATGATGGGATACATATTCTAGTCAGTACATTATTTTTCACTTACAAGGGGAGAGGGTTTTGTAAAATCTCAGCAATTAAAACCATGAATTATAGATAGCTATTATAGTGTCTTATTATCGTGTATGTGTGTAAATGTGTGAGAGAGGAAGGTATGGCAGTGTAATGGTAAGACCTTGAATGTCCCTATTGCTATTCAAGCACACACTGATATTATTTACATCTCTATAACTATACTCTAAGGATTGTGCCAAGATCTTTAAGCTTCTGTTTTTTCCCTGGCTAATTGACTATCTGATCTGAGATGCTTTGACTCTGCAGTATCACGTATACACAGAGTGAGGTACAAGGGCAGCTGGCATGCTCATTTCTAATTTTGATGTTTGGCAACTTCCGAAATCAGCACGGTGCACACTGAAACACTTGGCACTTCACCCAAAAGCAGCAAAGTCTTTCACTTAACCCAATGTGAAGGTAAACAGGATGTTAGCCCAGGGTCACTTTGGTGTCAGATATCAGATTAAGAATAAAACACTTTGTAATTTATGGACTGAACTAAAATACTTTTTACAATTCCAATTTTTTGTTTACGGTTTTAATCCCATTTCCAAATTCTCTCCTTACCTTAGTTGCCCACAACAGGGCCCTGCATAGTACTATCAAATTAAGAAAGAAATAGTTTGATACGAGGCCAGATTTTTTTCCCCCTGCGAGCTAGAGCCAGTGAGGTGGCAAACATGTTGTACTAGACATTCGTCTTTCTGAATCTCCCTTACTCCTGTCTGTTGTTTCTTCAAACCTTTATCAAACCTATTTTGCATGAGATGTAAATTAAAATGGGTATTAGTATTTAAATTAGTGAATCTTAGAGATGAGGTGGTGGGGGGGGGACGACACAAGGTCCCCCACAAACAATAAAACAAATTATTCCCTGAATTTGCTAAGAGAAAAGGCTGAATGAGTTTTATTTGCCATTCTTTCTATGTACAATTCCTTATGGAACTGAATTCCATTAAATATACCTTCAATTTCTCTCTCTAGAATCTTTTGCCAACACTGGGTGAACCTGCTTCTCAGGAGAATTGGGCTTATTGCAGGCTGTATGAAGTAACTCATTCTGCTAGCCTTAGTTTGTAAGTGTTGTGCCTAAAGAAAAGCAAGCAAATGTAGCTGTAGTAAACAATTTATCCTGTTTCTTTGCTGGGTCAGAATCGTGTTGGAGGAACATCTTGGAATTCTGTATGAAGTGTGTTACTCAGATAGGCGAATGGGGTGAAACTAATTCTACTGCTGTTGCAATATGGTTACAGAACAAATAGCAGAGAAATTATTTTGGAAACAAGCAATCCTCCTTCAACGGCCACTTGCCACGTTACCTAATTGCTTTCATTAGGCAACAAATGATATGTGGAGAATTCTTTAATCTGTATCCATAAAAGCGTTGCTCTAGCCTAGTATAGGTTGATCAAATGATATCTTAGGACCTGCCCACCAATTGTGCACTGACATGCACTGACCACTCTTGTTTGTATGTAGGAAGAGCTTGGTTATGTGATATTTTAAGTAACTGTTAAAATATTTGTAGTCCAGATTCTGTGTGCAGAGTTAAGAGAAATGGTGATGTTTTGATCACCCCATGTATGTGAACTGTAAAATTGCCAAAGGGATGTGACAAGATTCTGGGCTCCTGCATAGAAATGCGAGTGCTAGGATGCTGCACTGTGTTGGGGTTATTTCTGCTGATTCTTAAGAGCAGGTGAGTTCTTGGAGTATTTTAGGCGAACACCTATAGTTAAGACTGAGTTAGCATTTGGGGCACAGTGAACTAGAGCTAGGAACAGAGGGGCCCTGAAGGGAGAAATCCTTGCAAAAGGGCAGACTCAGGAAGAAGCTGACACAGATTTATTTGGTGGTGGTTTTAACAAAAGCTAAATCCAGGAAGAGGGGGAAGTTTTGGACACAGTAGGAGCAGTTCTGCAAGGTCAGAGAGTATTAACCCCAAAGGTTTGAAAATGACAAGTCAGGACCCAGAATTTATTAAAAACTAATAGACTGTAAAAATGATAAATGATGGTCTCTCTATTTGCCTTCTGGTTTTTGAGCTTTTAGGGTTCATGTGCAACTTTTCTACACAATCGTGAGGGCTAGATGTTGCTTCTCATGAAAGTTGAGATTCTCACATAATCACAGGACTCCAGGAGTTATGGCTTTGAGAAAAAACATCAAATATTAGGAGATACATGATAACATCATGAGAATTAGCCACACTGGGAAGAAAACTGCTCCAAGAAGTAATGGTGGGAGGTGAGAGTGAAGTGTGGGAGATTTAGGTTGGATATTAGGAAAAACTTTTTCACTAGGAGTGTGGTGAAGCATTGGAATGGGTTACCTAGGGAGATGATAGAATCTCCTTCCTTAGAGATTTTTAAGGTCAGGCTTGACAAAGCCCTGGCTTGTATGACTTAGTTGGGGATTGGTCCTGCTTTGAGCAGTGGGTTCATCTCTTATGTACAGTGTCTTCAGGGGGCTTGCTGGTATGCCTCGGAAGCCCGCTTGCTGCTACATCCCCTGAATGGTGCTCCTCCCTGTGACTAGCCACCTCTGCTTTTTGTTGTAGAGTGGTGGGAGATTCACTTTGTTCCTGCCTCTAGCATGGCTTGTATTGCATATGGCACTAGCCCTGAAGTCCAGGTCCTCAAGCAGGAGTAGGTGCAAGACTCTCTTTGCACCCACCAACAGTTGTATGAATGGCAACTAGATTTTACATTTTAATGCCAATGGTATATTTATTTTGGTCTCTCTTGAACTCCTGTATCAATGCTGTTGCTGCAGGATTTTGTTATCAGCTTGAGTAGGGAAAATTTCAGTTAATTTCGATGATGAGTTACAGACAACAGATCTCCATTTCAAAAGGTGTATTTTTCTCCTAGTGATGATGGACCATCTACATTTAACAGCCCTCTTAGAATTGGTATGCTAATGTACAATTCTTTTTTCTTTTCTTTTTCTTTCTGTGTGTGTATAAATGCATTTTATTTCTGTTCCATTCTATGCATCCGACGAAGTGAGCTATAGCTCACGAAAGCTTATGCTGAAATAAACTAGTTAGTCTCTAAGGTGCTACAAGTATTCCTCGCTTTCTGAAAGAATGAGCACTAATCCTTCTTTGTCATTTCTAGGCTCAGCTCTCTGGTAAACAAAGAACTCTTAGGTTTCCAATGTCAAACGTTTTCTTTGTTGCCCTTCATACAGTATCCACTTTGATGTGGCTTGCAGCCAGATTCCCTTCATTTGTGATTTTGTGATCTTGCAAAGTAGGCCTGGCTAGCATGTGGAAGGGCAGCATCCAGATAAAATCTAGCATTCTGCAGGGTGTGATGTTTGCATTTCAGCCAGTCGGCATTCTTCATTGTGAGATCATATTGAACCAGGACACTAATTGGGGCAGAGATATTATCTTTTTTTAAGGAGATGTAATGCCATAATCTTGACCATGGGCATGATTTAAGATCTTGTAACACTTTTCAAGACTAAGGCTGATACAGTGTTAAATCCCATCTTGGGAAATGCATTTTATTTATGAAATTCACCCTGCAGTGTCAGTTGGATATGGTAAGTCTGATTGTGGTCTCATGCCAATCTAAATCAGGAGTAACTTCTCTGAAGTCCAAGTAGTTAAAATCACTGTAAAATTGAAGTGAGATCAAAAATTGACATATTTGGGATATATTTAGCTTTCAGTTATACCACCATAAATCTGGAGTAAATTGAATTATTTGTATGGGAATTAAATTTACTTGAGTATAATTGCAAACAGAATCAATCAATGCCATAATCTTCATTTCCTGTCCTAAACTGTTGTTGCCAGAGAAGTGATTGTGCTTCAGGTGAAGTGACTATATCCACTGGGATTGAAGGCATTCTATTAATGCAGGCTATTATGATCATAATAGTATTCTTGTTTGCAACAGTTCTGACTGGATTTTCTCTGCCTTGTGCCGATTAGCTGTTTTGTATCAAACTTCTCCGTCCCTCCCTCCCTTCTTCTCCTTCACAGTTGCTTCACCCCATACCTATGCTCTTATCCTCTTCTTTCCTCCCCTCCCCTGCCCCTCTTTTATTCCCGTTTGTTTCCATTTAGCTGATCCCTTTTAAGTAAACCCTTCCAAAATAAAATGGTGGAATTAACATGGTGTTTGCTGTCATCACACTGTTCATTCTTCTTCTTGTGTTATGTCCCTCCTCCCACGCTGTATCTATCATGTCTATTTGGACTGTAAACTCTTTGGGTTAGGGACCATCTGAACGCTGTGACTGTACAGTGACTAGCACAATAAGGCCCCATTGTTGGTTGGTTCTTAGGCACTCACCTAATAAACATGATTGATTATAATAATAATGCCATACTTTATTCCCTTAGGCTTATCCGTTTGATCTGAATGTCTGTTTCTCCGGTTCATACTTGTATTAGCTACTCAGGTTCATTTTCTAATTCCATTTGACTGTTGCCATAATCGTCTTTGTTACTATTAAGTAAATTTATGCTAGTGAGAGGGGCAGATTAACAGGTCTAGAGACCAAGGTTCTCTATTTCCCCTCTATTTACTCTATTTCCCACAGGCTATGATTAAGCAAAGTCCATCAGTGCAATTACTAACATACTAAAGCACATGCTTAATCAAGTTCAAATCTGTCCAGTGTAGCATCAGTGTGAGCTTCTCTTTATCATCCAACTGATATGCCTTTGACTGACCACTTTGGTATAGATCAGATGTCACATCTGTCCAGTCTTTGGCTTGTTTGCAGAGTCTTCATGGGTGCAGATTCATTCTGTTGGTGGCTTGTACTGTTGTGCTTTGTAAACGCCTGGTCTGTTGCAGTCTGTGTCCTACCAGGACAAAATGGGATGTGCTAATTCTTGCACATGTGATTATGTAAAGTGGAAAATACCATATACATTTACTTTGAAATGTATTGTGTATTAAATGGGTAAATGCAACTTTTTAAAGTTTTAGAGCACATGCCCCTCTTTTAGGTCAATTTCTAGGAGCTAGTAAATCCACTGGTTGTAAATTGATATTCACCCACTTGCATTTTTAAGACTTCCATAGTAGTGTCCCATGCAGCCTTAGTTGTGCCCGGGTCCTATGTGGCCAATGGGTGAGTGAAACACTCAACCTTGTGTGAGGCCCTGCAGTACCCTTCTAGTTTGAAGGGTGCTTTGGTTATGGAGGTGCAGCTACACAGTGCCCTTTTTTACAGAGTTGAACCTGAAAGACCAGTCTAGCCTTTAAGAATTTAGAGCCAAATCCTTCAAAGACATGCATATAACTCCCAGTCAATGCCATGGCATCCACATGCAACCATCTGAATTTGGTCTTCCTTGCACAGCTCTGCTGCCCTTATTTAGTCAAACTCCTCTATGACTTCAGTAGGTGGCACTCTTGTCTTCATTGGGAGGCTGATTGAGTAAAGCTGCATAGGACACTGGTGTGGAAGTCTTGAAAATGGAAGTAGGTGAATGTTAAACACCGAACATATGTGAGAGAAGTTTTGTTTTTTAGATATTTCTCATCACAATTGAAACAACGATTAATCATACAATGGGATCTGCTGAAAACCTTGTTCATATTCTCCGAGCTCCCATCTCTGCAGGGAATGTTGTGAAACAGTGTATTATAGTTCAAATTTCCTCAGTACACCGCAGAATATCACCAATCCCTCCTTGCTGGGGTTCTGTTTTACCACAGACTGCTGGGTAATTGGATAGGTAAATGTTAAGAACCAAAAAAAAACCCACAATCTCCCTGCAAACCTAGAGAGAGGCCTCTTCCTCATGTTGTCATCATAACTCATATGGAAGATAAGTTAGAAATTATTGAAATCTGATATTAAATAGCCTACCAGACAAGTGAAATAGTATTTTTTAAAAGTAAAAGTACTTATTCTTGTTCATATTCCAGATTTAACTCCGTGAACTAATGGTCCCAGTTTTGAGACTGAAATCTGCTTTCATTTGCATTGGTTTAAATCTGAAATAACTTGTTTCAAGCCAATTGAGATTTATACTGGTGCAGTTGAAAGTAGAGTTTGGACCGTATTATCAAAGCAAACTCTGTTCTACTGGGGATATGAAGAATGAATGCATTTTGCAAGAGCTGATTTTGGTCCATGAGATAAAGAGGAGATCATAGAATCATAGAATATTAGAGTTGGAAGGGACCTCTGGAGGTCCTCTAGTCCAACCCCCTGCTCAAAGCAGGACCAATCCCCAACTAAATCATTCCAGAGCTATATTGTCTTGCTTACCCAAGACCCTAGAATGATAATGTACAAATGCCCTAAGTGCTAGGCAAGGAGATTTTTCACATCCTCACAGCTGGAATAAAATAACTTAGAGGCAAGCTAAAAAAGAAAAGAGGACTCCAGGTACAAAAATATTATAGTCTTTTGAGAAATCCTGACATTACAAAATAGCACAATGACCTTGCTTTAACACAGGCCTCTTCTGAAATTACACAAAGATCTTACAAGAAATAAGAGTAAACGTTGCAGAAGTGCTTTGGTATATGGAACATAAATGCATGTGTAATAATGAGACCTACCAATTCCATGGAGCAGTTAAACATTCAGGAAAGAATTGTGACCATGGTGCACTGCTGGAGTCCCCTGGAGAGCTACTTGGATCCAAACGGGAGAGAGGCTCCATCAGCAGCAGTTACATAGCCGATCTGCAGTCACCTAGGGTGGCCTTTTGCCTAGAAACAGTCAACGTCCCTGTATCTATCTGCACTGTTGGTACAGGGGAGTCATAGTGGGCGAGGTGGCGTCTCCCCACAAAATCTCGTCATGAGACTGCTCAGATGACTGACTTCAATGAGATTATGGGTTTGAGTGTTTGCAGGATCAAGCCTTTGCTATGTATTATTCATGAGCACCTATTATGTTTTCAGTTACAGACAAATATGATTAATTTTCAGAAGTGAGTTCATGGGAGTGTATCGGCAATAATAAACACCATATGTGCGAAGCATTCAACTTTAGTGCACAAATTTACTTTTGCATATACAGCACTTAACAATGTAGACAAATATGGCATTTGCATTTATATTAATTGCACATATTTTTAGTCCAATAAGACATTGACAGTCAATAATTGTCATTAAGGAATCAAAAATACATGGATAATGGATATACATTTATTTAATAAATATTAAACCTCAGTCAGTGTGTTGCTAATAATGAACTGATATGTTAGTAACATAACAGTGGTTATTGCTAAATCTAGTGCTACTGTATGTTAGGTATCAGTTGACTATTCCAAACATTTACATTGATGATTAATCACTCTCTAGCAAACAGGTATATTAATCCTCAGAAACAGATTTTTTAATAGCTGGCTGGGATTTCAGTATCCTTCAATACCTAGCCTGTTAAATCTAACAGTTTAGATTAGAGTTGGGTCAAAACTAGAACCTTGCATCCATATCGATCCAAATTCTGGCAGTAGAATGGGGATTGTAAATGAGGGTTTGTGTTAAAAAGACCCAAGTCTGAACTGTGCATGGTTTATGTACCAAAACCAACCTCCTGCCCTAGTTTTATTCATCTTGTGTATATATGCTATTATTTCAAGGTGGACCTAAATGTATAGTTCAATGGAAGAATTGTACTGTACAAAATAAATCAATTTAACTGTCCTGTTGCCTTTGTTCTCCAATCTTTTCTATGCCTCAAATGGAAGAATAGTACAATAGTTTTATTTTACCCAGAAATTTTATAAAATGGACTAAATACAGTAACTAGCACTTTCGTGCAAGTGAAATATTTGCTTATAATTTTTACCATGTATGCAGGAGATAAAAAAACCACTGTAACTTATTTGTGGCATGGAGTAGGAACTGCGTAACTGTAGCTGGAATTGTCGGTCATATTCTGGGGACCTGATCCAGTTGAAAGTAGTATGTATATGGCGTGTGTGTGCATCCAATGCATCTGTAATGTGCATATGTACTGTACTTAAGGTTTCTGTTCAATATATTATTGCATAAATGAAGAATGTTTTTTCTTCAGAGAGTAAACATTTGGGTGACATCCAACTGTGTGAACATCTTTAATGTGTTGTCATTTTAACTTAACCAAGAAGAGAAGGAAAGCTGCCCAACTCTGCTTACTTTCAATTTTTGCCGCTACTACTATATGGACTTTTCAGTGTTTTGAATAGTCTTAAAAAATTAGGGACTGTAGCAACCTTCACTTAGTTTCAACCAAGTAACAGATGTGCACTATGCTATATGGAACACGTGCATACTTACAGTGTGTGTCTGTCTGTGTGTACACATTATATCTAGTCTGATATCTTCTCAAAACTTTGAGTAGGTATCTTTTCCTGCTATGCCATTATGCTTGAATTGCTGCTGGCGAAACTTGAGAGAGAAGGAGATCGGGGCTCTGAAGATGTGGACTGAAAAAAATAGATATAAATGGACAGGAGGCTTCAAAATGTGAGCCATGTATATTATATACCACATTCACTTCCTCTGCAGAATGCAGTTAAATGAAAAACACATGGAGTGACTTGTTGAGTTGATTTTGTCCCGTGCTCTATCCTAGTTATGGATTTGTTTCCAGAATCAAACATTCCAAGTGTTTCTTGGTGGATGCTAGCAGGCTTGGAAATATCACAGCATGTGAGACCCAGTAAAACATGAATTTCATTTGTTTTTCTTGGCTTCTGTGTGTCATGATGTGTTCAAGATGACAGCATCTGGAAAACTGTAAATTTTAGTTGAGTCTCAAAGTCTGAATCCTGAGCCTTGTCTGAGCAGCAAAAGAAGTCTGATAGTAAGTAGTAGACTGATGTTCAGCTCTGTTCCTGAGGGTATACTGTACAGTGTGTATACTGTCAAGGCTGGTGGATTTGACATTAGACTTAATAGTTTTGTTTGGGTTTGCAGCTGTGTCCGGCTGCCCCTCTACTCTGTCTGCCTGTTGTGTTCGCCACAGCATTGTAATGCACTTTACAGACTCTTAGAGCATTTCTGAGAACAAGATCCTGGTATATAGCTGCAGTCTCACAAGAAGAGACCAAGGTGGTACACATCACATCTCCTTAAGGCATAGAGCCCACTCTCCCTGCAGCTCCACCCTGCCCCCAACACAGCCTCATGCTTTCAAGTCCTGACAAAGCAGACTGAAGAGATGGAGGCATGCATATGAGTGCTCCTGCAAGTTGCATGCATATCTGGACCCCTAAGCTGAAAGACTCCGTCTCTTTGATTTTGCAAGAGGGTTGTCTAATAGAGAAGCTGTGTTTTTATCAGTCTTGCAAACCTTTGTGGAGTGGGAATGGGAGAGGTGAGAATAGAGAAGTGAACTTTTCCTATTTAATTTTGGATTTTTCAAAGAGGTGCAGGAAATAAAATTTAAAATGAATCTTTCCCAGGTTGTTCATGGATTGTGTGTACTTTTTTGATGGGTTGTTCAGAGATAAAGGATTGTCTTGTCAGCCTTCCACATTAATGCTTTGGGATAAGGAATAAAAATAAGAGCAGCAGAGGGGAGAAAATGAAGAACAGTCAAAAGGAGGAAAGTTTATCTTAATGGTTCAGTGGAATTCCCTGTAATGAATCCAGCTCCCTAGCCATTGTAAGTAAATTGAAGATACTACACATTACTAGAATGGCCCACACAGACAGTGGTGACACATAGAAGCATCTGGTGAAACAGGGTTTGTGACTCCGCATGCCAGCTTCTATTGGCCTGTAGTGACTGACAGACATTATGATGTATGCATTGGAAACTACAGGGCTCTGAAATGACCACTTCTGGGTTATTTTATTATTGCAGGGCTGTTAACACTCAGTAACATGACAGTAGCTGCCTGTTGCTATTGTATTGTCCATATGTTGCAGAGCCGTGTTTGTTTTCATGTTATATCTGCCATATAATCAGGAGCCAGATTTTTGGAGTGTGTGTGTGTGTGTGTGGCTCAGAAAGAGCTATGGTCACTGGAATTACAAAAGCAGCCACCTCCAAGTGGTTCTAGTTGGCAAGAGGTAAAGTCATGACCCTTCCAGCGCTGTACACTGGAGATGAGAGAGAATGGTACACATCACATCTCCTTAAGGCACATAGTAGCAGCCCACTCTCCCTGTAGCTCCACCCTGCCCCCAACACAGCCTCATGCTTTCAAGTCGTGACAAAGCCCAGTGAAAATTTCCTTCTCAGGTTTGCAGCTGGAGGCTCAGCACTGTCCTCCTCTGCTTCTCGGTGACTGTCAAAATCTCCATCTACATCGCTGTCCACAATTACAGTTGGTCACCATAAGATCTGTAAGTTCGGTAGTTCTTGCTTCCTCCCCAGTAGGTACTGTACACATTGTAGCATGTAGCACTTTTAGAGGAGGGGGACAGCGAAGTTTGTCCTCTGCTTTGTACAGGAATTTAAACTGATTTTTCTTTAGTTTGTATCCGGCATTGACTTTGTGCAGTTCCTCAATACGTATCTGGCCAGTCCTTCGTGACCCTTTTCCCTCAGCACAGCTTGCAGAACTTGTGTAATTAGGGTAAATGATTATGTCTCTGCCAACTGACTTTCTCCTTCCTCTTCCCTTGATCATGTTGTAGATCTTTGTTTTATAGTAGTTACTTGTCAAAGTGGGCTGAGGAAATGGGATTTCAGTGATGTTGAATACAGAAAAATGTGTGACAAATCACAATTATAAGGCTGTGCCATGATTTGTAGAGCCCGAAATATTTAAGACACCTGCTAGCCGAAGGACTAAACTTGCTAGCCAAAGCAGAATGCTTTGCCCTAGTCCCCCCTAACATGTTCATTCCTAACCTCGGACAGGTCTGTAGATACCTAGCTAGCTGGAGCCTGTGTCGAAAGACCCTTTCTTACCCAAACATCCAAAAACATCCTTGCATCACCTTTCTTTGGGATTAAAATTAAATCTGGATTTGGCATGGCAACAAAAAATTACCAGCATACATGGGTCCTATTGAATTTCTGCAGTCTTTTTGGCGTGTATCTTGCACCGTAATATTTGTGACTAGGGCCCAACTAAATTCACAGCCATGAAAAATGTGTCACGGACCGTGAAATCTGGATTTCCCCCCCCTCATGAAATCTGGTCTTTTGCATGCTTTTACCTTAAGCTATGTACATAGTACCCTATGTATAATATAGGGTATATGCACACAAAATACCAGATTTCATGAGGGAGACTAGCTTTTCTCAAACAGAGAGCCCTGACCCAAAAGCGAGTTGCATTGGTGGTCTCAATATTGTTTTAGAGTGGGTTGTGGTATTGCCACCTTTACTTCTACACTGCCTTCAGAGCTGGGTGGCTGGAGAGTGGCAGCAATTGGCCAGGTGCTCAGCTGTGAAGGCAGCACCCCACTGCCAGCAGCACAGAAATAAGGGTGCCAATACCATGCCATGCCATCCTTACTTCTGGTGGTGGCTCTGCCTTCAGAGTTGGACTCCCAGCCAGCAGCCATCACTCTTCAGCTGCCCAGCTTTGAAGGCAGGGCCACCACCAACAGCAGTGCAAAAGTAAGGGTAGCAGTACCATAACCTCCCCTACAATAACCTTGTGACCTCCCCACAACTCCTTTTTGGATCATGATCCCTACAATTACAACACCATGAAATTTCAGATTTAAATAGCTGAAATTTACGATTTTTCAAATCCTATGACTGTGAATTTTGTAGGGCCCTATTCATGACTCTTACTCTATTTATAAAAATATTGCATGGAAATGTACTTGTATATTAGACACCAACAACTTGTATAGTAGAACTGCTTTCTGCTCCAGCCTCTAACACCTCATTAAAATCTGGATGTGGTCTTCATGTTAAATGCCAGCATACCCATTTTCTTCTGTTGCTATAGAAAGTGGGGGAGGGGAAGGAGAAGTAAAGGAGAACACTTTATTGAAAAGGACTTTCAGAGCAGAAATACAACACACAGTTCTGCACAGGGGAAATTTGGCTACAGGCATTTTGGGCCTATTAGTGAAAATTTCTAACCCAGTAAAATACATATATTTAGGTCAGCATAAACCTATGAGCAATATTCCTTGAAAGCTTTCATTTGGAACAAAGCCATCTGCTTGGTCACAGAAACCCGTGGCCAAGAAAACTTCAACATTTCCTTTTCTCAATGATATGTTCTAACGGTGGGACAATAAAAATATTTAATCCTGTCTGCTGTAGGAAAGTCACGCTTTTTGGTTGCATCTTTGCCTTCTTAGTAGGAAGGAACTGGAAGAGGCCTGGGGAGATCCACTTTTGAACAACTTGGTGATTGATATTAAACTACTTGTTTTAAAGCTATTATTTACTTTAATGTGACATTTTAAAAATAGTTTTATATATTTTTAGAATGTGTTTAATAATGCAAGGGTCAAATACATCTCTGTGGCAAGCATTAAATAGGGCTTATTAAAAGTCAGCTTGAGACAAAAACATATTAGCATAAGCTGCATCCTCCTGAGTACATTCATGTTTAAGCTTCATGCTGATTTTTGATAACAGGGCACATGCTGCCTTTTTTATCATTAGAAAGCCAGAAGTGCACGTTAAGACACCCTGAAGAAGAGTCACTTCATTTGATTGAAGTGAGTATATGTGAAAACAACATTGGATCTGATTTTACACTTGTATCATCTAAAAGGAGGACTTTGAAACTGGAGCAAACTCAACCCTGAACCACTGAAGTCAAGGGAATTTGCCATTGAATGCTATGGGAGCAGAGTCCCATCTCTGTGGGGAAAACACCCTAAGTCCCTCAGAATAATCATACAAAAGAAATTGTGTTTGGCTAGTACTTGTGAACGTCCCCCCTGTTGTTGTTAATGTGTATTGAATAAGAACTTTCTCTCTCACGGCCCAATTTCTCTTTCTCCCTGTTCCTGTGTGACATCATCACCCTTCCATTCATGGCAGTCAGGCACTTGGGGTTGACAGCAGGGGAAATAATGTGCAGAGGGCCTCTTCAGTGTCCTGGTCGGGATGTGGTGCTCGTGGGTAGCTGGGATGAACTATAAAGTGGCCATATGAACCAAAATAGGGTCACCTGATGAACAGCTCTGAAACAGAGCATTCAGCCAGGTTGAGGAGCCAGGGCCTGAAAAACCCCTGTCAAAAGATCTGTTGGCAGTGGGAGTGAGATCTCTGTTACTGCCACAATCACACTTCCAGAACTCATTTATGACTTCTCCCTCTCCTGCTAACCTGTGCTGCATTGTCTGAGAGGGGTGCAGGTCTACGCCACTATCACTTTTATCTATTGGGCCAACTGTCCCATAGTTCAGGTAACTCTATACCCGGTGAGTTCAGGTAGCCACCTGGAGAGGATGCCCCTTTCTGCAACCAGGCTCTGAGTTTGGCTTGACATAGTTTATGAGCATTCAGCAATTAACTCGAAACTCTGACAGCTTATTTGCTTTTAAATAACTCATGTATTTCCTAATCTTTTTGCAATAAAACTGTCATGCTGAGATAACCAGGCCTATAGAATGCAAACATGTAACTGGATATGTAGCAGGAGAATGACGTAAAGCCTATTTCCCATCTTCTGAAGAAATAATAAAAAAAGTTTTGAAACTGACTGACTGTGGCCAGCCCCTGTGCCAGTGCACAAGGAGTGTGGTGGCTGAGAAGACTCCCTTGCATTTCTTTGTGCAGGGATAATCTAATCTCCCCATCGACTCTGAAGCTCCACCTCCGCGAGAGGCAGAAGCGGAGTCGATGGGGGAGAGGCAGTGGCCATGTGGACAGCCAGGTATGTCAACCTAAGATACGTTGACTCAGCTATGCTGAAGTTGCATATCTCTAGGTCAACCTCCCCCACTCCCCCCCCACGCCCCCAGTGAAGATCAGACCTTAACGGGGTGATGCAGCAGCTCTGCTCTGGGACCTCTGCAACACAGGCTAAAAGGCACACGAGATCTTTATATTTCATTAGGGTAAAGAGGCTACATTTTCATCCTCTTAAAACATTTTTTGCTGCATTGTCTGTTATTAAAAATGATGAAATTCTGTACATCCCTTCATTTTGAAATGTACTATTATCCTATTCCATTTTATTAACATAACTAATGGTTTGATCCTATGAGGTTCTGAGTGCTGTTACTTCCCTTTTAAATGATAGTTGATGACACTCAGTGTCATGTGAGGATGGTAAAAAATCACAGGAAGAGTTGCTGTCTTCTAAAACTTAAAAAAAGAACTAAATAAATTATCCCTAATGTTACTTCGCTTCTGCCTAGTACTGGGCATTCCTGCCTTGCAAGATAGGATTCCAAGTTCTCTAATGCACTAGTAGCAGCAATGATTACAAAGTTTTGCATAAAATATCTTTTGTTTTTCTAAAACTTGCTTAGAGATCTTAAGCCACACCTACACAATGGGTGTTAGAGCAGTACAGCTATGGTGCTACTGCAGTAATACTGTAGCGCCATAGTATAGGTGTTTCCCACCACAATGGAAGGGATTTTTCTGTTCCTGTAGTTAATCAGATCTCTGAGCGGTGATAACTAGGATTACAGAAGAATTCCAGGGATTAGGCTGACTTAATTGTGGTGCGTGGGGTGTGAATTTTTCACACCCTGAAGTGATGTTGTTAGGTCAATCTAAATTTTACATGTAGTCGAGGCCTTATAGGGCAGCCAAGAGAGAGAAAAACAGATCTTCTGTTCTGGATTTATTTTTAAAGTAATATTTAGGAGGTTCATTTTCTTTATGGCTTTGACTTGAGATGACAGCTGAATTTATTGCAGCACAAATCTTGTATAAAACAGTTTGACACAAAATGAAATTTTAAAAATATGTTCTAATTTGAATATACATGCAAGTTTTGATACAGGATTTAGTTTCTGAAGCCCAAAGGAGCTGGAGCAAATGTTTGGGAGTGTGACAACATATCAGAGGTCTCGGATGACGATGGTCTAACCAGGATGAGACCAGCATGCATAGTTTAACCGTACAGGGCTTTGAAATCAGCAGTACTGGCTGGAGCTGTCCAAACAGTTGTTGTGTCAGGTGCAACTGGGGCCAGTCAAGACAGGTTGCATGGAAGGCCATCTGTGACGTGGTGGAGGATGTGCTCCTTTTGCCAGCTTGGAGGAATTCCAAAATCAGCTGCCCAGAACATTAATCTAGTGGGGGCACAGCTGGTGACTGTCACCTTTGGTGATCATATTGTAGTTAGTGCAAACTTGCAGTCACTGGTGACTGCTAACAAGGATATCAGGATATGACACTCAGCATGCCTGTACCAGGGTGGCAGAGCACATTCTGAGGATGTCAAACATTGACCTTCCTCTTATAAATGACTAAAAGAAGTGATGCATTAGTCACGCTGTAAGCTATAAAAATGAAGGATTATCAAAATTTAGGCTGAAAGCTCCTTGGAACAGGGACCGGTCTTCATAATTGTTTGCGCAGCTCTGAACATACTGCCAGTTCTCAAAATAGAAAAATATAATTAAATAAATAATAATTCATAGCTTTGGGCCTTTAAAAATATTGTAAGTTGAATTAATGAAAATCAACTACATTCCATACCTGTTCCAGCAGTGTGCCAATTTTCTGTGGCATGTGGGAAGACTAGAGTAGTTATAAAATCCCGAACAGTTGCCTGTTCATGTCTATTAAAGCGTCTAATAAAATTGCTAAGCCTGCTATGCCTGAGTTATGGGAATTTATAGAAATACGTCAGGCTGTTTCTATTCCTACTAGTAGTGTTGAGATGTCCAAAGTGTGCCTATCTACATTACTTAATATGCTTTAGCTAGCATTCACGTATTCCTTCACCGCAGAAAACTGGAGAAAAGCATTTGTACTTTTTAAACCTGCAACTACACAATAGTGATGTGAGTGGGAAATATATAGACGAAGGATTATTTTAGATCCTTACGGTTACTACATATATCACATATTTATGCCTATATTTAATGAGTGATCCAGAGAGAAGGTGAAGGTAGCATCTGTGTTCCAGTGATCTGAGCACCAGATTGGGAGACTGGAATGCCTATATTTTACATCTGACTTTGATTTGGTCTTGAACAAGTAACTTAGGCAAAAAGTTTAAATGTGTGCGCCCAGAATTAGTTATTTGCATTCACCCTGAAGCACCTAAATAAAGTTGACACGATTCTTAGAGGCGCCGAGCACCCAGAGCTCTTGTTGACTTCAGTGACAACAGTGTTGGGACTTATCACTTTGGAAAATCAGGCTATTTTTATTCAAGTGCTTTGGTATGAATGTAGGTGCCTAGCTTTATACATTCAAGCTTGAAAATGTTGCTTCTAACCTTTCTGTCTCCATTTTTCCCATCTGTAAAATGAGTCTTAAAATATGTACCTATGACCGAGGCGTGTTGTAAAGTAGTTAGTGCTTGTTAATTGCTTTGAAATAGAAATGAACACAATATAGTAAGGGTTAGATTTTCAAAACATTTGGGGGTCAGATTTTCAGGGCCTCAGCCGCTACAGTTGGGTCCAGGTTTTCAAGAGCTCAGCTTCCATTTAGGCAAGCAAATAAGAGCCAGATTTTCTTATTATGACACTTAGGACCAGATTTTCAGAAAGGCAACGTGCTGAGCTCTTTTGAAAATCTATCCCTGTTAGTTGTTGTTACTTAATACAAAACCCACAATTTTTAAGATAATTATTTCATTGCTATGTTCAGATTATGTCAAGTCAGCTTTGTTCCTTGAATTTGGTGCTTATTCTGTGATAAACGACAGGCATACAGTGGTGGGAACAGGGAAGTTGGAAAAGAAAATAGTTTTAATGGAGACTTCCTCTTTGTCATTAAGTACTTTGTAAAAATCATATTTAGACGTGTAATGTTTTCTTTGCTATTGTACAAGAGTAAACCTAATGCAGTAAATACCATGCATTTTCATTCAAATATATCATCCTATGGCTAATGTATAGTTGTAAGTTTTAGATATTATACACCCAAAGTAATATTAATGGGATGGAATAGATGCATGCAAGAAAATGTAGTACTTAAACACCCTAATCATACCTTCAGTCTAGATGACACAAATATAGTTTACTCTTCCAAATGTCAAACAGATTTTGATTGCTAAATACAGGCACATTATCCTCACATCAGCTATACAAACCAGAAGCATTTTTGGACTGGTTTGTACAGGTTTTCAGTTGGTTTTCAGTTTTTAGTCTTTAGGTGCCACCAAACTCCTCCTTGTTTTAGTTAGTTAGAACAATTATTGTGGTGTGCGGGCAGCAGAAAATCCACTGTTCTTGTACAACCCCCACTCTTCCAGGATTTAGATCTGGCTCGACCAACTGGGCTAGAAGGTGGGACTGGCGCACATGGGCAATGTCTTGGGTAGCTTCTTCTAAGTAGACTTCTATGGAGCTCTATCTGGAGCTCTATCTGGAGCTTAAAGCTGCTCTCCCCTGATGAAGGGCATTTGTGGCAGTACTGCCACTTATTTCTCCGTCCCTGCCATGAACAGAACAGGTGCAGATTTTATTCCTTTTGCCACAAATGTGAATCAAATTCACTGTCTTTAAAGAGATAGTGAAAGACTCAGACAACCTAGGAGTATCCCTCATTCTTTCTTCCTTACTCTACCCCCTTCCATCTAAGGGTGGGAAGTTAGCTCTGAAATTGATGCTGTATTTGAGTCCAAGGACTGGGGCATATTTATGGGGAAAGGCCTGGTGAGGAAAGGAAACAGGGTGGTCTCAGTTGTAGGACCCAGTGTAGGCATTACACTGTAGAGAGGAAGAGGAAATGCCCTAGCAGGGTAGTGCCAGCTCTAGGCACATCCACAATGGCTCTGCCCCTTGATGTATCTTTCATCCCACTTGTGTGAGTGAGGGCATAGTAGGCCATCTACACAAGAAACTCCAGCTGGGTAAACAGCCTTGGGAGGCAGGGTTCCATGGCTTGCCATTGTCACTCCTCTTCAGAGAAGCTGGGACCTCTCTCTAAGCCAGCCTGCTGTTTTCTGTCTTTGACTTGAGTAAGGGATATAACTTCTCATGAGCCAACCACTAACTGATGTGGATTAGGAAGAATCTTTCCCTCAGGCCAGGTTATTTTGTAGTTGTCCTCTAGGCTGTTTCTTGTGCCTTCCTCTAGTCTAGACTAGAGCACCTGGTACTTGTCACAATATAAAAAAACTGGATAGGTGATTAGGTGGACCATTGGTATCTGGTGTTCAAATGCCTGTGTTCGATGTAGGAATTAGTGTTCATATCTAAAGCTCTATAATGTTAAGACAAATGCATGATGGACCATTTAGCTTACTAATTTCAATGGCACTTGAGATTGATGGGCTGGATCTTTTTCCTTGTTTATAGTCTCGAAGATGGGAAGCAGGACTGTCTCTCACAAAGTCTGGTATTCTCTCCCCACTATATACCTAGTCATATCACTGAGGTCCTCCCAGGCAAGGCTGAGCATTTTTAAAAATTCCACTTTAGGCTGTGTTTGGGGGTGGGGGTTACAATGTGTTTTTTTGGGGCTCTGGATTGTTAATTTATTCTGTTCATTATGCCACTTCACATGCTTTATTTAATCATAGGGCCAAGGTTTTCCTTAAGAATTTGTTGTTGTTGTTATTATTATTATATGGTGCCCAGAGACCTCCAAGAATTATTATTTATAGTGCCTTGAAGTGTGAATACTTAACAGAACATACAAAAAGCCCAGCCCCAAGGAATATCCATTCTAGATATTAGATATCAAACTAGTGAAGAAGTCAAGCAGAAGGGATGGAATGAGCATTTAAAAATTTTAAATATAATTATGCTGAATCTAAAACTGTACAGCTGACTTACCAGTAACAGCATCTTACTTGATTTAGAAATCCTTGGCAAATCCAGTAGCAGTGTTTTACTGAATCCATACATTAGTCCATTCCTCAATCTCTGAAGGCATAGACCACAAATTCACATCGATTTAGATTAAATGAACATCCTATATACAAGTTCCCAGACTTTCAGATTGCAGTACTGGGATGCTATAGTAAAGACAAGAGCAGCCCACTGGAGTGATGGCTGTGTTGCCATGCAACCAAGTTAATCTAGACTTGATTTTGAAAGCCTTGAGACGATCAAAGCTGGTCATATTGCAGAATGGATATGATCTGTCTCTTAAGGGAATATCCCAGATGTTTTGCTCTGCAGCATTTTCATCTGACTAGTCTGTACATTAGCACTGGAACTGATTTACTTGCATAGTTTCCCAAGTCGATGATTCAAATGTCACAGTAGTGCAATCAATTAAAAAAAAGAACACAAGGGGTTAAAATATGAATTGCCTTAGAAAAATTGGAGATAATTGAAAATAGTTAATTTTAGACTATATCAAAGATTGTAATAGCTGACATCAACTACATCATCTATATATATAAAAGTCAAATGGTGTATGTGTGCGTGTATGTATGCATGTATGTATGTATATATGTGTGCTTACTCCTTCCACACCGTTTGAGCTAGAGACTTGAAATTTGGTACAGTTATAGGTCTTAGGGTCCTAATCAGGGTAAGAGTCGAAAATTTTTCAAATCTCACCTCTGACGCCCCCCCGAGGGGTGAAATTATTTAAAGGCCAATCACATCAGCTGGGCAGCTGCTGTTCTCTGTGACATAGTTATGATGTCATAATACCCCCCTCCAACGGACCCTGCACTCGCTCAGCTCTCTGCCCCCTCCCCACCTCCGACGGACCCGAGTTGGGTTTGGTCAGAGGATAAGTGAGGTAGGGGTGTCGGGTTTGGTCGGGGGGGTGAGGTGGGGGTGTAGGGTTTGGTCAGGGGGTGAGGTGGGGGTGTAGGGTTTGGTCGGGGGGGGGTAAGTGAGCCGGGGGTGTTGGGTTTGGTCTGGGGGCATGGGAAGGTGTCGGGGTGGGTGAGGGGTGAGGGGTGGATGTTGGGGTTGGTCAGGGGGTGTTGGGTTTGGTGTGGGGGGGGGTAAGGTGGGAGTGTTGGGTTTGGTTGGGGGGGTGAGGAGGGGGGTCGGGGTTGGTCGAGGGGTAAGTGAGGTGTGGGTGTCGGGTTTGTGGTGGTAGGTAGGGGTGTGGGGTTTGGTTGGGGGGGAAAGTGAGGTGGGTGTGTCAGGTTTGGTCTACGGGGGGTGAGGTGTGGGTGTTGGTCAGGGGGTGTTGGTAGGGGGGTGACGTGGGGGTGTTGGGTTTGCTCTCTGCCCCCTCCCCCATCCAACAGACCCCGTACTCGCTCAGCTCTCTGGGCCTTCCCCACCTCCGACGGACCCGAGCAACGCCGGGTATTTTCGCTAGTTTTAACTAAATTTCACATACTTTTAAAAACTTTGAATATTTACATATTTCCATGAATTCTCGGCTTTGTTTAAAAGACCCGTGAATGGCAATGCAGCCTAAGTATTCGTTGTCTCCATGGCACTCTGCTTCTAGAGACTAACTTTTTTTCCTTTGTATTATTTATAAAGTCAATTTTGATAACAAGCAAATTTACAATCACTAATGTTTGTTGTAGATGCATACAGAAGCAGATTCTGCTGGTGCCATAATTAAACAATGAATCTCATTATCTGGCACATCAAGCTCTAACATTTTTAAATTATTCAAAAATGTTTTTGTTTTGAGCTGGCACATCCTCATTAGCATGGATCTGGTCAGCCAGGCTGAATCAATCATGCAGGGAAAATTCATGAACTGCCATGCTTGTCACCTCCCGTTAACTCACAAGATAAACTTGGCCTGAAACAAATCTCGACTGGGAAGCGTGTGGACGGTATTGATAGCAGATGGTAACCACTACATTAGCCCTGAAGGAGCTCAGATCTGTGCAGGAGGAGGGGGTAGGGTGAAGGGAGAGGAGGACACTCTTGGAAGAAAGTTTTGTAGCTCATTTTAATGATGGGAGATAACCGAGAAGCTGGCTTCTTTCCTCTGCTGAGGAAGAGCTGCACACACTATATATGGGCACCTGTCTGAATACAGTGTTACAGGGAAGAGAAAATAGTAACAAGCAGAACCGCACTCTGTATGACTGATTTTTCTTTAGAGCCATTTTCTGCAATTAAAGAGAATGCTTTACAATTTATTTTGTCGAAATTAAGTGATCATTTTATTGGAAGGCATTACATTTGTGTCATGGGTTTTTTGGTTTGTTTTTAAACTGTTTTGGTGGTTCCTCCCCTCCCCCCCCCCCCCCCCCCCCCGGTTGTTGGCCAAATTCTTCCAGTCATTGACATGAAAATTAGAGAAATTCAGCCAGGGGATGGAATGCATGGCATTGCTTATGTTGTTCAATCCTGGCTTTCTCAAAATCCACAGGATTAAATACTGGCTCCACTGAAGTCTGGGATGGGGGCAGGGTGTTGCCATTCACTTCAGTGCAGTCAGGATTTCACCCATAGCATTCAAAGTCCATAGGATCTATAGGACTGATCTCCACCATACTCCGAATACAGAATATTCCTTGTTTCTCAGATATCACTGCATGGTAACCCGTTAGTGAAATGTTGACTTTCAAATGGCAATGCTCCTGACCTGAAAGTGAGCAAAAACCATGCAACAGTTTGAAATAACTTCAAATCCAAACTGAAATGTGTTCTTGTGAGAAGGCAGAATTTGCAAACCAAAAAGTCTGAATCATGTCTGAAGTAGAAAATCTACAATTCTGCACTGTGATTAGAAGTGACCAGGACATAAGTTCTTGGCATTCTGGAAGGTATTAACCCTGAGCGGGATGTCGAAAATGCTGGCATTACCTCTTATAACAATAGTTAATATTTTATCTGCAGAAGAGCGACCTGCTGCATAGTGCTCATACCCTCATGAATGAACCGTCAGGATAAACATAGTAAACCTCATTTCAAGTTGTCGGTGTGTTTAGTACTACAGTTATTTTATTTCACTTACATTTTTGGCCATCTTTGGTGTCATTCTGTATGACCTTAAATTTGAAACTGGCATGTTGAACATCTGCTCACCCATTTTAGGGAAGCCAGCAGTGCCTTTTGAGGGGAATTAGTACTGTCAGAAGAACAAATACAAAAAAAGTATATGAAGGCTTTTGGTTTTTTTTAATAATTTTGGTATTCTTGTTTCTGTGACCGTGTTGGTGGCACTCAAATGGTAGTGTCAATGGAGCAAGGCATAAAACAGCTGTTTGATCTACTATAGATGAGTAGGATGGAAGTAGCTGTTTTTTATGAAGGCACAACTTATACCTTTATGCTACTAATGCATGGGTAAATCTATACACTATTATTTTATAGAAAATATAACTTTATGGGATGTAATTGTTATGAAGGGAAATGCCTAATTTATGCATTTGCTCTATGATAGGTATTCCAACACATGAGAGCTTTGGTCTTTTATGGCATTTATGAAGAGATTTGATGTAGCCATGCATGCAATATCAGGTCTCTCCTCACTTAAGAAGATAAATATCTACAAAGTCTTAAATAAATATCTACAAAGAGTCCCTAAGTGGAGTCAATGGAAGCTTGCAGTTGGATTGGGTCCATTGTTCACTCTTATTACTTATGCAATTACTGGGAGCATCAGATTTTCTTATTGAGAAGCATAATAGAATAACTATACAGTTTGTTTATGCAATCACGTAGTTTGAAGGAAGCGGGGGTGTAAATCTAACCCGTGCTAGCCTGCTGTGCATTGTGTTTATATGGACAATGTCACTACACACTAAAGGCAGGGTCTACATTCTGGCAGGGATTGACACGGTGAGATTGACACTAGTCTAGACACGATAAATCAATCCCTGAGTGCTCTCCCGTCGACTCCTGTACTCCACTGCTGCGAGAGGCGCAGGCAGAGTCGACTGAGGAGTGACAGCAGTTGACCCACCTACGTGAAGATGCCACGGTAAGTTGATCTAAGTATGTCAACTTCAGCTACTCTATTCTAGTAGCTGAAGTTGCGTATCTTAGATAGATTCCTTCCCACCCCAGGGTACACCAGGCCTAAGTTTTCGTAGTGTGCCTCAATCTACTTCTCTTTCAAAGATTTACACCCGGCTTGCCACAAACTAAGTGTTTGTAAAGACAAGCCTTGCCTACTCTTATTCAGAAAGATGCTGTTTGGATGATTTCTCAGGATAAGCTTCCAAGTAGTAATGATCATCATTAACAAATAATACCTAGCTCTTACATCATGCTTTTTAACAATAGATCTCCAAGTGCTTTACAAGGGGGGATGGTTGTCAATATCATTATATACTTATTGTGGAGAATTAAACCTTGCCTGGAAATGAGAGTACATAATTTAAATTGTTCTTCTCACCTTTGCTTGGTTGTAGGCACCCCGTTAAGCATAAACAGTTTCGAGATATGGGTGGCACAAAATATTTTTTAATATATAAAATAATATGACTTTTCTATTTCAACATCCATTGTTTTGAAATGAGCTAACTAAATTTTATCAGTCTGCTTCATTTTGCTATCAAGGGAGTAAATGTAATTTCATTTCTCCATGATGAAAATAACATCAGGAAAATATATATATATGACTACATATTTAATTTCCTCCTTGCCTGCATTACTCCTCTGGAAAATTATGAAGTGTTATCTCAGTCGTATGCAACATACTCTTCTTGTTCCTGACCCTGCTGCATGACAGACCTATTTTTCTTCAAAATAAAATGAATGTTGTTAGTTTTAGATGAGGTAGTTAAGTCTCTTTACTTTTACTATTCAGTGAATGGAATTGTAGAAAGTGTAGCTAATGGTTAGATGTTGACTTACATAAATTGATTTGATAGTTCTAATCTTTATATTTTAATGGTGTTCAGTGGAAATCAATATAAACGAAATGAATTAATAACCGCACATTAAAGGCTCAATCTTACACTCTAGAACAAAAGTCTTATTCTTGTGAATCTTGAAAAGTTAGCTGCTGGATCTATATGTATAGAAATGTGAACCTGAGAAAGCATGCTCATACGTCTTGGGAAAATAATTCCACGACTCAGTGATTCAGTGGGAAGAGACATGTGGAAATGCCTTGGGGTGATAGTGAGAAATAGCCTAGTTCTGAATTTGGTATACGGTACATTTCAAAAATATACCAATATGATTTTGAATTGTGGCTACTGTGGTATCATGTAATTACCAGGGAACACAGAAAACCTCTTTGAGAGAATCTACTTAGAAAATAAATGCAAGAGTGGGCACCTCTCAATGCCATACTAAATTATAGGAAATTTGAAGAAGAGCAACAAAAATGTTGGTTAACCAGCATCTAGCGGTGATCTTATAGTCGTTTACATTTATTTGATGGATGTTAACACCAACAACTGCTTACAAGAATTGGTTAGGATGCTCAGAGTATTCGAGTAAGAATAATGGTTTGGAATGAAATTAAGCAATGGAAAATTTAGGCTAAATATTATGAAAAAAAATTCCTAACAATCAAACGTATCAGACGATGGAATAATCTCTCAAGGGAGAAGCTCCATTACTAGGTTAATTCCACTTTAGGCTGTGGAATGTTTTTGTGGTGGTAATATGCATCCATTTTCTAGATAGAACACAGGAGTGTGTATGTTTGTCGGTTTTAGTGGAAAGAGTGAGTTTGTTCTGTGTGTAAGTATAAAGCAAATGGTTATGATGTTGTATTACTTTTAACTTTACAGTTTCATAGATGAAAGAAGGAACCATAACTCAAGAGAAATGTCTCTGAGAGTGAGTTATGTGATACTACAGACTCCGATGCATGAACTAACTAAAGTGAAAATGCTATCCCGTAAACATATGCTCTTTTATCAGTCTTATTCATGTTGTGGTATTTTCTCAATACTGGATGTTTGTAATAGCCTACATGCTTGCACAAAATGTTAAGGATTATTAATGCCATTTCGAGGATCACTCGTGTGTGTTAGTTTTTGACCCAGGTCGTTCAGTGCGGAGGGATTCCGCAAATGGCCACGAGTTTATAAGAAAGCTTGTTGTTTATGGGCTTATTTGTGGCTTTGACACAAGCCCTGAACAAAAAGCAAATGCATTTTTGCACTGCCCAGGGAGCAGCCTGGAAGGTGGATTGTGACTCAGAATCTCAATCTGCTGCCCGGTTTCCTTCTACTCCAAGGGAGAAATACTCTGCATAGGGTATAGACCTGTGCCATATACATCTCAAGATGCATCATGTAGCTACAGTAGCTGCTGTATTTGGTAACTGGAGCAAAGACCTGCCCTGTCCACCCTTGCTCATTTGTGTTGGGAAGCTTGGATGTAACTGACCCACGTAGGCTGCTTTTCTTTTTGCACTGCTACCTTTGATCTGAGCTACTGGCACAAGCCAGGCCATATATGACATGTGTGTGTGTCGATGTATTTGAGAGGGAGAAAAAATACATGGTGATGTAGTGTGTGAAAGTTTTGTTAGTAAGGGATTTGACTTTTTATTGGACACAGCACATTGGGAAAGCCACATGTGAATTATGCGGCCATTCCAAATGAGTGCTGATAATATCTCTCTCTACCACACTGTAACACCTTGTGTATGCCACTATGTTACAGAAAAGTACTTTATGAATGTTTTAGACAGTTAAAATTGTGTTTGCACTATTTCTTGTATCCATCTGTGATACACAGTATCTTAGTTACCAGTGAATACAGTTGAAGAGGACTAAAATAGTTTTTCCAAAATAAAAGTCAGAATTTTAAGGCATATTATTTCTAATACTTCTATGTAGATAATAACCCCAGTGGGGTTTGTGGTCTTCTTTGACACCAGCTCACATGGTCTCATTCAGAGAGCATTTTGGAGTTTGCCAGAATGCCATTTTTCTGCCATAGTGTCAGCCACATTACGGAGCGAAAACACCATTATTTAAGGGTGCCACAGGAATGTATTTGACTCATACTAAAACTAGTTTGCACCTACTGCATGCTGAATAAACTGAGGACAGAATGTGGACAGTTGAGTACAAGTTTGCAGATAGAGCTCTGTCTTCACTGTTTTGTAAAATCATTGGTCCCAAACTATTTCCTTTGGAAGAGATTCTGTAAATAGATTCTTCAACTTTTGTCACCTAGCATATGGTAGCAGAAGGTGCTGAGCACATTCCTGAGCAAGAAGTCTGGAGATTTCATAGTGCCATACAATCTTCTACCAATAAACACATTCCATCAGTCATCATGTTGACTTCAGGAAGAGATCAATGGAACATAAAGCCCACTGCACCAATATTTTGATGTTTAGGTAGGCATTAAAGCCAGGGAGGCATTGGCACCCGTTCCAGCTGTGGCATGCACAATGCAAATAAATACAGCAGACAACTGGGACATAGAATGCAGCTTCATTATTTTTATTTGTGATCCAGAAGCAACAGGGAAGATGACAGAGTCATACAGAACAGATTTGTGGAAGCCTAATTTTGCTGAATGTGCACCCAAAACCGAGGAATGAAAATGATGATCTCATTCAGCAGGGAAGAGAAGAGAAAGGCTTAAGAATAGCATTGCAACCAGATTGGCAAAGAGGAGCAAATGAGTTACAGCTGTATTTAAAAGAAAATCTTTCAGGTTCTGAAAATTAACTAGTGACGGACAGAGACGGTGACAATTGATGCAACACTGGTGCCAAGTGAAACACATTTGTTATCCAACAGGGAATAAAATATATGCTACTGAAACCCTTCAGCACAGTTTGAAGCTTAATATAGCTAAAGTATATTTTAAAATGATGCCAATAGTTGTTAGCAAATAATTTCTTTCTTGGTTCCTTCCACCTCCCCCTCCCATATTCCTTTGTGCATGTGTGTTCTTTATTGCATTTGAAGAAAGAATTACAGTAGAAGTTAATATGCTGATGTGTTGTAACTGTGTGGGAATTCTGGACAAGGACAAATGTTTGTTCTTCATTGAACATTGAGTTTACGGGTACGATCCTTACTTGAAATGTCAGAAAATCACCAGCAAGTGGGCACTAAAGGCTACTCTCTGTGCTGTTGTGCAAAGGGGTGGAAAAGGGCATAACAAAGTTTTTCATTCAAGGGCTAGCAGAATTTCAGGGTTTCTCCCTTGTATGAAGTGGTGAGGAGAGTGGGGAAACAGACCATGTGCTCCTATGCTGGCTATCCTCGCCTTGCCCTTCTAAGGCCAGAAGACAAGCCAGCATCCAGACATTCCACAGTAGTAGTCATGGAGGGCTGCTCTTGAACAAAGTCTGACTTAGTGTCCATGGCCTGGGCCACAAGCTTATGTGCATATGCTCTCTGATTCAGGAATGAGTCCTACACAGCACAGCTCCCCTACAGACCATTTCTGCTTGTGTGTGTGTGTGTGTGTGTGTGTGTGTGTGTGTGTGTGTAAATATGCCTTGATTTTAGGAGCAATTTCATATCACTGATTATCGTTTTATGGGGGACGTGTGGGCCCTTAGAAGGCTGTGCACACTAGCCATGCAGCAGAATGGATGACTCAAGGAGACTGGTTAGTGTGGTTTCCTGATAGAGGACTGCACTGTAACATAACTCTTCTATATGAGCTTCTCTCCTGTGAGCTCTTCAACCTCTGCCTCCTCAGCTAGGACTGCACAGATGAGGGGAGTTTTTGCAGGCCAGATTTGAAGGAAAGGGGTAGCCCCAAGAAGGGGAGAGGATACATTGTGATCAGCTGGGGAGAATGTTACAAAAACTAAATAAGAATCATCTGGTGGAGTGTATGGTGAAGTGCACCTTCTTTCCCTCATTCAATTCAATCAGACTTTTTTGGAATCTGTGACTCCACCTTTGGGCAGAGGGAATTTTGTACTAAACTGGCATCCTAAAGAAGAGTTACCTCATTAGAAGAAGGGGCAGCTTTTATGTCTGCATAGCTAGGATGGCTGTCAGACTTCTGTGACCCAGCAGTTGCAGATGCATCAAGTTTTGCACTGAATATTGTGTTGATAGATCCCTTTTCATTCTGAGATCTTTATAAAAGACATATAACACCAAGCTGATTTTTATTATTTTATTATTTGCATTGTATTAGCACTTAGGACCCCTTTGTCCTAGGTGTTCTAACAGAACAGAAGAATAGTCCCTGCCCCGAAAGCTTACAGTCTGTTTCCTTGCACTAAAGTGGTATGGAACATTCCTCCTTTTATGTTCCAATGCATCATGCAATAGTTTTCTCTTGTTATGACCCTGCATTTTGTTTTTTACTAACACGTATTTTGTGTTGTGCTGGTTTTTTCCCCTTTAATAAATGGAAAGGAGAGTGAAATGGGTTCCACCAGTAAATCGGTCTAAAACTACCAGATCTTATATTTCATCAGTATTGCACCTAAATTTGAATTTAACTTCCATGTGGCTCCCTCAGGTATCAAATGGTGATAATTTGATTGATAGAACAGGCTGAAACTAATTAAAGGGCATGTTCAGTCTCTGGGGCTTTAGAGTAAAAAAAACAAACCAACAAACCCTGGCTGTCTCTCCTGCTACAGTATTTGCTTATTCTTTTCACAGACAGAAGCATGATGAAAAAGTGTAAAAGACTTTAAATCAGACTCCAGCTATTTAATAATTAACTCCTGAAATGCCATGAGGCATGTTGTTTATGTCCAATATTTATAATTAATATTTAGAAGTCAGGACCAAAACAATGACAGTAACCACAAATGTTTCAAAAGCTTTAGTGAATCTTATTCCTTGGTTGGATTCTGAGACCAACAGCTGTGACATCTATCTCTTAGTGAACATATGTTGAGTTTGAATGGATGAGGGAAGATCCTACCGAAGTAGCAACAAACTGTAAGGTACTGACTTGTTTTGCATGTAAAGTTGTAATGAAGGGTATAGAACAAGATCTCTGTGCTCTTGAGCTTTATTTTTTAAATTGTAAGAATGCATTTTCTTAGCAAACAAAATGTGCCACAATGTGGATGCGGTGTTAGGTGTGCCGTAAGAGTTACAAACAACTCTGCAGGCTATAGTAAGATAGTGCTCCTTTCTCCAACAAGGCACAACAAAAGAGTTTAACAGCTACAATGAATCTTAAACTTTTACTCAACTTCTGAGACTATATTTCCGTACATCTAGCAGGCTTCTATTCTGTTTAGGGCTTTGCTGTTTCGTTTACGAATTTATGAAAGCAGGGAATATTTGGAAGGATATTGATTACTATAATAACAAAAATAACCATATTCTTCCTGAATTCCTTTGCCAAGAAACCATAACAATGCAGCTTTTAAACAAAAGGAACTCCTCATATCACTCTATGAATTTGGAATAGGGTATCATGTTGACTGAGGATTAAGAAAACTATGTAGGCCCAACCCAATCAGCAGTATTTGATCTGTCTAGTGGTAGGGAGTGTGGAACAATTATAAAAAGAAAAAAGTTAGAAGAGGAATCTCAGCCTTTGGAGTGAACAGAGAGCATGCTGGTGAATACCACTGGCACCATGAAACAAATGTCTCATTTTCAGGCTTTATATGAACTCATGGAGTGAAATGGGTTCCATGGGTGTAACTGAGAATGTCATTTTGTGATAGAAACATCTAAGAATTTGGAAAAGTTCCATTTAAGATGATACTTTAATTACTTTATAAGTAAAAATGTAGAGGGTGAGGGAGCATTTGTAACCTGATGGCAGCAGAAATGGTTGCATGCTCAACATGCTCCTGAATGTCGGCAGCCATTCAAGCATTTTATCTCTAATACCTTCAGAAGAGTAGATGTTACAATGGAGTGTGGATTTGGGGTCAGAGTCTCCCACCCTTAATCATATGTAGCAGTAACTTAATCTGCTTGTAGTAAATTATTTAATTTTAATTAATGGAGTAAAATTATTTAATTTTAATTAATTGAGTAAGAGTAGTGAAACCTTTTATTTTGTCAGGCTTGAAGGAATAGCGGAATGAAACACTGTAATAAAGGAAGAGGGGAGTGAAATACAAACACACATGCATACATTTATATTTATTACTTAATAAGTAGTGCTAGAGATATATGTAGGAAAAATGACTTGACTTTATGCGACCAGCAAGATCGGAACAGAACAAGCTCCATCTTTCATGCGTCTTCTTAACCATTGTGCTCTAGCTAGCACACCGGAGAGAGATTTTAGAGGCTTTGAACACTGATAACATGTAAGGTATTCTCTCTTCTACAGAGTGGACAGTTGGAACTCTACCTACTAAAATGAGTAGGCAGGATAATAGCACGGGCAGACACTCACAGCAGCTGAAACCAAGATGGGAAACTTATGAGGCTAAAGGAAAGGAAAATAAACCGTCCAGGGAATAAAAGTTAACAACAAACCGAGTAAAGTAGTGAGCTGACTGAGAATTCGGTGAGGAGGAAGTGTTCTGAGCATGGGGTTTTCCTGCAGGAGTGGAAGGCACAGACGCTTCGGGCTCTATTAGGAGTGTGACTGAGATTTCAGGATTTACCCTGAAATTCAGCCATTTCTAATAGGAAGGGTTTAATCCAGTAAATGAGCCAATTCACATGCATAGGTTTGCAACTGCAGTGCAGAGAAAAGCACAAGAATCAGACTGGCAGCACTTTCAATTTTTATCATGGTTGATGAGACAAAGAAGAGGGAACAGTTGATGAGAGCAGCAATCCAAAAAGACTTTTTATACGGGGGAGGGGGGGGAAGACCTCTTAGTTTTCTAGATGTAAACCCAGTAACCCAAAAATGGAGAAAATACCTCCGTGATGAAGAACGAACATTTTTCTAAAAAGAGAGCAATTTTTGTAAAAAGACAGAGATCTGTGTGCAAAAAATTTGCACACCAACATTTGCATAGGCAATTCCAGAAACTGCATGTAAAAATACTATTTTATATTCGCATTTCAGAACCTCAGATTTTCAAATGCAACTTTCCTCTTCCAAATTATGAAAGGATTTAAAAAGGCTCTTATGGTTTTATAGTTTTGATTTATATTCTGTTGCGTAAGATGCGTTTCCTATACATATAGTCAATACCTATAAGAAACTCTTTAGAATGAAGTAAAAAGTAAAAACACTGATTAAGCAACATGACCTTTCTTATTGGAGTAGTGGTGTGCAGATAAAATACCAATCATGTGATCAAACTCTGGACTGTGAGTGTGAGAGTTTCCCCTCATTCCATCCTCTTACTATTTTTGTCTTTTGAAATTTAACCATAAATTACAGAACTGCAAACTCAGTAAGAAGCCTCCGGGACCAATATTTTCCGGGTTGTAGATGAGAATTGAAAAGACCCCTTTAATTTTTAAAAATGATTGCTACTGATTTAAAACATAAGGGTGAGTGGCAGCTGCCAATCATGGTGTCTTTCGACACATTTGGAAGGTTTTATTAGCAAGACTTCTGCAATGAAATCCTATAGATTTTGTTTCACTTTATCTCTAGGTAGCCTGTGCATACTTTCTTTGCTGATAAACTGTGAACATTTGAACAATCTTCCTTAAATGTCTGAACACACATTTCAACAGTTTAGCTTTCTGAGTCTGGATATGAGAGATTTCTGACATTTGTCACATCTGACACAAAGATCCTGACCTTTTCCTATGTCATGAAACCCCGTAAATACATGATTGCCTATGACTTACAGCTCCCTTAAGAACAAATGTTTTTTTAAATGAGGTGAAGATGCTTAATTGTCAGTAAAGATTGAATGGACCTGTCACGTTACTGGAATAATTTGGTACCATATAGATCATTGGGGTACCAAATATTATGTGAAGGGGGTCATGACAGGTATCTATGACCATATGTGTATATCTATTTTGGAACTGAAGTTATGGATATTGGATAAAAGGTGCCTGTACTTCAAACTTAAGCTTGGCTCCTGGGTGAAATCTCAGACAGGCTGGTGCTAACTCGAGCCCATTAAAGGGCCATCAACTGCACAATGAACTTTGTCCACACCAGAGGAGAGGAGCCTCCCCAGGAATGGGACATGCCTTGGCAAAAACTGAATCATTGAGAGTCTGGTAATTGAACCATGTGGCTGTGAACCTTCAGTGCAACCAGACTCTGCATAAGGAGGAGGAGGGTCTTCGCCCACAGGAGGAAGTCTATAAAGCCTGGAAGAAGGTCCTCCATTTTGTCTTCTACCTTGAGCCTGCAGCCGGTCTTGCTTCCAGCTCTGAATGGATTTTGCTACACAGGTGAACTCTGGACTAAGGTGCTGACCCATCCCTAAATGGGATGCTTTCTAAAGACTTTGATTTGAACCTGCAGTTACTCTACCTTTGCTGCAAGCCTGAACCAAGAGATGTGCCATTACTGCATGTAATTGATTTCTTTTAACCTTTCCTAACCCTCACCTATACCTTTTTCCTTGTACAATAAACCTTTAGATTTTAGATTCTAAAGGATTGGCAACAGCGTGATTTGTGAGAAGATCTGATTTGTATATTGACCTGGGTCTGGGGCCTGATTCTTTGGAATTGGGGAAAACCGTTTTCTTTATTTGGGGGATTGGTTTTCATAACCATTGGTCCCCAGGACAGGTGGCTGCTGGTGGTGATACTGGGAATCTGGAGTGTCTTAAGGGGATTGCTTGTGTGACTTGTGGTTAGCCAGTGGGGTGAAACCGAAGTCTTTTCTGTTTGGCTGGTTTGGTTTGCCTTAGTGTGGAAAAACCCCAGCTTTGGGCTGTAGTTGCCCCTTTGGAAGCAATCTGTCCTGATCTGACACTCACAGTTGGATCCCACCAGGAACAGCACCGTCACAGGACCTGATTCTGATCTTATGTGCAGTGATGTATATCAGAAGTAACTCAGTTGGTTAGTCTCTCAGGTGTCACAAGTACCCTCATTCTTTTTGCGGATACAGACTAACATGGCTACTACTCTGAAACCTGTCTCTGTTGAAATTAAATTCTCAGGCCCAATGACTTCAGAAGGGCTTATGACTAAACTGTTGTGGGAATTAATCAGTACTGACCATCAAAAATAAGCCAGAAAGTCTTAACACTTAATGTCACACATTTTTCTAGTCAGTCAAATGGGTATTAATCCCTGATCGCTAAGAGAGGCTAATCCTACTGTAGGATTCTTTGGTCTACTTTCTTCATAGAATCTCAGAGTTGGAAGGGACCTCAGGCAATCATCTAGTCTAAGCCCCTGCTCAAAGCAGGACCCAGCCCATTTTTGTCCCATATCCCTAAAAGGTCCCCTCAAGGATTGAACTCTCAACCCTGAGTTTAGCAGGCCAATGCTCAAACCACTGAACTCTCTTTCCCACCGCTTGCCTAGCTCCTTTGATCAGCAAATAGGCTATCCAATAGCTCTCCACCTAATGGAAAACATTTAGAGATGCTCATAGACCCAGCTAATAAGTTACTGAGCTCTTTCCCACTCCTCAGAACTTCTGAATATTAATGTAAAGAATGTTATCTTTGTACCATTTTAAAATAAGGTGTTGAAAATTGTATAGTATTGTAGTCTCTTATTGCTTTTGATGAATAGTTGAATTTTTGTTGTGAAGAATGTCCTTGGGCTACTAGCAGAGCAGATTGCTTATCCAACTGATAAAATTTGAGATTCGAATTTTGTGTGAATTGATTCCTAGAAAGCTCTGTAAGACCATGTTTAATTTCCTGATCTTATCTGACATATTCTTAATAAAATCTTCCTTGGGAATCAAATATGTTACATATTATGAGAAGGTATTATAGTATGGGGGGGTCATATAAAGTACAGTAGCTGGGACTCAATGTACAGTATCCTTAAATTCAGTGAGTGCTATAAGAGAACTTTTTATAGCATTGATGGAGTGTATGATAATTGTGAGCAATGTTATCCAGTCTTGTTTTAATACCGTATGAGACAAAATAAAGTGCTAAATAATCCCCCTGTAGTAAGGACATTAGAAAGGTTGAAAAAATGTTGAAAAGATATTTGATATTTAGAGGTAATAATGCTATTTGGGGTTCTGAGTTTTTTGTTTGAGCAATTACGCATTTGGTCTAGTCTGGGAAAACCATTAATCATAGTGACCATTTTAAAGCACTCCCTTTCGTTTACAGGCTGGGCCACAAGGTCATCAGCTTGTCATTCAGGTCAATAAATGGTTCACACATCTCCCCCTGTTTGACTACTGGCTCAGTTGTCATTGGGTTAACAATAGGCTACTCTTCTGGTAATTGTAGGAAACGTGGCAAGTTTGTACAGATGGACAAAGGTCAAACAAGAAGGAACTTGCAGGTGGTGGCAGGGCCTGCAGCTCAAGGCTGAAACAACAATATAAGTCAAATCAGTCTCAACCTTATCAGAATTAACAAATTTCCCTAGGATTCTGCAAAAAGGTATTTCTGTTTGTTTTAATCCTAAATGGTGTGGTGTTTGGGATTCATCTTTCTCTGGAAAAGAGACAGCACACAGAGCAGCTCTTCATAATGATGCATATCGTATATTTGGTTTTGTGCTCAGAGACCTCCTTGCGCATCCAGAGCAAAGGGACAGAGACAACCAGTCTCTGCTGGGAGAGCAGACTGTGCGATTCCAAGGGTTGGTGCAACCTGTGCTTTCCCTGGGTGCACGGGGGAGCCCTGGAGCGGAATGTGCCTCTTGAGCCACGGTCCCTTCTGCATCTCCTCAACAGAGCCCTGTGCTGTTTGCACAATCTGGCCCCTGGTATATTTGTAAACGTCAGGAGGACATGCATTAAAAGGTGGCCTCACAAGGGCACAATGTTATACAGTTTTTCTTCAGCTCAACAGGTGGCTTGTCAACATAACTGTAATTTTATATAGAGGTATTCAGAAGCTTTAGGGACATAGACTATGGCATTTCAATTATGTCCATGCCTTTGATACTGTGCTACAGTGTCAGGAATGGTATGGCACTATTTAAACTCAGTGTATGTCAGTATTGGCTACATGGTTATGTGCCGGGTGCCAGCTCAATGCTTTCTTGTGTCAATGACTGCTCATGCTGTGCATGTGGAAGGCAGCTGTATTAGTAAAGCTTGGGTTTCTTTGATTTGTTGCTAATATAGATGAACACCATTGTTAGAAACGTCATCATCCAACAGCCTGCTAGAAAATGCATGAAATACTGTCAGATGAACAAACGTGCTTAATAAGAGGAGGCCCATAGTGCAAAATAGTACCTTTGTCAATAAGCAGACCTGGCTAAAGCAGGGTGCATGAATGATGTGGTCTGTTTTATTTATTGCTTTTAGTTTCCGGAGCATTTTCATTACTGGTAGCTGGTAGGCAACAATTAGTAAGACTGAAGGACACTTTGAAGAGTGTGGTTAAAGGAATATGTTTTTAGCCTCTTTAGATCAAAAACTAGAGTGGTCTTAGAAGTGATCAAATCTAAAAAGGGGAGAATATTTTCTAACAGTCTGGTCCCCCTCTCACTTACACAGGATAGCTCTGTTGACTTAATTGATTTATGGCAGTATGTGTGATGGGAGAATCAAATCCAAGATACCTATTTTTGTCTCAGTGCCACTGTGTCCCTGGTGTATAAAGGGGGGAAGAATTAGGATATGATGACACCAAAATATGTTGTATGCATTAACTGTTTGATGTACCCTCATTTCTCTCTTCCAACTCCCTTTGAACTGAATGGGAGTTGTGCCCAGACTACAACACTGTACCTTTTTACAAAGAACAAACAATGAATAGGGTGCCCAGCAGTTCTTAACCAGACTAAAAACCCTACAGGTGTGAATCATTTCACCATCATCAAATACTGCTCCATTTGTGTGTGTGTGTGTGTGTGTGTGTGTGTGTGTGTACAGATCTGTGTATACAAACATAGAAATGCCTCAATCATCATTGTATTGTTGCATGGTGTCACAAGTTTTGGGTGCCCTGCTGTGCATTTCTATGCCTTATGGCATAGAAACCTTAACTCTGAGTTTTCTTGATTTCTGCTGCTTGGTTTTGGGATAATTACAACATCCCTGATTTTTTACTCTTAAATTATTGCTGTGTACTTTTAATCTTAAATATTTTTGTATAGAATCTGTAACTACATAGTATAATGTCAGATGGTTCTTGTTACAAAGAGGTTGAAGAAAAGAAAAAATAACCATTTTTGTACCTATTCCTTAGTCCAGTGGCTCTCAAATTGTGGTCTGTGGGTCACTGCTGAGTCCACGTGCTTCTAGCGTCTCCCCTTAATTTTCAACTGCTTCTTGAAGGGCCTGGGCAGCTGTAGCAGCAGGTGTGGAAAAAAAGGAGGAGCATTCACAGGGGCTTCCCCAAGGGTCTGCTGCAGTCCAAGAGAGGTAGAGGAATCCAAAGCTATTAGTATAAGAAAATCCAAATTCCGCCATGTGGGAAAAAAGTCAGGTAGCTGCTAGCAGGACTGGAGTCATGAGTGTCAAAGACAAGGAGACTGGGCATGATGAGGATGTGTTGAAGAGAGGAGCATATACTGGCAGGACACAAGATAGAACAAGTGCAAGGGAGCATGGGTGTAATTAGAGGGGGGTGAACGGCTATTTTACCCCCCACAATTTTTAGCATGTGGTGGACAACATATTGCCCACTGGTGAGCACAGAGTCTGTGCTGCACATATGACTTGGAATGAAGGTCCAGGTAGGTCTGGCATAGCTCAGCTGGGGTTGGGAGGCACAATGTAAAAAACACGGGGATAAGCTAGCTCCAATAATATTTAACAAGATAATTTAAAAATATAAAATACTTCCTTTCACATGTAAGTAATTTTCATTGTAAATCCAATTCACTATATAAAAATACTTCTAATATCGTGGCCAACTGAATTGTTGACTTTAATATACCTTTGGTAATTCTAGAATTTAAAATGGTAGTAAATTGTTATTTACAGAAGTAGTATTATTTGGGAAACTTCCAATATAGTTATGTACGTGTCTGATAGTTTATAGAACTTTTCTTAAATGTTTTTAATCTGGTGTGTTGTTTGCAGTAGGTTACGATAGGTTCAGATTTCCCATTGCCACCTCTGTAATGTGGGCTTTTTTCATTACAGTCAGTACATTTAAGATAACATTTTGGCCACCAGATCCATTGTTGCATGCTCTCTGAAATTGGTTCCAGAGAGCTAGTCCCATGGATTAATTCTGAGAATGTTAATTAAAGGGTTAAATTCAATGTTTGCCAACTTGCAACATACGAAATGATGGATCATTGTTTATAACTGGTGTATATAGTGGCAGCTCCATAAATAATGTACGAATGAGGATGATCCATAATCCTACCAAGAGGATCTTAAATGTATAACTAGATTCATGTTGTTCAAAAAGACAGGAAAAAATAGGCACAGTACAATTTTAAGTGTGTCAAACAAACCCCCTGGGGACACTGTTTCATTGCTGTTCATTTAAAAATACTGCAACATATGTTCCTTGATGAAGCAGACAAATCCATAAATTTGTAATAGATAAAAGGTGACTATCCATCTGAATATCAATTATTTGACCTCCCATGCTTCTAGTCAGGAGCATGCTGGTATGGGATATGAGCTAAATATTGCACCTAGTTTACATTTTAAAAGCTGTTTTAGCCTTATGGATGATAAAACTTATCCTAGTACAGGAATCATGGAAAAGAAAGCAAAACTTTTGCCATTTGGGTTAGCTACCTCCAGACATTGTCCAAGTCGTGTTACACAGGGGTAGAATTGAAGATTCTAGATTTTTTGTTTATCTGAACATTGATGAGCATTTTATCTAATTCTCTTGTTAATACAATATGAAAATGTCTCCTACAATAAATAATTTATTAGTAAGGTGAAACGAATAACATTTTATTTTTAATTGCATACCAGCATTAATTATACACAAAAATGGAACTTTAAATCTCTCATTGAATTTTGTTTTTCGGCTAAGTCTGCAAATTTCAGAGTTTCATCGTGTTTTTTAAACAGAAAGTTTGTGTCCCATTAAAGATCTGTATGATTGCTTGGTATAAGGTAATATATTTAACATTCTAAGAAATTCAATCCTGGATTGCATGCAGTTCTAGGTCACTGTAACAAGGAAGGAAAATCATAAAGAAATGACTTTTTCCCTGAGTATGTAAGATCTTTCCTGTGGCAATGTGCATTGCCTGTCATTAAAGTTGTTGTAGGTGGAAAAATTACAGGTTGGGGTGACTGCTATCTTTTGCAGTAGCGCTTGGTGCTTGATGGGTTTGACTTTTAACTTACTCCCCAAAGAACCAACCATTTGAGGGGGATATTCTGAAAAAGAGCTAGCTGGATTAGTGCTTCCACTCCTTCAATAGGACCTAGGAGCTCACAGCTTCTGTTCTGAACATCTTTAGCTTTATTCTTATGTTTTTCAGGAAGCACAGGCAGGGATTTATTGTTATTTGAGCTGATTTCACATATTAACACTCCTTATCCTGCTGCTGTTGATTTTGAAACCCATCTTACCTTTCAGTGAATTGGTCTCAGAAGGTTTCCAGAGATATTCTGGTAAGTGAAAGCCTGGCTATAATCAAGTTTAAGGTGAACTTGCATTAAATTGGTGGCTGGATTACTGGGATTTGCAGGCTACATGGCTCCACCCTCTTGACTGTCATCTTATTCTGCTTCCCAGTCTTTTAGAGCTGTGAGGGCTGATGATGGATTTAGCGGGTTTGTCTTTGAGCCCTCAGGAAAAATTCCATAGATATTTTGTGTTGGCACCAGGTTTGAGATGTGCCCACGTGCATTATGCTGATAGCATTCTGTCAGATGTACCTCTTGATTGAAATAGAATTGGTTTACAGCTGGAGTTCTAAAACTGGGGGTTGCTAGGTTATTACATGGGGGTGGGGGAGTTATGAACTTTAAGCCTCCACTCCAAGCCCCACTTTGCCTCTAGCATTTATAATGGTGTCAAATATATAAAAGTATTTTTTTCACTTACAATCACTTAGGGGCTTGCTATGTGAAAGGGGTCACCAGTACAAAAGTTTGAGAACCACTGGATAGGGACTCACCTAATGGGGTACACATTTTAAAAAAGTGTGTACATGTGTAAAACCAAAATTATACACCTAGTTTGGTATATAAAATAGTAATAAAAATACCCAGCAAAATTCTGCCATTTAACAAAGAAGGTCATTTATCTGACCCTCTGTAGGCCAGCTGCATGCATCTGCAAGTGTCTGTGGTTAATGTGACATCACCAGCAGATGCCCCACTTCAGAAAAGCACTTGGCATGTGTATAAGTGCTTTCTTGATTAGTGGTACATTTCTGAATTGAGGCCATTGTGCATGCTAAGGCTTATTAGTGACATGAAAGTGAGATCCACAACTTTAGGGTACTTGGAAGGAAAATAAAATGTTTTAAATCATGTGTTTGAATAATGCTTGCAATCTTGCTTATGGGCAACTCAGTACAGACCTCTTCAGCTAGTTAATTGCTCTTTAAATACTTGGGAATTAAGTTTAGGTGTCTTAATTTTCTGCATGCACTTTAGAGGGGAAAAAAGAAGATGCTTTCAACTCTTATTAGTCATCCTCACTCTAGCAGTACTCAGAGGCCAGCTTCAAAACCTGGGTCTTAAAGGTCCTTAGCTGTTATCTGAAGCAGGCAAAGCCCTTTCAGAAAATTCCTTCAGCTTTTTGTTTCACTTGGCATCTACACACTGTGTCCCAAAGAACCAGGACTAAATGATTCCTTTTCATGCATTTCTAATTGTGATTCTTTCTCCGAAGGGTCAAATTAGAGCTCCTGCATTCTGAGCTGTGGTGGTGACATTTGACAGCATTAGCTCAGTTCTACCTCGTGAATCATGTAAAGCAGCCACTTGGAGGGATTTTTTTTTAAAAAACCATAACTTTCATAGACATTCCTATGCTGACAAAGCATCTAAAAGACCTTCTGGGTTCTCAATGGCTTTATTCCAACGGTTGTTTTCTTAACTAGAGTGTCTGACTCATGTTTTTTCTGGTCTTTGCCTTGCCTTTTGTGTTAGGTGTTACACATCAATGATATGCAGATGTTTTTAATAAAATGTATTATCATATATACTCACCCCAGGTAATTATATATTAACAAAAATAAAAGGTCAAGAGCCCGGTCCTGCAGACACTTTACTGTATATAATGTTCGTGAGACTATTCATGGTAGGGAACACTATGTTTGGTACCAAGCATTTGCAGGATTGGACCTTTTAATTGTAGTTGTTTGAAGCTTTACTTAGGAACACCTGTAGATTCACAATCATTCACCATGTTTCCTAGACAGCTGGGCTGCTATGGGAGGATTCTTATCCTAAAGTAGGTAATGGTTAGAAGCTGCAATGAACAGGGCCGAATTTCCAGTTAGGCACAGTAAGCACATGCCTAGGGGCACCAGTGTTCTAAGGGCACCTTACCTCTCTTAAACTGTGTGCAACATGAAGGTCCCCTCTAGGCAAGGAAGGCAATGAAGATGCTGTTCTTTGGGACATGTTGGGTGTAGATTCAGCCCTGGCAATGCATATTATTTGTTCCTTTCAGTGAACTGCTCTCATGTAGCCAAAGATGTGTGTGGGAGAGGGGAAAGCCAAGGTACCCTTAAAAGTGTACAATTTGGTAAGCTGCTTCTGTTTCATATATGGAAGATACAATCTTCATGTTACAGTTGTTACAATTACTGAGCTATATCTTGCTGTCAGAACACCTACATGAAATCACGAAGGAGTTTTGGTAGCATACCTTGTAACACAAATATCTCAGTATAAGTAATGTACCCTAAATGTGTTGGGCCAGAGTCTGATTTCATTACCATTTAAATCCAGAGTGACTATATGAGAGGCAATGGAGTTATTCTGGATTTATATCAGTATAACTGAGAGCAGAATCAAACCCTGTTGGGCTATATAAATGTATTTTTTACTTCAAACTTGCAATTGTTTTTTAAAAGTCTGTCAAAATTTGAAAAACAGAGAGAGAATCAGATGGCATAGACAAGATGGCAGGCAGACATCAATGGATTGCTATTTTAATCTACTTTTACTAGTTCTGCTATCTTATTGCATTTAGGGCCAAATTCTGCTAGCTTGGGCTCAGAATAAGTAATACCTCACCCCTGGAGTTATTCCATTGAAGCCAACTCTTCTAATGTGCAGCTTTTTAAAAGTTGTGAAATTGACACCTAAATCTGAATAAAAATTTATGAAATTCGGGTCTTATTTTATTAGATTAGAATCCTGTTGCTTTACATCACTGGAAGTAATTTATGACTGTTAAAGTAAGAGTGATGGATAGGGTCTGGAATACGTGCGGCTTTTTCCCAATAGGCTAAGGGTTAGCTGTGAAGGTCAGACATGCTGTACAGGAAGCTTTTCTTTCTCTTTTGAATGCCTTGGTGTTTTTACATTTATAAAAGAGGCTGATTGTTTCTGAACATCTTAAAAAATGGTTTCAAAAGATTCTCTCTCTTTCTAATGCAATCTTTGATTTACTCTCATTTTTGTCTTTCTGTGAAAGTAGCTGCCATTGAACTTTTGAAAAGTTTTAATGTTACCAGCATTATTCCTTTTGTGTTGTAAATTGCTCATCCTTTTACCTCTGGTTTCAGTGGAATCACAGACCATGTTCCAACAGAATTTTATCAATGCCATCTCAGTGTTAATTTCTGTGTCTCAATTATCGAAATAAAAGATGGAAGAGAACTTGTACTTGATCTTGTATATCATCTTGCCAGTCTGGGATATTGTCCAGTGCTTTGCCCAGTCTTGTCTTGTTTTAAATTATTCTAGTGCTGGAATTGTATCAGTTCCCTCAGGAAACCATTCTACAGCTAGATATTTTACTTTGTTTAGCTTTATTCACTTTCCTCCCTAGATTCAGTCCTTGTATACCACAGTGATATGTGGTATGTAAAAGTCATAAATGAGAGAGGACCATCTTGAGCAATTTCTCTGCCTTCGGGATGTTTACACTTTTAGACAGTTATCTAATGCCACCTGAGTGATTGGTTGGTTAGTCTAGCTGTACCTACTTAGATCTCTATAGCATGTTCCTCTCCTGCATAAAGGAATAAAGGAGAGCAGTTACCTGAAAAGTTGAATGGCAGTGGAGGATGGCTAAATATCTCTACATCCATCCCTTGCACCATGGGACTGGTAATAATGTAGTTGGGAATAAAAGATTTGCTCTCAGAAATAGAGGCCAGTGGTCCATTGGTTGTAAAGCATCAAAATCAGTGGACCCTTAGGCAACTGTTGAAAAGGATTCTCTTTCAGTGCTACTGTCAGCCACCAGTGCTAACGCAGCCCACTAATGACTAGCACAGAAGATGAGTTAACATTCCTCCAGATTTAAACATTCTAGATTCAGAAACATGATTTGACATGTTATGATTCTGTCTCTTTCATGCTTATCCTAGGCTTTTATTCTTTAAATGGCAAATGTGCATAAGTGTTGATGCAGGTTGTATTCTTGAACATTGATCTGAAGATGGTACTTAAATACTGTAGTATAAGCATGTTCTAAATATCTAGATAAGTAGGTGTACTGTACATATTAGGACAATGAGTGACATTTCTGCTAAGGCAGGTAATTGTAGACAGACCATATTCTCCTCTATTGTATTAATATTTAATACACTCCTACAATTTAACTTCCTAACCTTTTTCTTAAATTTATGCTTGTGACTTTATTTTTTAACATAATCACAGTTTTTCAAATATTGATACCAAGAAGCCAGAGGCAGGGACTGAAGCAGGACATTTGATCTGCAGTTAAGCAACTTATTTCAATTATAAAAAAACCCAAAACCACACCAATTTGGCTTTAGTCCTAAGGAAATTTCAATATTTTAGAAGTAAGATTTAGAGGCACACCCATTCTGTAAAATATTTGATATATTCTTCTTGCAGTTGCTGTATTATGAATTAGTATATTGTTATGAGGGAGATTTTTTGCTACTTCATACTTATTAAGTATCTTCTCTTATTAAATACATCACATGCAGTCTCTGAACATCAAGGAGTCCTATTAACTTAATTTTGTCCCAATGGAGCATGATCTCTGGAGAATATTATCAGAATAAACAGTGTGTCTAATGAATTTTCTCCTAGGTTCATTACTAAAATTAGTTCTCAATTATAGGTAATCACTGCATAACTACATCTATATAAATGTGAGCGTACATGTATTATGATTATGCGTGAGGATACTTGTTTTTATCCTGACTACCCAGCACTATTTTCTGTGGGAGAGTGGGGGGACTTGAGCCTTTTAAAATAAACCACAGTGTGGTAAAGTGCTATAATACCACTCGACCACATGTTTTTGAAACAATTGCAAGTTCAGCCTCATGAGTGCAGTAGGACCACCTGCAGAATAATAAGTAAAAGTGCCAAAATCTGGCACTTAGACTGTGAACTCTTCAAGGTCTGTGTTGTCTTGTATATGTGAGCAGCATTTAGCTCATTGTTGACATTACCGTAGTAAAGTATTAACAATATAACCCCAGTTGCGCACCTCTCCTGGTCACTAACATTTACATTTAAATTGGTCAAAACAGGATTACGTATGTTCTGCTTGTCCCTTTCTTTGTTCTCTGTGTTGAATGAATAAATGGACCCGATTCGCTATAAGAATGAGACTCTGAGCCTTCAGCAACCACAGGTCTTTCAGAAGCACTAATGTAGACTCTGTAGACTGCACTAGCCACTGATGTTTCTGGCTAGTGCAGTCTACAGCATGGTTAGCCTGGCAGAAAGTGGGGGCAGGCCATCTGGGAGATGCAGCCACAATCTATTCCTCTGGGTATGTCTGTCCTGGAGCTGGAGGTGTAATTTACAGCTAGGGTAGACACAGCTACACTAGTTCAGATCAAGGTAGTATGCTGGAAGAAGTGTGGCCATAACAGGATGAGTGGTGGGACGGGACAGCTGCCTCATGTCTGAGACCCTAGGTATGTACTTAGCGTGGCAAGCCAGTCCTGCATGCATGCCATGGTGGCTACCCTTCTGTTTTTAATATGCTAGCTTGATAAGAGCTAGTGTAGCCACCCAAGCAGGGAATTACACCTCCAGCTCCAGTGTAGAAATAGCCAATGATAAGTCCTCAACTTAGCCCTTATTCAGGAAAGGACTCAAATACATGCCAGGAGCCATAGGCATGCACTTAATGTTAAGTGTATGCTTAAGTGCTTTCATGAACAGAGAAATATTTAAGCCCATAACTGGCTATTCTTCTTAATGGGGGCCGTATTAGCAGAACGGGAACAGTACAGGCATCAACACTGCAAACTCCTCCATTCCATCCTGTGACTATGACTGAGCCATGTTCTGGAATGAAGCTTCTAGGGCTCAGTAGGTAATCCTTCTCCATGCCAGTCATTGGCCTCTCTGCTGAGACTGCCAACTAACTGCCAGTTATGATGGTGGTTTTTGTGATATGGACAGGTGTTCTCTAGGAATTGGACCAAGATCACCAATTCATTTACATGGGACATTCATAGACAACAGAGAAAGAGTATTACTGTATGTGTAAATGTATTACTGTATATTTAGAATGTTTATGTATTGTATAATTAGTTCCAGTGGAATATACAGTAAAACCTCCATTTAACGGACTAATTCGGGCGAGGGGGTGTCCGTTAAATCAAAAAGTCCGTTATTTAATAATTAAAAAAAAAAAGAGCTGTCGGAGCAGCAGCCCGCCCGCCACAGGGTTGGGGCAGCAGCTCCGCAGCCCGCCTGCTGCCGGGACCCGGGCGGCAGCTGGGAGCCGGCAGGCAGCCTGCCCGCTGTGTGGACCCGGGCGGCAGCTGGGAGCGGGCAGCCAGTCCGCCCGCTGCTGTGACCCGGGCGGCAGCCGGGAGCCGGCAGCCAGCCTGCCAGAAATGGATCAGGAATGCATCAGACTTGCTCAGAAATTTTGTCCGTTGCATCCGAAGTCCGTTAAATCGAGGTCCGTTAAATCGAGGGTTTACTGTATTTAATTAATACAGTAATATATTTATTACAGCTAGATTTAACACAAAAATGTACAGCTAAAGGGCTGGACTGGTGTGACATGGATACTTTCTGTTTGTAAGCAATTTCTCCCATGAAACATGTTACAAAAATAATGTTGGGAACAGGAATGTGTAGTGTTGTGAAAGGCCATTTGTATCTGCTTTGTTCCTCCCAACCCAGACACTTTTTTTCTCTAGGCTAACTTACTCCCCATCCTTGAAGTCCAGTGCTCATGGACCACCATAGAGAGGCTGTCATGGGTTTTCAGGGAAGGGACGACAATGCAGTGTAAGTAGCATTTCCCCTTTTCTGTGCTTTTCACCCAAAATTCTGGAGGTCTGGATCCCCTCCATTTGCAGAAGTTTAGGGAACAATTGATCCAGGATTGATAACTGTAAACTGATAACTGTGACTGTAAACAAGCTTGTAGCTAACTACAGCACTTTAATTTTGGTTTAATATTAGAAGAACCTCACTGTTTAAATATTTTGCAGTACACTTGTAAGTGGAGTAAGGTCCCTTTCTCTGACCCAGTTTGCTGTTACATATTTGCACCTGCAAAATGAACTGTGGTGATGAGTTAAAGGATACGTTTGTCTAGCTTCCTAATTTGCATCTATGTAGTTAGAGGGGCAGGAATTCTGATCTGTGCTATCAGGTTCTGCAAATCTTAAATATTCTGAGTAGTAGAGTAAGCAAAATAGGCAATAGGAGAAGAAATAAAATAGTTCATTTTTATTTTGCCACCACTTTTGCTCTGCTACTCCTGCTGGATAAGATTTCAGAGACTGACAACATTTAATTCAAAAATATAAGTAGCCAATTCTAGGTTGCATATGCTATCCTGTGGGCATTTCCACACACCCCTAGTCCCTGAGTGTCAAGGGAATTTGCATGGTCATATCAGCTTGGAAAATTCTATTCCCATTTGAGTCTCTAGCTCAACACTCAAATGGCTGTTTACACCTGCCCAAGATTTTGAACATTTTGATCCATATTTTTAAGAAACTGCCCCTTATCTGTTTCACATTTCACTGCAAAGCTACTTTTAAAAACCGGTGACCCGTTCCTTACTTGCAATCTGCATAAACCTTTTGCACTAATTCATGTGCTGGTGAGGCTGTTGTACTGTCACACTAAGCTACAGCATTGGATGATGCTGAAATATTTTGAGTGACGCTGCATGGCATGGGGGCAAATAAATGTTGTTTAGAAACAGAGAGAACAATAATTCATGGGCAGCACTGATATGGCAGTGAAGTTTGAAAAATCTCTGTGGCTGGGCGCTCAGCTGAGCCTTTGAGTATCTAGTCATCTTAGGCATCCAGTTCAGAAACCCTATTTACAAAACACCAGGATCACCCATATTCTGCTTTGAAATTGCCCTTCATTTTCTGAGCTTCTAGACTTGGGCAGCATCCAGTGCAGTGTCCTTTGCAGTGCCCAGTGGAGGCTTTTTGGCAATTTTCTTAACATTTCTGTGTCTCAGTTCACCCATCTGTAAACTCAGTGAACCAATGCCAACTTCAGAAGATGACATGGTAATTAATTTTTGTAAAGTACTTTGAGATCCAGAGATGAAACATACTATTTAAGTACATGTTGTTATTGTGAATACTATTATGTATAATTTTTTTGAGATTTTTTTAATTGCCTGAGCATAATGCGAAGGTCACTCCTTAGAGTTTTAATGTAGGTTTGAAAAAGTTGTTGTTCCTTCCAGTACTTGATTAATTTTCCCCATGCTCATTTGCTTGATGTTTTTGAATTAACAATTATTTCTGATACATGCTGTTAAAATAAATTAGCTGCAAGGACTTTTCATCAAGTCAATATATTTGTCTTTTGCCCAGTCAAAGTAGTGCTTCACAGCACTTGCACCCCTGGGGTTTATCCCACAGATAAAAGTCCCATTTTCATAGCATTCAAGAAATTATGACCCTAGTCCTTCTCAGAAGAGCCCTTAAGAGGTATTACTTGATTACTGGGTTGAGGAGAACTGCCAAAGATATTAGAAATCCAGGAAACCTAATAGTTTCTAATTTTAAGAACCACATTGGGATAAGCCAAATTTCAGAGTAATTGTAGTGAGATTGATTTTGAAGTGCATAGTTATGCTATCGTGATGGTTTATGAATGAACCTTTATATCCCCCCATCTTTTCATATTCGGCCCTGCACCAGATTTATGTAGGAAGTGGATCCCAGCATACCACCTGGCATTCACAAAATATCACAAAATGGAAGCAGTCAAATATATTGTATCATCTTGTGGAGCAATTAGATGCCATTTTTTTTTTTTTTTATCGTTCCTTCTCTTTTATTTCTGTTTTAGCTGCTGCCTGCAGACTGGTTGTAAGACTCTGGCTGTTAATGAGACAATTTTTGAAGCATTATTTTCGTATTTTGACAAGGGTTTGTGTAGTGGCTTTCTTTCTAGTTGGTGTCTGAGTGCACTATAAATGGTTTAGATAAAGGCAACCATAATCCATAGGTAGAATATAGAGAGCTGATACACACAAGTCTCACTGGGTGCCACAAAGTATAGAGATAAGGACATTGTTGATGGGTTTTATTTCTGATGGAGGTGGGAATCAGAGGTACTATAATTGTACTGGTAAATCTGCTGTCAAAATTAAAAACCGAACTATTCAGTCATAAACAAGGAGTATCTGAATTTTATGTTAGAGCAGATTTAAAGGTTTAACTGATCAAGACCCATGGCTAACTTGGTTTTCCCCTCTTTTAGTTTGTAATCCCTGACTAGAAAGGTTTAATCTGCTATTAAACTGGTGTCTCTATCTCCATTGACTTTTGCAATTTATTATCATTGTTCTGTTCAAGAAGAAAGCAGTACAGATACTATTATGTTTGTATTCTTGTAGTCATGTTATATACTTCATAGAGCTCTCCAATAAGAAAATCTCTGCACTCCAGAATGTATAGTATTTCCCCAACATCTGCATAAATTCATTTATTTTTCCTGCATCATTTATAGCAAGAAATATTTTTCATCTCTCTATCCTAGCTCAGGTTGGGCACTGTAAAGAGGATTTGGCCTGGTGTATATATCTCCATTGCAGCCCCTTTCAAATCTAGCTTTCCATTTGTGCAGCGAAATAACTCACCCAGAGGGCTGGTTTGTCTCTTGGCCATATATAGTTTTGAGGGAAGCAGAAAGGAGACTCCCCCACCTCACTCAGCTGTACTGAGCGTGAGATGCAAGTGGGTTCCAGCTGTTGGAAAGCTACTGCTCTTGCATTTCTATTCCATTATTACTATTCCCTCTGGGAGTGTGTCAGCCAATGGGGTTGGGGAAGTATTGTGGAGTCTCTTCGTAAAAGTGATGGTCTGAGGGAACAGGAAAGGAGCAGAAGAGGATTGAGCAGAGGCAAGGCCTCAGTGGGAGAAGAGATCTGTGCTTTTGGAGCTTTAGGGGAGAGAGTAGGAGAGACTTGGGAGTCTGAAGATCAGAGAATCACCAGTGTGAATGGTTCAACCAACGTTTGTCTCACAGTATATCTCGGGTGGGAAAGACTCATGTTTTTATATTTTAAAATTGTTCCCTTTGTGGCAGGACAATTTAACTTAAGCAGTTGGGAGAGAAGAAGCTTAAATAGCCAACATAAACTTACAACATTTTATTGAAAATCATCAAAAGAAAACCACAGAAGAGAAGTCCCTGAACTGTAAAAGACACAGTTTGGACATATGCAAATTCTTGTATGCAGTGTTGTTGTAGCTGTGTTGCTCCCAAGATATTAGAGAGACAAGGTGGGTGAAATAATACGTTGGTCCAATAAAAGATATTACCTCACCCGCCTTGTCTCTCTAAACTGCAATTTCTGCCAGAGAAGCCGTTAACAAGTTTTGACAATGTAGCCTAGACAGCTGTCACTTTTATGAAAGGATGAATGTAATTATGGAAATCTCAAACCCTAAATAAATCTGCCAGAGCTCCCAGAGAGAATTTCTGAGGTTCAAAACTTCAAAAATTAGTGATTTTAACTTATTTTTGAAACCTTAATTTCTTTCTAAATAGAAGTTTTTCAAGGCCTATGGTGACAATTCAAGATTCGGTTTTGACCTCCAAGCCCTGACCCCATTCTAGTGCATTAGATCTAAAAACTTTTATCCTTCTCCTTTTGTTTCCTTCAAATAGAGGGTTACTGCTAAGAGTATCAGGTTCCCTCAGGTTGAGTTGTTATACTGAAAGCTTTTGTAAATAAATAAAGCAAAAAGCCAACTTGACTTGTGTGAGGACAATATAGCAGCATGACCCAACAGAGGGTAAATATTTAGACACAAAAATTGGACATAAGTATTTTTTTAAAAATGCATATGTAACAGGTCGTTTCTCTTTAAATGTGGAGAGTTAATGTTCTCATAAGCATCGAAAGGATATAGTATGCTCCGATCTAGAAGTTTGTGATGTTATCTGGGATTTTAGTAAATAAGTTGGTCCCAGCATGTAGATAAAGTGGGGGACTGGTTTCAAATATCTTATTTTAAAATATATTTGTAAATCTGTTTAGATCTGTAGAACGTTTGCAGTGATTATACTTTTCAGTTCATTGTATAGTGTCTTTCATCTGGGAATCTCAAATTGCTTTACAAACCATGAATTCAGTCTCACAACACTTTGGGAGACAGGGATGGTTTATTTCCACCATTTTGCATTAAAATCACAAATTACAAATCCAGAAGGGACCCTTTTGATCACATAGTATGACCTCTGGCATAAAACATGTCATGGGACTTCCCTGTATTAATTCCAACTTGAATTAGAGCATATATTTTAGAAAAACACCCAATCTTGATTTTAAAATGTCCACGATAGAGAATCCACCACAACCTTAGTAATTCAATGTAATTCAGTACAGTAAACCCTCGATTTAACGGACCTCTATTTTAACGGACTTCTGATGCAATGGACAAAATTTCTGAGCAAGTCTGATGCATCTGAAATCCATTTCTCGCGGGCTGGCTGCCGGCTCCTGGCTGCCGGCTCCCAGCTGCCGCCCGGGTCCAGGCAGCGGGCAGGCTGGCTGCCGGCTCCCGGCTGCGGGCGGGCTGCCGGCTCCCGCCCGAGTCCCGCAAGCGGGCGGGCTGGCTGACGGTTCCCGGCTGCCGCCCGGGTCCCAGCAACAGGCAGGCTGCTGCTCCGACAGCTCGGTTTTTTTTTTATTAAATAACGGACTTTTTGATTTAACGGACACCCCCTCGCCCGAATTAGTCCGTTAAATGGAGGTTTTACTGTAGTTCCAATGATTCATTATGATTAAAAAAGGCACCTTATTTCAAGTCTAAATCTGTCAAGCTTCAACATTTTGCCATTGACTGGGAAGTTGAAATGGAGGCAGAAACAGATTTAAGTCAAGTGTTTCAAAAGTAATAACTGATTTTGAGTTTTTCCTCTTTTGGATATCCAACCTGAGATGACTACAGCTCCCTTTGTCTTCAGTGGGAGTTCCTAGGTGTTCAGGATTTCTGAAAAGTAGGGGGAGATGTCTTTAGTTACTTCCACCAAAATTGAGGCATATAAAATCAGTAGTCACTTTTGAAAGTGTTAGTCCAAGTGTCTTGCACCAATATCACATGAAAAAATTTGTGGCAGAATGAAAGTGAAACAAAGTCTCTGTAATCTCACCCTATATCTCAACCATCCTTTGGTGCTTATATATTCTGCCTCTCGTTTGGGGACTGTAATTAGGCTTTTGAAAGGTTGTCATTTAGAATTTGTTCTAAAAGAAATATTGCATGAGTCGTATGTAATTTTTCTCTACTTTCAACCTGTAAATCTCTCTGGAAATGGACTCATCAGTTGAATGCAACCTTGTTTCTTTGCATTTTTTCTTGTTTGTTTCATCTGTTAGTACCTCTGATTTGCAAAAGTCACAAGAGACAAATTCTGTCCCTGGGATATTTTCAGATGTCAAAAATCATCATGAGATGTCTTAAAGCTCAATCATTATTATTTTTCACCTAATGAAAGCAAAATGGTAGGAAATGAGAAGAGGAAACCTCGGGTAATGCAACTGCATGGAAATCCATTTCTGCATATTTAAGGGCAGTTGTTGTGTTGGGACATGGTATGCATCATTGCTGCCTCTTGACAGGTTCACCATGGAGAGGGACAAATTAAATTCTTTCAGTTGCAGTTTTGAAGCTAAAAGTGTTTGACTGGTTCAGCCCCTGAATGGTGTTTAAGGAATAAAGGGAAAAGAGCAGGAAGTTCTAATTGGTAAATTACTCCTTGTTATTTAGTTTGGCTTCTAAGTTGGAAATTACGATAATGAGGAGCTTTGTGGGACTTGCTCTTGAACACGACCAGCAGGCTTTTTGTTCAATTATGATTTAATGTGAAGATATTAAAGGAACATATTGTAGCATTTAAGCCATCACTTACAATAAAATATTTGTTTAATAGAAATGATTTTTAAATCTCTCTCCCTGGATGCTTTTATGATTTAAAAATGTCTGAAGTATAGATTGCAAAGAAGGACTAAAAAGATCTTGTTACTTAGCATTTATCAAAGTGTGATGCATTTAGTAGCTGTAAGTATATAATTCACAGTGTAATACACCCCAATTGCTTTTTATGTAGAATAACTTAAGATGTTCTAAAGCATTAAACTCTGAAATAATTGTTTTATGAGATACCAAATGTCATATACATTTTAATAAACAGCTTTCACAGTAAAGTGCATGACTCCATTTACTAGTGTATTTTAAAACCAATTAAGCTTATTCTTACCATTTTTTTAAAATAAAAAGGGTTGGGGTTATAACAGAAAGCCATATTACCATGAAGGGTCTGATCCTGCCAACATAAATATACATGTTAGCAGTCCATATCACATGACTTACTCACTTGCATGATTGGGCCCAACATTTCTATTGCATTTGTCATTATGTATCATGCATTAAGTATAAAAAAATTACATGTGAGCACACTTGTAGTCTGCAAAACCAATAAAAGAACTACATGCATTGAGAGATGTATTGGGTGGTTGTTTACAAAAAAAAAAATTTTAATCCTCTAAATCATGGCATTTATTGGTTGACCTTGTCAAAATGCATACTTCCCTGAGAAATACAATGCAATAAATATAGCTTTTTCACTTTCCCTGTGTTTGTATGTGAGATACTTTTTTTTATTAGTGGTTGTAATACTGTACGAATTGCCTAGGAATCTTTTTGATCTATAACTAGTAGTTATAATAATTTAGTAGTAGCACTGTGCTCTGTACTTTATCATGCAAACAAAAGGTCTAAAGCTCTGATCCTTCAAGCACATGACCAGGGCCATAGTCTCTGCCCTGAGGTGCTGAACTCATCACTTTAGACATGATATCATAAATACAGTAACAAGCAATAGGGAGCGGAAAGAATGAGGAAGGACAGTGTCCAGCAGTAAGATCACACAGTTACTCCGCATGGGGCCCGTTCATGACTTGGTGATTTTAAGAAAAAGGATTAAAATAAAACCCAATAATTATTATTTACTCTCTGTGCATCATGGAAGAAGTTAGTTTTTAAAAGGGATTTGAGAAATGAAAGGGTAGTGGACTGGCAGACCAGAGTCAGCAGATTTTTATTTAATTTGATAAATTAATACAACAGTAGATTGAACAGCAAAAGTTAATATTTCCAGGTTGCATTATGAGATGTATATCTCCCGTTTCCCTCTCTCTGTTTCTTCCATGTCTATATGTGTTTGCAGAGCCAGTGTAACCACTAGACGAACTAGGTGGCCACCCCAAGATTTGGGGGTGCCAAAAAGCAGTGCCCAATTTTTTTTTTACACTATTGCTGGAAAATGAATGAATAAAGAAAAGAGAAATGTCATTGAATGTGCATTTTAACTTGTTGTTCTCTCGTACATTACAGCTATAGCCTACACCAGCTCTGCATTGCAGGCACAAGTGCACTGCTTCACTACTGTAAAAAGTGGCAATGACGTCATTTTTCTCGTCGCGCGCAGCCGTTACCTATTCTGACAGGCTGTAGATAATGCTAAGTTTACTAGTTTTTGGAGGTTGTTGACTAAGGCTAACTATTTTTGTTGTTTCAGATCTAAGACTCTAGAAAGTGCTGCTGCATCATTTCACTAATATTTTGTGTTAACTGTGTGTGTATGTTAAGTATTTGAGTGTACATGTTTATGTGCGAATATGCATGTGTAGGTTGTTGAAATTTGTCCTATTGATATTGTCAGTTGTATGATGGAATATCCACCATTGTAATTTTATAAACAATAATTGGATATTCTAAATATAGAATAAAATGTAGTAGATTTTGATATGAAGGAAGTATACGCGACTAAAAAGGGTGCAGGAGAAGGGGAGGGGGGGCCGGCGGGCGCAAGTTAGAAGTTTCGCCTAGGGTGCAAAATATCTTTGCACCGGCCCTGAGTGTTTGGCTTACTTCACTCACTCTAACCCTTATCAATTTTTCAATGAAAAGTTCACCCGATTCTGATAAGTTTCTGCATACAGTCTGAACATTAGGTTATTTGTTTTACCTCTCTGGATGGAGCACTGCTGGCAACACCACAGAGAGAAGTTGAATCATCCTGGTAACTAGTAGATATTAGTCTTGCACAGTAAACTGCCTTTGACTGCCATGCCTGAGTATTTATTTTCCAGTTTCTTGCACTGCAGACTATGGAGCTGGTACATTAGTTAATAGCTGTTGGTAAACTATTTATCTGTAGCTATAAATTGAATGAGAGGGAGGATAGAAATTGAATGAGAGGTTTTGTGGTAAAGGCACTGAACTAAGAGCTGTTCTCAAATCTGTCACAGACTGTGTATGATCTCAGCCAAGTCACTTTCTGACTTCAGTTCCCCATCTACAAAATGGAAATAATACTTTTTTCTTCCACTCTGTAGCAGGACGGCGACTCACCCCTGCGGCGCCTCCTGCTGGTTTGTCCATGAATTAGCTCACCAGCATCCGGAGCGCCCTCTGCAGGCCGATGTCCCACTTGCTGCTTGGGCCCCGAGTTCCTCCCTGGACCCCGGTGCCCTCTTCCCTTGGGTGCTGCACCCCTGTAGTACCCCCTCAGGTCTTAGGGTCTCCCCTCCCTGGGGAACCCCCACCCTCTATCCCCACCTTGCCTCAGTCTAGCCAACTGCCAGTCACCACTTGACCCCATTCTCTGGGGCCGACTGCAGTATCATTGCTATTCATCACAGGCAAGGGGGGTTGGCCTGCTGCTCTGCCTCAGTAGCCCTGGGCTGTCGCCTGCAACCCTAGTACCCTTTGTCGGGCCTTCTCCTAGGCCCTGCAGCCTGGGGGTTTCCAGGCTAGAGCTTCCCCAGCTCCTCCTGCCTTGTCCCAGCCCTGCTTCCCTCTAGGTACTCTATCAAGCTCCCAGCAGCCAGGCCTGTCTACCTCTGCAGCCAGAGGAGACTGTCTTTGCTCTAAGCTGAGCACCAAACTCTGGGCCCTTATATCAGGGCCAGCTGGGCCCTAATTGACTCAGCCACAGCTGTGGCTGCTCTGCCCAAGCTGCTTTCTGTTGCAGCCCTCCGCTGGGCTGCCTTTCCCTTGCCACAGCCCTCTGCAGGACTGTTTTAACCCCCCTTGTGGGGGGGCGGGGCAGCCACCCCACTACACACACACTCTCTCTCTTGTTTATGTAGTGTGCATGTTCTTCAGAACAGGAATTGTCTTTTAATCTATATCTGTACAGCCTGTCAATACATTTTTATTATCCACATAAGTTATAGTATGGGATTGTCATTTCTTCCTGTGAAGTAGATGTATCTGTTTCTTTCCATCTCTGCTACCAGAACTCTGGTCCATACGCTATTCAGCCTTCTCCTTCCCTACCTGCATTCCAAATGTAAATGTTTTATTCCTTTTCTTATTTTTTGTAGTGAGGAAAAAAAATACAAACCCCAAAATCCTTCTTCCATCTTTACTCAGTTTATTGCTCCTATGGAGTTTGCCTGTACAAGGACTAAGGACCTCTGGCTTTAATCCAGAGTGATTAGACTCTTGTGGATAAAACATGTTCTAAATGTGATAAAAAGCAAAAAGTATTAGGTGGTGACACCTTATGAAACCACATTATTTAAAACTAATAATAATGTGGGCCCTGAGCTATCAAGAGTCACCACACACAAGTACCTCTTCTCTTGCTTAGTTTTCTGCAGTTACTTTTTTTAGTTGGAAACTCAAAATTATAAATCAGAACTAGAGAACGTCTCCCCAACATTTACATTAATTAGGAATGGCTAAAGAGACTGTTGGGGGAGGTTTAATTTGTTCAATAAATTTTCTTCTGAATTAGGCCCTTTCATGCCAAATATTGGCCTAGAGCAAATATACTTAATGCCAATTTATAAACCTCTCAAAACAGGGATATATACTAGAAACACTGACAGATTCTGAACTATAGCAGTACTGCTGGATGCTGTTCTCATACAGTCTATTATTGTTTCAGTGTAAGTATAGGACCAGTGGATGATTCATAGCTCACTCTTCTGTCCAGAATAGAGAGCTGTTTCAGTGTAAACCCATAGGCAGTTTAGTTCATGTTTTATTTTGGTTAATCTGCCCCTAAAATAGAATAACAATTTCATTTAAAACAAAAAAACAAATAACCCTAAACACACTGTGATAAGTCAGCACAGCTGAGTTCTGGAAGTACTATTGCATTAATACATATTTTTGTAATATTTTAATATGCCATTTAAAACATTTTTTGGTGCGTTCCATTGAATTTACATGCATATGAATGCTATGTTATCAGGAAAGGCCTATGTGTTGTACATCAGTAGCCAGAAGTGGTCTGTTTTGAATTGGTCCATGCAGAAGGAAAAGTTGGTTCACATCAAAGGTCTGAGAAGCACAGTGTCACAAGTAAAATCAGTTAAAGCAGCCCTTGCTTTTGCTTTCACTGGAGACCTGAAGAGTATGTGGGTATTGGACAACTCAATTTACTTTGGCAGTTTACTGTCTGAAATCCCAAAGTGTTGAGTATGCTCTACTGGTGGATAGTTATTCTCATTTGGGAAGGTAATACTATTTAAGGAAAGAGTGAGAGTCAAAATAAAATAAAATTATCCTGTTGCATATGCTTTTGAGTCATCTATCTGGGGGGGTGAAATTTTGAAATCACTTTTATTGTTACATTAGCTACTCACTCAGTGGTAGGCAACATAAATTACCTATGGCTGGAATCTAGGCTGGAATTTTGAAAGGAGCCAAAGGAAATTAGATGCCCAAATCCTATTCAATGTCAGTGGGATTTAGGTCCCTAACTCTTAGGATCTTTTGAAAATCCCAGCCTTAGCCTTGTTGTATATTGGAGAATGGCAACTTTTTTTCTGCTATTTTTGCAAATTCAGGAGCTTTAAATCATCCATGTTGCAGAATCAGTTAATTATAGTTTTTTGTTTTTAATTTGAAAGAGTTTTAGAATATTATCTATTGCACATATCTGCAGATGGAAACTACTTTTTATAGCCTTTAGCAGACTGTGTATTATGGAGTCATTCCAATAGTATTAAATCCCACTGATTTCTGTGGCACTACAATCATCACAGTACCATAATTATGTAGTGTTTAATAGTCTTAATATACAGAAGAGGTAATGACATTGATTAGAGCAGTTACAGTGTATTGGTTAGTGAATATGTACTAAATGTTCTATTTCAGTCTATTTTGTGTTTCAAAGATTTAAGTTGTTCTGTGGCTCATTAGTTCCAACATGCAAAGAGGTGGATTGAAAAGGAGATGCATATAAGCAAGCAAATACATTCACCAAACAGGTTAAAGAAAAAAAACTTCCAAAAAACTCTGGTAGAGGAGGGTTGAAGTGACCGTGGCAACTGACCCTCATCACTAAGGCACAACCTGGTCCAATTTTAAATTTGGTAAAACTTGGAGCTCCAATGGTGGAGCTAAATTTGTGATATTCTGACAAAATCAAGTGTATTGCAAATTAGAAACCTGATGCTGCATTCCTCGTGCCCTCAAATCTTTAACTGACTTCAAAGGCTTCACACGGAATGCAGGAACTGTCCCTGAGACATGCACTTTGGGCCAGATTCTGACCTCAGTTAAAACCTATTTAAATCTGAAGTCATGCTATTGATTTCAGAGCCTGGCTCTTTGCCCTTAAGCAGTTGGGAAGTTCTGCAGGAGTGAGAACATTATCCAGAATTGTTTTTTATTTCCTTGTCAGTTTCTTTACAAGGTCAAATTCAGCGCTGTTGTAAATGGACACATACCTAAATTCAATAGAGTTGCATCCACTTATGATAATCTGGCCCATCATCTCAATGTTCTTTATCACAGATTTTTGGATGCATTGTGATGGAACTTCATTCTATAATAGATGGGTTCTGGTAACTGTCTCCCATTAAAATAATTGGGGCAAACTGCCTGGTTTCAATTCTATACGTGGTAGTCTGAAAACATGAGTAATAAGATCAGCAAAGACTTACACATAGACACACTAACTACTAGACATCACTATTCTAAATTGAGACTATCACAGAGATTGCAGTTTTGGTACTAACCGTGAGCATAAAAACCTCTCGAGCATGAAGAATTATTCTTTCATCAATGGCTGTGGTTTAAAAATGCTTCTGCCTCTGTTTTTTTCTACCTATGTTGAGGGAACTGTGTTTTCAAAAGTTTTCCATTTAAAAAAAAAGTGACTATATAAAACCTTTAGTTTCTTAATGAACAATTCTGCTTTTTGTGTTTATCATAATATAGAATCAGAACTCTTTCCTTTAGTTACAAATGTAAGTGTTTACTGCATCTTAGTTCATTTAGTTCTACATAGAATAGAGGAATGAATTGGGTTTTATTCCTTCTTTAGTATTGTCAGTTCCAATCTGAGCAAATTTACTAAAAGTAATGAGGTGAGTAATGTAATGCACAGGTGTCAATTAGGGCATAATATGAAGACCATTAGATTGCACAGGTGCTGTTAAGAGCCAAGAACTAGTGTTTAGTATGATGTGTACACTTAACTCTGTGTTTCCATCACCTCAGTCCCAGATGGTGCATCAGAATAAAGCAACAGGGTGTCTTTATCAAATCCAAATGGGCATAATTCAGACAAGACCGAAATGAAGTTGGTGAATTGGGAAAAGTAACTGGAGGAGTTGGAAGGGTAACATCTGCACCACTGGTTAAGGGCATGCACTTACCATTTGTGACTCAAGTTTTTATTCCCAGAGCTTTGAGATCCAGGGATGTTTTGGGAAGATCAGATAGGAGCTTTAATCAAAATGGTGAGGGGTTGTTTGCATCTTTCTGTCTAGAAGAGCATGACCTATTCTTTTCATTGTTGCCCTTGCTACCGTGATTTGTGCCTTTGTACTTTTGAAATGAGTTGTCAATAATGCACTCTTTTCATAGATTCCAAAGCCAGAAGAGACCATTCTGATCCTCTAGTCCCATCTCCTGTATAACACAAGAACCTAGAACCTCCCCAAAATAATTCTTTGAGCCTGTCTTTTAGAAAAACAAATAATCTTGATTTCACAATTTCCAGTAATGGATAATTCACCATGACAATTCGTAAGTTGTTCAAGTGGTTAGTTACTCTCATTGTTTAAATGTCTGCCTTATTTCCAGAATGAATTTGGCTAGCTTCAACTTCTAGCCATTATATTGTGTTATATCTTTCTCTGCTAGATTAAAGAACAGTTTATCAAATAGTTGTTCCCCATATCAGTACTTCTAGCCTGTAATCAAGGCAACCCTTAATCATCTCTTTAGTAGGCTAAATACATTGAACTCCATTTAACAGCACTATTCCAAGAGATGCAAATGCATCCTGCTACGTTTCCTGGTGGAGTCTGTGTGTGAAATTTTGGAAGATGCCTATGTCTCTGGATATGTAGTAAATATATAAATATTTTTGTCCTGAAATCATTACATTGCAGATTATGATGTGCATGAAAGCAAGAGCCAAGTTTGACTTTCATGCCCTGGTCTAAGTTTTCAGGATGGCTGAATGATCTTTATTTAGTTGAAAACGGAGCCAATTTGGTAATGAAATCATGTAGAGGTCAGGTGCTGGAACAACTTTTATAGTGGGGGTATTGAGAGCCATTAAACCAGACTGTAAACCTTGTATATGATGGAAGCCACTTCAACCCAGGCGGTGCAGCAGCACCCCTAGTTCTAGCACCTATAGTAGAGTCAATGAATAACCCCATAATGTCATTCTCAGAGTCACGTATCTGAGTATCTTTAAAACACCATAAAATAGCCCATAGTAATACCACTATCTTCTATGAAGTATTGTGGTGTTTGACAGCATGAAAATATGTCCAGTAAAACACACACTGAAGTAAAAAGCACCTAACAGAGGTTTCCATTATAGTGTTACTCCCTTCTACTGATGATAAGGTATATGCCAAACAGAATACAAAGTACAGGAATCTATTTTTATCACTGTATTCATTAGTCTCACAGGCTAATGAAAGTCTTTTCTCCTAATGGATAGCTGTCTGATTTCTCTTTCTTCTCACTGCATGGGAGTAATTGGGGAATGGCTTATGTTTATAACCCCCTTTGACATATCCTAAGGAAAAGAAAAAAACATTTCCATCAACATCAGCATTAAATTCTGTTTGGAAAGTACAGGCATCTTTTACATTTCTTTCCTGTCTTAAACAGGATGTGTTCTGTGTACTTTATCCTAAATATAGTCCACAATGTATGATCGGGCAATTTATTTTGAGTAGTAGTAATGGAACGAGTAACATGGGTGATTTGTGATGGCTTTCCTCGCTCTTTTTATATACACTTGAGAATCTGCAACAAGAACTGTTGCATTTGTAATGCGTAGTTTTGTACAGGATTCTGTACGAACCATCTCAAACGCTGGATTTGTAAGACATCCTGAAAACTATTGCTATTTTGAGAAGATTTTACTTAAACAATGGTAAAATGAGTATATGGAAATAAATGAGATCACTAAAGAATATTTGAAATGTCATGATATAAAATCCAATTATTTTTTTTTATGTAGGGGATTTTAAAAATCTTTGAATTTGGGCACCTTGTTTTGTTTTATTTGCCTTGTAACCAAAAATGGTGTGCTAGTAGAATGACATTAATTGTGCTGACTTTTGATAGCAATACTATATTTGAAGGGGAATTTACCACTAATGGTCAGATTCTGCTATACCTGCTCATATATTGAGTAGCACCTTACTTCACAAATAGCCCAATTGAAATGATTGGTAGTACTATTCTGTGTGAGGTAGGTTAGCAGAATCTGGCCTTGATTGACTTGGAATAATGTGAGAGGGAAATGAGAATTCTTTTCTTTTCTCTTTTTTTTCTTTTTTTCTTTTTCTCTTTTTCTTTTTCTTTTTTTTCTTTATGCCAACTGTTAATGCCAACTCCTGAGCATTACTTTCAGTGACATAATAATTAGTAATATCCACCATAAGATTCTGGTTGGAAAATATCATTAAGATTTATGGGTGTAATTAGCAGTTGCATACTTTGTCATGTCTTGTACTGAAAAATATTTTTACTCAGAACACCCAGTAAACGCAAAATGTTCAGCACAGCCAAAGTGTGTGTGTGTGTGTATAAAGTAACACGGTATGGCCATACAATATTTGGTACTTCAAAATCATTTACTCTAGGCTCAATTGTGTCTTTGCCATGAACCCAGAGTAAAAAAGCTGTGTCATTACTCTGCTCCAGAAGCACATCATGCTAAGTCACAATCTCCCTTCCGTTTCCATCACTGCAGGAGCAAAATGCATCAAGTCTTTTTCTGTGCAGCATATATGCCTGGAATGCCTGTGAAGTATGCTGGCTGGTACATTGGAGATACGGAGTCAAAGCTCACCCCAGCCATTGCCCTGTTCTTCCCCTTGCTGCCCACCTGTGTGAAGAGAGGATTGGGGGGGATGTAGTGGCTCTGCAGAGTCTGCTTCCTTCCCATGCTGTGGGTAACCAGTGCAGCAGTGTGAGGGGTTTGTTCCCTGTTACACCTCTGTGCTATTGCTCTAGCTGAGCTGCAATCTGGCCCTGTAACTTTCCTTCCTCTGCAATGGTGGTGGTTGTTTCTGGGTAAGCCTAACTCTGAAGTGAAAGTTTGGGTCTGGCTCACCGTTGCTTTATGTCAGTCACTCCACTGGAATCAAGAGTTACATTTGGAGCGTGTGGGGTGTTTGAAAATGTATACACAAAAACAATGACAGACAGCATATTGTTAGCAGTGATGCACCTCCTCCTCCTAGAGCACGTAACGTGAATGTAATAAACGTTGGGGAATTTGGGTCATTACTCCCTGTAAAGTAAATAGAATGATCAGTCCATAAATTAATAGTAATTGGGGAATAATTACTCTCTGTTTTTACTCCTCTGTAGTAATAGCTTGTACTAACAGACATGACTGCTAGATTAAATTTGTCAATATCTGTAAATCTCTGTTAATGTTTGATACACATTCTCTTTTCACTCCACTGTGGTGCAGCCACATTCTGCCAAAGCATCAGATCCATTAAGCACCGCCTAAATGTCTGTGGCTGTAAGTAGCACGGAAATCCTAAAAAAGAACAGGAGTACTTGTGGCCTTAGAGACTAACAAATTTATTTCAGCATAAGCTTTCATAGGCTATAACCCACTTTGTCAGATGCATAGAATGGAACACACAGTAGGTAAGATATAAAATTTCTACCTTTACATATTCATTCATTCTCTCTCTCTCTCTCTCTCTCTCTCGGCTGGTCTCCACTGGGGGGAGGAAGGAGGGATCGACTGTAGATACGCAATTTCAGCTACATTAATAACGTTGCTGAAATCGGCGTCTCTACAGCTGACTTACCTGCCGTCCTCATGGCGGCGGCGGGCGGCGGTGCAGTCCCCCGTCGACTCCAGCTTGCGCCTTTTGGCGAGCTGGACTTCCGGAGTTGACGGGGGAGCCGCTGGGGATCGATTTATCATGTCTTGATGAGACGCGATAAATCGATCGCCAAAAGATCGACCCCTCCCCAGCCTAGTGAAGACAAGTCCTATGGTGCCACAAGTACTTCTGTTCTTTTTACGGATATAGACTAACACGGCTGCTACTCTGAAAACTGAAATCATTGTGAGCTGTGTACGTCTATCCAAGGACAGAATTCGATGCTAAGATTGTACATACATGTTGGAGTTCTGATATCACATCACTTGAGGTTCTGATTACTATGGACGTCTCCTTGATGTGTGCGTACAGTCGTATTGTTTACATTTACTTGTGGAGTTATTCTCTCCTTGATGCAGGCATTGAACTTTTAGTATGTTAATGGAAGTTACTGCGCAAATCAAGTGGAAAATATAACTCATGGTTTCCTCTCTTTCTATCTATACACCTTGTACAATACCAAGGACAGCATACCAACATCCAGTATAGCGTGCTCTTCAGATCCAGGATTCCTTTACATGCAGCCTTCTTTTCTGTTTCTGAGCTGGATCAGATCCACATACAATTGATGGAATCCTTCATCGCTGCAGTGCAGATCATCTTACCAAGTAGACTGAGGAAGGAGGGAGGAAGTGATGAGTAATTAAACTTTTTATTTGGAGTGATTCATTGCTGTGGTACATTACAGTGCTTCTGATGTTGATCCAGTATCGCAATTATACTCAGTGTTCCAGGTCACCATGTCCAGCAGCAATTGTTGGGATCTAATTTTGGCATAGGGAAAGAATAACGACCAAGGGGGTCTCTCTTCCCCGTTTTCTGCAGGTTCCTTTGTTTCACCCCAGGGAATAATTTTGGCCCCCAGATTATCATAGGTGACAGCAACCCACACCTCAGGTGAACATGTGTATCACATTAATGCCTATGACATACTTATTCCTCTAACAGTTTTCTAAGTGAAAATCTGTTAAATACAGCAGGTGACCTTAATTCCTCCAGAACTCCAAGGACTCATACCCAATATGCCTCACAGAAGAAATTAATATCATTTTTGTAAATTGTTAGGCTGATGTTCTTTTGGCTGACCTCTTGTGGAAAACCCAATGGTCGTATTTGGAATTTTCCTTGTACTCATCAGCCCATAGTAAATGAATCTATGCTGAATTTTATTATTCTAAGCCAATGGGAACATGATAGTTCATCTTATCAATCAGCCACCTGTCAGAATCATCTGTATTGCTTTGGATTAGAACTACAAATATTTTTAAAGCCTCCATTATAAAGATGTTTTGTTGCATAGTAGGGAGTGAGGGGTGGGGCGGGGGGAGATGGGCAAATTATATTTCTGTGCAGAGAGTCAGCACAAGACCCAAGCACCATTTAAATCCTGTCTTGGGGGTGTCATGCATCAACCTTGTCTTGCCTTTAAACTCAAAAGAGGGGAGTAGATTAGATAGAATGAAAGAACCAGCTCAGAGATGGTTGTTGCTCAGAAACTCCCACTTTGATGATTGTGTAGCCCATGTGTCAAATTGTTTTTGGCAAATCCAATAGTCTTAAAAAAATAACTGTTTGAAATATAAATGAAAAATATTTTTAAACTTGTCTTAAGATGAATAGAGCCATCATCACTGAAATAACACTATTAAATTATCTTTAACTTAATACCTAGGATGTAAAATCATCAGTCATTTAATGAAAATATTACATTAATACTTCTGTGTTGAAAACATGGAAGTGTCTGTCTTCAGACCGTTTCAGTGACCTGAGAGGGTTTTCCCCCAAAAGGAATCATGTTTGCTGTTTGTAAAATCAGTCTCTGTGTAATAACGTGACACACAAATTTTAACACTCTATGCAACAAAGTAATTCCATTAAACAGGTCACAATTTATTCCATTTCTATGTATATTTTTGTGTTTTTAATCTATAGAAAAAATTAAATCCGTACAAAAAAAGTTAAATGAAACTTGTGCAGTATTATCGATGAGGGTCTGGTGCCCTATGTAAAATGAATGAACGGGTTTCAGCCCAGTTCCCAGTGGACAAGTATCCTTGTCTCAAAGCCAACCATCATAAATGGAAGCTTTAGCAGAAAGGCAAAGGACTAGGCAAGGAGAGTGAAGTAGCTTTATCCCAGGAGGTCCTTCCATCTGAGATTTGAGGGTCAATGTGCAAAAGTTTTCATTGCCACTTTTCATGCTATGCAAGTCTTATGGATAAATACAGCCATTCAGTATTCTGGATGTCATTGGCAATCTCACGAGTGCTAAATTTCATTAACCCCCCCTTCCATCGTATGTGTGAATGTACATGTTTAGTAATACTACTACACAAACATACACAGTGTGTAGAAAGCATAACAATTTCAGTATAAAGTGTGTTTTCTGTATAGAAATAATGGGAAGGACAGATTAATGTTTAGAGGTTGGATAGTCCTCTTAAAAAGAACAGTTCTATGATGAGCGTTTTAAAATAAAAGACCTTCTTATCAGTAAAAAATACCTGTTGAACATCACTGTAGAACTGTTTAAAAAATCTCTGGTATTGTTAGAGGTTAGGAATGGTATTCCTTGGAAAATGCAGTGCCGAGGCTCTGTATAATATCAAGGAGGAAAGATCTGTTTTGCACATTTGGGGAAAATCCCTTCCCAGAGCTGCAAAACAATTTGTTTCTGTCATCAGTGGGTTAAAGAAACAGTCTTCTTCCTGTTCTGTTAAGAGAATTTTTCCCCCTAATTGTTTAGGGAAGCACATCAGAGGAGGCAATTAGTCACAATTGACCAATGCTGCTGTAACATAGCATATTGTTATATATTTCTGTAGTACAGGAACATTTTGTGCATTGTGTTTATCCAGTACTAAGAAAACTCAGACTCTCAGATGTACTCTTGTCAGTTCAGAAATTTCTCCCAGTTCTGCCACCCTTATGCATGTTGAGTAGTATCTTATTTCACAAGCTCCATAGAAAGGCTCTGCTCATAAAGGTATGGTGGAGAGGGAGGGAGTGTGTGTTTTGACCATATGTAAACTTTAACTTCCAGTGTCCTGGGTTCAAAAGCTACATTTATTTGGTTCTCACCTTTGGGTCTGTGCACTACCGGATGTTTATTAGGGGTCTAGTCTTCCAAAGCAGGTATGTATGTAGCTTCAATAACTTCAATATGAATGTTCATGTTAGTAAGTATTACACTCAGTAATTAGTGTTTATAAGATTGAACTCTTAATTAGATACATAGCTATAGGATTCTAGACACTGAAAATGATTGTCTTCTCCTTCTGACTCTAAAATCTCTGAAAATGTATAAATCAAGAAGATGCAGTGGATCTGTTGGTCTATATGAAGTTCTGTAGCATCCAAGACTGAAGGATTATTTTAATAGCCAAGTTTAATATCAATTGGTTGTCTGGTATGAACATCTGCTTAATCAGTTAAAACTGATTATTTAAACATTGTAACTGATGTGCTTAAAACTAAGTTTAACAGTAATTTTTTGAGACATGTTATTAGTTTGTATCCCTCAACTCTAATATTGTTCTGGGGCTAGAAAAAGGCTGTGAGAGAAGACGCTAATTGCTATGTGAGATGACCAGCAGGAGTGGTTATAGCAGTTTGTGGAACTGAGAAGATGATGACTAGCACTGACACACATTTGATATATGTTGTGAATGTTTCTAAAACTTCTCAAACTTTTTTAAATTGACAGTTATGTTCATTATCAGCTTCATTTGATCAAATTTCAGGAGAGACTGAGCGTAAGAAAAAACACCCCTTTGTGCTGATTAGTTTGTTTTGTGAAGTTTCATCAATGTTGGTAGAAAAGTGTATTTCATAAGTCTTCAATTAGCCATGGAGATTTCTACAGACAGAAAATTAAAACATAAAACCAGACGGTTGACTGTGTTTAAAAAAAAAAAGGGGGGGGGGAAAGAGAATGAAAATAACAAATTGTAGTAGAGATGGGGATTTGAGAGAGTGCATGTTTGCCTGGCTTTGATTGATTATTTTGCATTGACTGTACTGAGCCATTCTCTGGATGGAAGTGTGAGCATTAGGGGCCAAATATAGAATTCTTTGATTCTGATCTCTGATCAGTTTTATACCATTTTAACTCCATTAGTTTCAATAGAATTATTCCAGATCTATACCAGTGGGAGATGCCCTGATGACCTGGTGAGGGCTTGCATGAGCCCATTGTTGACAGAGTTGGGCTTTGGGGCTCATACAGTTAAACCTCAGCTTTTGCTGAGGAAAAAGGTAAGTTTGTAGCTCTTTTCCAGGTACAGATAGCCCTGGAAATGTAAACTGGTTACTAAGTCTGAAAGGAACAAAGAATCTAGTGCTTCTTCTGAAGCAGGAGCTGGGGGACCCACAACCCCCCCCCCCCCCACTTTTCTGTAAAATCAGTCAATCAAATGTTAGTATGTCCCAAATAATCATTTTACCAGTCCTCCCTCTAATAATTCAGCTGGCCCTGTGCAGGGAGTTTGTGAAGTGATACTGATAGGTAGGAGTCAGTTGTGTTTTAAGGGGGCAGCATGAAAACTGTTTCACAACCCTGTGCCCCCAAATGTCTGCCCTTTCCAGGGCTGGCACTGAGCCAGCTTTGCTCATTCAGGCAGCTGTCATATCATGGGTGCATGCCTACAGGTGTCATGGCAACTGCTGCGAGGGGCTCCTACTTCTTGTGCCTGCTGCTACCACCAGCACTGGGCATGGTGTATTGAAAATGCCAGCCTTGCACCCCCATCTCCACACTGGCAGCTCTGTTGTATAGGAGAGAAGGGAGGGCCAAGCTGTGCTTCACTGAGTGAGCATGTTGCAGTGCTTCCATCAACCTGCTACCTGCCTGCCCATCCATCCTGCCCTGAGGTTTGATGAGCCATGATTGGAGGAAGCCTGTTGCCCCACCTGTTCCCTCCTCCTTTCGGTCTCTCAGTACATAGCACCTCTGGAGAATTGCTCCTCTACCTGATTCTTTAGATCAGCTAATGGAAAAGCTAGCAGATAGGTGAGGCCTGCCTGTCTGAAAAACCAAAGGGGATCTATTCCCCAATGGACTGCTCAGCCTGCCAGTAGAAGGGAGATGTATTATTGACTGCCATGGATCATTTTTGAAGGGTTATACCTTAATAAAATTTGTCAACACACCACTAGTGAGGCCACAATCAGGCCCAAAGATCTAGTGCATTGTACAGGGGTTGAGTCTTACACAGTGTCATTCATACATTCATATAATGTAAATGTTAGCTTTTTAGGCAACAGGATTGACTATTTCCAGAGACATGCTGAGAGACTAGATGGGAGATGATCTCATCTGGTATGGAAAATTCTCTGGGCCAGGTGCTCCATTTTGCTAAATCCACTTTGCCTGGGGTAAACGGTGCAATTACACCAGCCAGAGAAATCCAGCAGAGAATATCCCTTGTGAAAAAGGGGAAGAGAGGACATGTCAGGGAGGGGAAGGAGGCAGCAGGTCAAAGAAAGGGGGGAGCTGGGAAGGAGAGTAGAGAACATGGGGACTGGAAAAGCGAGGCTCTGCTAATCCTGACTTTCTGTGGGTGGAAGGTATTCCACGAGCAGCGTAACATAAAGCTGCCCTCCTTCAGCTTTAATTTAGTCTGGGTCCAGGCAAGGAAGAATCAAGAAGGTGTGATGGTATTCCTGTGACATCCCCCTTTAGCTAGTCCAGTGGATAATTGAGCTGTGTGCTCCTGTGTTCCCGTGCATTGGAGTTGTGTGCTTGGCCATTATATGGGCTCCATAAATTAGGCTTAGTGTTTAATTATTCCTTTTCATGGTCATGTAAAAATGTTTACAAGGCATGGAATAAGAGAGAATGTTTATTTGTATCCACACTATTTCCGAACCAATCCTGGAAGATGCAGAGAATGCTTTTATGTTGTTTCAGTCTTTAAAAAAAGACTTCTTTCTGCATATGAAAAACCTCTCTCCAGACTCTACTAGCTTATATGTCTACCACGCTCTAATTAAACGTTCCTGAATGAGCATGGCAGTGCCCATTTAAAACAGGAAATACTCTGAGGCTGCTGGTGTTTCAAGAGTGCCCATGTTGGACACACCACAAGGCCATCTGCTATAAAAGCCTATTGTGTTTATATTACACCCAGAATACTTCCAGAGGTTCACCTGTATGTGGAACTGAATACAAATTGTATTTATATGTGGAACTGAATACAAATTGAAACTATGATAGGTTTTCAAAAAAATTTAAATGGGAAAAATATCTGAATTCATATTCAGACACTAATTATGGACAAATACCTTATTCTAGCAGCCATATGAAAGAAAAAATTCAGGAGAGATATTTAATACAGTTGTAAAAGACTGAATATTTGCTTCAGTTTACATTTACTGTATATTTCAGAGATTGAATTGCCATATTTCAGATAAAGGATTATTATAAGAAAGGGAGGGAACTAGGAACACGAGTAGCAAAATTCACCCTTCAATGGAAATGGTGATTTGTAAAACCAATTTATTATAATTGGGCATGTTGCCAAAGGTCTTTTCGGTCATTATCCTGGGAAGTATACCTATAGGTTTATCCTAATAAGTATTAACTGCCTGCATCAACCTTTTAACTTGGGTGGTAACTGTGGATGTTTAGTATCTTTAGCTAATGCTATATTACTAAACCCAGGGTACTACATTGTATAAATTGCAAAGCCAAATGGGAAAAAATTAGTAGCATTTATTGATTGCCAAGCATTTGTTTGTTTCAATAGTATTTTGATATTACATTAGGGCTCTATCTGTTCTCTGTAAGTATGGTCTGGTATTTCTGATTACTTCATGTTAATGTTCTGCATAAAAGAGATGATGAAAGATTGACAGATAGCTCCCCTGCTCCTGCTTTATCTCAGTGTCACAGGAACACATTTCAGTGATTAAAGGGGACAGTTTTGTGCCTTTTCTTTATTTTATGCTAATTCAGTAAACATTTTGTATTCTCCCCTCAATAGAAACTGAAAGACAATTATAAAATTTCTTTTGACAGCTTAATGAGGCAGTAACTACTTAAATTCACCTGCTAATCATTTCCTTCCTCATAACTAAAGTTATAAGCCACAAAAACTTCATTCACTTCTTGATTGCAAATGTTATCTATACAGTCTTTCAGTTGGTTACAGTTGCTCTCAAGAGAAAAAAACGTAATATTTATTTGTTAAGCACTGAAAAAAACCTAGTATGGAAACTGTTTGGTAAAAGGTTGCATAGTCACTATTTCAGTTCTGCATTAAGGGAGGTTTAGTAGCAGAGACCGAATCCTGCCTTTGTAGTTCATAGAGACTACATGATAGTTTTATTACCTCTGTGGTGGACCTCCACTGAAGCTAATTCTTGCACCAGATTGTCTAGAAATCTGTGGTGAAAAAGCCTGCACAGTAAAACTGGTGACCATTAAACTAAATCATTCATTAATTTCTCCTCCCTTGAGAAGAAAAGTAATTAAACTTAGTGACCTTCAGTAATGTTATCTATCTGGAGCTCTGAGGTTTTTGGTAAAGCTTCAAGTTCACGTTCTGTATTTGGATATTTAATCCATCTCTGAATGTCACAATCCTCACTTAACTGCTATTGAGGCGTATGTTGCTCTGGATGTTGTGGTATCTTTCTTGAACAATACCGAGTGCCTGGAGGTGATTAAGAATATGGAAAAGAAGCTTTCATGAGGACATTGACATCTGTCTTTCTAACCAAATTCTCCTACAGATTTGGAATTCCAATGCTGCTGAGCTCCTTGGAAATCTTTTGGATAATTGCAAGATTTTTTTTGTCTGAACGGCATTCGGTGGGATGTGTTTAGCAAATGTCTTCCTTGTGGTGTTGTCAGTCAATTTTCAGAAGAATCAGGCTTGGTATTTGGTCATTGTTGAGCCTGTGAAGATGCAGGACTGGAGTAAGTGCTGTCATAAGGCATTTGTACAGATTTATGTGTGACCATAAATGTGAATTGATTTTTTTTAACAGTGAAGAAATGAAACCTTCATAGGAGATTAGGAGATGCAATATCGAGCCTAGTTCTTTACTAATGTACGCCTCATGCAACCTTATCAATGTGAACAGAGTGATACAAAGTGTAACTTGGGTCAGACTTAAGATACTTGGGCAAAATTTTCAAAGATGAGTACCTAAAGTGAAGCACCTAAATCCGTGTTTAGGAATCATTGGGAGGTCATCTAATCCAACCGCCTGCTCAAAGTAGGACCAACACCAACTAAAACATCCCCGCCAAGGCTTTGTCAATCCAGGCTTTATCAATGTTCAGCAGGGCTGAGGACTCACTACTGCTACTGAAGTAAATGTGAGTAGGGACTGCACAGCAACTCTGAAAATCAGGCCAAATGTATTTCGATGACTCAATTTATTCATGTATGTTTGAAAATATTAGCCTTTGCACCTTTCTTTTTCTGAGCTAGAATGTCAGATTCACCTCAGATTAAAACATTATATACTCTTAATCTTCAGACATTCTGAAACTACAGCTTCATATTCTTACTCTCTCTTTCTCCACCCAAGTGCACACACCATGGGGTTCACTAATTCTAAGAATGAGAAAGCAGAAAACATGGACAGTTGATTCATTATGCCTAATAGATCACCACGTCTGACTCTCTAACTTGACATGCATTTTCTACACCATCATATTCTTGTGTAAAGGGGGCCATTTGGATTTCCACAGTATTGAAATAGTTTTGACAGGGAGCTTTACAGTTTCTGGAAAATAACCATGTGCAATGATTGGGAAAAATTATATGTTGTAAATTTAGTGAAGAAAAATGTGGCAGAGCTAAATTGAAAAACCAGTGTTTACTGCATTCAGATTCTCTGAATAAATATATCTGCATTTTTTTCCTGTATTATTTGGCGGTGTTGTATTCTGGAGTTGAGAAGGGTGACCCCCACCTCAAACAGCAGAACCTGGGGGGAGGGATAGCTCAGTGGTTTGAGCATTGGCTTGCTAAACCCAGGGTTGTAAATTCAGTTCTTGAGGGGGCCATTTAGGGATTTGGGGCAAAAATAGGGATTAGTCCTGATTTGAGCAATGTGTTGGACCTCTTCTGAGGTCCCTTCCAACTCTGAGGTTCTATGAACCTGATGACTTTTAGTCATCCTTCTAGCTTTTCAAATCATTTAACAAGAAACACTGTTAATTAAATGATCAGTTAAAAAAGCAAAGCAACGTAACCCACTTTGAGTTCTGGGTGATCATTATTTTTCCTTTTAAGTATGTGTTTCCACTGTATTCTGTGGATTCTTTCACTGACACTAGGGGCACTACTATTTAAGCATAGTGGTACTCCTCAACATTTCTCCCACGCTACCCACCATATCACTGTAATCTGCAGAACTCATCGCATGCTCCTTAAGCAGCCAAAACTCTTGTTGCATTAAATGAAACTCTGGTTGCTATAGGAGTAAAAGATTAAAAATGAAGCACATTGTCTGCTCTTGAAAGAAAGAAATAAGAATTACAAAGTTGACTTTGTGGCTTGGCTCCCATGTGGAAATATATTAAAAGCTGATTGGAATTGGCTTAACTTTAGGCCTTCCAAAGAAACCAATGAGTGGGGTGTATCCATCTATATGTGGAGAATCGCATCATATGCCATGCCCATTACTGAGGAAGGAGAGTTAATTTTTACACAGTAGGAAGTAGTGCAGTGGTTGATCATTATGTAATACTATGTCTTCTCTATTTTGTTGCTGAGCAAGTGGAGAGAGAAAAGAGGCAAGTTCTGGTTCATTTGGGTTTCCATCCTCCGTTCTTTCCATCATATACAGTATATGATGCACAAATGATGTTTTGTTTTTATATACTGTGTATGTATGTGTCTATATGTGTATATGCTTGCTCAGACCAGCATCTAAGCACAGAACATTCATACAGGCTGTTGCTTCAAAAGGTATAGGGACTGTTTATAGGGAGTAGCATTTACTGTTGGTATATGGCTTCATGGGTATACATGCAGATCTTGCCCACTTCCACCATGACCACATAGAATATTAGGTTTGGAAGAGGCCCTTGGGAGGTCTAGTCCAACCCCCTGCTCAAAGCAGGACCAACATCAACTAAAACATCCCAGCCAGGGCCTTGTCAATCCGGGTCCTAAAAACCTCTAAGGATGGAGATTCCACCACCTTCCCCAGGTAACCCATTCCAGTGCTTCACCACTCTCCTTGTGGAATTGTGTTTCCTAATATCCAATCTAGACTTTCCTCACTGCTACTTGATACCATTGCTTCTTGTTCTGTCATCTGCCACCACTGAGAACAGCCTAGCTCCATCCTCTTAGGAACCCCCCAATTCATGTACTTGAAGGCTGCTAGTAAATCCCCCCTCACCTTTCTCTTCTGCAGACTCCCTCAGCCTCTCCTTGTAAGTCATGTGCCCCACCCCCCTAATCACTTTTGTTGCCCTCCACTGGACCTTCTCCAATTTGTCCATGGCCCTTCTGTAGTGGAGGGACCAAAACTGGACACAATACTCTGTGTGGCCTCACCAGTGCCAAATAGAGGGGAATAATCACTTCCCTTGATCTGCTGGCAGTGCTCCTACTAATACGGCCCAATATGCCATTGGATTTCTTGGCAACTCCTGACTCGTATCCAGCTTCTTGTCCACTGTAATCCCTGGGTCCTTTTCTGCAGAACAGTCTCCAGTCTGTAGTGGTGCATGGGATTCTTTCTTCCTACGCGCGGGACTCTGCACTTGTCTTTCTTGAACCTCATCAAATTTCTTTTGGTCCAATCCTCCAATTTATGTAGGCCATTCTGGACCCTATCCCTATCGCTACCCTCCAGTATATCTACCCTCCAGTATATCTACCTCTCCGCCCATTTTAGTGTCATCTGTGAACTTGCTGAGGGTGCAATTAATCCCATCATCCAGATAATTAATAAAGATGTTGAACAAAACCGGCCCCAGGACTGACCCCTTGGTTCACTCTGTTTGATACCGACTGCTTTAGTCCTCCCTGCAATATCACAAAGTACTTCTCATCTGTCCATAACTTTCTAGATGAGGCAAAATGGGACTGAAAACTTCCAATATGGACTCCCACTGCCGCTCACAGGTTTCTTTCATCAGTGTATATGCATTATTAGCCAGAATTTGGCTTATAATTATTTTTTTGCTTTAATAAGATAATGAATATGGTTTATGCTAGAAGGGGAGCTAGGTGCGGGGTGTCCTCTGAGCTCTTTCCTATTTCCCTCTCAGTGGCCCTCAGCAGGTTGACAAATCCTTCTGGCTATAAAGAACTAAACGCAACTCCCACTGAATCCAGTGCTGGCCCTGGTTTGGTGAGAGGGGGGTCTTCCAAAAAGGATGTGAGGCATTCTTTCCCCTAAGGAAGTTGAGTGTACAGCCTCCATGGAGTTCTCAGTTATTGCCAGTTTGGAATTAAACTAAGGACCTGAATTCAGATTCTCTATGTGGCACACCTTAATGCTGTCACTTGACCTCCCATATTGTTGTACTGCTTTGAATGAAGATCTGATTACATTCATGTATGAACATGAGACTTGTAAAGTTCTGTGTCTAACAAACTTCATTACAAATAGTCAAGTTCTGCTGTCTTTACTTTCTTCTTCTTGGACCAGGGCAGAGTAATATTTGAGCTGTGAGCATGTTATTGCTCTTTATTGAGCTTGGGTAAGAGTATCTTGTAAAGAATTTAATTGCTAAGGGAAATAATAAAGGTTTTAATAATATAAAAGGAATATGTTCCATTTTATTTATTAAAAGTTTTCTTTTGTGTCCTTTCCGTCTAGTTGCAACGTTGCATGTTTTTATAAGGTCAGATGTAGTGAACTGTTGGTTATGAATTTCTCATTGGGGATAGAAAAAGAGAAATGCCAATGGTAACTGAACAGAATAGTGTGTATGAAGGGAAGGCCCAGGAGAAGCTGAGAGTTTGAATTTCCATGGGGGACAGCCAGATGTCACTTTGAAAGGAATCTTTTGTCTGTTTCTCTGCAGGGTAGAGTGCATTTCATGCAAAGTGTAATAAACATATGGAAAACATTACTGAGAAGCCTGTTGAAGCAAACGGTATAAATTAGGGCTTGTCTACACTTACCAGAGGATCAACACTGCAGCGATCGATGCAGCAGCAATCAATTGAGTGGGTCAAGTGAAGACCTGCTAAATTGACTCCTATACTCCACTTGGTTGAGAAGAGTAAGGGGAGTCAATGGGAGAGCATCTCTCATCGATATTATGTAGTGTAACCCCTGTGGTAAGTAGATCTAAACTACGTCGATTTGAGTTATGCTGTTCACATAACTCAAATTACGTACAAGTTACATAAATATGTATGATCAAATGAAATAATCATGCTTTAATAGCCTTCATGTTTAAGGACTTGCAGGGGGTTGGAGGTCTTTCTGTAAGGAGATGAACCATTTCAATGCCCAGTGAAGTTAATGGGAGCTGAGGCTGGCAGAACCTCAGAGGACAAGGCCCATAATGTCCTCTATACTGTGCAACAGAAATTATTATTTTTAAAAATTCATATTCTAGAAAAGCACCTTTTCACTTTATATGAACATCACAAATCAAGCCAAAACAATTTTATACCACACTCTTCAATAAAGTGTGTGCGGGAGAGGGCAGGAGAGAGGAGATCAATATCTACAAAAACAAGTAGGATATTTGTATATGACATAATGTATAAACATGTCTGTTGAAATACAGGCAAAGCATTATCTTTGTTGAAGACTAACATTGTAATTCTGGATAAATAATGCATTCTCATTCAGATAGATTGCTCTTTACTAGAAATGCCTCTTAGATCCCAATACTAAAATCAGAACTGTGTGGGTAAATCCTTACACCCAAACAAAATCCCACTGAAGTCAGCGAGGCTCTGCCCAGGTGTCAAATGATGGGTGTGATTGCAGAACATGGTCTTACCCACTAGAAGAATTTCTGGACACTTTCTCCTGTGTATTCATATGGACCCTGATTCAGCAAGGTATTTAAGGACAACAGTAATCCTATTAATTTCATTTTGACTCTTTTTCACATGGTTAATGTGGGAGGCATGTGCTTAAAGTTAAATGTGTACTGGGGGTCTTGCTGAATCAGGGCCTTAAACAGGATAAAGAAAACATTAGGAGCACATTGTGGCTGGCCTCTTTGTGGGTACGCAAGAGGATTGGGGCACAGAAAGAGCTTTTCATCCTCTTGCCTGCTCTGCCCCCGTCCCTTGGGACCTTCCACAGTTATAACCTTTGTGCTAGTCTGCTCCTTAATTGTCATAGCTGTAAATTATTCTGCATTTACACAGTGTAAAATCTGGAATTTCCATCTCCATCTGTTTTAAATCTGGAATGAGATATAGGAATAGTGTCCTTTAAGTTCAAGGTTGATTGTGTGAGACCTGGAAACAGATCTCCCTATAATATATAAAGTGAAAAGGTGCTTTTCTGGAGTATGAAATTTTTAAAATAACTTTTGATGTCGTACAATAGAGGGGACATGATGGGCCCACTCCCGTGAGATTCAGCTTGCCTCAGCTCCTGCTGACTTCATTGGGAACTGAGGAGACTCATCTCTGTACAGGAAATGCACGGCACCTGGCATGACTAGTCCTGACACATGAAGAATATATTGAAGCATGGTTATTTCATTTGGTGTGCTGAAAAAAAAACACACCATGCTGAAGTATCAGCAGAAGCACCCAATCACAATTGGGAAGAAGAAACAAAGGTAGCGATCAAAGTATACTTCACAATAATGTATTTCATTGGTGCAGAGGCAGAAAGAGAGGGTAAAGATTCTGATTTCAAGCTTTTGTGAATCAGGAATAGTTATTAAAGTCAATGGACAGAAGTGAAAGAAGAACTAATCCCAGTGATAGCTATGGAAAGGACATTAACTAATTAACTATCCTAGCATAGGTGTTCAGACAAGTTTTGTTAACATTAACATTGACTCCAAACAAATGTACCCAATTTGATTCCTTCTTTAATCTGTCCAGGTCTTTCCTCAGTGATGAATGCTCCGAATTTGCTGAATTCTTGACTTCTGAAACCTATCAAACCACAAACTCTAACCCCTATCATCTGCAGTTCTGAATATTCCCAGTATGCTTATGTCATCCATATGGAGATTAATGGTAACTTTCTAACGATTCATGTGCTGATGACTGCAGAAGTACCAAATTAACTTGACAGGCTTTTCTTGTGAGGAAGAGCTCTGTGTAGCTCGGAAGCTTGTCTCTCTCACCAACAGAAGTTGGTCCAGTAAAAGATATTACTTCACCCACTTTGTCTCTCTAATATCCTGGTACAACAAGGCTTCAACAACACCGCATACAGGCTTTTCTTATAGCATTTCAGACCACACTAAAACCAGGAGTACTGGAAATTCTGTGTTCTGTTCTCACAAGATTTCTAAACACTACCCTCGTCTGAATGTACAGTACGTGTTTATCACTTGCACTAGTGCTATTCCTACAGAGCATGCAAAGATGCACTTTACAAAGGGCCAAATTGTCAAATTCAGGCACAGGCCAGTCAGTGTGGGGCTGTGCTCACTGATGTGAGCTTTGGAAACTCACCTGGCACATGGGCAAGTGTGGACCAAAGGCACCCTCTGGAAAGGTGTAGTGTGGGCTTCCCTTCATGGCAAGTCATTCTTCCTCCACAGGCTGCTTACCCTGCACACTCTTTCCCCTTTGGTGGATTAATGCCCATTGGGATATTAGAAGAGAGCTGTCCTTGCTCTCAGGAGAGTGTAGGGATTTCAGCTGTGTCTAGGTCTAGAGTATGTGCTAAAGGGAAACGGATGCTTGCATCCTCTCCCAGTTAAGCACCTTTGCCAGCACCAAGCACACTCTCTAGCCCTAATTCATTAAGCTTCTCAACATTGCTATTCTGCTAAAAGAACCCAGGTGTCCTAACTCCTACTCCCTTTCTTTGATCACCAGACAATACGTCCTCCCTGCTCCATGATTCAAAGAGTGCTGCACTAGCCAAGGCAAGTGGATCAATGGGGCTGTGTTTTCTTTAAGCCGTTAAGTTATGAAATGCCTTAAAACAGAAAATAGTTTATTTTTGGTTTAGAACAAATATATTTGCCTTCACTGAGATGAATGGAATTGGCCATGTGCACTAGGTTCATTTCCAAAATGACCCCTGCATTACCTCATGGTTTTTGCCCACTTCTATCATAAGGAACTTTCTTGAATTTCTCTCTCACTATTTGTATATGACATAATGTATAAACATGTCTGTTGAAATATAGGCAGACCATGATCTTTATTGAAGTCTAACATTGTTGCCTTCGTGAAATGAACATACTGCAAGGTTTTATATACACAAACCTCTTCTTGGTCCATTATTTAACAAATATATATGTACAGCATTGAAAAATACACCATCTCTCTGTCTAGACATGTAAATATTTGATTTGGACGAGTCATGCAAACACTGAGTTTTCTAAATGAGCTCAGCACGGCCTTTCCATTGAGTCAAGTTGCTAATCTCTTCTTTTCTGTTAGGTTTACCTTTCCCAAGCAAGGCATTTTGTTACAAATGAATTCCTGCACAAGATTCCTGCTGGCGAGTCTGAACTCACTGTCCATTTCCTGTTTACCTTTAAGACCCCCCCAAAAGGAAAAACATTATTATAAAGCAGCTGTTACACAATACCCTCTAGACAAAATGCTGGTGCTACACCACATTGCTTAGTAATCTGACTTGTTCATTTGCCAGACACTGATTTCTGAGGGGAAAAAACCAATGCTGGCATAAGGTGCCTGATGCGTCATGTCATTTTATATCTCTCTGTAACAGATTCTATTTCTTACTAACAGATGAAGTGATCTGAGCTAAATTAGTGGGGTGCTCTAAATTTGTTAAACCAAGAAGTACAAATGACGGAGGCACTTTCAAGCGGTGGTGATGATGACGGATGTAAATTTGGGATCAAAGCTAATTCATTACCAAAAATACTATTTATTCTGAAAGAAAAGGAAAATGATATTGTTGGAACATCAGTGGTAATTAAATTAGATTCAAGCCTGCTTCTTGGCATGTTAGAAGATATTCCAGTAGCTTAAAATGCAGCAGGTGGTAGATGGGCATTTGCTGGATTTTGCTTAAAAAGATGATGGTGTCAAAACCAAAAGCATCTCAATAGCCAGATGTGTTAGGGGCATTTGGGAGACTACAATTCTATGTTTCCTGGTGTAGTATTCCTGTATCCTCTGTTCAACCATCAATTCCTTATTCAGGGTGAAAAATGCCATTGTCTTTCTGTGTGCAGACACTTACCCACATGACAGCTTGAGTCTTGCAAAGCAGGTATCAGTTTAAGTAATTTAGCACCACTGTAGTCTGCTTAAAGAAAAGCAGCACACTATAAATCCAGAAAGCTTTTCATGAAGCACATGATTTTGATGTAAAGTGCTGTCTGGAGCAACAAGAAGCCTTCACATACACTCCACCAAAGAGTGATAAAGTACCTCTGTGTAGAGGAGCCCTTCACAAAATCGATAGACCATCTGTCCCTCAGCGGATGTTTTTGCCTCATCATTTCGAATAAATGTCATTTGCTGCTTTAAAAATGAAATTTGTTGTTTACTTGGGACAATATAATTTCAATTAAGGAAGTTCACGTGTCCCACAATCAGATATAACATTGAGTTGTTTAGTATAACTGCAGCTAGGATGAACTCCTGGGCAAGTTTGTCAGTCATGATAAAATGCTATTGTTTTAATAAAAAAAAAAGTAGGAGATGAAATAATAAGTCTAAAACATTTAAACAAACAAGCTGACCGTAATCCTCCCTGGTTAGTTATACTTTCTACATGTTTAATGCAAACAAATATAGCTCTGATTTAACTCTCAAATATTGTAGATAAATATACAGTATGTGTCCTCAGTAAATAGTAATACAGTAATGTGGATGAGTATGTCTGAGTAAAAGACTGGTGAGTTGCAGTTTTGTAGCAGATCTCTGGCTTTGTATGAACAGACACCATTTGTCATATAGAAACTCAGATTGGCAGCATCAGATTTTCCTTTCCTTCCAGTGGTAATGGGTTATGCTTTGGATGCTGTATATCCTACATTCTCTCTCTTCTGTCTGTCTCCATCACTGGTTCAGTTTGTAGTAAACTTCCCAGCTTTGATCTAGCTCCCTTCTCTACTCTCCCAGCCAATGATACTGCCTGCAGCGGCTCAAGCAATAAACATATTTCACCCACAGACCAGTGACCATCTCTCCTCCCACTGCATGAGCTTTCCCACATCATCTATGTGGCTATATATACTCCTATTCCTACAATCTCTAAATGATCATACCCCTCTTAAAACTGCAAAACTCTGCTAGTTGACTCCACAGGCGTTCCCCCCTCCCCCCCGCCCCCCATGTCTCTTTCAAAAGCTCACAGCCCAACAGGAAGTCTGAATAAATTTCCTTCTAGGTGATGAACCTTTCTTTTGTTACAGAGGAAGACTCAAGTCTCCTTCCCAGTCATCAAACACTGCTTTAGCTCCAGTCCCTGAAGACACGCTCCAAAGTTATACTGCCGAACCCTGTTGCATCCCTTAACTGCTGAATCCTCCTGCCATCATAACATTTCATTCAGTCCACCCACCAGCATCACCTACTGAACAGGCTTTGTTTCCATGTGTCATATACACTGAGATCAGGCACCATCCTGCGCCTGTTGAAACGATTTTACTACAGAAATCTAAAGAGAACAGGCTCTCTTGTGAGATTTCTACTTTCAACTGGGTCCGAGAGCAAAAGATATTTTTGTGTGTGATTTCGTTATTCCACTTTTGATATTAGGAAATGCTATGAAGTTCAGATGGCATGTGACTAGAGATGGTAAAAGGGTCTTTCTTTGAAAAAACAATTTTTGGTGTGAAAGATTTTTAATTTCATTTTTTTTCAATAGTCTGAAAAAATGTTTTGTTTTTTTCCCACACCCTCTTCCCTTGTGTTTCCTGTCCTCTACCCCTTTTTCATTGATAAAATGGAAAAAAAGGAAACGACATAAAAATGGTGAAAGTGGTACAAAATGGAAAAACAAAAATGTAAACCATCATTTTAGAAACAAATTCATAATGGTTCTTTTTCCAAAATCTGTAGAATTTCAAAAATATCAAGAAAAATCTTCACTGTTTTTCTACCAGCTCCATGTGTGACTGATTTAAACCAAACTAAGCAAAATTAATGGAACTTTTTAAACCTCTAAGAAAGGTTTGGTTTAGGGAGTTTTTTTAAAAAAACAAAAAAACCCAAAGATTTGAGTTTTCTTTTTCTTCTGGCTGGCTTGCCCATCACTGGTCAGGATCCACCATGAACTCTGCTTCCATTACTTTTCTATAACAAAATTATTTTGTTTTCTGTTAAGTAACTAACAGGACCTCAAAATTTGCTTTAAATAGTGGTATATTGGAAAAATAACTATTACAAAATTTATAGCATTCATCTAAAAATTCACATTTCTGGCTGATTAATCTCTGAACCTTCAAAAGTTTTTCAAACATGTGGTATGATGGCTGTTGCCAAAATATAATGTCTTAATACTGTGTGATATAAATTATATGATTGAACTGACAACCTGCTACCAAAAATATAAACCTTACGTCAAGCACGAGGTATGTATATGAATCAAGCTAAATCCTCTTGAAAGTAGTAATGGCACTTAAAGGAATAATAGAGGATTCCCACATATCTAAAGAGGAAACTGTATATAGTGCCTGTTAGAATAGTTTAAAAAGCAAGTGTTCAATGAATACTGATAGGGAGAATGGTAATGTCTTTAATAGGTTTCCTCTTTTCTGATAGCGTTTTCGTGCCAAGCAGAAATAATGGAAATGAAGAGAATTAAATTCAAGGGCTATTTTAGTGCAACTGTAGGATGTCTGGCATATTCTGAATGCAGACATTGTTTTCTAGCTCTCCCTAAATAATGTATCTTATCCATCACATATGTGGTCTAGATGGATTTTTTTTGTGTGTATTTTGTATATGTCTATTAAACGAAAGATGTGGGTTAGCTTTCAAGCAATTGAACCTGCAGTGATTACCATGATCTTTTCAGAAAGAATACAAGGTCATTGGTTTATGTGAATGCCTTACAATTCATGGTGAGCTTGAGTTTTGTCTGATCTGTGGCAAAATGACCTTGAGTGGGGAATAAGAACTTTTTAGAAAAACATTTTGGTTGAAATAGCAATTTCATTTACTATGTTGATGTTAGTTATAATAATAAATGCCCACGTGCTTCTAAACAGTTTTGCTGGTAGACATGAATCATGTTAGGAAGTTTAAATAAAAAGAAAAGAGAGAATTAGAGTTGGGATTTTTATAACCTTTGGATAATTGCTTGGGAAACCAGCAGAGCTTGTAACCCACATTGTTCAGTGAAGTCGAATGCTGCAAACATTAATTCTTGATTGGAGCTCAGTATTGGATGCTGAAGGCTGTCTTAGCACAGGTATGTAATTTGTCCTGGAAATTGTTCTTTTCACAGCTATAGCACTTCACTTTTGACTCTAGATATGCTCTCTTGCTTTGTCTTCCAACCACACAGCTTTATAGCTTTTCAGCTCAGTACCAAATTTCAGCTGTGTTCGAAGATAACTAGAGGCCTGCAATTGATAAAGCAGGAGAAGAGCTTGCTTGCCATTAACAATCACTGTGTGGACCCCAAAATAAATCAAGGACAGTTTTCTAGAAAAAATTCCAATAGGAAGCAGAGTAAAAAACAGTGAAGCAAGGGAAACCCGGTCTCCAGAGTGACCCCAATACCATTCTTCCTCGGACTAGTTGGGTAAATGAGGATTTCCTTGAACCTGGCTCTCCCACATCCCAAGTGAGTGTCCTAACCACTGATCTATAAGAGAGAGAGTTTCTCTCCTTCTCTCTCTGGTCCAATGTGTGTTTAGGAACTGCTCCAGCAAGAGAGATTTGACAGAAAGACTGAGTCGGACTAACTGTAGCACACTTGCAGCTAGGTTCAAGTTCCTGCTTTGCCTGATTCGGAGCAAGGACTTAAACATGAGTCTCGCACATCCCAGGTGAGTGCCCTAACCACTAGACTTTAGGTTATTTTGAAGTGGCTCTGTCTTCCTCCATCCCCAGACATGTTCCCAACTAAAGCATTGGTAAAAGTAATATGTTTCCATTTTCACCAAATAAATAAATTAAATTCCTGACCAGCTAGGGGTGTGTGTGTGTGTGTGTGTGTGTGTGTGTAACAGTGGAGTGGCAAAGATTAATTACAGTTGTTTGTCTCATTCCTGTGATCTCTAATTGATTTTGCTACAGAAAGACCAGGGAGTTTTGTGGTCCTAAAACTAAAAAGTAAAACAAAATTTGATGATAATCTGTGGTAATTTCTTCTTCAGTTTGTGCTATTATAATACTCTATGCAGATTAGTAATAAAATGATTTCCCCTCTGTTCTAATGTGGGAGAAGAGATCGTTTCTAAAGAGCTGAAAGAGAGGCTGTGGGTCAAAAAAATCCGTTTCTGTTAGATTGAAAAAGAAATACTCAGCTCTGGGGAAACTTCCTTATAGTGAGGAATAGGACAGATGCTGGGGTAGAGCTGAAGGAGGCCTAGAGCTAGCATGAGGATACAGAGCCTCCACAGATAGACTTCAAGATCTCAGGAAATCAATAGTCTTTGTGGGCCAGATTCCTTCCACATGGGGGCACACATCACTCTCCCTAAAACAGAAGAATCCACGAACAGAACTTCACAGACTTTCCTGACTCCTACATAGAGTGTTATTTGGCTCTCCGTGTTTATGCAGCCTGTACTCATGAACAAAACCATTCACAGAGAATATGAATTCAGTTGGTAACAGTGAATGTAATGTGCCCTTTTCACCTTACTGGATTTTGTTAAATACCAGTAGAAATTCATCTGTTTTCCATAGTAAGCATTTGTTATGCATTTCACATAATACGTACTCCCCCGCCTGAAACATCAGGTTATCCCTAACATGTACTGAATGATTACACAAACTGTAGTTTTGCATTTTGACTAATGCTGCTGCTAGACTTCTCACCAGTCAATGTTGTGACTGATTGTAACTGAATTTTAATATGGAGCTCTGACTTTACAATCCATTATGCAAAGGCTTATGCTTGGGTGTATCTTTCTGGTGTGTAAGTGTTTGCAGAATCAGGCTCTTAGTTCACAGAGATACAGGCAGCACACCTGTTGAGATTTCTTTAGGTCCCGCAAAGACAAATTCAGATTTGCTAGAGCTATTGGTTGGTCGACAGTGCCATGTGAGACCTAGTAATAAGGAAAAACCCGCATTATGGAAAAAAAATGCATGATATACTGAAAGAGCTGTGTGGCACCTGGTGTTTGACAGATGGGCAAAGCAGTTCTGCTCTTCAGTCATAGTTTTCAGTAAATAGCTTTTCACATAAATAGCTTTTCATAACTATGTGCCGTTCAATTTTAGAAACAAAATCTGTTTATTGTAGTGCTAGTATCAATTCTTTGATTTCAACAGCATTTGTCTAAGGGGCTTCTTAGTGCTTGACCTTTTCTCTTTAATGCAATTATTAACTTTATTATGATGATGATGTACTCAGACAAATGTAAGAATACATTGTATCTTTGTGTCTTCAAAAATGCCTGAAAAGCATCTTTTGTTTGAAGTAACAATTGCCTGTCATAGAAGAGCTTCACCACTTTAGCCTTCTGTCAGTCTTAAAATAAGCACAGGGAAATCATATGCTAATAAGAAATAATTAGAAAAAGTAAAAGGTTCTAAAAAGGTTATGGAAATTTATTTTCCATGAATACTTGCAGTATAGCCACTGAGCATATCTTAGTTTAACACAAGCCTTTGCTGATGAGGGTCCCAATCCTGAACTCTCCAATCCTACTGTGAAGTCAGTGCAAACTTTGCTTGAGTACAATCTGAAGGGGAAATCCTCCCAGATAAGGAAAGGTAGAGTGAGGTTGCAAATGCAGTGAAACCATTGCTGCAGTAAACTCAAGCGTAGTGCTCAGGAATGCTGCTTTATTTCTGGGGCTGCTGTAGAGTGACCATGCAAGTGGTGTTTGATATTCTTCGCCGTTTTGGGTAGGTGGCAGGATTCTACCCTACACCTGCCATATACCATTTTCCTGGGATAAATCCTGGGTCAAAGTTTTGCTGTGGGCCTTAGATGTTTAAATATTTCCTTTTGCTCAATTTCGCCCTTGCACAAGTTTATTTCTACGTGTTCAATACTTGTGTTGATTTTTAGATCTGGACTATAGAACAAGAAGTCAGAGAAAAGACTGGATTTTTTTTCTAAAAGATACATCGTAGTTCAAGCAGGAATTAATTCAGAGAAGTCCCATGACTTCTGTTATGTAGGTCAGACTAGATGGTCATAGTGGTCCCTTCTGGCCTTATCTATGAAAGTAGAGATTATAGTAAAGTTAGAAGGCTAGGGAGGGGGAAGCACTGAGCCACGCCACCTGAGGAGATATATCAGAAAAATTGTTTCAGGCAGCCACAAGCTCCTTTAGTGGTGTTCCTGCTGACAGGGATGTGCAGTTTGAACCATACATTAGGCATGATCAGAATGCTCCTCTCAGTATGCTGACCCTGCTCTGTGGGTTAGTATAGAGGGGGAAGACATGGCCACATCTCCTCTCTGGCCCTCCATTATTTTTGATACCATATTCACCAAGTAGGAGCAGTCTCTGCTTTCTGAGGAGTGAAAGAATGGCTATTGTATGCTCAAAAAGAGAAGTGTACTTACAGGCCCTGCTGCAAGCAAGGACAGCAAGCAGTCTGGCCTCAAGTTTGCCCAAGAGTTCAGAATAAAACCAGAGCAAGAACCTCAGGTGTTGGTCCCATATAAGTAATATAAGCCTGTGGTGTTTTATATTTCTGTTCAAGATGCAGAATTTATTGTGGTTATTTTATCACTCTCATTAAACGTATATAACCATGGATCTTGAAAGTTGTCACATTTGCCTGGTAGTTGAAAAGACCGCAACTAAGAAAGACATGAAAACACTCTTAATTTGGCAACAGATGCTATCTGTACAAAGGTTTCTGTGATGCTATAATGAAAGTCAGTTACTCAAGTGGTTACTATGTTTTTCAACAGCTGCATCAAAATACCTATGTGTTTTAATCCAGTCAAGAGAGCAGTGCACTATTAAGATATTGCTCACAAATGAAAGGTGCATGGTGGAAGTTAAGCAATCGTGTTATATTTCACCCTTGTTTAAAAAGCTTTTAGGTCTGATTTTCCTTTTTAATTAATTTTTCTAATTAACAATGCACCTATCACTCATCCCTAGATGCACACACATTCAAATGTCATAACACAATAATCAATGCAAATTGACAGTATTGTCAAGAATAAATCAATATCTACCCCTTCTCCCCAATTCACAAATAGCTGCTATCCCTCAGGAAAAATCTGAGTAAGTAGATAGGATTTGCAACTTGGCCTATAGGTCAGCACTCTTGAGTTCTGTTGGATCTATGGGGAAATGAGTTTGAGTCACGGGCTTTGTGCTAAAAAATGCCTGACAGTAAATTTTTCAGGAAAAACTCAGCTCTTATGTGTCTGAAAATAAATTGGATTCACTGGGCCACCTACCAATCAGAACAATTTTGTTATTCAGGACTTTGGATGTACTATAATGTACAAGAAGACTCCAACATAAATGGAGAAGAATCGCATTTAATAAGAGATTCGCCTCAGTGAGCTCATATCCAAGGGGGAAATTTGACTCTCTGCAAAATATTTTGCCAAACTTATTCTTACACACCACCTCACAAATGTGCCTCAGCTTCCTTGTACATTCTTGTACAAGTCCTTGATCTTTCAAAGGAGACTTGCATCTCAGTGCTCCTTGCAGTGATGGTTTTGCAATGTGAACATCAGTCCACTGGGAACACAACTGAGGTCAAAGAGTTCATTTCAGACACCACAGACAGCCAAGTGATGATGCCTTTCAGCTAGTAATAATCTGAGAGCTAAGTGCCTAAAGTTAGGCCTTTAAACCTCTATTTAGGCACCCAAATAAGTGCCTGATTTTCAACACTGCTGAGGACTCAGTGTGCCTCTGATTTCAGGGTGCAGATGTTCCAGTGTGGGGCTCAATTCTAATCTGAGATGTACATCAACTAGTATCCATAGTGTCCTTGGAAAATCCACTACTGCACTTGTACACTCAAGTACAGCAGTAGACTTTTCAAGATAAGTGGTGATATATATTGGCATATTTCAGATTGAAATAGATTCCACTGAATTGAGTCCTGAAGACAGAAATCTGTTCAATTACTGTTTTTCCTGAAGAGCTGCTATTATCTGCCACATGTAGTATATGGAATACTTTGCTACAAATTACCAGAGGCCTCTGAGAAGTGGAAGTACTAGTACAGAAGGTGATTTAATTACCTCTGAAACAATGCTTGAAGAGGTAAAGGCTTTTTGGCCACGTATTTCTTTGTAAGTGTCACAGGGTCCCCTCTGGAAATTTGGGGTTCCCCTGTGTCCTATGGCCTGGTGCCTCAATAAAGTTGTTCTCCACGCCTTTTCTGGTGGTTTGCAAGTGTCCTTTATTTACAGTGCAGCTTTAGTATATCAGGAAAGTGCTCCCCAAAACCCCCACAACCGTCACCTTCACCTTACTGGCTCGCAGTCTTTAGCCCTGAGGCCCTCTAGCCCTTTGCTTGGAGACAGAGCACCTCCCTGCCTCACTCCTGGCCTGACTCCCCACTGACTGAGGCTTGGAGCTTTTCAAGCCCTCACAGCTCCCGGCCCCAGCTGTACCCACTTGCTCCAGCTACTACTGCCGGCTAGCCCTCCTTAGGGCTCTCAGCTGGGCTGTACTAGCCTCTGCTCTTAGCCCTGCTGCTAACAAGCAGGCTTTAGCCTGTAGTGGCAGGGCAATCCTGGGGTTTTTACCCCAGCCCTGCCACAGTAAGCTATTTAGAAACACATACTTTTTGTGTATACTATCCTATATAATTGATTTTCATCAGTGAAAAGCACTGGAAATGAGAATACATACTGAAATAGGGTACCAGGGTTATGGAAGGTATTTACATTCATTTTCCTGGGTTAATATTTTTATTTGTCCATGTAAGCACTTCTTCAGTCAGTGGTGTCATTAGCATTGTCCTGGGTGAACTTACAGGAAAGCAAATTCACTTTTTGAAAGCAATCAATCACTACTTCATTCTGAACTGAATATAATTACTTCAGTAGCTGTCAGACAATGTTTTGTTACTCCCATAAGTCTGAATGATGTTGGTTGAGAAAATAAACTTTCAAGTGGAATTGAAACCCTATATATTCTGCTAGGCATTCAAACTGAGGTTCTAGTGTTTGAAATTGAAGTGGCAAAAGAAGTATTTTTTCATAACACTTAAGAATAAATTACCTTTATAGTAATGCCTGGAACAAACTGGAGAAGGAAGGAGACTAGTTATATTTCAGCACCGGAAAGGGAGACTTTTTAATGCTTGTCTCATGTTCCAGAAATATATATTTTTAATTTGATTTAAGTAAACAGTCTTGATTTTTTTCCATCAGTTTTCACCAATTTGAGATAAACACGGTAAGTTTCAGATGATGGACATCTTCCTCATTGCGTTAATCAATATGAAAAATCATTTACAAAACCAAGTGGTAATTATGTGGAGGCAGAACATGGAAGGGAAATAAAGCAAATCTGTTAGCATGAAAACTGTTTGACGATTAAAACTTCAAATTAAACATCCATAAATAAATTATCAAAGGTTTTATCAAATGACTAAACCTTGGAAAAGCATGACAACATGCCGGTGTCTTTCCTTGGCTAGCTAGAATACACTCTCTACATGCATCAAACAAAAAGCTTTTTTGTTGAAGAGAAATAATTTTGTTTTAAAATAGTTTGGTTTTCTCTCAGAGTAATATTTTTAGTTTAACAGTGCTTTACACCTAATTGTGGAATTATTTCTGTAAGAGTACAATTAGTGCCTTTTTATCAGATTTGTGATATAGGATTCTAACACATTTCTTGTAAATCTTTGCAAAAATTACATTTTTACTTGGCAAGACTTATCTGTTTGCTTTTATTCATAAGGTCATTGAATTAAGAGTTTTCATTGCTGAAATGCTTGAACTCTTCTAAGAACATTTACCAAGTAATTATGAGTTTTTCATTACCAGTGCTTCTAAATCTTATGTTATGTGAACAATGATCTAAGGCCCAACAGAATAAAAATCTCTGTGTTCATAATTCGGATGGAATAGGTTAGTTTTGTAAATATTCTGTCTGGAAGCTGATAAGGCGGAGTGCCGTAGGGTGAAATTCTGGTCCCAAACTTAACAAGGCATGCTACAAGGCTTGGCTTTGCATACCCAACCTGTTGGTAGGGTACAATCCAGCTAGAAGGGCACTAAAATCACTGATTTACAGTAGTGGCTACAGTCCATTGTACTCAACTTGCACATGGTTGTGGTCCACTGGATCTGGCAGTTCCAATATCCACTATCCACCCACAAACCCATCCTCTGTGCTTCCATGTGGAAAGATGGTGGGCAGCAGCCTTTGGAGTCCTGTTTCAAAACTTCTCTTTTTCTTGGGACCTCTCTGCTTGAAGTGTGGCGTTTTTGCTAGACTTGGGGCCTGCCATGATCGTACGTGGTATTAAAGGAAATAGTCTCTCAGGATTAAGATTGAAACTGTTTTTTGTATTTTCAAACAAACCTGGAGACATTTGCTGGGTTCCCACAGTGAATTTAAATTCCTCCTCTCCTAATGTGCCCAGGTAGAAGGAGGTAGCTGTAATTTATCTGCAGAATATAAGGAGTCCAAGTCAGAGGAGGAGGAGGGAAGCAGCTATTGCTGCTTATTACCATCGGTCTCAGAAATCCTCCTCCCTATAAACCTACTGATCTTTTAATGTAGAGTTCATTCATTACAACAATAATACCAACTTATTAAATCAGCTTTATGCTTTAACTTCTTGAATGATAATGATTTCATTAGTTTTAGATATATAATAGTGGTATGAACACTGTATGGAATACATGCCATGCAGTAATGAGAGAGGACAGAATCCTTCTCCTAAACCAGTATTTGTGGAATTTTCCATTGATCATTAAGCGGCAATATGCTCCCCTTTATGTGGCCTTTAATGGTTTAGGAAACTTACTCTGTCTCTCTGCAAATACAGGAGACGTGAATAGAATTCTGCAGACCATATACAGGAAAATAAATATACCACAGAAATCAGTGGGAGTTTTGCTGGGATTATGAGTGCTGCAGGTTTTGGGTTTAGAGAAATCAGGGTAGAGGTAAAAAAGAGGAGGAGGAGGAATAGATGTCCAGATTTGTACATCTGTACAGTGACATATATTTCAGGGAAGAAATATGAGGAGGGGGACCATTGATTTCAGTGGGAGCAGATAACACTGAGCATAATCCAAGAGGCCCTCATCTCCTGGGATCAGGCTCATTTATCCTCTAGTGTGACAATCTTCTTATGCCACAAGCAGGGCCGGTGACAGGAATTTGGGGGCCCCTTATGGCAGATCATACGGGGCCCCCCCTCCGATCTCCCGCCGCCCGCGGGGCCCCACCCCCGTCGGTCTCCTACCTCCTGCGGGCCCCAACCCCCGCATGCGCTGCGGCCGCGTGGCCCGGCCGGGAGAAGCAAAGGGGGGCGGGGGGGAGGCTGCTGGGTGCCGGGGGAGGGGGCTGGTGAGCGCTGCAGCGGCTGCCCGGTGCCGCGCCTTGCTCACAGTCCCAGCGACAAGGGGGTACAGCAGCGTACCCGCCCCGGACTTCAGGGGGCCCACCCTGAAGTCCGGGGCCTGGTACAGCTGTACCCATAGTACCCCCCTGTCGCTGGCCCTGGCCACAAGCCTCTACCCTTATGTTTGTGTTTCCTTTGTACATGTACTAGTAATTAATACAAAAAATACATCGATATATAGTTTAAAAGTATATAACACTTTAAATGTTTATTATGAAAATTGTTGCCTCCTGCCTCACTCCTCCCTCCCCACCTGCATCTAGCACTGATTTCCGAAAGAGTTCTGCATTAGCTACCGTTCCAATATTTTGTAAACCAAACAAGATACTGTATATTTCAACAAGTAACTTTGTTTCAAGGATTTTTTTTCTTTCTGTATGGAACATTACAATTCCTTGCATTTATCTGGATAGCATAATCAGTATATACGTTTAGTTAAATGAGCAGTTATACGTGATTTGTATTTTAGTAGTACGCAACTAGTTAGAGCAAGCCCAGTGACACTCCTTTCCGGGATGACTAGCAACATGAGCCAGAAATGCTTCTCTTCAAATATAGATGGGATTGGGAACTATTACTAAGAATGACAATCTTGTCTAACACTTTGAGGTTCAGAAAACCATTCTCGTGATCAATAAGATTTAATCCTTGATCCAGCATACAGACTCCTCCTGTTAAGCATAATTTACAGTCTCCCCACATGCTACCGCTGCAGTCATATCTTGACTTTATTAACGTTAAGAGTGGTACAGTATGAAGTATTTATCTGAGCACCTGTTTGGGATAAAGTGCTGGCAGGGTATAAAATATGAATTACTATATAATGTTACAAATGAAAATGGCCACAGGAGCATATTACAGTACTTTGGAATTGGCACACAATCTCATGCCATTCCAGTTTGCTTCCAGGAAAAAAATTACTTTGGACTCCAGCAAAATAACTTGATATGAAATCCATCACTTTAAACAAAGAGATAGAAGGTGACATACCATTGTAATTTTACCAACCTGGGCATTTTGCCCAACTGCAGATGGGCTTTAGATCTGGAGGATAAAATCCTGCTTTCCAGTTTTACACACAGCCTTAATAGCATGGGAGCTTAAATTCCCAAAGAATGTAGTTTTGTTGTAAAAGTGTTTAGGCCCCCCTGTAGTGTTAGTGAGTTAGTCAGTGATGTGAAAATAAACATATCGTAGCCATCTGGGCTGGTGGAAGTTATTGCAGCATCTCTGGAGCTTGTGGTTTAGCTATATGGCCTTTTAAAGAAGATTTTGTGATGGGTAACACTTTTGTAACTATTCCCATTGTTGGTGTTAATGTGTTTTGAGCTGTGAAATATTGACCTAACTGAAAAATGTCTTTACAAAGATAATCACTTTGGAAATGGTTAGGAGATTGTACTGCATATTCAAGTTTCCCTTTGTGTTTTATTCTCTTTTGGGTTTTCATTTAGTACTATTAAAATATACAATTTTGTTATTATTTCTGAATCCAGTGATTAAATAAAGAAACCACAGGTCCAATCCTGAAAACTCTTAACACAAGATGCAGTATTTATTGCTCTGAATAGGCCCACTGAAGTGAAAGTTTAACTCAGTAGCAATCTTCTCAATGCTAAGCAATAGTATGTATTTGTGGGATTGTGCCATGTGATGATGATATAATATGATGAATATTGTAGCTCTAAATGTGTTAGAAATTGTTGAGTTGAGCTGGAGCAAACCTCACACTGTCTCACAAACTGTTAAAGGTTATATCTACGGACCACAATTTGAGAACCTCTGTTTTAATTGTTATTAACCAGTGAGAATAAATCTTTCTTTAACTAAAATTACAAATGCAAAACTAGATTAAAACTGGTGATTTAAATCAAGGTTTCTTGGTTGCTGGTTTAAATCACTCATTCCCTAAATTAAAGGGCCAGTCCGTTCTTACTTAAACTAGTGTAAATAAAACTAATCTCACTAAAGTAAATGAAATGATATAAGAAGTCTCTGGAATAGATTTAGTTCCAGAAATGGGAAACACTGGTGTAAAATCAATTAGTGGGATCAAAGTTATGCCCCATCTACAGTTTTGCTGTATCCAGCCTCCACAGATGGAGAAGTTTTGAAGGTTGCTCTGTTTCTTAAGAAATCACTCATTACTCGTGACCACTTTTTTCTGATTTGGAGATAATTGGGTTTATTAAATTTAAGAAAAACAAACTGACAAAAAACACATATTTAGAAACTCAAAATTAAATTTTGTCTTCACCTAAATGCACAGCTCCATGAGTTCCATGGGAATTGTACATGCATCTCTGTGGGCAAATTTGTGTCCTAGATTATTTATTTTTGTTCATTGAGATTTATATGAAGGGAATGATATTAGAATGTTTGGATATTGTTCGCTCTCTCTAGTGGATTAGTAGCAAGATGAAATGGAGACTGAGAAAATAAGAGAATTTTTAAAAAGTTAACAGATTTATCCTTTTAAAAGTCTATTTGAAGAAAGTATGTTGTAAAGTATGGATAAAATGGTATAGCATGGTGTCCTTTGTTATACTTCTCTCTTGTATCTATGTATATATTAACTACTTTTAAAAAGACTGTTCCACAGCTTTAAAGAGCTTTGTATTCAGAGGTCATGTAGAACCTGAAACAGTTGAAAGGCACTTATATTCATGAATCAGAGAAATAGCCGTGTTAGTCTGGAATAGCAGAAGTGTCCTGTGGCACCTTAAAGACTAACTAAAGTATTGAAGCATAAGCTTTCATTGGCTTGCATCCGACGAAGTGGGTATTAGCCCACGAAAGCTTATGCTTCAATATTTTAGTTAGTCTTTAACATGCCACAGGACTCTTTGTCACTTCTTATATTCATGTCACCACCAAAGTTTTATCAGAGACAAAAGTAGTATTGCCACTCGTTGTGGTAGTTGACACCTCTTGAATATTCCATGTAGTTGATCTTCCACCCTTCATATCTGAGACAGAATGTCCTTACGAAAAAGAATGAATCTTGTTGATTCCCATAAAAGATTTTCTACCACGGTGTTCAGATGATGCAGGGATACCTACAGGAATGACAGATACAGGCGTTCTTTTATAATAGTAACTAGAGTTTTGAACTCCTCAAAGACTCTTGGAAAAATTCTGTGATGGGATTTACAGTGTATGTTTTGCAAATAATATGGATGGTTGTTCATAATTAAGTACTTCTGCATACCTTCCATAGGATAGATCCACTGTCTGAGAGAGCTGCAAGAATGTTAGTTAACTTAATCTTGGAATGGTTTATCTATTTTAGAGGAGTTTGGGATATACTTTCATTAATCATCTGCTAATTCTGCTGAGGAAAATCTGTAATAAGCAGGGATTTCAAGTACATCAATTGTGGCAGCAAGCACCTGTAATTTTGCCAAGGATAACAGCAAACTGTTTTACATGTTTAGCCAGCAAAAGCAGCAATCTGATTTTAAATAGCTCCACCACAGTGTGCTGTTCTTCTAAGGCCAGGTCTACACTGGGTAGCAATAGATCTTTTGGGGATTGATTTATCGTGTCTAGTCTAGGTGCGATAAATCGATCCCTGAGTGCTCTCCCGTTGACTCCAGAACTCCACCGCTGTGAGAGAAGCAGATGGAGTTGATGGGGAGTGGTAGCTGTCGACTCAGCACCGTTAAGATGCCCCGGTAAATTGATTAAATATGTCAACTTCAGCTACGCTATTCCCATAGCTGAAGTTGTGTATCTTAGGTTGATTCCCCTGCACCCCAGTGTCAATCAGGGCTAAGATGTTAACTCAAATAAACAAGTCCTTACAAGCTTTCTTGGGAAACACTCCTAGAGATATCTGCATCTATAGTCATGCTCATGATGAAGAGTGAGTTGAAAATAGAATCATAGATTGTGTGGAAAAACTGTTTAAGGAATTCATAGTTCTCCAAGCATGAGATCCAAAAGAATAAAAGACCTGGTTGCTGAAGCCATAACAGTCTTTCAAATGAGATTCCTATATTGTGATTTTGGTGTGACTGTGTTATCTTAAAAAATGACAGAGTTTTGTAGCACCTTATAGACTAACAGATCTTAGTTCTTCCTGACGTATATGGTTCAATTTATAGGTGTCTGTGTTTTATATTGGTGAAGGGGGTAGAAAGGAGTTTGTGTACATTGTACTTTTTCTGTTGGAGCTTTAATTATTTTGTATTACAGTAGACATCAGGCAAACTAATAATAGTAATACTATCACCTAGCTCTTACACTGTGCTTTTTGCCCATAGATGTCAAAACACTTCTTGTAGGAGGTATCACTATCCCCATTTTACAGATGGGGAATTTTCAGCAGAATGAGGAAGAAGTCTTGCCCAACATAAGCCAGCAGGCCAGTGGCAAAGACAGGAATAGAACCCAAGTCTCCTGAATCCCAAGCAAAACTACGTGATACAGTTGTCTGATTTTTTTAGATTATTTCATTTTATTATTTCTTAAGGATTTCCTTGACCAGAGAAAACAATGAAATCTTTGTGAATGTTTTTAATTTTATAAGCACTGGGATAACTAATTCCATATTCTAAAAAGATGCTTCAATCCAAATCCTTCTGCAGTCGTAGCAGAGGTTAGATTATAAATTACTTCTGAGTAAGCAAACATCCCCCCTTTATTAAGAATAAGAAGGTGGAAGTTTGGTGGTAGGATATTAGTGCTTTATTAACATGACTGCCTTTCCATAAGTGAAGGAGCAGTCAGATGGTAGAATATAGACATAATGAGTAGAGGAAAATCTGTAGAAGAAATTAAGGGCAGTAAAGCTGAGTGAGGAAGAAATCTGGACTATTTCTGTCAACAGTGAAGGTCCAGGGCAATCAAGACCAAAAAGACAAAAAAAAATATCCCTCCGTCCTCTCTTTTTCCCTACCAAATGATTCTGTAATGGGCGATACCTACATTATTGAGCAAACATCTCTCAAAATACTGTTTACATGATAAATTTCAGAGCGGTAAAAGCATTCAGATATATAGGCTGCCCTTGTCAAGTTTATGAATGACCTTGTTAGTTACAGATTTTTGTCTTCCGATCTGTCCTCATCCTGAAGCACTTGATCTTAGGATAGCTTTCAACACCATTGATTATGATATACTTTTAAAATACTTGAGGGATTTTGCCATTCTATATGGTTCTGTTTCAAAGCCATTTCAGTCACATGTACCTGACACTCCAACAGTATGTTTAAATAAGTGAGCATTGTTTTTCTGCACACTTATTAATACTGGTGTTCCACAGGCTTCTAATCTACATCCGTCACTGTTCAATATCTATATATGTTGCCTTCATGTCAGACTATTCATAGGCACCACACTGAGTTTCAGTTTTCTGCTGATGAAATGCAGATCCGTCACCCAATTTGGTTAAACTGAATAATGTTTTTCTGGCAGACAGTATGATAGATATTAAGCAATAATGAATACTAATAGTTTTCAAGTAGCCTCAAGTAAAATTGTAGTATTAGTAGTTTTCTTTCACCAACAGGTTGAGCAAATACATTTGAGAGATGAATGTTGAGTGGAATTACAACAGTAAAAACTCGCTCTTTATTTAAAATGGTATCTGTTCTATAATTAAAGTTCCAAACTCTGTAGTAACACAGGTAGGATTTAATGCCATTATCTGTATCTTATCTGTGAAATGCTCTTCATCGTAGTGTCTAAGTGCTAAATATAATAATGTATTTTTTTCATAATTAGCCATAGAAGGATTCAGCTCTGTGCATCTCACGGGTTATAGTGTGTGTGTGTGTGTGTGTGTGTGTGAAAGCATCTGTGTGTATGTTACCATTTTCTTGCTGGTTATGGTGGAAAGGCCAAAACAACAGGTGGTTTTGCAGTATTTCTCTGAAGTTGGATAGGTTTTGGCTGATTACTCCAGTATTCCATTAATTAGTATTCGTATTGTTCTGAATCCAGAAAAGACATTTGACTCTTGTGCTCATTTGATGATTATGACCTTGTATTATTGTCTGATGAACATTGGCAGCTTCTAACATGCTTGTCTATGACTGACACTGAGAAACAACTCGGTGCCTTTATTTCATCCATTTTAATATCCTTTTAGTTGGCTTGCCAAGTAGTTTGATAAGCAAGCTCTAAGTTCAAAATTTTGTGGCCAATGTAACATTTTATCAGGAATATGTGAGTTCATATCACCAGTCATGGTATCTTTATAGTAGTTACCCGCTAAACAATCTTTTGATTTTTAAGACCTTATGAATGGTCAAGGCCTCTTAACAGACACAGAATATGTCCAACAGTATTGCAGTCCCCTATTAAGATTGTGTTCTAGCACTGGAATAAGAAAAATGGCTTGATTTCTTAGATTTAGTTTAACCCTCTGACTTTTTTTTTTTAATCCAGAGACAGTATACTACCTTTAAAGTGTAGTTTAAGGTTTACAAATAGAACATTTGTGTTAGTAGTTAAAATTAATGGTAGTTATGACTGTAACTTTCTATGTTCCACAAAGAAAATTCAGCACTTAGATTCATAATGAAGTGACAATGTTTAACTGCTTGTAAATTGAACTTTCAGGAGATTTTAAGTGCCCTACTATATACATTTGTTAGCTCTAGAGAACACTTTAGATTTATTGTATAGCCTAACACCTTTCAACATCCCATGCTGCTCAGGCTCTAAGAAGTTGTCCTCACCAGCTTATTTGACAGTGAGAGAAGTAGTTTATTCCATTCACAGTCCTTGGTATGTTCTTTACTGCGGCAGATTTTCAGGTGCTCAGCACCTCCTTTGGAGACAGATTTTTCAAAAGAGCTCAGCTCGTCTTTAAAGAAGTAAGGAGGAACTGGATTTTAAGTGTTCAGCACCCAGCAACTCTCATTGTCACACTAATGGCCAGACACATTTGAAAATCTGTCCGATAGTTTAAAAGAAAGGAATTGATCACACAGTGTTCCTGAGCTTTTTCCCTCTTAGTGCCATTATTTCAGTGATGTCACTCTAAATTGTGGTCATCCCTCCAGTCACACTGAAGAGTCCAAATATTGTTTCAGGCAGAGACACTTTTTAATAACTGGATGGGTAGCACGTCTTTTTTCTTTAAAATGTTGTCTACAGTTTTAGGAAATTCACCATGGCAAAAACATAGACAAATTTGAGAGCCTCCTAGAAAGACAACCTAGGTCATCAACCTGCTTGTACAGGCAATAGTAGTTGTTGCCCATTGAGGATTCATTAGGAATGATGGGCCATATCATGGGACTCCTACACCAGTATATAGGACTCATAAAGAACATTAGCACTGCATATTGGGAGTGCAAGAGGGAGGAAAGCAGCAGAGAGCATATGCAGCAGATTCAAATCCCTGATGATTTACAGCTATCTCTGTGGTGGGTCTCCACAGCTCACCCTGGGGAATGTGAGCATGCCAGAAAGGCCTGGCCATTGGGTCCATTCACAGTGTTGCCATAAAGCTACATAAAAAGGGGGCAATGAGCATGATCAGATAATAAAACCTAGCTGTTATAAAATGCTTTTCATTGGTATGTCTCAAAGCCCTTTACAGAGCTGTCAATACCTCCCTTTTCCAGCTGGAGAATCTGAGGCACAGTGAGGCCAAATGAGTTGCCCAGTGCCAGCCAAAAAGGGAGTGACAGAACCAGGAATAGAACCCATGTCTCTTGACTGCCAGTCCAGTGCTCTATCTACTAGATCGCACTGCCTGTAACCCATTCATATCTGGTTCCACCTCAAGCACTGCTAGGCATGGGCACAACTTGAGAGCAATCCAGCTGTACAGCATGGATCTGAATAGAGAACTAATGAGGTTATATTAATCCCATTATTTTTGTGGAACTTTTTTGGTTGGTAGGTGGGTAAAATACTTAAATTATTTAGTGGATTATCACAATAACTTTATTTTAAACACTGCAATAGGTTTGAAGGCATATACAGTATGAGTTTGTAACTTACTTGAAATTTTGTTCATTGTTTGCATGGGCAATATATCTGTCATAAATGAATTACTTCAAGTTTATATACATTTCCCTGTGTATGTCTTTATCTTTATTTATTCTGAAATGTAATTATCTGGTAATGAAATATATTCTGATGTACCAGGTTACATTTATCATTCTAAATGTAATTGGAAAAAATAAAATTGGTTAAACTAATTTCTCAGAGGTTGAGGTATGTCTTAAGCTAGTCAGATTTTATAGAGATTGTACTCAACAAATCTCCCATTAATCAAAATTGAGTAAGGAACCCCAGGAACTAGTTTTAAAGTAGAAAGTAAGTGTGTGTGTGCGCGCGTGTGTGCACACACATGCTAGACTCTAGTTTTACCTTTTTTTTGTGTGTCTGGCTGTCTAAAAGGATAGATCAGTTCAATGGCTGGGTTTTGCTACTTATTAGTGATTAGATTGGTTCTACTAATCTGGACCCATAGTGAGAGGAAAACATTATATATATATATATATAAAGTAATATGCTTTTTGGAGTCTTTATTGTATCACGAGGAGGATAAAAGAGAAGGGCACAGGTTCCACCTGTGAAAAGGCAATAATAGAGTGGATTAAGTTCTTTAAGTTCAACATGGGGTTACAGTTGCATGTCAGAGTTACTCACTGGATGATTTCCAAGCTACTGAAGGTACAGCTGGTCATAGAGAAGCAGCTGAAATCATCCATCCCCCGTTTCTGCCTTTTGAATATTGTGTAGAACATGTCCTGCATTTAAGCATTAAATTTTTGTTGGGATTTTGTTTGTTTTTAGAACGTTTTTACAATCACTTGAAAATTGTAAGGACTTGCTGGCCAAAGACAAAGCGGTGCAGATTTTCAATAAAATATCCATTCTTTAACTCTGAGGTCTCATTCTGTGCCCAGCCCATTGTAGTTTTCTTTAGAGTCACCTTAAATTATGCTAGAGACATCTACAGTTAGAATAATTAATTCCCCACCTTTCCCAGCATACATAAAATTGTTGCTGTGACTATGCAGGGCCCCAGCATCTCCACCTTAAATAATCTCCACTGAGCCGAAACAGACTGATTGGATTTCATCAGGGAAGTTTTACGAGAATGCCTAAACAGGAGGATGTTGCTGAGGATGACCGGGTAGCACTTTCATTGAGCATTTATAGTGCAGTCCATATCCAAGAAAGTCTCTTGTTGAAGTCAATGAGCCCTAGCAGCAGAGTTTGGCTCAGAATGAGTAGCATGTTATTTTGTATGTAATTGTATCTCTGTGCCAGGATGAACAAGTATGTGGTGTTATTGTAGCCGTATTGGTCCCAGGATATTAGAGACAAGATGGGTGAGGTAATATCTTTTATTGGACTAACGTCTGTTGGTCAGAGAGACAAGCTTTCAAACTTACACAGAGATATTCTTCAGGTTGAAGTCAGTTAGAATTCTATTGAGGTTAATGGACTTTGGATCACACTCTATAGGAGAACTGAAAATATTCCCCCTAAAGAGCAAGATCCAAAGTCCATACCACCCCTTCTTTCCCTTCTCACAGGCAATGTGCAGGAGATCAGATTAGATGATCATGATGGTCCCTTCTGATCTTAGTCTATGAGGCCTGGGAAATGTACTCAAAGTGTCACAACTAAGTATAAGATAGAACAGATTTGTATAACATAATTAGTTAATGCATATTTCAAGGGACCATTCAGGGTGAAGTGGTTTGTTATTACCTCTCTTGTCACGGGTTCGGGAAAAGCTGGGAAGGGAGGGTTTGAGAGGGATATAGATTGTTGTAATAAGCCATGGATCCAGTGTCTCTATTTGGTCCATGATGTTTAGTGTCTAGCAAAGTTATGAACAACTTAAAGCATCTTCTTAGGAGTCCAAAGTCATTACTTCTTCAATATACCAGCCAGGGCTCTGAGATATAAGCTATCAAGGGTAAATTACTTTCTATTTATTGTTTTTGGACTCCTATTTTTGTATCCCCCACTCTGTGTTAACCCAAAAGAGACATTTAAAAACTGACACCTTTTTTTCTGTTGTAGACCATGAAGACTCAGTGCCACTGCCATAGAATATCAGTGAAATAACTGGGTCATTTATCACAAACAAGACAGTGTTATTACCTTTTTGCTATTCATGTCTTACATGTCCGTTCAGCATTGTTATGCAATAGGGGATTATTAAATGTTTCAAAGCCACTGATTATTTTTGTAATTAGAACTAAACTCTGCAGCTGTCACTAAGCTCCTCATCAAATGATATATTTATTATGTTAGAAATGAGAGGGGGCATGTGAACCAGTCTTTGAAAAGAATACGCTCAGCTCAGAGTAGAGTGTTATTTTTAAATTGACGACCAGCATGTGTGGGGGCTAGACCAAGATTGCTGAAGTATCAGTGTGCCCAACTTACGTGCCGCCTTTAATCTTATAGTATTTTATTTCATTGTCACTTGGTTCACTACTGTCGCAAGTGAAATGAAAAACCTCTATGTTCAATGAGCACTTTAATCTGTCATCATAATCCTGGAAGTCTTGTCAATCTTGGCCTAAAAGTTAAGCATGAAGATCAAATATGTGGTGAAAGGAGAGACCTGGACTCCACAATGTAAATGAACATTCCTGAGGGGAAGGATATTAAATGTTTCTTTTGTGTTTTATTACTCTAAATGAACATATTAGAATTGTTCCATATCATCAAAAACAAACACACACACAACCAACAAAAAACCCAGGAATAGAGATGCTAGTCCCATCCCTTGAAGGGAGAAATTGCTAGCCGAAAGCACAGCACATAAAAATGTCAACATTTCGTGCTAAAGTCTGCAGTAGCATTACCCAGGATCATTTTAGCAGCATATATGCCTCAGTGGTTTTTAGCCACTCAAACTTGCTGTGCTCATGAAAGCAAGACAATGAGGGAATGTTCTTTGGTTCAGAAAGCTGACAAAATTAGATCACCACAGGTTTACAAGAGGTAGTAAAAACTAAATTTGCTGTATCCAGAAGACCACATATTTAAAAGCAGAGTTACATCTCGTAAACAATACTTTGTCAGCATTTGTGTGGTTTTAAAAGTCTGGCATAAAAATGTATTAATTATGTCTTTCATTTATATGGCAGCTTATAGCATAATAGCAACCTTAATACTGAGGAGTGCAATATAAAGTAATATATTTTGCTATCATCACAATAGTAAAGTCTAATACAGAGCTAAAAATGCTTTCTGATTTAATGAAATACTGTGACTTCAACATGGGATTTTGCCAGGTTGGGGGAAGTTCTATTAGAGACCAACACAATTTTCTGGAGAAGAACCTGTTTTGGGATCTACTGGAATAGTAGCATGAAAATCTAAATCTGGAGCATTGCGTTCTGTTTTGAAAGCACTTAGTGCTGCATTAAATTATCTCTTTTAATAAACATTCAAGATAGGATTTTCAGGAACACTAGTGTTGAGTTAACTCTGAAGTTAGTCATAAAACTCCCAACCAATATGGTGAGGACTTTTGGAAATCCCACACTTTAGGCACTTGTTCCTCTTGCTCCCTTTTACTTCCATTGCCATGAATGAGAGTAACATTGCTTATTAATTATTATTAATAATATTACTATTTATTATTTTATGTATTCGCAGCATATGTAATGTTGCAGGGTACTCGGAGTCCTGTAGAAACAAAGCGCACACATAGCTGCTGAATAAAAGTGGTGAGTTTATTGAAGACCGACAGTGACACACCCGCAACGGGTGCTCCCTTCGTTGCTCCCACGGAGACGGGAAAAGCCCGACGCATCGGAGCAATGCTCAGGGTGAAGCCCATTAGGCAGGGGCACGGAGACATAGAAATACACATGCACATTTACATCTCATGTATATCTCATGAATAGCTAATAACTTGTTTTGCTTCATTAGTATCACACAATCCTAGCAGACAGTTAGCAGCTGCAGAGCTCTGGTATACAATAGATAACACTGGTATGCGAGGATGTTATCTTGACTGGGAGTAACCTTTCCCTGGTGTCTAGCGTGAGAGCGTTCTCTATATGCATACCGTCACAAAAATCTTCTTGCACCCTACATATAGTGATGTGTATAGTTAAGGTTGCCTGACACTTTCGTTATAAGATCCCATTTTCAATTGCTTCTAAATTTGCCAGATTTTTACCTTTTGGGATGAGATTTTCCAAGCTTCAGCAAAAAATAATAAAAATTCATTTCCAAGGATGGGATTAAGTAAAATACATTGTTTTGCCCATTTTATAAAATTCTCACAATCTTTGGAGCAAAGGCTTCAAATTTGGCAAAGAGTGGTCCTTGTCTCAGGTATGTCTTTTGCTGTTCCCTTGAAAAACCACCCACATTTGGCTATTATAAGCTTTTGACAAATCACAGTTCTTACATAATGGTTAGGAACTTGTTATAGTTTGGCCATTAAATTCTCTGACAATTTTCTCTATATTCATCATGCTCCATTCTTAACTCACAGCTCCCACATGGGACAGAATGTGCATGCACCATCCCTCAGAGGGACTGAGCATGTTGCATCCCAGGACTGCTGGGGCTCAGAAGTATTTTCTCTACAATTGCTGCTCTCAGCTGCTATGCAGCCTCTCTAGTTCTGGGAACAGGAGCTGAGAGCAGGGAGTGTCTTTTTTTTTTCTCTCTGTGACTCCCCTACCAGCATCCAGGTGGCAAGGAGGATGAAGCGACCTGATTCAAATGGAGAGGGGGGGAAAGAGCTGGACTTCTTGGGAACATCAGCAGTAGATCAGGAGCTTGGAGCAAGTTGCATGAGCAGTTTTAATTCTGACATTTCTTAATTTTTGAGTGCTTGACTTTGCAACATTAATGTTTTAATGTAATTTTTGTGTGTATTTTAATATTTATATTGCGGTAGTGTATGAAGGCTGCAACTGGGTTGGACCATACAAACATGTAACAGTAACAATGCCTGTCCCAAACAACTTATATCATTAGTTGTCACTAAAATGTCAATATTTATCTACAATGGTACCTAAGATAGCTCAGTGTTGCCCTCTGGTATGTATCTGAGGTATTTTTGTGTGTTACTTTCAGAAATATTGATATTTTATGGTGATCACAACAGACATCTTATTTCAGATTTTGCATGTTTCAAGCACTGTATCAGGGAGGTAGGTCATGATTATAACCACATGTCCCTGAAGACAAAACTGACACAGGAATGTGAAGTGACTTGGCCAGAGCCAACCAACAAATCAAAAGCAGGGCCAGGATTGGAAGTTGAGAATTCCTGATTCCTCGCCCTGGGTTCATTTCTCTAGATCACTCATGATATGTTAAACACCAACTGAAATGTATTAAAATATTCAGCATAGTTTTAAGTCCTCACGAAGGACCATAATCTCCCCTTATTATCCACTGAAGTCAAGGGCAGAATTTGTCCCTAACATCTTATTACAAGTGCATCAAAATTAAATATGTACTGTGGCAGGGTGGGCTTGACCCAGCCTGCCACCCCTTTAAGAGGGAGAAAAGCCCTCTGCAAACCTCCCTGCAGAGAAGCCTAATCGGCCACCTGGGCTGCAGGGCAATCAGCCTGGATGGGTTGCACCTGGCAGCCTCCTCAGGAGGATATAAGCCTGCCAGGAAGGAAGCCCAGGGTGGTGGTGGTATGGTAGTGTGGAGTGAGAGAAAGAGCTGTAAGCTGTAGAGCTGTGTTTAGAGCTGTAGAGCTGAACTATACAGAGCTGTGTAGAACTGTGAGCTGTAGAGCTGTGTTAGAGCTGTAAGCTGAAGAGCTGAACTATAAAGCTGTGTATATTGGTGGTGGGGCATTGCACTGTGAAATAAAGAGCACTGTTTGGAGCCTAAGAAGAGTTTCCTGCCTGTTCCTGAAGAGGGGTGAGAAGGCGATCTGTCACAGTACTTGAAAAAGATAAATGAAATTGTTATGATTTTCTCCATATGTAGTATGCTTTTTGTACCGTGATAAGTAAAGCGAGTGGCATGGGGCAATTGTAATAATACAATGGAATGGCAAATTGAAATTATGAGAAGGCTTTCATGCCTTACTAGTATAGAGTGGCTATGCCTGCTTACTTCAGCTGTCCCTCAGTAGGATTTGTCAGCCAGGTGATGAGAGCTATTTCTGTACTGTATTTGCAAAGATGACCATGTGTGCATGCAGTGTTGTATGCTCATTAATTGTGCCTCACCGCATTATATGTTAGAACCAATCATTGCTTCTAGCCCAGGCTACTTGAAACCCTTATAAACCAAAGAGCCAAATCATTTTGTATGTAATTACGTATGTAACACTAGCAGGAGCTTTATTAATACCTATGCAGTGTGGACACAGTAAGTAAATTGCTGACTAAACCCCAAATTCCTGCCCCAGCATGCAGTGAGTTTATTATAAAACGTAAGATGGTTTTTCTGGGGTGAATTTATTCCTTCTTCTATATACATGTGGTCTTGAATCTGGACATTACAACCATATTAATTTAAAAACCATCACTCAAAAGCAAATTGTTTGTTTAAACTAAAAGATGATAGACTCTACTCCACAGACCCCCTGAGCCCTGTTCCATTATTCCAAGAAACAGTGGAGGATGCTAGTAGGTTTTTTGAACATTGCTGCTATGTTGCTTAGCCTTCCCAAGATAAAACCACATCAACAGCAACCTGCTGTGCACACGTACACAAAGTCCATATTCTGCTGACTGGAGGGAGGAGAAATATATACCCTTACGTGTACACTTCATGATTTGGTAGGTGCTCAGCTACTTAGGAAAAAAACATGGGTGTGATGAAAAACAAACAAAATGTTCAATATGTAAGGAATGGGATGGAGAATGATACAGAAAATATTATAATGCCTCTGTATAAATCACCGATACAGAATATTCTAGATGAAGCTGTATATCAGTCACCCCATCTCAAAAAGGAGTGGAGGTTTGAAGTGAGATGGGAAATTGAGGTATGGAAATACAGGTGAGCTGTCTAAAACCATTGGCATTGTAAAGCAGAAGGCTGAGATACCAGCTGTTGTAAGGTTATGTAGAGAGACAGAGAAGAAAGGAGGCTCACTGAAATGAGCTTAGGGACCTGGGTGGGGGAGTACAGAGAGAAAAGGTACATAGGAGATGTGCATGGATTTGTTCCAGCCTTATTTTAAAATCCACAGTCCTTATGTTTCCCTTCTGCAAAACAATGTGTGTTTAACCAAATCCTTGGATCTACTGGAGCGAAAAATCTTTTCACTCTCCCTTGGTTGGGATGGGTTCAGCAGCAGGATTGTGAAAGGGGCAGTGGGTGTAGGCTTCAGATTTCACATGGACAAGAAATCCAGAGAACAAGACAGTACAGATTCCTGTCTCCCACTGCTCAGATGTCATGCTGCTGTTTGTTGTACTCTGTGACAGTTCCAATGCAAGTAACATAGCACATAGGGATAGTTATTCAAGCAGCATTAACTTGGGTTCACTTTATGCGTACCATATGTATACTTCACAAGAATATATGTCACGTTCAGCAGAGGTTGTTAATCTCTGCCCCTCTGTCTGTGCACGTCCCTCCCCTATAATGTCATTCAGTGCTTTACTTCTTTGGCTTTAGCACAGAGGGGCTATTTGGCACAGTGAGAAAGCTGTGGCATAGCCAAGTAAACTATCAGTGGAACTCTGTAACAATTAATTATTTTTCCTTTTAGCAAAGAGAAACCTAGGACAAATTAGAGCAGCTGAATTGGATTCTGAAATAAGCAGGGAACAAGTGAAATTGTTTGCAAATTGGGTGATAGAATTTGCAATTGTTTACAGGTGTGACAAGGCTGACAGCATTCTGTTCCTGCTGAAATCTGGTTGGAAAGGCCAGTTGGGGTTAAAAAGTGATTAGGAGCATTTCCTTCTCACAGTTTTAACAATGTTGACCAAGTTGTACTCTTGGTTACAACACTGAGAAATTGGAACAAGTCTATTGATATTGGCAAACTTACTCTGGATTTATCCTCCTATAGCTAACACAATAGTTAGACCCATTATCTTTCCGAGCTAATAAGAGGTGGATTAGTGTGGTTTCTGTAAAAGGAAGTCATGTTTTAATAATCTATTAGAGTTCTTTGAAGGGGTCAACAAACACGTGGACAAGGGGGATCCAATGGATATAATGTATTAGATTTCCAGAAAACCTTTGACAAGGTCCCTCACCAAAGGCTCTTTTATATAAATTAAGTTGTCATGGATAAGAGGGAAGATCCTTTCGTGGATTGAGAACAGGTTAAAAGAAAGGGAACAGATGGAAGGCATAAATGGTAAATTCTCAGAATGGAGAGGGGTAACTAGGGGTGTTCCCCCAGGGTCAGTCCTAGGATCAATCCTATTCAACTTATTCATAAATGATTTGCAGAAAGCGGTAAACAGTGAGGTGTCAAATTTTGCAAATGATACTAAGCTGCTCAAGATAGTTAAGACCAAAGCAGACTGTGAGGAACTTCAAAAAGATCTCACAAAACTAAGTGTTTGGGCAACAAAAATAGCAAATGAAATGTAATGTGGATAAATGTAATGTAATGCACATTGGAAAAAATAATCCTAACTATACATACAATATACGGCTAAACCACCCTGAACACGCCCGATCCCGTCTGATCTCGGAAGCTAAGCAGGGTCGGGCGTGGCTAGTACTTGGATGGGAGACCGCCTGGGAATACCAGGTGCTATAGGCTTAACATGGGCGTGGGGCTAGCAACTCCACCCCGTAAGGGAACCAATTGCTACTGAAACACCAACACCAGTTGGTGGCCCATACCCCGGCTGGGGGGTGACGGGCAGAGAGAGAGACATACAATATGATGGAGGCTAATTTAGCTACAACTAATCAGGAAAAAGATCTTGGAGTCATTATGGCTAGTTCTCTGAAGCCATCCATGTAGCATGCAGCTACAGTCAAAAAAGTAAACAGGATATTTGGAATCATTAAAAAAGGGATCGAGAATAAGACAGAGAATATCTTATTGCTATTATATAAATCCATGGTGTGCCCACATCTTGAATACTGTGTACAGATGTGGTCTCCTCATCTCATATACTGGCATTAGAAAAGGTTCAGAGAAGGGCAACTAAAATATTAGGGATTTGGAATAGGGTCCATTTGAGGAGAGATTAAAGAGGCTAGGACTTTTCAGCTTGGCAAAGAGGAGATTAAGGGGGGATATGATAGAGGTATATAAAATCATGAGTGGTGTGGAGAAAGTGAATAAGGAAAAGTTATTTATTTGTTCCCATAATATAAGAATATATAATATAATAGGGGCCACCAAATGAAATTAATGGGCAGCAGGTTTTAAACAAATAAGAGGAAGTTCTTCACACAGCACACAGTCAACCTGTGGAACTCCTTGCCTGAGGAGGTTGTGAAGGCTAGGGCTATAACAGGGTTTAAAAGAGAACTGGATAAATCCATGGAGGTTAAAGTCCATTAATGGCTATTAGCCAGCATGGTAAGGAATGGTGTCCCTAGCCTCTCTTTGTCAGAGGTTGGCCATGTATGGCAAGAGAGAGATCACTTGATCACTACCTGTTAGTTCACTCACTCTGGGGCACCTGGCATTGGCCACTGTCAGTAGATAGGATACTGGGCTGGATGGATCTTTTGATCTGACCCTGTATGGCTATTCTTGTATTTTTATATTCCTTCTCCCCATTCTCCCCGTCATGCACACACTTGATTCTTTTTCAGCTTCTATAAAGTTAAATTAGAACAAACTATTAGGAATATACCCTTGGTTCCTCTGAGTTTTGCAGAACAAAATGTTGAGTTAAGAATATTTTTTTTTTAAAAAATTAGACCAGAACAGCCTTTTTTTGTTTGTTTGTTTGTTTGTTGACAGGCCTTGGAGGCAACCCATGTTTTTAAAAATGTGGTGGGGTTTTTTTTTCATGTGCTATGGAAAATATAAATAATCACTCACTGTACTCACCGTGTATCCCTTTAATGATAAATTGTCTCCAGAATCGCAGAGGGGGAAAAATCTAACAATTAAACACTTTTTAGGGAACAAGAATGATAGAAATAACTGTGTCACATTAGACCTCATTAGAGTCAATGAACTCCCTGTGGTATTTAACAATTTCCAAGAAGTAGGCCATAATTCTTAAATGACTGTAATACATTACGTACTTAATTCATAAAATAGCACTGTTAAGAACAGCAGCAGTATACAATCCTTGGTTTATAGTGATCCTTTTTTAAAGAGTCAAACCTAGGAGCTGGGAAATACAAGCGCAAATAAAAGTTAAAAAGGCCTGGGCTTTATAGCTGTTGGATTTCGTTTGGAAAATGTACATCATTCCAAAACCAGAAATCTTTGTTTCAAAAACCAGTCAAAGCTGATAAATGACAACAGTGTACTTCTGTATCACATCATTTGCAAAATGCAAGCACTTAAACGCGATAAAATGTATAGTTAGAGATGACATAAATCTTATTCTGGACTAATAATAAATATAGACATATTGAGACACACTTAAGGCTGCTTCGTGCTGTTCTAGCACCTTAATTTAACTGCATATGGTAATCCTTCTGTAGGCATAATGGCTCCTGTGCCAATCCCACTACTGGTCGCCTGGATGCTGAAATGACCCCTTTAGGGCTCCTTATGTCCTCCCTGTATAGGAAGATAAAGTAGATAATCTGTAAAGATACACTGCTCTTCTTGATTTTGAGGACTGGCTCAGTACTAGGGTGACCATATTTTCCCAATGGAATATGAGATACTGCATGCGGCTGAACCAAGGCCCCCCCGCCCCAAGGCCTCTCTGCCTCCTGCTCGCAGGGTCGGCCTGAGGTCCCCATTTCTCTCCCATGCATGAGACTGACACAAGCCTGTCCCTTTCTCCCCCCACCTGCCCAAGGCCCAGCTCTCTCCTCCCCACTGCACATGGGATCAGCCCAAGCCCCTCCTGCCTGTTCAGGGCTAGCATGAGGCCCCCCTTTTCCCTGGGCATCCTGTTCTAGTGGGGCTAGAACAGGATGCCCTGCCACCCACCTGAATGGGGCTAGCCCAGCCTGAGCTGCTCTACAGAGCCCTCCCTTCATCCCAGGGCTGTTGTTGCTGCTCCCCCCCCCTTCCTTCATGCCCTGCTAGGGGTCGAACCTCACTTTTTTTTTTGGCAAAACCAGGCATTTGTCCAGTTTGTTCAAATGGGACAAATGCCCAGTTTTGCCAAAAAAGTCAGGATGGCAGGGACAGGACTTATAAAAGGGACAGATGGTCACACTACTCTGTAGCCAGACGGCTGCGGGATCAGGGGCTGCAAAGATAGCTTTTCTAGAGCTAAGTTTGGCTTGGCTGGACCAGAGAATCTGGCCTTTTATTCTTAACACATACAAAGAAATGCATAGTACATCACAATATAACCTTAACTCTGACCCACAGATATTTTTGAAAAGATGTCTTGTCATCTTGATTTTAATATCTAAATTAACTGTTCACAGTTGAAATAATTCAGAACAATTTGCTTCATTACAATCTGTTGTCTTCAAATATAGTTGGTGCATATGTTTTCTTGAAAATGTAGCTACATGGAAAGTCTAAAGGTGTACTTATAAGACATTTCAGAACTGGAGCAGTAGTTCTCAACAGTTTACCATAGCAGGAGTCCATCCCCTCTGAGTTCTAGCTAATCTTCAGTTTAGCAATATGGACAGAGCAGAGTGGTTCCGATGCCCTGATACCATGTGCAACTCCCCCTGGTTGTGATACCGTGTGCAACTCCTGGTTGTGAACCCATAAGCTAGAGGAAGACCGATGAATGCTTTAGAAAAAGTGCTAGTCATTCTGTTTGTGAGCATTATCATTGGGAGTTTCTGAGTGTATGAAAAGGTGGATGAGACCACTTACTAGATTAATAGGAGAGAAGAGTCATGTTGGTTATACCATGTTTTAAAAAAAGTAAATTTCCATAAGTATTTTTATTTGATTTATATCCTTAATGATAATTTGTCCATTTTTAACAAACCCATTCTTCTGAATACTCCAATAGTTATCATCCAGAGGCATTTGGTGCTTAATTCATTGAACACTGTGGAACAAGTTAATTTGTAACTCTTTCATTACTTTAACTGTCTTAGCACACCTCAACGTTTAAGTACTAAGTCTAAAGCTATTAATTAGCTAGTACATTTGATCTCGTCTAGTTTTTTTTTAAACTAAAAGCTTTTTCAGAAAGTAATACCTAGCACCAAATTACTAGAAAGAATAACTTGGGTATAGCTAAGGTTTGTGGAATTTCAAGAAATAATTCTAATGATAATTACCAATTTGGTTTCTATTATTAGAATACAAATATTAAGATATGCAATTATTTAGCTATTAGGTTTTTGATAAATATGGATAATCAATAATTATCACCATAAGTTTTTCAAAAATGTATATGCCAAAAATGTATATGCCATTTACTACATTTCTAATGGCAAAAAAAACCCTTGTCTTTTTGTTAACCTTTTAATTAAAATTAAGATCTCCAGGAACTGGACTCGGAAATAATCTCCTCAAGAATGAAATTTGTTTAAAATATCTCTGAAGTGAAACAGGAAAAAAGAGGAACAAGAGCTGATTTTTCCAATGTTTCACTTGCACTCCTAACCTGTAGGTAAATCGAGAAACCCTGTAGAACAGAAACGTTGGCAGGTCTTGAATTTAGCTACTGGAAACTGATTTTCCCTACTGCCTATCATTTGGCATCATTAATCTTCATTAGACCAGTTTATCCCGTTGAGCTTAAGGTCTCTTTCTTTTTAGAGACTTGAAAATTGAAAAAGACGTTTAAAACAAACAAGTCTTGTTTAAGTACTCTGTATGGGTGAAATATAATTCAGCACAGAAACTGCTGATCATAGTCTACAGGGATTTTATCCAGGGTAAGAAAGTACAGTACATTTGTTTTATATACAGAACTGTATATCACACCAAACTATATAAATGAAAATCTGTGGCATTGCCTTAAAATGAACTGTCATGCTTAATATAGCTTTATACATTTTGACACGTTTCCTCCACCACACCTCACCTCCCCCCAAATCCCCATGTTAATTGTGAGATTATAATAATACAAACATGGAAAAGTATGGACATTCATAGTTAAGGATCAGTGATTCTGGTAACTGAACACCTTCCGGGCAACAGATAAGGCTAACAACCCTGATTTAGGAAAGCATCCCTATTTCAGACAGCATGTAAGCATATCTCCTTTTGTGCTTTCCTGAATAGAGAGATGGACCTAGGCAGATGTGCTAGTGCTTTTTTGAACTGGGGCCAAAGGTAATGGCCTATCTTCCTGAAAAATACTTATAAGTGGAATCCGTTGCATATAAAAAACAATTGCAGTATTCTTTTCGTATCCTCCAGTGGTACTCAACATTCCAGATGAAGTCTGAAGGATCTGCCAACTGTTTCACAGTTTACATTTGCACATCCCAAGGATCAGTAAAAAGGCCACCATGGTAGCAGAGCAGGATTGGACAAAAGTTTCTGAAGATTTAATTAGGAAGGAGGAGAGTGCCTCATGTTATTCAACAGTTGTTCCTCCAACTAAATGGGGCTGACTTGGGGAGCTAAAGGTCAGGGGCCATGTTCTGATCTCTTTTATACTGACAGAAATGCAGAGTAATTCCATAGTCTTGAATGGTATCATGACTATGGAGCTACAATAACAATTATAATGTATCCAGTGATTAGCACTTATCCACATTTTTGTCCAGTGATCTCAAGGTATTGGTATAGTTGTGATCTGCATTTGATACGAGAAGAAATATTCAAATAGATTAGTTTCTCTTTAAGGGCTAAGTTGCTGGGCCTATTCTTTTATTGTGGTGACCTATCTGGCTGATCCTACATCCATCCAATACAGTCAGTGTGAATGTTGGATGTGAAAGATGTGCAACATTGGGTCTTGTTTCTTACAAATGCGAGTTACATATGGGAACAGTTTTACAGCTGTGCAAAACTTAAGTTTAAGAAACTCTCTGCTGTTTTTTTCTTCATTCCCTCAGAGTTTCACTTTGAGTTGTGAGGTTTGAACCCAAAATCTTAGAGCAGCTGGAACTACAGTTTCACACCATTTCAAGTTAAAACTATAAATCCCTCCTTAACATCTGTGAGGAGGGAGACTGTTCGTGCAAAACTTGGCCAAGGCTCATTGGAAACTTTTGCAAATGTCAGACCCCAGTTTGTACTAAGGTCTTTCTTGGACAAGTTCTAACTGACTTCAGTGGAAATTTGACCAAGTAAGGACTGATTTGAAAACTGCATAATAGAGGAAAGAAAATAGAAACTGGGGACCAAATCCTGATGCTCTTATTCTGGTTTACAAGTAAAATTTAAGAAAATCTTTAACCTGACAGGATTTGATTTGCTAACACACTACTTCAGTTTGACAGCAGTGTAACTTCATTGATTCAGTGACAATACACTGGCATAAAACTGTACAGCGACAGTGATTGAGGTCAATATCCTCAACATTTCACAAGAGAGTTCTCTGCCTTTCTAATCTTGTATGCCAAGTTTCATAGAGGAGGAAAGTTATGTCCAAGTTGCCCTCCTGAAAACAAAATTGCATATAATAAAAGCAGGTAAACCTGAAAAGTAGTGTTGAGAAGACTGCACAATACTGTAGTAGAATATTTATTTTGTTTACTCCAACTAATTTTCTTTTTCAAGTACATATTGCCCTTTCCCTATCTGAAAGAATGTTTTCCCTGTTCCCATGTACTGAGCTCCCATTGACATTAATTGGCAGTTTCATGTGTGGAGGGCTTGCAAGGAAAATACCCTTTATAACAAATAAATTAATTTATTTTTAAAAAACCAGTTCCATCTCCTCATATCCTCTCTTTTCCTTACTTCATTCAAGTAAAAATTGTAATCCTCTTTTTGTAACTCCGCAATCTATTGTTGCATGAAAGTTTGATTTCTGGTGTTTAATCAAAGTCCAAGAGATTTACACATACGAATAAACAAAACTTTGCATACCTGTAGCACCGTCAGCCCAAGTATTTTGAAGAACTTTACAAACATTAATTAATTAAGCCTCACAGAACTTCTTGAGGCAGAATGGTGTTACCCTCATCACTATTGTCATTTTGCGGATGAAGAAACTAGTGCACACAGAGGTTACGGACAAAATTTCCAAACTTGGGTGTTTAAAATCAGGCAGTTTAATCCATATTTAGGCTCCTAGAGTTCAATCCTGCTCCACTGGAATTCAATGTCAAAACTTCCACTCATTTCAGTGTTGTAGCATCAGGTCCTAAAGGAGGTTTGATTGATTTTCAGATGTTCTGAGCATCTGAGTGTCTGATTCAAATCAGTGGAACTACAAGTGCTCAACATCTCTGAAAATTCAGTTCCCTGCAATTTAAGTGCTTAAATATGGAATTGTCTAACTTTAGCCACATTTGACAATTTTGACTTGACTACATCACACAAAGTCCCTGGCAGAACTGGGAATGGAACCTTGACCTACAGATGCCTGGTCCTTTGTTTATTCACAAGACCATTCTTTCTCAATTATCTGTATGGTATCTAAGGACAAGATTTGACTATGACAAAAAGCACCACTGTATATTTAGCAAATGCCTGTGTATTTGCACTAATATTTTGATATGTCCATTGAAGACAATGAGAGTTTTATATGTGAGGAGTGCAATACCAGTCTAATGGTTCACAGATGACTTTACATTTGGCTAGATTGTCCCCTTAAATGTAGCCTTAGAATTAAGGGCTGCACATTCCTGCAATCAGTGTGGCAGACCACTCTCTCACCCCTTGTCAGGAACAGGCAGGAAACCCTTTTTTGCTCCAACAGTGCCCTTTAATTTACAGTGCAGGTCCCCACCACCAATATATACAGGTTAAAACAGTTCATTAACATCCAGCTCTAAGTAGCTCATTAATATACAACTCATTAATATTCAGCTCTTAAATAGCTCCCCAGGTTCTGGCTCTACAAACTCTATATAGTTTAGCCCCTAATACAATAATACAAACACAGCTCTTGATAGCTCAAACACACACCCAGCTCTTGATAGCTCAAACAACACACACCCAGCTCTTGATAGCTCAGACACCACCACCACCACCCTGGGCTTCCTTCCTGGCAGCCTTATATCCCCCAGAGGAGGCTACCAGGTGCAACTCATGCAGGCTGATTGCCCTGCAAGCCAGGTGGCTGATTAGCCTTTCCTGCAAGGGAGGTTTGCAGGCTGGTGCTCCCTCTTAAAGGGCCCGCAGGGCTGGCTCAGGCACTCCTGGCCAGCACCCTGCCACAACAGCTAGATGAGCTCTGGGAAGGAATCATGGGTGAGATTTTCAAAGGAGCCTAAGAGCCAACTCCCACTGAATTTCAGTGGGAAAGGAGAGGTTTATAAAAGCTCCCAAAGTGTTTAAGAATGCAAGTCCCACTGATAGTCTATGAGATTTGAGCTCCTATATGCTTTAGGTGCTTTCTAAAATTGAAGTGCCTAACTCTCTTAGGCTCCTTTGAAAATCCTTGCGTATGTCTCCCCATTGCTACCACAAACAACTTCTCCTACTTGTCACACTGGGAATCTCTGCCCTGCATCTGTTTGCTTCTGTCGCACCTGCACGGGAGACGTAACAGGTGCAGCAGCAATCTGTGAAGGTCACACAGGGGTATGTGGAGGGGAGATGAACTATATACAGTTCAGGTGTTCACATTTTAAAATTATGTTGCAAAATTGGAGAGGGTGCAGCAAAGAACCACAAAAAACTATTTGAGGGCTGGAGAAAACACTTGGAGTGAGAGACTTAAAGAGCTCAATCTGATTATTTTACCAAAGAGAAGATTGAGGGGTGACTTGATTACAGTGTCCAAATGAATTTCTCCTTGTTGGGAGAAAATAATGGGTAATAAAATGCTCTTTAATGTAGTGGAGAAAACTTAACAAGAACTGATGGTTGGAAATGTAAACCAGACAAGTCAGAAATTAGGCATACATTTTAACAGTGAGGGTAATTAAACATCAGAACAAACTGCCATGAGAAGTGGTGTATTCTCCATATCTTATGACTGGATGCCTTTCTGGAAGAAATTCTTTAGCCAAACACAAGTTATAGTTTAGTCAAGCATAGGTTATGGGGCTCAATACAGAGATAAAGGATTGAAGTGTAATGGCCTGTGGTATATAGGTCAGGCTTGATGATCTGATAGTCCATTCTGGCCTTAATATCTGTAAATCTGAATCTTACTGTTGTTTATATCCATGCAGCCAATAGGAGCAGGCCAAAATCTGGCCCATTATGCTAGATTATATACTATTCTGTCTAAATACAAATTGCATTTTAAATGTCAATAACTATATTAAATTGCAAATTACAATCCAGAAACTGCTTGCTTTTTCAGGCCCTCCAGGGAAACGAGGTAAGAGGGGCAGAAGAGGAGAGACTGGTAAGTTTTCATTTTTGGAAGCAAGATGTTGGATCTTATTTTGGGTGGTTGGGTTTTCCTCAGTATTTTGTCTGTTTTGTGCAAATATCTCTTATTCTACTGGATAGATAATAACTCAGCTACTTTATTTTGGTTTGCATTTTTTATTGGGGGCAAAGGAATGCACCTAGCATGCCTTATTTTTGCTCTTTGTTGCCTGTGAACTATAGGAAGAAAAGATCTATAAAAGAAAATTCTGATAGAAGTTTTGTGATCCTTGGCATATAACTTGTGGCCTTCTAAATTGCTTTCAATCTCAAATAGTCATTGAATTGTAGGCATGCTTCACAATACTTGATGTAAAATATGTTGATAATAAAACTGGTTATTGATAATTCTGAAATAATTTCAGCACTCTGAGTCATCTCTCATTTATACCTGGGCACATCTGCATAATTCCATTGAAGTAAATAATGTTAAAAAGGTGTAGATGAGTATAAAATCAAGCCCTTTGTGTTTAGAACAGATCACGTCATGAAGAAAAGGGAACATGTATTATGTGAACAATCATGGAGATAATGTCTAAATAGACTCATCTTTGTAAAATAAGCTGTTGATTATCAGGAACTTGTAGCATTTAGAATCCTTTTGAATTAAAATCCAGTCTGCGTTTGGCTGTATTTGTGGCTGAAAATTTGCAAATGCAAAATATATATAAAGAGAGGCTTTTTCTTTGTGTGGAAAGCCACACAAAGGGGCTTGATCTTCCCAGGTGTTGTGCACCTTCAGCTCCTCTTGACATCAGTGGGAGTTGACTGCACTGATTACCTTGCAGGATTCAGCTCTTTGTCAGGATGGTGTTTCTAGAAGTGGCATCAGAGAAATGGGCATTTCAGATCCACCTCGTTATTTCGGTTATCTGTGATTTAATCTGGCAGATTAGGAGAAACCTACAGTCTGGTTGATTCCCATGATATTTTAGTTCACAGTACTCTGTTCTTTTGTCTTTTAAATTAGAACTTTATTTTGTTCTCAGAAAATGATTTCCTTCTTTTTCTTGGATAGCTAGAATAAAGCCAAACTAACTTTGATAGGTTAATCAGTTTATGATACTTGCTGCAGAGAAAAAAGTTACTATATAGTGGGAATCATTCAGGTTGAATTCAGTTTTACAAATGGTCTTGACAATTCAAATGAACTTGGCAGCTACCCGTGCACTATGCTTGACTTTTTGTTTTACACATCAAATAAACACACGTTAAGATATTAGCAAAGGAAATTGATCTCTTTCCTTTAGAAACAGACCCTCCACATTAAAATGCTATTTGGAAATGTTTACCAATATAAAGATATTACCTTAGTTACTAGACAATAAAATCACATTGTTAAAAACAAAAGCCTGACAATATCAAACGCAAACTGAAAATACAGCTGTTGCTATTTTATGCTCCTTTTGCACCTCACTTTATTCAGAAGTTAGAGGGCAGCATGAGAGCTAATGAAAAGCCATTGATTTGGGAGCTGCAGCTGCTCCACTTAATAAGAGTGAAATATTAGATTTGATTTGCAGCCCTTTGATAATGTTCTCAAGAACTGCTGTACAAAAGCCTTTGAATCTAAATAATTGGAAAAATGTGCAAATATCACTTCACAAAGTGTGACATTTTAATAGGGAGCATTTTATAAGTGGGTCTTGAAAAAAGACATTGATGAAAGAAAATTTCTGTAGAGTCAGGTGATCACTGGAACTTCTCCTTATTGGCAAAGGAAGAAGGTAAGAAGATCTAGATGCAAGTATTTCTGTCTTAATGCCAAGGTTAAATGCCAAGGGTAAAAAAAAAAAAGTGTAATTTTGCAGACAAGATGTAATTTAATGCCCAGTTGTATGGCTAATTGAAACTGGTGGATATAAAATATATGCACATGTGAAATCTGAGAAAACAAATTGTATTCCATGGTTAATATTTTTTTGGCCTACCATGAGACTGCATGAAAATAAATGAAGAATAATTAACATGAAATTGCATGGGAATGGGTGAAGAATATTTTAATTCTTCAGCAAAGAAACTGCATGTATTCAAGTCTTTGGCATCACTACTAGCCTCAAAGAACCACCAAAGAAAAATATTTGTAAAAAACAAAATCTAGACAGTATGTTGATTTATGCTAATGTATAATCATGTGGTCTCATTTTTGGCTTCTTGCATATGAATCTTTCTTACCAACTTCATAAACTTATATACTATTTTTTTTCTCTTTTTTTTTCTCCCCCCACAGGACCTCCTGTAAGTACAGTTGATACATTGTTGGGTCTCCCAAGCTAACCAGGATCAGGCAGAAATGGGTTTTAGACCCTATTTAAGTAATCTCCATGGTGAATGGATTATATTTGATCCAGAGGAAATTTATAGTTATTGTTAGTACAGTGTAAACTTTTACTAATTTTGCTGGAGATGAATGATTTGTTTGGAATTTTTTTTTTTTAAACAAACCTTTGAAAACAGTAAAACTTTACCTCGGCCATACAGATAGCATCTAGATCTGAATAGCATGTAAGTATCTTCTGTTCATTTTGTCTACCAGTTATTAATGTCTGTTCGGTCTGGTTTAGAAACGTTAATCAGTAACCGTGCCAGAAGGCTGAACCATAGAAGTATAGGAAATGATTCGGCAACCTTGACTTGCACTGAGTAGTAACTTATTCAGGTAAAATAAGCTCCTTTTTGTTATGTATATGTAAATGCCTATGGCAATAGAGCCCTTATCCAGACTGCAGCCACTAGATGCTGTTGTAATGCAAATAGTAAAAAATAATACTCCGTTTTAGCAAGAGTGATAATTCTGGACCTAAATTTGTTTCTGATAAAATTCAATTTTTTCTTGTCCACACCTTTCCAGACTTAAGTCACGCTACTTTTCCTATGTATAGTATTTAAAATGTATCTAAAGTATTCATTTTTGTTGTGATACTATACTATCTGCAGATAATAATGCAATCATGGGAATATCTCCTGTAAAGCTATTTTAGGAGACTTGCTCTTTTCTTTCCTTGGCTTTGTCATGGGTTGGCATTTCAAGTCTTATTTTCATGACCAGATCATCTTGTCAACTGAGTGGCATATGTATTTTAGAATAATTAATATATCCTGAATACTGAGTAGTAATGCTACAGGAAACATTTTAACTTCTAAATTGTCAAAATGTTCAGTGTCTTACATTGGCAAACTCATCTGACAGGCTATCAGAGAAAGAGCAGGCTTAATGCATACTAGTGTTCTTTAAATGAAGGAAATGCTGATTTCCTAAATATCTTTTGCAGTCTCTTCTCACAAAATTCAAAGATCAAGCATTAATCGGGATAGAAATGATTTTCCTACAGCAAGAGAATTTAGATAATGAAAGCAGATAGTGATTTCCGAGTATGCAAATCGTTAGCCCTTGACATCATCTCCCTACCGTTTTAGCACAGTTCCATATTTTTTTTAAAAAGTAGAGCCATACATTAATATAACCCAGAATTCACTCCAAGGACTATGAGTAAAGTTTTCAAAAACATTTAACTGATTTAGGAGCCTACGCTCTATTTTTAAAAGTAACGTGGGCACATAGGAGTGACTTTCAATGAGACTTAGACCTTGTCTACACTACCGGCTGGATTGGCAGTTAGAGACCCATCTATTGGGGATCAATTTATCGCGTCTCATCAGGATGCGATAAACCTATCCCCAGAGGCACTCCCGTCGATTCCAGAGCTCCAGCTCGCCAAAAGGTGCAAGGCAGAGCTGACAGGGGAGCCCGCTGTTGACCGTTGCCGCCATGAGGACGGCAGGTAAGTCGACCTAAGATGCGTCAACTTCAGTTGCGTATCTTAGGTCAACCCTCCCTGCTAGTGTAGACAAGGCCCTATTCTCTGAAGGCTATTTTCAAAAGCACCTAAATCCCATTTTCAAAAGTGATTTAAAAGCCAAAGTCTCATTGGGACTTAGTGGACTTTGGCTCCCAAGTGCCTAAATCACTTCTGAAAATATTTTACTCTAGCTTTGACCCTGTGAACATAGTGGTAACCCTTAAAAACTGTACCGTGGTTATTACCTGGGATCCCACAGTAGTTCTCTATATTTAGAATAGTGAATAATTATGGTACCTTAGGTACCATCATGTAGAAGCTGCAGGTGGCTATTGTTTCTTCAAAGGTGACCACTGAAATTTTAGCTGTCTTTTTCTACCTATAACCAGTGCATCAGGTTGACAATTCCAGTCCTGTGTTTTTTTATTTTTTATGACCCAAGAGAACTTTCTATGATTTCTTCCTTGACGCTGACATACTATAGACAGCACACCTTCCATCGGTCTTATTCCCCTTCTGCCATGTGCTGCCCCTCAGTCTATGTATATAACTCCTACTGACAGCAAGAGTTCCCTCAAGGATCAAAGGCGATAAGTGGCCCTTTTGTTATTTTTAATGTTGACTATGTTTTATCTTGAATAATGTGCCTTTCAAAAAAAAATGTTGTTCACTGTATATATATATCTATGCCATAACTTGTTCATCTGTAAAATATAATCAAGGGCAGTGGATCAATGGCTATTCGAATTTAAATTTTCCATTAGTGTACTGCACATGTTGGTAATGTCACATGTCATGAATTTGCTCTTAATGTGTGTCATACCCATTTCATCTCATTCAACCAGGGTCAACCAGGGCGAAATGGCTATCCGGTAACTGCTCTATCATATATTTGAGCACTTTTCTTACTCTCAGAATCGTTCTTTTCTTTTTAGTTTTTTTGTTTGTTTCTGTCTTATTAACCTTCACATGAACTAGGGGAAATTCACCCTTCCCTGATGTTTTTCCAAGTGATGATAGAGCATAAGGCTTTTTTATTCTTTAAATGTTTGCTTCTTCATGTAGCAGTTCTTTATCAATGGTCTAGTGAGATGGACAAATGTTTGTCTGTTGAACTTGTGTATCCTGCGCACACACAGATAATATTTTCACCATAATTTTAAATGTTACTTACACTGGACCCTGCATATCAATTTTCTCGATCAGAAAGCTATTCAGTTGGCATGTTGAATCTCCAAATCCTCCACTTGCATTGTATTCTGTTCCCTTTGGCTGCTTAGTTCTATGCATCTTGAGCAAAGTAACTGCTAATATAAAGGTCTTAGCAGTTGCCTGCAAAGCCTATGATAGAGCAATCTTATGATAATGAATATAATTCACTTTTGTGTCATCTTCATTTATATGTTTGTTTTTCTGTCTAAAAAATATAAATGTATGAAATAATGCATCTTTTTGGAAAAGCACCAATAAGAATTTTAGGAAATAACCAGTCAGCAGCACAAGCTTGAGTTATACTGTCACCTTTGTGAGATCCAGAGTGATCAGTATCAGACATATTTTTGAAACCAAGTTATAAAAGATATTATTAGATAAATCTGAGAGAGAATATAATTGCAGAACACAGTAATTATTTAAGACTGGTTCTGATCTTATTTGAAGCACTTACTGGAGTTTGGGGGCTTCAAAACTTTGCTTTGCATGTCCAAATCAGGAAGCTAGATGTTTGATTGTTCAGTATGTGTTAACAATTACTGTTTGTGTATGCAAACCACAGCATTGGGGCGCTCCAAATTAGAGGTCAGATGGAAGTATGCAAATCTGTCCCAAAACATCTTCAGTTTATCTACTTAGGGGAGGGCAGAAATGTGTGTGGAAACACCAACCCAACCCTATCAGTAGTTTAAAGGCAGCATTGTGGTGAAATAGCCAACAAACAATACAACAGAATTACATCTAAAGAACATGGACATGCTGAAACTCCATTACAGTAAACCCTCGATTTAACGGACTTCGATTTAACGGACTTCGGATGCAACGGACAAAATTTCTAAGCAAGTCTGAGGCATCCGAAATCCATTTGTCGAGGGCTGGCTGCCGGCTCCCGGCTGCCGCCTGGGTCCAGACAGCGGGTGGGCTGGCTGCCGGCTCCCGGCTGCCGCCCAGGTCCAGACAGCGGGCGGGCTGGCTGCCGGCTCCCGGCTGCCGCCCGGGTCCAGACAGCGGGCGGGCTGGCTGCTGGCTCCCGGCTGCCGCCCGGGTCCAGACAGCGGGCGGGCTGGCTGCCGGCTCCCGGCTGCCGCCCGGGTCACACCAGCGGGCGGGCTGGCTGCCGGGTCCCGCCTTTGGGCGGGCTGGCTGCCGGCTCCCGCCCGGGTCCTGCCTGCAGGCGGGCTGCCTGCCGGCTCCCGCCCGGGTCCTGCCTGCAGGCGGGCTGCCGGCTCCCGCCCGGGTCCCATCTGCGGGCCGGCTGGCTGGCTGCCGGGTCCCGCCCGAGTCCCGCCTGCGGGCGGGCTGGCTGACGGTTCCCGGCTCCCGCCCAAGTCCCGCCTGCGGGCGGGCTAGCTGACGGATCCCGGCTGCCGCCCGGGTCCCAGCAGCAGGCGGGCTGCGGAGCTGCTGCCCCGGCCCTGTGGCGGGCGGGCTGCTGCTCCAACAGCTCGTTTTTTTTATTATTATTAAATAACGGACTTTCTGATTTAACGGACACCCCCTCGCCTGAATTAGTCCGTTAAATCGAGGTTTTACTGTATAGTCAAATACTACAGCATTAAAGACCTAAATTGCTTCAGAGTACAAATTGCAATTGCGCTGCAATGTTTAGACAGAAGTTGTTCTGTTTTGGGGAAAAAAATATTTGACAGTATTTCTCTTCTGCCTCGTGCATATGCCTACATGATCCAATTACAGAGAATGGTGTTTCCAAAGAACGCCCAGAGAGCTAGACTCCCCAACCATATGGAAATTCCATAGGAACTGGGTGCCTAGCTCCAGCCTGAATCATAATTATCATTGATGCATGGTGAGGATAATGTCAGAAGCAGAAAGAAGCCAGATTAAACTTTTATTGATGATTAATTTGGTCAAAATGATGGGTTCAGACATATGTCTATAGAGTTTTCAACTATAAGCGTAGTTAGAGCCTGAGAGCCCAATCTTTGGTTCCACTTCATCCTCTTTGGGCCCTAGCATCCAGGGGCTACAAAAGCTTCTAAAAGCCACGTTGTGTCCTCCACCCAGGCTTCTGAACATGGCTTGGCTGGAACAGAGTTCAAGGACCACGTGGAAAAAAATAGGACTGATGTAATGCTCAATGTCATTTTTGCCATTATTAAATTAAATGCATGGAGCTATCAATTGCATCACCTGGGGCAGATTGTTGATTTCATATCCACAAACGTGTATGTGAGAGAGAGAAAGAGAGAGAGAGAGAAAGGAAGAGAGCGATTTTGAAAAGTGCTCAACATTGACTTAACTCTGCTACCACTTAATTGGAGTTATGGAAAGAATTTGGTCTTAATTATCAAAAGCTATATTCTGACTGGTTGATTGGCCCTTTTTGGTGAAACTACGGTCACCTACTAACTTTTCTCCTGAATGGAATTTAGTAACAAATTAGATAATTTTTAATTTTTTATACCATCCTATGCAATTCTATAGCAGGGATCTCATTCTCTGTTAAATTCAGCAGGTATTTTGGAACCTTATTTGATTCCTTATTACTTTTATCATGGGTAGGTTTTGTAGGAAATACTACCTCACCCATCTAGTCTGTCTATGTACTTATATGGTCCCCTTCTCCTTAGTATCTCAGGGCTTCCATAGTACTGGAGTGCAAAGTTCTCCCTGAGAAATTTCCCTGGCATTGTTCCGGGGAAGAGAGAAGATTTATGGGGTTTCTCCTATGTTCTCCCATGATATCAATCCTGCCCCCAAACCTGCTGATACCCCAAGAGCCACAACATCTCTGGGACCAGTGGAGGCATAGGGCTGCTCCTTATACATCTACACTGAGACCTAGCCCACACTACAAAGTTAGATAATGTAAATCCACTTGCGTCGACCATTATGCATTTTCTCCTGCTGAATAAGCAACCCGTTACAGTGATGCATTAACACCACCACTTCCCCAAATGACGAGGGACCACGGTTGACTTACTTAGGTCGATGCGGTCTGAGTGTAGACACTGCATTGGTTGTGTTCACCCTGAATGTTTTCCAACTGGCCACAACAGTGACTGCTCTGTTTACAATTTTGAATTCCACTGCCCAGCATTCACTGAGTCCAAAAGTGACCACTTCACTTTAAAACAGTGTTTTTGAAATGCCTTTTCCTGAGTGCCTAACTTAGTTAGCACAGCTAGCAGCTCACCTTTGTCATATTCATCCCACTGTCCAACTGACCATATCAACTCCACGCACACAGATTGCTACTCGACGTGCTGCTGCCTGAAATAGTCAAGAAATCTTGACTGTCCCTAGGATGTGGGGGAGAGAGGCTGTGCAACTGCAACTATGGACAAGCTGTAGAAATATCGACATCTAGGAGCAAATTGCATGGGGGATGCTGGCAAAGGAGCAGGATAGAGATATGCAGCACCTCTGCGTGAAAGCAAAGGCACTATGCCAGGCCAACCACAATGTGTGAGAGGGCAACATGATCCAGTGCTGCCCTGCAGCCTGGTTGTTTCTACTCTGAGCTGCATGCCATACTTGGCAGTGACCCCACCAACACCCCACAGACCACTGTGGATATCTTCGAGGAGCCCGACACCACTGCCATGAAGGAGGTGTGGGAGGAGGGAGATGCAGCAGGAGGCTGAAACCATGCACAGAGCCAGGAATTGGTTGATGCTCCACAGGAATCTAGCCAATCCAGCCAGATGTGAGCAGATGAGCCTACTCATGAAGAGGAAGGGAGCTCAGGTAAGTGTGCATGCATAATTTCTTGTAATGGTTTGGGGCTTTTCTGTTCCCTCAAACCTCATTTCCCTCTCTCCTTCTCGCCGCCTCGGGGAGTGGGGGAAGGGAGAGGCCCACTTTCTGTGGGAATAGCGCAAGGGGTGGGATAAAGGTCCAAGGAACCTCCCTAATTCCTCCCTACTTTTTTCATAAACATCCCTAAAAGTCTCATTCTGCACCTGCTCAGCTGGCAGATGAATCTTTCCTTGGTGCTTTCAAAGTGACCACTGTACAACTTCATAAGACCTGCAAAGCAAGGGGTAGGTTGGGTCCCCCAGAATCACTACTGACATTTCCTTGTCTCCAGTAGTAATCTACTGGTGGGGAAAGATGTACCTCCATTCAGGTTTTTGAAAAGTACTGGTGTCCTTCAAGATGCGCTTTCTTTGACAAGCTCACACTGATATCAGTGAAGAGCCCCCAGTGATCCACCTGTGCTTGCATAACCATAGAAAAGTATTCTTTTCTGGTGATGTTCTCAATATGAAGTTGGGCTGTTGCCAGAAGAGAGAGATGCCGCAGTCTGCCACCCCACCACAGTTTGGGAACTGTGTTACTGAAAATCCACCCATTAATTCCTGCAAGTTACTGACCATCACAGGCCTGTGTAGCAGGAGATGTTCAATGGCCTTATGCACTTGGGTCACAATGACCCCCACTGTGGATTTTCCATCTCCAAAATGATTGCCTACTGACGGGCATGGATGTTGCAAGCTTCCGGAACATGATCACCACTGGCTTTTCTGCTGTCTTGGGTCCGGAATTGAAGCTTCACCACGTGGAGCTGCTCTGCGAATGCTAGCAGCAACCTGGCATTTTTTTCACTCTGTCCATCAGCATCCAGTTATTGAGTTTAAACATCTCTTCATTGTCCTCCTCACCATCCCGACGGTAGCAGAGATCCTGCAAATAATGGAGAATGACGTGTCCTGTAATAGCTATGCACATGAGAATTGTGCTGAGCTCCAAAGGGTCTATGCTTTAGCCAGAGAGATGTAAGAGACTGAAAAGTGGTGTGCAGGACTTTGAAAATTTTAAATAATGAGGCAAAAATTAGGGGATGTGGAAAGTATCATGGAATGAAGAAAATGATGTGCTGGGTTCTTGACCTGCAGCTCCCTGAAATCCCTGGACAAAGAATTTCAATATCCCAAAAGGGATTGTGCTTGGCGTAGACTGGGATACTTACTCATGGTACACTGCACTTTACACTGATGCAGACATTTCTATTCAGTACACCCAGTGCTGATGCAAGCAGCCAATTTTGCATGCGCCTGAGTGTGGAGGCTTTGCACCAACTGAAAGCTGTAGTGTAGCAACGGTCTGACTCCCAGCTCCCTACCCTACTTAGGTGTTATAACATGTCTCTTCTCCTTAAGGTGTGGGTGAGTTCCCACATGGCAGAATGGGAATGTACCAAACTTAATTGTTCATTTCCTGTTATTGTCATTTACTGGTTTGAGGAAATTTGAATATTATCATTTTTCCAAACTCCAACTCCATACCCTTGGGGTTTTCACTAGTCACTAATTAATACCCTTGAAAAAAACATTAAATATATATTGAACCATGAACATTGTAGCTGTCATACCGGCAAAGTTTTCATTTCCCACCAGAGCTGAGGTTAGAGTGACAGAATTTACATAAGCATCAGTCCATCTATAATTCCCTCTAGGTCACAGGACAACTTTAACATTACACTTCTGGTTTTTCCACTCTAGTTAGAAATAACTAGAAATCCACATTTGCAGTACTATAAGATGGGGGACCATGTCCTGTTGAGGGGTTGCAAGTAGGTGGCAGGAGGCTGTGACCACCCTGCCCTTCCCTCAATGTTAAACAGGAAGGGGACCATAGCTAGATGGAAGATGGGTTTTTGGAGGGTCCAGGTATGAAAAATGTTGAGAACCACTGCTAAAAGAGCCAGAGGGGGAAATAATGTTTCAGTGTTTCTCTGAGCATGTGACAGCACTTACTATATAACCCGGTTCATTGTTTCCTCTGTAGAGGCAGTGAATTAGAGCTAAATTGCGCTATGTAGGCCCAGCACATACTAAGGGGCCCCGTAGAGCCATCCCACTCCAGAGGGAGAACTGGTAAGAATTCTGCACAGAAAGAAAGAATGCCTCCCGGAGCTCAGGGACAGACTGTAGTTATGCATTGTGCAGCCCCTGGGCAGTAGGGAAGAAGCAGCCTCATATTCCACAGAATGTGAGGGTTGTAATTCTCCCCAGAGCTTACAAAGAGGATGATACATCCTCCCCCACAGAACAACCACAGAATCTGGACCTTAGTTTCCCCTTTTGTCTGTGTGGGTCTTTCACACACCAACAGGCGGAAGAAAATATTTTTTAAATATTGTAAAGCAATTCCAAAACCACAGACATTGACAGTGGGACTCGAGGGCAGCAGTGCAGTACAGGAAACAACTTTTCTACAGTTTTATTTTATTCTGCTTAGATTTGGAGTTGCCGCTGTCCCTGGAAAATGTTGCATAAGAGACCATCAGACCATTTGTAAAGTCAGGGGAGGACCAGAATAAGCTCTTTTAGTTTTTGATTATTATTTTAAATATTTTTGTCCTTTTCTAACTAAGAAATGTCTGTGGACTTTTAAAAAAGAAACTAAATCAAATTAGTGCCACAAGGTACTTTTTTCAGGGTTTCCTCTGGAATCCCCCTATTTCCCCAATTCAGTTCCCCCTCCACAGAGACTAGAAAATAGCATGATGAGATCCTGTATTTATATTACCTCATTGACTTCCACGTCAAATTTGCTCACATACCCTCCCACCCCCCAACAAAAAAAAATCTAACCGCAAATTCATAAGGGAATAAGAAATAGAAGATGGGTCTGGCTGATGCATCACCATCAATGGCCCTGATCCAGTTGAAGTGTGTTATGGGTGAAACTGAGGTGTCATACCTCTAATTCTGCTGAAGTGGGTTCTGGGTTCTGATGATTTTATGTGAACCAGAAAGAACACAGCTTGGCTTTCAGATACCAGGGTGAATTTGCAGGGCTGGCAGTTAGAAATAACATATTTTCCCTTGCACAGTAAATTTGATCTGGAAATCATTGAGACACAATAAATGTAGAACCCCCTCCCGGTGCCATTTTTATGGAGTTGCTTTTTGTAACAGAGCCGCACTTTGTGATACCTCAGCTTACACAGCCTAAAATCACATTGAGTTTTGTTGCTGCCATATCATATTTCAAGTTCATGTATAATTTACTGTCCACTAGGGCTCCTAGGTCTTTTTGGCTTCACCGTTTTTCAAGCTTTTACCTCCCATTGAAGATCTGTGTTTTGGATTATTCTTCCCCGGATGTTCCAGACTTCCTCCCACTGAATCATGTTCATGTAGGGGCCAAATCCTGGTTCCTGTGCACACCCCCAACTTAACTGGCTATATGCAAGGAGGCAGGAAAGATAGAACCCTCCATCTCAAACCTGGCACATCATGTGGAACACTTTAGCCAGTGTATCCAAAATTCCCACATTTTGTGCCCCCTTCCGTGGGCCTGATGCAGGGGTATGCTACTCAGGGGGTGCACCCTGAGTACCCTCTTTGTACCGTTGCTTTCCCTCCACAGCAGAAGTGGTGGTTCTGCTGCATCCCAAGGTCCTGCCACCTATGAAAATTTTGCCAATGTTGCCATAATTCAATAAGATGTGTTAAGAAATGTCATATCTTTCTGTGCATCTCATTCCTTACTATCTTGCCTGGAAGATGCTGCTGGTTACTGATAGCAAATATCCTTATTCCCTTTGTTTTCAGGCAGACCCAGGATGGCTACTCCTGTGTTTGACTTCTCTCCTCTCTGTATCATGCAATTTTTCTCTGTGGGCCAGATTCTGCCTTGCTCCTAACTCTGACATTGAGTGTTTTGGGAGGGCATAAAGAGCTTCTTACCCACACCACGAAATTCCAGTCCTTCCTCTGAGCAGACCACAGGAGCTTTCTCTACTTGTAGTTCCCTGGCAAAGGTGATAGCAATTGGGGAGAGAGGAGGTGGCATCCTGACACTGTCCCCCCCCACCCCCCAGAACTGGCTAGCAGACCACACCCCACAAAGTTACATTATTTCTTTGCTCCCAGGAGTTCTGGGAGGCACTCTGTGCATGACTGTGTATGTCACTCATCAGATCGCTGGATAGTTACAGCCTCCTGCAAGTGCAATTTGACTGTTTTTACAGAAAAACCAGTTGTCCTTGAAAGCCCAGAATAATGCATTTCCTGAAAATGCCTCCAATATTTCATGTATTCAGCCAGATGCTGAACATTTATGGAAATGTATTATTCAGAATGCAACCCCTCCTTACGAGGCTTAACCATAGGCCTGATATTGCACCCATTGATGTTAATGACAAAATTCCTATTGATGGCAGTAGGTGCAGAATCAACTTCCATGTTCGTATATTGCTTCATTAGATATCACCTAAAAAGCTGGTGTAAGAACGTAGTCCTGTTTGGAGTGCCTTGCTGCAGCATGAGGCATGCCTGCCTCAGTTTCCTCTCTCAGGTAGCCCATGGACTTTATGCCACACTCTCTTGCTTGAATAATGCCACTCCTGGGAGCCAGATTATTACTTTTGTAATGTAAATAGTCTAAGAAAAGTTCCAAAACATAATCCATATGATCCCCACTGCATGAAGCCATTAAAACTCTGCTCTTCCCAGTGGGAACCACCCCAGCTTCTCTGCTGGGGGTGCCTCCTCACCATAATCTGGTGTCTTCCATCACACCTAGATTCCTTGTCCATCCTCCTCTGCCCCTATAACAGGATAGCCAGTCCAGACCTTCCAGCTGGAGTGTAACTCCATTCTTTCCAGCAGGAATCTCCACAGTTTCTGAGCTGGGAAATCATTCTCTCCCTGGTCTTCTCTGTTCCCATTGGTCCAGCTGTCCAGAATGGAAACCTCAGCTGGTAAGTCCCTCTACCATTAACCTTCTACAGCCCTTGTTTTCAGCTTTCTGCCTTAGAGCAGGGGTTCTCAAGTGGGGGTCAGGACCCCTTTGGGGGTCGCCGAGCACTCCCAGGGGGGTCGTGAGCTCCCGACGCCGCTTAAAAGCCACCGAATGAATTATTAATTACTTCCACATTCGGCGGCCATGCCGAGCTATTTCGGGAGTTGAATGTGGAAGTAATTCATTCGCCGGCTTTTCAGCGGACACACAAGGGGTCATGCTGCCAGGCTGATCAAGAAAAAAGGGTTGGTGGTAAAGGTAAGTTTGAGACCCACTGCATTAGAGCTTCACCCTCTTCTGCTCCTCTTGCCTTTAACCCTGTGGCCCTGGTTCAGGGAGGTCAGCAGCAAACTACTCTTGCTGCTCTTCTTGCCTTCAGCCTTCCCACAGGAGACACAATCTGTCTTTGACAGCTCTCCTCTCCTGCCAATCTCCTCTTCCCAGCACCCCTTACTCACCAGGTCTCTCTTCCTCTAAGACCCAGGTGCCCTCTCTTAAACTCAACTGAAGTGAACTGATGAGGGACAGGGACACTTTCCCCCTGCTCTCTCTTAGAGGGGCCAGTCACCCTGTGACAGATGGCCTTCCTTGCTATGTTGATGCTATCATGAACTAGCTCACCGTGCTCAACGGTGATACATTTGGAAGTGCAACTCTCGGGAATATCATTCAACACTGCTCTGCATACTAACTGAGAAGTTGCTGAAGCTGTCAAAATATCCAATATGCCCTTTGGTCTGCAAATATTTCTGACTTTGTTCAGCCCATCTCTAGTAAACATCTTGGTTTTTTCATTGTAAATTATAAATGGATATAAAAAGAACTGTTTCCAAAAGTGAGTTTTTGTGCCAAATTTCAGTCCTGGCTCTGATTTGACAACTGAGTGAATATATGAATCACTAAAAATACAGGATTATAATGGGGAAAACTTGTCACATCCTCAGTTGTAGTAGAGTTAGTGGCTGCCTACTTATTGTGTTGTAAAGAGACCACATGTGATCTTTTTTGTTTGTTTGTTCTATTCTCTCAATGGCTAGATTAACATTTTCTTGATGTATGTTAGCAATTCAAATGTGTCCTTGCACCTCTTGGCCACACCGCAGTAACTGTGTATTGTAGTGCAGATTACACTGATTTTCTGCAAGGTATGTCACTCAAGATTCATCTAGATGTTAATATTCCCTTTTGATCTCTGAATCAATAGCTATAATAATAGACAGGAACTGTCTGTTTACATGGCTAACATCTAGCAAGATATAAGTAAACACATACAATTAGTATCACCTCTAATTCTCTAACAATACAGGTTTTGCATTTCAACCTTCTGGCCTCTCTAACATGGAATGGCTCTAATTACCATTTGCATACTTTTCTAATATGTCTCTAAAGGTTGCATTTGGGTCATTTATCCTGCAGGATGCTTAACCCTTTCTGGCCATGTGTCACATGGGTATCAGTTATTCTCTATGCCCACTGAAGGCAAGACAAAAAGTAATGGTCTTAATCTGCAGTATGGGATATTTGTTAGATATTAAGGAAAACTTCTTAACTCTAAGGATAGTTAAGTACTGGAATAACTTATTATGGGAGGTTGTGCAATCCTCATCATCATAGGTTTTGAAGAACAGCTAAGACAAACACCTGTCAGGGATGGTCTAGGTGTACTTGGTCCTGCCTCAGTTCAGGTGGCTGGACTTGATGACCTATTGAGCTCCCTTCCAGCTCTACATTTCTATAACTCTTTGATTTGGCATGGTAGCTAGAGTGAGTAGCACCAGCACATATCCTGGGAACAGCTGGATTCCCTAATTTTTCACCACTACTCATTTCTTCTCATCTATTCCTGTGTCATTTCCTCCCAAGTGTGCTCAGCCTCAGCCTGCAGTAATACTACTCAACTCGGCAAGAGTTGCTCTATTTGCATACCTAGTTGGGGCTTCTCTCTCCCTCAGTTGTACAATAAAGCTATCTAAACTGCTGCAGTCATTATGTCAGTTTCCTGGCCTACCCCCTTGGGCTTCTGTCTGATGATCCTTCTCCACTTTACAGGATTTCTTCTCAACAGGCTTCTTCACAAGTCCACCCTTCTTGATATTCAGCCAAGATTATCTCATGCTTGAATTTTTGCATTGAGCACTCTGGGCCTTGAGTACTTTAAAATATTGCAAGATAATGCTAATACTCTGATTGCCTCAGAGAAGTGATGGCCACTTCACAACAAATATAAATAGAAAAGCATTTTAGGCCTTTTATGTATTAAGATATTCCCTTTAAAACAGAGGTCCAAGCCCCCAATTAAACAACAAAAACTCCAAATTGTTGTACTGTAGCGCATGTATTGCTGAACAAAAGTCAGTCCATAGGGAGAATAAACGAACACTTTACCCTGACCCAGGTGAAATGTAATTCTAATACTGCTTAGGTGGACCTCCTTCCTCTTTTGTGTCTGCATTTGTGCTACAGTCCTGCTATAATTGGTCCTCTGGCAACAGAACTGGTGTGGTTTCGCTGCCCAAGGAGTTGTAGGAATTGGAGAGTGTGGAGGGGGACCATAGCATATGGCTCAGGTCTGTGGCACCAAGTAGCATGGTGTGTAGGGACAAGGCAGTTATTCCACTGGTGAGGAAGAAGGAAACTTTCTTTCTTTTTTTATCCACACATCTATCCAGCACCCAGCCTAACAGTAGCCATTGGAGTCAATGGATACAGACCCATGCTTATACCCCATATAAGCTTGCAATCCTGACCCATGGCATGTGACTATGACCTGTAAACAAAGCTCAGTCTCATGTGTGACACCCTTGGTAAACTAAGTTCTTGGGCTCAGTCCAAGGCCTCAAAGGTTTTCCTATTTATATTAGTTGTGAAGTGGCCATCACTTCTCTGAAGCAACCAAAGTTTTTAGGCAGATAGCTCCAGATAGGCTCCTGAAAAACCCACATTCCCATGCATAAGGGGTAAACTCTGTGCCCTGGAGAAAGCTTTACTATAGCTCTCCTTCTAGTTGCCACTTTGCCATGGTGTATGATTGATAGGCTTATGGCCTGTATATTCTTAATATAAAATACCTCTATGCACTCGAAAGCTATCCCTAAGTGATGATGCAGTGATTCAGAATTTCTCAGCAATACAATACTAGCTGTACCAGATTTTTACGACATTATCAGATGCATTCCTTGATATCAGCAGGCACAAAAGACTGTTAAGTGAACTAACCACACAGTACTGTCATGCTGTCAGAAATCAGTGATGGTAATGCTTTTTCTAAGAAATACTGTAGCTGAGGACATAATAATGTAAAAGAGAAAGCCATCCCTCTGGGCATTTGGCTGTTGGAAACTCATAGTTCCCAGATCACTGGTTACACACTTATCCATTTCACCCTGAAGTTATACCCTGCATATTGTTGCAGGAGCCACATGGAGCACAGCTCTATTATATGCAAAGTAGAGGCAGGATTTGCTCCTTGTATATGGACTTCTTAATGCATACTCTTTAAAGAGGTCTGTAATGTTGCTAGAAAAGATTGTGTAAGAACAGGTTGCCCAAGAATCAAAAGGTTTTGAATCTCACAAAACTTAAGGCAAGAATTTGGATGAAAAGTATGTCCCAAGTATTTACATACTGGCAAAATACTTCTCTCCGATCCACATTATGGATCCCTGTTGCATATCCACATACAGCAGGCACCATGACAAACTTACAGTTACAGCGACCAATTTAGTTAATATTGGTGTTTTATGTGTGTAAGGCATAATACAAAAGCCACAGGTAAAGTGAATGCCATGGTGTAGTAAACATCATAATTGTAATAGCACCCTCTTTACTGAACTCTGGGTGAGGCCAATGAGAATTTGATACGTGGGGCTAGTGTGGAATATACAACAGATATGCAATATACTCTTGTTGTAAGAAAAAAGTCCACATTTTGTATCAGAGGTGAATTTTACCATTTTCACTATGTGCAATTATTAAAATGACAATTAAAGCAACTCTAAATCAGAAACCTTATGTGGTGATTTCAGAAAAAGGATTTGTGTTGTAATAACCACACACCTTTTGTGTGTCCTGATTTAAAGCTCAGTAAAACTTTCTCATTATATTCAGCTCATTTTCATTTTTTACTGTTTCATTTTGTAAACATCTTTGTAAATAAAACAATGAATATGATACATTAAAATGGCAATATGCACCTGAAGGGGCATCATTAGTGACTCAGGCATCATTTACCATTTTCTCACTTCTCATACAGCTTCTTTAAAATAACCTGTGGGGCCCAGTTTCTAATGTTAGTGGTAGATAACTCCATTTGTCTGGTAAAATCAATATATGCAGTAGTTCACTTGGCCAGCTAGGCATCTGTATATAGTAAGAGCTGAGCATAATAAGAACTGGACATTATGGTATACTAGTGTAAATTGATGTCATTCTGTTGACATCATTTGGAGTGATATTGACTTGCATACAAGAAAATAAAGAGAAGGTTATATTTGATGGCAGGGAGACAACCGCATGCTCTGGGTGTCCCTAAATCTGTGACTGCCAGAAACTGGGAATGGATGATCAGGGTTGGATAATTTAATGGTTTGATGATTACACTGTTCTGTGTATTTGCTCTGGGGCAACTAGTACCAGCCACAGTTGTAGGACAAGATGTTGAGCTAGATAGATCATTGGTCTGACCCAGAATGGCCATTCTAGTGTTCTCATGGAAGATGAATGAAGTGGGTGCAAAGAGACAGCTGAATCTTATTCTTTCACTTGTGGGGTTTTTTCAAGTTTATTCTCTTCTCTGGAGTTCTGTGTGTATAGAGAGAAAAAGAATAGCTTCCTGCTAGCTAGAGGTTTGGTTCTGCCATCTATTTGAAAAATTAACAGTATGTAAGTTTCTGTTTACACTGGACAGATTTATTCTGTTTTTGATGCATTGACTTTCGTTTGGCAAATAAGCATGTGCAGAACAGGCTAAAAACAGGATTTCCATGTTCGTGCTTTGGCAAATATGATTCATATTTAACCCATACCTAAAACCATTTAAAGATCTCTAGTATTGTCTTTTATGTTTTCTTGTTCTGGCTATCCTATTCTGAGCAGGCAACCTAATCATTTCCTTACAACAGATAATATAAACCAACAGATGAAATGAAAATAGCGTTATATAGGAAATAAGCAACCTTTGACTGAAACTTCAGGTTCTAAAAACTTTAGCCAACATATACATTAGCAGGAAATGTAATACCAGCCCTTATTTGCAAAATTGTATTTGAGATAGTTACAAGCTAAAAGTGTGTGTGTGTGTGTAAAAAACAATGATAAATTACGTAAATATTTCATTATTTTAAAATATTTCTCATAGTTTGTATGACATTTTCTTATACAATGAGGTTTGCATTTATTTTTATTACTTATAACATGAAGATTATCCATATATCTGTCATTGGTGAAAAAACCTTACATGTAAGAATGAATGAAGAAGTGACAAAGAGTCCTGTAGCACCTTAAAGACTAACTAAAGTATTGAAGCATAAGCTTTCGTGGGCTAATACCCACTTCGTCGGATGCATGCAGTGGAAGTATCCAGGGGCAGGTATAAATAAGTAGGCAAGATGTACTGCTTTGTAGATCCAAAGCTCTCTAGGAGTGTCACAAATCAACACGATATCCTTGAATACTAGATTTTCCATCTGGATCTATGACATAGCTGAAAGATGTGTAAAATCCCATGTAGCCAGACAGTTCTCTAATATGCGTATGAGGAAGCTGGTGTACATTGTTGATCATAGAAAAAATCTGAAATAAATTAATCTCAATAATTTGTTCCTGAAGTGCACACTTCAGATGACAGTATTTCTATGATCTGACTGGACAAAGCACATGGTGGGATGAGCACAAGGTCCTAATGCCTTTGAAAATCTCCCCCCCGGAGAATATACTGAAAGAACAATCCTGCAACGGCTGGTGACTGGACTGTGTGACCTAGTAGTTCTTATTTCATTGTACAAATAATTGGTAGGGAGGGCTAAATCCTACTTAAAAGAAACTTACTACGGGCACAGACACATTGAACATGCTTTTCTCTTTTCTTCTGCTTTGAGGATACTCTTAGGGCAACAGTTTTGTGTGGAGGCTGTTAGCTCTTCACACACACAGATTAGTTCACTGGTATACATGGGCCTATTGGACAGCAGAAATAAGGATTAGTTAAAGCAGTTACTTTTTTAGAAGCTTTTTTTAAAATGCTTGTCTAGTATGAACAACTTATAAAAGCAGTATGGATTGTCAGTTGAAAAGTTTCCCATGAGAATATGCTGTACAGATCATAAATCAGCCTCTCATAAGGGTTCTTTGAAACCACATCGTAATTTTGTTTCCTTTATTTATCTCTTTTTCTTAAGTTAAAACCATTAGCATTTTATTATAATTTTCTATTATTTAGATGTGTGTAGCATGTACAGACTATATAATATAAAATCAATGATCTAAATTCATTGCTCCGATTTTCACTGGTGCGTTCAGAATAAATTATTCCTAGCATATGCTGGTACACCAAACAGAGTTTGTCCCCTTGTTTTTTTACCTCTCAAGACAAGCATGAAGAAAAGCAATCATGAGCTTGACTGCTCATTAACTGAAAGAAGTATTCAATTGTAATATAATTTTTTAACTGTATCTTCACGGTCTGTATATTTGCGGCTTTTAATAAGAGAAATAGAGGGAAAACTTGGAAATTTCCAACATTATTTTTTTTCCATGTGCCATTTTTGATAAACATCACAGAAGTTTTTTTGTAAAAGTTTGCTTTATACCATATTAATTATACTAACATAGTCCTTGGTTCTATAATCCTTGTTCACACTGAGCAGCACTTGATCAGGAGCATGGTCCCATATTGCCATGGCTGCTCACCTGAATAAATAATACTTAGCACAAGAAAGGACTGCAGCTTTGGGGCTTACATAAACATATTTCAGGAGAAAAATGGTAATTGTTTCAGAAAATTCTCTCCTTCTGATGGCACAGGTATTGCTAAGCAAGTGAAAGACGTCTTATCCTGGAGTTTGAGAAATTACAGCTTATGTTCAGATATACAGTTTCATTCAACAGTTTTAGACACACATAATATGTCTCTTGATTTGCAGTTATCAGGATGACTTTAGTTGGCTACTTACAGTGGGTTCCAGAGAGCATTATTAACAACGTTGCAGGCTTCCACAGCTGAGAGTGAATGCTGAAAGAGCAGATTGGAGTACTCTGCAGGCACCCAGGATGATTTGTAACATTTTAGTATCTTTCATCATCCATAATCTAGCTCTTATACTCCTAATCAACAGTAAAGTGTAAGTGCAGATACATTTTTATACAAAAGGTTCCCTGGAGTTGCACTAATCGGGCTCTGGTTTTCCATCAAGTAGTCTAACCATTTAACTATTCCTCACTATATCCCTAAATAGGAAAAAACCCCAAACATTTCCACTCCCAGCTACGTGAATCAATTATCTTGATATCTTTCTCATTCTGTGTGTGATAGGAGATCTCTCATTTTGGGTTTTTGCCTTTAAAGTGTGGAGAGTGTTATCTGCTATTGCCATCAAATGAATCCATACAAATTGTTCTTTACTGGCTATGAATGCAAAGGAGCAAACTTTTGTTCCTCATATTGACACTGGCTTTTGCAAGAATCCTTTATAAGCTTGAAAACTAGGTAAAAAATAGGAAAAATGCTGGGTTTTGTTTTGCTGGGGGTGTGTGTGTGTGAGAGAGAGAGAGACAGGAGGAGAATTTGGCATTCAAATGGGCAAGAAAGTTGTGGGTCAGCATTCAAATGCATACTTGACAAGTTATCTAAGGTAGTTTACTTTTGCTTCCATCCAGCCACAATTCAAGGTATAGTTCAGAGATTGCAAGACCAATGAGGAGATGAAGCTAATTGTTAAATTTATGAACTTGATCAGATTTTTTAAAAGGTGAGGAGCCACATTCTGTCCTCGGGCACGCCTGCTTACCTTTTGTGAACTTCAGTGGATGTTGCATCAGTGGGTAGAATTTTGGTGACTGTTAGAAAAGGGATGGTACAGAAATGTGCAAGCTATTGGAATAGTGTTCACAAAAGCACAGGTGTAAAACATCGATGGGCCAACAAAAAAGTGTGTTTTCCCCCATATACTATCTCACTTGCTGATATATCAGTATTTTTGGCAGCAAAATTTAATTAGTTGTTCTTGTTTGCTACTATTCTTGTAGCAGTGCTGGTAAGGAGAAAAGGAAGGACTTCTTTTATCAAATGCAAACAGAAACATGAAGGCTATGATACCATTTTGAATTATGTGGAAATTTCAGACCCATGGTAAGAAAATCAGTGTATTTGGTTCGAGCTGCACAGCCTGCAATAAATTACTTTAACCACAATGATCAGGGCACAGGTACAGAGGAACTCAGTGGCCCTTTCCAAATTACTTTTGAAAAAAATGTGACTCCAAAGGACAGATTTACGGATAAAGAGCTGTGTTCTTGCTCCTGAACATGAAGAGAAACTTCTGTTTTGTTTCATATTTAATACAATTCAAAAGATGTAATTGGAAACAGACATAAAAGTTTCCATGTTTCAATGCTAACAGCATTCTTTACTGATCCCTTTTAAGGTCCCTGAAGAAGGCAGTGTGTGCCAAAATCATGGAAGTTCTGACTGTTTTCAAATGTGTCTCATGAATTCTGAATTCTGCTTTTAAGAAAGAGAGAAGTAGAAGTTTCCCTCCTGGAAAGTGGAACAGGCATGAGGCTCTGTATCTTTAAGAGCTGTTTTATAGAAAGTAAAACACAGAACACTCTGATATATATTTATAGGCATCTAGGGCCAAATTCTGCCTACACTTAGGGTCCATTCTGGAATATCTAGAGTACACTCAAATCCAGAAATGGGGTGGAGAACACAGCAAGGATCAGCCTTTGTCAGAGGGGAAATGGGAACTAAAATGAGGTTTTCAGAGTTGCCACTTCCTCTCCTGACTTTGTTTGGCTTGGCAAGATGAAGAACCTGGGGAGAAGCAGCTGGTGGAAGAGAGGTAGAAGATGGGGTATATTGGCCTCCAGATTGTGGGGAAGGATCAGAGCAGCAGAGAGCAGGGATTTTGCACAGAAGCGTTGTTACTATTACTCTGAAATGGGGGTAAAGAAAAGTGGCAGTTTTGGGGAAGACCACCTCCTCCTGTTCCACCACAGTAGTGCCTGAAGCAGCCAACTAATAGCAAATCAATTGAGAAAGAAAACACATTTGTTCAGGGCTTCCAAAAGATACACGGTCATCCTGACCCTATCTGCCTACTGGGTTCATGTCTCCCCACACTCCCTTCTTCTTGCTCTTTCCCCTTACTGCCGGTCTTCCTATATCTGAAGCCTTCTCTCCCCAATGCGGTTTGCTGGCTCTTCCCTTCCCAGCTACTGCCTCACCCTGTTTTCTTCTGGTCTGATTTGCTGGAGGAATGGAAGGCTGTTGACATTTCCGAGTAGTCCCTTGTGAAAATTGTAGTACCATCAGAATGAGTTCCATATTTCTTTCTGATGGCATCATTCCCTTTTCGGGTACTATTAATTATCTGCCAGAGATAAGTTACCTCCGGAGTTGTTCAAAAGAACACACTTTTCCTACTCTTTGGACTAGACCAGGTTGCACTGAGCATTGTCAAACAATGCTCCTGGTGAAGATATTCCAATCAAGGTCATCACCACTGTAGTCATCTAGGAGTTGAATGCTGTGCTGTATTATCAGTATGCTCACTATGGACCTGATTGTAAATCACATCAACATCAATGGAAGTCTTTCCACTGACTTCATTGGGCTTTGAATCAGTCCTATATCTCTGAAGGACAAAGAACAAACATTTCTAGTGAAGTGGTGCAAGAAGATTGGAGCCACTATTAGGCTTCAGTGCCTATGTAAATATTGTTTATACCCCTGATTTGAGTTGAGGGTGGTCACAGGAGGTGATCAGATTTTTTAGGAGCAGATCCTTTTACCCATTTGAGGGTAGAATTTGATTCCCTGGGTCCTCTAGGCTCCTCTAAATACTTTGTGATTTATTATCCTTGTTATTGCATGCTCAATAAATTAGATTTCTCGGGCACTCTAGTCATTCCTTCTAGAAACAAAGTTTTGATAACTGTCATGGAGAAGATTTATGGGAATATTTTTCTTCCAGGCTAGATATAATCCTTTGGTCAGCTATGAGGTACAACAGGTGGTGTACCATTGCGATCTACACAGGGAACCTGGTATTAAGTCAGTTTTTAAAATAATTTATTCTGTGTACCTTACTCAGTCACTGACCGTCTGTAGAAAGTATATTGATATATAAGCTCATTTTAGGGTAGGAGGAACTAAACACAGTATGATAATAATTGAATATAAGAAATAAGTCAATGCATTGTCAAAATATAATTGCCTCTTTACAATGACTACAAGTAAATGTCATTTAAATATAGGACATGCGCGACACAAATATCTGGTATCTGAATGGACCAGCATGTGCACCATTGCAAATCTAACATTTGGACAAATGTGGTAATGTGTTTGTAGGGGAGTTGAAAGCACTTGTAAAATTTAACATGGTGTAAGTGCACAGTCTTTCCCTCTATTTCTAGCCCAAAGGGATCTGTTGCACCTATACACCACAACTAAATATGAACATTGGCTCTTGAGTTACCCTTTGTTTCACTGATCACAAGTTATATCCACACTGCCATCAGAGTGTGTGATTGCAGCCGAACTAGCTTTAATTTAGCCTTCACAAGTACCAGTGTTAGTAAAATCACAGGAGCACAGACTTCTGTATGGGCTAGAACAGGCCTGGGCAAACGTCTTGGTCCAAGGGCCACATTGAGGTTGAAAATAGTATGGAAGCCCAGGTACAACAGGGAAGCCTGGCTCTGCCACCTATCTTACCCCCTACCACTTCTCACCCTCCTCAGAACCCTCAACCCATCCAACCTCCCTTACTCCCCCTCTGGGAACCCCGCCCTAACCACCCCTGGGGACCTCACCCCATCCAACCCCCTGCTCCCTGTCCCATGAACATCCCCTCCCAAGACCCCCCTCGCCAACTCTAACCATCCCCCGGGACCATACCCCCCCATCTAATCCCCCTGCTCCTTGTCCCCTGACTTCTCCCTCCTGAGACCTCTCTACCTTAACTACCCCCCCAGAACCTCACCTGCTAACCAAGCCCCCCTGTTCCCTGTCCCCTAAGTGCCCCAACCCCTATCCACACTCCTGCCCCCTGGCAGACCCCTGGAACTCCCTGCCCCTTATACAAGGCCTCCCCTGGCCAGGCCCTGATCCCCTTCCCACACCACTCAGAGCGGCAGGAGCTCAGGCCCTGCCGGAGCCAGCCCTGCCCAGCTGTAGCTGCGGGCCAGTGTGCTGGGGTCGCGGGATGGGAGTGGGACAGCAGGGAAGGGGCCAGAGCACCCTCCCCGCCAGGAGTTCAGGGGGCGGTCAGGAAGGGCCCATGGACTGTAGTTTGCCCACCCCTGGGCTAGAAACTTGAGTAAGTACCCTGAGTTTTTTGGGTGGGCTTGTACAGCTCACACAGAAGCCAGTGCTGTGATGACCTCATTGCTGTATGTACTAATGCTAGCAAGATTTAAACTTGATATGCCTACATGGGCTGCAGTTGCACGCCCTAAGTGCAGTGTAGACATCCCCACACAGTTGCACGGAATAGACACAAATTGGTTTTAGATGGAACAGTTATTCCATTTTACTTTCAAATCTCCCATAACGTTTGGGTTGGGTGTTTTTTTTTTAAAGACTTTGGCCATGATTGTTCCCTGTCCCTCTATATGTAGTGGAAGTGTCTGCCCAGATGGATCTCCTTTGCAGGGATGCAGAAGTGGGAAGCATTAATTCTGTGAGCATTTTTTTCCCTTCTCTCAAACCTATGGAGTGGGGAGGGCAATTATGGATGCTCCTGATTTCAGGTTCTGCTGACATATGGAGAGGCAGAAACTGGAGGAAAGGAGGGAGGTGGAGCAGCTTTCTGTCATGTTCCCAACATTCTCATGTGGTGCAAGCATTCTCACTGTACCCTTAGAAGCAGCTTCACATCTGTACTTCTCTTCAGGTGAGTTTCTTTTTGGCATGCATGGGTGGCAGCGTGGGGTAGTGTGTGTACAGGAGAAGGTGAGGGTCAAAGAAACAGGAAAAAAAGAGGTTTGACCCTCTAGGATTGTAGGTTCCTGGGGAACTGTGGTGATGGAAGGCCATATTTGGGGTTTTCTTTGTGAATCCCTAAGCATTCCCTGGAGGGGAATATTTGTAGAAGCTGAAAAAAAGAACTGAAGCCTTCTGAAGGAGAACTGAAAATTTGTTATTTTCATTGTACCATGGAGATTCTCTGCAGTTGTCAAAACAGAGATAGTAGAACAGATCATTGTTTCGTATGACTTATCTGAACAAATGGATTGAGTTCTGTGGGGGTGGACGTGGTTCTTCAGAATTATTCCAGCAAAGAAAAAAATCTAATTAATCAAAGTCAATATGCCACAGCTGTTACAACAATCCATCGCTGCTGAACTCTAGCCAGCTAATTTTGAGAAGTGACATTTTTCACAGTTTATTGTTTTCTCATCAACATGACACCAGCCACATCAAATATATTCACAGAGTGACGTTGGCATTGATGAATTCGCCATGTGCTTCCTATTTATGGGTATAGGAGTTTCAAATTCTTCAAGAGAAATGAGAATTTTTAGGCAGAGGGTTAGAGAGTCCTATCTGTTCTATGCACATGCTCCGTGTTTAAGTACATTTATTTCATGTGCATGGGTGAGAAGAGTAGGCAATCACTTCAAGACCACAATTTTGATACAAGCTGTTCTTTTACAGCCAGCTGTTTATAATCTGTTGTTTCTTAGTACACCATATCAAGTGTTGTCCTCAACAATTACAATTAACTAGCCTTAGGGTCTTTATTTTATTTATCAAGGTAATTGAAGGTTATTTAATTATGGTCCCTGATGGTAGAAGAAAATTGTTTGGCATTTCTGTCTTTTCCCATCCTCTTAGTCAAGGGCAGTTATATACAGTGATACACTACACTTCACCTACCAAGAAAGATGGGCTCAATGAACACCTGTATATAAACCCACCCATTTCCTTCCCATTCCTGGAAGAATTAACTGACTTTCCTTTGCATTAGCCAGGGGGCACAAAAATTGACCAGCATGGATCCATACACATTCTCTATGATGTAATTTGACATTGCAGTAAGACAGAATTTGTTGTGAATGTGCCTTGTTTCATCTCTTCAGATAATCCTTGAGCATCATCCATACATATGAAGACAGATGGAAATGATCTGTGCGGGGTTTGGGCAATGATATATCTTTTCTTTGCAACTGTCTTGACAAATCTCACAGTTCAAACAAAACATCAAATATAATTCCTAAATTTTGCAGGAGCATGACAGAGATGAGGATGTTTCAGGTGCCATTGTACTAGGCACATTGCTTGGCACCTCTCTCTTTCACTGTGGAAACTTTAGAAACATTTGTGAAGAGAAGGGTACTCATTCGACATTTCTTTAATAGATGCTGAGTTGATACCCACCAGTATATACCCAGGATCTTGCCAGTGGTGAGCAGACCTATCACCACACTCTTAGCACAGATGTGTAATTATTATTTATCCTTGAGAAACAGGTTTCAGTGGGTATATGACTTGTTGAAGAATAACCTGCTAGTGATTCATGCTGTTTGTTAGAGCTGGTTGGGATTTTCCATCACAATGATTTTCTATGGAACTTGCAATTTCTGTAAAATTGAAATGTTCAGTTTCACCCAAATCAGAATATTTAATTTAGTTAAACGGACCTGACATGTTTTGTTTTGAATCAGCCCAGTAAAACATTAAACTCTGTTTCCTTTTCCTCACAATGGCTTGTGGGAGTTGTAGTTTGGGCCCCCTTTCTGTCCTATGGACCAATCTCACTGACAACACCTGATCTCCCTCTGACTGAGCTTGATGTGATGCGCCATGGAAGTCCTATAACTCTGGGTACATCATGGGAGATGTTGTCCAGCCAGGATGCCTGGCCCCTAGGCGGGAATAGAGGCAACGTGCCATAATAGGAAAATTCAGTTAGAGATGATCTGACCATAAATTAAGCATGTCAGGTCATTTCAACAAACCAAAACAAAACATTTCAATTTCAAACATGTTGAAATGTTTCATTTCAATTGAAATATTTTGACACCTCCAAATTCAAAGGTTTCTGATTTTGCTCAGCTGTACTATTGATGTTTCAGACAGTGTCTCCAGCAGTAAGTTCCAGCCTGTAACAGCCCAGGCAGACAGCGACTGAGATACTGAGTTAGCAGATGGTGAGCTAGTCCTGACTGATTTTCTTCAACATTCTGGAGGCACTGTTAGATTCAAAATCATGACACTGACTCTGCTGGAAGCTTTCAGTGAATGTATTGCACTGCAGACATTCCAAAAAAACCCAAACAGCTACAGTGCTTGCAAATGTACAGCCAGTCAGACGGACCAGCTTTAAAGAGAAAGACAGTGGTCTGCATCTAGAGATGGTCCCATTGCTGCCTAATGCACACAATCAAAACCGAGTGGTCGCTTGGAAGTTGTTTTGGCTCTATTTGCCTGTATATTTGGAATTGTGGCAAGGTAGGGGTAAAACCCCTTGAATGCCCTGCCCCTGTGGGCTAAATCCTGCTTGCTGCAGGAGGGCCAGGGGCAGAGGCTTGGAGCCACCAACAGGGGACCCAGCTGGGAGCCCTAATGAGGGCTAGCTCACAGCACCAGGCTGGGCTAAGTGAACACAGCTGAGGCTGAGAGGGCTAGAAAAGCCCAAATCCAAACTCAGTTGGGAGGCAGGCCAGGAACGGGACAGGAGGCTGCTGTGTCTGCTCTGTCTTCTCACTGCAGACAAGGTGCTTCAGGGGCCTGGAGACCCTGGAACCAGGTACAAAGAGGGTAACCATTGGAGGATAAAGGGAAGCACTTTCTTGCACTGAAGCCACTGATGTACACTGTAAATAAAGGACAGTAGGGTGAAGCACCAGAAGAGGGTGTGAAGACTTATTTCTGTTAGATCATAGGGAAAAGAGAGCGAGACCTGTGCAGACCCTGTGACAGGAATGCTTTTTTTTCTTTTTTCTTCCCCATTTTGGCCATAATCTATTCAAGGATGTCCCTTACTGAAGAACTCATCCCATGTTGGGTCCATTCCAGTTCCTTCTGTATATCTGTATGAGTAGGAAAATCAGTGAGAGCCCTCTGATACTTCTTAATTTTTTTTTGTTCTATGATAAATCTGACAGATGGTTTCTTGTTGGGCAGAAATATGCCTGGCTGCATTATTTTTTTGGCCCAAGAGAGGTTTGATTCCTCCAGCAAGTATTTTTCAGCTGCAAGATGTGCTTTTGATAGCTTGTGAATGTAGTTTTTGTTCCATAGGACTTTTAAGTCATAGTGACTTATTGTCACCATATGAGGTGATTTTGTAGTTCATACCATGGACAGCCAAACTCCTAGCAATTTTTCATTTTCCAAATTCCTCAACTTTAGATATAATCACCACCATCATCTTGTTCTTCCAAATGAGCTGTTAGGGTAGTCAGATTGCATTTCAGGCACCAGCTAATGCTGCTGTAATGAACAGTTCTGGTGACTGCATCCGTGCTTTCAGATCCGGCTATTCATGGACTGATGCTTTCTGTCGGACTCTTCAGAGGTGTGTGCTTTTTTTTTTTTTTTTTTTTAACCCATGCTCTTACCATATAACGTAGATTAAGCAGGACACTAAACCTATTTTAGAAAATGCATAGCTTTAGATTCTATATTAAAAATAAGAGACCAATTAAGAAGGGAAAAATGCAAATAAAACAAAAAGCTATATACTTGTACTCAGATTGGGGACTGGCTTGAGGTCTTGGTCTGTCTGGGTTTCACTAGTTGGGGTCTGGTCTGAAGTTTTGTTCTTAAGTTTTCCCAGCTGGTTGGGGTCCAGTGTGGATTCCTGTACAGGGTTCCTATGGATGAAGTCCAGTTTAGTGTCCAGGGTTCCTTCTGTTCAGTTTTAGGTGAATTATTGTTGGGCTTTTATCTGTTCCTCTTCACCTGACAGGAAAGATCTTGGGTTCCTGTAGTTCCCATCTTCTTGAGTCAGGAAGCAGCATGTGTAAGACTTGGTGACGTGTTTGCTGCAGTGGAACTAGGAGGGCAAGTGGAGGGTTGCAAAGTGTGTGAGTGTGTGAGAGATAGAAATCAATCGAAATCAGAGCTGGGAAGATGATCTTGGCAGCAGCATTTTGAATGGATTTAGGAGTGGCGATATGTCCTTTGTCAAAAGGACCTGGAATAGGGACAGGATTGGGGTCTACATAAATTACTGCTGATTAAGGCTAGCAAGGCACAATTCTGCGTTAAAAATGTGTATAAAAATCATTTTTACAATAGAGATTTAAAACAATGAATCAATTCCCCACCTCAAAAGGGATTCATTTCTCTTACTGTATAAAAGCAATGGTCCATTTAATCTACTCTCATGTTGCTGTCAGGGGCCAGTACCAAACACAAGAAACTCCATAGTTTCAAGTTATGGAATAACTTGCTGATAGTGCTTTCATGCATCTCTACTGTCAGTACTTTTGTTTTTGTGGACTTTTTTTTTCCTTTTGAGAAAGAAGGATCTTTTCCTGTCCCAGCATTTCATTGGTTAGAGGGTGACCCTCACTCCAGCCAAGGAAGACTAGACCCCTTGGTCTTGTCCGTGATATTCCATTGGCCAGAAGGAGTTGCTACAGAACATTTTAAAGTGCTCCCTCCCTCCAGGAGACTGGGCACACAACTTCTGCAGATAAACTGTTGGCGATCACTATACCTTTTAATGGCAGTCATTTAGACTCATATGAAAAAGAACCAATAGATTTTCATCAGTAGAAGCAATTTAGCTAGTGAAGGAGCTCCTTTTAAAAAACCTACCACCCACCTATGTTCTAAAAGTTTTTTACAAGAAAAAAAAGTCATCAGATTACTAGGAATATCACATTAAAACACCTAATTTAATGCCAGTCTTGCTAAACATGTAATTAGCTGAGGCAGAAGAGAGGGAGAAGAGAGGAAATGGAGATCAATTATTTTTAATGGCTTCATGATGAACAGATTTGACAACAGTCAGGTTTTAACCAGTGTGAATCTGGAACTAGCCAAGGTAATGCAAAAAGAAAAATTTGTCATCTTTTACCTTATCTGAATTTAAAGTGGATGATTTATTAAATTGCTATTTGACACTGAAAAACTTTTTAAAATAGGTATTTTAAAAGTTCTCACTGAAAATAATAAATGGCAAGCAAATTACGTAGCTACTTTGAAGCTGAATTCCTGCTTTATTTTTCTGAAACTCTGCTGGAAACTTTCTAGTGGATATGTATTTACATAAAAGGATTCAGACAGCTGCTGGTAACAATTTCACAACCTATCTTACTGCATAGTGTCTAGAAAATTGTCATACTTTTAGTTATATGAATCAGACCAAGTCTATGAATTCCAATATGCATCCATGACAATCTTAAACTAGTATAATTTAACACTATGTCAAATTAGTGTCTAGAGGTGAAACTAACTCTGGTTAGTAAAATATATAGTAAAATATGATTGGACAAAAAAGTGCCAAATCTTGGTCCCACTGAAGTCAGTAGTTAAACTTCCAGTGACTTTAGCGAGATTTGAATTTAGCCCAAAGATAACTTGTGCATTTGTTAAATTATTGCAATGAGATGGACACATCTATTTGCGAGCACAGAATCTTGCATGAAAAATGTGGGAGCAGACTCTAGTGCTTGTTTGTACCATAAAATGAGTCCAAATTGTATTGAGCAAAATCCTGCTCTTGTATCCACAATGGGGATCTCAGTTCCATGTTTTGCACTTCTGCAAATCTCCCAAGTGTGGGATTTCTGTGTTGGTCTTGCATGCAGAATATACACTACAGATCCACAGGTGTGACTGGAGAAGATACTTAGGTCCAAAATGTTTCATTTAAGAAAAACTGACCTGGAAAAACAACCTGAATGATTCAGCCAAGTTTGGGAGCTCTGTACAGATTTGGTGTTTATTATATTAGCTTGTTAGCATATTGGTTCATTTCTAGTTACATGCATAAACATAAATTAAATAATAACAGACCTAAAAGTGGCAATTCTTCAACAACAAAAACCTTCAAAAACAGACTCCAATGAGAAACTCCTGAACTGGAATTAATTTGAAAACTGGATGCCATTAAATTAAGTTTGAATAAAGGCTGGGAGTGGCTGGGTCATTACACAAACTGAAATCTATTTCCCCATGCTAGGTTTTCCCCTACTGTTACTCAGACCTTCTTGTCAGCTGTTCAAAATGGGCCATCCTGATTATCACTACAAAAGTGTTTTTTCTCCTGCTCATAATAGCTCATCTTAATTGATTAGGCTCTTGGATTTGGTATAGCACCCCCCATCTTTTTGTGTTTGTTCTCTCTCTCCCTCCGTCCCTCCCTACTGTATGTTCCACTCTGTGCATCTGATGAAGTGGGTTTTAGCCCACGAAAGCTTACGTCCTAATAAATTTTAGTCTCTAAGGTGCCACAAGTACTCCTTGTTCTTATTTACTGTTTAGTAGCTCTCACGAAGTATTTCCTGATGTTGAGCATTCATTTCCTTAATTTTACCAATTACTCCTAGTTATGCCCAAACTGAGACTAAGACAACACTAAATAAAGCTGGTATCTTTTAGAAGCAGAGATATAGGTATATTGCAAGGTCCTCAATACTTTTTAAAAATATTGAAAAGATATTAACAAACTAGTTTTGAAAAAAAATATTAATTTAAAAAAATATAAGCCTTTAAATTAATCCATAAAAAAGGAGGCATTTATTGTAAACAGGAAAAATTAATTTGTTAGTTTTTTACTTTTGCATGTGTAACTTACTAATTTTCTTGCTTTTCCAGCTCTAAATATTCTTGAGTAAAATTCATCTCTCTGCATAAAACCAGAATATGCATGCTTGCTTTATACAAGGCAATGAATGGAAATTGGGGAAATATGGTCTCCACCAGAGCAGTATATTTAGTAGATATCCAGTAAGAGGAAACATTTTAAAGATGATAATGGAAACCTAGAAAGGAATTAGGCATAATCAGAAGAGAGATTTCTGTTCCTGTACCCTCCACAATGTCCACAAGAAGTGAATGAGTAATGGTGGTGTTTATTTTTTAAAAACCTAATCCGTCCCTTCTGTCGTGGTGCATCCTATATAGTCTAGGTAGTTCTTGAAAGAGATTTGACAGAGATTATCTCATAGAAACCATACACTTTGTTGCTGCGTGTCAAAAAATAATATACTCATTATTAATTGTTAGAGGAAACAACAATTATTTCCATTTTTGAAAAGTGCGTTATTTGTCTGCTGTCAGTAGTGGAAGGAGATAATAGAGGATAAAATGAATTAACATGAATTTGATGGTTCAGGTTTTTATATTCATTCCTCTGGTAGAGTAATCGCCTCAAAAAAATAAAAACACCATCTTAAGCATAGTCCGTTTATTTGTGTTTATTCTTCTATAGCTCAGTATTCCCTAGTTGTTTCCCTATCCTTTCCCCACATTTGAAAAAGAAATCCCAGAAGATTCATCCAGTCTGAGACCATGTGCTCAGTTCTGCTCCAAATGGAATCAAAAGGAAAACTCTCGTTGAAATCAATAGGAGGAGGATCCAATCTCATTTATGGTCATTTTCAGCCTAGTAGGAATTTCACTTTCCACCCTTCCAGGAGTTATAAAAGACTGAGAATCATGGACTTGCTAATAGAAAATATGTTTCGTAGAAACACTTAATTCTAGTGTTGTAGTGATATAAATACGGCTATGGAGAAGGCAAAAGCTATAAGAATAATTAATGCCCATCATGTAGGATAACACAGCTGGTGATATAAATTATGTATAATGTTTATTCTCAGTCAGGCAAAAGAAATTCCCTGTTCATTTGGAAAAAAGAAATGTTATTTTAATTGTAAGAGCTGAACTAGACTAGGGAACCCACTGAGGCCAATCCCTGTGAGCCAACAGTTACATCCTATGATGAGTTTTCCTTCTAAAAATACTTGTATAATTCTTTATTTATTCATTCATTTTAAAAGTAATTAAACCTCTGGGGTTTACTGCAAAACCTACAGTTGGCCAAACTGTTAAACTCTGCTGCTGGCCCAACATGGGGAATTTAGGGAGGGTTTGTATCTCTATCTGCTTACTTACTATGACTCATAGTACTGTTAGAAGGATTAATTAGTTAATGTTTATACAATGTTTTGTAGAACTAGAACCTGATTTACAGTCAGGATTCAACTCAGACTTCATTTCCGCACCTGTAACAAATTCCAAGCACAAATATTAACAGTTAATATATTTGACTACTGTGTAGTAGTTATGCCTAGTTATTGGATGTCTACTAACCAATACTTTTATTTGTGTGCACAGTTCATTGTGGAAACAAAAATCATGTGTTATAATTTGAGGATATAAGATTGAGTCCAGAAAAACAAAGATCATTTATAAAACTGTAGGCCTCAAAGCGCAATACAATTGCTAGGAAATCATTATGTGCTTTCTATGTGGCACATGTTAGAGCGCACTGGGGAAGTAGAATAGTGAAAACTGGTCTTTTAATACATTGGATAAATGTTTTTCTTTATTGCGTATTAATAAAATTTATATTGGGGCGGGGGGAAACAAGTTTTACTTCTAGGAGGCCAATTACAAGACTATGTAGGACCTTGAGGCAGCTGTGGACTTTCTTCCACTATCATGCAATTGTTATTTACAAGAGGGAGATTCAAACCATCATGTTTTAAGCCTTTGTTTTAGCTCAGATATGCTGTGATCTGATATTTTTATAAATGAAAGTAAAAGGACAATTGAAAATCTCATTCTCAGAAGTAGTGTTTCCAGAATGGCTGCTGTGAAGTAATGTAGCAGGTGTTCAGAATGTTGATGAGGCAATTGACTTTTGCTATGCTTTCAGTGACTACTCTGTCCTGCTTTGGTATAAAGTCTTTGCACACCATCCATATGTTTGCTTTCTTTAAGACATATTTGTTGGACTGATAGCATTTTTTTTTCAGTATCTGAAATCAGATATATACAGTACCGTTGGTAGGTTTCCTATCTATTTTGCTTTTGTTCTGTTGGTTTTGCTCAATCCATGGCTGGAGACATAGACATATAGACCCTCAGCAACTGATGGCACAGGATGATGTCAGTATCTCAGCTCTCACTGGAGAAAAAAAAAGTGTTTCAAGCACTCATGGAAATGAAGAAAGCTTAAAAACTTGATCCAAGGGTAACTGGTGGAGTCATGTCTCCTTGTCTCTGTAGAAAGCCTGAAACCATCACAAGAGGTGTGAATGTTAACTTTCCTGTTAACTCTGAAACCTGCTGTCCCTGCAGGAAGGTGTGGGGACATGACACACAAGTGGATTATGCGGGGCCCTGTGTAGAATCTACATAGGGCTTTAGATTGCCTTATTTCACCTCTGGATCAGTCCAATTTTTACTTCAAGCCTAGTTTGCAGGACATCAAAGGATCCAAAAATGATTTTCAGTGAGTCAATTATTGCATACTAGTCTAAAAGCCCGTGTACACGGGCCAACAGTAATGGCTCGCGGCCCCCCCACTCGCTCAGCTCTCTCCCCCCTCCCCCCTCCAAGGCCCCCCCCCGATCGCTCAGCCCTCTCCCCCCTCCAAGGGCCCCCCTCCACTTGCTCAGCCCCCCCTACCCCCCGCTCCAAGGCCCCCCCCCGCTCGCTCAGCCCACCCTCCCCCTCACTCCAAGGGCCCCCTGCCTGTGCCTCCTGTGCCCAGCCACCCTCCTGCCCGCGCTCCCCGAGCCTCTGATCCAGACCCTGCTTCGCTCTCGGCGGCACACGCGCGGCGGCCATGTTGTGCTGCCGAACTACACCTCCCAGCATGCCGTTCGTCTGGGCCATCTCTACTGCGCATGACTGCTTCACACAAACTTCCCTAGCCTTTTATTATATGAGATTGATTTTGTATTAATGTTTGATGCAATATGATTTCATTTTATGACATGATGTTGCATTGTGACTCATGATGATGATGTACGGTGACATAGTGATAAGGCATAAATATCATCGTACTGGGAAGCACAATGTCTTACTGGACAAATTCAAAATGAGTGAATGACTTACATAAATCTACTGCTAACAAAACAAACAAGTAATCAGAATTATTGAAATATAAACTGTATTTGTCAGAAGACTGTCGCGATTCAAGAACAAATTTTGAGATTAGACATCTATGTAAGTGGCCATATTTTCAAAAGAAATCAGTACCCAACAGCTTCCAACTGAGGGTGCTGTGAACTTTTGAAAATCTGGCTTTCAATCTTACTAGCATTTCCCAAAACTGTATCAACACATTTAATATTGATGCATATTCTGAGTTTCACCAGTATGGATCAAAATAATTCTACTGAAGTGAATGGAGATCCTCGAAGTTTACATCCATATAACTGAAATCAGAACCTGGACATTGGGTAATAATAAGTAATCTCTGTCTCTGAAATATCACATAGCGATAGGTGCAATTTTTACCAAGAAAAGGCCAATATTTAGCAGAGGGGTTTTTCCTTCCCTAAGTACAGAGAAAAAGTTCAGTACCTCAGCTAATGCAATGTAGTAACTGTTGGAAAATGCTGCCTTTTTAATAGCACTCATTGTAAGAACCTCATCTGAAAGCCAAATTACTTCTGAGATTTTAGAGAGGAGTGTTTGCTTTCTTCAAGTGTTCTTGAAGCCATAATTGTGATAACAGCCGTACAGTAAATGGCTTACCTAATATAGTTCCCTAATTGCTTAAAACAAAATACATAAGCCAGATGCATTATTTCATATGTTCTGTCGTATTGTACCATTGTGGTTTGCAAGCCTAACAAAGCTTTCATTTCAAGTTGAACACTTTCTTGTCAAACACCAGCTACTGCCTGATTACTTCCCACCATATTGTTCTGATTACTACCTTCTTAGGTCTGCTTCTCCTGCTGTTCCTTTTTCTTAACTTTGCTGCCTGTGATGCCCTTAGGGTGTTGCATTTAACTGCTGACATACAGTAAATCATCTTCTGAAGCCTATAGTATTCCACAAGTCTGTATATTTGCCACTGACATCAGTGTTCCTATGATTTTAACTGTTTCATTTTGTTTTGGCTTTTGATTATCCTAGGGTCCGATTGGTATGGATGGAAAGCTGGTAGGTGATTTGTTCAAAACTAGTATGAACTAGGTCTTTCCACACACGTTTCCTCTTGTCTTTCTTTTTAGAATCATTTATGCTAAAATGTACATTAAAGTAAATTTATAGCCAGCCACAGATTGGTTCATCTTAGTGTAACTGATATGGCCTTAGTAACCTAGGCTTGATGACCTACCAGTCATCTCTTCTTTTTGCATTGATCCAAGGCAACTGAGAACAGCCAAATCATCTCTCTGTCCTAAACATTTTGTATGGATTGTGCTGGGGCAGGGCCATCTCACTTCAGGATCTTTGTCCATGGAACTCACTCACAGGAAGTCCATCAAAGTATCTTGCTGATTGTCTTCAAAACTTAGCCTGAGGTCTGCCTATTTGTAATATAATATATCTATGACCCTTTTTTGGCTGCCTTTTTTCACTGGATGTTCTTTTTGGGGTTTTGTGTCTTCGTCCAGTGTTGTTGGCTGATAGTATCTGGGTTGGCCTGGTTTTGGTTTTATAGTTTTGTTTCACATCTGAGATACTCTTTTGGGAGATGGATGTTTTTTAAAATGTAATTAGTTAAATCAGAGGTGGGTTTTATTTTGTGGAGTGCATTCTGTTGTTACAACAAATAGTTTCTCAATTAGAAAATGCATGTTGGGGTTTCTGTGAGTAATGATGGAAGAACTTTTGAAGTTTTTCATTTATGTATTTAAAAAATATATTCTAGGTGGTTCATAGGACTATTTCTGTTCCCTCTCTTACTCTTTCTCAACTTCTGCTCTCTCTGTCTTTCATTATCACTCTTTCCCTCCCTTTTCCCTGTTGGGCCCTTCTTTTGCTTTGATGCTGGAAATGCATATCTTTCTTGGTGTTGCCTTTGTTGGCTTCCAGCCACAGTCTTAGCTGGCCACACCTACTTCTCACCATTGCCCCTGTTCTTTTATTAGTCTTTTCTCTATTCTCCAGGGTCCTGGTTCTGTAGGAAAGTAACCTTCTGCTACACCTACCACCACCACTCACTACTCTTCTTCATCTGTACTTTTTTGTCACTTCTCTTACTTGTCTGGAAGACTTTTTTCATGTTGGCTTAGATGCTACAGCTGTTCAAGTTGGCCCTCACTTCCTTGCCCCCTCCTTTCAGTATCACTTGCCGTGTCAGTAGCTGATATCAAATTAGCTGGGAGGAGGGGATCAGTTAGCAGCCAGTCAAACTCCCTTTGATCAAGACAATGTTGAAGAGGCTGTCAATTTGAACTCCAGAACTTTGCAGCCAAAAATTTTAAAGTGAAACTCAAACCTAATTGTATTAATAAGACAAAAAAAAAGTGCAAATGAAGAAAGAATAAAAATGGGGAGAAGAACTATGTAGCTACCTTTATTCTAGTATTAGATGGGAAAAGGAAGATATGAGTGATGGTTAATGAAACAGATGAGAGAAGGTTGTCAATATAATTGTCATAAAAGTAGTTCTGGTTCAAAGCAGCTACCACAGGAAGAATGGCAAGATTGGTTACCAGCATAGGGAGTGAGTCGTAAGGTCACAGTCAACAGCATGAAAAACAGAACGTGAAACAGAGTAGAAATAAAAAATAAAACGACATTGTTTTGTAGTTTCACCATCCACGCTGAAGAACGTGCCAAAAGGAAATAAAATATGTACCTCAATGTGGAAAAGCAATTATTTTTTTTAAAATCAGCCATATTAAATTATGGATGTCAGAAAATATAAACAGAGCACCTTTCAGTGCTTGAACTGGGGTTCCAGGTGACTACCACATCCTCATGTCCTTCTGCTACCTGTTGAATCAAAAAAAAAAATAGTGCATACTATCACTTTGAAGGGACAAACCACCAAATTTTCCCACTTAAAACATTCACACTTTCTCAAGATCAACCCACCTGCTTCAAGTGCATTTCTGAGTCAAGTCTGCTTACTTTACTGGCAAAACTCCCCCGCCCCGCATTAGCATTGCAAGAGGGACTACATGTGTGGAAGAACGAGCTGGATTTTATACTGCCTCCGAGATTGTAATCAAATAGTCAGTCAGCTGATTACTAGCGGTGGCAGAAGAGGCGGTAAGGATCTAGGTTGACTTAGCAGATCTGACAGAAGAAACCCCTTTAGACTTTTAAGTTGAGCAAATCTGATATAGCAATTATTGAAAGATAATTAATATGAAGTTCCACAAAGTCATTTTAGAGTCCCTTTCCTGAATGAAATTATACTTTAATCATCTAAAATGTTCTAAATTATACAAATTAAGGAAGTTATTCTTTTGCAAATTAAATAGGACCAATTCTGTGCTCAGCTACCACAGTCTAAATCCCACATAATTGCAGTGAAGTATTAAAACAGAATTCAGCCCCATATCTTGAAGTTATCCCTTTTAAATATGCAGTAGAAATATTAATTGTACATTATGCAGCATGTTCTAATAAGTGTTCACTCGTGTTCCATAATTAAGATTCTGCCAACCTTTCAGCATCGGAGCCAGCTTTTCACAGTGATTTTTATCTAGAATTTAAAAGTTGATTCCCAGCTAAAACTTGATATACAGCATCATAAGTGCATTGTGTTAAAGATCTATGCTACTCATGTACCAGGAATAAATTCAGTATCTGTGAGAGACTCTGTCCTTCAGCATTCCCTTAGAAATACAGTAGTATTGCAATGATTGAAATCGAGCAGCCTAGGAGGGTTTTCAAAACAGATCATGTTCATATGATAATGTTAAAAATAAACACAAAAGCCACTCATTTAGGGCCTGGTTGTGCTTGGTCCTTATGTAGATACACAAGGAAGGAGAAGGACATAATGAACTTTTTGATGCCCTCTACCTTTTGGCTTCTTGTTCCCCAGGCCAGTACAAATAGCAGCTAGTGGAAAGGTAGTGGTCAGACTCATGGTGCCATCCTTCCATCTGCACCTGGCCAGCACCAAAGTAAAGGGCTTGCTAAACCATCTCTTTTGTGTAACCTATTGTTTTATTTATGTACAATACAACAAACTCCCTTAAGGGAGACAAATGAAGAGATGCAATAACAAAAACAATTCTATAACTGCAATTGTTGGGCAGTGTAACATAAAATATCTGACCTATGAAGGGTATTCAGAAATATTTATTGATCAAGGGTTAATAGGTACACATGAATTTGTTAGGTACATGTGATCGTATACAACTGACTTGGAAGCTCTGACTGGGCTTCCTTTACAATTCAGTTCTTAGGTCAGTTGAAGTCAAAATTTTGTGATTTTAATGGTCTTTCTTAGGTATTTTAGAATGTATTATGGCTTTACATGTGTTTGTGAGTCTGCGTGTGTATATAATGTGCATTTGTTTGTATTGTTCCAAATTTGGTTTATCTATAGGGGCCCAGTCCCACAGTCATTACTAGGCAAAATTCTTATTGTTTTCAGGATCAGGACCAGCATGTATATCTATAAAGTGTCACTGACTTTAAATTGTTACAGCCACGTGGGACAAAGTATAGGCTTTTGGGAAATCCTGTGGGATTTGGGTAATTCTTTTCATTGCCTTGGATTAACCTAGTCTGAGAAATTCAGAAGATTCGTTTTATGGTAGAACCATTTAACAACTTTTTAAATATTGTTTTGGTTTTAAAAATGAAGCTTTAAAATCTTCAAAAGTGGCTGGTTCTGATTTTTACTCCTCCAAAGGAAGGAATCCAAAATGCCAACTACATGCTAAGTGGTGGGAGTTTGTAGTTCTCTCTCGGTGCATGTCTGATAGCCACAGTTCTGCTATATTTGGACTGTGATAGCTCTGTAATGTTCTAGTACCATTTACTATGTGGTGATCATAGAATTCATATTGCAAAGTGACTTATTTTATAACTCAAAGGGACATTTTAATCTCTATTTAGTGTAATTAAACCTGATCATCTATAAGCAAAAAGTGACATTATTCAGAAACTTTTGTTTGTAGGTAATAGTCCTTGGGTAGAAAACATCTTGATTATGCTATTTAAAGTTTTGGGGGGAAAATAGTTGCGAACCGATCGAGATGGTTAGAGGCCATATAAACCTTTTGACCCATTTTAGGAATTATAGTATCCTGAAACTAAAGTGAAGACATTTTTTATTTCTTTTTAAAATGTCTTTAGGTGCAGTAACATTTAACAAAAGAAAAGGTTTTTCTCATTAAACTAATATATTATTGAGTTACTAGAAAAGCCAAAAATCTTAGCTAGTTCTAAAAGCTCAAACATTTAGTCTCCTTGTAAAATTTCCTCTGTCTTCCAATGTGATTTGATCCTCCGTGAGGTTGTAGTTCACAATCACACTTACTATATTGTACCATAGTACATTTCCTCTTTACATTTACCCATGGAACTTGCTAACTTTTTCCAGAGAAATCCAAGATGCAGGGGCCCCTGTGGTAGAAAGTCTATCCAAAAAGGGATTGCAGCAACACAAGATTCCTACAGCTCCTTGGGCTGCCATGGGACCCTCAGCTGACCAGATCAGCACTGCCCCATAAAAGCCATGGAGGGAGCGGATTGCTTGCCAGGGAGGATATGGATGGGAGTTGCACTGAATCAGTGTATCCTCAAGCCATCTCTTCTGGCAGGATTCCTGCAGTACTGCAGCCTCGGTTGAAACCTATCCTACCTATGGCAGGGGTGGAAAAACAATGTAATCTCCCTGATAAGTGTGTTCCCTAAAGTGGCAGCCCTCATTAGTTCAGTACATAAGAACATAAGAATGGCCCTAGTGGGTCAGAGCAAAGGTCCATCCAGCTCAGTATCCTGTCTTCTGACAGTGGCCAATGCCAGGTGCCCCAGAGGGAATGAACAGGTAATCAAGTGATGCATCTCTGTTGCTCATTCCTAGCTTCTGGCAAATAGAGGCTATGGACATCACTCCTGTCCATCCTGGCTAACAAGTTTATCAATGGCTATCCTTCATTAATTTAACTTTGTTGTAGTTGTTTTTTGAACTCTATTATGGTCTTGGCCTTCACAACATCCTCTGGCAAGGAGTACCACAGGTTGGCTGCATGTTGTGTGAAGAAATACTTCCCTTTTTTTTTTTTTAAGGCAGCAGCTTTTTCATTTCATTTGGTGATCCCTAGTTCTTGTGTTGTTAGAAGTAGTAAACAACACTTCCTTATCTACTTTCTCCACACCAGTCATGATTTTATAGACCTCAATCGTATCTCCCCTTAGCTGTCTCTCTTCCAAGCTGAAAAGTCCCAGTCTTATTAATTTCTCCTCATATGGAAGCTGCTCCTAATAATTTTTGTTGCCCTTTTCTGAACCTTTTCCAATTCCAAGTAGAGAGTAGTTTACATCTCTCTGCACCAGGTAAATCAAGCCTGATGAATGCAGTTTACTTGCTTAAAGTAAATAAATAAAGACCAGTGTTTTTATCTAAATAAATACAATATTTATATTTTCTCCCTCACTCATGTCCAGTTAATTTAAGTCCTTCCATCATTTCTGAATAACACTAATCTGATCAGTAGAACTATGAAGTTTCTTAAATGAAAGTGAATTATTGTCATAATTTCCCATGGATCAGTTAATTATGACAAATAGCCACTAATTTTAATTCTAATTGAACGTAATGATGAGACCCCAGAGTTTAATTTTATCAAGGTTGCTTCTTACTGGAATGTTCATCACCTCCTTGTCAGAAAACTTTGTCGGGTTCTGTTCAGGTTAATGATACCTTTTTGTAACTCGCCCTCTCCTTTTCTCTCTCTCTCTCTCTCATTTTGCAGGGTCAACCTGGTCCTCAAGTAAGTGTCATCTTGTTCTTTTACACTAGATTATGCCCAACTCTGGAGTCAACAGAACTCTGATTATCTTCCAATGCTTTTTAGTTCTAGGGACTGGCATTTAAAAAAAGTGAGAAGCTGGTAATCGTTACACAACACAGTAGACCAAATATTTCCCAAGAGAGAAACATGGGGCCCCCATATGGTTGTTTTAATTCCATCAGCTGTTTGACCAGATGGTGGGTTTAACAATGTATTACCAAATAAAGCAGATCACTTAACTATGGGTTGAAACTTTGCCACATAACTTTAAAGCAAGATGAAATAACTTAGCAAATGTGTAGAGGAGCTGGTTCACATTAACTGCTTATTAATCACATACTAATAATGCTGTTGTAATCTGGGCAGGCTTCAGTTATTTCAGCTATTGCACTACTGGCTACTTTGATTAATTATATACAATCCCTGAATTTGTTCTGCTTTGGTTAAGAATAGCACAACTACATGTCAAATGAGGGGTAATTAAAGAAATGGGAATTAAGTGGAAAGGAAATTCATCTTGAGTTCTCAGACACAGAAAATAAGAGGGGAAGAATTAGATTTAACAGAAATGATATATAAATTACTTGGGTTATTCAGAAAAATGGAAGAGCAAAAGAGAAGGACAGGCAAAACTAAACTGGGTTTTAGTTAATATAAAATTAAGGTTTTTTCCATTTGCATGGTTGTAATGCACCATGAAGTATTTTGATTATAAAGCTTTCAGGCAAAAAAAAAAGTTTTCTGATATTTAGGGTTTTTTTTTAATGAAAAATGAACTTTTAGCAAACCATCCCTCCCCAGTTTTGATGTAAATGTTTTGATCAGTCCTGGTACCAGTTTTCCCAGTGTTAACTATACTCACAAGGAATTTGGAGTGCAAAAAGTTAATAGACTTGGCTAAACTAAATGGCTTCCTGGCTCCAAAAAATGTTTCCTATGCTGACAAAGGGAACACTTAGAACTTTTCCTGTGTTATAGGTCTATTTGTTTGCATTAAGAACAGAGCTAAATTACAGTACTATGTCCTACATTAACACCTATTCTTGGGTCAGCCTTGATATGTATGAAGTATTTACTACATCCATGAAACACATAAATAAATCCACAACTGGAAAACAGTTATATTTTAAATTTTTATTGATTCAGTATCAATGGGATCTGTTTTGTAATAATACAATACAAAGATCATTTAATTTTATGTTTTCCCTATTTCAGCTCAGTAAAAAAGATCTCTGTATTACAAACCATGAACATTTTCTATAAACACTCCCATTCCTATTCTACTGCTGACAATATTGAACCCGAAGCAGAATTACAGATTTTTTTTCTCATAGCCTTTAAATAGTACAGAACCTATTTATGGTTACTTTTTTCCTTTAAAAAGAAAACCGTTTTGAATAACCTACTGTTGAGAATTAGTGTGAGGAATAGTGGCAATACATGAATCAGTGCTTTGGTTTTTTAAAGTTGAAAGGCAGGTGCCTAAATGATTCCAAAGAGCATCGGGGTGTCTTATTGAGGATATGAAATCCAGTGATCAACACTTACCAAACGGGTTCATGTCCACTGGAAATCCATAAGGCCAAATCCTCCCCTCAAGCCATGACCATGCAGCTCCTATTGAATACAATGGAAATGCATACATTTATCAAAGAACAAAATGTTGCCTGTAGGTTATAGTTAAGCCTACGTGGAATATAATGCCTTAGCAATGAAAGAAGATGGGTTACATTAATGAGAGAGAGAGAGTTACTTTCGTTGTTTTTTCTAGTAACCAAAGGCACATAAATGTTAGAAAACAATGAGCTTACTGCAGTTATCAAAGGAAAGACCAAACTTGCTTAGGAAATCCCACTGTGAGCTCTTTGTACAGCACCTGGCACAAAGGAGTCCAGATACAAGATTGTCCTGGGTACGACAGTTGGACAAATAAAAAATAAAAATAATACCCACCACCAATAAATAAAAATACTGTCAAAGGGCTTAAATTTGGCTTTGTTGCAGTCAATCTTCCACTTTCTCCGAGCATCACGTGGAAGTACCCTGTGCCTGGCCATTTCCTGGTGCAGCATACTTCTTCCCATGTTCCAGCACAACTATTTAAGGGGGGGAGTGGGGAGACCAAGCCAAGGCACTGTCAATTTGCCTTCTGAACATTATATGGGACATCACAGCTTTACAGAGACTGATCTCCTCTCTTCAGTGGCCCGCCAAATCCTTATTAGAAATGGCCAACATATTAATAATCAGATATTTAATCAGATATTGTGAAATGTCTGAAAGATTTTTACATCCATTTGATACTTCCCAATTTAGTGTTATGTACATGTTATAAGGGAACTGCAACACTTTTTGTGACAAATGTATATTTTTTAACTTCGAGTTTCCTTAACTTCAAGCTGCGACCAACAATACTCAGGTGTATTTGGTCCTAAAAGCCCCATAGTATTGGCTTTGGTTTCTTGATTGACTGAAGCCACTCTATGCAGTCAGCAGGTTTGGGGAAAAAATGTTTTGATGTGTTTTCTAATAGTGCCTTCCTATTGTACTTCTTTTCTGTGACAGTCAGGAAAAAAAATTGTCAGCAGCACACGGAGAGTAGCCCTGTGATGTCTTGTGCTGCAGTGTGTCATCCCTTATAGAACTTCCAGAATTCTAGGGGAGTACTGGCCATGACTGATAGCCCTGCAAAGACAATGAAGAGAGAGCAGGGCATCCACCAAAGACACTAGAAGAGGGTGGCAGGCAACAGGTCACTTGGCTTAAGAAGCAACCAACAAGTAGAGTTGGAAGGCAATTGTGTGGGGACAATGGGCTGCAAAGCCAGGTGAGTTTCTCTATAGGTGTTGGCAATTTGAATAGTACCTTTTGAGGTACCTTCCTCAATAAATATATATATAATTTAGTTTTGGAGAGGCTGGTTTACACTGTGGCTGTGTTAAAACTATAGGCTTGGTGTGCAGATCATAATCAATAGTGTTGTGGGTACACTAAAGAGTTGGAAAACAGGCTGCGTTATCTGCTGCAACACAATCACAACAAAGCCTAACAATAATATCCATTATTTCCTCAAAATGGCTTCCCTTTCTCCAACTGCTCCAAATTGAGGTTTAAATTATTCAACAGTTCTTCACATGGGTGCTTGCAACATTACCATGGATTGTAGGAGATGGAGGAGAGGGAAAGACTAGCTCACAGTGTGCAGGATCAAAACCAGATTCTGAGAAGTAGCCATTGACTGCTGATGGAGAAGAGGCGATGCCCCATTTACTGCTTCCTACCCTATGGGCATCTCCGCCAACTGCAATGCTAGCTGAATGATACCGGCTTCCAGCTGTCCATCAGCCAGCAATTCTTGTCAGCTAGCACACACCCCTGATCATCGAGTGCTTGTCACAATGAGTGAGAGAAGTCCCAAACTCACAGAAGATGGCTGTTATCTGGGCCACCACCTGTTCCACTCTGCAGAAAAATCTGGCAGCTGTTTCCCTCTTAGTGGCCACTGATACCTCACTTCATCAAGTGGTCCCTCCCCATTGAATGATAAAATGAGAGATGCTCATCTGTTATGTGAAAATGCCATTTGTTTGTGCAGATTTGAATTGTGTGAGATGCAGGTCAAAATTAAGCCCCAAACTTTACAAATTTGATCAGTGTTACATAAAGTCATGTGCAGTCTCATAAATCCTTGATTTCTAGGCACAGTAGACTGAGTTAAGTATGGAGTGAAATACATAGAGTTGTTATTAGAGCCAAAATTTCAATATAGGTGTGTTTGGAGGATTTGATTTTTATCAGTAAATGTCATGAAATGTCAATTTCACCTTCTACACACAAACCGACTAAAAAATATTTCCATCAATGATCATTGAAATCTACAGTTAGGCAAAGTAAGAAAAATGCTGTCTGAGAACTTACTAGAGTTTGATTTAGGAATATTTACTTGTATATTTTTACTGGTGATAGTGACAATTTGTGTTTCAATGGCTATCAGACATTAACTTTTTGAATCTGATTTTCTGTCATTCCCCATTTTTAATTCTCCCATATTTTCTCAAACTGTGAAAATGTAAATTGATAAAAATAGGAAAAAAATTAAAAATAAACATTCATATTATCCACTGAAATTTTATATAATGTAATTTTTCCAAGCATAAATATGGGCTATGAAACTGCTGCTACAAAATTTTTACATTCACTCATGTCGTGTATAAAACTGCAATTTTTTAAAAAATGTAAAAACTGAAGTTTGAGTAACAACCAAGTCAGGACTTCAGCATAAAGCCCACTCTACATTCTCATTACTGTAATCTTTCATTTAAAATGAAGCCAACAAGTTTTTTTACTTTTAAAGATACTGGGTCAGTTTTTTGTTTCTCCTACAGTAGATGACTTCACTAACACACAAACAATATAGAGAGCTACTGCATATCTCCTGGCCTGTTTTAGGTGTTAGTGATGTCTAGATCTGCTGAATGGAAGACCTAGAACCCTGAAATCATATCTTGGCAGGTGCTGGAAGTTAAGGGGGAAATTTATTTTCTTTTTGTGGGAATAATTTTTTTTCTAGACTTTTATATTAAGGAAGAAGACATTGAACCAGAATTAAATAATGGGTCTGCTTATTTTGAAGGTTCTTTACAGCATTTGTAATTTTGTCTATACATAAAGACAATGATTCTCCCCTCGGTTGCAATCATTTATATTCAGAATATCGGGTCAATAGAGTTACGCCAGTGTAAGTGAGAAAAAAGTTGGGCCCAGACTAATTTTGGCTCTTTAAATTATTTTATTTTGTTTTTATTACTGTGCTTTTGAAAAAAAATCATTACAGCTTGCTTCTAGCAACCACATATAGATGGATGTAAGAGGATAGAGAATTAGAGCGAGTATATGCAAAATTCTATTTGATATGTCTGTATTTTAGCAGCAAGGGCCAAAATTGAAGTTAATGGGAGTTTTGCCATTAATTTCTGTGGGATCAAGATTTAGCCTTAACTGAGTGCATCTCATAAATAAGCTTGTCTGAACAAAGTCACTTAAGTATCTGACTGGTAGAGCTTCAGAGAGTGTTCTGTACACTTTATTACTTCTCTGTCTATTACGTCTGTTTGGTAACCTTTCTTCCTTTTTATAGGCATAATATAATCTTTGTACAGTACTGAAATTTAATGCGATCTTTGCAGGAAACACTCAGCCAGCATTAAGTTGTGTAACTAATGAAACAAATGCCATATCCATGGTCTATAAATTCCTTTACGGTAGTTGTCTAGTAAAAGGCAAGACGCCTGACTCTTTCCTGGCTCTGGTGTTGCCTATAGACTTCAGTGGAGTTGCTCCTGATTTTCACCAGAGAGAGCTGGAGAATTGGGCTCAAGACTTTGTTGATGTCTGATGTTTCAAAAAACAAAACCCCTATGTGAACACAGCCACACTAAGACTTACTTTTACAGAAGTAGTTAACTTAATAGTTTAGAAAGTGTGTGGATTTTTTAAAAAGTATGAATATAATAAAGCAAAGATAACTTGTAAAAACTTTTTGATTTAAAAAAAAAGATTTGACAGTAAGGGGCACATATTAAACCATGAGTGCTTCAGTTGCACCTGGCAAATATACACGTGTGCATACAAGTGTTTGTGAATGCCTAATGTTAACTGCCCACTCAAGCGAGTAAATGAGCAAATAACGTGAACACAAAGGGTGAGCTTCTATGCTAGAAATACAACATGAAACTCACAGATTGAAGTGGCTAAGGTGGCTTTAAGCCTTTGTGCCCTCCTGATCCTTGGCTGCTCAGGAGGCCGGAGAGATACCAGGTTATTATGGCAGCCTGTGGGCTGCTCTATGGGTGAAAGCACTGAGGAAAATCTCCACAGCACTAAATGCTGGTCATTCACCTCTAACATACCCTTCCCTGCCCTACCCCTAGTACACCACCACCCACTATCTTCCAGGTATTGTGAAGTGGTCCTTGCACCTTGTGAGGTGGCAACCTTATGGCTGTCTTCTGTAGTACTTGTGCCAGATGCATCCTCTTTGACCAGATCCAGGGTTTTTAGAGTCTGTCTACACCATTCTGCCCCTCATTTTTGCCAGTGTAAAGAAACTGGAGCAGGGATGAGGCTCTCATGCAAAATATATTTTCAGTTGCATTTACCTACTTTGTGCAGAAAATGCATTTTGCTTGTTCAGTTTCCTACTTAGGGTTGCAGTTCGGGTAATTGGCTTTGGAAATCTTATTCTCAATAGCAGAATATTTAAGTGCTTGCCAGCATATCCAGGTACTGATGATGTACAGATTTGTTCTTCTGGTTCAGAAAAATGTCTGGTCAAATCTGTTAATCCCAATAATATTTCAAAGATGCTTTCAGATGGTTTTTTTTTTTGCACTCCCAAAATGTGTAAGAATATAAATCAATGTAGCAATCAAAATGAAAGAAAACCATAGGTGTCAACATCGTTTAGAAACAGGACTCCGTGCAGACTAACATCAGTGCCAAGGGTGCTGATCCACAGCTATAGAGTTGTTGTTTTTTTTTCTTCCTCATCTACTGGTGAAAGGACCCTCTCAGGAGTAGTTGCAGACTGGAGGGATAGATTCTCTGAATAGGTGGGGCTCAATCCTGAAGGGCACTGAGCACCTTGTGCAGCATGCTGAGTACCCCCATCTCCCAATTAAATTCATGGTAATTTAGGGCACTCAGCACCTTGCAGGCATTGCTCAGCAGTTGCAGAATTAGGTCCTGGAAGACCTAGGTACAATTTAATGAAATAATTATTAATGGGGACATGAGAGAGACTCTGCAGAGAACAAATTAACCATCTACTTCTATTTGAAGGGTGTTATCTCCCATTTCTTTTGACAGGGTTCTGAAACCCACCAATACCTTTTTTTACGACTAAACCAGGATGGATCTGTTTCCCTCGTCTCATACACTTAAACGTTAGTGTTAAGTGGAAACATACCAAGCACATTCTGCCTTTGTAGCTGGGAATTGATTTCACACTCATCACCACGGTATTTTTAGAGCTTAGATCTTCTCACAGCAAGAAGAGAAAAAATGACTTGCATTCCTTATTTCTGTATAGCATTACTCAACAAAGCACACATGAGCACAACAAGCCAATTGCAAGCACACTACTGCGGTTCCCATTTGAGTTCTACAAATAGCTTGTCAAAAAACAATTAATGAACTATGGAACATCTCTTGTTTTCCCATAACATTTCCTAGTTTTGAGTCAGATTAAAGTTACATTTTACTGGTATAGCTGTGAAAATATAGTAGCATCCTCTGTGTTTTATTAGGAATTACATCAGAGCAAAATACTGTGTCATATTCAAGTATATAACATGGTATTTTACTATCCTACTGCATATGTTTTGTATTCCATATTAAATGCCTACTACCCTGGCATTTTTAATGATCCCCGTGCTCTCTTTCAGTTCTAAATTCCAGCTCATTCTGTTGCAGTTTCCTATAGTTTTACTGAAACTAAACAAAATAAAAATCAAGACATTTTGAGAAGCATTGTTCTTTATCAAGCTGTTGGGCAGCTTTAAAATATCTGAACTGACCTCTACCATCTAGGGCCTGATCCTGTATCTTTTGTGAGACTAAAGCAATCCTTATTCATGTTGTGCCAATGTTAAAAAGGCAGATGGGTTGACCAGATAACTATAGGCTGGTTAGCCTGGGATTCAATTAGACTCATAGACCTTAAGGTGAGAAGGACCCATCGTGATCATCTAGTCTGACCTCCTGCACATTGCAGACCACAGTACCTCAGCTACCCATCCCAGTAACAGGCGCATAACTTCTGGTTGAGATATGGAAGTCCTCAAACCATGGTTTAAAGACTTCACGTTACAAAGAATTCACCATTTACCAATTGATAAAGAATAAGAATATAATTAATGCTAGTCCACATGTTTTTGTGAAAAATAGGTCTTGTAAAACAAACTTTAATTTAATTCTTTGATGGAGATTACACATTTGGTTGATTAAAGGTAAGTGCATCAACATAATCTATTTAGGAGTGCAGTTAGGACTGGCAGCAGGGCCAGAGAGGAGCTGGGGACAGAGCGAGGCTGGGTAGCACTCCCTTCCCAACCCCCATGAGGGCTGGTTTGGGCTCTACTGTGCCCCTGAGATGTTCCTCCACACACCAAAGTTTGGGGACCATTGAAGTAAAAGCAGTTTAATGCTGTGGTTTATTTCATGAACTGTACATTAACAGTATGTATATACATATGTATGTGTGTGCATGAACGTATCTTCCACTACATTGCCTTACTATGACAGCCTGGCATTTTACACTTATTATTAACATAAACACTACCTAATGTAATCTACTGGATTTTTTTAACATAATGGTGTTTTCATGTATTTGGGTGGTCCAAAATTTGGGCAAAAATCAGGACAAAACCAAGTTTTTGTAAAACCTGAGCATTTTTCAGTAAAAATCATTAAAAACTGAAAATGAAGGGCTATCCCCATGAGGAAATCAAATAGTGTGTTTCTACATGGGTACAAGCCCGACACTATTCAGCATTTTCAGGAGTGAGCTGAAAATAAATTTTAAATTACCGCTGATAAAATTTACATACGAGACAGGTTGGCAAAATGGGCAACGACGACGACGAGTCAGTCATAAGATGGATCCAGTCCAACAAAATGTGTTTTAATATAAACCAAATGCAAAGTTATACATCTAGGAACAAGGAATTCTGGCCACACCCACAAAGTGGGTTACCGTGTCAGAAAGCGGGACTCTGAAAAGGAGTTAGGTGTCATCATGGATGAGCAACTGAACAGGAGTTCTCAGAGCGATACTGTGGCAGAAAATGATACAATCCTTGGACATATAAACGGGGGAGCAGTGAGTAGGACTAGGGAGGAGATTTTACCTCTCCGGAACTGTATTCAGTAGGAGTCACTCCAATTACAGTGTCCACACTTTTAAAAGAATGTTGAAAAGAAAGAGACAGAGAAATGATTTGAGGGCTGGAGAAAATGCCTTAGAGTGAGAGATTTAAGAGCACAATCTGTTTAGTTTATCAAAAAGAGGATTGAAAGATGACTTGATTACAGTGTATAAGTAACTTAATGGGGAGAAAATACCAGATACTAAAGATTCTTTAATCTAGCAGAGAAGGGCTTAACAAGAATCAATAGCTAGAAGCTGAAGCCAGACAAATTCAAATTGGAAATAAGAGACACATTTTTAACAGTGAGGATGATTAACATTTGGAACAAATTGCCAAGAGGAAGTGGTGGATTATTCATCTGTTGATGTCTTCAAATCAAGACTGGATGCCTTTCTGAAAGATATGCTTTAGCCAACACAAGTTATTGTGCTCAGTACAGGAATAACTGGGTGAAATTTAAGGGTCTGTGATATGCAGGAAGTCAAGCTAGATGATCAAATGATCCCTTATGACCTTTAACTCTATGAATCTGAGTAGTGCAGTTGAGTTCAGCTGGACTACTTACAAATGTAAAGATTAGTTGTGTGTGTAGGGGCTGGATTTCTAATGCATAGCATGAGAAAAATCCGACCTTCATTGAAGTCAGTGAGAATTTTGCGAGTCACTTCGTAGATCCTGGTTTTACCCTAAAGTTTCAATAAGGGCCCAATTTACAATTACTTGTGCACATGAGTAAACTTATATGCATACGCAGTTGCAGGAACAGGCTCCAAAGCGTTTAAGACAACACTATTATTATAATACCAAAATATTAGTGTATCATATCCTCTCTTTCAGGAATTTAATACATTATGTGCATGTGATGAGGTGCTGGCATGTATAGCTCTGGTGGTGTATTATTCTGCTTATATGCATATGGGTTGCATTTATATGAGGATAACATGATGCAAAAAGAACTCAGTGTGGTAGGAAATATTGTAATTACATTCATAAGGACAAAATGTCCTCTGAGTTTTAGTAATTTGCCTGTTTGCATCAAGATGGAGCATGGCATGCTACAACCTATAATCTCTACAGGTCACTATTGTGTATAGCAGGCCACAATTCAGAACTCCATGGGCCACATTCTGCCCATGGAACACAATTTGGATGCCCCGCTAAATAATAGAGGCTCTTGGATGATCTCAAACACTGGCATTAATAAGGAATGTTAAGCATCATGAGCTGCTGGGGAACCTTTAAAAGAATTTTTGAAGAAATATAATACAATTTCATTATACAGTATGTCTGCTAGTGATCATTTGCCAAAAGAATAAATATTCATTTATATGTACACATACATATGTGTGTAATTTCCCCTGAAGATGGTCTGAGTTTTGCAGACAAAAATATTAGTCTTGGGAAAATTTTTAGTTTTTGTTTTTAATAAATGTTATGTTTTAAATTGCTTCCTCTTTAAAAAATGTTGCAAGCCTCAGAGGTTACAAAAAATCTCTCTAGTTTCTCATGTTTGTTTATATATATATACTAGTGTAGAAGCCCGTGTACACGGGCCGAAGTGCTTAATGTTTTCTGGGCCATCTCTACTGCACATGACGGCTTCGGACAAACATCCTCTGGCCTCACTGAAAGAGTCCTTAGTTTGAAACTCATTCAATGAACCTAAGGGCACCTGTACAGTGTCATCTCAAAAGGTGTTAGAGGTTCTTTATGATCCATATAAATAAGCACATCATATTCCATGTGAACTATTAAAATCAGTGTATTCATTCACCGACCTTTTTTGTGACTGCTACACCCGCTACCTCTACATAAGGGGAGAAACGGGGTGGCTTTGCAAGACTATAGCCTCCAGCACTGTCAAACCCCAGTGTTAAAAAACAGTCAGGCCCCAATCACATTGGTTTAAAAATGGGGTCCTTCCTATTTGCCTTCTGGTTTTTGAGCCTTCAGGGTTCACATTTTCAAGCTTTTATTTGCAACTATGAGAGCTGAAAACCTGCTGTACGGTGCTATGGCCTCCCCAGCACCCGGCGCTTTGCCTCCGGGAGCCAGGGCCCCAGAGCCAGCCGGCGCCTCCCGCACCTTGATCGCGCACCTGTGAGTGAGCGATGGTCCTGCCCCACAGCCGGGGCAGGCCGCGGCCAGAAGGGGAGGAGAAGGTGGCGGAAGTGGGGTGGCGGCGGGTGGTTTCCCATTGGCCGTGCTGCGGAGCCCCGCTCCCCAGCCTGCGCTGCTCCCTTGCGCGCGGCTCCAGCGAACGCTGGGCAGTGGGGAGGTCTGCGCCGCGTCCCGCTTCCTGCCTTGACTGAGTGGCACTGGGGGGGGGGGGAGGGGAGCGGGCGGGTTCTCCCGGCGCTGCGGCCACGTGCCTTCCCCCCGCTGCAGCACGATGGCAGTGGGAGCATGGGAGGGGGACTCCCCCTCAGGCAGCTCTGCCGGCTGGGCCGAGGCTCCCACCGCGCCCACGATCAGGTGCGTTGGAGGCTCGCGGGGATGCCCGGAGTCCCCGCCGCCTGGGTGGGTTCGCCCCTTGCCTTTGCTCGCTCAGCGCGTATGGAGGTGCGGTAGCCCCGGCGGCTCCTCCTGGCAGCACCTCCTGGTTGGCCAGGTAACGCAGGGGGAAGAATGCAGTGCCCGTGCGGCCAAACTACAACTCCCAGCATGCTGTTTGTCCGGGCTGTCTCTACTGTGCATGACGGCTTCGGACAAACATCCTCTGGCCTTTTATTATATAGGATATATATATGTATATGTATGTGTATGTGTATGTGTGTGTGTGTTTATATAAACACACATTGTGTGTGTGTGTGTGTATAAGTGTTTTTATATATATATATATATATATATATATATATATATATATATATATATATATATATATATATATATATATATATATATATATATTGTGACAGACCGCTCTCTCACCCCTCGCAGGAACAGGCAGGAAAACCCTTCTTTGCTTCAAACAGTGCTCTTTAATTCACAGTGCAAGTCCCCACCACCAATATATACAGCTTTGTACAGTCCTTCAGCATACAGCTCTTGATAGCTCAGCTCTACAGCTTACAGCTTTACAGACTCTATATAGTCCAGCTCTTAACATGCAACTCTAAACAGTTCTAAACATACAGCTCTGACTAGCTCCAAACACACAGCTCTGAATAGTTCCAAACCACCACCACCCTGGGCTTCCTTCCTGGGAGCCTTTTATCCCCCAGAGGAGGTTGCCAGGTGCAACCCATACAATTGATTGCCCTGCAAGCCAGGTGGCTGATTAGGCTTTCTGCACCGGGGGTTTGCAGAGGGCTTTTCTCCCTCTTAAAGGGGCGGCAGGCTGGGTCAAGCCCACCCTGCCACAATATATAAAACATATATATACACACACATTGTTTATATATGTTTTTATATATATATATAGTGTGTATGTGTGTGTGTGTGTGTGTGTGTGTATGTGTATATATATAATATGTCTAAATGTGTAGATATGTGTAACTGATGTGCAATAATGTGTAGCATTTATAGGGTGTTCCATCTTTAAAGCACATAAGTATTAACTAATTCTCAAAATACTACTTTTTTTTTTATATAAAGTATGTGTTTATCATCTCCTATTGCAGATGGGGAAACATGCAGAAATGTTAAGGGACCGATCCTTCAACCTTCACTCTCACAAGTAGGCTTTACTTATATGTGTAGTCTCATTGACTTCAGCTGACTGACTTGTGTGAGCAAGGGTTGGATCCATGTCAGAGTCAGAAATAAATAGAACCCTAGGAATTCCAGACTTTGCTATCTTGTTATGACTCAGATGGGATGTTTAGGCATTTTGTAGTGTTCTGCTGGACTGTAATTTGCCTCAGATGGATTTAGATTATGTAAAGTTCTACAATTCTTATTATTCACCATTAATAAACAGTCATAATGTACTTTGTTTTAAAAAGATGTTATGATTTGTTTACACAACGTCTGAGGTTGCAACAACATTGGCGGACAGAGAAGCTATTTGAGGACCTACAGGATGTGCAAGGTAGCATGGAAAAGGAGGAAACCTAAGGTCCCAAAGGAAAATTTAAAAAACAATTTCAATGGTGCAAAATTTCACTCCAACATTTTTGCATGTTATTTTCCCAAGCTTTAGCATACCCTAAGGATTAAAAAGTTACCTAGACTGTGAAATAATTCCTTCACTCCTAGGGTATGGAGATTATATTACAATATCAGAAAATTTTCTATCCCTTGGGCAATATTTTACAGAGCTATGGCTTCATATTAATATTTTACTGCTATTGCCCATCTAACCAGTCATGAGTTATATAATATAACCTGCCACCTCTTTTACAATTGCATTTTATAGTTGTATTTGTAGACATTTCTAAAAGGAAATCTTAATCTTTCTTTGGTTTTCTGCTTCCTTGAAAGAACGAATGTGTGTTGTAATGTAGTTTATAGTCAAATCTGGAAGAAAAAAAATACAGTACAAGCATAGGTTGAAATATTGCTCTCATTGATGCCAAGATAAATCCAGCGTAGTTCCACTGAAGTAAATAGAGTTGCTCTGGATTTGCCTTGATGAAACTGAGCAGAATTCGGCCCCCAGATTTTTATATCTTATGTTAAAAGCCAAATGCTGATGTGCCTCAATGCAGCTGCATAACAGATTGCTTTCACAGTACTTTTTAACACCATGTTCCCAGTTCTGCTCAGTTATGCAAGTGCAACTTTTATTGACATCATTTGGATTTACACCTATGTAACTGAGAGCTGAAGAGGGCCCAAAATCCTTCAAAGGAGGCATCTGACATTTAATAGCAGATATGACAAGACATAGTTTTAGTATTTTCAATAACTATATCTTTTCAGATTATGGGAAACCAAACAGTCTTGAAAACTGTCATTCAAATTTGACCAAAATGTGCAGTGGTCGCAATTATAAGAAGTTGACATACCATAAATGAGTATATAGTTATTTCAGTAGATACTATGCTGTGAAACTGTTGGCAAATATTGACATTTTAATCTTGACCAGTGCTCAGCGCTTAGTTAGTGATAGATGAACCTGATCACTAATCAGATGCTTCATAGTTTTATTTTTAGCAACTTATCTTAGAGTTTTCTGTACTGCCCATCACCTATGCAAGGTCCCCAATGGTCTGCATGAGTCTTGTGCTCATAGACTCTTAGACTTTAAGGCCAGAAGGAACCACTGTTGTCATGGAGTCTGACACCCTGCACATTGCAGGCAAACGGAACCTTACCCATCCACTCCTGTAATAGATTCAAATCCTCTCACTGAGTTACTGAAGTCTTCAAATCAAGATTTAAAGACTTCAAGTTACCAAGAATCCACCATTTACTTTAGTTCTGCTCTTCTCCATACCTGGTTGCAGGAGGCTCTGCTTGGGATAAAAATAGAGAGATTTCACTAAGCCACAAAAGTGGGAAGAGAGCTTGAAAGACGGATGTTAGTACTTGAAAGACAGATGTCAGTAAGCAGCAGTGCTGCTCCTGAACTGGCTACTTGTAGTGACAAGTTCACATCACTCTTGGGACATGTCTACACTGCAGCTAGAAATGTGCTTCCCAGTATGGGTGGCCAGATGTGCTTGAGCTGGCGTACTAAAAATAGAAGAGTGACTGAGGTGGCTTGGACTACATACCCAGGGGCCAGGTGTGATTGTACGTAGATGGTAGCCCATGCCTTTGCCCATGTCACCATGGTCACATTGCTATTTCTAATGCAGAGCTAATGTGTGTCTGTCTCCCTGCACTGGGAAACACCTTCCTAGCTGCAGTGTAGACAGAGCCAGAATTGGCATTGGATCAGTTGGAAACCAAACAAAAAAATGTTTTGGCAAAACAAAGTTGAAAAAAATTCATTTTGGGTTGAGCAAAAGTTTAATTTTTGATTCTGAGGGGTTTTTTCATCTCTTAAAAAATAAAATGGAAGAAAAATGGAAGAAAACGAAGTAATCTCGCACAGAAAAATTGTTTTGACTTTTTCAGAATTTTTTCCCCAGCTGATGCAATAGCCCAATTGAGCATGGATTACAAATATTTCAATTTATCCAAATATGCATTTTTCATCAGAAAACGTGTCCAAAATAATTTGCACAATTGTATTCTGAACCGTTCTTGCATACCCTCAGGAGAAGTAATTTTCTGCAAGTTGTTTGAGGCTGTGATCCAAAAGAAAAAGATGCTTAAAATCACCCCCTGAAGTGAGTCTTTCACAAGGCACTGGGTTATTCACCAGACCACTGAGTAATTGTACAAACCACAACAATCTTTGCCTTAAAGGAGCTGCTTTTCAAGTTTAAACTACCATGAATAAAACATTACATTGTGAACCACAGTTACCTAAAATGATATAAAGCTTTCCTAGGCCTCATCAAGGAGCTATTTTCATATTGTACTTTTAGGAGTAAATGGAAGAACATGCTAGTTCAGAAAAATCTGCAAAGGGAAATGTAAATAATAAAAATTATAAAAAAAGGTTTAACAGCATTTTTATATTTCAAAAGACCTGGGGGGTGGGGGGTTATGGCTTTGATTGGCAGCAGGTGTAATTTTGCTCTTTACTTTGCATTGTGCTAGGAAAGAAACCCAGAATGTGCTTCTCTGATCTATGGAGTTTTATAATGAATTTCATTGGACTATATAGTCTTCCTTTTTTTTTTTCTCTCCCAAGTGTTCTTTCAGTTCTAGACCACATTAATTGCTTCCATAAGGCAGAGCTTTGTGATCAGAGTCAGTATCTAGTGGGCTGGACCCTCTTAGGCCTGGGATCAAATGAACATTATATCTTCTGAGAAAAATAGCTTACTAGTAAAGATATCCTCACAGAAGTGTCCACAAAACAGTACAGACTTGTACTGTATCATTGGTGGTCCTCGTACGGGTGGCTGACTAGAAGATCTAGCGGTTCTATTTATTTTTCCCTCTTTTCTTGTTTTATTTCATGGCCACTTTAATCTCTAGTGTACAGTGAAAGGTGTGTGAACTCTGACATTATAAATCTGTTTGTAGCTGTCACTCCCTTTTCCAGCTTAACAGAGTTTGACACCGTAATAAACCCAATTTTTCTGTGGAAAGATGCTTTGATAATTCTTTGTCCAGTCACTAGTTCCTTTTTGTTGTAAATGCTAAGGTAGCAGTTTATTCCTCTCTTCTTCCTCCTTTTTTGTTCATTTGGTTTTTGCAGCTGTTTGATTTATTGTTCTGCTACCTGAATTTCAATGTACTAATCTCTGTTGACTGCAGTGAATATTTATTAACAAAAGTACAATGTCCAAGTCAATTGCATTTTTCTCTTGCTATTGAATCCTATCAAGTGCCCGTGGCTTCCAACAAATACCTTTGTTAGTGTTAAGGGGCATTAGAAAGCATTTTCCCCTTCCATGCTTGAGGTGTGATATAACTGATTACGCTCTCTCTCATTACTTATGAACACTAAGACTAAGAGTGAACACTAGTGTGAGAAATATAGAATTACATTGAAATTCTGGCATAGGTACACACACATAATCCCAGTTGAGAGAGAACATGGCAGGAAGAAGAAAAGAGCACCACCTGACATCTTCCAGAATAGGAATGGAATAGGACTCCAGCCCAAGGGTAGGGGACTGAATAGGGGATACCAAAATGAGCCTGATGAAGGGAAAAGGAAATTAACAGCTGTGCTGCTTCAGTCTCTGAATGACCAGCCTTTAAAGATAAGTTATGACTCAGGTTGTTATTGAAAGTTATGACCAAACAGCTTTTCACCTGCCTGTGTAACTTGGGCAGTTTCATTCCATTTCCCAAGGAACAGTTTTCCACATCCCCAGAATAAAAACCAACATGGATTACAACCTCATGAGTTATGCCAAGGAGTGAAATGGCTGTCCATGGCTGAGATTTCATCCTGATGTTAGGTGTTCCCTCCAGGTCCAGGTTGAGACGTGTTGGTGGGTCATCCATCACCCATGATGAACTTTTTCTGTGGATACGTGGATGACTTCAGTCTAAAGGACCCAGTCAGCACTTTTTGCCAATATCTGATGATTATCGTTCTGTTCATTCCCTCTGAAGCACCTGGCATGGGCTACTATCGGAAGACAGGATACAGGGCTAGATGGACCTTTGGTCTAACCCTGTATGTCTGTTCTTATATACTAGATTCATATGTCTAAGCAGTACAAAATTGAACAAATGTTGGGTGCATATCTGAACTGGCCTATAAATACTAATTCTATGGTTTTGTACATCGCTGATTAATTACTCTATAATTGTCATAATTTTAACTATGCAGATATATCTTCATTTTATCATAAGAATCTTTGACATGGCTTTATGAATTCACTGTATCCATCCTCATAAGTGCTCAAAATTTGCATGGATACATAAGAGTATCAGTAAATTCATGCTTATGCAGAGATACGAAGTATGAGCATAGAGAGAAACATTGTGACCAATGAGGTGATGGCTCAATTTTTTTGATCTGGGAAGTACATTCATTAGATTAGTCAACAAATGGGATCCAGAAACTGTCTGACTGTATTCTGGATGAGTGAATTACCTCAATGTTCTGGTTCTGCTAATGCACCTCATTTCTCTGCCATTATATTCTTGGTCATGGTGTCATGCCAGAACAGTGGAGGAGTCTAGGAGTATCCTGCAGATATGCATCTAGCTCTAGTTCAGAAGAGACTTAACAATTTGATTCAGAATGTCATCATGCTTGACTGATTATATTGTTGGACTGCTAAGAAGAGAAATTGGGCCAAATGCATTGCTAGTATAGGCAGGCTTAATACTACAGAAGTACAGTAAAACCCCGATTTAACGGACTTCGGATGCAACGGACAAAATTTATGAGCAAGTCCGATGCATCCAAAATCCATTTTTTCGGGGGCTGCCTGCCGGCTCCCCGCTGCCAGCCCGCCCGGGTCCCAGCTGCTGGGGGATGTCAGCCCACCCGCCCAGGTCTCGGCTGCTGGGACCCGAGCGGCAGCTAGCAGCCCGCCCGCCCGCCTGGGTCCAGCTGCTGGGGGCTGTCAGCCCGCCTGCCCGCCCGGGTCCCGGCTGCTGGGACCTGGGCGGCAGCTAGCAGCCCGCCCGCCTGTGTCCCCGGCTGCTGGGGGCTGTCAGCCCGCCTGCCCGCCCGGGTCCCGGCAGCCGAGACCCGGGCGGGCGGGCTGACAGCTCCCGCCCGGGTCCCGGCAGCCGAGACCCGGGCGGGCGGGCTGACAGCTCCCGCCCGGGTCCCGGCAGCCGGGACCCGGGCGGGCGGGCTGACAGCTCCCGCCCGGGTCCCGGCAGCCGGGACCCGGGCGGGCGGGCTGACAGCTCCCGCCCGGGTCCCGGCAGCCGGGACCCGGGCGGGCGGGCTGACAGCTCCCGCCTGGGTCCCAGCAGCCGGAGACCCGGGCAGGCAGGCAGTCTGCTAGCTGCCGTCCCAGTCCCAGCAGCGGGGACCCGGGCGGGCGGGCTGACAGCCCCCAGCATCCGGGGACCCGGGCGGGCGGGCTGCTAGCTCCCGCCCGGGTCCCAGCAGTCGGGGAACCGGGCGGGCGGGCTGCTGGCTGCCACCGGGTGGGCTTACTCCCGGCTCCCGGCTGCCAAGTAAAACCTCGATATAACGGACTAATTCGGGCGAGGGGGTGTCCGTTAAAGCCGAAAGTCCTGTTATTTAATAATTTAAAAAAATTATTAAATAACGGACTTTCCGCTTTAACGGACACCCCCTCGCCCGAATTAGTCCGTTATATCGAGGTTTTACTGTAGATGGAGTTGCATTCACTTATGCTAGGGGTAATTTTAACCCTTTGACTATAAAACCCAGGCAGTGGACACTTACGCATATTCTTTCAGTGTCCTGGAATTTTTTTAAAGTATTATTTGCACTGAGGTTTGCTTTAAAAAAAAGTGTGGCATAAAGGAAGGCAGCTGTATTGATTAATCAAAGAAAACGCACGCAAGATAAAGGATAATGTGTTCAAAGGACATATAGCAAAAGCACAGTGCACTAACATGCTGGATTTCTGACTACTGGGATAGCTGGAAGCACTATGGAAGAGTTCTGTGGTGAACCACTGGCCACTGTAGTTCTCTGAGAGCTTCAGGGGCAGCATTGTAAGGGTATGTCTACGGCACGAAGTTCTGTTGAATAGTTGCGTACTGTAGCCCAGGCCTAGGCCTGCAAATCCTGATCTCAACCTCAGTACTGCATGAGAAGTGAAGATACGTGTGTAAATCGGTGCTATTATAATGTAAGTCTTCACTTTCCTGGAACTTCTTGGATAGATTCTATTTTCTAACATGCAGTTTAAGAACCTGTGTGTTTTACATAGCAGTGTATATCACTGCATTCTGGATACAGTGGTGTAAATAAATGTCAGGTTAAGGTTAACATTGACATCAAGTAAACTACAAGACTGAATTGTTCATCTAAGATATATTATGTACAATGATTTTACATTTTTCTTAGCGTTTTTCTTATGTCAGGTACAAATTATACTGTCAGATATGAAGACTTCTTTTCTTCTGTACTGGAAGAAAGATGTAACAAAAAGAAACTGAAATGCAGAGGGGGGAGAGTAATAGAAAATTTGTGAAAACATTTTAAATGATCCAGGAGAAGCTATGAAAATCCCAGAGGGGCAATTGAAACATGTCCAAGAAAGGGGATGGAGATAGCATTGGTTTAGAGGAAGAAGCTGTACAAATGCACTGGAAAGTTTTGGAGAGCATTAGTAAATTTGATCCAAGGTGAGATGTTGGCATTGTGCACCAGCTAACAGCTCCTGTCTGCAAACATGGCCAAATTTAATGAAGTCCAAAACCATGCTATTTAACATTCCTGGACATTCCATAGGGGAAACAAGAAAAACAATAGACCAGGAAGCTTAAAATGATTTTGTAACTCTTTTTTCTTAATACTTTCTATAACATCATATTTCATAATTCAGCATATCCAATCCTATGATATTTTACAATAATTGCTGGGTTTCTGAGTCTGATGTAAATTTTAGTTTGAGTCAAGGAAATCTCTTGTCATTCGGGACAGCTGATAGTTCTGAGCAAAACTGTGAAGGAAGAAATATCAGTACTTTCATAGTGAAACGGCTCTTCCTCACCTACAGAAACTACCTTCCATCACTGAAATAAATTCCTCAAAAAACAGCAAAAAATTCTAGGTTAATGTTATAATGTATATAATTGTGAAACTATAATTTAATGCCAGTTTATCAATAATGAGAAGCTGCATAATAACCCAAAGTTGTTCCTTAACCTGGAAGAGTTACGTCCTGGGTTTGTGTGCTTATTGTAAGACTTGGGCTAGTCTAACCTGCATATTACAATTTTTTTTAAATGTCTTGTTCTTAGTTGGCAAATGAGTTGCATTTCTGCAATTGTATTGATGCTGTCTCTTGTTTGTAGTCAGTTCTTTAATTCCATTAATCCTGGACACCCTCCAGAAGACCACAGTTGTCCTCTAAATGTCCTTTTGGCCCTCAGTACGCCTCGTAATTCAGTGACAAAATCATTGGGGGGTTATTTTGTCCAAAATTAAAAATGAAACCTTAATTCATAGATATTTTTAATCCTGAAAGCCAGATTCAGTCCTACATGTGCAGGGATCTCCTTGGGCCCTATAGGCACTGACCCTGTGAGTGCTCCAGAGATGGAGCACCCATGGGAAAAAATGGTGGGTGCTGAGCACCCACTGACAGCCCCCCTTCACAGCTCTTCACCCCTCCCAGCCAGTGCCTCCCACCTGCTGTGATCAGCTGTTCCACAGCATGCAGGGGGAAGGAGCGAGGGTGGGGTGCACTCGGGAGGGGGTGGAACAGGATGTAACAGTGCTGGTTCTGGTGGGACCCAAATGATAGAGCCAATTCAGGGGAAATTGCTTCAAGAAGGCCAGTTATAGCCCAAGGCTGGGATTTTTCCACCTCTAAGGCAAACCAAACCAGCCAAACAGAGAAGACTTTGGTTTTACTCCACTGGCTAGCCACAAGTCACACAAGCAATTCCCTTAGACACTCCAGTTTCCCTGCATCACTGACCAGCAGCCACTCATTTTGGGGATGTTTGATTATGAAAACCAATTCTCCAGTAAAAGAAAAAGGTTATTCCAATCCCAAAGGATCAAGGCCCAGACCCAAGTCAATATACAAATCTGATCTTACCCACAAATAGCGCTATTGCCAATCCTTTAGAATCTAAAGGTTTTTTCATAAAAGGAAAAAGATACAGATGAGAGCTAGAAGGGGGGGAGGGATAGCTCAGTGGTTTGAGCATTGGCCTGCTAAACCCAGGGTTGTGAGTTCAATCCTTGAGGGGGTCATTTAGGGATCTGGGGCAAAAAAATCTGTCAGGGGACAGTACTTGGTCCTGCTAGTGTAGGCAGGGGACTGGACTGGATGACCTGAAAGGTCTTTCCAGTTCTAGGAGATTGGTACCGTATATACTCGAGTATAGGCCGACCTGAATATAAGCCGATGCACCTAATTTTAGCACAAAAAGCTGGAAAAGTTATTGACTCGAGTATAAGCCGAGTCCCCCCTGCCGAGTTCCCCCTGCCGAGGTTCCCCCTTCCCCGCCGCGGGCGGGCTGCCGAGGTTCCCCCCTGCCGAGGTTCCCCCTTCCCCGCCGCGGGCGGGCTGCCGAGGTTCCCCACTGCCGAGGTTCCCCCTGCCGAGTTCCCCCTGCCGAGGTTCCCCCCTCCCCGCTGCGGGCGGGCTGCCGAGGTTCCCTCCTCCCCGCCGGACCAAAAAAAAAATGTGCGCCCCGGTTCCTCCCCTCCCCGCCGGACAAAGAAAAAAAAAAAAAAAGCCTCGCTCTCCCGTCCCCGCCGCGCCGGGCCCTGCACTCACCCCTCCCCGGGAGGGGAACGGCCCCCGCTGCGCGGTAGCAGGGCTGGCTCGGGAGGATCCCGGGGCGGTTGGGCCCGGCGGCTCCGTGCCGCGGCCTGTCACGGGGGGAGCCCCGGCCATTGCGGGCGCGACCCATCCTGTCCCTGCCGGGAGCCCGCCCGCGGCGGGGAGGGGGGAACCGGGACGCTCCCGGCAGCCCGCCCGCGCGGCGGGGACGGGAGAGCGAGGCTTTTTTTTTTTTTTTTTTTTTTTTTTTTTTTTTTTTACCGGGTTGACTCGAGTATAAGCCGAGGAGGCTTTTTTCAGCCCAAAAAGTGGGCTGAAAAACTCGGCTTATACTCGAGTATATACGGTATATCTCCATTTATAAAAAAAAATAAATTGGTTAAATGGAATCAATTATATAAAGTAATGGCAAAGTTCTTGGTTCAGGCTTTTCACAGTGATAGAATAAGCTGCAGGTTCAAATCAAGTCTCTGGAGAACATGCGCAGCTGGGATGGGTCATTCAGTCCTTTTGTATAGAGCTTCAGTTCATAGCAAAGTTCCTCCAGAGGTAAGAAGCAGAATTGAACACAAAATACAGATGAGACATCAGACTTTTATAGTCTTTTCCAGGTGTAAGAACACCTCTTTGTTCTTACAGTGGAAAATTACAGCAAAATGGAGTTTGGAGTAACATGGGCGACTCCCTGCCTACCTTGCTGAGTGACAAGGTGTGCCTGCCTTCTCTCAATGGGTCATTTATACAGCTGATGGTCCTTAATGGGCCATCAAGCAGGCTAGGCAGAGCTAACACCAACTTGTCTAGGATGTCACCCAGAAGCATACCATAAGTTTGAGATAGAGACAGTATAGAGACAATATTTACAACTTTAAATACAAAAATGACACATGCATACAGATAGCATAACTATATAACCAGCAAACCATAACGTGGCCTTAGACACCATATATGACCCCCTTTATATAAGATTTGGTATCACTACAGGACCTGGGTTGCAACAATGCTCTATACGGTCCCAGATTATGTCGATAACTTCACATGGGGGGGAAGGGGTGAAATGGGGGCTGGACCTGGGGCACAGCAGGGGTTGAGCACTCCCAAGCACATTAGAAAGTTGGTACCTCTGCTTGGGCTCATGGAAGAAGCTAAGGGGTAGGAAAGAGGAGAAGGGAGAAAAAAGTATTAGCCCCATCCATGATGGTTCTACTAGGGGAGAATAGCTTTGTTTTACAGCTGGGGTTCCCTAGAAGCCCCACTGGTGGATGCATGGCCTGTATAATGAACTAACTGAACACAGTTCATGCCTGCGTCAATCACCTCTGGCCTCCAGAGATCGGCAGTAACTTGCACATCTGTATTACTGCTGCTAATAGAGTGAATTTACTGTCACCAGAAACCCACATCTTGGGGACCACGGCTGTGAATCTAGCCTTCTATGTGTAACCTGGGCATATTGCTATATCTTTAAACCTCCTCCTCATGTGTATCCCTGATCTGTCAGGTGTAACATTACATTTCACACACTACATCTTCCCTATTATTGAACCTCCCTCATTATTTCATGTCCTGTTGAACTATTTGTATAGAAACAAATAATAATGTAGAGACAGACCATAGAGTAAAGTTGGGAGACTTCTTTGTTGAATATATAGTACACTGATTGTTAATAGAGAGAGACGTTACGCAGATTAATTTGGGATCCGTAATGAAGGGACGATTGTGGCTGTGTTTATAATTTTAAAGAAAAGTTGGACTAGCTTGGAAGATAACAGAATGTACAATCAAATACATTTTTAAAATTGTTTTAAATACTGGCTGTTGAGAAGATGTTGCTAATAGGATCATCAGAAGACCTTTACGGGTGGGAAATAGCTGTCATGGTAGAGTAAAGTTAAAAAAAAAAAAAGCACCTTTTAGATGGTGTGCCATGAAATACTGCCTATGGGCTAAATTCTGCAGACTTCCTCAGATAATTCTGTCATAAACTTCAGTGGGAATCTTCTCTGAATGCAGACTACAGGATTAGGCCTTGTGTTGTCCATTATCACACTGCCCTGGCCTTCCACTCCTTGTATACTTATTTATAATAACAAGGATGTGACAAAGGAATAGAAATGTGGCTTCAGTCAACACCACAAGCAAGAAGCACCTGCCATTAATCCTGAATGTATAAATGTAGCTTGTATCTGTACTCAGGGACAGCAGCAGTTGTAAAATATAGCTGACCCTTACTTCAGCTTTGTTCTCATGTTGGCAGGTGCCTGGACGCCTTTCAGTCTGCTTTGGAACACCCTGTTTTAAAAAGAGCAGTATTTATCACCTAATTATGAATGCAAATTTTGCATGTGTTTGTGATTTACGAGGTCATGCTTATGCCAAAGAGGCTATAAACTGTATTTGAAAATGTATGGCAGTCTGCAGTAGATAATTACACTTTGAGAAAAGAGCCTCTGTTTCCAGTGAAAACACTGTAAAGTTATTTCAGAAATGTTCTGACCTCAGACATTTCACATAACGGACACAAAATGCTTTCACATTTGTACGGCAGCTAGAGGCCTGATCTCTGCCATCTCAGAAACGAAAGCACAGAAGGCTCCTTTGGAAAAGGGCAAGATGTCTCTGTTGCAGCCTTCGAAATTAACATTTTTTTTAACTCACTGAGTTCTTTGTATCTATGCTCTTAACAAGAAGAAAGAATAGAGTTTTGGGGGAAAATAAACCCTCTCCAACACTTGCTCTCCTTTAAACAAATCACCCCACCTCCACAAACATCACTTTGCCTCATACTAAATCCTTACAGCCTTTTCTCCCTCCCACAAACACACACACATCAATAAAACCTGCAGTAAAACCTTGGGAGAATTTCTCCTCACAAATGGAAAGATGTCAAAGGCTAAGGATTGGAGATTTCCTTTATAAAGTTCCCAAAATAACGGAAATGGTATTCTCAAAAACTAGAGCTGAGTGAATACAGCCATAAAATATTACTTGAATATTCTTGCTATAAAACGCCAATGATTCCCTTTACTGGTATTTAGGAGATCTAATTTTTATTTGCAAGAAAGCTCACAAAAAGCACAAGCAGTGTGAATAAAGTGCAAGTGTTTGTGAGAGTATTCACAGCAAAAATGCCCTTTTGGCCATTTTGAAAATATATTTTTATTCCTACAATAGATTTGTTGAACGTTAATAAATACTTTGGGATAATTTGTAACAAGGGGATTCTTTTAAATTATAAAATGTCCAATCAAGAAACAGAAACAATACCATGTGACTTAGATAACTAGCCATATTGTGCAATAAAGTAAATACTCCCAGCAACCAATTTGATCCATCAGACAACTGTGAATAATTAACTAATTCACAGAAATCAGAGACTGTTCATGGATAATCTGCAAAGAGGGCAAAAAATCATTGGATAAGTTATTTGAAACAAATAATAGAACCAGCTCTATTAAAAATCATAAATTGGATTCACATTCATGTTCCCAGAACTCTAGCATATCTTCTGAGAAGAAGGTCGTGGTGGTGGAAATTGACTGCATTCATAGTTGTCATGACGGGCTAATTACATGCCTGTGAGTCCAACACGTGGGTAGCACTGGTCAGGAAGAGCTATAGCTGCAACAGCTGTACCATGCCTTCAGCAGTTTCTGCCAGTGGAGTTTCTGTTGAAACCAGACTATGAATAACTGCATTCTACCTCTGCCAACAGAAATCCTAAGAGAATGCAGTGGCAGTAAAATGCTCTGCCCTTCCTTAAGTTGAGAGCATTACCTTTGGGTTGCTGGAGGCCTCACTGGCACAGGGAGTGTAATATACAGCGTTACTGAATCTGTTCCCTGAGCTGTAGTGCACAATTGATGGGTCGTCAAGGGTCAGTTAAAGGATTATTTCTTTAAGGTAATGGAATGTAACCACAGCTGATATTGTATTCTCGGTTCAGTGGTCACCATTTTAAAGTCTGTGTTTGCCAACAATTATTATACACATGCTATACTCTCAGACACTAGTCTTCAGTAACTATTGGTAAATGTTGATACATGTTTGTCTGAGAGCTTGCAAGCCTGATATATGTTTTCACATGTTTTAAAGCAGACCTGCTGAAAATGTGCTGCATTATTATCCCTCTGAGTCATATCAGTAGAAGCATTCATGGGGTCACTTGCTGACACAGAATACAGAATTCTGCATGCACTTTTAACTGTTTGGCTTGTGAGCCTTAGTATGTAAATTAACCAAGTGGATGCCCACAGACAAACATTCATCACAAGTTTATCTGTGATTTAACTTTTTTTTTAAACTTCAGGGAGGGACTGTGTCCAGCCTCTGTATGGGGATACAAAGGAGAGAGGGCCACAATGACAGTCATTGTAGACAATTGAGCGCAAGGGCCCCACTCCTCTAGCTGTCCCAAAGGAGACATGGGAAGGGAAGGAGGAAGCCAAGGCTTGATTCTTCCCCCCTGTACCAGCCGGAAGAGATGGCCAGCTATAGAAGCTAACACACATTGCGTATCCTTAAAAGATATAGTAGCATTATGGGGAACCCTTAAAAATACACCAGAGATTGGCTAGCACAGGAATTTTCAAAGCTTTTTTCGCTATAGTCAGCATCCTAACACAGTGTTTCACGGGCCACTTCTTCCATTTTTAAGTCACTTCCCCTCCCATTTGGAAAAGTACCATTAGGAAGATGTTTAGTTAGTTTTAACTATGCTGCTGGTGGTGCCATTCTCTGGTAGTGGTACTTTTCTCCTCTCCATCTCTTGTTATAGAACACAACTAGACTGGCTTGTCCTCTTTGTTTCCAGATGCTTTTACCAGTGCCCAGACTCTTCTTTGCACTGCAGTCTTCAAAAGGAGCTGGAAAACTTGTAGGCAGAGTCAGAACCATTTAATCTACCAGTTATGTGCGGACTACTAGCAAGTGATCCAAAATCCGTAGCTTGAGAATTGGGTCTAGAAAGTTGATTCCAGATGGTTGCACAACACAAAAGTTGGGAACTTGTTCAGAGAACAGAGAATAATGAAAAAACCTATAGTGCCACCCTAGTATCACCACTGCACCATTTTGTTTGTCGGGTGTTTTAAAAATAATTATCCTTCATTCTAAAAAGTCATATCAAACTGAATTCTGATAAAGAGCTCACTTTCCTCTACCACATCACAGTATGCCACTGGACTGAACATGACTTGCTATGCTCCTAGAATTCCTAATCTAATTTTCCTCTACTTTTTTAATTTAAGAAGGCTGCCAAAATACGTGACAGCTTTATAAAACTCTAGATTTATTAGCCATATTTGGTAAAAAGTTTTACTGTTTTAGAAAACACTTATTACCAGATGTAGGATGGAATCCTGGCTCTGTTGATGTCAGTGGGCGTTTTGCCATTTGCCATTGCCAGGATTTCACTTGTGTTTTTTACTATTGTGAGCAATCCCACAGAAGACTGTGTGCACAACTCAACAGGAGTAACCCCACTACACCTGATACTAAATCTTTGCAGAACTTGTCCCTAAAATACCTGCAGCTTATGGAATGAAAACCGTAAGAAAGCATAACATTAGGGATAGACCTCTGGATCATTCAGACCTGCTTCTTACTGTATCACTATAACTGGCCATTGAACTTCATTAGCACCAATAATTTGTCAATTTTTTTCTATTTTTTTCAGGGTCCTCCTGGTCCCAAAGGCGAGAAGGTGAGTACACATATTGTCAACACTTACAAAATAAATGAAAGCCCCTCCTGGTATTAACTGAACACACAGTTTATATTGACGCAGTATGATGTGAAATTATGTAAGAGAGTTGGGTAGCACACAGATGCTGTGTTAAAACTATCATCTCATCTTTCCCCTTTGCAGGGAGATCAAGGTGATCAGGGCCCTCGGGTAAGCATCTTAAAACCAAATGTTACACTTCCCCTTCCCTGAGTAGGCAATTAGTCCTTAGCGCAAAACTAAATTTAAACATAGTGTCTTAGCTAATCATGCTTATTAGCTGCTTTAACCCTGCATGTTGCAGTAAGTGTCTGCAGGACAGCAAATGTAACCAAATAATCTCTGAGAAGCATTTGAGTAAAAGTAGCCATAAATACATTACTATATATGAAAATATACAACTGCTGCTAGTGAGAAAAATGCATTTGACAGTGACTTTGCTCTGCTGTGTAAGAACTGGTTTGGTTTACCAGAGTAAACCTTCCAGTTTTCCCAGCCATGGACTCCTACCATGCGGAGGGTATGTTGGGTTTATTGATAAATTTGGTCCTATATTTTCCTCTTAAAATATCCATTATTTAGAAAATCATAAAAACATGGCCCATTTAGGGACTAGTTCTTGTGCCTAAATACATGTACCAAATAGAATAATATTATTGTCCCTTAAACATAGCATTTTTTCAAGCAATTTGAAATTTTAGTGTTAGTAATAGAAACATAACACATTCCTTGTGGAGTTATTTTAGTTTTTAAATATTGTGCTTGTTTTAATCACAGGAATACAATAGTGAACATATTGTTATGTTGGTAGTGCCAGTTCATTGTCTTTACATCCGTTCTTCATTATACAAATGTTCGGACATATTGTTCTAATGATGCAGAAACTCTGTTCAGTTACATGTTTATGCATTTTCTCATGCCAGAGCACGTTTTCTGTCATTTAGTTAATATATTTTGATTATACTGTGAGTGAGAAACCTTTAAAGTCATAACATATTTATTTGTCCATATTATTGTGATGACAGTATGCTTAGAAGCCCAGACAGGCCCCATTATGCTTCGTGATGTACTGACGTTAGAAAGCTGCAATTCCAGTCCTAATAGTTTAAAATCTAATTTAAGACAAGCAAGAGAAGGAAACAAACTAAAGGCAGGAATGAAGGCTGACGAGTAATAGTGAAAGCAGCATATTGTGAACTAGAATGGTTATATGCACAACTTAATATTTCTGAATCATTTAAAGTTGTTGTTTTTTTGTTCTAAGATAGAAGTAGCTAAAATAGATTTCAGAAATCCTCACTGGTTATCTACTTGAGCTGGCTTGAGTTTGCTGAAGGCATCATGGCAAAAGTGAATCTTTCAGAAGGGATCTGGAGGAGGGCAGGCTAACATCTCTATAGTACTTTGGAGAGGTATTCTATGCATGAGGTTTTGCACAGAAGACCGTGGAAATGTGCTGGTGGGAGAAATGAACATACAGACATTAAAACTTGGCATTAGGAAAGCAAAAGTGGCAAGGAACAATCTCAGGAAGGTACAAGAGAGAGACATGTGGATGGGCAGAGTTGTGAAAGGCCCTAACAAGATGAGGACAAATATCTTGAGTTTGATGTGGTGGAGAAGGAGTTGTCAGTGGAGGAATTCAAAGGCAGGTTACCCTGGTCAGAACAGCAGGTGTGAGTGAGGCTCATCGGGGCTCGGTGAGAGCTTTAGCAGGATGGAAAGAGAAAATGTTGGCACTTGGAGGTTTGTTTAGTGAATAATGAAAAGTTTGTCAAAGGGCATGGCTGGGTGTGGCAGACTAGAGGGTAGAGTGAAAAATGGCTCCCAAGTCATGGGAGAATAGAGGTAGTGGCACAAATCCAGAATGAGGGGAAGAGGAGAAAGTGGCTTTAAACCATTGTTACAGCTCTTCAGTCCTGGGGCTAGCAAGTCTAGTTAGACTTTAGACTAGTGAAATTCATCTAGAAGCTACAGAAGAATCAGATCCAAAAAGTTCAGCTTTAAACATGTTAAGTGTAAGATGACAGTGAGGTAACCTGCAGGAGATGTCAGAGAGACCGGCTGAGATGCAGGACTGGATAGTAAAAACAGATCAGGAGTGAAGATGCAGAGTTGGAAGAGGTTATGCTGTAGTATAGATCATGCTTCATCAGAGGTTTAATTTATTTACACTGTATTGAAGAGTTTCATTAAGAAATTTGTAGATATCATTTGAGTAATTTGCAGTCTCCTCTCTCATCTCCTTATCTTCTCAAAATGAGTTTGGATAGGCTTTATAGGAGCCTTTCCTTTTTCCTCAGATTTTTCAAGTGTAAATATTAGGATAGTGCTTCTGACCATTTTATTTTTCATGCTGCAATAGTTATCTTTTCTGATTACTGTTTTCAGGATATATATGCTTAGCTTGCATTCCAGGGGATTAGACATGTAATTAATGGAAGTTCTTGGTGTAACTCCATTATGCACCAAAATGAAACTATACCCACTTCTTCCTTCCTTGGTTACTTTTCTGTATGTTTTGTATAATTTTGTATGTAATATAAGTTTTGTGGCGGGTGCCACTATCATGTTTTCTATTGCTCCCAGAAGTATTCTGTCTGAAAGTGATACTGGGATGACATAAACATTTACATTCAAATGCCTGAAAATAGACTGGTTACTGTACGTGAAAGTCCTGGACACTTTTAAATTAGCTCATCTTTTGGAGATGTGGAACCTGGAGTTTCTTTGTTATATAATAAACTTTATAAGGTTTTACTGCTCCAAGCCATTTGTATGGCTTTGAAAATTCAGGCCCTTAGCCTTTATAACAGCCACCTTCTTCTTTCAGGCACTTTCATTAGTAAAAAAACTAAAGCAAAAAGTGGAAATTTCCAGGTCGAAAATGGGACCCTGAAGCCTGCAAATTCCCCAGTGAAATGAAGAGAAAGATGTAGATCATCACCTCTCTCATTCCCTATACCTGAGACAAGAACATCTCTTGCAACCCTTAGATGCACCCCTTTTTCCATTTTCCTATTTTGATCTTAAAAATTTAAAGACGCTCATTGCTTAAATCACTCTGAAACTATTAGGGGGGAAATTAAATACAGTATTTAAGAGTTGTAGAAGTTCACCTTACTTGATTTGCATGAGGAAGGTGGACAAAAATATGCTTACTGGTTTGAAAACAAGGCCCTATATAACACATCTCCAATTGGTAGAGATACAGTACTACAAATGAGGGTCCAAATCCTGAAAACATTGTTTGGAGGTTCAGAGACTTGCATTTTCATGGTGCTATGAGTATTTTTTCCAGTTTTTTTTTTAAGGGGCTAATGTTTGTGAGGAGTTGGATTTTTCAAAAGTGCGCCGTGTTGGCCTGCCTTGTTAACTCCAATAAGGCTAGAAATATGCCAGTGCGGAGCCCTTTTGAAAGTCCTACCCTAAATGTTTGATCTTCCCTAGTAAGTTTGTTTTTTGCCCATGTATATTTGTATCTAACCTCATATGAATTTGTTACTTATTTTAAAAATTCTGATTGAACCAGATTTTTTGCTCACCTGCAGAATTAGAATTCCTCCAATCACAAGTGTAAGAGGCTCAGTGTTAGTAAGTCTCCTAATCAATTTCTGCTTTGTGGAACATGCTTGTTTCACAACATGTCTGTAGAGGTCTGCATTGCTATACTGAGCCATGACATTGAAAATTAAAATTAATGTATTTTAGCCTTTGGGCTATTAGAATAAGTCCTGATACTGAGCCACTGCTCAGTTCCAGTTGCTCAACTGCACTTCAATTTAAAATTATTAGATTAGAACTAGCAAAGCCTTTGAAGATTTCATAATGACTTCTACTTAAGGAACTCTGCCACCTTTAGATTGCAAAGGATTTATTGTCCAAGCAGAGTTTGAAGCCTAATTAATGAAAATAGACTGTGAGAGGTGAATGTGTAAAGGCTAATCAGCCATAGCACAGTATCTTAATCAGTCTTCTATCATCTTCCTGCAAATGACATAATAAGCAGCTTCTGTCATTCATTCCTGATACATGAGAGATTTATTGTTTATCAGATCTAAAAATCATAAGCCAGCAGCTGGTCCTAAATTAGTTTTGGGAGGAAGGTGCCATAACAAGCCACCCAGGAGCCATACATAAAGAGTTTCATAAAATTATTTTATCCTCATGGTGTGTTCCAGTACATTTTCTAAACAGCTGGGTCTACACAAAACTGATAGCATCTTTAAAATGTCTTCAGCAGGAGAGATTAGGTTGCAGAAAAGCAAGGCATTCAGAAGTTTATTTTATTATCTTAACCTCTGTTGACTTGAATGATTAAACAGATTCTTCTGTTCTGTTAAAACAGTTAGGCCCAGATAGTAATGCAATGTTCCTATTTGCTTAACCCTTACCTCTCTTGTCTTTGCCTTTAATGAATTTGCTGCTTTTTTGCTGCTGTATGTATTGCTTAAAGAAAAGAAATTGCTGTGTTAAAATTGATGTTTTACAGGTACTGTACTTGAGTGCGGGAAAACTGTCTTAATTTCTTCCAGTATTGACAGAAGTTGGCATGATGACAGCAAGTTCATTAAAATTTTTAAAAAGTCCTGACTACATGTTAAAATCAAATCACTTTTTTGCCTATTACACTTTAGACTCTGTTAGGGAAGGTCTTTATAAAATGTTCCATATTTAATGGAAACTAAAGATATCAGTAAGTTTTGCCTGTTGAGGGAGTATTCAGAGGGAAAAAACAAATTGTTTGTAAACCCATTTGACTAATACACGTATGGTAGCTTTAGTTAATGTTTTCAGTGAATGCAGAGTAAAAACACTTTGGGTCTATCCTGCTCCCACTGAAGTAAGGCTGTGTCTACAGTACCGCCCATGTCGGCAAATGTACATCGCTTAAGGATGTGAATATTGCACCGCCATGAGCAACATAAGTTACACCAACATCAGTTCTACTGTGCACAGTGCTGTTGGCAGGAGAGCGGCTCCCAATGACATATCTTATGTCACCTACCGGGTGGTTTTTTAAATGCTAACAGGAGAGCTCTAACAGGAGAGCTCTCAGCTCTGTGTGCAGCACTGTGTGTGTAGACATGCTCTTGCAGTAAAGCCATGTTGTCTTTAACAGGTGCAGGGTCTAGTCCAACTATTTATTCTCTGATGACAAATCAGAAAATAGTAATTAGAGCCTGAAGAATAAATCACTAGTTGTTACCTTGCATCAAAACCACCTTGTAGTGTATTTCCAGCCAGCAGCCTGATTCTTCTCCCCTCTGAGGTCATTGGTGAAGTTCCAGTAATTTCAGTTAGAACAGTATCAGTCCCCAGAGTAGGAATTTCCATAACGTATCAAACCCTTTGTTCATCTAACCTGGGGTCCTGCTTCAATCAGTAGCCAGCATCCAATTCTTTAGGAAATGATGAAAACTCTCAAGAATGTATGGTAATTAGTGGTCTGATGCGACAATTTTTTCTGAACCCCAGTTGCAACTAGTTTATGCCCTAATGCCGCATTCTTATCATAGCTCTAAACTACACAGTATTAATGGACATAAAGTTATCTAATCCAACCACATTGTAATATTTGTCTTGATGACCTGGGCACCTTTCACTGACTGACTATATGCCACGTAAAGAAGTATTTCTTTTTATTGGTTCTAAATGTACCGGCCATTTATTTTCACTTAGTGTCCCCTTGTTCTTGTTTTGTCTGTTTAACAGAGGAAATGATTAGTTTTCATTACACTTGCCATAATTTAACAGGTCAAATCAAGTCCCCTCTAGCTCTTTTCCTTTTCAGATTAAGTAATTTTAGAGTTTGTCTACATGGAAAGTTGTGTCAGTACAGTAGAACCTCAGAATTAAGAACCCCTTGGAAATGGAGGCTGTTCACAACTCTGAAATGTTTGCAACTCTGAACAAAACATGTGTTCTTTCAAAAGTTTACAACTGAACATTAACTTAATACATTTTTGAAACTTTACTCTGCAAAAAATGGTACTTTTTCTGTTAGTAGTTAATCTTCAATACAGTACTGTATTGCTTTTGTTTGTGTATGTGTGTGTGTGTGTATATATATATATATATATATATATATATATATATATATATATATATATATATATATCTGCTGCTGCCTGATTGGGTACTTCCGGTTCCAAATAAGGTCCGTGGTTGACTGGTCAGTTCGTAGCTCTGATGTTTGTAACTCTGAGTTCTACTGTATTAAGTAAGGTGTGAATTTAAACCACTCTACTTATAATGGTATAACTCTCTGTGTGGATGCTAGTGTTACAGAAGAGTGCTTTTTTTCTGGTGTAGGTTCTATCTCTTTGAAAGTAGTTTATGCTAAACCAGAAAAAGCCACTCTTATTCCAAATAAATGTGTCCGCACATGGAGTAATACTAGTATAACTATATAGCCATGTAAATTCACACATTAATCTGTAGTGATATAATTTTCCATTCAGACAAACCCTTAATCTTTTCATTGTCTCATCATATGTAAATAAGTTTTAAATTATTCCATCTTCAGTATCTTAGTTAGGTGTCAATACTGAGGCTTAGAAAGTTTCAATGGCTTGTCTGGGAGACACTGTGCTCTAATGAACTGCAGAGAGGTTGGGCCCATTCTGGTTTTAATGGTGACTTACTGTGAAACCTTGGACAAGTAATTTAACTTCTCGGAGTCTCAGTTCCCCTATCCGTAAAATGAGATCAAAAATATTTGCCACCTACATAAATAGGACTGATTATCCGCTCTGCTATACCAGTTTTATGCCATTGTAGCTCCACGCATTTCAGTAGAGTTACACCCACAAAGAAGGAGTGTATCAGAGTGGAAAATCATGCCGCGAATGCAAGCAGTAGAAGAGATGAGAACAGAACTCAAGTTCTCCTAGCTGCCCGCCTTATGTTTCATCCGTTAGAAAATGTGGGCTTGGGGAAGCTCTTCTTCCAAAATTCACAAAAGTGGCCTTTAAATTATTTTTTTACAACCACCCAGAGCCAGACTATGCTTTTTAAATGATGGCCCTGGTGTACCATGGGAGAGGGCAGCTGCGGCTGTGATATCCTGAGGAAGTATTCACGGTACTTGCCCCCCTGTTTTAGAATGCCAGCATGACTGGTCTAATGCTTGGGGGCAGTGTCTTCAGTTTGTAGTAGGATCCTTGCCAGTGGTGCAAGGAGGGCAGGAGTACGGAAGGCTCACTTCAGTTCACATCTCAGAAATGGAGTGCAATTTGATAAGAGTTGCAGATGGAACCAAGCACGGGAGCCAATCAACCCCTGTTGAAGTCAATAGGATTCTTTCCCACTGATTTCAGTGGGAGCTGAATTGGCTCTGAGATATTGTTTTTAGGCAGGATAGTGCATGTAGTTTAGGTTGAGATTGTTCATTGGAACTCATATTATGCTTGGCTGTGGCATAGTTACTATGTAGGCAATTAGATTGCAGTTTACATTAACATGTTCCCACTTAGAACATACTTGTCATTGAGTTATTTCTGGAGAGGATATTTGTGTTATGGGAAATTCACCTAATACTAAAAACAAGGTAGCTGAATCAGAGTCTGGTATGAAAGTACAGTGATTATAGAAAATAATATTTTTGTAATGACCCATCGCTAGCCAGAATTAATTTGTGCTAGTTGCTGAATATCAGGTTTCTATTGAGATGATATAAACTCTTAACAGTGGCAGCTTGCATTAAAATTAAAGCTGTGTGTTGTATTATTGTGATATGTGGGGGAAAAAAACCCACAATCCTTGTCATACATTGCAGGAGATTGTGAGTTAACAGAATTCTGGTGACGGAGAAAGCAACAGTTGTGATGAAAGGAATTGTATAAAAGAGCCCCTGCTGAGAGTCTGTGGCATAGTACAGAGTGATACAGGACACTGTATTCCCCAGGGCGGGTACAATAATTAGCTGCAGGAATGGCACTTGGTCTGAAGGATTAATTAGAACTTGAGGTGGTGGGTGGGGGAGGGAACTCAGCTGTAAAGAGTGTCAGAATCACTCTGGCCTGAAGCCTGTGTGATTTGATGTGAAATAGCAGCAGCTGGCCGTAATCTTAGGAAGTGCAAGTGAGCAGCAGGTGGTAATTCCTGTCTCATTTACCATGCCTTCACAGGAACATGTAAGCCTGTGCAGCATGGGTTTATTGACAGGTCAGAAGGAAAAGCCTAAGACTTTGTATGCAGTGTTGTAGTTGTGTTTGGCCCCAGGATAGGAGCAAGACATGGTGGGTGAAGTAATATCTTTTATTGGACCAACTTCTGTTGGTGAGAAAGGAAAGCTCTCAAGCTTACTTCAGGTCACCCGAAGAAGAGCTCTGTATAAACTTGAAAGCTTGTCTCTTTCACCAGCAAAAGTTGGTCCAATAAAAGATATTACCTCACCCACCTTGTCTCACTGATGAAAACTTTGACCATAATCCATTCATTTTGTGGAAAAGAAAGATCTTTTATGTCCTTTAATTTGGAGAGACTCATTGTCCACTAGCACCATGTTTCTTGAACCTCAGAAGGTGGAATGCCTCTGAGAGCTCCCAGACATGCAGACACTATATACCCATTTCTGCTCACTTTCACAAGGTTCTACTTAATATCTTTGTAGGGTTGGGGACACTGTGGGGGAGGAACCATTATCCTCACTCCCCTATCCTCTTTTGGAGCACCTTGTGGCCCTATTGGGGTAGGAAGGGAGCAATCTATGTGCTACCCTGAGTGAAAGATCTGACTTTTAATCATTTGTGCCTTTCTCTACTACTGCACATTTTCATAAGAACAAATCAGAATCTCGTCCTAAACTAATATTAAGACAGGAGTCTCTCTCTTGCCCCAATGTGTTTGCACACACGCATAGCTGCAATCTTGATGACTACTCCTTATTTTGTTGATGTAGCTTCAGAGGGGTTGAGTATGCCAGAGGGGTACGTGCAAAGCTGCAGATGAACCTTTTTTTTAGAGGGCTACACACAATTTTCACAAGCCTGAGCCTTTCAGAGCTTCTGAGTTGAGCAGAATGGCACCTGTCCTGAACAAAATATCCTTTTCTATTTCATCCACAGGTCTGGTTCCTATTCAGAAGGGAATAAATCAACACTGATATGAGTGTCCACTAATATTTTTTAAATTACCAAATTTCAAGCCTATTCTATTCAGAGCGAACTATGAAAATTTGTGCATTATCATGTTGTAATTGTAGAGCCTACAGAGTAAAAATGAAGCTGTTAAAGGATTTTCAGTTTATTTTTTTTCTAATGTGTGATTTAATATTTATCACTGCTCTTCAGGTTTTAGCTCTTTTGTTGGCTTTTTTGTTTGTACCTGTTTTCCATTACATAAGGATTGTAGTTTTGTCAAGAAAAGGAATGGACCATGTGCATAGTCTCAAGCCTAATGAGTCACAGATGTAAAGATTCTGGCATGTTACCAACTACTAACTTTTTTAACTCGTATTCCATGATAAGACAAACGCAAATTAAATACTTCTGTTTTCCAAATTATGCATCATTCCTGTGTTTGGTAGCAGTGTGTGTTTAGATGTTTTTAGCTTATGTAAAAAGAGGATGATTCTGTTCTTTCAAAAATTATAACTTAAACCTAGCAGAAAGTATCAAGGCCAATAAAGTTTGCTTTGTATTTTTGCAGTACAGTACTAGGGTCCACCTCTGCTCACTTCACTGGTATAATCAGGAGTAACTCCAGTGAAGTCAGGAGAGGTACCTCGTATGAAACCAAAGCCAGAGGAGAGTCCCACCCCAGTTCTCAAGATATGATTTAATGTACCACTGAGGAAATGCTACATGTATTAGAAAATTCCCATGACTTTATTTGTAAAGAAAAATCTTAAATCCATGTGATCAAAAGGGTGGGGGAAGGTGAAACCAAAGTGGTACTCAGCTGTTCATAATGGTTAAAAAATCCTGCTATGGCTTACAGCCTCTGTCAGGCTAGAAGTGTCCTGAGATTTTTTAGATTAAAAAAAAAACAACCTGTGCTACAGGCTAGAAGAGGTTTTTGCTTAAAATATACCAATCAACTGTAGAAGAGAGAGAGGCCTTTTTCCTTTAACAGGTCTAACTCCCACCCTTCAATGCTGTACTGGAAAGGTGTAAATTGGGTGCAAAATTCACCTCTGTCATCCTCTCAGCTGGTTCCAACCCTAGTATTTTTCTCATCCTTCAATACGATGGGAGTCCTGCACATGCAGGGAGAGTGGAATATGAGAGGCTAGATCCACCATGGGGGAATCTGAGAGGAGAATTTTGTCCCTAAGGTGGACATATACTGCTGTATATGTCAAGAATGTTGAACTCGGCCATCTGACTACTCCTGATCTACCAGTAGACCATTGTTCAATGTGTATTACTGTGTATATACGATCAGTTTATGTGCTGAATGTCATATGTTAAACAGAGTATTAAAGGCATAACAATTCAAAGCCATTTCAGGATCTGCTCTGTCTTTCAGGTTCCGCAGTGACCTCCAGGCAGAGCTTTGGTACCTCTCTAAAAGTACTATAACATATGTTGGTTGAAAATGGCTTACACCTCAGCCAACTGTAGCCTAACAGATGGCAAATGTTCATAACTCTCCATAATAATATTAGATACTGCTCAGTGGCTTTTCTCTTCAAAATTCCTTTATTGTTTATGCAAAATAATCAGCCAAATCTCTGATATATTGATTACACCTACTTCTGTTTCCCATATGACAGACAGAGCTGTTGATAGGCAGTGGGACGTACTAAACAGTGTTTGTTCTGTTTGTCCATTAGTAAATTGTCTGTGTGATGTTTTGTGTCGTGTTGTTTTGGTCCCATGTTATGTTGTGTCCCTAGGGTCTGCCAGGCCTCCCCACAGTTGCTGCTCTGCACAGTAATCAGATCCTCACCGTCAAGGTTTGTGGCTGACATGTACCAGTTCAGTCAGGTCTCTCTATCAGCATAAGAGTGCGCATGACTAGTTAATTTTGCCATGGGATACCAATTAGCCCATCTTACTTACTATGGGCCTAATTCTGATTTCACCACACACAGGTTTCATGCCGTAACTCCACTTTTTCCAGTGGAATTACTCCTGAGATACAGTGCGAGTGAGAGAGGCTCCAGTTCTGTGTGTGTTAGTACCTATCCTAGCATCCACATCACACATACTCTTGAAAGGCATTTTGGTTTTTAGATGAAGTTTTGTTATAATTGTGCTTTATTAAGACACACAGGAGTATGGAAAATGTCAAAGTACTGTACATCAGGCACCTAATGAGCATAGGCAGATTCAATTATCTGTGTCATGCACCAGTAGTTTAAGCTGTACCTGTGCAGATGCACTTTGAAAAATGTGTAAACAAAACAGGAAGGATTTAACAATCTAGGTATGCCTGGACTTCAGATGTCATAAAATGGCACCATTCTTCATGGCACAATATGCTGGTTGGAAAGTCTGACTGAAAATTGAATTGGTGCTTTGTCTATGGAATCTTTGCTGAAAGACCACCATATAAGAAATGTGATGATTTTATGCCTCTAGGATTACAAAATGTTGATGAACTCAGAGACGCCTAGAAGAATTGCTGAGAAGAAAACTTGTGTTATGTTACCTTCAACCAATCCATAAGTAACAAAGCTTCTATCTTGTAGCCTGTCAATCTAGATGTTAACTCCTTTAAAAGAAAAGGCACAGATTTTGTCAGACACAAGCACCAGTTTCTACTATATTAGCTATTATAAATCTAATGTATATATCTTTATTTCTTTCTTGGGACCTTCCGATGTCTATTCTTCAACTCTCTCATCTCTGAACTTCAACCTTTGACCTCACCTGCCTGATCAGATGGTGTTTCCTAAAATCAATCATGGGTTTCTCTCTGCTGATCAGCAGCTCATTAAACGCCACCTCATTAAGGTAGTGCTTAATCTCACTGGAGTCTGGTTCTTCTTTACATTTGAATATTACTCTATACTGTACTTTTTGTCATAAGCCTTCTTTTAATGGGTAATTAATCTGAAAAATGTCTTGGAGCCAAACCATTTTTCATCAAATGTGTTTGTGTAAAATAGTAGTGAAAATGACACGAAGCTTTGCTAAAAAGTTCATAGTTAAAATTCAGCCAATGAGGCTTCTTATAGTAGTTTGTCTTCTAGAAACTGAAGAAAAAAGATATTTTTTAAAGGAAAGAAATATATTTTGACAATTTATAAATTAAGTTGCTGCAAAATCAGTGTATCTAAATCATAAAAGTAGCCACTTATCATTATCAAACAGCTACTGAAACCAGTTAAAATATAATATGCAACTTTTCAGCAAGGCAATAATATTTCACCCTCATTTTAGAACTCCATCAGTGGTCGATTGTTGAGCTTTGTAAAATTACTTTGAAAATATAACAGCTCTCAGACAAACCTATTCACTCATGATGAATCATTCACTCATATGAATCTATGATCATGATGATTGAAAATTATACCTGCTCTTCCAAATCAATTACTTGCTGTGGGAAACTGTGTGAGTAGAGTTTTTCAAGGCTATTCTAAACATCAGTGTAAATCCTGCTATTGGACATGCAGTTCGGAACTCGAGCCTCATTCCTTGTGACTGTATTGGCTGGTTGCACCGTACAGGTGTAGCACACTAGTCTTCTGAGGCAAAGTGCAATCTCTGCCATAAGAAATGAAGCAGCTGTTTAAAGACCATCTCCATCCAGGATCAAAGTAAGCATCCTGCTGCTCACAGCAGCTATTTCAGCCCATCGGTAACTCATTATAGGTAAATTGGTGCCTTTTGTGGGGCTCTGTACATCTGAAGACAACCTTCTGATTATGATTTTGTTGACTCCTGTTCAGGGTGATCAAGGACAAGCTGGACCCCCCGGTCCTCCAGGGCCACCAGGACCCAGAGGTCCTCCAGGAGACACTGGCAAAGATGGTCCCCGAGGGATGCCTGGAATACTGGTGAGTTAGCCTAGAGGATATAGTGGCATCACTGCGGTATATGAGTGGTTTACAAAGATGAATAAATTAAAACTCAGAAACTCTCCCGCGGGGTGGAAAATATTATTATTCACATTTTATCAATGGGAAAGCTGAGCCATAGGCAGGTTATATAACAGGCTTATGGCAACACAGTCAGTAAGTAGCCGGGCTAGGAACAGCACCCAGATCTCATGACTCCCAGTCCTGAAAATTGTTTCCTCAGGTTCCTGACCTTTCTGAATTGTGTCCTGATATTCTAATTATTACAATGCTGACAGCCTCTTTGCAAATAAGAAGAGAATGTTTCCACTCATCCCCTCACTGAAAGCTAAAGTTGAATCTAGGTTATTGTGTATTTGATTTGACTTCTAGTTCCCTAATGATGATTAATATGTAACAAAAATGAAGTTAGCGGAAATAGATTGTTAAACTTTATACACTATTCCCAGAGCCTGATTTTTGCCATCCGTACTCAAGATGAACAGTATACTGCTTCTCAGAAAGTCCCATACGTTTCATAAATAAGACGATTATTTACGGATACAGACTAACACCGCTGCTAATCTTAAACCATACGTTTCAATGGCTCTACTCAGTCATCATTTGTTTGGCAGGAAGAATCAAGTCTTTAGCTTTTTGGCATTTTGTTGTTGGAGGTTTGACAAAACTTTTTAAAATTTAAAACATAAATACAAAAGTCACTTGGCCCTATTTTTACCAAGTCTTGGAAACGCTCATGATTTTACATTTTTGTGATGTACTAAACTCTTTAGGTTTGTTTTAAGGAGATCTCTCTTCCCCCTCCCCCCCCCTTCCATTTTCATAGTCCTATGGGACATAAAATCAACATTGTGAAGGAAAATTCATGGTTTCATATGTGGGTCCAGGGCAGAAAGACACAAACCTTTCTGAAAGAGTCCTTTTTTTGGTAAAAGATTAAACCAAAAGGAAAATACATCCAAGAGCATGTTCTGATCTCATTCTGAGTGCCTCATCCTACATTATATTAACTATATAAAATTATAGAACATAACATAACAATAATAGTTCAGCTCTGTTAAAACTTCTTTTGAAAACCCAGCAAGGTCATTTAGCAGTCTGAGTCCAAACAACCTATCAAGAGTTGCCTTGAATAACCTTTGATTAGAAGAACACTGTGAAAGGTTGTATACTTCTGCTACTTTCCATTCTTTAAAGTTCATCTCACTTCTGCCAGCAATGCACCATCCCTGCATTGTCGGGGGGGGAGAGGGGGAGCTTTGGACTTCATTCTGATATCCCTTACCCTGGTACAACTCCACTCATGTAGTGGAGGTATTCCTGCAATGCAGTTGTATAAGTGAGATCAGAATCAGCGGTCTGACTCCAATAGTATAATTTTCTCTGGATAATGCACAAGAGGCTGGGGAAGGTCAACAATGATGGAGAGCAAGACTGATTGTAATGTGACTAGGTTTTTGCTTCTCAAGCAAAGGGAGCAGAATGAGAATAAATAGACACAGGGACTGATTTACTCCTTTATCCATACAGTCCTTCCAAGCCACAGTGAAAGCACTTTAATGGGACAGTCGGTGAAACCTTACACATATACTCCTCTATACCTGTGCATGAAGGCCTTCAGTTCCTAGGGAAGTCAATACGGCACTTTTAACAAACACTAAGTTGACATGCACCAAAAAAAATAACATTAAGAATAGTTACCTGCAGCAACCATTTACCATATGCACAAATTACTTCCTATCCAGGGGAAAAGCATTCACCAAAGATGGAACAATTTAGCTACAGTGTGGCAATGTCAGAGAACGTTATGTGGGATATCTGGGAACTATTCCATTTCCTTTTCTAGTGTTCTGTGTAAATAAACCATTTAGAAACAGTTCAGGTGTATGTAACATCAGTGTTTTCTCATATTTTATTTAGGGTCCCGAAGGCAAGATTTTCAAATGTAGTCAGGTGCCTAAAAAGATGCAGATATGTACCTATTGGGATTTTTCAAAAGCCTTAGTAGTTTTCCCAGTGAAGTCCATGGGACTTTGCAGAATCATCACCTTGCAGGACTGGACTGATATCATCAGATGATGACCAATTAAATTCTGTGGGTCTCCCAGGTTATGCAGCAGCAGAGGTTGTAACAATTCAGAGATGAGCACTCCTTCACTAGTTACTGATGTATGTAATTGCCTGAGGCTGCCCTCTTCCCAAAGCAGACACAAACTCAGCCCTCAGGCTCATGGGAATGATATTTCCTAACTTCTGCTCAGTGAATCCCCTGGCATCCTGAGACATGGGCTTGTTCTTCTGTGACTGATTGATTTATATTTAGTCAGACAGGAAAGAGTTGTAAAGGGGCTACATGGCATTTTCCTGACACCTTCATTTTTGATATTTAAATACAAATGTATCTTTGAGTTGAAGATTCATCTCCCTTGTCTCACACATCCAACAAAGCTGTGCTTAGTGACTCTGCTTTGCTTCCTTTACATCTAATAAGATTGTTGCAACATAAAGCCCTTCAGTTTTCTGAGACAAAAAAAGCTAGTGTCTTCTTTATCACTGAAGAGCAAATGAAACAGTGACAGAATTCCTCTTCCAACCTCCTCAGTGTGAAAACGAGTTTGGAAAAATTCTAGGTTGAGATTTTCAAAGCCAACTATGGGATTTATCCACACAACTCTTATAGAAATTAATAGAAGTGGTATGGCTTTGAAAATATCAAGCCTAGGGGTTTTTTTTAGCAGTTTATGTAATGTGCCAAAGCATTAATTTGCAAAGAGACAAGGTGCATGAGGGGATATCTTTTATTGGACCAGCTTCTGTTGGTGAGAGAGAAGAGCTAAGATCAAAAGCTTGTCTCTCACCAACAGAAGTTGGTCCAATAAAAGATATTCCTTCGCCCACCTTGTCTTTCAAATTTATTCAACTGACATGGCCACAACAACACTTACTTTGCAAAGTCATGTATAAATCTACTAATGAAGAATGCAATATGTAGCTGTAAAATACTTTGGAATACACAAAAAGCAGGTCTTAGGATACATGTGCAAAACACATTACTTGTTTTCAGTTTGCTGGGAAGGAATGATGTCCGTTCATTAGAACAGGGGACTGGAAGTCAGGATATTCGGTACTCAAGGGCTCTTGAATTAAAAGAATTATCCCATTAAAAGATTGAAAAAACAACTCTTTGAAGCACATCGTGTTACCAGTTAGGATTTTTACCTGCCATTTTAGTAGTCGGTCATTATAATAATTTATATATTCATGCAGCTGTCACGTGCTTCAGTAGGTATTTTGGTGTAATGTAGTTAATAGACATTTTAATGTTACTAGTAGGGAGTGAATGTAAATAACATTATTGATATAAATCCAATTTTTTTTTAAGGGAGAGCCAGGAAAACCAGGTGAACAAGGGTTGATGGTAAGTACCTTTATTTCTTCTGTTTCCAGTTCACCAAACAGTTATAAAAAGTATCTTTGTTCTCTTAATAAGTAATAACTCCAAAGAGTCTTATGATTTTGTTCTGCTTAACCCTTTTTTGTTACAAAAGTGTATGGATCTTTCTCTGTGATGAGCATCGAATGACAGATCTCCTCCTCTGCACAGCAGGCTGACTCTTAAGGCTAGATTCTTCTCTCAGCTTACAGAAGCAGAGGGGAACCCAAACAGCTGGTAGCAAAGAGAGGAGAAAGAGCCAGCTGAGTTGTATAATTCTCCACTCTTAGGGAATCCCCATATATGTCCTCCCTTCAAAGCTTAATTGTTGCCTCTTGCCCACTTCTTTAGAGAGCACGACTCTCACCTGTCCCTGTGGTGACAGTCCTTGCCCCTTCCCGTGATGGAACAATAAGGAGGAAATGCTGCACACTGAAATTCATAGGGTCATCTTCTCCCTATCAGTTGTTTCCCCATATATGGGAGCATCTGGCTCTTAATTCAATAGTCAAGGGAATGCATTTTTATGAGTACGATGATCTGGGAATAGATGTGTTCTGCTGCATCAAGAAGACTAAACCCATTCCATTTGAAATAAAATGAGTACCACCACTTTTAAACCCCACTTCAACCAATGAGCCGGTGAAAGAGTGACCGCTGCCCAGTGCACATATGATATGTGGTCCGTACACTGTTTTTTGTCCTTTGAGATCTCCTCTCATGGTGTTGGCCAGGCCAAACATTTTTTTTTCTTATGAGAGCTGACAAAATCACAACCCTGGGTAGCAAGATAACAGGATCAGTAATCAAACACAAATTTGATTGCTTATAGTCTGAATTTCTGACGGTTTGAGGGGAAATGGTGTTATTTTACCTTGAAAAACTTCAGATTACTTTGGATGGCAATAGGCACGTATTCTTAGAAGCTGATGAACTGAAGAAATGTCTAGGCTCTGAAATGTCCTGCTGGGAACAGGCAGTTAAAGAAAATCCTTCAGCTTGTTCATTTGAAGATAATGATTAAAGAAAAAGAGTACCACCCAATGTTCTAATCAGTTTATTTCTTTTCTCCTTCCCTCTTCTGTTTTTCTGATTGCCCATTGATTATAAAGTGTATAATAGCTGTGTGTTTGTTTTATGTTTGCTTTAATACTGCTCTAGGTGCTCTCATTCATGCACTGTGGACCAGATTCACTCAGGCTCCATAGAAATGTCTTCTAGTACAGACCTTGCACAGGATCACTGGAGGCAAAGTCTACCTGGATGAGGTTTACAGCAGTGCAAGGTGTCTGCAACCTCCTGGCCACTGGTAGAGATGGAGCGAACCATTCTAAAATTAGGTTCAGTGGGATTACTCATGTGAATAAATGCTACACTATTTCAGTGGAAATAGGTACAGCTAGTTAATAAGAACGTCGTGAGGCCTAAATGTTAGTAAAGTGCCTTGGTATCTTCCCATAAATGTGAGAAGTATTAGTAAAATGGGGGAAACTAAGGTTCTAATCTTTGCAATTATGGACCAACAACTGCAGTGCACAGCTTGAAACTACTCAGCTTTGCTAACTATTTTCTCCTCTCACCAATAGTCAGTCTTGCAGGCTTTCAAGTGGAATAAAACTTCACAGAGAGGGACTATTGGGAGATAATGAGATGATAGCAAGTCTTGGCAGCCTGTGTGTCTGTGTTCACCCACAGCGTACAGTTATCTCACAGCAATTGCACACCAATTTGTGTGTTACTCCTTATGTAGTAGTTATGGCAGAGGCTTCATCACAACAGGTCAAAATAAGCACTCCTTATACTTTCAAAGTGTATTACAGAGACACTGTAAAGTCAAATAAGGTCTGAATTTCACACAGGCTTAAAACTTGACTATTATAGTAGCGAATATAATTATTTAGAAGCACCAATTAAAAAAAAAATCTTCTCATACATTTTCCTTCAGTTTGCTTGCATAACTTCTCTTAACATTAACAAGAGTTATGAGCCCACTGAAGTAAGAACAGATTAGAACTAAAATGTGATCATAGCATATAGACACAATTTGCATATATGTATAGGGCCTAGAGTGAGCACAGCACAGTGATACTGTGGCTCTGACTGATTGTATCTTCTGTATTGGGAAGGTGTTTTTTCCATTAGGGCCAAATTGGCAGGGTGACAAGGATGGGAGGGTCCCTTTCCTTGCAGCATCATGGAAGACCAGTTTTAAGTGAAAAGGAGTAAAATTCCAAATATTTAAGGTTTGGAAGTGATAAAGGAATGTTTAGTTTGTCACCTCTTGTGTCTTGGCTCTAATGCAGATAAAGGTTAAAAGGAAGTACCCGGAGGTAAATCTGAGTAAAAGGCCCAGGATATAACTAGTTGTAATTTTTGTGTCTATGGCGAGAGGAACACTAAGTCTTCTGAGACTGAGGTAACCTTAATTTCCCCTCGAGTGTGTGTAGGGTGGGGAGAAGATTCAGAGGTGGACTGAGTTGTGGAGTTAGGCTAAAGTGAGTCAGCTCTGAATTACTGGTTAGCTGGTAGTGCTGCTATGTAGATCCATACTGAACTAAGTAAAATGCCGGGTATGTGAGGGGGTGGGTGGATTGTGCCCCTTTTTCTGTGTTGTATTGGCCTGTGTGTCCTGACCAATATGCTGTACAATCTTTAATACCCAAGACGTGGTCCCCATTATTTCCTTCTCATTTTTCAGAACTGAGAATAATAAATTGAACTGAGGATCATTTTGTACCAGGAGTTAGAATTTCTGGTTGCAAACTAATGAGTGCCTCATTTGTGGTTTGTGACAGGAAACCTCAACTCCTGGCACTGAAATATTAATGTTCTTATCCTATTTTATATGAGTACTTTGCAGTCTGCATTTGGAGTGTTTAGACACTTAAAGCAGTTTGTGTCAAATTCAGTGATACATGCCAGCTGCTTTGTGCCACGTTAGTGGCACAGAGCAGCTGGACACCTGGCTTAACAGTCAAGTAAGCCAAGTTTACAGCTGTTTTGCATCCCTAGAGTAGTGCAAAGCAGCCAGAGTGTACTGGTGGTAAATACGGACCTTTGCTTTTGGAATGCAAAACAAGTCTCATGCTACAAAAAATCATCCCTAGTGCAAACCCACCCCAAGCTACATATAAAGTCTGTAGGATTAACAACTTTGCATTTATCCATTTTTACTGGGCAACTCTTTTAGAAAACATGACCTACATGTTGTTGTTGTTTTCAGAGATGCAAAATAAGGGCCTGATCCTGGAGTCCTCTCTCATAAGAAACGGTCACCCTTGAAGAATAGTAGAAGATTGCAGGATCAGACCCTGAATTCTCAAAGGGCTAAATCTTTAAACTGAAATCCTACTAATTTTCATATGGAGAAAAAGAAAAGAACCTAGCTCTATGAAATAAACTTTACGGGAATGTCAAAAGGAGACTGTGAAGTGCTATTAGTTTAAACCAGGGGTGGCCAACCTGAGCTGCGAAGGAGCCAAAATGTACCAATGTACATTGCCAAAGAGCCACAGTAATATATCAACAGCCCGCCCTTCAGCTCCAGCGCCTCCCACCCACCAGCAGCCCCACCAATCAGTATCTTTTCCTCCCTCCCCACACTTCCTGATCAGCTGTTTTGTGGCGTGCAGGAGGCTCGGGGGTGGGGGAGAGGAGTGAGGGCATGGCTGGCCCAGAGGAGGGAGTGGGAAGGGGTGGAGTGTGTTCAGGGCCTATGGCAGAGCCAGGAGTTAAGCTGTGAGCACTCTCTGGCCCATTGGAAAGCTGGCACCTGTAGCTCCCTTCCCAGAGTTGGTGCCTATACAAGGAGCCACCTATTAACTTCTGAAGAGCCACATGTGGCTCTGGAGCCACAGGTTGGCCACCCCTGGTTCAAACTTTGGTGAAATCCTAAGAGGTAAATCCTCAGCTGATGTAAATTCCCAGAGCTCCATTGATTTCACTGAAAGCTCCACTGACTTCAGGGCAGACATGGGAATTTACACCAGCTGAGGAGTTTAGTAATTTTGCTTTTATACATGTAGAATATAGACAAAGCTGTAGTGCACTACTTGTGCCATTCTGGCAGTGTAATCAATATAAATCCTGGATTAGATTATTTTAGAATTAAGTTGGCTACAATTTGTAATTTAAGGGCTAAAAATTGGCAGTCAAATTTTCAGCCTATAAATCCTAAAGCAATTAGGATTAAGTGGCTGTATTAAGTTGCTAGTGCCAGTAATAATGCTGGTCATTGGTTTTTCATCCTTTCTAATGTTCCTATACCTCAAGTCTCTGCATGTGGGAGGAGGGATTGCTCAGTGGTTTGAGCATTGGCCTGCTAAACCCAGGGTTGTGAGTTCAATCCTTGAGGGGGCTGTTTAGGGATCTGGGGCAAAAATGGGATTGGTCCTGCTTTGAGCAGGGGGTTGGACTAGATGATCTCTTGAGGTCGCTTCCAACTCTGACATTCTATGTTTTAATTTGGCGTCTCATATGAAAATATAGGGCATGTTAGTATGCTTTTGTATGTTTTAAATATACCTCAAGGATCTCTAGTATTTGTGAGTAAACTAAATGTAGTTGTAACAAATTCCTGTGGCACCTTAAAGACTAACTATAAAGTTTTGAAGCATAAGCTTTCGTGGGCTAATACCCACTTCGTCGGATGCAAGCAGAATGGATAATTGTTTCTTTATTTTGGAAGGGAAAAAACATTTAAGATACTGAGGTGTTAGGCTAAATTTTCAAAGATCTGATCAACAGGTGAGCTATACAAAATGTTTGTGGACACGTGTGTGTAAGCCAGTAAATGAGAAAATGAAATCAGTTTGCATGTGTAAATATGCACATGAAGGATTTTGTAGGTGCAACAGATGTCCAAATATTTTGCAGGGTTCATATGACCTAAATGCTTAACAAATTATGTACTCTGCAAATACAGTACATTTTTATTCCATTAATACCGAATGGTGTACAGCCATACAGATGTACTATAATGTCTCCAGTGGCGTATTTAAGGTCTGTTGAGCAAATAAATGAACATTTTGGACTATATCCAGCTGATATTTTCTATAGCTTTCCAAAATGAGAAAATTGCTGAAGATTAAAGGTGTTGGCTGCCCAGCTGGCCAACTTAAGTCAGGTGGTCTCTGTCTACTGAAAAAGTCCTTTTCTCTCCCACCAAAAAAATAAAAAAAGCCCAAACCTGGCTGACAGCATGTTGCAAAAGAAGCATGTAACAGGCAAAATATAATTGCCCTAATTGCAATTTGTTCAGGCAGACAAAATTCCCTGTTCTTGTGAAAAATATCATCATAGCTTTAATGATCACAGATGATCAGTTCTTGGTGCAAATCTCATCCCCAAAATAGCACCTCTTATGGAATAGCATGTGTAGCAGCAGTATTTGCTGTGTTTTTACTCAGAGGATAAAGTGCCGCTACTGAATTATAAAATCTGCTTTCTGCAGTACCAGGACTTTATCTTGAGGTTTTACTATCCTGAAGTGGCATTACTGGAATCATCTAATCCTTTTAGTTCTAGGTTTTCCACCATTTATCACTGAGCTCTCAGTTTAAAAAAAAAATCAGTTCACACACACAGTTCCTTCCTGTGTGTCTTTCTTTCTATGTGACCTATTCTGGAGGAGCAAGTTTACGAAAACAGGAAAAGGCATGTCTCCTCACTTCCTCCTCCCGTTGCTGCTTCCACCCATGCTCCCTGTGCCACGTGTTGGACCTCTTCCCCTCCTGCTGGCGTTTTCCCTCCCATTCTTTAGTGTTCCATACTTTCCCCTTTCATCCTTGATCTACACTTACCAGTCCTCCTGTCCTCTGCTGCTCAGCCCTGGCTCCTCCAGTTGGTGCTGTCCCTGCTTTTGCCCTTCCTTCGGTCAATGAAGGACTGAATTCACCCACTTCTCCCTATATGATCTGCCAGTAACTCACTCATTCTCATATCCTCATGGACCAGAAAATCCAGTGGGAGGCAGTTAACCAAGTATGATGTATTTTAACATAAAACTGATTCTGAAAGCATCTTTTAAAATACAATGGCTATTTTTATTTTCTTTATCCATTTGGGACCCTGAGAATGAGTTAACAATATCTTTCTTTGCCAAACCGAAATTTTGAGTCATATACATTAAATCACAGAGGGACAGTGGAGAATTGTTGTTTGTATTTTTTAAATTACTATTCTTTAAAAAAAAAATAGAACAGTTTTGGCACATCACCCTTTAAATTTGTAAATTACTCTCCTGTTCTAGAATTTTGAGTCTTACTTTAATTCACAAATTATATGACGAATGGATGGAAATCTATGCACATAAACATCCACTCTTTGTCCAAGGGGAAGTTCTTTGCAAACATCAGGGAACCTAAACTGACTCTCAAAAAAGAAACCAAAGTTGAAATGTTGAAGTCATAATACAAACCAAATTAAAAGGTAAAATTTTATCACGAAGCTAGATCCTCAGCTGATATAAACTATCATTTCTTCACTGACTGACTTGAAGTTATGCTAATTTACCTCAGCTCAGGATGTGACCCATAGTTTAGTTCCAATAGTATATTGCTCACTTTTTAATCTCCTCTGTACTTGTGTTATTGTCCAACAGAACGACACTTACATTTTCTGAGATGCCATAGCAACAGAGATCTGCTGAAGAAAAGGACTATATGAAAACTAATTAATTGTTGCTGCTGTTGTTTTTTCAATCAGTGACTACAAATAGCATTTAGGCCACTACTTAATCAGAATTTATTTGAAGTTTCCTATCTGATAATTAGTGTGTTTCTCACTTAACTATTATTGTATCCAGTTGACTTCACCAGTACTAAAGACAAATGCAGTTAAATATGTACTATGAGAATGAATTATCACTGCATGGGGAAGGTCTCCTTTGGAGCCATACAGGACCATATTTTCAAAACTTCATGTGCTCACTGTGGATACAAAACAGGATCAGATGCCCAATGGGTGAAATCCTGGCACAGTGAAGTTAACAACAAAACCTTCCTTGACTCTGCAGCCTGGATTTCACCCCTTATATAAGGTTAGAACTTTACACTGTCCTCTGGTTCAGATTTTTCTGCCCTCAGACTGGAAGGAGCTGGAAGGTTTATAGGACCAGCATACAGGGAGCAACAAAATGTGTACTGTCTCTTTAAAGCCACAGTGAATTTGCGAGTTTTTTGTGAGTGTTCCAGTGAGAGGGACTGGACACTGCAGAGGAGATGGTTTGGGGAAATCTTGGGGCTGAAAGGACTCTTGGTGTCACCTTGCAAGTATTAACTAGGCTATTGGAAGGCCATTGCGCTGTGAGCCAGTTGCTGCTGGTATAAGGGCTCTGAGCCAAACCTGCACAGCATAGGGTCACCAAAAGTTACAGGGCAGACTGTGACACAGCCACTTACTGGTCTGGTTGAAACCTCGAGCATCACACCACCATGCAAATAGGTAATGGAGGAGTTTTTCAAAGTCACAGTATCACCCTTTGATACCATTATTTATTGCCATTGAGAGGTGTTTTGCTTCATTATGTTTTTAAAGCATCTAATATAAATATGCCTCAATAAGCAAAAGCATTCACATGTCCTTTACTTTTTCATTACGTTTTCTCATTTGGCATTTACATTCGCTATCCATGAAACCGGATATCTTGTAAAACAGATCATCTGTGCTCTACAGACATACAAATAAAAATGGTTCAAGTTCATATTTCTTACATTTCCTTGAACGTTAAACATCTAGGTAATTTGAAATTGGATACAAAAACACCTTGAGTGACTCTTCCTAAAATATTGCAGTCTGAAATTACTTTACTTTTGAACTACATTGTAATATTTACAGGACAGATTTATATATTTCCTCCTCACCATAACACTTTTTCCTGTTCTGTAACTTGCTAAAACACATGTAGTTAACAGACTGTGCTTAAAAATATTAGGACAATATAATGATTATTCTGTTCTTACCCCCACTTTTTCATTTTAATAGGAGAGTTGGCTGTGAAAGGCAGCTCAGAAGAAAATAGTGGTTCCAATGAAGTCTATAGTTTTGCCATTGACTTCAGTAGTGCCAGGATTTTACTCCAGGTGTTTACTAACCAGGGAACACCTAAGTATCAAATCATCTGACACACTTTCATTTGTTCATCTTTGCTGTTCTCAACCCTATGGAGACAGAAGTCCAGAGACCAATTAAATTCACAAAGTAGTGATTAAAGCCAGTCTGGATGCCTTCCGGCTTTTACATGCACACTGATGCAAACCTGTTGGGTCACCATATCCTAAGATATCCAGTTTTCCACAGATGGGTGCATGTGCAATGTGTTGTGTACACACTTACAGTCAGCTGGAGCAATCAATTAGCTTCCCTGTTGCAATTATACACAGTTAGCAATATGAGGTTCTTGTGTAACTACAGCCCCCTTCCAGGCTCTCGTTCAGAATGTATGTGCCAGTGGTTAGACTCCAGAAGACATTTCCAAACCCATCTCTGGTAATGCTCTGTATTACCTTCTGACATATTAGCTACTAATTCACTGTATATCTTAAGATATTATACTGTTTAAAGAAGAAGCTGTACAAAGATTTTGATAATCTCTGATTAGCAGAAGCTACACTTTTATTTTTATTGTATTTTAGCATTTTTTGTGCAGACATTATAGCCAAGTTATTGAAACCTGACTGCTTCAAGTTAGTCTTCCCAGTCCACATTAGAATTTTATTAAAAGTGGTGTACTCGTCAAATGTGCTGAGTACCTGCAGTTCCCGCTGACTTAGTGGGATTTCAGGGAGCTCAATGCTTCTCAGAACCAGGCCACTTTATAATTTAGGTTACAAAACAGGATTTAGGTATCAGGTTTGAAAATTTTGGCCCAAGTCTCATAGCAGGTCAGTAAAATAGATAAGTAGTGTCATCACAATTTGCACAGGAGACTGAGGCAAAAAGAGATTAGTCAATTTGGCTAAAGCTACATGAATGTCTTCCGTATTAGTGGAAATAGAAATTCGGTTTAGTTCATTTGTCCCGAAGCCCTGTTCCTTAATTACAATAACATCCTTTCTGCTGCTAATGGTGATAGTGACAGTTGGCCAGATGCCACTCCCATGTGGAAAGTAGTAAAGTAATGTAGATTGGGCCTTATACTAGAGAAGACTACTGTGTGTTTCCCCTGTCTCCATACATTGAAAAGGCTGCAGGGCTTGGAGGAAAGGTACAGCTGATATGGGGAAGAGGAGAAGACGCTCATGCAGCATATGCCCTTCAAGTTCAACCAGAAATTCAATAAATAGCTACCCATATATTATCTTGGTTGAATGTGCAGTTACAAAGCACTGCTGAGAAGGGTTTCATTGCACCCACTAGCAGCGACCAGAATGTGGCTCCTGAGGGACCTCCGCTATGGAAGGAAAAGTCTTAGGGAGCTGTTTGAAAACTGAGCCTCTCTGTAGATGCTTCAGGAGTTATCCCAAGACCTAAAAAGAGGTCCCATCCATCAGGTGGGCAACACAGCCCTCTCCCAACTCCAGGGAAAAAAGTGGGAAAATACTGTACATTTTACACTCTGTTTCCTAGTTTATTCATGATGGGTAGCAAGTGCTCCAAATTACAGTCCTAATAAGAACAGGTAATTAAAATCATTTCCCACCAGATATTTTACTTATGTGCTTACATACATATATTAGAGAGACAAGGTTGGAGAGGTAATGTCTTTTATTGGACCAACGTCTTCAGCTCCTTGGGTTTTTTAAGCCATCATCCAAAATTGTTTTTCACGCTTACAATCTGGACAAAGGGTTCTTGGTACAGGCTCCCTTTAAAGAACTCATTGTTATGATCCTATTGTTTTCATTTTGTAGGTGCCTTTCATTTTGCATAGTGCCTTTCATTTTGGAGGCACTATACTGTATGTCTCAAGGTTTATAGGGCTTCTGTTTTTGATGGCATGGTTAATATAACTGTTTTTGATGGCCTTATTCCACCTCACCCCATGTACCTTCATCTTCTGCACCAAGTGACCTTACTATCCTTTGTAAGATCCATAATCAAAATTCAGGTCTTCGGTCTAGCTAATGCCTGCTCCGATGCTGCCTGCCCCTACACTGATACTTCGGCATTTAGGACTCTGTCAGACCTTCAGGCCACTCTCCTGCATTACAGCTGTATTGTCGGAGTGGGAGCTCCAGTATGCTTGTTTAGCATTGCAGTTTCCCTAATGGGGTGCACTGCAATGTGTGCTCCTTTCTGTGGTCATCATGCCAGTCCAGAGGGAGATAGCATCATGGGTCCAATACATGGAAGTCAGTGCAAAACTGCCATTGGCCTCAATAGAATGGTTAAGAGCCCTACATTGTAACTGTATTTCTTCAGGGCAGGAACCACGTCTTTTACTTTGTATGTAAAGTGTCCCATATATCACAGTCATTATATAAACAGTAATACTAATGCTCAAACTGGAAAAAATATGGTGTGCTCCCACCATTCCACAGTTTATCCTTTTTAATCAGCTATTAGGGTTAATGGGATGATGTAACCACCCACCATACACCTCACTATTTGGGTTACTTAATCCTAGTTATTAGAAGATGCTAACAATTATCGTGGTGACTGGCACTAGAAAAAGGTTTCTCTCTTTTTTCAGTCAGGGAGACAGAGAGAGAGAAAAAAATACACCTTGTAAATTATCACCATATGCCCCTGACCATTTACCCAATGAACTGCACTCAACAGGAGACAGACACACACACTATCAACATGCTAGTATTTTTTCAACTTCACCTTGAAATTTCTTGCACTTTAGTGCCACCCACGACTAACAATCAGGAAACATGCATTCCTTCATTCCCACATCCAGTATCCCCCCCCACCACCACCACCACCAACGGACCTTTTTACCAAGTGCCAACCACTTAATGGAAATAAGAGCTGACTTATGCTACAGTTTCTTGAAATCTGTGGCCTGGAAGGACTTCTCCTCCAGTCTAGTAAACCAGACAGCAGTTCCTGCAATAGGGTGACCACACAGCAAATGTGAAAACTAGGGACGGGCTGAGGGGTAATAAGAGCCTATATAAGAAAAAGACCCCAAAATAAGGACTGTCCCTATAAAATTGGAACGTCTGGTCACCCTATCTGGCCACTGTTCTGATCTTCCCCAGTACTGAGCACACTCAGTTTCCATTGAAGATTGGAAGCTGAAAGCACTCAGCACCTCACAGGTGGCTTTCTGCATCTCAAAAGATCAGGCACTGAAGTCAACAGACAGGAGGATGCTCAGAATATTGCACAATCAAGTCCTAATCCTGCTCCCAATAGCAAAACCCACATAGTCTTCAGTGGGGCAGGATTGGAACCTAAATAATTAGCTATTCTCATTCATGAAAAATCCAGTCAGCAATTAATTAGTCCAGGGAATTAGTCCCTGAAAGTGATAGGATTTCTGATGGTGAAACAGGAAAACATTCTATTTCTGTATGGGGCCTTTAAGCAAAAGCTTCAGCCACAGGCACTAACCTAATTTTTTCAAACTTGGATGCCCAAATGTTAGTCTCATAAATCCACACGTAAGACGTACATAACTCTATCCCTACTGGCAATTTTAGGACCCATAATTCACCACCATTGGAGCTCATCCATGCTAGCAATGGTGGTGGCTATGTTATGTCATCCAACACCTCGGGATGAACAGCTGAAAAGTGCAGAAGGTTATCATGGCAGGGAGAGGGTGTTGAACAGAGCACATTCTGCACCATGGACATTCGCATGGCCTCTATCTCCACTGGCCAGCTATCGGGTGAAGATCACACTTCACCCTTCTGAGGAATGTTGTAATGGCTGTTCTTCCACTGTGTGCCAGGAAACTCCAGGAGGCATTGTGTCCCTTGGCAACCTCTGCCCCGCCTTCACAGCATATGCCTATAAAGCAAAATCCATCTCTATATTTCAGAGTAGCATTTTCATTGTGCAAGCTGAGTGTCTAAAACAACTCCAGTTCTGGTACTGCTCCCCTCTTTGACCTTGGGCAAGTCACAAAGGGCTGGATTCTGTGTTCTCCTCTGTTCGCTTTGTATCACTCAGGCAGCACAGAGACAATGGACATACCTGACTAATAAATAATTTTTCCGGCGTTGAGGATCACTCGAGGGATATGAGGCTGGATGAGGTGGCAGAACCAGCTTCTGCAACAGCTGTCCCCAAGGGATACAGGAAGGAGTTGTGTTGAAGCTGGTCTGACTTCCTCCCAGGACCAACTGAGATGGATCTAGGAGCTGCCCGTTTTCCCTGCTGTCTCTCCTTTGCAGCCAACCTCCATTTGGGTGGAATGAAGAATCCAGCCCATTGAAGTCCCATTGAAATCAAGGGGACATTGAGCACATGCTTAATGTTAAGCAAATGTTTAAGTGATTTTTTAAGACAGCAGCCCATTAACCTCTCTGATCAACTGTAAAATAGGGATAATAATGCTTCCCTACCTCTCAAGGGTGGTGGTAAGAATAGTTGATTTTTTTTTTTAAAGTGTGTTGAAGAATAAAAACAGTGTAAAAACACTGTCCCACAAATGGCTATGCAGATTTGCTTAGTCCTAGGCTAAGAGAGATGTGAGTTGGGGGGGGCAGGGGTTGTGTATGTACGTTTTTTCATTGCTTAAATCTTTCCCTTACGTTGGCAAGCAAATATGTAAGATGGGTATTTCACCGTTTCTTAGCTGGTATCAGGAAGCAGAAAAGCCTTAGCTTTCTAAATGCTGCCATATTTGCATCTATAAGAAGAAACAGACAGAATGGAATATAAAAGATTAAAAGAGGGGGGAAATCTGAATTTTTCAATGTGTAGTTAATGCTGTTCCAAAAGAGAGGAGAAAAAATCCATTGTACATTTCCAGCAGAAAGTTTTACTTTTCCTTGATGTCCAAAACATCAGCTGGTTTCAGTCCAGCATAAGAATGCTTACACAATAGGGCATTTTAAATTGGTCAGCTACATTATTATGCTAATTAAATTATTTTCCCTTTTCAGGGGCCTCAGGGACCTCCAGGACAAAAGGTATAGTATAAACAACAATACTGTGAAAGTGATTATATTTCCTAGTGCCAAATTGCAAGCAAGAGAGGTGAATGGAATTAGCTACTGTACACCACATTGAAGCAGTTAGTTTGATCTGTGAATTTTGTTTTCCGAAAATACAACTACATAATGCGAGACACAATATTTCTAATTTCGCCCATTATAGGAAATTCAAGCAATGCAGAGCAGACTGTTTTCAATCTGTCTGCTGAACTTGCAGGTTAAAAGGTCACTATAATTTTCTTTATTCAAGTACAGTATAACTATGAAACCAAATTTAAAACACTGTGAAAGGTGGGGGATTAAGTTTCAAATTGAATGCATGTCTCTACTCAAGTAGATCAGTGCCATATGACCAAAAAAATGACCAGAAAAAATAAAGGATGTAGGTGTTGCTGATAAATGGTGATTGGTTGGCTGTATTCAGGTGGCCTGCCGGTGTCTTCCTATTTTTATGGTAACCTGACAACTGACTTCCTGTGAATGCTTTTAGCATTCTTTACACTCATCAGGGTTGACTGCTGCAGTTTGATGGAATGAACCAAATATTTATGGGATTGAATCATTAGAACAATACTAAGTATATCGGTAATAAAAACTAGTAGATGGCACTTTGGCAGTATGTGACCCAATTATCATGAAGGCCAAATTGTTTGAAAAGTGGTTTCAGAAGATAAACAATACTGTCAATGATTTAAAATCATGTAGAGAAAACCTAAAAGAATAATTAACCTTCACAGGTGGGAATGATATTATCCTCTGTTTGTCTGTCTCTGAGACTGTCACGGACACAGCATTCTTTGAAATGTGGTTTGTTTGGCATCAGTTAAAACAAAACATTTCAAACAAAAGAAGGCAAAAGCTACAAAGGTATAATGGCTTGATCCTGCACCATTCAAGTCAATGGGAGTTTTCCCACTGACATGAATAGGAGCAGGATCAAGCCCTAGGACTAAGGAGAGAAGCATTGTATGCTTAGCAATATAACCTCTGTTATAGTGTGTGAAATTGTAAAGCTGCCCTCGTCCCCATGTTGCCATTTTAAAACTGCTTCTTCAGACTTGGGAGGTACTTTAATAGCACGTTTAACATCAGCAAAGCCTTTTATTTTTTTGATGTTAGAAAATTTGAGAATCTTTTGCGTGATTAAACATATGCTAATTTTAAACCTGTTTTATTTATGCCTGTTAGCATCTTGTATTATAAAAAAATCAGCAGATATCAATAAGGGAGCAATCTATACTAAAAAAAACCCCAAACAGTTTATTAAGAGCCTGATGGCTTACCTCCCTTTTGAGCCTGTGCGTTGCCCTCTGTTTTTGGGGAGGAGCAGCAAGAATACATGAGTGTTCACTAATGCCCCCAGTTCCTGGTTAGCATTCACGGACTGTTTGCATCAAGCAACAACAGGTCTGGTACAGACAATGCTACCTAGTTTGCATTCTTAGGGGACCTGAAGGCCTTCTTCCCCCCCGTCCTCACCTCCAGCAGGGAAAGAGTGAAATGCTAGTTTGATATCTCTTGCTAAGGTTAAAGTGCCCCATAGTATGGAATACAAACAATTTCTGACCAACTCACAGCTCTGTGGAGACAAGACCTGCAGTCTACTGAGAGTTCAGGATGTTTCTCCCTTTATTGTGGCCCATTCTGGGAGATGACACATTTCTTCCTTTTCCTATTTAGCAGGCATTTTCCGTCTATTCTCCTCACCCACTCCCTCCACAAATTCAGGCATCAGTATTGGACACTTTCCCTAATGACTTCTGTGTCCCCTGACTTCTCCCGCTGGACTGAACCTCCTAACTGGTGGGCATAGCTGGGTGGAGGGGAGAAGGTTCCCCACTGATCCTTTGGTCTTGCAGAAAGTGGACCCAAATGAATGGCTTTGCAGGGGGCTCTAGGTTTGTTTGAAAGTCCTAGGCAAGAGTACACGCCACCATTGACAATTCCCTTCCCTTTAGAACAAACTAGCCTGTTTAAAGAGGCTCAGACACTTGTGATCTAAGCTAAGGATGTGTTTATAAATGAAAGATAAATTGATGGTTTCAGTTTACTTTTTCACTGAACCTTACTGTTAAAAAAAACCACCACTGTGTCAGCACATACTGGACTTCTGCTTTCCTCACCTTCTGAATTGTCACTGAAAATTCATAGAATCAGAGAGGTAGCCATGTTAGTCTGGAATAGCAGAGGTAACAAAGAGTTCTGTGGCACCTTAAAGACTAACTAAAGTATTGGAGCATAAGCTTTTGCGGGCAAGCGCATCTGACAAAGGGGGTATTAGCCCACGAAAGCTTATGCTCCAATAATTTAGTTAGTCTTTAAGGTGCCACAGGACTCTTTGTTACCTCTGAAAATTCATAATGCCAGTTGCACGAGTTAGTACAATAAAGAAGTTTGAATTTGTGCTAAGGCTTTATAAAAAAAAGATCCCTCCAATGTTACATTTTAGTGCCCATTTCTTTTTAATTCTTTCTTCACATCTGCTTCTTGTTTGATCTATAGTGGTTTTTAAAGTTTCGATTGTAGTAAATAAAACTAAGCAGTTTAAAAGGGGGCTATCGCTTGCAGTGTCAGACAAAATTATCCAGCTTATCCCTTAACAGTACCAAAGATAGATCAGTTCTACCAGTTGGTAGCTTTGAAGCAGGGTTCCCAATATGAATGTTTTTGATCACACAGGTCCAAACACTTGATTTAGGGAGCTCAGTCTTCCAAATTCATGCAGAGTGGTCAGTGGAATTGAATTATAATTCCTTAGTTTGCACTGAAGGTTTCAGAACATCACAATATAATCAGCCTTTTGAACTTGGTTAATGAAGTCGGACAACATGTAGCGCAACAATTATTACACGAGGACACTACCATCAACAAACTGATTATTTTTTAAAACATTTTGCACTTATGGCAAGCATGTGTTCAACATCATTCTTTAAAATACTGGGTTTAGAGCTGACATGTTTTATGATTTGTTTGTCTGTTAAACTTGCTAAACCCAAATCTATGGTTCCCACCAGGGTTCTGTTGGAGTGCCTGGTGTTCCAGGAATAGATGGACATATGGTGAGTTCAATATGAAACTTTTTATCCTTTTTTATTCAGTGCTGAAAATGCTATTTACTTGAGTTTTTTAAGCCAGTCAGAGTTTTTCTACATGAAAGAACTGCACTGATATAACCAAGAGGTGTTTTTTAGTGGATTTTGTTAACTTGCTGCCAAAGACTCCGTGGACACTCGTTTTGTTTTGTTTTGTTTTGTTTGAGGGACTTTTTCTCCTTTAGCTTAAGGCAACTGGAGACCGGTTTAAGTGAAACTGAAACAAGCCACTGTCAAACTGAACTAAGTGTGTTCACACTTGAGTTTGTTTCAGTTTAACTAAATCGGTTTTTAAAAGTCACCAACATAACTTAAATGGAAATGCCTCATGTAGACAAATCCTCAGTCACAGTGTCTCATTAGGAATAATTTTTGATTTTCCAATTCATACAATGAAACTTAAGTTTTCTGAACTCCCAGGGAAAGTCATGAAATACAACATGATCAATGATTGGCTATAAAAATACACATAAATCAGGTAAGCAAAGATAGCTAGACAAAGATTCTGTTCAAAATGATAACACTATTGTTGCAAAAATAGATGTTGAGGTAAATATGTACAATGTTGTTGTTAGTTTTAAATTGAAGTTTGTATTGGAGGGTTTATTTTGGGTTTGCATTTTACATAAAGCCCAAAACTGCAGTCTCCTGTCATATGTTACTCAGACAAAATTGGGAGTTTTGCTTGAATAAAGAATAAATAAAATTGGCCCTGAAATGGAAAGGATGGAATAAAGTTTTTAAGCTGAAACGAATATAGTCCTATTGGTATTGTGAAAACATACAGTTTTAAAATCTCCTTACAATTAAATTAACACAACAAATAGCCTTAAATTACTATATACATAGAAAAAAAGACAGTCTTATAGCCTTTTGTTGGGCCCAGTCCTGCAGAAAGCAATTTTACTCCCAGGAGTACTTCTACTCAAGATAATGGGACTACTCATGTGAGTAAAGTGACTAATGCTTCAGTTTTTTGAGGGTCAGGCCCTCAGTGAGCTAGGCCCTCCACCTGCGAGACACCTCTGAGATCTGAACCTAGAAACAAACTTCTTCTTTCTCTGATACACAAATACAGCTGTATTTGGCTCTTTCTATATATCATGCCAAACTCTGCAGATAGGTTCAGGGAGAGATAGATGGAAGTCTATAACTTTATACAATGTATCTTAAAAAAAAAAAGAAAAACATTTTTTTTTGGCAATTTCTTTTTTCTTTCTCATGGCTTAATGCCTTGCTATAAAGTACCAGGTCTTCTCTGCTGTTTTTATGGTGCCTAGCTCGTTGTGCTGAGCAATAAATAATGAATAATAAAATAGATTAGAAATGTAGGGGGAACATAAACTTAGATTCACTGTGGAAAATGCAAACTAATCCATTTGAGGGAAAAATAATCCCCCAAACAAGTATTCAGTTGAGAGGGGAGGAGGGATTTATCTTTGGTCGCTAGTGAAATCAATTTGGTAGTCCTAATCTTTTAGTTCCATCACCAAACTGACTCTCAATTCAGCATGACTGATGATCTCTGCTTACAAGAGAGGCCACTGACTAAAACAGCAGGGGTGTTTCACATCAGCACTAAGGTCCGTTGGCTGTGCTGGGTGGGGACATTTACATAATAGGCCCGGCCCGGCTCTAGACAGTACTGTGCATCTGGTTTTCTCATGAACACTTAGGTCCCTACCAAACTTCAAAAACACTTGCAGGGAAAACCAAAAGGAAAACATATAATTGATTCACTGTGTTCCGATGACAAACCATTGTATATAAAGATGGTATTATGTATACAAAAAAACCCTAAAGCATAACTCCAAAGTTTTTGATCGTTTATAGATTTTTAACTGAGTTTTTCTTAACAAAAAGTACAGCATTTTAACATTATAATTTTCAGTTCTGGTTCTGTATAATTTGATGATAATAGTTAACATTGAATAGTAATTTCACTTTATTGCAAGAAAAACATGAACCTAATTTTACCATAATATCTAAGGAAGACAAAAAAGATAGTGCTGTCGTAAGATAGCAAAGGAGAATTTTTTTTGAATCCGCATATGTGAGATCTAAGAAATGTTAAAATATCATCAGCCAAATTTTTCATGGGGTCTCAGATTTTGCATGTGCATTTTTGTGACTGCTCAGTTGAGAGAACAATTTTTCAAGCACAGTCACTTATGGGTACAAACAGTAGAGTGTATACGCTGCTTACCAGTGCACCATTGGTATGTTCAAATGGGGTTTGTGACCACATAGTCAGCCTCCTAAATGTTATCATGTGTGCCCACCAAACTGTGGGTGCACAATTAATAACATCATTTTTGAAAACTTGGCCTACTCAGTTGTAAAGGAAGGACAAGATTAAATCCAGGCCAATTGAACTATACTTTATTGATGATTCACTTCCTATAAAAAATATTTTTAGGGACTTGAGGACACAAATTTACTCAAGCAAATAGATTTTTCTCACATGAGTAGACACATAGGTTTCAACTGGACAACTCATACGAGTGAGGATTTGCCAGATTGTGGGAATTTTTTTTTAAGACAATACATTGGAGAGACCAGTGTGTAATTTCATTGCAGTTACAAATAAATGATTCTGTGATCTCAGCGTGTAAATCTACCTTCTGAAAGTTACTTGTACAGTGTTGTCATATTTTAGAAAGGAAAAAATGAATATGCAGTTTTCAAAGGGGAAAAATGTTACAGATCCTTACATGCTACTCATCAAATTTAAATTGTGTTTCAAAGATAGATCCTAACATTTTCTATTCATAGTTTTATGTTCTGATTTCCTTCAGTAGGTGTGGCATTTTCAAATGTTTTCCTCTGTATAACTTGAAGACACTCTTAAATGGTTATACATTTCCTGTAAAGGTGTCAGTACATTTTCGTTTAGGTTGAACACTTTACCTTTGGTCTGGAGGAAAGAATGTGTACATTACTAAGCTAAGAAACTAAATCCTAGAGCAAAGCTATAGAGATCTAAAAAAAAAAAATTAGTCAAAATTATTTTCATTATACCAGAATTGTTTTTCACGGCCCTTGACTACATGTAATATTTTATTGTGAAAGAAAATTAATTACTTTAATGTAGCACAAATGTGACAAAGGTGGCATGTTGCAATTCCTTTCAGTAAATGACTAATAAATTCTATTTGTTTGTGAATAAATGAAAAAAGAATATTAAAAAGCTAAACTAAAATAACATATAATATATAAAGAGGCATATAATATACTATACAATACACCATGCAGTATAAGGCCGTTCCTGCCAGTGAACTGTGCAAGTGGATTCCTGTGCTCATATTTTGGTGTCAAAAGGTTAAATTTTTCAGATAACATGTAAAGCCATAGTTCCATTTTATACAGGAGATACTGCTGGAAAAGACTGGAATAATAACTTTAGTGTCTGGTTTAATTTTCCCATTGTCCATTGTAGGCTTCTCTTCCTCTGTAGTCTCAAATTAGAGAGACTCCTTTGAGAAATGAATGTTTATGCTAAAGAAGCTAGTTTCCATGATTTAAAGTTAGAGTTTGTTGTAGGATACTGGCTGGCGATTCTGGCAGCATTCTTATGGATTTACTGTGGTTTGCAGAATATTGAACCGGCCTCAGATATGTGATGCAAATCATATCCCTTGGAGACATACCAGTAAAAGGTTTAGAAAAGCCTGAGAGACATGATAGCCTTTGAATGAGTGAACTCCCTCCTCTAATGATATATTGGACAAGAATGCAAGAGGCATTAATAGGGTTAATATTTTCTTTCTTAGGATCCAATTCAGGAAAGTATCTCTGTTCAGGAAAGCACTTAAGCATGTACTTAACTTTAAGCAGGCACTTAAGGTTAAGCCTTAGTTTTACTCCCCCTTCAGAAATAATCACTCACCTTGAGGAAATTTTGTAAGGTTGCTGTTACCCATAGCAACACCCCTAGCAACTGAAAGTCCGCAATAAGTTACTTTCTCTTGTAATGCGAGCAGTTTAATGTATAGCTAAGCAGTCTCAGTCATAGAAGGTTTTTCTATATTCTTTCTTTTTTTCTTCATCCATCTTTTAATTGGAATAGTGGAATATGGAAAATGGTTAATGTTTTATGACCAATAGGTCTGGCATGGGCTACATAGCAATGTAGACAGGCACAATAGCTCTTAGAGAAGTGAGAGAATGTCGCTTTGAGCAGGGCCTTCTCTTCCTTTTTACAAAACACAGTGGGCACTTGTCCCTGTGCCAGTGGTGCTCTCCCGGCTAGTCCAGAGAGATAGAGGGGCTCTAACTCCTTTTGCCTCCACCCTCTTTGCAGAGTCAAGCACTGACAGGGGCACAAGCCTGCCCCATCGGTGTGCACTGGGAACACAAGGTGCAGGATTGTGCCTGGCCTATGTGGGGACACAAGAGGCAGTAGGAGAGTTCTTGCATTTACCTGGTGTATCCCTGTATCACTAATATTCAACTGGCTACAAAAGGATTCTTTAAAAGTTCAGATACTACAAGTCATTCCTTATGTGGCCCTTACTCAGGCAGAACTCCTGTTGTCTCCAACAAGTCAGAAGGACTTTTGAAGCCAATGGGAGTTTTGTCTCGGTAAATCTCTCTCTCTCTCTTTGCCCATCACCCCCCAGCCAGGATATGGGCCACCAACTGGTGTTGGTGTTTCAGTAGCAATTGGTTCCCTTATGGGGTGGAGTTGCTAGCCCCACACCCATATTAAGCCTACAGCACCTGGTATTCCCAGGAGGTGTCTTAGTGAGGACTGGAGTATATTTGGCCTGAAGGAATCCACTTTCCCATGAATGGATTGGAGATTTACTTGAGCTGTGTAATTCTCATTAGCTTTAAATGGGTCTTTCTTACAGTACATAAATCCTCTCCTCTTCACCACCTACATGTTAGACCCATATTTTTATTTATATATTACTTGGGATTTTTTTTAGAGGATGTATTGAAAGCAAAATGTGTGGTCAGTGTCGATCATTCCACTTTAAATTGCTTCAGTAGTTTGACCAAGTTACCAGATAGTAGTTTTGTAAACCTGGGAAAAAAAATTCCTCTTTTAAATATGCTAGTAGATTTAGAGACTGAGGGTATGCCAATTTATTATTACTCTTTGATGACTTATTTGTTATTATTCTTGTGCATATACATTTCTCCTTCAGTACTATTTATTACACAGGATACATATTTTAAAAGATTTTCTTTAAAGTATTTTTTGCAGGTATAAAAACCATGTTGTATGAACTGCAGTTTATTAAAAGAAGAAATACAAAGAAAGGAAACATCATTGAGTATAATTCACAAATTCTCAGACGAGTTTGCGGGCCAGCTGAGCCTTGTTGAAGAGTCTTTTCACTTAATTTCACCTGGTGAGTGGGCCAGGAGAGATTTCCAGTCCTTAAACAAACAATTTTAAGTTCCTTTTGAGGGGGGACGAAAAGCAAGTTGAAAGGAGGTAATTCAACCCTTGCTTGAAATGAAAATCACAGTAACAGGTCTGAGAAACCACTTTTCCCCCCGTCCTCGTTTATGTATTTTACAGTAAAATTAGCCTGGATTAGGTTTTGGGGGCCTCTTGTATTTCCTCTTCCTTAAAATTAATTACATTCTAGTGACTGAAAAATATAGCAGCACTGACAAACCTTTCCTCTCAGGGGGAGGGAAAAATCAACCAGATGCTATACCAAGAGGTACTCATCACACAAAAACTATGCTGACATAAAAGAGCCTGCTTTTTTTCCTTGCTTTTTTACCCTTTTGGACCTTTTCCTTTTAAATTCAACACATACGGAAAAAGTTAGATTAGCCACCCATCTCAATTTTTGCTGAATAGTCCTGATTTTGGATCCCAGTCCTGCAGGGCACACAGCACCCGCAAGGTAAAACATGCTCTCAACTCCCTTTGCTTCCTTTGTATGTCTTTCCCACAGCTTATAAAATATCAAAACAATTCTAAGATATATTTGGGGTATTACTCAATGTTTCCATAGTATGTAGTATCAAAGTCCAAGGGCAAAATCTGAATTTATGTGTACCTAACACAACTTAATAAAAGCATGTGCAGAAAAAAACACATTTCTCACAGTTGTCCTGACATTAGCTCAGTTATCAGAAGCCAAAGTCCTCTCAAAAATAGGTGAAACAGCAGGCTTCTGGCAAAATCTCCTTGCTTAAGAACCTATACAATTAATGACATTCATGATACTGCTTGGAAGCTCCTGTTGTAATTGTCTTACATTCAGTATATCTTCAGCACCAGAACATTTCCAAAAGAGAATCTTTTCGATTGTCTCAAATCTGCCTGGCATCCTTTGCCATGCAGATGAGGTGCTGGTATATGGCAGAGATAAAAATGAACATGAAAAGTGACTACGTGAAGTTTTGAGATGCTGCCAACAAGCTGGCCTCTCTCTGAATGAGAAATGTGAATTTGAAAAAAGGATCACACAAAATTTGTATAACGCACAATTAGTAAACAGAGAATGCAGCTGGAATCAGACAAACTGAAGGTATTACTTATCTTGCCCTAAACCAACGACATTTTTGCTGTAGGAAGATTCCTGGGCATGATAAATCATTTTGTAAAATTCTTAACAAATTTAAGAATAGCAGCCATCTTAGTCTGTATCCATAAAGAAAGTGAGGAATACATGTAGCACCTTAGAGACTAACTAGTTTATTTCAGCATAAGCTTTTGGTGCTATAGCTCACTTCATCAGTTTTTTGTCCTACTGATAATGGCCCATCTACATTTAACAGCCCTCTTAGAATTGGTATGCTAATGTACAATTTTTTTTTCTTTCTTTCTGTGTGTATAAATGCATCTTACTTCTGTTCCATTCTATGCATCCGATGAAGTGAGCTATAGCCCACGAAAGCTTATGCTGAAATAAACTAGTTAGTCTCTAAGGTGCTACAAGTATTCCCCGCTTTCTTAACAAATTTAGTTCATCTAACAAAACCCTGAAGAGATCCCCTTAATGGTCATAATAGATTTATCTGAGGGAGCACACAACAAAACCCGTTTATTAAAATAAAAGAACTACTGATCTCTCCACACATTTTTGCACAATATCCAATAAAATATCCAGCAACAGATAAATCTTCACATGGTTTCGGAACAATGCTCACACAAAACCATCCAGAAGGAGACCAGGGCCTGCTGCATTCATATCAAGAAGGCTTACAGAAAGAGAGCAGCAGTATCCTCAAGTGGAAAAGAGAAGCTCTAGCGGTCTCTTTTGTCTGGGAACAGCTCAGTGCATATCTGTTTGGTTGGAATTTGAACATTAAAGCAGACCACAAGCCTTTAGTGGCATTATGATGTTCAAAACTATCGGATCACTTTACACCTAGGATTCAAAGATTTTGGCTACGGCTGCTTCAGTTTTCTTTCTATATTGAACATGCAACTGGGAAAGCACTCATAGCACAAGACACTTTCTAGATCCCCAGTTGAGCAGCTATGAATGGAAGAAAAAGCTTTAGAGAAAGACGTCAAAGTCTACATTGTCCTTTTTCTGGCAGCAATTCCAGCATCTGCCAGCTGACTTCAACAAATTGGAAATGAACAGCTACAGGATAGGACTTAGCAGAAACTGACTCAACTTTGCCAATGTTTCAGAGCCAACTTCCACCAGACCTACCACAATATTGGCAGTATCTAAATGACCTTCACGTGTCTGACGTTTCTGAAAGAACAGTTCATTCGGATCCCGGTGGCACTTCAGAAAGGGATGCTCTCCAAAATCCATGAGGGACACCAAAATGTAAACAAGTGCAGAGCACGGCCACAACAATCTATGTTGTGGCCCTGTCTGAGTAGGCAAATTCAGAGCTTAGTAGAGGGCTATGAGATATGTCAAAGTGAAAAAAGAAAAAAGTTGCTGGAACCATTTACTCTCTACAAAGCTACCTGACTGACCTTGGCAGCAGGTAGCCACAGATTCCTTTTCTGGAAAGGAAACACACATGTTATTGTAGTTCTCCAGATGTATTGACTTGGAAATACTTACACATGCTTCATTGGCACAGGTCATCCAGAAACTAAAGTCCAGTATTTGCAAGACACGGAGTTCCTAAAGTCTTCATATTTGGTAATGGGCCTTAATTTACCTATGAAACACTGCTAGAATTTGCACAGGATTTTGATTTTGGACATCACTCTTTATCCCCTTTATTTGCAGAGCTATGGGAAAGGGGTGAAAGCAGTGTAGACTTTTTTTTAAAAGACTTCTTCAAAAATCAGTGGATTCATAACAGAACACTCCTGGCATATCAGTCAATACCCCTCCTGTATGGTCTATCTTTGGCAGAATGTCTGATGGTAGGATGATTAAGGACTAACCTGAAGGAATTTTGAAAATAACAAAAATTCTGCAACAAAAAAAGTCATTATTTGGCACAGAAGAAAAGCACTACCTGAACTAAGACCAAGGAACAAAGTTTGTCTTAAAAGCTCCCGGACACTTGGAGCCATTCCCAATTTGGCAGAAACTCTCCAATCTCACCTAGTGAAGACTCCTACAGGAGTTTTCAGAGGAATCTGGTTCATCTTCAGTATTTTCCAACACAATGAAGAGAGGATGTGGGTCCCATAGATATTCTATCAGGAAACGAGTCCCCTTGCCAAGAAACTCTATGCACAAACTCAACAGAACAGACAACGTTGTCTGGAAGACCGATCAGAGCCTCAGAAAGGCTTAGAATACTATGCTGGACTATTTTAATGCAGTTGACAAGGGGACATAGTATTATAAATAGTTTTAAGGAAATTTAAGTTTATTTTGAACTATTATACATTGGTTTATATTTTAAGTTGTAATATGTAATGAAAGAGAAAGGAATATGTGAAGTGATTACAGAGTCCTTGGTTTTCCACAGTAACCAGAGAGGATCAGGATGTGTTGTGGCAGGGAGCTTAATGAATGTAGATCGTCCTGGTTAGAGGGTTCTTTAGTTGGTGCATAAAGATTGCCTCTTTCTGTTTGTCCTCACACTACATCACTTCTAGAAATTCTCGGAAGTTTTGGGTGGTAGGTGGTGGTATTCAGAATGGTTCACCCATCCTTAGTGATAATGTAATATGATGATGTTTTTGTATAAGCATTGGCATTACAGCTTACTGAAACAGGCATCTTTAACCGTGGTAATCCTGTGATCTCTATAACAATAGTGAAGACAGCTTAACTTGTTGCTTCTGATAGTGCATTACAATGCATATTGTCCCATCAGTGCACTTGGAGTTAATATGCAGAACTCCAGTTAGCATTGATGGCGGCTATATGCCCAGAAGCTGCCTCCTGTAATATGTTAAAGTCTCTGAATGTTTCAACCTATTTGTGTGTTTGTTTCAAAATATACCATCATTACTGCACAAATGAGGACCATCTCTCTATAAACAACAAAAAATCCTACTGGGTCAGCAGTATTTTTCTCTGTCAGTAGTCAGCAGATAAACTACTTATTTGGAGGCCAAAGCAGGAAGTTGAGGTTGGCTCAAAGTCACTTCATGTCTCTGTGTCTCAGTTTCCCCTATGTGTAAAATTAGGATGATGCTTCTCTACCTTACAGAGGATTTGTGTGATTTAACTGATGTTTAGATAATGCTTTGAGATGCTTGGTTTAAAGACACTGTAGGAGTCCAAACATTTACGTGCCTGATTCTGATCTCTTTTATACCAGTATAAATTCACTGATGGAATTCATCCTGATTAATACCAGTGTAAATTAAATCAGAATTCAGTCCTTTATTGAGTGTACCATGTTCCTTTTTCACCACTACCATCCTGCACATTCTGCACATATCCTTAATGGTCCATTTTTGGCAACTTCCGTAATACTGAGCTATGTGATGTGACTAAAAATCACCATTTGGATTGCTGACAAGGTAGCTTTGAAACTTCTACCATTGTGCACCAAGGTCCAAAGTCACTATTGCCTAGATCACAGCATACCTCTCCCTGGGTTAGGAAGACACAACAGGAGTCTTCATGTCCTTTTCTCCTGGGTTTAACTAAAATGACTTGATTTCAGACTGCCATGTGGTGATCCTGTGGATGCAGTATTTAATGCTCCAGTATTTCACCTATTTTGTTCCAGTGAAAGTTCAAATTCCTATACCCTCTGTGATGCTCCTTTCATCATCTGCATTTGCAGCATGGGCATTCCTGTAAGGTGCTGTTTAGCAAGATATCTTGTTGTCAGGACAATCCAATGCATTGATTGTTTTGTTTCCGTCACGGAAGCAGCAGAACTTTGTTTCTGTACCTAGGACACTAATGTGTACACATAACATCTCTGGAAAGTAAAGATAATAGCTATTTAGGACTGGACTAAACAGCTGCATAGAGTTGTCTAATTAATATACCTTTTGAAAACATCAGCACTGTTTTATTAGAGTGTGCAGTTTAACCCACAATTTACAGGTGTTTATGAACATGTTTATCTATATTTCATGTTTCCAAACATGGATAATGTAACACTGTTACAAGTTGTATAGCACTTTGGCCACATGGATATTAATTTTTGAAAAATAACTGCACTTTTTCCGATATTCCATTGTCTGTTGTATAGGCAGTCACACTTTCCCCCCCCCCCAATATATCATCCTTCTTTAGAGGTGAATATTGTGTTCTTAAAGGCTAGGAAGTGGTACTATTGGTAAAGCAAAAAAAGTTAAAGGATATTAAAACTGCACTTGTGGGACATGTTTTCTGTGGACCTGGTTGTCGCCATTGCTTCTGCAAGTACACCAGATGAAACAGAAGTGACAGCAGATGAAGGTGTGCACAGCAGAGAAACTACCAGCACCATGACATCTGCTGCTGGACATTGTGGAAGCTTCTCTACCAACTATTGTGTCAAATGGGCTCCACAGAGCTGCAAATCCACTTCAAGAGGCAGGGGATATCCCAACCCACATTAATGATAAGGGAAGCAATGTTTGCTAAGATGCTGTTCCTGCATATGACAGGGTAGGCATTGCATTGGTGGCCAGTAGGAGCGTAGCTTTGAAGAAGCCATCTAGCTGCGTATGGAAAAGAGAAGCAGAGTGGAGGAACTGAAGCTGAAGAGTCCCTTGGATCCACAGGGAGCTGGGAAGTTGCAACACTGCTTTCTCTGCAATCCCCCAAGCCCCTCCCTGCAAGGAAAGGATTACAAGGAAACTCTCCAGGGGTGACTTTACAGAGTTTCCTGGTCCCTATGCTATCTCCCATGTCAGGGCACAATACAGTCCTCAGTCTTATTTTAATTAAGAGCTTGGATTATATTTTATGCACTAAAATATTATAGGACATGCTATGTTTGCTTGGTGGTCCCCGCTTCCCAACTCAGAATGTTTCCCAGGAGTTTACAAAGAGTGAACCATTACCTAAACTTTGGAATGCGCTGTTAACAGAGTAACGGTTTAGGGGGGGAGGAACCCCCCAAAATCCTGAATAAATTATAGAGCTAAATGTTATACATCAGACAACCTTTTCCACAATCTAACCTTTTTGTAATCATCATTGTTAAGGATAGACTTCAGCACCACTCAGGAAACACACCCGCTGCAGCATAGTGAATGTAAAATTACCTTTGATTAAAGATTGAAATTCACAGCTTTCTTTATTTTACCAATGGCAAATTGGAAACAATCTGACTGAAATTATTGTATGTGCTAGCCCTGTTGAATGACCAATTTTTCCTTTGGTGCCTTGTTTCCTTGAAAAATGGTGTAACCACTTTTCCACCTTAAAAAGGATATAAATCTTTTTTGTTCGTCTTTGAAACAGTTACCTGAATGGTTGAAAAAGACCCAAGCAGTGTTTTACATTATGGTTTTAAAATGTGTTTTGGTTAAAAAAAAATAAAGTAATAAGCCATACTTTGTAACAAAAGCATTCAACATTATTTTCAGCCTAACTACTAAAATGGTCAGTTGGGACCAATACACTCAAAATAATGTTGTGTTTTAAGGTATAGCAGAGGAAGCACAATCAATCTACCTGCATTTAAAATGTCAGCTGCTGTTTTACTTTTATAACTACTTGTGGAATTTCCTAATCAACTGAGTGTTCGAAATGTTGTTGGTGTTGGGGGGGGGGGGGAGAGAGGGTTTGTTTTGTTTTTGTTGTAATTTGAAAGGCTTTGAAAAACTGAAATGTTAAAAAATATCAGTGTATATAGCCAGATCCTTCCCTCGGTTCCAATGATGCAATTGAAAAACAAAATTTGGTCCATAGTATACAGATGTCAAAATGGATTATGTGTAATAGTCTTCCACTTTGAGATTTGACTTTCCCCTAAAAAAAAAAAAAAAAAAAAAAAAAGGTTGTAGCTTTCAATGTTCCCTTGTGTTTTGCTCCTTTTCATAGTGCATTACCCAGTACTCCTTAGAGACAGCTGGACTGTAGGTTTCTTCCATTTTCCACCCGTTGTGGTTATCTTCTCTTTGCTTGTACTAGGTTCTTTGCAGGGCTGGGTCTCAGTTTGGTGGGCTGTGAAACAATTTTCATATGCCCTTCTATCTCTGTTGATGTAAGGCACTCCTGTCCTGTGTGGTCACCCCACTGTTCAGCTCAAGACTTTTGGAATAGTTTAGTAAAATAAGCCTTTAGAGCACCCCAATACTTGACTGAATTATTATCTGTAAAAAGGTGTGGAGATAAAGGAGGTCTTTAGTGTCTCACTTGCAGGAGAGATGTAGCTAGTTGTTTGGCTAGGATACATGGCCAACTTTTAGGAAAGATTAGTGCAGGGCAATGATACAAACAAGCTGAGTGAGGGTACTGATAGCTCTGAGTTTGCTGCCAAGTTTTTGAGATCTCACATGTACATGGTGCTAAGAATAATCAGCAATATCATAGCTGATTAGGGTGACCAGACAGCAAGTTTGAAAAATCTGGGTGGGGAATAATAGGAGCCTATAGTAAAAATAAAATTAAAAAAGACCCAAAAATCAGGGCTGTCCCTATAAAATTGGACATCTGATCACCCTATAGCTGATTCACCAATCAAGACTCTCAGAAAACTAAACAGGCTGCTGAAAAACTGTAGGGTGAAAAATTGATGAGGGTATACTGTGTTGTTTAAAAAAATCAGAAAAAGAGAGATAATCCCTGCAATGCTGGCCATTAAATACCGAAGCGGATAATCTGTTCAAATGTACAGTTCATGTTATTCATGTGCTGTCTCTCCAGATATGTTTTCAACTTCTCTTTTCCCCCATAGCTTTCTCTCACTTGGGACCGACCACCCTGAAAACCGAGCACAGGGCAGAGTAAATTATAGAGACCCACAATGGGGAGGGAGGACAGAAATGGAGTTTTGTTTTAGGAGGGATTTGCTGTAACTTGATAAAAGCTTCAGCATTTCACTTCACTTCAAGGAAAATATTTTTCTATTCCACTTATGCAGCTTCTCTTTACCATACCGGTAAATAATGGGCATTAGTATCATTGATGTGCAGACTTAGGAAGAAGGTGGAGGCTTGGAACTCTGATACTTTGATTAAAGATTTAAGCCCTTGGCAAGTGTCAGCAGACAACAGCTGTTTTAAAGTGAGGGGACAGAAATGAACAATGACTCGTTTTTTGGAGGGGTGGTGGAGAAATGATTTAATATACAAGTGCTCATTCCATCTTAGTGTCTCAAATGACAGTTCTCTTAACGTGACTTTTAGACTGGCCCTTTGTAGGACACACACATTTGATAGCCAATTCATTTATATCCTGGCTTCCTGATAAATCAGATTTAATTGCTACAGTAGCTGGCTCTAGGGTTGTCAACCCTCCAGGATTATCCTGGACTCTCCAGGAATTAAAGATAAATCTTTAATTAAAGATTAAATGATGAAACCTCCAGGAATTCATCCAACCAAAATTGGCAACCTAAAACTGGACCCTTTTAAAAATACCTGGGAACATTGACAATGAATTGCCTAAGTTGGCCATATAATTCCCTGTGACTATCATGGTGCACTGATGGCTAACTCCTCATCCCCTGCTTGGAAAACATCCCTCCTTAATGTCACAAATGCTTTTGGAGAATCTCAACATTCTTGTTTTGTATTATTCAAATTACCTAACTCTTGTTAATCATAACATATCCCACCTTTCTTGTGACCTAGTTCAGAAATAGAATGCTAGATGACTGTGAAGAATGGGTACTCCAGAGCTGTGTGTTATAACTGACCATAGCATTTAGGGATGCAAAAAGCCTTTGGCAATGGAAGATTGTGTTCTGGAAAAATAGAATCTCTCCATGGTAGTTGTGGTTGCAGGCAGTTTCCATTTTAATTGTCTTCTAACTTTGGCTTGCAAAACTGGTTTGTTTTTTGCCAGATTCTCTTCAGGCAGAAGAGAATATTTCTGCAAAGTCTGAAGAAATTTTCCAAGTTTTTTAATTATTATCATTTTAGTTCCCTGTGTTATGTCCATCTCTAGTATGGCTACAATGAAAGCTGCTGAGTGTTCAGCAGTTCTTAAAATCAGACCAATTTATTTAGGTGCCTCAGTACAGATTTAGGAACTAACTTTTTGCATATGTTTTCAAAATCTTGTCCTGAATGCCTTTTTAATATGTTTGATCAACAGTCAAGTGAAGGTACACTGTGCTATTCATACATGTGGTTAAAGGTTATCTGAGGAACATGTATACCCTATTAGGTGATTGAATGAGGCAGGGTTTTGTAGGAGACATATTAGCTTGGCCAGCACAATGAATTTATTTAATAATTGGTTGACCTCCCATTCATGTTTATTTAAAAAAATGTAAATGGTGCCTTTATTTACCTACACCGGGGGGGGGGGGGGAAGGGCACATGGAAAATTCATAAAGTGAAAAAAAATTGTTGAAAAAACCAATTAGTTTGTAAATGACAATGTTCTTACCAATCACTGTGGACATTTCTGTGCTTTTAAGTGGTTAGGTTTCTTAACCTTAAACTGCCTACACAATCAACACTGTTGAGGAATAGCTAATTACTGGTTTCAGAGTAGTAGCCACATTAGTCTGTATCTGTACTTGTGGCACCTTAGAGACTAACAAATTTATTTGGGCATAAGTTCCATGGGCTAGAACTGGGGGCGGATGGGTCATTACACAAACTACAATCTATTAACCCATGTTAAGTATCCCCTTAGTGTTACTCACACCTTCTTGTCAGCTGTTTGAAATGGGCCATCCTGATTATCACTACAATGTATTTTTTCCTCCTGGTGATAAAAGACCATCTTGATTGATTAGCCCCTTAAACGTTGGTATGGCAACTTCCACCTTTTCATGTTCCGTGTATATCTATCTATCTATCTATCTATCTATCTATCTATCTATCTATCTATCTATCTATCTATCTATATCTTCCTACTGTATGTTCCACTCCATACATCTGATAAAGTGGATTCTAGCCCATGAAAGCTTATGCCCTAATAAATCTGTTAGTCTCTAAGGTGCCACAAGTACTCCTCATTCTTTTAGCTAATTACTGTTATCCCAACCTAGGCTTCTTTGAATGGGCATCACCTGCTTCTCCATCCTCAGTTCCAGGGTATGAGAGTTTGGCAAACAATTCCATATTCAAAAATAAAAAGAACCCCCTAATTCTCAAAACCTCTCGCATTTCTAGAACTGGACCTTTTTGAAAGCTAACATTTGTTTTCATGGGTTTTCACATGCCTCTGCACATATCTCTTCCAGAAGTACCAAAATAACATTTTTTTAAAAAGGCCGTTATCATGCAGACCAAAAGGAGGAGGACATGCTGACAATCTTCTTACAAAGTTATATAAGGATAATGGCCAGTTTTGCTGATTAAGGGCCCTGATTCTCCTCTCAGAACAATTTGAGACCATTGTTCCTGATTCATGCAGGAGTGAATGACATCAACAGCCCCCAGAGTTTTGATAAGCTGTATATAAGCATCCCAACTTTGGGGCTTTTATCCAAATTGAACCCTTTTTGAGGTTTCTCCATCACTACTACAAACCCAGTAGGAGACATTAGGTGGAATATTGCTGATATTCTTCATCTTCTTTTTCTTAACACCACTTCTTTGTTGTCATTCTAGGGTGAGCCAGGTTTGCCTGGTGTCGTGGGAGAAAGTGGAGCACCAGGGCTTAAGGTTAGTGCAGAAAACCAATTGAAAAATAAAGCACAGTACAGGTGTGTATATGGATGATTGTGTCATGCTTTTTGATTTGTGTATCATGACTAATTTGTAATAGGCTCTGCCTGTCTACAGTGCTAAGTGGTGTAAGAAATTTAAACATTTCACTATAAAGGAGCATGTTCTTCTGCTGCACATGCATAATTCCAGTCCACATTAGTGACAAGTATAGGTGCACTGCAAGGCAAATATGATGCAAGCATTTGGGAATTTGGAACCCTGTTTACATGGTGTTGTTTATGTGCCTCCTAATGTTTTTCAGACCCCTTTTCAAGAACTAGTGTGGTCAATTCAGTGATGAATATCAGGGATAAATCTTGAGGTCTGATCCTGCTTCTTTGGAAGTTAACAGCAAACTTCCGTGGGAGAAGGTTTGAGTCCATAGTTATGACAAAAATAAAATGTTGCGTTGCATTTATTTTTTGATTATTATTATTCCTTGATTCCGAACAGATGAAATTTGAACACACACAACTTGATAACTTTGAATAAAAGTCAGACACATCCAAAATGCTTTGATTGCCTGGCCTCTCAGAAAGGATAATACCAATTTCTAATCCCATCAGCTGTGTGTGTGGGGGGGGGGCACATGTGCCTTTCAGCTGATTTTACAGATCACATTGCTATTGACAACTAGCCAGGACAGTCTTTAAAATGTACTGACTTGCTGCTTGTCCATCAGGAAAGAAAACAAGCCATTTAGGGGCATACCCTTTTCTTGTTTTATACCCAGTGAACACAAAGTGATTGCTGTTATTTCTTAACTAGCGAAAATACCCGGCGTTGCTCGGGTCAGTCAGAGGTGGGGAGGGGGCAGAGAACTGAGCGAGTGCGGGGTCCGTTGGAGGGGGGAGGGGACAGAGAGCAAACCTGACACCCCCACCTCACCCCCCCCCCCCGACCAAACCAGACACCACCACTGGACTTACCCCTCGACCAACCCCGACTCACATTTTCACCCCCACATCTTCCCCCTACCAACCCCAACACCCCCTGACCAACACCCACACCTCACCCCCCGTAGACCAAACCTGACACACCCACCTCACTTTCTGCCCCCAACCAAACCCGACACCCCTACCTACCACCACAAACAAACCCGACACCCCCACCTCACTTACCCCTCAACCAACCCCGACCCCTCTCCTAACCCCCCCCAACCAAACCCAACACCCCCATCTTACCCCCCCACCAAACCCAACACCCCCTGACCAACCCCAACACCTCACCCCTCACCCACCACGACACCTTCCCACCCCCCCAGACCAAACCCAACACCCCCGGCTCACTTACCCCCCAACCAAACCCGACACCCCCACCTCACTCCCCGACCAAACCCGACACCCCCACCTCACTTACCCTCCAACCAAACCCAACTTGGGTCCGTCGGAGGTGGGGAGGGGGCAGAGAGCTGAGGGATTCCGGGGTCCGATGGAGGGGGGAGGGGGCAGAGAGCTGAGGGATTCCGGGGTCTGTTGGAGGGGGTATTATGACATCATAACTATGTCACAGAGAACAGCAGCTGCCCAGCTCATGTGATTGGCCTTTAAAGAATTTCACCCCTGGGGGACGTCAGAGGTGAGATTTGAAAAATTTACGACTCTTACCCTGATTAGGACCCTAAGACCTCTAACTGTACCAAATTTCAAGTCTCTAGCTCAAACGGTGTGGAAGGAGTCAGCGCACATACATACACGCATGCATACGCCATTTAACTTTTATATATATAGATTAATATTCATGGCAGTATTCTTTGAGTTGCCAAGCAATCATCAAAAAGGGGTGTGGATAAACTAGAATGGTTAAAAATACAGAGTGTATGAAAAGGGATTTGCCATTTTACTTCTCAAACAAATTGTAATTTAATTTTAAAACACCTGGCTGTTATATATAGACTTCTGGGAGCATTTTTTGCTCTCTGCCAGACTATGAATCTAGACAAGGTATTTAAGGGGTTTCCATTTCATATTAGGTGTCCTCCAAACTCCTCTTCAAACCTCAGGACCGCCCTCTTTTTCATTTTCTTCTCTCGCTCAATCCCTTCCAAATAAGGTGGGCTTGGCACATCTCCCTCTGGTTCTTCTCGGTCCTGATGGGTAGCTTCACAGAGCCATGAAGTTGTTCCTCACCTCCCTTAATCCCAGAGTGAAAAACCAAGATGTGCCTTCCACACAACTGACCAGCCTTTTGCATTGCACTGTATGTAAACTATTGGTGCAGCCCATCAGATTTTAGTATTGAATCCTTTCTGGCATGGCTTCCTCTATTGAATAATCTGTAATATTAAATGAAATACAGCTGCTCTAGAGTGTCTTGCATTGAATATCTTCTCTGTCACATGGCTCTTCTGTTGAGTTATCTAATGACACCATCTTAATAACATCAAGATTTCTTTGTCCCTACTCTTTTGATCAGGGTGACCCTGGCGAACGAGGAGAAAAGGTGAGGCATGTTTCACTTTCTCAGTGTTTATCTTGTTTTGAAGAATTGTGAATGCACAGGCATCAGTGAGGACTGATCTGTTAAAAAACAGCCTGCTGTGTTAAAAATTAACTAGAATTATTAACTAGAACTGAACTGACAAAACTGTGGAACCTGTTGTGGAACCCTTTATTCAGGCTAAGTAGCACTTGTGCAAGCAATAATTGACTTTATAAAGCTATTCATGTGAGTACTGAATGCACTCACTAATATGTGTGAGGGCTGCACAGGTGGGCTCTGATACTATAGAATTTTTTTTAATGTCCTGCTATGAATAAACAGAAAAGCAAACTGGTTTTCATTACTTGGTGTTGGTGTTGTGGGTGACTGTGGGCAGTAGTTTCTTAGAAAGGCAGTCGGATAGCACAGTGATATCTCATTTTACTCACGTTGAGTTCTCTGTTGTAGCCCATCTCTACTTGAATAAGGGTGAGAGAATTTGACCCATCCATCTCAGACTTTAGACTGCATAAGAAAGGCAGGAACACAAATGCTCTACTTGTTCTCACTTGCATTGGTATCAATGAGGAACAACTCCATAAAAATCAATGGAGTTACATCACTAATATCACAGATCAGAATCATCCCCACAGTACTAGTAACTATGGGTCTGAGTCTGTCCTATCAGAGCAGAATTCTAACGGGACTACTCATACGAGAAAGTGCTACTCAAATGAGTAAAACTTATAGAACCGAGCCTCCCTTTACTCTCCTGAAGCAGCGTCATGGATTGAAAACAATGGGGCTAGTCCCAGGAGTAAATTTCTCCAGCTACATGCCATCCAGCACTCAGGACAATCCTGAAATGCACCTTATACTGGGGCCAGGAGTGAAATGGCATAGAGAACTAGCTACATAAGAAGGTGGGGTGGAAGGCCAGGGTTGGTCCATACCTTTTAAAAAAGTTTTGGGGTTTTTTCAACTTTTTTAATGATCCTAGTCAGGAAAATTTCTAAAATGGTTTCAAAAGCAATGAGAATTCCTTAACAAATACTTTATGACTGACAGTCACCCATTATTTGTATAAGAATTCCTTGTGTTTGACATCAGTTCACTGGTACACTCTTTGGTCCATTTGTGGATCATATTTATCAACAAATTTTAGTAAAAAAAAAATGTTAAAAAAACCCTCTCTTGTTCCTTTCAAGAACTCAGAAGCCTGCAAAAGTCTTTGGGCCTGATTCTCATTTACACTAAGGCCCTTCTATGCTTCTGGCCAGGAAGTGGGTGAGTTAGAGTGAATTAGTATTCAGCCCTTTCTGTACAGGTGAAGCTTTTAAAATATTTCTTTTTTAAAAGCTATCAACAATTTTTAAATAGGGGAATTTTGTCCCAGGCAATGACAAGAGTGTTACTTCGCCATTACTTCTTTGAAATAATGCTTAGCATTTACATGGAAACATGAAAGGTATTGGTAGCTTATTCTATATTTTAGTTAAGTTTTGCTAGCTTCACACTGATTCATGGGGAAGATACTTGAAATTCAAAGAGCATATCATGAATTGCTTCTAAATCACAATAAAAATGTATTGGAAACCAGTAATTGCCATCTCTGTTTGATCAGATGAGTCTATCAATGTCTTTGTGGTGAAAAATATTTACTGGCTATTCCTAATGCTGAATCATCATCAAATCATTCCTTTGTCACTGAACCAGAATGAACTGGGGATGTCTGTAGACTAAATTGACAAGAAGATTAAATGACATGACAGTTTGTATTTTCTCAAGGAACTGTGAAGAGGATTATAACTTTGAAATACCTTTCTTATCAGTGATCAAATATAACAGTTGTGTAAGTTATATTTCAGACTACAAATCCAAATGAAATATATCAAATCATGTTTTTCTCCTACTGTGGATTTAAGTTGAATGAAGGCTCTGAGTTCATGTTGTAAATGTCTTGTTACATTTATTTGAGATACAAGATGGTAAGGTAAATGCATTTATTTATTTGTATATTTGGTCATTTCTTATATACTCTGGCTAGTGAATTAAAAATGTTAGCCTGGTAATAGTGTTTGCAAATTGAAAATTATTTCTGGATACTTTTGTGAATGCATGAAAATTATTGCAAAACTCAGCACTGCAAATATATATACATATATATTTTAATTTTAGGGTGACGCTGGAGAAAATGGCCCCAAAGGTGACATGGGTGAAAAGGTACATCTATTAATGAGTAGAGATGAAAGGATATGTTAAAGGCCATAAAATCTAACCAGAAGATGAAAGGGGGGAGGGTACCAAAAGGAAAATATACAAAGAGACTTTTTAAAGGGTTGAATGGTCTGACCTTGACTCATTCTCAACAGTAGAAACTCATCAGTTCTAATTAAGTACAGAGGGCCAGCTTATGTTACAGTAGTTAAAACATGAGGACTGACAGCGCATCTTTTATAAACCTCCAAATATGCATCACACAGAAACTTGGGTCAGAAGCTATCAGATATTTTTATGTCTGTTTGGTAAATGATGCAAGTTTTGACTATTAAGGTCGGAGGTATTGCCGCATTCAGCATTGCAATGCCTAACTGGTGTAAGAACATAAATCTTATTTTCAAAAGGCATTAAGACCAGGATTAGGAATCAAGATCATATCATTAGTCAGCCACATCTAAATACCTTTAAAAATCTGAGTCCAAAATCCTAGCTGCTGTGTACAGTCTGGCTACTCAGGATGTGCACTGGGGAGTTCCTCTGAGTCTGAGAGGGAAGAATTCTACAACCAGGACATGGAGCAGCAGCTAGGTCTCCTATGGATGGTACTTCAGTCCCCATCTCCCTCCCAGGTCATGCCTCTTTACATGCCAGGTAGATCCACTTAATTACACTGCTAGAGAGCTGGAGCTAAGGAAGATGTGCCAAGGCTCAGCACCCCCACATAGAGACCCAGTATCCCCAATAGATCCCTGAGTTTAGTCGAGATCTCAGGAGATCTGGGGGTTCTGATAGGTTCGACCCCTTTGGTTTTTCAGGTTGTGGAGTGCTGCCCTCTGACTGGATAGGAAAAGAAAATTCTATAAGGGGAAACTGATCTCCTTTCACATTGTTTTCCAAAGGAAGGGTCAAGGCAATCTGGCATGCAGTGTTGAAAACATAATGCAAGTGGCTGACCAAAACCCGCGAAAGTTTGGAAATTCAGAGTGGAAGTTAAAAATTATGTTTCAGATCTTTGTTATTTCATACCAGCTAACGATCTGGCTTCCATGCCTTTAAGTCAGCTCCGTCTCCTTAGGCACCATATTTCAGAAGTCTCCAAAGAACAGGTGATTGTATATGTCATGTGTTCTTTGACTGAGAAAGGGGAGGTTGAGATTGTTACCACTGACAGATTTTATGGTTTAAGAGGAATGGGAAAAATAGAGAATCATACCTGCAGGTAATGAATTCAAAACCAGTCCACTTCTCTAGCATAGTTGCCAACTTTCACATGGTAAATAAGCACCCCGATTTCCACAATAAGCCAAAAATCAAGCTAATCCCATTTCAAAACAAGCAAATCCCTAAGAACCCCAACTCTCCATGGGACTATATTCCTCTGGCATGCAGTCTGGGACCATGGTGGGCCTGCTGTGCACCCCTGACTCTCTCCTTCCCTTGCCCATGCCTGCCCTCCCCCGACTTAGCCCTGCTTGCGGGGAGCAGATTAAAAAGAAGAAGCAACTACAAGCTACAAGCCAAAAACTAGCCAACAAAAATCTCACAAGCGAATTAAGCCAAAACCAAGCCCAATGTCTGTGGGGTTTTTTTTACGAGTTTGGCATGTCTGGTCTCTAGTGGCCAGAAATCATTGCTATCTGTCTTTGGATATTTAGATTATTATTCTATTACTCAAAAATATATGCAGTGTGATTTCATAACTATTTTCCTGAGACCTAGTTGCATGTCTAGAGACATTTTTTATGTCCTGAGAATATCATGCTTAGCGAAATCATAGTCACAGTAGATCAGATACATAGGTCATGTATACGTTCATGAAACAATATTAAGGTCCAGCAGCAGATAAAATAGATGTTCATAATTTCTCCTGTGAGCCCTCTGAAGCTTCAGCAATTGTTCTTCAATTGTGTCTGCTACGGAAGTACTTGGCATGCATCCAAGTGAAAACACTTGTTCTAAAAAAAATCTCTTACTCTTTATTTTGGGAATGTATCCTTCCAAAGCCAGACATTGTGTGTGGTTCTGTGTGGACCTCAAATGGTTTGGTATTCTAGTTAGGGAGAACTTTTAGAAAAAATAGGTCAGCAGATGGCCTTTTGGATGTTCATCTGAAAAACTTTAACTGAATTTATTGAACCTCTGAAACATATAGTGCTCCCACCACTTCCAAGTTCCATGTAATTGTCTGGAGTAGTGGGAATGGGCATGGATAGATAGTGTTTGTACAGGTCTCATTACTTTATCAGCATCAGGCTAGTTGCTGCATGATCATGACTACTGCTCCCTAATAGGAATAGCCAACAGTAGCATACTCACCAAATAGCTCTTGTTTTCTTTCCCTTTCTTGATGCATCGATCACTTTTCCCCATCAATGGCATCAACTACATAATAGTAGGATATTCGGGTAGTACCATGAGAAGCCTTTCACATTCTTCTCTAGCCATTTGTGGGGGTATGAGAAATCCTCTCCTTTCCCCCCTGCCCTGATAGAAGCAGTTGGCACTATGTTCCAGCAAATCTCTCTCTAATGATTACTGTGGCATCATTAATGTTGGGTGTTGGTCAAAGTTATCCCCGCTATTTCTAATCCAGGATACACCATATGCCTCAGAAGTCTCAGACATTTGGACGACGCTTGGGCTTCTGAAACGTGATGCACTCTAGGACATCACTAGGGCAAAGCATTGAAACAGTACTTGAGCTGCAGAGTTGCAATGAAGTTTACAGACTTACTGAGCCTCATTTTTCAAGACAGCATGGGGAAGGGTCTTTGAGCCTGAGGAAGGAGGGAACCACAGAAGTTTTGGATGTGCTAGAATGATTTATCAAGACTAATCTGAACCAAAAATAAGGTTCAGAGGTGAAATAAGGTTAGAGCCAGTTCACCTAGTCCCCATACAGTAAACCTCCATAAATTTTGTCTGAATGAACAATACATAAACAATTGCAGTAAATGATAATAAAAACAACAAGAATAATAATGAGCAGTTATATAATATCTTCATCCAAAGATTTCAAACATTCCTATGACATGAGTAAGTATTATTTATCCCCATTTTATGTATGGGGATACTGAAACAGAGAGGTGAAGAGATAAGAGATAACAATTTCAAATGAGGGTGCCTGGAGTTAAGAACATATGCCCATATTTATGCACCTAATTGAAAGTAGTGTCATTTTCACAGATGCACATCTGCAGCTCCCATTGATCTTACTACATAAACATGGACTTTGGTGCATATATTTAGTCACCCAAGTTTGACAACTTTGGCATCAGTGAGTTGTCTTAGGTCACATACAGTCAGTGGCAGACTTGGGAACCCACTCATTAGTCCTTGCTTCCATTCTCCTTCTCTAGCCATTGGCCTCTAAAGCAGCCAAAATCCCCTTGAAATCGTTTTCCATTTGTGTTTTCTCCTGCTGAAATTCTTTCATTTCCAGTCCAGCTGACTCAGTGAGGGACTGAGAACACACTCTAGCTATATAGTTTTTACTTTTATCCTGTATTCGTTTTCATTCTTGAATGAAAATGGATTATAAACAATTTGTGTCTTATCTGTGCTATTTCCAGTGTTATCCCTTAAAATGTTTAACTTGTGACTGTCACTCAGCAGTTGCTTTGCCACTTTATAGCTATTAAAAAGTCCTTGAGATTTCACAGTTGTACATGCTGTGAGGGACAACAGCAATATCACTCATACATGTCTATCAAAATGAGACAGCTCAGGTTTCCAGACATGAATCAGCCTTTCAGAAAATGGCCTTTTGTTTTCTCTTTGCCCTCTGAAGAGAGAGCTACAATAACTATGAAAAGGAAACCAGGCTTTTAAAATATAAATCACCACGGCTCTTCATTCAGCTTTACTGAATCACAGGCCAGCTAGTCAAAAATTGGTGTTTTTATACTGGTACTTTAAATTTTATTATAATGCAGGACTATAATTATAATACTTAGCATTTATACTGTGCTTAACAACTTCAAAGTATGTTACAGGTATTGGCTGTTTTACTCAGTATGTGCATCAGTAGTATGCTCCTTTGAGACACAAAGTAAACTTACTGCCAAATGATCTGTTAATTTTCATGATCAATCATAATTCATAATAATAAGGAAACTGTACAAATCCAACATCTACAGTTTGCACTGGTTTGACCTATTTACATAAATAAGTTAACTAGCAAAACTTTTTCAGTGAGAAATAGCATTTAATAATTTAGCTTCCTCCACTTTCCTTTGGCATTCCATTGAAGATAAGGTGCAGTAAAATGAAAGTACCCTACAAGAATTTTTAGAAATTTACGAAGTCTATACCCATCGAGCTAAGAATTGAGAACCAGAAGCACTCTGCCTTAGCCACTGATTGAGTCTGTGACCTTGGGCAAGTCACCTCCTGTCAAACCCAGTCAACTCAGCTGAAAGCTGAGCAAAACACAAGTGAACTTCTTTGAAAGTTAGTTGCTTCATCAGAACTGACCTTTCCTGAACAAATAAATTACAGCTCATCTGACATTCTGTTACTTACAACATTTAGCTGCAGTAAAGCACGAAGCTAAAAACAGTGAGAATCTATAGAAAAAAGATGCATACTCTGACAAGTCTTGATTAAGATAAACTAATGGCTCACTGGCTTTTTTGAGGTTGAATGTCATTAACACAAAAGCTTTGTCAATTAAGGCCTGACACTTGCCATTTGTAGATATGGACCAAAGGGATCACTGATGCCCTTTGATATGGTAAACTTGGAGAAGTCAAACCATGAAAAGGCATAGTACTCTCCTCTAGCTTCCCACTGAATATTGCTATAGTAATTGAGAAGTACTTTGAGAAGGTTCCAGGATAATCATGCCTGTGTTTGTTATATCAGTTTCCTGAAAATATATCTACATAATAAGTATGATCATTGTTTCCTTGTGAATTTTATATCAGGGTGATCCTGGATCTTCTGCTGCAGGAATTAAGGTAATGTCTTGTTTATAGTGGTCATTTTTTTTTGCAGAATTGTTGTCACTTTATGCCACAACTCTTTTCTCCTCTTCTCCAACCCTGCTTTTTTGTCACTTTCTCTGATCTTGAGTTTGTTTGTTTAATGTTTCAATTAGGGAGAACCTGGAGAATCTGGTCGGCCAGGACAAAAGGTAATTCATGAAAGCGTTCAGTCCTCACAGTTTTTTCCTCACAATTAGACTGACATCAAATCTTGTTTATACAAAACATTAGTACTAGAGCTTCCCTCTTGCACATAAATTGCTTGTTTGGTAATAGCAGTGATTGCAAGATAATGCAATATAACTGATTGCTCAAGATCTATACACATTTTGTTTATGATCATTTTGAGTTTTGAAAAAAACTGTAGTAAGAATGGTTTAAGATTAGCAGCCATGTTAGACTATATCTGTAAATAAAACAAGGAAGGCTTTGTAGCACCTTAGAGACTAACCAGTTTATTTCAGCATAAGCTTTTGTGGACTATAGCCCACTTCATCGGCTGCATAGAATGGAGCAGAAGTAAGATGCAAGTCTTTAATGGAACGGTCAGTTTTGAAACAGAAAAACTTCCAAAACAGACTACAACGAGAAACTGAGGAACTGCAATTAATTTTCAAATTGGACACAATAAACCAAGGGCTTAACAAAACTTGTGAATGGTTCTCTCATTACACTAATTGATTGCATTTCCCTTGTTAATTTACCTTCCATAGGTATTAAATCCTGCCTGACAGATATACATTTCAAAAGATATTTTTTTCTCCTACTGATAACGGCCCATCTAAATTTAACAGCCTCTTAGAATTGGTATGTTAATGTGCAACTTTTATTTTCTCTTTCTTTCTTTCTGTGTGTATAAATGCATCTTACTTCTGTTCCATTCTATGCAGCTGATGAAGTGGGCTATAGCCCACGAAAGCTTATGCTGAAATAAACTGGTTAGTCTCTACAGTGCTACAAAGTCTTCCTTGTTTTATGTAGTAAGAATGACACTGGCTAGAGTGAAAAGTGAGAATTAGACTAACCCACCCACTCATAACTACAGGGCACTTTTTTCCACATTGAAACTTTGCTCTATCTCAGCTGTCGGAAACTAACAAAGAATGGCTCTGCTGTATGAATGTTGACAACTTACCCTTGCATGTTTGACTAAATATTGACCTGCCAATCATAGTATGCTATTAAAACTCATTAAGATGAAATAAATATTGACTCTAGGGCTTGATGGTCTCTTTCACTTGTGCTGGTAGCGAGGAGCTAAACTGCTGGAAGCGGACACAAGCACTGTAAAGTTAGGAGCAAGTAGCTCCACTATGTGTCTTCTCCCTCCCCGCCCTCTCTTCCCACACCAAGAAGCCTTTCCACTGGACACTGTGCAGCCAGAGCTTCCTTGTTTGGGAGGCGGTGTGGTGGAGAAACAGCTGCTCAATATGGCATGATGCCCTCTCGCTTAGGAAATTGCCAATAGGAAGTCAATGGTGCACCAAGCAGCATTGCCTGCTCCCTCCATGCCTTTGATCCTCTTTCCGAGGATGGGATAGGATGCAGGCACAGATGGGAAAGCTAGTCACTGTGTGTCTCCTCAAGGAGCCTGGAGGTGCTGGCAGAACACCAAGAAGAGGTTGGATTTTAACACGGTATTATCCTGGGATGTGTGAAGTAGCAGTTTGACTTCCCTCTGGAGTCTACAGGGTTTCCTGGGAACAACCCTTCACCACCCCCGCCTCTTGTAAAGTAAGAAACCTTTTCCCTATCCCAATAGGGGAACTGGAAATTTTTTCTTCAAGGTACGCTTTGGAGATTTTCCAGTACTCAGGTCAGGGGAAAAGTAAAATCATATACTGTATATAGAGAATATTAGCTATATTCTAAAACTCAGTTCCTTTTTATGGCCATATGGAACTCTGAGAAACCTTTTTTTTTTTTAAAATCTGTAAAAGAAAAAAATTGCAGCTAAGTTTCTCTATTTGACAGTTTTAAATCATAATGATTTGTAACAGACTGTATATGGCTATTATGATATGAAAATTAAATTTGTTAGTAAAGCTCATTTTCAAGCAGGAAAGCTAGTGAAAGCAGTTTTAACTAGTTAACTCTGGAATCATTGCGCATCATGTACAGTACGTTTCTACTTGGATAATAAACTTGAAATGCACTTGAAATGCTTAGATTCATACTCTCATTTGCTGTCTGCCAGGCAGGGAACAACTAGCAGTGATTTATTAGCAAGCTATTGATCTCACTGCCCAATACAATCAGGTTTGATATAATAGATGTAATATAGATAAATAACCAGCAGCCATGAACTCCACATTAATTTAGAGTTTGAAAAGATGATGAGTTTGTCTTTGTGTGGTTGCATGTGATATTATAGAAAGAAAGTGTCAGGCTTTTGTCTCAAACATTTACATTGCCCATACCTTGCCCATTCTCTCTCTACATTTTATAGTTCTCTCTTCACTTACGAGTGAATTGGGCCATGATCCTTAAACGCACTGAGGTCTTCAGCACCTTGCTATACCAGAAGGGTCTGTGCACATTTCCTTGCACTGTCCTTCCAATGAACCTCAGTCTTGACCTACAGTGTACCCACCAGTTTGAGCATCAGGCCACACTTAAGCAATATATTGCTAGTCAGACTAAAGTGAGTGATTGTTTTGTGATGTGGTCTAGTGGCTACTTTGAAATCACAGGACATATTTTATTTGTGATTGTAAGCGAGCGGGCACTCACCCGGCGGCGCCTCCTGCTGGTCGTCTAGGGAATTGGCTCTTTCCAGCCCCTGGAGCGCCCTCTGCCGGGCAGTGTCCCGCGTCTGCTTGGGCCCCTTTTGGGGGAGGGCAGCCCGTAAACAAGCCGCCCTTCGGAGAAGGTTGGCTCTAGCCTGGACTTCCAGTCACAGGCAGCCAGTAAACAGTCTCTCGGAAGGCAGGGGCCTAAGCCTCTGCAAGAAATAGTCTTTAGGGGCTGGCTATAGCCTGGGCGGGGCTCAGGCAGCCAGCAAATAAACAGTCTTTAAGCAGGCTGACTCTGGCCTGGGCTTCTTAGCACAGGCAGCCAGCAAATAAACAGTCTTTAAGAAGGTGGCTTCAGGGCCCCGAGCCCTCGGTTGTCCAGTCCATTTCTGGCTCCTTGGGGTACGTGGCAGCTGGTACTCCAGGCCAGTCGTTCGTTGCAGCGGGATATGCCGCAGCCGGTACTTCAGGCCTGTCGTCCTCTGCAGCGGGGTACACGGCAGCCGGTACTCCGGGCCAGTCATCCTCTGCAGCGGGGTCGGGTGCACCACTCCGGTAGGAGTCCCCTTGGGTTGGCAGCCAGCCAGGCAGAGGCTCCTTCCCCTTCCCTGGTTACCCCCATTCTGGGCTGCGGGGCTCGCCTTTTGTACTTCCGATCCCGCCCCGTACTTCCAGGGAGGGGGGAGGGGCGGCCTTGGCTCCACCATCCAAGGTGTGTCTCTGGCTCCCTCGCCCTCCCACTCGGAGGGGGCCCACTTGGGCCCACTACAGTGATGTGAATATAATACTGTAAATAAAAATAGTATCTTATTGAAGTGAGATGGGCCAAAGTTTTAACGAGTAGATGCTGAGGTTCATAATCACTTATATTTACATATCTGTCAACGGAATGTGCAAACAATTAGGTTATTACTCATGAAATATCTGTTTGCATGCACAATTAACCGGTTTCTTGCACAAATGCCCTTCTGCTTCTGGTCTTCAAAAATTTGACCTTGTGAGAAAAATTCTCCTCTCCAATCCACAGTAAAGGTATTTTATTCACTGCAGTGCAGATCTCTGTTGTGTAGTCTGAAATCCATCCTACTTGGAACTCCAACTCACACCTATCTGAGTTCAGTATGTAGAACAAGTGCAGAATGTGCGATAGAGGTCTAAACTGCCATGAATAAAAGACCTGTATTGTGGATCAAAGGGTAATTTTGCTTTATTTTTACTTCCCTGTGAATAGAGAATATGGGCTAAATCCTATAGTTTTTACTCAGACAAAAAATCCCATTGCAGACAATGTGAGCTTTTCTTGAATAAGGACTAAGTATAAAAAGAGGGTTTGACCATTCTTATATATATACTTAGTACATACAGCTTAATGGATAAATACATATCCATCTATATTTACATATCACACTTTAAATAAGATTCAATATTTGAGTATAAGTATAATGAAGACACAAAACACTAGCAATGAGAAACGTTTATATAGGTATAAACTGGCAAATGTCCATTTCCCAAACTATTGTTGTTTCCTATTATGAGGATACCTTTGGAATGTACATCTATTGTTACAGCACCCAATGGGAGTGTTCTCTGATTACACACCAAGAATGGGATCCTCCATTAGTATTCACTAGAATAGATGCATGTGGAAACCCACTGAGGTTCCAGATCTCGGTGTAGAATTGGAGCCTTAGTCTTTACTCATGAAAAAACTCCCATTGTGCACCATAAATAAAATAATAATAAAGGACAGAGCGAAGACATCACGTTTTGGTCCATGTTGTGCATTTATTAATGTATCTATTCATATGTGAGGATATTGCAATGAAATGTGTGTGGATGTATGAAAAAAGGATAGGTGTGCCATATACATTATAGATGTAGCCACTACATTATATGTGTTCTATAACAGCTTAGAATATTTGACTGCTTTAGTTTGATAGACTGGAGTTTGTATTCCGTTTTTGTTTGTCCTTGGAATCATTTAATCTCATAAATCATATCAAACTTATAGTTTGAAAAAAGTTAAGGAATGGAAATATTGTCCATTCTACTACAAGGAACTTCATAACAGAAAACTAGTAATTGGAGTGTGTTTTTAATCTTGCCTTGAAGAGTACATTTTAATCACTTTAGTTAGATTATTTAGAATTTGAGTTCTCCAAGGCAGGGACTGTCTTTTTATTATATGTGTGTTAAGTGCCTAGTACAATGAGGTCCTGAGCCCTGATTGTGGACTGTGTATGCCATGGCAATACAAATAAAGTAATAATAAAAGATCTATTCATTATAATGATTAACATTTATATTTAGAAGTGAATTTTACTTATTTTAAAACAGGAGAAAAAGTCATGTCCACTTCAATGACAGTAATTGACAGATTATAGTATCAATATATATTTTTTCACTAGCATATATGACTCTTCATGCAAGGAAAAAAAAAAGGCAGAGTAGAATTTTTGGGCTAATACTATATCAAGAGTGAATGTAATACATCCTGTTCATAGAATTGCTTTTTAGACAGGAGAAATAGCCCAGTTTCTGTTACACAATGGTAGGCACTATATCAACTACTAATAGCATCTGCTGAAAATGATATCCTGTTCTCCATTCCTTTATTGTATTTCATGTTTAAAATTTCCAAAGTGGATTGTAATTTTCAGCTTCAGTCAGAAAGATTTGTTAAAATTCTGGAATGACTGAAATCTAAAAGGAAGCTGGTTTTTGATCCTCCTAAAATGTTTGGCAACGTTTGGCAAATCAGTTTTCAGATCAACTATTCTTTTTTTGGTTTTGTTGTGGCAGATGGTAAATTTGCTAGAAGTTCTTCAAGTATGTTTTAATACTATTACCTAAAAATATAGTTAAATTGATTATGTAAGCAGAGGAATTTGTGTGTGCTTGTAATCTCCATGCACTGGCCCAAACCACAAAATTCAGATCTGGATTTTTCTAAAGTTCGGGAATGGATTAATCTAGAGTTTAGTTAAACCCGTTATAGGTAGGGACCAGCTATAAAGTTTGGAGCTGATCTTCCCTGTAGTGAAGGGATGTTCAGATCCTGGGGTTTGGTTCAGGACCATCTCTATTATAACCGGAAATCTACTGCCTGTCTAATTGTTTTGTCCTTGAAATAAAAAGTATTACATCCATTATATTCCTAAAGCCCTTGATTTTTGGTGTTCATTATTTTCCTTCTCCTAAGAGGAGATAGTTGAAATGGTGCTGAAATTAACATCTTAAGATGATTTTATATGTGTAAATGTTGTGCTTGTCCTTCTCTCCCATAGAAGAATATCAACTTCATTCCAAAATGAATGTGTTCAGTCTTCAAATCATGTTACATATTTTTTTTCTTGAAAGTAGTGGATTTTGTTCTTTTTTTATTTCAGTGCTAAATAAGCAAGGTATTTATTAGGAGAAATAGTTCTAGTTTATTTACTCATGGTACTTTGTGGTGTTGTGGATGTGTACGTGTGTGTGCATTTGCTCTGAAATGTGGACAGGGTTGGTGAAAATGGTCGTTAATTGTAATTGAGTAATCCCCCTGAACATGTACAAATTAAATTAAGATTTTTTTAGTCACATTTGTAGCTAAACTGGAAAGTTACCCAGCACCCTATACAGCCAGTAGCTGAATAGGGGATAGAATTAAATATCTGCAATTGCAGATTTGCAGAATTTTTGCAAATGCAGTAAATGTCAGTATTCATATTATTTAATTAATACTGTTTATTCCCTCTCCTTTTAATAAAAATACTGGCCAGAATGTTCATCTGTGCATCTAGTTAAGCTCCTAAATCCACAGGAAATGTTTAGGTCCTTAAATGTAGATTTAGGGGACTAAATTTAGGCATTCAGTTTAAACATTTTAGTCATGCTTCTAGGTTAGCAAGACCTTTAATGTACATTGTGTTGGCCTGAATATCAGTGATCCCTGAAATGAATAGCAATCACATATAGAGTGTGTGATCTCATACTATACCTAGTTGTTTTCTGGATACCAATTATAAATGAATATTGTTCTGTAATGTTATGTAATTTTCCTGTGTAGGGTGAACCAGGTCTTCCTGGGCTTCCTGGACTCCCTGGGATAAAGGTAAATAAAACCATAATATCTGTAAGTGGTACTTACATCTTCCTAAACATTTTTTATTTTAAAATGGATTTTGTCACATGAAGGTCTCACACAGAAAATTCATATACCTATGAATGAATGAACAATATGCCTTACACTTTAATGTGCAGTAAAATGCAACCTTACTTTGGAAAAAAAATCCCTGAACTACTTTAAAAATAATGTCTGTTACATTTGTATTTAATTCAGGAGGCTTGTCATCAGTGTTTGTTTGCAGTTTAATGAGTATTTGCCAGTAATGATAGCTTACAGAACCTGCAAAGCTAACAGCCAAAGAGCTGTCTTCATTATTCACAAATTGTGGAGAACCAGCTATGAGCAAAAATAGTCTCTGCTTTCATTGCTTATTAGTAATTTCCACTGACAAGTCAAAATATTTGAATAAGAAGACTTTATCCACAGTCAGACAATCTGTGGACCAATAACTCGTTTATCTGCTGACTTCCAGTCTGCCTGTTATCTTTAGGAAAATTATTATAAAAGACATGCAGTCAGCTCAGCCCTGGCATAAGTGTTGCACTGGGAGTTGCTGCCAATTATACTGGAACTCAGTTTGATTCATACTGTATTATACTATAAAAAGTGAGCAGATTTAAATGTTATGAATGAGAGCTGACTGGGTTGATTGCTTCTCTTTCATGGCAGAGGTTATTCTTTCAGACAACAAAACCTCTTAGAATTTCCTTATATTCCATTTTCAGCATGGGCCTGTGAACAGCTGATGTAGAGCTTTTATTTTCTCCCCATTGAATAGAGGGGATGAAATCCTGCCTCCATCGAAGTAAAAACTCCCTTGCCTTCAGTGGGACCAGGCTTTCCTTCAAAGTGTATAACATTTGCAGTAGCTTTCTCGGTGACAGTTGTCAAGTGCCATGATGTTTTAACTTAGTGTCCATTTTTCATTTGTGGAAAATTATAAGAGGAATTGATTGGACATCTTACACATGCCAAGAGCATGTGTGCTCACTGTAAAATATAGACTTGTGTCTTAATATTGAAAGGTACAGGAGATAGAAATTGTTAGGTCCTGTCTGTTCCATAAGAACGAACCATGGTTTAACTGTGTTGTGAAACATCATGTTGTAAATGGATCCTTCAGAATGGTTACATTTGTAGCGTAGATGGGACCTTAATATACATAAAGAAATGCTTTTAGTCATTATTATCTCTATGTACTTTGGAAAGTCAGTATAGAAATAACATTTACTTTGTGATATGTCCACAATATAGTTCAGTTGGAGGCCACTGCCAGCAGATTAAGAGCAATTATCAAAGATGGCTTTGGCACTGAAAAACCTAATATTATGAGGTAACCAAGCCAGAAGATCTTGTTTTAGTAACATCTCCTGGAGGCTAGCAGAACGAGCACTTTTGAGATAGTTCCCATTGCAACACATACACCTTAATGAGGAGAAAGATGAACCTCCCTGGAAAAAATCAGAATTGCATCTCCTAGTATGGATTCAGTTCCTAGAAAGGAATTTTCTTTTTTTTAGATTTCTTAAGGGGACCATCCACAATAACAAATTCTCTTTCAAGCACCCATTGACTTGTGGTTATTGATACTATACTATGACAGGTAATCTGCCAAGACTCCAGTGACTGTCGCTGACAGCTGGACCCCCAAAAAATCTAAAACTAATTTAAACGTGTCTAATTGAACATTTAATGTATAGCAAGCTGGGGTGTGAATCTACAGGTCTGCAGCCTGCCCTGCATTAACTGTGTGGACCCTGCTATGGTACACTAAAAATTCCCTAGTGCACTTTATATACCACTGTTTCAAATTTATGAGAAAGCAGTCCCCTTCAGCCTTTATTTGTGCTTTTGTCTCCTCACATACTATTTTGGGGGTGATGGCAGCACAAAGAGGGTAGTAGATGGGTCCACTTGAGAGAGAAAAGATTTAATGATGTGAGAAATGGGTGGAGCATGAACTTCTGGATAGTGTGGAATAGATGTTTTCCAGCATTGAGCCTCTAGGATGCTGCTGACTTCTGCTGGAACAGTGCAGGGTTAAGTGGTAAAATTCAGATCTGCCACATGAGAGGTCAAGGTTCAATTCCCAGACAGTTCAGAACTGAACTCTAGGGGTTCAGATAGTATGATATAAGGATCTATATAGAACAGACCAGGGCCTGGTGGTGAAAAGCCAATCTGGATATTTGTGGCATTGTTTGAGATGCCTTTGAATGCTGTTTCACTGGGAAGCCTGCAGACAGCCATTACCACCTCAAAGATGGGCAGCAGTGGTAGGACAGGTACTGGCATTGTATCTAAAATGCACAGATTCTTATGGAGCATTGGATGCCATTTAAAGTTGTATTCCCTGACCAAACCACTCAGGGGAGCATGGCACTATGTAACCTATCAGTGGAAAACTGAATCCCCAAGAGAGGATCAAGAGAACATTAAGTGATAGGAAGCTACCCTGTGTGGCAGGGTGCTGGCCAGGAGTGCCTGAGCCAGCCCTGCGGGCCCTTTAAGAGGAAGGAAAGCCTTTGCAAACCTCCCTGCAGGAGAAGCCTAATCAGCCACCTGGGCTGCAGAGGGATCAGCCTGATGGGCTGCACCTGGCAGCCTCTCCAGGGGGATAAAAGCCTGCCAGGCAGGAAGCCCAGGGAGGTGGTGTGGTGGTGTGTAGAGGAGCTAAACTGTAGAGCTGTGTATAGTAGGTGGTGGGGTTGCATAAGCTGCACTGTGAATAAAGAGCACTGGTGAGCCACAGAAGAGTCTCCTGCCTGTTTGTGATGTGGGCGCGAGAAGGCGATCTGTTACACCTGGATGAGCTAGTCAAGTGACTGAAGAAATAATCAAGGTACATGTATATTGCCGTTTATCAAATTTACAGTAACATGACCCACATCAGTGTATATTACGGAGAAGAATGCAGATGACTGAAGAGCATGTTGGCCGTTCTGTTGTGTTCCAAATCCCCTTGAAATTGACTGGTACAAAATGATACTGGCATATGAGAAGCAGGGCAGGGGAACCTTTCTCTTGTGCCACCAAATTCTAAGAACGCTTCATTTCATGTCTTCCATTCTTATAAATCTGATGAAGAAGAGAAGTACACAACACCTATGCATTCTCATGTTTTATGGATGTCATGAGGTATAACCTCTTCTGTTCCTTAAATGTATCATTTAATCTAAAATTCTTCTCAGCTAATCTCCTCTGAACCTGTCCACTGTGGCAGGCTGTATAATGAAACACAGTATGCAACTGTAAATATCAAGTACACTGTTTATGGTATAACTTTGATAGCAATCTTTGTGTAAACTGTGTAAACTCAAAGGTCATTTCTATCAGTGAAGCCATACCTTTCAAGCTGCCTCTTATCTTTCTTGTGCTGGATGTGTTACATTTGTAAAGGGATCCATAAGATATTTTGGAAAGAGTAGCCAAAGTCACTTACAACATTAATAAGTATCAGTCAACATAAAAGTTTCAGCTTCATAATGTGCAATTAAGCAGCAGTTCAGTATAACTTCCAGATAGCCAGTCAGAGGTTGGTTGAACATGATTTCAATCTGAATGTGTGGCAGCATCTGTAAAGCACATTAGTATCTTGTGTGAATTCAGTATATGTCACAAAGACATTAATTATATTCCTTGTCTCATTCACTATATTCATACGGATGTTTTGGGAGGGCTTCCTGATCTCTTTCATCCCTTTCATTATCAACCAGTGCCACAGAGAGTACAGAACTTCAATCAGTTATTTCCAAGACTGTGATGAAGCCAGCTGTGACATATTGTAGAAACTTTTCTTGACCACCTGTTGCCGTTTAGGAATGGCTGGAAACTTAATGAGCGACTGAATGTTTTCCACCATGTCATTTGGGAAAATGAGTAAAGCACATAAACACAGAATACTGACTCATCTCTGTGACATCTCATGTTAGCCTTTAGTAAGATTACTGATGCCAAAAGGATGCAGAATACTTTCAGTACGACAAAAATGTAGTAGCTTTGTTTTATCCTACTCTTCAAGATGTCATATAAAGTGCATATAAAATGGCTACCCATTGAAATTGGAGGCATTTGTAATTTCATTCATTTGTGATCACTAGACCTTCTCTCAAGGTATTATATTGGCCTTGTTCAATTTTGTGGCATTTAATCAATACAGTCATTAAATTTTACATCATCCTGGCTTACCCTTTACCAGAAGATGAGCTGTTTGCAATAGTTGACTAAATATAGTATATTATGCACGAACAGGCTTTCCATCAATAAACCCAATCTGTCTTCTTGTGCCTCTCATTTTATGAGATAAATACTTGGGCAAATCTTGAGGTCTCAGCTGAGTTTTTAATCAGCTCTTCTACAAACAAACTCTCATTGACGGATTGGGCTTCTCTGTCCTACTTGTTTCGTGATGGGGAGAGACCTACATAAGAATTTGCTCTATTCTAAACTCTGAGAGAGACTATGGAGCTACCAAAACTCAGTCACCTACATCTTTCTACATAGTTCCTTATATAGGCCAGGTGATTTAGATCCAAACCAACATACTCTGTTCCCAGCTACATGACATCATTAGAAATTTTGCCTAAATAAGAATTCAGTAAAAACTGGTTAAGGACGTCAGAATCTGTCCTATGTTTGCTTTTTCTAACCTTCATTTATGTTTTGTATTTGAATTTCCTTTTTTCTCTCTCAGCATATCCCAGGATCTTGTTTCTTGCTTGCACAGTAGAATTTGGTGGCCTAAGAATCATGTTAGAAATACTTAAAACTTTTCAGAACCAAAGTTTTAAGTTCTGGAAGACTCAAATAAACTTTGCAAACAATAGAAAAGGGACTTCTATGCAGACAAAACTTTAAAAACGAAAGCCAAAATTTTCAAATCTGGGTGCCTAGAGTTAGGATCCTAAATCCCTTAATTAGATGCTATGGAGTCTTGCCATGGAGATACTTTCGCTGCATTCTTTTTTCCTTTGGCCTGGTCTGTTTAGTCCTTGCTCTGTTTTCTGGAATCTGATGGGTTTCCAAGGCATAGTAGATCCTTTGCCTGGTTCTCTTTGGAGAGGAATCCACAAGCCATTCTTCAGTTCTTTCTTTCTCTCTTTTAAAAAATTCACAACAGGTCTTACATTTTCCATGGTATCCTCTTTACTGGGAAGAAAGGAAATTGTATATCTCTGCTTCCATTCCTCGTATGCGTTGCTGCCAAGCGTAAACTCTTATTAGTTCTAGAGACCATCATTCCAAAAATTCTTTCTTTCTGGTCAAAAATCAGAAAAAAGATCAGAGCTAGATCTTGAACCCCTCTAAACAGGGCAGTTCACCTTGTGACTGGCATCTAAATACAAATCCTTTGATTTTCAGAAGTGCTGAACATCTCACTGAAGACACTGAAAGCTGGAGAAATGTAACTCCAAACTATCTTTTGTGAACACTTGCACAGCTTCCTAATATACATGTGCCCACATTCGAAATCCCTGGTGAAATACACAGGTTGGTTAACTCCTACTCTTTCCTCATCCAAATAATGATGTCCTAGGGGTAGGTTTTTCTCTGGGAGGAGAAAAAATAGATCGTGCATGCAGGTCAAATGTTGGAGAGTAGAGTTCAATGAACTGTTTGTTGTGATAAAAATGGTCAGTGGCAGGAAATAATATCAGGAGGGTTTATACTGGTTGTTACATTGATGTATAAACCTGCTTTCAAAAGTAGGTACATAGAATTACATGTACAAAATTAATACACAGTTGTACATCTAATTTGAATATGCAATTACCAGAATTGCAATAGAAGCATAAATCAGGTAGTTAGATCCACAGAAAGTAGTTACACAACTAAGTACATTTGCATGCCCACTCACCTAATTTCCTTATGTCATTATGGCAATTGCACAAATTAGGCATGTAATTGCCCATACCTAATTTTGAAAATCAAACCCAGAATATGAACTCATCATTGACAATGGACTGTGAATAAACGACTAACTGTTGCAGGTGGCAAAAGCATTTACTATGGCATTCCTCAGGATTTATGCAATTCTTTGTAATCCATCAGAAACAATATCCTCTAAAATTTCTAAATCCACAAAAGCCAGGATTTCTTTCCTGGAAAAGGTAACAAAGAGTCCTGTGGCACCTTAAAGACTAACTATAAAGTTTAGAAGCATAAACTTTCGTGGGCTTATACCCACTTCGTCGGATGCAAGCAGTGGGTATTAGCCCACGAAAGCTTATGCTTCTATACTTTATAGTTAGTCTTTAAGGTGCCACAGGACTCTTTGTTACCTCTGCTGTTCCAGACTAACACGGCTACCTCTCTGATTCTTTCCTGGAAAAGACACTAATGTACTAGGGAAGTGAGAAAAGGGTAAAACATAAGTAACTGAAACACAGGATGTGAATTCTGTTTCCCCAAAAGCTGTTAGAGGTTAAAAGATTGATTTGGTAGAGGGAAGCTGTTGTACAGTGTCTTTTAATTTGCTTCTTTGTGCTGGATAAAGTCAGTCCAAATTTAGAATCCAGTTGAGTAATCTGAGAGTTCAATTAGCAGACCAATGTATTCAGAAATCAGGGATTTTATCAGACATAATGGAGGCCTCAAATTAGTAAACTGAAAACACTCTCATGATGTAATGCCACCATAGAAATACTTTCTTGATTTTAGATTGTCATAAATGAGTAAAAACAGTTGCAGTTCATTTTTAATATTAGCAACAAAAGCCCCTTAAATTTATCATCTAACTTTGGTTCTAAAGGAAAACAATTTTTTTGGACAGACTGTAGAGTCCCATTCTTTTCTTCTGATAATTTAGCAGATCAATCATTGCAAAAGTTGGCTGCCTTTAGAAAAAAACAAGGTTCTTATTACAACAAATGTTTTTACTGTAATCCTCAAAAGCAGGTATCATGCTGACTTGAATTCTAATTAGCCTTTAAATAAGATGTATTCTGTATGACTAATGCATGCAGAATCATGACACATTAGTCAGAATTATTGCTGATACTTTTTAGCACCCTTGCAAATCAGCACATATTTTTCAAGCACCACTGCACTTTTTGTAAAATGAAAATTGGACTCACTAAAAGGCAATAAATGTTGTAGAAAGCAGACTCTGGTTGTAAGCTGAAGTTTTGGGTTTTTAGGCAGGTTAAAGAATAATACATTTTGCCTCTAACGAATCATAAAAACTGAACAAATGGTCATAAATACAAAACCAGAGAGATTTTTTTCAAGTTAAGAAGTTGATTAGGCGACTGGGTTGATCAGAAAGTCAAAATACGGTTTCATGGGTGATGAGGGAGCTGGGGAGCCTGTGCAACGGGGCACCTAAGGAGCCAATTCTGAATTAGGATCAGAAATCGAAACAAAGCTCTAAGAAAACCTGGAACATTGTTTATGGGGTTTCCCTTTACCCCCCTTCATTTCCTTACTCTAAGTTAACTATTGTAATCCTGAGAGCAAAATAGAAACTAAAAGACGCCAGTGTCTGAGAATCAACCAAGGAGGCAGTGGCTCAAATTCAGGTCTGATGTACTTCATTGCTTTCATTGAATTTGCTTTATTTTGCTCTTTTTAATCTCAGTCTGCCGATATATTTCTTAATAGCATGAAGTAAGGAATACAGCTCATTGTTTCTATTTTAAATATGCCTAGGCAAGAGTCATGAGAGTCTTTAAGGGCTGGCACATCCATATGTATATGAGGGGCTAACATGCATCTGTTAGACTGGATAAAATGAGGACATTTCAGTTTGCACAGTCCATAGCTCTCCCTGCTAATAGGAGCACAAATGAAAGAGGGCATAGAAAAATGGATTATATGCCCCTTTTGCAGTGGGCTGTCATGGGACTGGGGCTCTGCAATGTGCATGGGAGGTGTATGTTGCTGAACAAAAGGCTGGTGGGTAGTGGAGAATCTATTGTAGGCAACCACCAACAGAGAACTCCAAAACATATAACTACAGAGGTTCATGCTGGGAACTATACTAACTTTAACAAGGGATTTGCAATAAAGAGCTGTGGTGGTAGAATGAGTGGTTTGACAAATGAGGACAAGTGCTTGGCAGGTTTGGCTGGGGATCTGTAAGGCTGAAGCCTCTATTCCTTGGAGATTCCTGCTGTAAATGTCCTTTGCCCTCCCACTTCCATGTAACTACCATAAATACTTCAGAGCGAGGAATTTTTGATTACTATAACACAGCTTCACGTGATGTTCTGGGAGGGTCTTTGCCCTGACAAGATTTTTTTCAATGGCAATTACAATACTTTTAAATTCCCTGATAATATAATTTCTGCATCACTGACTGCTGGAGGTCAAAAATATACAATATTGTTGTGGCTACATTGGTCCCAGGTTATTAGAGAGACAAGGTGGGTGAGGTAATATATTTTACTGGACCAACTTTTGTTGGTGAGAGAGACAAGCTTTCAAGCTTAAGCGTCTCTCTCACCAACAGAAGGCAATCAAAGGTGTCAGCAAATGTTTATAAAGTTGTCAGACTTTTTAGTACGCTTTTTGTTTCAAAAGTTCAATTTATTTGAGCATACATAGTTCTGACTGAGAGAGAAATTATGTCAATAAAACATTAATGATAAAAACAAAACCCTACTTACACCTTTACAACAAAATGTGTACTACTTACCTACAGTTGTATACATAAATATACAACTGTAGGTAATGTAATATATAATTACATTATGTATACAACTGTAGGTTATGTAATACATAAATATTTAGTTTATGGATTATTCTAAGCAGCATATTTATATTCTTTTTAAAATCCATATGCTATAGAAATATATTCTAGGCAGAGTAGACCTATTTGTCCTCTTTACTGGGAAGAAAGGAAATTGTATATCTCAGCTTCCATTTCTTGTATGCGTTGCTGCCAATGTTAAATAATTATGTTGATCTGCTTATGAACTGTGAGGTGAAGACCCAACCTAAGTCAGTAAGTGGTTAGAAACTACTGCTAATAAGTTGCAGTGTAAATCCTTCAACAAATTAATGGTGATTAAAATGCTGTTAGCACAACAGGTGACGTTTTCACCATTAGGGGGCTAAAAACAAAGTATAAATTTTCACAGCTATGGCAAGTGAGATACCCACAGCAAATGGTGTTACTCCTACCCTTAGCCTCTCATATTAAAGCTTGTTTCCACTTCCTCCCACAAAAGTTTCGATAAAAGTGAAACAGCCACTGAAGAATTTGTTGAATTCTACTTTTTTAAATGAAGATTATTGTCTTCAAAAAAGTTGAACATCATTACAAGCTTCCCTATTGCTGAATCTGAAAGTCCTTTTAAGTATAAAATATTAGCTAAATATCTATCTAGCTTACATTCTGTTAGATGTCTAACACACCATTGTCTTAATGGACTAACACATTTTTTTCATTTTGATGTCCTTTGTTTACCTGAGTGGGAGCTAAAATAATCACTAACAAGGTTTGCAAAAAGTAATACTAACAAGGTTTGCAAAAAGTATCTTTGTAATTTGTTATTTGCCAAGATAGCAACTCTGCATTGCATGAACACTCATAGGGTATGGCTAGACTATAGATTATAGCGCGTTTTTTTGTAGCGCTTCCCAATTAAGCGCAATAGGTATCGCGCTAGAGCCTGTGCAGATTGAAACCCTGTAGCGCTAAAGAATCTATACATTTCTAGCGCTTCTGGCGGCAGTGACAGTAGCGGAATAGGGCAGGTATCCCAGCAATCAGCTGGGTGCAACCTGCTTTGGTGATGGGGAAACTGGGAACGTGTGCATAGGGACAGAACTTCAGGCTGTCAGTTCTGCAAACATTTCCAGGGGTTATTCGGGGTTTCTCAAACTGGGGGTCAGCGACCCCCCGGGGGGTCGCGACGCGCTCCCGGGGGGTCGTGAGCTCCTGCCACCACAACTTGCAGCGACGGGCCGGGGTGCCGGCGTGCAGCTAGCCGCCTGGCCGCGGCAGGGATCGGGGTGGGGAAACGGCAGCCCTGCCCGCAGCGGCGGGGACATGGGACAGCGGCTGGGAGCGTGGCAGGCCTGCCGCTGGCAGCCGCGGGGAACCAGCAGCCCTGCCTGCAGCAGCGGGGACCCGGCAGCCCGCCCGCAGCCCTGCCCGCAGCGGCGGGGACCCGGGACAGAGGCTGGGAGCGCGGCAGGCCTGCCGCTGGCAGCTGCGGGGAACTGGCAGCCCTGCTGCCCGCAGTGGCAGGGGACATGGCGGCCCGCCAGCAGCGGTGGGCCGGTTTTTCTAATTACAAAGGGAATGTGGGGGAGGGTCTGACATGGGGTCACCTGAGGACGCGACAGAAGAGTTTTAAATGCTGGCCAGAGAGGCTCTAATGGGAATTCTGGGCCAGGATGCAGGAGGCTGGAGGCTCATTAACACACAATGGGTGGTCACATTTGCACCTGTGTGCTACAGCGCTAGCGCTAAAAGCCTTCTGCTTCTCGAAAAGGAGGTTTAATAGCGCTTTAAACAGTGAGTACATGCGCAAAATCTCACTTTGAAGTGTGTATGGTATGAAAATTATAGCGCTACTGGAGGGTTTTAGCGCTGCAAAGCGCCAGTCTAACCCTGCCCATAGGAAAAACAGAGGCATGGATTATTGTTTCTGGTGGTTTGATGTGATCGCATTTAACCAAGTAACAAGTGTAAACTCCTCAGGCCTTAACATGGATTCACAGACAGTCCCCTGAGGCATTCTGAAGTATCTTGACACCCAGGCAAGCTTGACACTGTGATAGATGATCATTTTACACCAAAGATCACAACATATTCAGGAATCAGAGAGGTAGCCGTGTTAGTCTGGAATAGCAGAGGTAACAAAAGTCCTGTGGCACCTTAAAGACTAACTATAAAGTTTTGAAGCATAAGCTTTCGTGGGCTAATACCCACTTCGTCGGATGCAAGCCGACATATTCAGGTTCTTCCCAAACGACCAGTTACTTACCCCAGGTCAATTTGCATCTTAGATCTCACACCACAGACAACACTTGTAGACAAACCTCTAGTCAATTAATTAAGGGTTTATTATCTGATGCCATGTCAACACCACCACTTATGTCAGCAAAATTTGTCACTCAGAGGCATGAAAAAAACACTTCCCTGAGCAACATCAGGTTTGCCAGCACAAGTGGTAGTGTGCACAACAATGTGTCAGCAGCAGAGCTTCTCCCACCAACATAGCTATCTCCACTCCTTGGCTGCTGGTTTAATTATGTCAATGTGAGAGTTCTCTTCCGACGGCATAGAGAAGCTATACGAGAGATCTTACAGCGGCTCAGCTGCCTTGTAGGTCTCTAGTGTAGACATAGCCTAATAAGAAAAAGAAATGAGAGTTTATACAGTTGGAACAGGTAAACATACACACGCACACAAGTGGCAGTTCTAGGTTTCAGAGCTGCTGAAATATGTCATCTCTATAAGTCCTTTAGGGCTAACTCAGGTTAATCCTGGGGAATCTCTTGCTTCTGTTTAGGAATCTAGAGTCTTAGTCTGAATTCCATAAAAAAGACTAAGTTCTTCTGGCCAGGAATTTTTATCCTCATCTGTCTAGAGGCCAAGCCAATGGGATGAGCACTTCTGCATGTCCCGCTCTTCATGGTTGTGCTGGGAGCAATCAACAAATGTCTTCCTCTTTGATGGCTTACAAGGACCCATTTGGAGTCAATAGGCCTTTGTGATGGGCTGGAAATAGCCCTCCTCATGGGCGGAAACCAGTATTTCACTTGTTGATGTTTCTTTCTTGGCTGGATTTACAGTTTCAGAGTGAACATTTGTACATTACAGAACAAACACTTCAATATTACCTGGGTGAGAGATCTTATAAGTGAGATTAATGGACACGGCAATTTACAAGTATTTCTTAAAGTCTAAACACATTACTGGTACATGTCTAATACCTATTTTAGCAATACTAACACACAGGTGAGTCAGACTGGTTTCCAGCTACGCATTTGATAGTGTTCACTTGAGGCTTTGGGACCTTGGTATGAACTGGCATCTGGTCTGCCAGCATCACAGATAACAACGAATGATACGGGTCCTTTTGCATAATGGAAGTAATTAATAATTTTTGGGCTGCCTCTTGATATCAAGTAAACTGGTGGAACTTGCCTCAATCCCTGCAGATCAATAATGTCTTGGTCAGCGATGCAAGTTGAATTTAGTTTTTGAGGATGCATTTTAAACAGAATAGCACAAGGGCAAATATGATTAATCATCTATGATGACATTAACTCCAGTTTAGAGGGTCTATTTGAGCCTTTCATGTGGGCCCCAGTAGGGGTAGAAGGCTTGGCAGAATGCTCTGCACTGGGGTGAAGTTTGCACCTATCTTACCTACTAGAAAAATTCTTTGCTAAACTAAAATAGATTAGTGTGTGAGACAGCAGGTACTGCAAATCCCAGTGGCCTTATGTTCTTGCATTAAAGAGTGCTGCATCCCACAGCAGTTAGAGCCTGATTCTCATCTCACTTAACCAGTGCAGTTCAGAAGTAACTGCAATGAAGTCAATTGTTATACCAGTGTAAAAGATCTGTGCAAGTGTGATCAGAATCCAACCCTTGCTGTTGTATTCCTGTGGCAATATGCTGAGTTAGATTTTTACTGTCAGGTATTATTAGGGCCAGTGTAGGGTTTTTTGCAGCCCTAGGCAGTGGCGGCATTTCAGCGGTAGCTCGCACGGTAGCCAATAGGTTCAGTGGACATAACTAGAAGCGCATTGTGGCTGTGAGAGCTACCGCTGAAATGCTGCCGAAACCACCAAAATGCCACCCTCAAAAACCGGTGTTGCCCTAGGCAACGGCCTAGGTCACTTAGTGCTTGCACTGGCCCTGGGAATTTTTAAAAAATCATAGCCCTTGATTTTCTAGCCATAATCCCGTATGGCTTCTGTGATATGTCTGCACCATGGACTAATCAAAATGATTTTCTCTTTCCTCTGCACTGCAGTGTACATTACTGAGATAAAAAAAAGTACGTGAACATGCGTAGATGTGGCACTGAGCATATCAACCTACATATTTTTGAGGGCAACAAAAAAAATTTCTATTTAAAATGGTAGACTACCCCCGCACACCAGCAGTTTGCATCAATGATATTATTACATTGAGAAATGTAGTTTTGGTTATCACAGAAACAAGCTGAGGTGACTTATCATCCAGGAACACTAACAGATGTGGGCTTTTTTCTGAACATAAGAAAAAGTAAAAGACAAAAGAATAATTCTATGAACATATGATTTGCCAAACATACTCCTAGCTGTGGTCCAAAAGCAATCATAGTAGGTGCCAGAATTCTGGCTGGCAGAAGGCCCATCCAGACCTTCCCTGAACCCCCTTATAAGGACAAATAAAGCACTCAGATGGATTGTATTTAGGGATCATTCCCAGGTCAGGATTATAGTTCTGTATGTATACAGATCAATGCCTCACCCTTGTGCCTTGCTCCAGAAGGAAGGTAAGAATATGATGGACTGAGCTTTCCAGATAAAGGGCAAAAGTTGAATCCTTTTATTTACTTTGATTTTTCCACTACACCTATCCAAGGCCCAAGGATATTACTCAATTTATAGAAAACTATTTTGATAAAATATTAAAGCAGGTCTCGATGCAAATCCTGCACTCTCAGATCATGGAAGTAAAATCACAGGCCTCTTACAATATCCTCCACTTTTTCTGGTACAAAGCACCTGTAGAGTAATCTCGCTCCATGTTTTGGGGGGTTGGGAGAAACTGGGATTGCAGCGGAAATATTTGGCCTACACTCCTTTTACAGTAAATGAAGTTTCTGGTATGAGCCTATGTGCAAAGCTCTGCCAGAATTCAACCCCAAAGCTTTGCATTAAGATCTGTGGATAACATTTCTAAGCCTGGCCACTGATAGAAAGAAATTGGGTCAGTACTTGTTTCTTCCCCTATAAATCATAATTAACAGCTCAATTAATAAATCTGCCAGGCTGACTAGGTGATAGTATGTGTTGGTGTGCTGTAAAATATTTTTGAGCTGTCAAATTCCTTCCTAATTTTAAAATAAATTATTAAAATTCCATGGCTGTTGAAGGGAAGTGCTTTCCTTCCCCCCTCCCCCCCATTAAAAGGGAATGCCTCCTTCCACAATGAATACCTGAAGGTTACTCTGATTGGTGTGTACTAACACAATTGCATTACAAAGACAGCATGTGACCTATAGGATTATTTTTATTGTTATAACATGCCCTCTAACCTCATTAAGAAATACAGTACATGATTCTGCATTATTTCCTACTAATTTCCTTGCTTCCCCTCTCTCTCTCTCTCTCTTTGTGCTTTAGCAGATATGCTGGCCTTTGTTTCTTACCACTATGGTACATAGATCAATGATAGCAGTGATTTTTGATTTGTAAATATGCAAGAAACCTCCCTGAGTTCATAACCTGCACTGTTTTTCTCACCAGTGCAACATACCTGTAATTCCATGCTGATGAGCAAATTGATACTTCCCTTTATTTTCCAATTGGAATTAAATGTTATTCAACCATACGTCTTCCTTTTCATGTCAATGCAAATAATTTTATAAATGAGGAACATGGATGTGTTTGTCATGCTAGGTGTTTAAAATAGCAAGTGTTTGTGATTTCTTTTAAATGAAGCCATTAATGATCTGCTGCAGTGAGGCACTGTTCTTCCTCAACTCCCACTGACTTCAGCAGGGGCTCAGGGTGCCCAGTGTCCAGCAGAATCAGTCTGCATAGAACCAAGTAGAGGTTTTGTTCTTAGATTCAGGGGATACCACTAAAACTGATATGTGAACATGTTTTTAAAAAACGATTGTTAGTTGATTAGTATTTTGCTCACCTGGACTCAGAATGGCTGGTAGCTAAACCTCTTCTTGATTCAGATTCATGGGGAAAGCATAATGCTAGGAACCATGAGGCCTTAGTCAGGAAGAGCTTGTAAAGAAAAATATATAGTTTGTCCCTTACAGATCATACCGAGTTATTTAAAGCTTTGTGCTGCAGGAAAGTCACTAATCTAGGAAATAGTTGTCACAGCTGTTATTTAGGGTATGGCTACACTACCCACTGGATCGGCAGGTAGAGCTCAATGTATCCGCGGTCAATATATTGAGTCTCATCTAGAGATGATAAATCAATCCCTGAATTGACTCCTGTACACCACCTTGGCAAGAGGAGTAAGCGGAGTCAGCGGGTGAGCAGCCGCGCTTGACTCGCCACTGTGGGGATAGCCAGAAGTTGACCTAAGATACTGCGACTTCAGCTATGCTATTCACGTAGCTTAAATTGCATATTTTAGGTCGACCCCCATCACCACCCAATAGTGTAGCCTAGCCCTTAGATGTGCAGGGGACTGAGGGGATAAACCCTCCTTACTCTATTTTTACTAAATTGCAGCATAATCTAGGGCCATGTTAACAGTCCTTAGCTTCATAAAAACAAAATTCACAGCTTTCCAGTTTGTTTTCCTCATCTACATGAAGCTTTGCTCCATGAAGTATGCTGATGGAAACAATCCCTGATTAATTAATCATCCGTAATTAATCTTTCTATAGTTGTTGAATCACAGGTGGAAAGCCCTGTGTGATTGGGGAAAATACTATTAAAATTAAACTGATTTTATTGTAATAAATTGCTATTAAATGAAGAATAATCTAATATTCTTTCATCTGTTAAAGGGTGAACCAGGTTTCATTGGTCCACAGGGAGAACCTGGATTACCAGGGTTACCAGGAACAAAGGTAAGTTTAGATTCTCCCACACACTTATATTGGGCTCCTTCGTGTTAATGACCAAAAAAAAAGCAAAGTGAAGTTGAGGGTCTATAATCAGTCATTTAAGGATGAAAATCCTTATAAGAATGTGGTACATATAAAAACCTGACAAAAAGTTTAGAATTCAGGTTAAAACTTAAAAGTATGTCCAAACTTTGGAAATATTACAATTCATGCTTTTGGTACCCAGGTTACTTTACATTTTCCCTGCAGCGTACGCTGAGAAAATCAGAAAGTCAGACTACTTAACCATTCATAGCTGTCTCAAGCTCCTTAGCTGCCATAGTCAATGTCACCTCTCTAAAGCTACCAAAAGCCTAAATTAGGCCATGAGAGCCAACATGCCAGTATGGACAATCTATCTGAATAAAGTTTAAGAAATGGACTCCAAGCAATGAAATTTGATTCTGTACACTAGATCTTGAATATGTAAATCCATTAAACGTTGTTCTTTCTCTCTCCTTCTATGTATTCTTTTGCAACTGACTGGAATTCAAATAATTTTTTAAGTCTTGTGAACTCACCAATTGAGTCAAATTTTGTGAACCTGTTGTCTCATTAACTTCCATTTTTTTCCAAATCTGAACTCCAGACCTATTCTGAAGCCAACTTCCATTTTTAAAATGTTGTATGTATTTTAAGATAATGCCAGAGAATGCAAAACAAGCGTGGAATGGAAAGTTTCAATCTTAACTATGAGAGGACATGCTTTATTCCTAAACTCCTAGAATCTCTAATTGCTTCATTAGCCAGCCCACCCCCTCAATGCAGACCTCAACTCAGTATTCTACACCCTTATTACTTCTAAATGTGACTACCACAATTAACTTTATCTTGGCGAAGTGAGAGTTGTGGAGTACTTTTCACACTTGTACAGAATACAGCTGCTTACCTAACCAGGGTGAGCCAGCAAAAATAGTTTTGTTTGCTGCACTGAATGCCAATAATCAGAGAGGTAGCCGTGTTAGTCTGGAATAGCAGAGGTAACAGTCCTGTGGCACCTTAAAGACTAACTATAAAGTTCTGAAGCATAAGCTTTCGTGGGCTAATACCCACTTCGTCGGATGCAAGCAGTGGAAGTGTCCAGAGTACCTGCCTCTCGACACTTCCACTGCTTGCATCCGACGAAGTGGGTATTAGCCCACGAAAGCTTATGCTTCAAAACTTTATAGTTAGTCTTTAAGGTGCCACAGGACTTTGTTACCTCTGAATGCCAATAGTGCACCTCCAAAAGGCCACCTCTTCATTTCTTACCCATCACATGACCTGCACTCATTGAGAACATTGGAACTAACTCACCCCTGGGTAATGAGAAGGGAAGTAAGAGGCAGTGCTGCCTTAACTTTGGCCCCTTCTCTCTATGCCTTTATTCTGGTCTTCTGTTGCTTACTATTTCTCAGATAATACAGAGCAACAGAAAATGACTCAGATTAAGTTACAGAAAATATCCACTTCTGCTTTCAGGAATGCTGTAAATTTACCTAGGAAAAATGTTCTCCATCTCATTATAGCTCTCAGATGGTCTTGAAAGTTTAGTTTTTCTGAACTGACTTTGTACTATACTACAGGTTGCCAGTGGTTTGTGATGCGTACATGCATGCTTGTTGTTATCTTTGACAGGGTGAAAGAGGAGAATCCGGGCCTCCTGGAAAGGGTGAGCGAGGTGAACCCGGCATTCCTGGACCAAGGGTCAGTCTGATTTAACACTGGCAATGTTTTGTTAGTTTTATAGATCTAAATATTCAATAACTGCTTCAAATAACCAAAACAAAACTCTGCAAATGAGCTTTAAAGGAGAACACAGTATATTCATCCATGTACAGTGCTACTTACTCAGGCAGCTAGCCTCTGCCACCATGGCTACACTGCTATTTTTAGTGTGTTCGCTCAATCACAGCTAGTGTGTGGACATCTGCCCGAGGTGGAAATAATATCTCTAGCTGCAGTGTAGACATACTCACAGTTTAGTCCAGAAACCAGTGGTGGTACAGTGTTCAGAAGTGAAGAATTAGGCCCTAAGTGGAATCCATTCTTTGGATATGAAGGAGACAGATCCTCAGATGGTGTAAATTGTGCTGGAGCTATGGCAACTGACAAAAGGTGAAGCTCTGCCCTGATGTGTCTATATGCACCCTAATTTGAACACTGTGTGTTTGAACACTGTGACCTTTCAAGTTCAGAGAAAATCCATTTTGCTTCCTGTTTTTTAATTTTGTAAGAAAAAATAAAGAAATAATCCCAAAAACATTTTAATAACCTCAGAGCGTTTTCTACTGCACTAGTGATTGAATTTTCTACTCTTGGCATATCTTGAAATGATAGTCTGGCTACCTCTGTCAGGTAGATCTTTATTCATCTATACTTCCTGGGGAAACTATTATGGTAACACTTTATTTTAGCAGTACTATTCTGTAAACACTTAGCGGATCTATTCACTTCTCAGCTCTTGGAGGGCCTAACAGTACAGTGGCACCCCCTACAAGCCAAAATTATTTGTACCTGTCCTCTGCAGGAATTGATAAGAGAATAGTTGGTGGAATTCCTGTGGAAGAAGGGAACCAATAGCGCATGCACATCGATACTAAATAATTTAATTATTCTGGGTGCTATTAAACTCAGTACTAGATGGATTCATGACGTTGTTCACAGAAAATAAAACGTTTCCACTGCTTTCTACTACTACTAGCCAGAACTAATTTTTCTTTTCCTCTGCTCTCTCCTATCTCTCTCATATTTTTCTTCTGTCCGTCATCTGTCTTCCTCACACACAGGGGAAATCAGGTGAATCTGGAACTAGAGGCCCAAAGGGGTCAAAGGTCAGTGTCAACTGAATTGCCTATTTTGATTTCATGTGAAGATTTCCAGGGCAAATTATTAGTAATATCACATCAACTTTGATTTAGAAAGAAATGATAACTGATCCTGCAGTCTTCATACAAGCAAAACTCGCACTGGGAGTTTTCACTGGGCTTTTTAACTGTAAGGTCTGCAGAATCAAGCGCTATATATTTTGTACTCCATGATTGTGCTCTTTCTTTCTCTGTTGTAACATCTTAAAATGATTAGTCTCTTTTTTGTCTGTTCTCTTTTTCCATGTACCTGCTTTATCTCTCTCGGTTTGAAGGTTGTGTTTTAATTCATTTTCTTTGGGATCGGAGGAAAGAGCTGTTAAAAATGCTACTTTACACATTTTGCTGATCTAATAACCTTGAAAAGTATTTGATTTAAATATAATTTCTTATTGTTATTCTGCTGATGTTTTGTGAGGGGTTCGTGGCTGTTTATTTTGAACCTTGAACAATGAGATGTACCAGGCATAAGTCTCTCAGGGCTGGGCTACCCTGTGGAGGGGTCGACCTAAGATATGCAACTTCAGCTACATGAATAGCATAGCTGAAGTCGGAGTACCTTAGGTCAACTTACCTGGCCACAGACCTTTCTGTTCTTGCAAGCACAGGCACCACCTTTGCCAAGTGCGGGGTCTCAACCCTCGGCCCACCCACTCCATCCCTCCCCCTAAGCCCCAACACTTAACCCTCCTCTTCTGCCTCCACCTTTACTCCACAACACTGCGTCCTCACTCTCCCCCTCCCCTGCCTCCTGCCCTCTGCAATCAGCTGGTTTGCGGTGTTCAGGAGGCAGGGGGGAGGGAGGGAGGAGGAGCGAGGACATGCCATGCAGACTCCCCCTCCCTCCCCTGCCTTCTGAATGGCGCAAACCAGCTGATTGCCGTGGGCAGGAGGCAGGGAGAAGGCGCTGATCTGGGGGTCCACCAGCGACTGGGAGGCACGGGGGGCTGGGGAGTGGGAGTAGGGGAGCTGATAGGGTGCTGCCAGCCATGTACAAAGCAGGCAGCCAAACAACATTAAGTCGGAGTGTTGCAAAACTTTAAACGAGCATTTTCTGTAATGGAGCAGGGACATAAGATCAAAACCACGATAAGCAAGAGGACATTGAATGGAAGTTATTGTACTTCCAGATTTCCCTTCTTCCTTGTGCTGAGGAACTTGGTCTTCACTGGAATGTTATGCACAGAGTAATGTGGTTTTTTAGGTGTTGTCTACACTACAGAGTTAGGTCAACATAACTATGGAAGTGTCTACCCTTAAATTTTGCTCCCGCTGATGTAACTCGCCTGCTACACCATCAGCAGTCTCAATCCACACACTCCATTGATTTCACTGGAATTATCCCTATGTAAATAAAACCCATATCCTATTTGTTTCTAAACCCATGTCAAGTTTTTTTTTGTTATTTTTTAAAATAAAGTATACACTCGACTTGGAGGGCAATAAAAATATTTAAACTACCCCCAATAAAAAACTATTGGACAGATTGATTATCTTTTTTGCTTACAAATATTACTTTTCCATAGGGTGATCCTGGAGACAAAGGTGATTCAGGAGCGATAGGTCCTAGGGTAAGTCTACTTCATTTTAACCTGTCCAATGGAAATCTCATTTGTTACATGTAGACCAAGTCAACAGCTACAGGTTAAAGTGAGTTAGCACCAGCCATGGTTAAACATGATTGTTGCTAACAGCTGTGGCATGAAGAGGGTTTCTAACAGGAGTTCAGTGTCCACAGGAAAAGCTATGTTATAAAAAGTACTCTAGATGCCTAGATTAGTAATATTTTTTGTTGGTGAGAGAGACAAGCTTTTGAGCTTACTCACCTTATCTCTCTAGTATCCTGGATCAAGACAGCTACCACAATACTGCATAGAAGATTAGTCATCCTTCATGCTGATTGGCTAATATTTGCCCTGCTGTAGCAATCACTTGATTTTCAGGTGAAGTTTAAAGTGTTGGTATGGATCTATCCTATAAAATCCTAAATTGTCTGAATCCCACCTTTCTGGAATATCCCCTCTCCCCTAGGATTTCTCTAAGGAAAGGAGAGAGTAAATTGGGAAGCTGACTGAGAGGATAGGTGGATTCTGAATTGGAATACTATCTTTGAGGTTTGCAAAATTTCATAGGCAGGGTCTGTTTTTTTTACTTGAATGAGCCAAGGCCTGACACAGCACCTTTTTCCAGTGTTTTATCTAAATGGTTTTATGTATAGGTGATTCTGGTAGGAGCAGAGTTCACTGTTATGATTTACTCATTCATATTTATCTTCTTTTTTTAAACGTTTGTTTCTCTTAAAACAACCTTTGGTTTTAGGCTAACTTTTGCCGTCTGTGATTTATTGAAAATGCTATAAAGTGATAAAATATACTGTACTAAGATCTAGAAAAAAGTTCAGGGAACAAATGTGAATGAATGTATAGTGCAAGTGTCAGAAAACAACCCTTCTCTATACTAAGTCATTTACACCATACAGAAAACATGCTTACAATGATTGTGTTTAAATAGCATTGTTGCTAGCACAGTCAGCTGCAGTGTGAAAGAGGTTTGGATCAATATCTCTTTTCATAGATAGAATGAGTTTCACACCTTTGTAAGCCTCTTTAATTAAAATATAAAAATATGAGAAAGAAACTGATGAGTTATGAGGCCCAAATGGAGACACAAGATTCAGATCTAAACTTTGCTTTTGGTTCTCATCTCTCTCATGGGCCAACCAAAATCTGGATCTTAACAACCCTGAACTTTTCAGCTCCGGGAGAACTTTCAAACAAACGCTGACTAGAGAATAAAACAGTCTCAGACAGGCTAAGAGAGACTAGGATAGAACAATCCGTCACGAAGAGCTTGGTGTACTTGATTCAAATAATATAGTGTTTGGGGGATATGTTACAGGGCCCGCCTGGACAAAAGGGAGATCAAGGTGCAACAGAGATAATTGACTACAATGGCAATATCCATGAAGCTCTGCAGGTATGAGTGCATAAAGTTCAAATAATTCAATACAGAAAGAAGAGCTCTTTGGCTTAATTATATTTTTCTTTTGCATAGGGCATGAAATTGCTCCACCATAGTATCTTAAAGATTTGCTGGAAATATTCATTAGGAATCTCCTGTGCTTGGAAGCTAGATTTTTCTTTTTGGTGTTAGACAAAGAGTTTCCTTGATACAATGGTGAGGGAATTAGCTGTATATATCCCCTGGACTGTATTGACATCATCTTATGAGGACAGAACTGATTTGTTGTTGGTTCCACAGCTTTTAGTGCTGAATTCGTGTAATAAACCACTTACACAGATCCTACAGAAGTGTCTGCTTTTCAGTTCAAGTGGAATAATATTGACCGTCTTTCTTTGTCTTTTTCTTCTCCTCTTCCTCTTCCTCTTCCCACAAAATGTAAAGAGCAGAAACTTTGAGGTTTGGAAACCAACTCACTTGACTCCATTAGCAAGCTGTGGATTCAATCAGCATCTTGAATTAAGATCCATAGCAATAAATATATTAAATAGACTTAAGCATTGGCAGCCTTATTTACTCAGCCCTAGAAAAATAGGTGTTTCACAAAAAACGTGAGTGAATGTTCACATGAAACCCAAGTGTACCAGGGTGACTTGCAAGCTATAAGAACAGTATTTGGTGGTCTTGCTAACTGCCAGTTCAGTCCTATGAGATGGCAAGCACTCTCCCGCAATTTTCATTGTGCCAAATTCTTGGAGGTTCTGGGACTTCCTATTGAAGTTAATAGGAATTTTCAGTATTCAGCAGATGCTCAGTACCTCTCAGAATTTAAGTAGAAGCTGACAGAGTTCACAGGATCCAGTGCCTCTGTCTGAATGAATTTTTATACAATTTGGGAAGACCTCATAAAGCAGCCTAGAGGACTCAGACCAATTTACAGTCATTCGAGTTCGTGCCTCCCATTCCATTTCATGTGTCACTGGAGAATCAGACATCTTAGTCCATCAACACAGAAAATGGTGATATAGAAATAATCACCACAGTTCAAGCAAGAACCCTGCAGAATTTATGTATCTTCGAGTTAGTTAGAGGATCAGACACAAAATACATAAGTGAGTCTCTCTTTGGGTCTGCTCCTAATCTCATAGAAACAAAAGCAAATAGTTCAAGTGGAAATTTTACCTTTGGAGGAGCTGCAGAATCAGGAGCTTTTATGTATTAAAATTTTAAATATATATTTAGAAATGAACACTGACTATTTAATTAACTATATAGCTAGAAATGACTGTGAAAACTATAAATTACTGCATTTGGTATCATTAATATAGTTATTTGTCCTGTAAATTAGCAGAATTGAAGTTTTCTTCTATTTTAAAATACTTTAATTACTTCTGAATATAGGGTAAATGCAAATGCACCACCATATAAAATGCCATCTGCTAGAGATTTTGGTTCCAAAATTAGCTTGAATTGATATGATTCTATTTTTATTAAAAAAGGTTCTTTATTGTGCAATTTGATATAAAATAGTGTATGATTATATCCCTATTAAACTGAATAAGGCTAAATCTTATATTTAGATAGACATATTAGATGTGTAAACATCTTTGTTGGCATGTATAAAAGTATGTTCATGACTAAATACTGCCTGCCTTATTTGTGCAAATGGTCACATTGCTGTTAATGAAAAAACCTGTGTGAGTAAGCTAAACACAATTCAGCCCTGACTACGTTTAAACAATACAACCAAGAAATTTTGTATTGCCTTTTGAGAATTTTCTTTTTGTTTGTTCTGTCTTCTTTGGAACACAAAACATTTCCAATATAACTATTTTGCCTTTTTCCATTATGAAAATACTAATCTGCCTCTCTTCCAAATGTTTTAAATGGAGCTGAAGTGAACATGGCTGATATTGTGGATCAACAACTTGGTTTGTGTACTGTTATTACTACTAGCATCACAGTTCTGAGAATTGTATTTGTTAATGACACTGAACCAGCAGAGACCTCAAAATATTGGGCAAAATAACAGCTCTCTGAACAGGAAAAATGTGGAAGGTTAATATATAAATACATATAGGAGCAAAAAGTTTCCCCTGGCCAAACTCTACTGTTGTTAAGGTACATCTTATTTGGACTTACAGCCAGATCCTGTAGTCTTCACTTATATAAAATTCCCATGTAAATTAATGGGTGTAAACCACTGATACTGAGTGCAGGATTGGGCTTTGATGTCTACTTTTAACTTGAGCTCTCTTAGATACACCTCTCCCAGATGCAGCACAGATTCTGTGAAGTTCATTTTTAAACAAGTGAAATATTTTATTTCGGTATTCACATCTGATAATGTTGTCTTTTGTTAATATATTTCGCCAACAGAGGATTACCACCCTAACCGTAACGGTAATTCCTACTGCATGACTTATTGTGATTTGTAGCTATTTTATTCTGTGTAGTTGCATGTTCATAATTCTGCTGATTTAGGATGTATCTTCATTCATCTGATGTTGACCCTGTTCATCATCATATATGTCTGTTCACTACCTTTTTCCTTACAATGAACATATTGTTGAAAACTAGGTCCCAATTCTTTTCCGACTGAATACTGACAAAACTCCATTGATATAAGGAGACAGCTTAGATATGTAAGGTTCTTAGTATTGTTGTTGCTATGCACCACCTGCCAGAAGGCCAGATCCTTCATTTGCTCTGTTCTCAAATCTCTCATTAATTTGAATGGGTATTCTGAGTGTTTAAGAAGTGCAGGATTGCTCACCAGCTAATTTTCTGTTGTCAGCCTTATTTTTCAGGATAGACAGTTCAGTTATTTTAAATCCTTTATTGGGTGAAAACTTTATATAGGAGTTCATATTCCCCCCCACCCCACCCCACCCGCTGCCCCCGAAAAAGTAGCCTATTTCAGTTTATAAGCAGGAATGTATGAGTGGGATTTAGTGTGAGGATTTCTCCTTCTCTTTCTTCTCAGACATTGTTCAAAGAACTTGTAATATGAATTACTGAACTTTTTCCAGTACCTACAGCTCACATCCTGCAGAGCGCTGAGTATTTTCTGTGCCCTGCACTCTCACTGACTCCTGCTGGAGGTTTATACACATTGGGCCAGAGTTTGACTTCACTGGAAACTCTTAGGGCACACTTAGAATTTTGTAGAATTAGCCTCCCTATTTTGTTTAATAGTTTATCACTAACATTTTCATTAGACCTGTTTTGCCTCCTTTGTAAATATTGTTATAATATTTGTGACAGGTTGGGTCACAGATCCCCCTTGGGAGCTGCCAACTGATGTGCCAAGACTACTTCTGCCCCACCTTTCCTGCCAGCTTGGGACTCCAGTGCCCTGCCTGGTTTCAGCCAGACACTCTAGCTGGCTACAAACACAGACTCAGGTCTGAACCACATCCCACAAACTGCAGGCTTAACTGAAAGCAACTTAAGAAGTGTTTCTGTCTTTAACACTCAGATGCCCAACTCCCAATGGGGTCCAACCCCCAGATAAATCTGTTTGACCCTGTATAAAACTTATATAGAATAAACTCTGAAATCATTTGCCCTCTCTAATACTGATAGAGACATATGCACACCCGTTTCCACTCCCTCCGCCCCCAGGAATTAAAACATTTTCTGGGTTAAATAATAAGTAAAAAGCGATTTTATTAAATACAAAAAAAGGAGGATTTAAGTGGTTCCAAGTAATGACAGACAGAACAAAGTAAATTACCAAACAAAATAAAATAAAACACACAAATCTGGGCCTAACAGATGAAACCTCACCCTCATTCAGAGATATTCCAGTAAGCTTCTTTTACAGACTAGCCTCCTTTTAGTCTGAGTCCACCAATCACTCTCACACCCTGTAGTTACTGTCCTTTGTCCCAGTTTCTTTCAGGTATCCTTTGGGGGTGGAAAGGCTATCTCCTGAGCCAGCTAAAGACCAAATGGAGGGGTCTCCCAGGAGCTTAAATAGATTCTCTCTTATGGAGACCCCCTCCTCTCTCTTATGCAAAGTCCAACTCCAAGATGGAGTTTTAGAATCACATGGGCAAGTCACATGTCTATGCATGACTCAGTTTTTACAGGCAGCAGCCATTGCCCACATGCTATCTTGAATGTCTCCCAGAAGACTTCTTATCTGGATTGGAGTCTTCCAAGATCCATTATTCATTAAATGTTTCTTGATTGGGCACTTAATTTGCATATTCCTTTCTCAAGAAGCTGACCAAATCTTTATTAAGGCTACTTTAAATCAAGCAAGTACACAGCCAATATTCATAACTTTGAGTACGAAAATTACACATGCATATAAATAGATGAATATATTCAGTAGATCATAACCTTTACAGAGATATGTTACATGGCCTATGTAGCATAAAATATATTCCAGTTCTGTTTTATATACATTCATAAGCATATTCCCATAAAGTATTAAAGGGTGTAACATCACAATATTGATGGAATGTGTTTGTTTTTAATGCATCCCCCTATAGTGCAACATTCAGAACAGTAAGCAATCTAATAGGCTGTTTCTGCTACAGTTGCTAGACAAAAGGGGATGAGTTAGTGTTTCATGACCTCATCCCACAAAGCACTGAACATGACTCAAAGACTCTCAGCACTTTTCGGGAGATGGTCAGTACCTTGTAGCAGTAGGTCCATTGCAGTCAGTAGGAGTTTGTCTAGGCTCTGATGCCATCTTTACACTTTTTGTATTTTGGGATTCAGTCTTGTTCCCACTGAAATCAATGGATGTTTTGCCATTTCCATCAATGGGAGCAGCAGCCCCTTCATCAGCTCAAAATCATAACCATGCAATATTATTTTAACAAAGGTTTTTGTGACTCCATATTGTCTGTTGAGAGTTGTCATAAATTAACAACCTGTTTGTGGCTGATGTTGGTTCTTCCCTGTGTTAATAAAGTTTTCTTAGAAAGACTGGTTTTGTTATTAACAATGGTGAAGTTCACACTTATGTGTATCCAATATGTTCTGCCAGAACTTAGATGGTTCAAAGCTGACAGACTTATCTGTTTCTATGTTTAGGGTCCACCAGGGCCACCCGGACCTCAAGGAGCACAAGGACCAAAGGTGATCTTTCTTAGCTGACACATCCTCTTATTAAAAGTCTAGGAAATGGCTAACCGAGCTGGGTGAAAATTTTTGACTGAAACTTTTTTCCGGTGAAAAATGAAGATTGGATGACACTGAAACATTTTGCAAAATCATGTTGATTTTACCAAATTATTTTGGTCAAAAAAGAAGCTAAACAAAATTCTATGCAAATGGAAATGTTTACTTTTGAAATTTTCTAAATGAAATGTTTCAATTTTTTTATTCTAATTACTTTTCCTTTCAAAATTTCCTTTAATTTTTTAACAAAAAAATGCTCAAAAATGAAAAAAGTTTTATTTAACCCAGTTTTTCCAGTTTTCCAAAATTGCCAGTGAATCAAGAATGTTATATGTACAGTCCTATTTTCTATATTTTATTAGCTTACGTATGTGGTTCATTTATATATACATTAAAATGTATAGAAGAGCATATACACTTGAAATATTACACGATGGGACTTATGTCATGATATGCATCTTAATTAGTAGAAAAGGTTTATTTCAATATGTGTACAGTTTTGGTTGGGTGTTGTGCATGGATTCCCAATAGAAAATCACCCAGGCTCAGCCGGTGTGGTGCAGTGCTGGTGTTCCCTCCCAAATCTGCATTGAGGTTGCTCTGTAGCCCTTCTGCTGTAGAGGAGGGTCCCAAGGTATGACTTAGTGGCCAGGGAAGGTGAGCCACTTATTTTTCAAAGTAGCTAGTTCCCGAGACAATGGCTCCCATGCACATAGCAACATCCAGATTGTTTACACTCCTTGGATGGTAGGAACAATCTGCACTGCGGACTGTACATGGAAATGCTTGCCAAAATATGGGGATGGATTAATGCAGTTTGTATATCGTATATGCACTAGAAAGAGAGAAACACTGTATCGTGCAGCACACTATACCGCTGCCCCAAAAAGGAACAGTATATTCTACTCCCCTGACTTGTCACCAAGATCAGTATATGCGCAGTGCACTAGGAGACTGGCTACAACCCCAAGCCCACTGATCCCATCTCTTGCTGATGTGGAGCACCATCAGGTGAACACCTAGGAACAACTAAGACCATATTCTGCCTTGAATTTGCAGCAATATGTAAGGGTGGAAGAAGTTTCCTCTTCCACTCCAATAAACCCACACAAAATGGAACAGAGTCTAGCTGTCTGTTTGTCTACACATATTTTAATATAAAAGATGTCTTATTAGATAACATTTATTAATTGCAATTCAAAATCTGGTTAAATTCTAACGGTCTCTATATTTTCTGTATGATGATGTACAAATTTAAGTGCAGCATATAGGAACTGTTTATACAATCTAAATCATTAATTGCTTACACATACAAAGGGGTTTTTTTAAAAGCAGAATATGTTGAGTGAACAGTGGATCTCCCCTAAGCTGGTGTATAGTAGCTAACTGATTAAATAAGAGATAATTATCATAGCTCTTAAGAGCTTATCATATAATGTATCCTCCAGGAAATCCTGTTTGGGTAGCAGCAAACTCTCTTAGGGATTGAGTTCTTGTGAAGAGCAAATACTCTCTTGTACAGCCCGCACAGCCATTTGTTTTAAATTTATGATGCATCCCATCCCATGATGTCATGGGAAAATGCATTACTTTTGGTTTTTCAACAATTGTTCTTACATTTAAAAGTTTTTCTCCAAATGCCAATATAGATGTAAGTGAGTCAGTGCAAGCATTTGTGAGAAAATACTGTCTTTCTGTTTTTCAAAAACTGATGAAGGACAGTGTATGTGAGGGCTTAGAAAGGCATTTCAGTAGGATCTGTGCAGCCAACAGAGTCTCTGCAGCTCCCACTCAGGGGTGGGTTTCTGAAACTCTGGGACTAGAGTTGCAGAAGGTGGCTTCCTTGTTGAAGAGGATACTTTCCCCACCAGAAATAGCCAAGGTAAACCAGAATTCGGCCCACCTCTACTCCCCTATATGCATCTCCTCCCTTGGGAATGACATTCAGGAATCAGGGCATCCTCCCACATTCTTCTGGGGCAGGCAGGCTCTGCCCTCGTTGACTGACACAATCAAATTAGTCAGGCAAGAAAATGTAAAGGGTCTGATTCTTCCATATTTTTTCACCCAGGCTGTCAACAACATTGTTGAGCATCCTAAACCACTGACCACGGGCTTAATCTTATGCTCATTGACGTCAATGACAAACCCCCATTTGACTTTAATGGTGCAGAATGGGTGTGTTTTGGGAGGATGGTGGAATTTTTCTCCTGTGTAAATACCCCTTTCTGGGCCTTACACAATCTAGTTGGGAGTGTATCTGCCCTACTGGCAGGGCCCATGTAAGTATTCTGTGTATGTAGATACTGTAGCAGATAAACTTCCACAACATGTTTAACAAGATGACATGTCTCTCTCCTATTCTCTGCAGTGTAATATGTGGTTACATCATTCATTGTGCTGTTGTGCACTGCTAAGGTGTGAGATTGGGGGTGTTACTGACCAACATCGTTTACTTAGCACAGCATAAACTCACCAATAATAAGGGAAGATAACACAATTCCACCTTTATGTTTAACAGGGTGAACCAGGATCCCAAGGAACTCCAGGAGCTGAAGGGGAACAGGTACACCATGAATACATCACCGAGGGCCAGACCCTATGAACAATTGTGACTTGTTTTTAGATATAATGTCATTGTAGGTTGTGGAAGGGGTGGGCTTTAGAATTCATAATCACATGAAGTGGCCAGATATGACACATGCATACACTATATGACACATGCAGTGATTATGCAGTGTTGCAGTTGTGTGATAATAAATTAATAACTATCAGAGGCAAAATGTCACTCTGTTTTACTGGTTATCCTTGAACAAATCTAGGATTTTATTGATGTGTGAGCATTGTACAAGTCATTTTCATGACAAAGATATGATTTTTCAGGGTCCTAAAGGCTCGAAGGGGGACATGGGTGAGTCTGGCATGCCAGGAGAAAAGGGAGGAATTGGACACCCAGGCTTACCAGTAAGTTTTCAAAATTTAATTTAGCTGAAAGCTAATTTGGGTTTTTTAATGATATCTTCCACATTTGGTAATTCTTAAGTGTTTGTGAGTTTCAGAAGTAGCAGAAAACATAAAATGAAAGTGTTAGTTGTTGCATTTCTAGTCTAGGAGAAGGCATGAATAATAGACCAAAAGGTTGTTTGCCAGAACTTTTCATTCTATTTATGGACAAATAAAATCTCTCTTTGGAAAGATGTAGATTAACTGGCATGCTGAAGAAATTTATTTGTCCACTGTAAGAGTCATCAATCACAGCAATGCTTTGACAAAAATAAATGTGGCTGACTCATATTCTTGAATGAGAGAAATTTCATAAACACTTATGAAAAGTCTATTTTTGTATTTATAGAAAGTTTTTATAGCTATATAATATATGCTATGTATATTTGTGGGGAGTGTATCTATAGATATACATATAGATACTAGGGATGTCAAGCGATTACAAAAGTAATCATGATTTAATCATACGATTAAAAAATTAATTGTGATTAATTGTGCAATTGTACAGTTAAACAATAATAGAATACCATTTATTTAAATATTTGTGGGTGTCTTCTACATTTTCAAATATTGATTTCAATTACAACACAGAATAAAAGTGTACAGTGGTCACTTTATATTTTTTATTGATTGCAAGTATTTGCACTGTAAAAAAACAAAAGAAAAATAGTATTTTTCAGTTCACTTAATACAAGTACTTTAGTGCAATCTCTTTATCATGAAAGTTGCACTTACAAATATAGAAATAGGTACAAAAAAACTACATTAAAAAATAAAACAATGTAAAATTTTAGAGCCTGCAGTCCACTCAGTCCTACCTCTCATTCAGCCAGTCACTAAGACAAACAAGTTTGTTTACATTTATAGGAGATAACACTGCCCCTCCGCACACAACCCCACCCCCACACCCCACTTCTTGTTTTCAGTGTCACCTGAAAGAGAGAACACGCATTGCATAATTCTGTTGTAGCCGACGTCGCAATATACTTATGTGCCAGATCCACTAAATATTCATATGTCCCTTCATGCTTCAACCACCATTCCAGGGGACATGCGTCTATGCTGATGATGGGTTCTGCTTGTTAGCAATCCAAAGCAGTGTGGACCAACGCATGTTCATTTTCATCATCTCAGATGCCACCAGCAGAAGGTGGATTTTCTTTTTTTGGTGGTTTGGGTTCTGTAGTTTCTTCATTGGAGTGTTGCTTTTTTAAGGCTTCTGAAATCATGCTCCACACCCTGTCCTGGTCAGATTTTGGAAGGACCATTATCCGAGACTGCAATAACATTAAATATATGGCAGAATACAGGTAAAACAGAGCTGGGGACAAACAATTCTCCCCCAAGGAGTTCAGTGACAAAATTTAATTAACGCATTATTTTTTTAATGAGCATCATCAGCATGGATGCATGTCCTCTGGAATGGTAGCCGAAGGAAGAAGGGCCATATAATTGTTCAGCATGTCTGGCATGTAAATATCTTGCAATGCCAGCTACAAAGGTGCCATGCGAGTACCTGTTCTCACTTTCTGGTGACACTGTAAATAAGAAGGCACCATTATCACCTGTAAATGTAAATAAAATTATTTGTCTTGGCTGAACAAGAAATAGGACTGAGTGGACTTGTAGGCTTTGAACTTTTACATTGTTTTGTTTTTGAGTGCAGTTATGTAGCAAAAAAACTACATTTGTAAGTTTCAATTTCATGACCGAGATTGCACTACAGTAGTTGAATGAGGTGAATTGAAAAATACTATTTCTTTTATCATTTTTACAATGGAAATATTTGTAATAAAAAATAATATACACTTTGATTTCAATTACAACACTGACTACAATATACCGTATATACTCGAGTATAAGCCGAGTTTTTCAGCCCACTTTTTGGGCTGAAAAAAGCCGCCTCGGCTTATATTCAAGTCACCCCGGTAACTCCCCTCCCCGCCGGACAAAAAAAAAAAAAAAAAAGCGCCTCGCTCTCCCGTCCCCGCCGCGCAGGCGGGCTGCCGGGAGCGTCCCGGTTCCCCCCTCCCCGCCGCGGGCGGGCTCCCGGCAGGGACAGGACGGGTCGCGCCCGCAATGGCCAGGGCTCCCCCCGTGACAGGCCGCGGCACGGAGCCGCCGGGCCCAACCGCCCCGGGATCCTCCCGAGCCAGCCCTGCTACCGCGCAGTGGGGGCCGTTCCCCCCCCGGGGAGGGGTGAGTGCAGGGCCCGGCCCGGGTGGCGGGCTCGGGGGGGGGAGAACGGCCCCCGCTGCGCGGTAGCAGGGCTGGCTCGGGAGGATCCCGGGGCGGTTGGGCCCGGCGGCTCCGTGCCGCGGCCTGTCACGGGGGGAGCCCCGGCCATTGCGGGTGCGACCCGTCCTGTCCCTGCCGGGAGCCCGCCCGCGGCGGGGAGGGGGGAACCGGGACGCTCCCGGCAGCCCGCCCGCGCGGCGGGGATGGGAGAGCGAGGCGCTTTTTTTTTTTTTTTTTTTTTTTTTTTTTTTGTCCGGCGGGGAGGGGAGGAACCGGGGCGCACATTTTTTTTTTGGTCCGGCGGGGAGGGGGGAACCTCGGCAGCCCGCCCGTGGCGGGGAAGGGGGACCTCGGCAGGGGGGAACCTCGGCAGGGGGAACCTCGGCTTATATTCGAGTCAATAACTTTTCCAGCTTTTTGTGCTAAAATTAGGTACATCGGCTTATATTCGGGTCGACCTATACTCGAGTATATACGGTATATGAAAATGTAAAAAACATCCAAAATATTTAATAAATTTCATTTGGTATTCTATTGTTTAACAGTGCAATTAAAACTGTGATTAATCAGGATTAATTTTTTTGAATTGGTTGTGTGAGTTAACTGTGATTAATCGACAGCCCTAATAGATACATGTATACCTAGTATGAGTGTGTATACATACACACACACACATGCACAATGTATAATGAAATAAGTATAATTACCATAGAAAGAACTTTTACTAAACTCCTTGCTGTCTGCTCTATCTATATTGTTAACCATGCATGTTAAAATTAATATTTGTAATTCTTTGATAGTCTAGTGCTTAGTGGCTATTATCATGGGTTTTTTGAAATAAGCATACATGTATAATACATGGTGTCAAGTATGAAAGTCATGACAGAGATACAATTCCATTATAATCAAAACTTTTATTATGAAAAGTATAAATATTTAATTACAAAAATGTTCTTTTCTCTAGAGTGAATTCAATTGTTAACAAGACAGAAATTGTTTAATAACTCTTTATAATGATTTTGTAGGGAGCCAATGGTATGAAAGGAGAAAAAGGAGATGTTGGTTTTCCTGGTCCTCAAGGTCCTTCTGTAAGTCTTGCCATGCTATTGTGATGTGCTCGTTATTGTATCAGTGGTTCTCCACCTTTTCATTCTGAGGGACACTTCATATGAGAGAAAGAGGGACCTTCATGGATGACCTCTCCTACCAACCTCCACAGTTTCCTACTTTTGGGTTTTTTAAATGTTCCTGTGTCTGTGATCAACCAGGGTGGTCAAGGGAGACCACTGATGGACAATTTGAGAATCACTGGTCTATACAGACTTCTGGAAAGCAGGCCACCAGTTTACTAACTTAGCCCTATACTATGTTTTAAAAACAATATAAGAATCAGGGCCCCCTACATAAGTCATTGACAAAACTCTCATTGTCTTCACTGAGAATAAGAACCATCCCTTGTGTTGAATCATAGAGAGATAAGACTGATGGGAATTTCCTGTCTCAGCAATCTGTTTATCTATCTGTCAGCCTTGTACTGTGAGTTTCTGAGGGATAGATGAGAAGCAGATCCCCAATGGTCTATAATGATGGTAGGCCCCAATCCAAAGTCCACTAAAGTCAAATGAAGGACTTCCACTGATTTGGTTGAGCATTATATCTGGTCCTTAATGACTTCAGGCCTGATCTTGGTAATATTTATGCATGGGTGCAACTTTACTGGCATGAATAGTCCCATGGAAATATTCAGGATTACTCACATGAATAAGTGTTTGCAGTATTCGACATGTATTGTGGCTCTTCAAAATATTTTACAAACATAAATAAAAACCTCATGCAAGGCTCCTGTGATATAGATAAGTACCATTAGCTCAGTATTATAGACGTTGAACCTGAAGCAAAGCGGTTAAGCATCTTTCCCAAGACGACAGGCCGTCAATGTTAGAGCTAGGATAAGAATTCAAGAGTTGCTGGCTCCCTGTCCTGGCATCTCTCGATCCCATTTCTCATTACAGAGCACAAACGTCTCAATCTAGCTCTGATGGGAAAATCAATTAATTACTTTCCAACATTATGTGTGTGTGGAACTCAAAGACCTCAGCACATACTTGCTGAATTTCCTAGCAGTGTTTTTGTAAAAGACTTATCCCCCAGAGAAAACAGCCATGGCAATCGTCCTTGTTTTCTTTTCCCATCTCCTCTCCACTCCCAGGAGATTCCCACAATCTATTATCAACTCTTCTCTTTTCATCCTATTTTATATTTTAAAACCTGCTTTGTTGACACCACACTTAACCTCAGAGGTTTGGCTAGAAAAGTCATTAGTGCTGTATGTTAATCCCTACACCTGACTGTGCTGCTCGGTAGCCCTGCTGATAGCTCAGTACTGCTGTTTTAACTCACAATTCATAGCTATTTTGGATTGAGCCAAGTGTGAGAAGTGGTGTTAAACATTATAAATACCAAAATGGGATTCTTCATTCTGGATTTGGTGGGATCAGTAAAGTAAACCAGCATGTAATGAACCCACGTTGAAAGCTGAATAACCTGATTACCTGTTGTAATGACTTTATCATTGGGATTAAGCCTGACTGTTTGTGCAAGTAGTGCTTGTTGGGCTAAATCCAATAAAAAGGGAGGAAGAGGGCAATCTAGAAATGACCCAAGACTTAAGGTAAATTATTTAGTTTTATTTCCATTGATCAGGATTGGAAAGGACCCAGGTCCCTCACTATTCCTGTAGAATATAGATTGCAAGTACAGCAGGGAATACAAACCAGAAAATGAAAGAGCCAACAGCATCCCTACTCAGACAGGAGCTGAAGAAGTTTACTACTTGCTAATGTTTTAAATTTATCTAATGGTTTGAATGGAGCCTGGGAGTCAGGAGACTCTGTATTCTGTTTGTAGCTCTGCATCTGACCTGAAGAATGTCATTTTTTTCTCTCTGTGCCTCAGATGCCCCCTTCATATGACAATAATAGCCAAGTCCAAGGACTACTCCAAGTATAAAGATGCCATATATATGTGCAAGTTATTTTGTGAGTTTTTTAAAGTGCTCTCCAGCAACTGCAGGTTTCTTCATCTGAATGGTGACAAAAGATGTTAGCAGAGAGCTGGAGAGAAAGAGTCTGACTTCCTGTATTTACAAGGAAGATTCCTTTTGCTACATGAGCTAATGACATCATTTTCCATATGTAGATCATAGGACCCCCAGGACCAGCAGGACCGCATGGGTCACCAGGCCCTATGGTAAGTCTTTCTTTCCCTCTCCCCATTGTAATGCTTGCTTAATAAAAGCGCTGAGAGAACATGACTATTAGAGATGGGCCAAGCCATGGGTTTTGGATCCTAACCCAAAGTTTTTAGGAAGTAGGGAAATTAATTGTGGGCATAAATGTGTTTCCCCTTTTTGTTCCCTAAATGAAGTACTTAGTGGTGCAACTACTAATATTGGCGCTCACAATTTATTTTGTGAAAACAAAAACACAGGTGGAACTTGTACCTAAAAAAGGCAACAAAACTTCATTTTCTTCATTAAATATGGAATCTTTATTCTCAGGGACCTCATGGACTTCCTGGCCCAAAGGTAAATGAATAATTGCCTGGATTCTTTAAATCTGTAATGTGCCATGCTATGTTCTTTGTTAATCATAGTGAAGCATGCATCTATGTTGTGTCCTTTGTCTCATTTATTTGTTAAATATTTCTGATACTCTTAAGCCTTTAAGCAGATACTTAAAGTAAAAGTTAAAGTATATTTTTGAATTGTAATGATTTATGATCATTGCTTGTGTGTGTTTCACATGAGCATAAATTGGGTTACATTTTTATAATGATAATTATGAACTGGTATTAAAATTACCTAGCCTTCTGTTTGTGGGTGAGAGTTTCATGCTATTCTAATTAGTGCTTTGCAAATGCCTTAAATGACACTTTAGAACACAGAGGATGAGCGTGTTGTACATGGAGAGGTGAAATCAAGTAAACTTGATTCCAGATATTCCTCTTTCTCTGCTCTCTCGACCATCTCCTAAACCTTCCAACACAAGTTCACCTCTCTTCCCATAGTCCCTGCCAGGAGTCCCACACTAGGCATCAGTATATATCTTAGTGCTGCTGGAAACACTCCCTCATCCCTAGCATAGCATGTGCGCATGACACCCCCGCCCCTCCCCAGAAATCCTGCAAAAGTCTTAGACAATGGCCAGTTTCCTGAAAACATGGATGATTTTAGGAAGGTTAAAAGAAACCATGGTTTAACACATTAATTAAAAAATTCAGTATCACACTTGAGCATAATGAATCCTCTAACCACCATTTTAATCATTACATTTCTCTTTTCATATTCAGCTTTCTAAAAAAGGATTATTTGGTTTTTGATGTATGGGGGATGAGATAGAAGTATCCCTTTTTAAAGGCTTGAGCCACGGTTACACTGTAAAACTTTGCCTGGCATTGGAGGTGTGGGTCAGTAATGATCTTCTGAAATCAGTTCTATTTAGAGATTTAAAAATTGATCCTGATTAATCACACTGTTAAACAGTAATAGACATTTATTTAAATATTTTGGATGCTTTCTACATTTTCAAATATATTGATTTCAGTTACAACACAGAAGTGTATACATTGCTCACTTTATATTTGTTTTTGATTACAAGAATTTGAACAGGTGTTCCCATGGGCACTCTTGTAACCGGCGTTGCAAGATATTTACATGCCAGATGTGCCAAAGATTCATATATGCCTTCAACCACCATTCCAAGGGACATGCATCCATGTTGATGACAGGTTCTGCTCAATATCTATCCAAAGCAATATGAACTGACGCATGGTCATTTTCATTATCTGAGTCAGATGCTGCCAGCTGAAGGTTGATTTTTGTTCTTTGGTGGTTCAGGTTCTGTAGTTCCTGCATTGGAGTGTTGCTCTTTTAAAACTTATGACAGCATGCTCCACACTTCATCCCTTTCAGATTTTGGAAGCCACTTCAGATTCTTAAACCTTGGGTTGAGTACTGTAGCTATCTTTAGAAATCTCACAATGGTACGTTCTTTGTGTTTTGTGAAATCTGCAGTGAAAGTGGTCTTAGAATGAACAACATGTGCTGGGTCATCATCTGAGACTGCTATATCATGAAATATATGACAGAATGTGGGTAAAACAGAGCAGGGGACATACAAGTCTCCCCCAAGGAGTTCAGTCACAAATATACTTAGGGTATTATTTTATTAACGAGCGTCATGAGCATGGAAGCATGTCCTCTGGAGTTGTGGCCAAAACATGAAGGGGCATACGAATGTTTAGCATATCTGTCATGTGAATAACTTGCTCCTGTTTTAAGGCAGGGTACAAAGGAGACATCACTGAAAACAGAAGCATAGATTAAATTCTTTTATGGTTTATTTGTTCTGTTTGTGTGGCAAAGAGAAACCCTGGGAGCAGGGCATAGGGAACAGTCCTGGGTTTAGAGAAAATACAATGGATTTCTGTTTCTCACTGGAAGCAGGCATTGTTAGTGCCCTGAGCTGTCTATAGAGCCACCATGCTGTGGTAGTTTTGCATAGTGTGAAGGTGCCTTTACACCAGGGGTGAGCAAACTTTTTGCCCTGAGGGCCACATCGGTGTTGCAAAACTCTATGAAGCGCCAGGTAGGGAAGGCTGCGTGCCCCTTTCCAAGGCCATCTACTCACCACTCCCTTACCGTGCTGCTCAGAGCGGCAGCCCGAATGGAGCTAGACGTGCTGCCCCGCAGGAACGCACAGCCCCGCCCCCAGACTGCTACTTGTGCAGTGGCATGGCTGCGGAGGAGATGGGACAGCGGGGGAGGGGCTGGAGGTAGCTTCCCTGGCTGGAAGCTCAGGGGCCAGGCAGGACTGTCCCATGGGCCAGATGTGACCCACAGGCCATAGTTTGCCCACACCTGCTTTACACGTGCGTTAGGTCCACCATTATTCACTTCACACAGTTTTTAATACAGCGATGTCTATGTAACTTCCTAATCGCAATCTTTTCACAATATCTTTTGTTCTACTCTAAATACCATTTTTGTGAGGTTGTGACGGATGGGCCCCAAAAATGCATTGTCCCAGTACAACACACTGCTCCTCTTAATTTCCTGTTTAACTGTGTGTGCTTAAAGGTTTAAAGTATCTTTACATAAGACTGTGTTGCAAATTCCAGTTTGTCATTGGAAGAGAATGTACTTCCACACAAAATGCACCTTTCTGCAGATCTCACTGCAATTATCACTAATCTGAAAAAAATGCAATCTCCAATATTTTTGTCTAAGGTTTTCTTTAGTTTGAATTATCAGCCTATTACAGAAAGGTGTCGGTAGAGGAAACTCAAAAGAGGCAGGAAAATTACAAATGACCCTACATCAGACAAATACTTCAATAATTACTTAGAATTACTTCAAGAAAGTCTTACACAGCAGAGTTTCTTGTATTATTTCAATACAATATAATTATTTCAATATACCCAATTGTATTTAAAATAACCAGTGATTGTCTATTGTATATTTTAACACAGATCAATACAATATCTCCATGTAAATAGCCAATAATTTGTGAATGCTGAATTAGTCTTTTAGGCCAAAAAAGACCTTGCTGTTGTTTTGAACTGGAATTTGCAGCTACATCTAAGACTGGCTCTCTTCTGTCCCAGCTTAAATACCCATTATAGCACCAAAAAATTGGCATTTATACTTTTACATTTAGGGTGAACCAGGGTTAAATGGTCTTAAAGGATTGAAGGGTGAACCAGGTCAAAAGGGTGACAGAGGGCCCCTTGGTCTTCCAGTAAGTAAAAAAAACTATTCCATTTCAGTGCAAATCAGACTTTTCTCTCTACTTTCAACCAACAACTCTGGTTTACTCAACAGCATTTATAAACCTCTATCATGTTGGAGCAGAACATCAGTCTTGTTTTGTTGTACCCAGAGTCTGTACCATTGTCCAAAGTCACATCCTGTAACACACAGTGCTGTCAGTTTCTTTTTTGTCACATGTCAGTGGACAGTGTTAATAGCTTCATAAGGATGCTGTCAGCCCCATTACATTAATCATGTTGTGATTTCAATGTTGTGTGGTGTTTGCTTTAAAAACATGGTTTTATCAAACACGTTTTAATTTTGATGCATCTTCAGTGATATTTCATTGAAGAACTGCTGCTAAAGTGGGAGGTTTGCCTGAGTCAGGACTGAGTAAAATTTGAATGAAGACATTGGGAATTTGGCTTCTAGAACTTTAAAAAATTCCCCATTCAGTCAGGGATGTTGGATTTTTTTTTCCTTTAATTTTTGCCTTGTACTGTTAAGAGCAGTTTTCATTATAGATATTTGGCATAGATTGATCTTAAAGGGACACAATTGACTTAAAAATCACACTTTCCTTTGAAAATTTTGTCCCAAGAGACACCAGAGCTGAAAGTGATTAGAAGAAAAACAAGATATTTTATGTTTCTCCTTTGTGCATTTGACACACTTTGTGAAAAGGGAATTTCATTGTTTTCCACTTTATAGTCAATCTGTTCCCCCCGTTGTTGTATGGGTCTTGCAAACAGCAGCATTTAAAACATGATCAGAAAAAATCTGGTCAAATTTTTTTTAGAGATTTGCAGAAAGACACTGAGGAATGTCACCTGTACCAAAAAGACTTTAGCTTTTCTCAGTGAAACTAACCATTTTAAAGTTGACAAGGTCCCTTTGATAATTCAGCAAATAGTTTCCACTGCACTAGTCTTATGTTATTCACATAAAATCCACCAGGGGTCGGCCAATCCCCAAGGATATTAAACTGCATAGCCCAAAGTGCAATGAATCATATGCACTTCCAGCCTGGAATTAGATTCATTGTTCATGAACATGCACTACAGTTGTAATTTGCTGGTAAAAACAGGAAAAGTCATTGTCTCCTGGGCTCTTGAAAATGAATCAAACCATTGTAATGGGGGCCAAGATTTTGTTGGTGATGTAACATAATTTTCTTCAGCTTAAACACTTCTAATTGATGTTAAAATGTATATTTTAATTTCATTGCAAGGCAGAGTAGTCAGTATTGTCAGTATTTAATAATTCACGTTAGACAACTTGCTAGTTAATTTATAAATTAAGTATTTATATATTAAAGCACAAGAAACACCATGTCTGATGTTTGTAACACTAATATATCTCAGGCCTCATTCTGATCTCAGGTATGCTGGTGTAAATCAGGAGTAATTCCATGAGGTCTGTAGTGTTACATCAATGTAACACCAATGTAACTGAGATCAGAATCCGGCTCTTAATGTTGTTTGTAATTTTTTAACTAACATATTGTAATAATGTGATCCTCATTCCAGAACCCCATAACAGCTTATATTCCGTGTTTAAGTTATGTTTATTCATAAACACCACTTACTAATCTCACATTCTTGTCATTCATGTTATACCCATCATCCATGCTTCCACCTAATCATACAGGGAGCATCTGGCTTAGACGGAAAGCCAGGACCCCGGGTGAGTCCCTTGCATTCCTGTGTCATGCTTTGCTACTGAGTCTGTGTGTTTCACAGTGGTCCTATTTGCCTAGTTTATATATGTGACTTATATTGAATGAGGCAAAAATTTATCAAGCAATTTACATGATGCTGAATCTGAACAAAGTCTTGGTACGGGTTAGCCATGAGGGACAGGTAGTGCTGTGCTCTGTAGATGAGGCTCTGAGGTGAAATTTTGGTTGGAGCTGGCCTAGTTTATATAGCTGTAGAGGAAAATCTGTTAAAAATGGGGACATGGCTCAGTGTATCTAAGTATATTCATCTTTCTGAGGTCTATGTTCATCTTGGGTTTACATTGCCCTTGGAAATTGTAGCTTTGTCACTGAGACTTAGGGCTGGTCTTCACTGCGGGGGGGGAGATCGGCTGTAGATACGCAAATTCAGCTATGTTAATAATGTAGCTGAATTCGGCGTATCTACAGCTGACTTACCTGCTGTCCTCACTGCAGCGGCAGTCGGCAGCGCACTCCCCTGTCAACTCCAGTTTGTGCCTTTTGGCAACCTGGAGTTCCGGAGTCGACGGGGGCGCCACTGACGATCGATTTATCACATCTTGACGAGACGTGATAAATCAATCACCAAAAGATCGATCCCTCCCCGCTTTAGTGAAGACAAGCCCTAGCTTTCAAGTCCCATGTAAGGAGAACTGCCATTTGAATGAAGCATGCTGTATATCTTCCTTTTTCTGTCTTTTATTTGTACTTTTCCCTCTGACTTCAGCAATGGAAACCATCCAATGCTTGGAACATCAATTCTGAGCCTAGAAAGCAAGAACAACAAAAAGTTTTTTTTAAAAAAATGGTTTCACTTGTGCTTGTTCTACGTGGTAAGATTAGACTTCCCTATATAATCTGAAGACCTAATGAGTTTTGTACTAACTTCACAGGACCAGATAATATGGAGTCTGTGAGAGTGGCACAAAACTACTACAACTTAATCTTGAGCCTTCTGACATTTACAACAAATGTTAACTGCTGTGGCATTTATAATGATGAAGGCGGAAGGGAAAAGTGAAGGAACACCATAGCTGTGTATTATAAGGCATTCTTAAGCCTGTCATTCATCATTATGGCCTCTTACATTTAATCTACACAATTCTTAGTATAAACTTCCTTGTTTAACCCTTTAAATCCTAGTGGCAGAACTCCACTCATCATTTTAAAACTTCTATTAATCTGTTGATTTAAAGCAATAAAGTACAAACCAATTAGATGAAAGATGAGCTACATAATCACAGCTAATAGTTTATAGATGGGATTTTTAAACTACCTAGTGGGTTTGGATGCCCAGTTCCCAGCATAATTAAGATTTGACAGTCTCAGCCTATATTTTCAGCCAATGGGAGCTGAACTGATCCCAAGGCAGTTCCTGAGTAGAACAAATCTGCAGTTAAGAACTGCTCTCAGATTTCAGGGCATTTGTTTTTCACTACTTGTTTGTTTAATGTTCTAGGGCATGGATGGCCCAGTCGGTCCACACGGCCCAGCAGGTCCTAAAGGAGATAGAGTAAGTACACATTATTCAGATGTTTCTCCTTATGGAGAAAACATCATGGTAAAATGTTGTTCTAAAACTAATGACCTGCACAAATGTTATTGAGTAGAATGGCACCTCCTGTGTTTAAGGATCAGACTTCCTAATGTAGTTTAAAGTGCATTTTTAATCTGAAAAATGTAAAAATAGCACCTTCTTACTCACATGATCTACTCCCTGGGTGTAGGTCATCTGCTTAATTTACTCAAATACATTTTTATTGCTTTTCATTCTTGTTAGCCCTGCTGCTCTCACACAGATGAGAGGAAGGGAGATTGATGCTAGTCCTTGTGCAGCAGCAGGAGAATCGTTTACTATGTTTCAGTCAGATACAACAAGGCAAAGATATTGACAATATGCATCGCTGAGGATACGATCCAAAACCGAGGTCTCCAATCTGTGCAGGGAAACCTCCCCTTGGGGGACACAGAGGAATATTGGGGGGGGGCTGCTTAAAATAAAAAAGGACTAATCCACAGTCATCCTAATCATTACAACCTGGCCCAGACAAAGATGGTTTCCTTATCTGATTCACCTGGCTATTTTTTCACCAATCACTGTCCATGGCCTTCTGTCTGAATAGGACTAAACCCTTCAGAAAGACCCCCAAATTGATTGTCTTGCTCGCAGACCGATTGAAAGGGTGTGCAGTCTCTAACCTCTAAGTCATTCTAAGTGAATATCTGACTCCATTAATTCTGGCTACAAATCTTGTAATAGTCAAGCACCTTCGGACATGCATATTCACTCTACAAGGTCCATTTCCACCTTTACGGCATTTCTCAAAAACATACCCATTATTGGAATATGTAAGGCCACTACTTGGGCTTCTCTACATGCATTCGCTGAACACTACGCAAAAACCCACAACTCCATTTCAGTTCGGCTCGGCGTACTTTCTTCCATACTGGACTCTATGCTGAAGCCCCCTCCACCTTAGAGAGAATTTGTCAATCGTCACCTAGTGCGGAGCACCGGTAGGAACACTACATGAGGAAGAAATAGTTACTCACCCTGTAGTTCTACAAGTTGTTTATCCCTCTGGGTGCTCCACTACCTGCCTTCCTTCCCTGCTGTTTTGGAGTTCTCTGCTATAACACGGTAGAGAAGGAACTGAGGGTGGTTTGCCCGCACAGTGCTATAAAGCATGGGCACTGGGCATGAGACTGACAAACATACATGTGCAGGCCAGACAGACACTGCTATAAGAAATATCTAGCATTCCTGAAGTGGAGCACCCCTGGGGAGACACATCTCAAAGAACTACAATTACTGCACAGGATGAATGGCCATTTCTTACTGCCATACTACATCAGTGACTGCATTACAAACAATAAATACCGACAAGAAGTCTGGAATTGGAACAAAACAAATTCAGTATTCATATTAGGATTACTTGTCTAAAAAAAACCCCACAAGTGGATGAAATGACATTTTCTATATCACAATATTTTATCTGTGAATCTTGCAGCAACAGAGCTGAATGAAAGGGGGTCAGTTTGGAGTGAAATTTTCAAATGATGCTGACCACGTATTCATCTGCTTGGGTTGGAGGAGATGCTTCTGTTGTTCACTAACAAAGAGGAATCCAAGGCAATGGGTATTTTATAATCACAGATCAGGAAAAACTAGTAAGACTCCTGTATTCTGAGTGTTACATAGAACAGGATTTTGGTCAGTTTCATTGTCTTGTGTGCCTAGAATGATGGAGAAAACTGAGAAAGCAGAAGACAGTGTGATTTGATTGTCTACATGCACAGTAGCAAAAAGCTCAGTGCTCCATATTTATGATTGCTGAGTCATCCAGTTGAGGAACAGGGATTTTCGCAGTTCTTGTTCTTAGAGGAGATGAGAGAATCATTTAATTATCACTTTTTTTTAGGGTAGAAGCTAGGGACTGAGCCTGTTCCCATTGAAAATCCGTAGGATATTTCCTATTGATTTCAGTCTAAATCAGATGGGGGCCTTACGTTTTAACTATGAGCCTGTCAACCTTAACACAACTTCAAACTTGCAGAACAAAACAAAAGATGATACTTGATACTGACTAAAACCTCCTAGGAGTCGCAAACCCAGAATTATGCCTGTCTGGATTTCTAGCGAACAGCTGGTGGTAACGCTACTTCAGACCTGCCATACTGAAGTCATTGCTATATGGCCCGGATCCAATTAGATTTAACAGCGGCTCATCCAAGACAGATCTGCATGACTTGAGGATTTGTTTTTGCAAAAATATGTGGTGAGATATAAGATGTAGACATGTCCTGCAGTCCAAAGCAGGTACAGTAGCTAAATGTTGCTACTCAGTTTGGTTTAATGGTCTTGAGGGCCATAGCTTATTTTTTGTAGGGGATTACATTACTCAAGTCTTCTTTGAAAGAGACACATCCCTGTGTAGTGTAAGAATATAAACATGAAGAGCCGTGCAACTAGAGAACTCCCTAACCAGGAAGTTCCTATGTTTATTAAGCTCCTTGCTGTGACACATCCTGGTCTTCTCTGGTAACTGTGGAGGACCAGGAATTCTGTAACCACTCCAAACCCTTTTTAAAAAAGAAAAAGAACAGCAAGAAAAGATGAAAATTTAAATTATAAACCATGTTTTTTGTTCTCTACTTGTGAAGTTCCCAACACAATGGGATCCTGGTCCATGATTAGGACTCCTATGCACTACACAGTAATATAGATAACAAATAAAACTAATAATCAGTTAAATGATGGAAGGTGGAAAGGAGGTTTTCAGTAGGTGGCAGGCTAGCATAGCTCCTGCCTGAATAATAATTTAATGCTGTTTGGGTTTTGCTGTGGCCTTTGTTATGTGTCTCTGGTGCCTTGACTTTTGTAAAAATGACTTTTTAAACTATTTAAATTGAAATAAATAATATATGCACTGTCAGCTATTTTCATGCATCATTGCAGTTTGCACATGTACTTATTGTGCTATGTATGCAAAAGCGGGAGCACAAACATTTTGCCCTTGAACCTCAACTTCTACATTCCAAAATAATAGACCATAGTGTGGCTCCTGGATATCACAGTACAGGATCAAATTTTGTCCATGATGACAACTAAATCTTTGGTTCAGGAACAGAAGCTAGTGTTAAGTTGGAAGGGTACGCAGATGTCTCAAGGTGAAATGTTGTAAATGCAAAGTAAATTGTAAATCCACATATTATACTTATAATTTGGAAAGTTAATCTCGCTCTTTAAAAAACACTGTAGTTGAGTGCAGAATTAGGACTCCTCAGGGAGCAACGAAAAATCAAATTAAAATATAATTCCAAATTAAAATAAAACTCCTTAGTGATATGGATTCATTTTTGTATATGCAGAATCTGGGGCAGCGATGGAGTCATTTGGTGTAATAACATTTACCATTCCACATTTACCATGTGGCAGAAGGAACATTGCCCAGATCTGAATTTTTTCAAGTTTTTCTATTTTACTAGAATCTCAGACACTAAATACTCCTATTTAGAGGGAGGCAGTGTGGTTTAAAGAATTGGTTCAAGGGACTCTGATACAGGAAACCTTATTTCTAATGCTGGATCTGGCAATAATTCACTGCATGACTTTGGTCAAGTCATTTAACTTCTCTTGACCCAATTCAATATTGGTATAAGAGAATACAACTCCCATTGACTCCAGTCAGAGTTGCACCTAGAGCTGAATAACCCAGAGCTGAATTTCAAGCTTTTTGTCTCAGTTTCTCCTTCTGTAACTGGGATGGTGATAATTGCCTAACTATCCTATATGGTTATATGTGAGAATAGTGCTTTAAAAATGTAAGATGATGTATAAGCGTTGCAAATTATTGTTCTCTGTCCCATGGGAATGTAATACTCTCAGACGATCATGGGCAGCATTTCAGTTGACACTTTGTGCACAATGCTATATTTGTATGCAGTGCTGCTTGTTGCAAAAGAGATAAAACAACGAATTACAATTTGTAAAACGTTTTGATATACTGGTATGAAAGGTGCTACATACATTCAAATTTTTATTAGCCCACTGAAAATGTCAGCATTGCATTTCACCAGGAACTGCAGGAGTTTTTACTGCAGCCATATCTCTGCTTATATTTTAATGATTTTTCTAATCAAAAATGGAGTTGATTGTTTAATAATAGCTATGAAGACCCGGAAGACCTAACATCATCTAATTTACATTGTCTGTTTGCCAGTAAAACTCTATTTTTACTCTGGACAATCAAACATCTTGGAGTATTTGTATTTTGTTCCCTATAGTAAATCATCCAATGGCTAATGTAAATTTCAGCAATAATGTCAGACAAGACTGCTTCTCCTGTCTCTTATTAGTTTAAAAGGCCTTGAAAGATTCACACTTAATGAAATAGGAATTGCAAGGGAGTCTCATCTGTGTGGCAAAGCTTTTTGTCTCTGAACTCAGCTCTTTTCAGGAGCTCAAACATGTGGCTTGCCTAAAACTTCTGTCACTAAAGACGTTCAAAATATGTTAGTGTTTCTGACAACACATTTATTTATTTAAAACTCTTCTCAGTGGGGTGTACTCATGAGATCTCCATCTAGTTTGTGTGTAGGTTCTAGGGAGACACTGAATATAGTGTCTGCAAATACAGTACTTCAGCACGACACACAGAACAACATAATTCAGGATTCTGGATCTAAAATGGCAGGAAACAACACTGAAAACCGAGAAATTGTTTTTTCACTGGTGAGATTCTGAAAATAAAAGATTAGAGTTTCTTAAAACTAGACTGTGAATGTCTGTTTCTCTGAGCAAGTAGTTTATTTCATTGTTCAGGGCAGCAATCCCAAAAGTCTCCCCCCCACCCCCTCCTTAATCCAACCTAATCCATAACCACCGATGGCATGAGCCCATGTTCCAAACACCTTTCTGCAGGTGCTTCACATTGGAGGTAGAAAATCTGTAGGGTCCATATACAGCCTGCTCCTTGTGTATAATAGATGGGATGACTTCCATGAACTGATTTGCCAAACCCTTTGCCAGTATTTTTATGTCTACCATATGTTCAGCAATGATATGGGCCTATTTTGAGAGGACTCCATATGGTCTAGATCAAAAGGACATTAACTAGTCTTGCTGTATCTCAAATATGGATCAGAGAACTTTGTAGCGGTTATATAAGTAGGTTAGCAAATCTCTTCGCTTCTTCTGGCAGAAAGTGCTGAGGCCCAAGGGGATTAATTCTGTAAATCAGCTGTTACTTCTGGTACCTCTGGTTGTTTTACAAGGGTATTTAGTCTCGCTGGTCAGAAACAGTTGGGAGATCAGAATCAAGAAAGACCTTCATTGGACACTTAGTCTCATCCAGACTGCGGCACATATAAGGAGTTATAATCTTCATCAGAAATGTAAAGTATCTAAACTTGATCAAATTTCAGTCCCCCTAATGCAACCCTTGTTGCTGGGATTATTAAACAAGAGATTCTTTCAGTTAATTTTTTTTTCCTCTGGGGCCTCTTTGCTGTTACTGCCCAAGCAATACCGTGTTTCCCCGAAAATAAGACAGTGTCTTATATTAATTTTTGCTCCCAAAATTACATTACATTATATTACAGCGAGAGGCAAAACTGGAAGTACGTCTTATTTTCGGGGGATGTCTTACTTTCGGGGAAACAGGGTATACACTTACACAATTTACACTTAGATGGTACATTCTCAGAGCAGTGCACAGGGATTGATCCACGACTCCCAAAGATAACAGACACATTAAATCTGTGCTTTTAAACTGTACCCTTTCTATTAATAATGGATGATTAATATAGATTTTTAGAGTACATTTCACCAAGAGCCAGACGGTTCATCTACCACCGAACTGTAGCAATGTTTGGGATGGAACGTGGTGTCTTTCCAGGCCAGGAACATTACACAAATGCTTTGTTTGTGTTAAGGAAAATAAGTGGAAAAGATACCCATGCAACACTCCAGAGGGAACCTAGTCAAACAAGCAGCCTTGAGAACCATATGTGACCGGGACCTCTCTTTTCTGTCTCATGCAAAACACAATGCCGCCAGCAGCACAGTCCCACCAAAAGGCTATGCTGGAAAAATACCATGGAACGCAAACCTTCCATTATTTACTGCAGCAGGCTTGATGTTTTGTTGCTCACCAGGCATGTGTGTTTAGCTTACACAATTAATAAGATCACCACCAGAGGTCCTTCAGCAGCCATGTGTCAGTTTATTTGAAACCTGTCTTTTTTCCTGTCAGTCACCTTGAAAAACACTAAGCCCAGTACTAATTCCAGCCTTACATTTGTTTTCTAGAGATTTTGTTTCATTCTGGACATGTTTCCTCTGCATTGTCTTGTAAAAAGTGACATGCGTAGTTGCTTTAACAGCATCCCTCTTTGGAAACTCTTTATTCTTCCATTGACTTCAGTGGGGAGTGAGATTGGACTTCCAGTGAGAATCACTTCTATTTGTCTCAGCACTGGTTAGAATTTATTTAATATAGCTGAGCAGCTAAATGTATGGTTCTGCATATGGTGTGGGCTTCACAATATCACTGTTAATAATATTGCTTGTTATACACATGCCTTGGTTGATTATAGCAAATCTCAGCTCGTCAGTAAGAGCGGGATGAGCTGAGCATTCACAGCTTTTGTTACAGTATTGGGCTCATGCTGAAGGTCCAGTGCTCCAGCTGTGACGAGCTCATAGCACTGGTTGGAAGTTACTAACAGTGGATGTTTAGCAACTACATACATTTTTGGTACCAAAAAACTACAAAAAATGGTATGAATACATGATCATTTACTTTTATGGCAGTTGTCCTTTATCATATTGTACTGGCTTATTTTGAATCACCCAGGAAGAGATAAAATCACTGTGTCTGAACATAGGAATATGACCTCCCTGTCATTTTCATTTAACTATTTACTGAGAATCAGATTTGCAGATATTATCCAGCCAACAGATTAGAGATAAATAGGCTTTCACTTTAGAATGAGGGATTATTTTAACATGAAGAGGCTGTTTATGATTGAAACAGATGTGTGTGTTTATTTCTAGGGTGAAAAGGGAGCTGTTGGTGACCCTGGACCCAGAGGACCATATGGTTTGCCTGTAAGTTGCATGGAACTTGTACGCAGTGCAACTTTCACCACTCCTTGATTAAACTTTGCTGTGTTTTATGACCATTTTCCATCCAGCAGTGTAATTAGTTGAGAGTGATGAGGGCAGATGATAATCCCTGATAATGCAAAATCACTGAGTTTGAAGCAGGCCCATATCACAAACTTACACAGATTCCTAAACATACATACATCTGTGCAAAAGTAATGGAATGGAGCTAACAAACCAACAAGAATAAGGAAATCTAGAGTTAAGGTGCACCTTATTCTGCAACTCATGCCATTTTGCATATGTATAGTCAATGCATGTTATTAGATGCCTTGAGAACACCAAAATAGACTGGCAAAGAGCTCAGGACAGAATGTAGCCATGGAAGTTTTTGTGATTTTTCTTAGGTCGACTTACCTGGCTGTCCTCACGGCAGCGAGTCGACCGCATCTGCTCCCCCGTTGACTCCGCTTCCTCCTCTTGCGGAGATGGAGTTCCGGAGTCGACGGGAAGAATGTTTGGAGATCAATTTATCATTTAGATGAGACGTGATAAATTGATTCCCGATACATCAAACACTACCCGCCGATCCAGCGGGTATAGACGTATTCTTAATGTCTTATTTGGATTTCTTTGATGCAACAATATTTTGCTGTTACTATTTTTTGTGGTGTTTGTGTGTGGAAGATTTTGGTTTGCTTTGATTTTTTGCATTTCTGTGTGTTCGGGGTGGGAGAACTTTAAAAGGTTCATAGTTTGGGATTGGTTTGGATAAATACTCAGAAATTCAGATGATTACCTGAAGCTTATCCAAAATACGGCTAAACCACCCTGAACACGCTTGATCCCATCTGATCTCGGAAGCTAAGCAGAGTTGGGTCTGGCTACTACTTGGATGGGAGACCTCCTGGGAATACCAGGTGCTGTAAGCTTAACACCTGGCAGTAGGTATAAAATGCCTCCAACGACAGATGGAACGACGCATCGATTGGAGTATACCCCCAGTCGTATCACTGGTTGTGTCTAGTCTAAGCAGACCCTGCCATAGTGCAGGAATAACGCTAGGAAAAACACACACCTGAAGCTTATCCAAACCTCTCAAGTTTTCAAATTTGGCCTAGAAGTATCTCTGATTTTCTTATGGTATTTTGGTACTTGATTCCTGATCAGAAACCAGAAATGTTAAAAGTTTTATCTGAATATACCAGGGCAGGCAACTTCGAGACAGCATTGGGCTGGGGAGGGATCCTTTTTTCTGTTAGTTAACTAGTTTACCCATTCCTAACATATGTAGATCATGGCTTCAGTTGATATAAATCAGCATAGCTCCACTGAAGTCAATTGAACTACTCCAGTTTACCCCAGCTGAGGATCTAGTTTTGTGTGTGCGCACATGTATGTCTACTGTGTGCACTGGCACAAAGGCTGTGGTGTGTTACAAACCCAGATCTGTTCCAGCTTTAGTAAGATCACAATGGTGCCACTACAATTATATTGGGTCATTATTTACAAAGGCAGAGTTTTATACATCTCTCCAGTTTCATTTGTTTGAGCTGGAGTCTCTCAAGATGGAATAGGGAGTTGTAATTTACATCACCCTATGCTAGAGAGTCTCCCAGTACAAGAGCAGGTGGTGGTGTTGCCACCATATTCCTTTGACAGTCTGCCACAGTAGGGCTGTTTTTTTTCATCTGGAAGTTCCATAGGAGCCCATATGAGAGGTTGCTGAAGGAATGTGCTAAGACAGTGCACCCCCTGTCCATGACCTTCTCCTAGTTACTGCTGCCCCTTTGAGAGGTAAGTTGGATTCTGATAGTTTCCTCAACACCAGCGAGGGTTGACTACCTTTTACCACCACAATCTCTCCACTGGTAGTGGACTTTCTCCCTCTAGGGCTGTGAGCAGGCCAGATAAATCTGGGCCAAATCTGACCCATATTTATGTTTACAAAAGATGAAGGAACACAGAGTACAAAACCAGCAATTACGTACATCACAGGCCCAGGCCCACAGTACTTAGTCCAGCAAAATTCCCAGGACACAGGGCCAGATTCTCCACTGCCTTGCCCACTGTGTAGCGACTCTCACCTGTGGAAAGTGAGAACAAACCAGAATTCTCTACTCATTTGCACCAGTGAAGCATTTAAAACTCACTTTTTACAAGCATAAAAGATAAGTAAAGTGCAAGACAGTGGAGAATAAGGTCTCCAAAGTGAGAGTGTTGCTGAATTGGGCCACTGGACTAGATAATTTAAAAAAAAAAGGGGGGGGGGGGAGGGAATTTTTTTTTAATGTCCACAGTTTGCAGATACAATTAATGTCACTTGGATGTCTAACAGCACCTGCCCATCAGGCATTAGACATCAAAGTGACATCTCCCACAGTTATGTGCACCCATAAAACTGCAGGCACAAAAAGGGATGCCAGCATGGGGCTGATCTGAAAGTTAGACCTATTATGTATTCTTTTTCTGGTTGTTGTAATCACAGAGCTGTTCTTTACTCAGTGCTCAACGGCCTCCAGCCCTCTGTGGAAGGCTCCCCATCACCAGGCCTTGTGCAGGGCCCAGACATGATCAGATTTCTTGAGCACACAGATCACCAGGATTCTGCAAGGCTAGTACCTAGAGTGTTTAGGTTTATTCCTTCAAGGTAGAACTAGGATAACACATACATCAATTATTCCTTCCCCCTAATGCAGGAACCTTCTTCTGCAGCAGCTTATCTATTTCTGCTCTATAAATCACTTGCATGACAGTTATACGTCACTCTAGGGCCCCCCCACAGGAATTGGCCTACTTCGTATAGTTCTCTCGCCTTGACCTAGGGGCTACCTGCTAGAGCCTCCTTATTCCTTGGAGCTCTCCACCCCCAACTGAACTGGCTTTTATAATTACCTGATGCCTAGCTGATCAGACTCAGCTGGAAGACAGCTGGTCCATCACAGGTGAAGCTGGGCCCAATTCCCCTTAAAGAACCAGCCACTCAGTGACAGAACCTAATCCCATTTTTCCTACGTATCAGCTGGCACAGCTGTCCCCGCTAGAGGGAAAATGATACTGCAGCATTATTTTGCATGCACTCCCTACAGCACTGAGGCCTTGTTGCCTGAGCCAGATTTTCCAGTGTTGTTTTATCTGAGCCTTGGAGAAATTAAATAATTTACATTGAAAAGGAAGCCTATAAAACCATGCCTTTTGGATCAGTGACCTGGCATGACTTCAGTGCAATCAGTGTGGCTGCCCTACTGAAAGTGGAACAGATCACTGGCAGACATTGTGTCAGGATGAGGCTTATCTCTGAATCTATGCATGCTGTGGGTCTTATCCGCTGAGGAGCTGAGCGCCCTCAACTCCCATTGAAGCCAATGCACCTAATCCTGCTCTGACAAGTCAATGGAAAAACTTCCATAGACTTCACTGGGAGCAGGAGATGGCCAGTGGGTAGTGAGGGTTTTCAGCTCCATTGGTGAAACATCTCTGTGAGATACTGGATGAGTGTTAGTTTGCAGTGCATGCTTATTTGCTGGCCACTTTCATAAGTAAAAATCTTCATCTCTTCCTGCCCCTTTTGCAAATTGAAATTGGTGAAATCCTAGCGATTGCATTATTTTAACTTGCTCCTGGAACAATAAGCTTCAATCTGCAGCAATTTTTTTACAGTCAAGTTATCAGTTCCTGGAAACAGGGGAAATGGTAAACACTGACAAAAAGACCCCTCACTAATGGCAATGCTATTTGTATAACCCTAGAAATGTGTGACGTTGCTGTACAAAAAGAATGCTATTGCTCTCCTGTAGGCAGAAGGCAGGTGCTTGCACATAAAGACTGCCTTCGTAGGTGTGATGAGCAGATAAGTCATCACATAGTCATGGGCCTTAGGGATGCTAACATAGTTTATGTGGTTCTTTGGCAGGGCAAAGATGGCGAGCCTGGCCTTGATGTAAGTAATATTTATGACCAAATTACTCATAATGGTAGGTAAATGATTCCTTCACTGGGGGCAGCACATTTATTTCCCATTTTCTGTGCATGCTGAACATGCAGAGAACATACTAAGCATTGCATTGCTGCTGTTTGCATCTGACAAAGAAAGGCGAGAGGGACAGACTGAACAATGGTAGTTTGAGCAAGCACAGCCCAACCCCGCTAAGCCCACAAGGCACCGTGCTTACTACCCAAAGGAATCCCACTGACCTGCATGGGAGTAATCACAGTAGTAACTATTACACCTGGTATGAAGAGTTTGCAGGATCAGACTCTAACTAGTGACCCTCACTAGGAGCAGAACAAGGAGCCACCAACATTTGGTTAAGTAACTTCATCCCTATTAAAAAAAATAATCCCGTACTCTACAAATGACACATTTTTCATAATTTATGATTTCTTGTGGCATACAGGTGAGAGCCTGTTATGATCCCATTCCCACCTTCCCTACTGTCAAGGGCCCCAAATTGCAACCCCCTTCAGAGCCCAGCGATGTCATTTAGTATGAACAGCAGTAGGAGTCACTTTGAATCACATTTGACTTCTATTGCTGGAAAATGACCTTGCTGAATGTGAGCCACGTTTCTGACAAATGGCATGCAGTGCAGTATTCTTTCTGTAGTTGTTCAGCAATATTTTAAAACCTAAACTACACTGATAGAGAAGCCAATAGATATCTTTCTTCATTTTTTTATAGGGTTTCCCTGGTCCTCGAGGAGAAAAGGGTGACCTAGGTGAAAAGGGAGAAAAGGTGACCTCAGTGCTGTTATCTGTGTTTGATTCCTCAGCCCAGTCCATTTTGCTGTCCCAACACTATCATTTGTCCATCAAACCTGATCTTTCTTCATACTGTGTGCCAAAAGGCAGGTCATGTGTATTTGTAGACAGAGTCATCAGTCAGCAGGAGAACCAAAATCTCCATGCAGAACCAATAATACAACACTTGCCAAGACAGGAGGGGAAGAGTTTGTCCACTCTCACCCTAGGATCAGGCTCCTTTTCTGTAACCCATGCCATGCCAAATGAAAGTCCTTTTCAGTCTGTGATTCTCAATGCACATGTCACATGGGGTAGTAATTTTTTTTTTTTTGGGGGGGGGGGGGATGCTGGCTCAGATCCTCAGCTGGTATAAATCAATGTAGCTCCAGTGGGTCTAGACAGATTGATACCCGCTGAGGGACTGGTCCCTTATAAAGTATGCTGGGGATTGTTTTAAAAAATTATGAACTTTACAGTTAAGAGAATTATCTTACTTATTTGTATTTGGTTGCTTTTATGGATTAAAGCTCTTCCCTGTAGTTTTTAGTAAATCAAACAACTCAATATTTCTCTAGTGCATGAGAACCATAAAGTGAAATTAATTAGCTTCATTTCACAACCCAAGCTGAGTGATATGCAAATAATAAACACGGTGAAAAGCAATTCATATTTTAGGGCGAGAATGTGACTCTCCCTTCAGGGAGAGTTTGAAAAGAGACTCCCTTTGTGTTGCCCACTGAGGGGCTTTATAAAACGTGCAGTCTCTCTATACCCATGGGAGTAGAGGGGCTGCTCCCACCTTGGCCCTGTACTTGCCTATAGAGCAAGGAACTTGTGCTGAGGAGGAGAGTAGATCACCCTAAAGGAAGATACTGCAAATGATCTCAAAGAATATTAGCTTGAGTTTTTAAATGGCTTCACTTTAACTATACCCGTACCACTTTTGTGTTCATGTTCCATGAACATTTATGTGATCAAGTTTCACTGGCAAGAATGTTCAGAGAAAGTGAACCTCAGAGACACACGAGCAAGTATTGGCAGACACAGAACTATAAATATTACATGCATGATGAGTATTCTCTTCAGAAGTGCCTTTGTATCTTACCAGTCAGGACACAGAAACAATACTGTTATGGCAACCAATACTAATATCATGCCTGTTGAGTGACATTGAGGTATAAGCACTCAGGAGGATTAAACTCTCCATAGAAAGGGATCTGTACAGTACTGCACCCAGACATTTCTTAAGAGGATTGTGTAGGTTAAAGCACTCTTCTTTCTGATGGAATTTTTTTTCTTTAGAGTTCCTTTGTTTTGTAGAGTAGCAGCAGGGATGGCCAGGCCATCTTTGGAAACCATGTGATCCTAGGTAAGGGATTTCCCAGAAAGCCAAGGGGCTGAAGTAGGAAGGGGAAACAGTATAGTAAGCAGTGACATTCCAAGAGAGAGAGAGAGGGGCCCAAGACACAGGGGCTTCTTGGTGAAAAGGCAGTGGTGTCTAAGCTGAGGTTTTTTGCAGTTTTTGGCTCCTTGTGTTCAAGGAAATAGAAGATGTATCCATCTTGGAAAGAAATTACATTAGAAAACATCTTAGCTCTGCAACACTGATTTCTGCTCCTAGTAGGAAATGGACCCACCAGGTCTCAAGATCTGCTATTGCTTGGAAAGGGAAAACAATACCTTGTGACTTGGCTGCCCAACACCCCTGATTAGCACAGCTTTCAGAGCAAACAGCCAAACCTTGAAGAGAAATGTTCAAGCATAATCGATTCATAGAGTTAAAGAAATGTAAAGCCCCCACCAAATAAACATGTTTTTGGAAAATGGGTATGAGGAAATCACAATCTGCTTGTCATTGTTCCGAGATCAGAACAAAGAGGCTAACCACAAACGTTTTTCAATAAAGGCTAAATTAAACTGGTAAATCATTCATTATAACTTATTTTCTCAGCTGTAATAGCGTAAGGGAAAAAGAGCTGAGGCCAGGTCCTTAGCTAGTGTAAATTAGCATAGCTGCACTGATTTCAATTCAGCTATATGCCAATTTGCCATGATTTTTTTCTGGATAGCGTCACTTTAAATATTGCTGAATGATATTGACTGCGAGGCTGATGTCACAGAGGTTCAGATTATTAAATTTCTACACCAAAAATCTGAGGTTCATTTACACTGCAGAAATTTCAAGCATAAACAACATGACATTTTTTACCGACCAATGACATCTCGTCCTCCACGTGTGTGCATAAATCTGTAGGCTCTTGGTTCTGGATTAAATCATGGACTAGTAATTTCTCCTACAGGTGCTCACTAGCTCTGCTACAGTGAAATTAAGTCAGTGTTTGCATCATAATTTCTGCGTAACTTGGCTGTAAAAACGTAATTGTTCAAAGTTGTAAGTGGACATACAAGGTTTATATTCCAGGAGCACTTTTTGAGAAATAGGTTTTTTAAAGTGGTTTGATTGGTTTGTGGTTAGTTCAATGGGGTTTGGGTTGTTTGTTTTTGTTTGTTTGTTTAAATTTTATTAATCAAGAAATGAATCCTCAAAAGTCTGCACTTAAATAATGTGGCATTTTGGGTCATTAAAATGGGTTTTAAAAACCTTACGAAATGCAGAGGCCAGTGGTTTACTTTTTCTTTATTAATGTAATAGCTTTTAAAAAGTGAGTTTTAACCGTTAAGAAAAGGACAAAGATTGATTTGTCAATCTCACAAAGTGCTTAGCACCCTCCACTCCCATTGATGTTAGGGGAGTGGGAGAAAGTCCAGAACCTCACCGGACTGCACTCTAAGGGCCTCATGCCCCCTTCTGTGTGCTGAGGGGAATCTGTGCTCAGGGGAGGGAGGAGCCTGTGCCCTTCCCCTTATCATATAGTAGTTCCTCCACAGGTTTTGAGCTGCACAGTTCTGGAGACAACAGGAGGGAGAGTGGGCTGGGGGAGCCAGGTAGAATTCTGTTGATTCCCCATCTTTAATTACATGGGGAACACAAAGCACAAGTTATAACAGCCTTAATCTGTTGTAATTTGCTCTGCTCCTCCCTCCCTCCCTCCCTCAGTTGCTGGACAGCACTGGTGACACTTGAGGCATTCACACAGATGCTGCTGGACTTCTGGGGATCCCTTGAAATCTGCCTGAAGCTCAAGGAAGTGGGGACTGGCAGGTTAAGGGAACAACAACTGTCCCCTCTATTTTTCCCACCCTCACCCAGTTTATTGAAGAATTAATAGGAGGCTTCATGAGTTAAAACTGACAGAGGCCTGGTTTACATTTAAAATATAAGTCAACATAGCTACAGTGCTCAGGTGTGTGAAAAATCCACACCCCGTAAGCACTAAGAATGCTGATCTAACCCTTTGTAGACACTGCTAGGTTGATGGAAGAATGCTCTTTGGCACACAGGAAAGATAGATGAGGAATTCTGTTCACATGGTGCCATAAATACAGTATATCTGTCTGTGGAAAACTCTTGTTTAGATTTGAATGGTACAGTATACTGTAGTATTTCATGTATATTCTGTGTTTTGCCTTTTTTAAATGCATTACAGTAAGACGGTTTGTTTCTTAAATTAATCGAGTTTTTGTAAAAAAAATCATTTTCTAAATGCATTTAATCTTTGCGTGGGTGTGAAACTGGTTGAAAATCCATTTACTGTATTTCACCCTAAACATGTGTGCCTTTCCAGAGGTGCATTCTTTCCTTCTCCTTTTACCTTCTTTCCTTACAATTCCCTCTGTCTTTTTTACCCTTTTCCTTACAAACTGAATCCTTTCCACAGCCACAACTTTGAAAGCCCTCCCTTGGTTGTTCTCCAGTGTCCTACTAATTTTCCTTTCACTATTTCCCTATTTCTTTGTAATATACATGGTGCACCCCCCCCCCTCCTTTTTTATTGTCCTACTTCGTTTTTTTGTTTTTTTTAATAGAAGCAGATTTGGTTTTATTAAACTGCCGGTGAGCCTGAAGCTCATTTACCATTGTGATCAACTGGTGTGAAATCAATTATAAAATTGACTCTCCAAATATATTCAGTTTGAGGGGAGTCATCCATTCAGGATAGGCCTGTTGGGAAAAAGAAGATTCTTTTTCTGTGTCTTATTTCTATGAATTATCAAAAGATGTGAAATTTGCTCTTTCAGAAATCTTAATCATTTGGTTTTTTAAAAAAAGCAATTCCTTGCTTAAAGGAATGAAAATGATAAACCAATGAAATTTTACCTGCAGTGGAGAAATGTTTGGAAATCATGTTTTGAACATGAAATGTAAATGAAAATATTCATTAGCATTTCTAATTTGTTTCTAATTACAGAAAGATAGGGATCACTGGAAAAAATTATAGCACCTCAACATCAAGCTGTTTGGATCTTCTGAGTCCTTTAGCAGGGTTTGAAATGAAGGGCCAAATTTTGTTCTGAGCAGTATCCGTGCCATCCCCTTGACTTCAGTGGGTTTGCATGGGTAGAATTTGGCCCAGACTCTACTGGGACTGATGCATACAAGGTCCATTCAGTAAAGGACATGTTTGGACATAGGCATCTCTGCTGCGACTCCCCTGAGTCACACCGGGAATCAGTTGTTCCCGCTATTTTCTCCTCCCATCTTCCACTGGCAGAAATGAGATTGATCTGTTTATTGAGATTGATTGATCTATACCTGCCCCTGGACACTTCCACTGCTTGCATCCGACGAAGTGAGTATTAGCCCACGAAAGCTTATGCTTCAAAACTTTATAGTTAGTCTTTAAGGTGCCACAGGACTCTTTGTTACCTCTGCTATTCCAGACTAACACTGCTACCTCTCTGATTCTTGATCTGTTTAGTTGTTCCAAAGACACCTCTGACTAGAAATTCCTCTTCCTCTGTAGCTCCCAAAGAAAGGGACACATTCCACTTGCCATTTCTGTCTTTATCCACAGTTTGAGTCAGGAAGTCAGCCTATCATTTCAAACCCTACTTTAGGATTCAACTAATTCATAATACTGACATTAATACAAAAACTCAATAATACCAACTGATGCAGTTCTTGCTTGTGATCATATCAGTTATTTTTCCACATAATGTGCCATCCAAACCAGAACACAGTGGTAAGTGTCCTTTCAGCCCTCCTCTGTCCAAAAAAAACCAACCTTTTAAACCAATCTCTTTCATTTATATTTTTTTTTACCCAAAAGAATGAAATATTTGTTTTATCCAAACCATTGTGTCCACAGGGGGAAAAGGGAAAGAAAGGCAAAAAGGGGCCTAAAGGGGAGAAAGGAGAACAGGGTGCCCCTGGATTAGATGCACCTTGCCCGTTGGTATGTCTCACTCATACATTGGAAATCGCTCCTCCTGCTGTAGATTATAATGGGATAAAGCGAGAGGAGAGGAACAAGCCACAGCTATAGTGTAACCTGGTATCATTCAAAGGGTTTCTTCTCCTAGTCTGCAAATTTCAGCATGGACTTTTTTGTCCTCCTAATTCGGTTTAAACTTCCAGTCTGAAGATCTTAAAACTGAATGTCACTTATGGAATATTTTTCATGGAATGTGCTGCCTACACATTCTGGCTACTTGTACTTACCTGTCAGTGTTCTCTACAAATTGGAAACCTGTTGTGCTAAATAGTTCTTCCTTGATTGAAGGGCCATTTAAACGCTAAGGTCTTAGATGTGAGGCTGCACCTGGGTCATTTCCACATGGGTTTTAATCACTGCTGCTGTAAGCTTGCTCCTCTTGGTCTCTTTTTTTTTTTTTTCTCCAGCTAAATCAAATACCAAAGACACTTCTTTGTCAGTAACACTGCAAGTTAATCTTTACAAACAGGGATTCCGTGGAATTAAGGGGGAAAAAGGGGAGCCAGGCCAGCCAGGCCTGGATGGGCTGGATGCCCCTTGCCAATTGGTACAGTATTTCTCTTTCCTACCAACCCTGCATGCGATTCCTTTGTATATAGTCGGTCATTCTCAGTGTAAAGTGGTGTTTTTCTGAGCTGACTTTACATTATCCACCTAATATATGCATGTGCATGAACAAATCAGCAGCTTCGGCAATCATAACCATATCAAGAAGACACATTTTGTCAACACCTGGAACCTAACACCCAGCATTTTGCTCCCACATCACATGGTAGTTTGAGTGTGTTCTTCCAACATAATTTTCCCCTCAGCACTGTTTGTTTCTTCCCCCAACAAATGCCTTTTGCCTTACTCACTAAGAATGACATACACCTCTTTGCGGCGAGCCAGCACAAGGACCATACATTATTTAAGCCCCACAGCACAAGTGGTGTGGGGAACCTCATGCTGGCTCTCTGCATAGGAGTTAGTTTCACCCTAACCTGCACCTGAAACGATTCTGCACACTTGACTCCAGCGGACATTAATAGGAGTTTTGAGTGCTTTTTTTTTTTCAGGATTGAGCCAAGGTGACATTTATGCAGAGACAAATATCAATCTGTCAAAGTTAAATCATAGAGCTTTGCAATAAGCAAAGATCTGAGTCATATCTGCAGGATGAGGTCCTATGAACAATTTTTTTGAGATCAGGCCCATAGATCAGAATAGTATTCAAATTTGAAATACAAAACTTAGCTGAGCTTTGTAAGAAGATAATGGTCTGCAGCCCAAACCCTCACTGTCTTCGTTATTTAACGTTTCCAATTTAATGGTCTTTCCTTTGGAACTTACCTCCCTGCAATACACACAATACTCCCCCACTCTGTGTTAGCATGAACTCAAGTTCCCCCCTATACTAAAATTCTACTTGTTGACCTTCTCCCTTGTACCAATCTGGCAACACAGATTATTTTATTTTTTTAAAATCTAAGTGTGTTTTATTTTTTCCAATTAAAATTGAACAGTACATACACATTTCTGAAAGGCTCAAGATATAGGTGTTTTTAATCATTGGCAGTTAAATTTGATCTGCATGTTCTGATATTGTTTGTTAGCTAAGCACGATTATCTAAAGATGAATGTTAAAATTAAGTAGGTTTTATATCAAGTACAAAGTTTCTAATCTAAATTGTCAGTAGAATTTTAATCTGAAGTACATATTCCATGTTATATTTTGTTTGCTTCTGATTAATGATAACCATATCTCATATTTTGTTGGGGGGTAATCAAGCATGCCTTCATAGTTAAAAAATGTGTGTGTCTTTGTAGTATCATTTATATCTGGAGAATCCTTACACCATTGCTGTGAAAAATGTTCTTTTATTAGTGGGATAGATAGACAGTTATCAGAATAGGCTTTTAAATGAACAGCACTGTTTTGTGTTCTAGAAAGCAGGTAGTTTTTACCTGAAAATAAATAAACAAATGAATAAATAAAGCCATCCCACACATAACACACAAATGCTGTTTCTCAGAATTGTTAGCAGATAAGAAACCCAAGTATAAAGTAGTATTGCCCTTAACCTAAGAAATGGTTCTCCTCTCATTTATAGTCCAGTTCTGTGAGATGCTGAATTCCCCTGACTCTGTGCACTCATTGTATTACAGATCAGTCCTCTACAGTGTAAATCAGGAATAACTTCATTATAACCTGTATATCTAAGACCAGAATGTGTCCCATGAGCTAAATTGGAGACACCAAGGTTTTAAGCAAGAACTGAATACAGTGCTGGGAGCGTACTTAGGTGCTTGTAACTAGCACAGTCCAAATTTCAAATAGCTTGACAGCCATATGTTATCCATGCTACAGAATAGTCAGCTTCTATCTTAGTTCCCTGCTCTCATGGAAACTTTCCCCACTGATTTCAGTATGAGTAGGTTCAGTCCTTTAGTTTTCATTTTATAAAGGTAAGAATTAACATGTATGAAAATATTCCCATATGCAGTTTGGATATAAATATCCTATCGATGGGTTAACTTTTTTTTTTTTACCAGAACCACAAAAACAGTAAGTGATACACTATTGCTGACTGATCTGTGGCAAAATGTCCCTGACTTATGAATAATAGATACACTTTATTTAGATAAACATAGAGTCTGCTGGCAATGAATCCAGCTCTGCTGATTTGACCCCTATAATGTTTCCATGACAGCAAAAATATAGCAGTTATGATTTAAAGTTCTTACCATGATTAGGCACACTGTAGTTTAGAATTTGAATTTTTTGGAGGGGCAGGATTATATGTATTTACAATGTAAGCTCACTTAGTCTGTGTTGATTGTTGGAATTTTCCTCATCTTAAGTGACAGAATTATTAGTTAGGAAGCAGGAACTATTCATTAGCTAAGAAGGTATGGTTGTTTCATCAGATTTGCTGTCAGACTCATCTATGCTCTTTTTATCTTCCTCCTTGGAACAGGGGCCGGATGGATTACCAATGCCTGGCTGTTGGCAAAAGGTAAGACATGCCAAATTATTTCTGCAGAGAGGCACCATCCCTTTTCTTTGGCCTCATACAATCTGATTTCAGTAAGAGCCACTTACAGATTTTGGAATACGCAGCAGTCCAAGTTATAACCTCTTCTCAAATATTATTTGCATGATGAATTTGTAATATGTTGGGGTTATAACAGCAGCAGAGTTGAGTTGCTGGGAAGTCAAATACCATCATTCTTCTTCACAGCGAGAGCTACATCTCCTTCAGCCCCTCCATGTCAGCTGGGAGACAGTATATGACCTGCCCATCAGTGGTGTGGCAGAGTCTTACCATAATGTTGATACTGACCTATCAAGCTTTGAGTTTTCTGGGTTATCCAAAGGGACAATGCATCTTGCTTCCTGTTTGCCTCTTTCCCACCCCCCAAAGTCTGCTGTTGCATGTTATTACTGCTTGCTGCTGATTTTCAGCAATGCTAAGTAATAACGCTGTTACTCCGGTAAAGATTTCTGCTATTGAATGGTAGAACTCTGACAATGCTCCATTTAAAATCATCAGCATTCAGAGCAAGTGCATCAGTGAACAGATATTTATTTCTTGCTGAATACTCATGCATGAATTCACTTGAAAGAATAAACCAGGTGTGAAATCCTGCCTCATTGACTTCAGGGGAGCCAGGATTTCATCCCATGTATTTTTCAAAGGATGATTCTGGATAGTTATGGTCACATAGTGGAGGCTGGCTAATAATAAAAACATACGTTGCCAACAGTGAGCTGCTCAACCCTTTCCCAATCTGCCTATCCCCAAGCTGGCTACTGCAGAGCAGAGCCAGGTTAGCCCTATGTACACAGCCTAAACAATGTATAGATTAGACTGAAAATAAAATTCTACTTCTAAAATGGGAAAACGTGTTCAGAAGTGTAGCTGTATTTGTGAAGAAAGTCAATACACCTACAGCTTCCCTTTAACTAGTGCCTCCCTTGACAATTTAGAGGCACTATTTCAGCTGTGCCTCTCAAAACAGGTAAAGCAACTTGGGAGCTGCTGTAGTACTTGAAGCTATTTGTTACTCATATTTGAAGATGACCAGATCTAAAATTGATGGGGGTGTTTATACAGCTACCCCTTTTGTTGCTAGAGGTAAACAGGAGTCACTATTTGCTTCCCAAGGATAATAAGCATTCTCAAGAGGTCAGTATCCGCCTATAATTCTTTAGGTAACTAACAGCTGAAGTAGGTATGCACATTAAATAAGTGATTCTTAGTTTCCCAGAAAGAGTTATTCAGAGGCACTGGTTAGAAAGTTAGATATTTGTGATCACATCGCTGAACAGTAGTTAAAAAAGACAAAAGTATTATAAGCATATTGGAAGCACATTTGTGGCTAAGAGAATAAAAGATGTCTGGGTTTCTGCCCTATCTTTATATACTTGGAATAGAAATTTGGCTACTAGATTACTAACCTGGCCAATGTATCTCTTTTTGTCTCTTTGCAGTGATGAATCTAACCTTAGAAGCATGAAGTTGTGTATAATGCTCCACTTTTTGTATTTATAGTTGAAAACAGAAATTTTATTTTACAAGTCTGAGATATGTTTACATGTAGCTGCTTCTACTTGTTTGCAGTAGTCCATGTGTACATTTTCTTCACTTACAGCTGCAGTTAGGCAATATATATAACCACAGGAGAAATCTGCAAAAATAAAGATTAGTATCTCTGTAGAGATATCTACACAGAGATAAATCATGGAGATTTAGTTTTTTCTGCAAGTTCTCTTATTTTTGGCTTGTGGACCTGCATGGACAGTGAGTGCCATGAGCTAGTTTACATGAAATTGTGACCAAATATGAGCTAAATGCTATGAAATGTACTGTACCAACTGCCATTGGAATTTATTGACTTTGCTTCCATGTTCATCTTAAACACTACCACTAATTCATGCCATCATCCCTGCTTGTACAGACTAAAAAAAAAAAAGCATGAATTGTGTGCCAAACCTGCTTGTTGTGTGCTCACTCCACATGCTAAATGGTTGCTCACTGTGACCTTTGATCCAAACTTCTGAATTATTTCCTTTTGTTATCTCAAGGGAGTCACACCGTGGCTTATTGCCAAAAAGAGATAAAGCAGAGGAGATTAGAAAAAGGTCTTGAATTTTTGGGGAACACAGTTCCAACTGCAGGTGGACGGCTTCCAGTTGTGTGGGTCATGTGATACCACCACCACCCTTGGTCAAAAAGGGGTCATGCCTGTTGATCAGCATCAGTTTTTCTTGCACTGCTCACTGTCACGAAGACATTCAAGATAGATGGGTTTAGATGCCAAGTGCTGTCAACTGTATAACCAAGAAGGAAAGAAGTTTGAAGGTGAAACCAGATTTCCTCTGTGGGAAGTTTGAAAAGGTTGCAAAGATGCCAAGTGGATCGTTTGACCGCAGGCCCCATTTGAGATGAGAATCTTCTCAGTCTGATTCAAGGATTGACAATATGTGCCCCACATATTGTATTTTTGGGTTGCTAAAGGAAAGCATTCTTGGCAATGGAGAGTCTTAGAATGCTGTCCTATGGACTAATGAAACTGATGGGATCTATATGTACTGTAGTGTGGGTTTTGGATTATCCAATTTAAATGACACAACTCTTGTATTTTATGGGGGAAAGATGAAACAAAATTCACCATAGATTTCAAAACTTGCAGAAGATTAATTTTAGTAGCCTCTTTAAGATTTGTTGTGACAAATACTTAGGCTTTGAAGGAAATACTTCCCATCATGTGTTCCTCTTGTTTCAGTATTATCTATTTTTAGAGTCTTTGATGCCTTTAAGTTGGAAAAAAGTTATTTCATTTTACCTTCACAAGCTGATTTAGTCACGTGGTTCTTTTTCTGCAATAGCAATGATTTTGCTGAAAATGGATATCCAAAGAATGTAGAGAAGGAGTGAACCTAAGTGATTATCTTGATATAGTAGTCACCATGCACTCTGTAAGGTGTAATTATTTTTCCATTTCTGATCAAGTGACTAGTACACAAAAAAAGGAGAGACTGTTCTGTTTCGCTGCATTTTGATTACTAGAAACATTGAATTGGTGCATATTTTGTAGTTTGAGCCTCCCTGAGAATTTGTTTGTTACAGTTTTGAGTCTTCATATGGCGCATTTGTAGTCAGCTTAAGAGATTAGTTTGTATGAAACAGTTCTGTATTTGGTAGATGCAAATTCTTTTTAGATCTGTTCAAATAATTGTGCGTATTGAGATGATCACAAACTTTTAATCTACATGTCTGAGAGTTCATTTTATAGGCAGACCAAAAACAGAGTTGCAGAAAAGGAGTATTTCTCCATCAATGTCTAGGCACCCTGCCATTTCTGGAAATATGCATAATTTGCTGCTCTGTGGGTTTGTACATCATCTGGAAGTGGGGGACCTATCATGATTTCACTCTCAAGTGGATAATCACTACCACATCAGAATCTCAAGTCACTAGAATCCACACTGTAGGCATTTCATGCTGCATAATATTTTTATTGCCATTTCAGTATATCAAAACCATGTCAAGAAAACAGCTTTTCAAGGAGAGTTATTTATTTTTTTACTTCTATAAAGATGACTTCTTACATAAGTCTCCATCTTGGTTTCCTACAGAATATCTGCGTACAGGTGCAATTTTTTTTAAAAAAAGGCTAGTAATGCTTTGCTAAAAATGGATGTTTTACTCTACTTAAACAGTGCTAACAACCACCAGCAGCAGCTTGATCTTGCAACCCTTGCACAGGCTTGTTATATACTGTTGTCAATCTGAATGTTACAGTAATGACATCAATGGAAGTTTCACCCATGAAGTGGATTATGGGATCGGGGCAAAAGCAGCATTCCACCCTGCCACCTCTGAGTTTTACTCTGGTTGCTTGGGAAACATTCAGGCTGTCCTCTGAACAGGAGAGAATCCCGCTGTCCATGTCCTAACATGACACACAATGGCTAAGTGCCAATTTTTGGGAACCACCAGAAGCAAGTTATTGGACTAGATGGTCTATTGTCCAATGCAGGATGGTAATTCCTATCTTCTAATGAGAAAATTTGCCCCGTTAGCTAAATTACATATATCCATTAAGATAAAAGTATAGTATGTAGTCAGTTAGTTTTAGTGAAAATATCAGGATACATACATGTTCTCCATAACACTCTATGTTTGCAGAATAAATGAGGAAGGTTACTATAGTGTTAGGATGCTAACATGGTAGCAAAAACTTGGAATTGCCTATGAAAACAAGTCATTTTAAGGAGTTAGCACCAAGCTAAAGCACTATTAAATTCTATTTTGTAAACAAGAAAAGTATGAGTTCCTATACTTTTGTTGAGGTTGACAGTCACTAGTGTGGAATATCACATATAGTTCTGTTGATAGCATTTGGTGACTTACACATAGGGCAAAATTCAGCTCTGGTCTAAGTGTGCGATAGTCACTAATACAATGACCCACAGAATACATATATATGTAAACTTAAAAACAAAAATAAGTAACATAAATTGCTTATTTTTGCTCCCTCTGGGAAAGAATGCTTCTCCTATCCATTAATGGGTGTCTTGGATTTTGGCTAATGCCAAGAAAGGATTTTTCCACTGAAATGTCAGGGTCTCCTTAGTAGACATGCAGTGTTATCGATATAACCAGTCAGATTAGAACAGTAATATATACATATTAAGTGGTATTGAAATGGTGCCTACAGCATGCAAATAAGGGGGGAATCTAGAAACGGTTGATATGTCGTTCAGACAAAGTAGCTCAAGTTGAATATTTCATAATGAAAAGCACCCTCTGAAGACTTGCAACATATTTGTTTAGGTTAAAGACAATTGGTTTTGGTGCTATTATATCATTTTTTTTGTTTGGCAGTGCAGCTTTGGTTTGAACCACCTGTTTTATTATTACATTTTTAGTAGCATTCCTCATTTGCTTTGTTTAATTTTGTGAATATGCAGAAACAGTGGTTCATCTACCAACCTTTTCAGCTGTAAAAATGTGTAGAGGACATGAATTTACTTAAGTTCTGTACCCCTTGCTTTGTTTTGTGATTATTTCTTGTTCCTTTGTTTAGGATTTTCAATATTTGTTTGGTACCAATCTTCTTATGTATTTTTAACTTATGTGTATTGCAGTCACATAGAAGAGTGGCCTTTTGTCTTCATTTTCAGAAGCTAGTTGGAGAAGGAAAGGGGAGAACTTTCTTACAGGATGCTTTGAAACCTCATTTTTACAAAGTAAAGCATGAAACATTCATTCACGATATTGATAAGTTATTTTTCTTTTAATGTATTTTTTTCATGTATTAGTGATTTTGATGTCACTGTCTGACAATCTGGTGAGGCAGAATGACTGCATCCAGCTGTTTATATGTGTTTTCTCTGTATACCATAGAAATATTCTTGACAAGTTTGAAAGAGGTCAAATCAGCATGTCTGCATCCATAAAAAGAAGCATATGCCTCTAATAACTAACAACGGGTTATCTTCACTAGTCAGTGTTATGTACTGTGTGAAAAATTGAAGCTTTATAATATTGAACACACACAGATTAGGAACTGCTGTGTATTTATTGTCTGGTGATGCCACGGGGACATACTACAGCCCTGCCTCTGGCAGTCCTTAACTGCTCGACTATTTAAGGACAAACAATGTAGTCTAATGACTAGAGCACCGGGCTGGGAGTCAGAGGAAATGGGGTGAAATCCCGGCCCCATTGAAGAGAATGAGAATTGTTCCATTGACTTACACCAGGGTTTCATCCATGGATTCTGTTCCTAGATGCGCCACTGCCATGCTGAGTAAGTAATTTCACTGTGTGTCTCAGTTTCCCCACATATAAAATGGGGATAATGATACTTCTTACCTCCTTTGTAAAGTGTTTTGAGATCTACTAATTACAAGTGATATAGAAAAGCTAAGCATAATCATGAGAGAAAATCCATTGATTTCAATGGGACTGTGGGTATAGGAACGATCTCACTTTTCTGAAAGTGAATAAGATACTACAAGACATGCCGAAGTTGACATTTTCTTTCAGACTTCCTTACTTCCACTACTTGTTCATAATACATATGTATTTGTGAATCTGTATCTTTACATTTTACCCGAGGAGAACACTTCAGTCGTCACAAAGGGGAAAAAAAAGTTCTCTCTCAGAAGTGCTGATCTTTGCAAAGAGACACATCAGAAGCAAGCAAGGTGGTTGTGGACACTGGTTCATTTTCCGGGTGCCATTAAAAAATAAGCCTATCATCTAATTGTGTTGTTTCATATGGCAACTTGTTTTTATGAATCAATGTTACAGTAATGTGAAAACAAAGATTTTCTCAAACCTGTTGAAGTATTTTACGTGGTGGTTGGATTCATTAAATGCTGTTGCAAACAAATGCTTGCCACCTTCATTTCTGATAGAATTTGAACATAGACTCCATTTCTTTTGTGGAGTAACATTAAAAATAACCTTCTGGAGTATTGTTTGTTTTGTAATTTTAAATATATCAGGTTAATGCTGCTTAGAAACAATTGTCTTTCTTTGGAGAATGGGGCCTTACCCAACCTGGGACCTTTAGTGTTTTATTTGTTTAACCAAGAAATTATATGAATTTCCCAGATACCATTGGTACTTGCACACTTCTCTGAAGTATTATTGAAGAGGTTGGTTTGTAGAAGAAGAATGTTTTACATATTGTTAACATTATGTGAATATTCTTATATTATTGTACATGTTTGGGAAAATATAATATCATGCAGCCTAGTAACATTTTTTTAAAGATGTATGTATCTGACTTTTTTTTTCCTTTGGAAAATATTATATATTTTTATTTGTATTTTTTACTTTTTTCATCTGTAAGTGCAGTTATTTTTGTATTGTGAGTGGTCTCTTGTAAGTACAGTAGAGGACATGAAAATGCAATGAAAAGTAATTTGGCAAGAGTTACACTGCTTTTGGGAAAACATTGGGTCAGTCTCATATAATCAGTTCTACTACAACTATTTGGAGTGTCTTATCACTGTAAATAATGGCACAAAACCTGATTTGCCCAGTAGTGTAAATAATTGCAATGTTTAAATAATCCATTTTAATTTGTTATTTCCACTTTATTGTGGCCTCTGGTTCAAACAGCATGGTTTTGGTTTTGTTTTGAAAGTTTCTCCTTGGTTTTCAATTTTTAATATTGTTTTGTTCCGAGTTTTGTACTTGGGTTTTTGGTCCTAGCTTGTGAGAAGTTGATCTTCAGAATTATTTTTACACTATTTATGACTTATTTTCATAATGTAAAAAGTGTGTAATTATTAAAATATTAATCCAACCATTGATGTTGATTTCCATAGTTATAAAGTTCTTGATGCAAAAATTCATTCTAGTGTGTCTGGATTGAAAAATGTATGTACAGTGTTGTGACTAATTGTACGTAAAATATAGTGCCACTTCCTCCAGTTAATATTCATACCAGCTCCGATTTCTCTTACATCAGTGTTTCTCAGCTGGGGGTTGTAACCTACAGGGAACCACGAGGTGTTGAAAAATGTATTGCAGTCTAAACCCAAAATCTTGTTTTCCCACACCATTACTTTTCAAAATCAAATATTCCCTGTCTCTCTCTCAAAACACAAATGAATTATATGGGTTTATCCTTAATAGATTTTTTTTTATTTTTACAGAAAATTTAGGGCACTGATACTCAGACTAAGGCTTTCAAGGCACATGTGGCGCTCTAATATGTCTCCTGCGTCTCTCTGCTGTGCATCGTATTAAAACACTGTGATTTACTATATAGTGCTGTACTAAATGAAACTAGGAATTCACACAACTGTGGCTCTTTTGGGTAATATTGATACTAATTTGGCTCCTGAAACTCTGAGTATCACTGATTTCAGAGGTTGCGAAAATTTGGCTTCAAATAAAGAGTTGCCAACCTGAAAAGGTTGAGAAATAGTCTTACATTAAGCTGCTTATGGTGCAGCACAAACAGGACAGAGAGATGTGGTCTGTGGTGAAACAGCTGCAGTTTTGTTAAACAGCTGTTCTAGGCAGAGCAGGAGCAATCACGATAGTTAAAGTTGCAGAACAGTTTCTGGTCCAGAGCCCCGTTCTTAGACAGAGCTTCGTAACACTTGCTCTTGGAGGGTTTGGGAGTTTGAGATTTTCCATGCTTCTCCTCTTCCTAAAGGATAACTTTGGGTTGTGAAAAGTTTTAGCAAAAACATTTCAACCCTTTGAGAGAGAGATGACTGAAAAAATGCATTTCCATTTATAACATTTTGAATCCTGTTTTTAACAGCCCTGCAGCAAAAATGATTGTTTGAAAGTTGCAGTTTTGCATGGATAATAGTCCACAGTGAAACACAGAGTCTTTTTCTGCCAGCAGTTGGTTTGATTTGACTGAATTATGAACATTCAAAAATTGTACCATGCAGAATAGAGTGTTGCTGGGTTGGTTAAGTGTAACAAAGCACTGTGTGTATGTGTAGAAAACCACTCAGTCTGAGACAACTTTCCAGATGTTTTGGGGAAATCCAAGATCTAATTAAAGGATTCCTTCTCTTTTTGCTTGGCTCGGGGGAATTAATACAGGGCTGAGTGGTGAGGTCATGATTTCTATTCTCACTTCTTTGTAATCTCTAAATCTCTGTTCTCAATCTAATTGAATGAAAGCACATACTCCTAGACAGACTAAAAAAAATGCTATTCCATTTCACAGATAAGGGTAATTTGGCACATGCGAGGGTAAGTGACTTGCCCACTATTACCCAGGAGGTGTAAGACAGATCTGAGCCCAGAATTCTGATCCTTTTGTGTGCTCATCCCATGCTGTACCTAATAAACCAAAATGTTTCTCCGGCATATTACTTTAAAGCTCAGCCTTCAGCTGTGGGGGGCGGGGAAGGTCACAGACTAGTTCAGAAGAGCTAAAGGGATGATAGCACTGAGCCAGGGATTGAATGGGGGGGATGCAGGGCTACATGGGGATGGGTACAGCTATAACTTCTCTTTTCTTCACTGAACGGGAGAGTAGTGGTCAGCCAGGATCTGCATAGGGGAGACTCCCTGTCTCCCTAAAAATCCTTCCCCCACATACACAAAAAACACGCCAAATCTTCCATACTTCTCTCACCCACACCCAGACTCACTCACAGGCTCCTGCCCAGCAACAATTTTCCCTCTCCCATAGCTCCTTACCTCTGACTCCAAGCCTTTGCACTGCTTCTAAGGGAGTGTGGGAAATTAGTTTCTGTATTGTAATTTAAAGGACTTACTCAAAGTTCAATTTTAATATGCCTAGCATGGAATCTGTTTGTCAAGAAATGTTTCCTGAATCTTTGTATTGACGTACTTGCTGACAAGTATTTTGACATGTTACCAAAATAATTGAAACTGTCATAATTATGTTCTGTTATTTTGACAAATAAGATATGCAGAATTTTAAGATATTGTGTGAAGAATTTAATTTTTTAGTGTAGAATTCCCCCAGGAGTAATTCTATAATTAGATTTCACCAAGCCAGTAACAAGTGTGCACTCCTGGATCACTATATAAGTATTACCATGGAGTCAGAAAGTCTACAACCTGTCTTGCCACTAGAAAGACTGAACTTAGTGAAAAGAGGTTATTAAAACCAAAAGTCACATCACTTCAGGTTACTCCCAACCCCAAAGGATCAGGCACTTACCCCATGTCAGTATATACTCAGTCTTACACTAAAGATAATGCTAGCAGCCAATTTCTCTAGTAAGCTAACAGTTTGGTTTTTTTCCCTTCGCTATTAATGAGTTGAGAGGTTAAAGCAGGTAAAATACACTGACAGGTGAGTCAGAGTTTCTAAATCCAAAATAAGAGATGTAGTAATCTGCCACTTTTCCATAAATCTCAGGGATAGACAACTCAAAGTTATTTTGGGTATCTTTTATCTGGAATGTTTCCCTGTGAGTGTCCAAGAAGTTCAGAGATGAACTCTCTTTCTTGAATCCTCCTTTTATATCTTCTTGGTGCGTGCACACACAGATAAGTTTGACAGGTTCTTTATCTACCTTTTGGACCCTTTGCTGGCTGTGCCTAAAGAATGCAGATTAAATCTGTAAATTCCCATTGTGAACTCAATGGCTCTTGTTTTGAAGTTCACATTCTACTTGCTTTGCTTTCACCGGCAATCTAGTTCCAGTGACATACATAATGTCATTGCCTGTAATTACATTGTAATAGGGATAGATACATGAAAACAACACCAGTAACATTTAGTTATTTTTAAGGCCGTGCACTCATCAAACATCCCATTTTAGCACTAACACACTTTGGTCTAGGGTTATCTAATTATTAGGCATACATAATGTAATGTAATAGCAATCAACAGGTTATAAGACTATATGAATTCATGTCAAAGGAAATGGGAGTAACATTCGACTGAATTAGTAAACATTTGATATTCATGCACAAGTGAATGGTCCTGAGGCTCTGGCACGCTCTGGTATCGGGCCTGTCAGCATTCCAGTTAGTACATGGAGGCACTCTTCTAGAAGTCACTCCAGCACAGGCTTTTCTTCACCAATATGGCTTTTTACCTGTTAGGCTCGGTATATCCACTCACAGCTCTGTTAGCATTCGCTCAGACTCTTTGCAATCTTTCCAACAGTTTTCTGTTATTCTGTCACGACTGTTTTGTCATGCATGCCCTCCCACAACCTCCAAATGCAAACAATTTTCTGATATCTCTTGTACAACATTAGCTAGCTACAGGCTCTGCCTCTTAGCACCTGTAATTACTTGTTTCCCTCTCTAATATTTATCACAGTTGCATATTTTCTTTGTTACAGTTGTCTGACCTCAGGTTGCCTGTAAGTCATAGGCTACATGCACTGTTGCACTAGCCTTTGTTTACACTTTATTCTACAAGGGTTGTATTAATCTTTCCACTCTCCAGAGATCCTGTAGCAGAAGTGCTCAGGAGGAGCTGCTTATGGAAGGCTGCCATCTCATTCTCTCTCCACCCTCTCCACTATTTTTTTTTTCCACTGGGACAATGTATTTGTTCCAAAGCTCCTTGCTTTACAGCACTCCTGATGCTGTTCCAGTGCTGGATGTTTCCTCTCTTAAAATGGGATTCATTTTTATTTTGTTGTAATAAAGATTCCATATACGCAAGAAGGAAAAAAGTCTGCTGTTCTCACCCACATCAGAGCTGCATTTAGTAGTCCACTAATAAAAATGCTTACACTTATTTCGGTGATAAAATGACTCAAGCAAAGACCAAACTACCCAAATCATGTTCTGTCAATCCCATTTCCTCTTGCTAAAGATTTCCCCACATCTTTGTTGACTTCCGCTCATTGCCAGGAAGAATACTAATGTGACATTCCCATGACCCATCTGTTGACGGCAGTGGGAAAATGTTTTATAAAGATCCTGGAAAGCCACAGAATTGTGGAATACGTGAGTTTGTAAGAGTTATTACATAACAGAATAAAAAGGAATCCCGTTTTAAGAGAGGAAATCGCTTTCAGGACAAGATGACAATGTTTTATTTGTATGAAGGCTGTTCATTGGAAAGTAAAACTATGGCAACTCTGGTAGCATTTGTTGTTATTATACAGGAAAACACATGTAGGCAAAAAATTAAATAGTTTCTAAATATTGCATCAAGCAAGGGTGGTGATTGGTTTACATACTGCATAGGAAATAAGATGCAGGTTAGTTTGTCTCCCACTAGATGCAAACTAATCTTTAATACTCTGCTTTTGCTTGCCTTTATCAGAAGGGCCTCAAATGCCTCTACAGACACCCCTGGTATATTGGTAAATTTTATTCTACCCATTTTGTAGATTGCCTCAGACTCAGCTAAGGGCCTGATCCTGCTTCACTGAAGTAAATAGCAAAACTCCCATGGACTTACATGGTGCAGAAATAGGTTCATGATCAGGATTAAAACCCAGGCATCCTGGTTCTTACTTCTGTGTGCTAAGCGACAGCCAAGTGGAGTCAATTCTGAACTCGCATTGGTTTTAAATCATTTACCTGAATGGAATGATTTCTGATTAGCACCGATGGGCCATAACATGTTAAGCTGCACTCATCTAATGAGGGTCAAAGCATCAGTCTTTGGTACCATAGTTTTATGAATTTTTTTCTTTACTTGACTTCAATGGGAATATTTTAAATAAGGACTACCGGATATAGTGTTCTTGAGTATTAAAGGACAAAATTCATCCAAAGCTACCACTGAAGAGAAATGGGGTTTTCCTTGACTAACGTGTCAGTGAATGACACAGGACATTAAAACTAACCCCTCCTTTGTAGCTTTGAAAATAACCACCTAAGTTTTAGAGTGAGAATATTATGAGCTTTGAGTTTAACAGCAGAGAGACCTCATCATCACTTCTGTCTTAGACTTGCGTGTATCCATTGCCTTGGTTTTATGTTAATTTGGAGTTCACTAGCAGTAGAATTCTTAGCGAAAGGTTGCTTTTTAAAATTGTCAGTAGTTTATCAAGTGCTTATGTTAGTTCCACATTACTACTAGTTCTAAATGACAGTCTAGGCCCCTATCCTGCAAAAACCTTTATACACATACCAGTCTTCTCACTGGATAGGTTGTCTCACGGATTTCAATGGCATAAAGTTAAACAAAGCATGTGCTCAGATCTCTGCAGGACAGGGGCCTTAGACGACTATGTTTGTTTACTGAAATATGCAAATCTGAAGTCCCAATCCTGCATTTAGCTCTGCGTGGGCAGGCCACTAAGCCCAAGCAGAGCTCACTGTAACATTGGGGCTTTTGTGTTTGTTGTAATGTATTCAGATAATTAAGCATAAGATCTGGTTGCTACTATAAACAATGAAGCTTAGACATAAAACTTCATCTGCCGAGGGGAATTTTATCATTCTAGTCTTAGGGCCACAGGCTGTCCTCTAGGAGAGTGAAAAGAATGAGGAGGACTTGTGGCACTGTAGAGACACATTTATTTGGGCATGCTTGGGGGTCGCATAACTACCTCACCCAGCCCGGACACGGAAAGGCTTAACAGACTGATAGCTCTTTCTCAATTCTCTGGGTGGTGGTGCATGGCTGTTCTTAGTTGGTGCAGCAATTTGTCTGGTTAATTCAGATAATGAACAAGACTCTGGCATGCTCTGCGCCCCCTCAGCATGGCCAAATTATTTTGTTAGTCTCTAAGGTGCCATACATACTCCTCCTCCTTTTTGTTGATTCAGACTAACGTGGCTACCACTCTGAAACCTTTAGGAGAGTATAGAACTTAATGACACAGCCAGCTAAAAAATAACAGCAATTCCATTTCTAGTGTAACTATTGATTTATACCATTGATTAACCTGGTCCTATGTATTTAAAAAACCTTTTTCATTGTCAATGTTAGTAGCAACTTATTCAATGGAAGAGTAAATCTTTACAAACTAGGGCTGAGAGAATATTGCAATTCCCTGGCCATCCTGTGGCTTGGCAGAGGTTATTAACTCTTGTGATGGTGACCGCTCTTTGTAAGGAGCTGAGACAAGAGCACATCGCCCATTAGCTCCTCTCTAGTTAGTAATGCCTTTTGATAATTGCCCGCTGGCCCACGATTCCAGCTGGCTCCGAGTCTCATGGCCGGTCCCCCAGGGCGGGCAGATTCTAGTCAGAATGGTGGGCATCAAAAAAGAAATCTAATTGAAAATGTTCGCTCCCAACCCTCTAGGTCCCTATAACTCAGGATTTTCAGTCAACTATTACAACAGTGCAACCTTTTATAAAGCCATCAGAAAAGATAAGGACATGATATGGGCCCACATATCAGATTGTCAACTGCAACTGGGCAGAACTAAGGACACAGAGTGCCTGCAATGGAACTATTGTGGGGCTACTCCATATTTCCACCCTGCACATTGTTCTTAAGTGAGTTGTTACCATCCTTTCTCTCCCTGATGCTCTCTGCACAGGTCCAAGTGGAGACCACCAAATGAGTGTCTCTTCTGCATGGGGAAAGGTTGTCAATTGGGGTGGTGGAGGGGAAGGAGCTACCATGGGGTTTTCCTGCCCCCATATAATTTTTTTTTAAAGCCTCTCCTGCCCACCGTTGCAGGGTTGCTTTTTTTTTCCACAGAGCCACTGCTACTGTGACTGAATTTGCTGACTTTTGTGCTCTCATCTGCTGATTGTTACCTACATAGCAGAGTGTAGCAGAAGTTAGAGACACTGGGACACAGAGTAGTCGGATAAGAACATGTTGGGATCTTGATCAGTGGAAGATCTAACACACACTTGAAGAGGAGCTGCTGCTTTAAGAGCCCTGTGACAGAATTCTCTTTGGGAAGGGAGTAGAAGTGAAGCCGGCCAGGAGGCAAACAGGCGTTGCTGGCATATGGATGGTGAGAAGAGAAGTTGAAGTGCCCCCACCCAATATGGTTAGTTTGTTCCATGAAGAGAAGACTAAGAATAGGCGAGGAAGAAAGAATGCAGAGAAAGGAAGTGACACACATAACTAAACATGGGGCAGGGAGAAGAGAAACAGAAAAGACACCATAAACCTTTTCCTCCTCCCACTGCAAAATAAGGATTTAACTCCTGCTCCATGTTCCACTCCAGCTGGCTTTGACTTAATATCCCACCATCTGTCTCTCCTGTTGGTATTACCTTTAAAATGGTAGCCTCCAGGGCCAAGCTTAGAAGTGGCTGTTTTCAAAGAGAGCTTTGAAACCTCTTTTTATAATGTGCATAGTGGCCGCCCCAACCCTGTCCATAGATGCACAAGTGTGGTGATATGTTCTGTGCCAGAAGCCAGGCCCCCCCCCCCCCCCCGAAGTCCTGCTAAATAGTGGGGTGAATTTGTGATGTGGGCATATGGACTCAAATTGACCCCTAGTGCAACTTGATTGCAATGCGGCTTTAGTGCTGGCAACTACATAGGAAAAATTCAGTAAAGGGTGGGCATTTTAAAATGTGCAGAAAAAATGATTGAAAATGTTTGCCTGCCGCTCCCAACCCGCTAGGTCCCTATAATTCAGGATTCAGTCAACTATTACAACAGTGCAACCTTTTATAAAGCCCGTATCAAAACAATGGAGGTCGTACAGGGGTGAATGAGGATAACTTTGGCCAGAGTGGGGGTCAAAATGAAGACTTGGGGAGCAGGGCTGGAAGGTGAAGGGGGTCACGCAGGGCTCAATTAGGCTTATTCTAGACATACTAGGGGCCAAATGAGGACATGGACATGTGGGGGGGGGGGCAATTCTGGAAATACCTAATGCACTGTTCCTGCTAAGCTGTGCGCATGTGTGTGTGTGTGTGTGTGTGCGTGCGTGCACACACACACACCCCACCTAAACCCTGCGCACACGGCAAACCACCACATGCTTAACAAGTTGCACAGAAGAATTTTTTGTGCACGCAGCCTGTCACAAATTAGCAGGAACATTGACCAGGGGGGAGGGAGGGCTATTCAGGAGTCAATAAGGAGTATTACTGAGGTAATGAAGTCAAATGAGGACACAGGAAGCAAGGCTGGAATTACTAAGGGTCATACAGGGGGTCAATGAGGATTAGTATGGAGGTATTGGGTCATATGAGGACACAGAGAGGATGACTGGAAGTACCAGGGGATTAATTGGCAGGTAATGGGGTCAAATGAAGACACTGAGAGCAAGTCTCAGGGGGCAGGTCAATGAGGCTTAATATGGACCTAGTGGGAGGCAAATGAGTACATAGAGTGTAATGCTGAAAGTAGTAGGCAGTCATGCAGGGGCTCAATGAGGATTAAGTGGTAGGTAGTGGGGGTCAAATGAGGAAACGGGCACAAGGCTGGCGGTACTGGGCATTATTGAGGGGGTCAATGAGGACTAATAGGGAGGGAATGAGGTCAAATGCAGACATGGGGAGCAAGACTGGAATTACTAAGGGTTATGCAGGGGGTCAATGAGGATTCATCTGACCCTAGTGTGGTCAAATGGAGACACTGAAAGTAGTAGGGATCGGGGGCGGGGGTGTCAATGAGGCTTAGTTGGTAGGTATTGGGAGGGTCAAATAAGGACACTGAGAGCAAGGCTGGAAGTACCAGGGTCATGGAGGGGGTCAATAATTAGGCTTAATCTGGCCCTTGTGGGGTCAAATGAGGACATGGGGAGTAAGGCTGGAAATACTAGGGGTCATTCATGGATCAGTGAGGATTAAGCTGGACCTAGTGGGGTCAAATGAGGACATAGAGAGCAAGGCTGAAAGTAGTGGGGGGGAGGGTCAATGAGGCTTAGGCGGTAGGTATTGGGGGTCAAATGAGGACAAGGTGAAGAGCGCTGACATTACTTGGGGGTCACATACTGGGATCAATTTGGAGGCACTCAAAGTCAAACAGGGATCAATGAGGGTCAGGTTTAAAAAAAATGCAGTGGAGTAAAGAGGACAGTGAGGCTTAATTTGGAGGCAATGGGGGTCAGACTGGGACACAGAGAAGTGAGGGTCAAATGAAGAGTTGGCGAGCAAAGCTGGTGGGAGTAGTATTCGTGGAGAGGTTAATGAGGATTAGTTTTGTGGTAGTGGGTTCAAATGAGGACACTGAGAGTGAGGCTGGAATTTCTAGAGGTCTCATACACAGGTTAATTAGGATCAATTTGAAGACACCGAGGGGTCAATGAGGGCACGACCTCTGCCGCGTCAGTTATGAAAGTAAAGAAACATCTCTATTTTTTTTTTGCTCTGAAATGTGTTTATCTTAAAATACCAGAACAACTGCATCCGGCTTACAGGTTGTATCAATTGCGCTATTTCAGTCAAAAAAAATCACACACACCCCCCGACTGCAACAGTTATATTACTAAAATAATTGTGTGTAGACCAACATCATATCCATAATATCTAGGTGCTACTGCCAATAAACCCATAGTCATTGTCTATGCAACCTTATTGCCCTCAGAGCACTGACCCTCATGTAAATGAGGGAATAATTTGAAGACAATAGGGTTGCAAAGATGGTCTTGTAATTGGACCTTACATGTCCTCTATGTGGGGAAATTGACAGCACAATAACTCTCCTGTATGGACAAACTTCTCTGAAATAAAAGTGACTTCAGAAGCAGAGTAATCATTCCAGAAAAAATAATTTTAAGTCCAGAACAGAGTGTGCATGCAGGAGAGTTTTTCAGAATACTTAAATTATACCAGAATAATTATTCTGGAATAGCTATGTGGTCAATTTTCCCCATGTAGACAAGATTTAAGTTAATTTTTATAATGATCAAGCCAGAAGAGAATCCAGTTCTCTCCGTCAAAGCTGTGTGTCTGCTTCTGTCATCCATGCATAACTAAAACTTGCTCTTGTCTAGAAGGCAAACAGAGATGATTTTGAGCAGAACAGCAGGAAGAGCCTGTTTTTACATCGTCATTGTCCAGGGTGAAATTGTACTTTGTTATAGAACAATTTAAAACCCTGAAAAAGAGAAAATATCCCTGTAAATACTTATTGCATGGGGGAAAAAATCTCACCTACTGTCTACCATCACCCAAAACCTCTCAGTATTATTGCTTCCCAACTGTCTCTTTCTCTTTGGAGATCTGGGTTTCAGATATAAAGGCAGGTTATTTTCTCCTCTTATGGGTTAGCATAGACTTTCCACTTTACTATTCTGGCTATGTTTCTTGTTATCTTGGTTCCCTTTATGTTTTGTTTGTGTTGCTGTTGTCCACATAGTGTTTATTATAATCAGTAGAAGATGTCTGACTGACGGCACTAACAGCGGAAATCTTTCATCCATACCAAGTTTAAGAAAAAACAGAAAGAGGCTAACACCTTGGTAACAAGCAACAGCCGGCCACAGTTCCCTTTGGGAAACAGAGTACTCTTGTGTCACTGGCCTATTTTTTCCACATGAATGCCTGGAAAAATACTGCCACATAACCAGCAAAAGATGCCAAGCTCATAAGGGATTGGTAATATTGTCGGTTTCAAATCATCCTCAGAATCAACATACTGTTCTGTACTGCACTAAATAGTAAAGGAGGGTGTCATTTATGTTATTTTCCTGCTATTTAACTATGTTCGCTAGCTCCTGCCAGCCTGTAGCTTCCAATCCTTTATATTTATTTTCCACCCCCTACTTATCCTGCAGCAGCATTAATGCACTCCTGAAAGCTTTGCTTCTGCAGTGGAGTCAACTCATTAAGCCTTCTGGGGTGATTCAGCACCGCCATACATGGGAAAGAAAGGGAAAATAAAGAAGTTCCAACTATGCCCCTCAGAACATCAATGCATTGATGGGAAAACAGTCCCCAGAGCTTCTAAATGAAGAGTGAGTGAGTAGGAACCTCTGGAATTCCCTGCTGTAGAACATCACTTATACAAGTATGTTTACAAGTGTGTCAAAAGACATTGATGAGCAAGGATAGCATTTACAGACTGACTTGCTGTGTTACAAAGCCACAAAACCAAAGTGGCTTTTTTACAAGGGTTAAAAATATAGAAGTCTGTAACTGATACATTTACCATGAGACACAAGAGCTGCAGCATCACACTGAAGCATCAAATGGGAATCACTGCACAATCCTGAATAATCAGATAAGGTTGATCAAACCTCAACTATACTGGCATAGCAGAAGCTCACACCAAAAAAAACCCTTGTAAATATAGACTAAATAGTGAACTGGTTAAACAAACTTTAAAAAGATCCCTTCATGAAAGTTCCCAGGCAACTTTGGCCACTCTGAAGGATATGAGAATTCTCTCTAGCCATAGGTAACATGCAATCACTCCTCAGTACTTCCTGACTTAACAAGCCAAATAATAATAATAATAAAAAAAAAGGCTGCAAGAGCCAGAAAAGACAACCTTGTGAAACACGTTAGTGTGCAGGCCGCATACAGGGGTTGTCACATGAGCTTTTATTGAGCAGATGTCATGCTTTTCCTTTGTTATAAAATTGTTCTTTGTTTTTCAATATTTAAACTTGTATGTTTGATTTCTTTTCTCAAGCAGTGTTCTAGTCTAGGACACGTTATTAAGTTGCCTGCTCTTTGCACTTTCCTTTCACTTGTTTTGGGAACATATATGTGAACTTCACTATGGGCCTGATTTCAGAGCCCTATTTGAACTTCAGATCAGGTCCTGTTTCTTTATACTGTTATGGGATGGATCAGACATCTTTGAAATGGGTGGGTGAAATAGCCACCTTTCATTCAGTATAAATGTAAAACGCAATTGAGCTCCATCATGGAATAGACAGTTGAAAATTGGGGCCTCCACCGAAAACAAAGCGACATGCAGAGCTGGAGTAGGATTAAGCCAGGCAGCCCAAGGTGGGGTTCCACTGTGATTGGATAAACTCAAGGGCAGGGTATTGATTAGGTCATAGCGGTGTGTCAGTGAGAGTAAAGCAGCAAGAACCATCATTACAGAAGAGGAGCAGAAAGCTAAGGAGAGAGCGGAGCAAGTACTGAGATCATGGCCCTGAGAAAAGGTCTAGATAGAGAGCTATTCATATTGAATGCTGGGTGAAAGAGGCTTGGGACTGTGAGCAAATACACTCCCCCGTTGCTTGATTTCCCCCTATGCTGAGGGAAACGGGATTTTGTAATCCCTCATAAACCAACAGGATTATGACAAAGGACTCAGCACTCCCTCTTCATTGAAACAATCCACAGGATTCCCAATTTTAGCTAACCACTCAAGTCTAAACAGGCTAACGATATTGTGTATCTGCTCTGTCATAAATAGTTTTAAAATATTCAGATGTATTCACAGGTTAACACCCTAGTCATTTTCCTTTCCTTTGGCCAGAGAAACATCAATAGTTTAATAACGACTATAAAGGTAATTCACTACATCAGAGTTTCGATCCGATACCTTCTACTAGCGGTGCATTTCTCCTGAATCAGATTTACTTATATTGATTCTGACTCATGTTTTTCACCCTGTTTGGTATTGTAAAGGAGCCAGAGTTTTTGGTTACAGGTATGATGTTGCAATTTCAGGCCCTTTTTAAAAAAAATAATAAATGAGTGCCTAAAGTTAGGCACCTAAAGTCACTTGTTTTTTTTTTAAATTGAACATTTTAGCATTGTTTCCAAATCAACTGTTTAGCCAAGTTTTTGGAAGAGGCAGTGGCAGCAAGATGACTAGACTCAACCTTCATGAGAAAGAGAAACCGTCCCTTCAGGCTTTTAGAGACGCAACTTTCAATCTGTGATTCTTGAGCTACAAGCCAAGCATCAGGGCAATTGATGGCTCTTCAGGGTCCATACTAGCTATTCATCACTCTACTCACTCAACATGGTCCCAAGAAAACCAAGTGAAGAACTGATCAGTGGAGTGCTCCTTAATCTGTGAAACACACCAGTATCAACCTGAATGGGGAATGCTGAGCAAACATTGCAAAGGTCTGACTGGTAGACTCCTACCACATACTAGATGCTACTATAAACAAATAATAAACAGTGGCGCTTCAACACAGATAAGCTATGGTTTGGTCTTACCATGCCTCAAAGGTGAGATTTTTACCATTGCTTAAGGGGCTGACGATTTAGCTCATGGTCTTTGCTCTGGTGTAGCACAGTTCAGGAACATGGTCAAAATTGTTTGGCTCCACTACATTGCAAGACCAAACAACATTTTAATAATGTTGGTCAGAACATGGTAGCATATGTTCCCTCCAAATAATGATAATGTTTCCAGGGCCGGCGACGGGGGGGACTAGGAGGACAGGCGTACCAGGCCCCGGACTTAAGGGGGGCCCCCATGGACTCAGGAGTGCGCAGGTGGGGTGGAAACGGGATGCTCTGCAGAGCCCTGGCACACGGCCGGCCGCGTGCAAATCCCCCACCAGGCGGCCACCCCAGCGCTGTAGCCAAGCGCCCACACCGCACGGCAGACTCCACAGCAGGCCCGGGGAAGCACGCCCGGCTGCCCTGGTGTGCGGCGCTGACGGTGGTGGAGGCGCCGAGAAGGGGAGCCAGCCTCGCCAGGGTAAGGGGGCAGGGGGCCTGGCCCCACTCGGGGGGTGGCTCCGGGGGGGGGCCTTTGGGCGGGCGGGCTCTGCGGTGAGTTCACCCCCTGTGGACGCTCAAGACTCGGGAGGTTCATTCATTGGCGTGGCTAAGCTGGGGGGCAGGCAAGGGGGTGGGGGGGAGGCCAGGCTGGGTGGGCGGGGAGGGGGGCAGAAGACTAGGCTGGATGGGGTGGGTGCGGGAGGGAAGGAGGTTTGGTGGGGGGGAGGCTGGGCTGGGCAGGTCAGGCATGGGGGGCAGGAGGCTGGGTTGGGAGTGGGAGGAGGTTAGATTTGGTGGGATGGGCCAGGCCAGGCATGGGTGGGGGAGGGAAGGTGGTTAGATGGGGGGAGGCTGGGCGGGGGTAAAGGAAGATCACCCCCAACAGCGGGGTGGGCCAGGCAGGGATGGGTGGGGAGGGGAGGAGGTTAGGCTGGGGGAGGAGATTAGGTTGGGTGGGGTGGGCTGGGTCAGACGGGGGGGGAGGAGAATAGGCTGGTGGGGGAGGGAGCCAGGCAGGGGTGGTGTGCTAGAGGCTGCCCGCACGCGCTGCGCACCTCATGCCACCATCCTACCGCCGACCGTGCCCGGTACCCCCACGATACGACACCCCCGCTATGCCCGACCGGCAAGGCAGTCCCACATAGGCCCGGGTATGGGCGGCGGGAGACCGGCCGTGGAGGGGGGGGCACAAACGATCAGAGTACCGGGCCCCAAAATTTCTGTCACTGGGCCTGAATGTTTCATCTCTGCCCTTGCAAATTTCCATCTCTCCATTGCTGTACAGCACTCCCACAAAACTGCTGTGTGTTCCTTTACCTTTATCTGGCGCCTTCTCCTTTTTGCTCCTCTATGGCTGTTGTCAAGTTCTAGGAAATGCAAAGATACTCTAACAGGCCCGTGCTGTTTGACGGGGAATGATCAGCTCCACTATATGGTTCTGCTTTCTGGCAGATCTTCAAAGATCTTTCTCTGATTCACTAGATATTGTCAGGATCTGGCACCAGGAATTTTGTTTTCCTTTAATGCGTTTATCTACCCACACCTCCTGTGTGATTTACAAACAAGAAACGCAGCAAGTCTGCTAGGGAGAAGTAGTAGTTAACCAAATTCTACCCAATGTCTTTGCCATTGGGTGAAACGTTGCCTGAAAAGTGCACAGCCTAAAAAGGAGGCAGCACTGGTCAGAGCAGGAATATGGTCAGTACCCCCTGGGGAGAACTCATCCAGCACATTTCCTCAGAAGCCTGTGCTGACAAGGATCTTAAACAATCCCTTATGGAAACTAAAGCTGCTCTATATTCCAACATAATGTACTAGAGATGGTACAGGTGCAATCCTGCCTCTCTCCAGGTTTGTGATGTGGACCCTCCACACACAACCGGCCTTGCTGGAGGGGTACAATTTGACATCTCAAATGAGCCCAAAATATCTGATTGAGAATGGGCTCTCAAGCTTGTAAAAGCATGGACCATATTTAAGGTCACACACCAACCCTGGACCTTGTTTTTGTGAAGAAATTGCAGCAGTTTAATTTAAATCAGTTTTCAAACCACTGCAAACCTCTCTGTGGACACTTATTTCCAGTTAAGAGGGGCTTTAGTTTATACAGCATAGGGGAAGTCAATTGGGAGCAGGTTTAAAATAACCCTAAATAATCATTTTTAAAATAATCTGGAAAAAGAGTGTCCACACAAGGGTTTGCACTGCTTTGACTAAATTGATTTAAAAACTGATTCATATTAAATCATAAACCATAAATTTCCCATATAGAAAAGGCCCTCTAAACCTGAACCTTTTCTAGGCATGAAAGAGTTGACTCACCCCTGGCACACCCCTCATAGCGAGATTTATTGTTATAACAGCACTTTCCTCCAGCACTCCCTATAAAGAGTCATTCTGGCCCTGGCAGTGCTCTGCCTCTTTTCATGATTCCACCCTCCAGCCAGGTGACCTTTAGTTCAACCCTTTCCAAGGTAAACAATACATTAAATTCAAATTAACGTACCTCTTCACTCCTTCCTAGGCTGGATCCTGTGCAGACTCTTCCCCCCTTCTGAGGCCTTGCAGGGTTGTCTTCCCACTTTTGTGCAGAACAAGACCTCCCTGGACTTGCTCCCTGGAGTCCCAGTTCCAAACTCAGCAGTCCTTCTCCCCATCATGTCAGGGTGTTTCCACATCACCTTTCCCAGCAGCTAGTAGGGGAGCTCAGTCCCTCCTTCTCTTCTGGGTTCCAGTACAGGGACCCTTTGATGAGCACCTAAGGTCTGCTACCTCAGACTACTCACTGCCTCTCTGGATTTCTTCTTACCTTGGCCTTCCTTCAGGTCCTTTTCCACAGCCCCTCTGTGGGCTTACTGTATATCTGCCTCATTCTCTAGGCCTGTCCACCATGCTCTAGCAGCTAGACCACAGAGTTCTTTCTCCTAGTACTCCCTTCTCATCTGGGCTTCTTCACCACCCAGCTCCTCCTCCAGCTAGGCTTCATCTACATTTGTGCCTTGGCCACCCCACCCTAGATGCCTTAACTGAGTTCTCCATCTCCGGTTAACCCTTTTAGTGCCAGGCCTGGTGGCCATGAGGCTTTAAGCCATTTATGGTCCATTATTTCCTCCATTCTCTAGCAGCCCGACTACAGTTCTTTCCCCTAGTACTCCCGTCTCATCTGGGCTTCCTCACCACCCAGTTCTTCCTCCATTTAGGAAATATATGGTCCATTATTTACCTAATACATTTTATAAGGGCTTGTCTACCCAGGAGAGTTGTTCTGGAATAAAATAAGGTATGAGATAACTATTCCAGATGAACTATTCTGGATTATTTTTTATTCCAGAATAAGAATCCATACGTAGATGGGAATAATTCCATGTGTAGACAAACCCTGACCAATGATTTCTTTAGGTCTGGTGAACTCTATTTGGCTAGTTACTGTTTTCATATCTTGTGGAGCTCAGAAGCTACTACAGGGTTACAGTTATGCAATGTGTAGTAATGAGAGCTCATCCTTACTTTGATGCTGAATCGTGCTTTCCCTTAGCTGGGCTCTGACTTTTGGTATGGAATGGACTTGTATGTTTGCATTCACTTGCTCTCCTCATGTCAGTAGTAACAACAGTAACATTTATTCAAATGTCTTTCTCATCACATTGTGATCATTTGTTTCTGCATATTCCTCAAAAAATGACGAAAGAAAAAATAAGATATTGATGAAAAAAGTGTGCCACATGGAGCATATATGGTTAATTTTTTAAAACTCTTATCAATCCACTGAATCACTATTGGGTAGTTTATGGAATTTATACCACTTGCCTGTGGAGACGGTGGAGGAATGCAGAGCCCACCTGAACCACAATCTTTCTGGGGCTGCTCTGTGCTAATGTGAGGGAGATATGCAGAATTTGTTCCATCCATTGGGAATAGATTACTCTCTCTAGTGCATTGATTCTGGGAGAAGGACTGCAAAGACTATGAGCCAGTGGGTCTTGGGAGGCCTCTTTCAAGCTGTTCTCTAACAATCTATTTCTAGCTCATACCTGCCCTTTGCTGCTGGAGCTTATTGTTACCATACTAAATGGGATTTCTAGTGATAATCTTCCCTCTCTCGCCATTGGGAAACTCATTGCACAATTCCAATGGACAGAGATTAATGTCAATTTCCTACCAACAGAGGGCAGAGGCAGACCATAAAGGAAAGCGGCTTGTCCTTAAATGCCCTTATATCGTCCTTTCAGATTCCTTTGCACACTAATTTTCATGCTAAAGCAGGGAAACAATGTCTGGGCCGGGCTGTCTCTAGTTTATATTCGTTTCATAAAGGGATTGTAACTAGGTCAGTATAAAATGTGCATGTCCTGAATTTTGTCTGTCACATCATTGTTTTGCAGCTTTTAGAAAAGGAGGCAAGAGAAAAAGGCCATACAAACTGGCTTGGATCAAGACCTAAGCCAGGTTCAGACTTAACACAGCAGCCAGGCATGCAGTGAGGTCCTATGCAAATGTATGTGGGGCCCAGTCTCTCTCTCCCTCTGTTTGTGTGAATTCCCCTATCTCCATGTATCCCCTGACTCAACAGAAGATTGGCAACACCCTCACCTGCTTGTGAGGTTGCATAGTCTCTGATGTCTCGCCTACAAGATCCAGGACCCTATATGGAGATGAAGAGCAGCTATTGAAGCTGATGCAGGGAGCAGTAAGGAATTTGTCTGCTGACAAATGTTAGCACACTTTAGAACTATCATTTCAGGAATCCTGCTTACCTAAGTATGTTTACATTTAAACCACTACAACCACACAGCTGCTGCTGCACTGCTGTACCACTTTGGCGTACACACTACCTATGTCGACAGGAGGGGCTGTCCCCTCGGCATAGATAATTCACCTCCCGGAGAGATAGTAGCTAGGTCAACGGAAGAATTCTGTTGACGTAGCTACCAGCTCTCAGAGAGGTGGTTTTACTACAGTGACAGGAGAACCCATGTCATTGCTGCAATGTCTACAGTGAAATGCTACAGCAGCACAGTTGCAACACTGTGTCCCTGTTGAGTTTTAAGTGTAGGCATAGCCATACTGTTATAAATTAAAATTTAGTTTCTGGAGTAACAGATAGTACTGTAACAAAGAAAAGAACATTCATAGAGCTTATATGATTTGACCTAGTTCAAGCCCTGATCTTTGCCTCCCAGAAATGTTGTAAATGGCAAAGGTAAATTCACTAACATTTGTAAAATACTTTAAGAATTCAAATGATTAGTGATGACTGCAATCTGATTCCTAGATGATGATGATGATTTATTTGGATTGCAGAAGCTCAAAGGGGATCCAGGCAAGGATAAGGGCCCTATGGTGCTTAGGCACTGTACAAACACAGAACAACAAAGATGGTCCTTACATATTTTCCCGGCCTTACAGCTACAACTTTGATAGATATTAGATGTCTACTAATGGATGGATTCTGGGAAGAATGTATATGAATTACTATGGCCCTTAAATTTTGGTTCCAGATTTGGTTAAATTAACTACCCTACTAACTTCCCCATCAATTGAGTCTATAGCTAAAATGATATGCATAACAAAAGTAATTTGATAAGCAGAATTTTCAAAAAGGTGTACACGGGGTATCAAAATAAAGGCAATGATGTTCATAGCTCACTGAAGTATTTGTGATGCGTAGGCGTTGTGCTGTGTATACAAATGTCCTGTGTATATTTAGGATCCCCTGCAAAGTAATTTACAGTAAAAGTAAAGCCATTTGTAAAAATACAGGTCAGTTGTTTGTAAGATTACGCTGTTTTCATTTTTTATGAAGCCTCGATCAGTACATTGAAAAATATAGCCCAAATATATCCTGCTAGGCTACTGTGGGTTTCTGCAGAATTTTATAAGCAGTTCCGCAGAATGACCTATCCTCTCACTGAGACAGAAGACAAACTATTTATCAGTCAATTTTGGCTAAACCCTGTGTAATATTAGGAAATTTGGCCAGAAAACTAAACTACTCTATCCTTCAGGACAATGCTTTAAAAGCTCAGGAAAAAAAGAACTGTCACCTAGCATGCCAAATTAACACAATCTCTCTATAAGCATGAGGTAAGTAATCCCTACAGTACCCCAGTGGGGTAGGTAAATAAATCATGGAAGTAAATCATGCTCAGGATAAAATGGAAACGCAGTAGAAATACTAGGGCTTAACATTAAACAATAATTATCTCTATTAGGTGGAAAGCAGACAACTGCAGTGAAGAGGAGATAGGTAGTGAATAAGAAAGGGAATTGTTGACCCTCCTAGAGGAACGTCCTGCGGAGGTGAAAGGAGAAAAGAGGAGTAGTAGCAGGGTGACCCGATGTCCCGATTTTATAGGGACAGTCTCGATTTTTGGGTCTTTTTCTTACATAGGGTCCTATTACCCTGCAGCCCCTGTCCCGATTTTTCACATTTGGTGTCTGATACCCTAAGTGGCAGTGGCACAGAGGGGGAGGCAGTGGCACTGCTGAAAACCATTGACCAAAGCTGTTTATGATGGAAACCACTTCAAGCCAGGGGGTGCTGTGTCCTGTCCCGTCCCCCCCGCCCCGCAACTTCCAGGAGCCCTGCCAGGAGCGCTGGTGCAGAGAGTGGCACCGCCAGAGGGGCGTGTGGAGGGAGGCTCTCTCCTGGGCACAGAGCGCCAGGAGGAGGGGTTTGGCCGGAGGCAGAGCAGAAGCCGGGATAAAAGGAAGATGAGACTAACCGGCTCTCCACCCCATCACCAGCCTCCTGGGACAAGGGCAGCCCACGGCGGCCGGGGAAGAGGCGAGAGAGGCCGGAGGGGGTCCAGCTGGCCGGTGACCCGCGGGAGAGCAGCGCCAGGATGAGCGAGCTGTACAGCAAGGCGGAGACCCTGGAGCTGAGGCGAAAGCACATCGGGTGAGCGGGGCCGGGGCCGGAGAGCGGCAGTGCCAGGCTGCGGGGGGGGGGGGGGGCGAGCTGCTTCCTCCGGCGCAGAGCGACCGGCTCCGCTTCTAGCGAGCCCCGAGCTGGGCGCAGTCCCAGCAAGGGGTTGGGGGGGGGGGAGCGGCCCCCTCTGTGCCCACCCGGCCCGCAGCTGAGCCCAACCTCCCTCCCCCTGCTGGGATCCATCCCTTCCACCAGCGGGGCACACGCCGCTCCTGCCCCCAGCGAAACCCGGGACAAGCGGGAGGCGGGGGGCAGAGCGGCGGCTCAGCCGGGGGGGGGGGGGGGGGGAAATCAGCGTGTAAGTACCCAGCCCGCGGTTACATAAACCAGCCGCTCTCGGGGTTACGTTACATAAAACAAGGGGGGGGGGGTTTGTCTTCCTCCCTCGGGACAAGTTTAGCACAAGCTGGGATCAGAGGCTGCTCCATTTTAAATAATGGATCCCCAGGCTTAAGTGCTTCTTCTACCAAGAAAGCTGGAAGACAGAATTCAACGAATTTTGCAGCCAGCATAATGAGCCTTTTGCTTTAAAAGTTGTTTTTTCCAACAGTTTATTGTGGGTCACTTTTAAATAGACTCAATTCTAGCTGAAATCCAGGAGCCCTGTACAATAAATGGAATGGGCATCTGCTAATGGGCTTCATCCTGAATTACACTTTGATCTGAGCTCAAACGAGACGAGAAGCGATACTAGAACTAAACAAAGGACCAAAAGAATTGAGAATTATTAATATTGTTCAGAGCACATGATAATACTACTTTCCCACAGAGAACATAGTGTTTCCACAACAGGATTTTGATGAATAAAATAAAAAATCCTTGTGTTCCACGGAGCCATTCTAATAACCATTGACAATTCCAGAGAACCATCACAGAGAACATCAAAGTCCTCTAAAATTATACAATCCAGAAGTTATACAGAGCTACCAGTGGGGAGAGCAGCAACCAGCCGACAGTGCATTGAGCAGTTATGTGGAGGGGAAATTTTGGTAAACACCTGCTCTTATATAAAGCTTCAAGCCGGAGCAGACAAAGCAAATCCCGCCCTCTTTTGCACTCATGCAAATTCACAGTAGCTAGACTGAAGTTAATTGGTTTATCACTGAAACTGCCAAGCAGCCCTAGCATGTGATCTTGGTTTTAAAGGCTTCTTATCCATAGTGGAAATTGCACAGAATTTAGTTTACCTACCTCAGACAAATGAAGGGCGGAGTCATCCTGTTGGTAACCGGTGGCTTCAGGGAATTTTGGCAGGTCATAGTTGGGTCTTAACATATTAAATCATCTTCCTTTGGTACCTTCTGTTTGTGTGGCAAAACAATGTTGAGTTTACTCATAACAAATTTAAGTCATCATACATAGGTAGTACCCCCTCAGTGCAGATAACTGGTGAAAGAAATAAAAAGCAAGCAAGAGGAAGGTCAGTATTTTAGTTTGTAATTCTGATATTTAAGACTTTGCCTCTTCCTGACAAATGTAGTCTCAAAAACTTATTTAATATACTATACTTGATGGCAGATTACATAAAAGTGAGCACCATAAAACTATGAAACAGAATAGAATGACCAAAGTACATTTTTAAAATGCTATCGTTTGGCTAATTTATAGGCAAATTTAGCACTCATAAAACGGGGGCCTAGGGGGTTTGTCTTGAGCATAACTTAGCACAGACAGCTCTGGTGCAGATTTTCCACACAAACTCAGTAGTGCTACCTGTTGGGAGTCAACACTGGGCAACTGTGATATAGTGGGAAGTAGGATGAGACCATCAAACACTACTTTCTTTCTTGTGACCTGAGTCAGGATTGAAAGAAAATGTGAACTATAGCCTTGTCATGGTGTGTATCTGATACCTATTTATCATTTACTACAAGTTAAATAATATGGTTTCCTCCAGAGCATGTGGTCTTGATTAATATTTCACAGGTCATGCCAAGGGAAAAGCTAATTCATCATTGTTAGATAGGAAAGTACAAAGATGCTCACTGACTTTCTAATATGCTACTGCTAAAATACTCACTTGTTTAGACTCCTTAGTGTATAGGGCCATATAGTGCCATCAGTTGTTTTAATGTACTTAAAAATCACTGCCATCATAGCGTGTAGAGCCAGTCATCTCTAAGGGTCAGATCTTGTGATCTGAGAGTCTTGCTTGAGTATACATTGCAGGATCAGGCTCTGGAAGGCAAACAGTAATGGAAATCTCATGGAAAGAAGTTAACTGAAAAACTGTACGAAAGAAATGATATTTGATAATGTTCAGTCTGCTGCTTTACCTCCATTTCACTTTTGAATTGTCTTATGACAGTAGATTTGCAAGAGTAAACAAAGGGGGAAATAGCTCTGAAAGATGCCCCTAGGTAACTGCATGATCAGGCAGAAATTCAAACACTAAAATATTTCAAACACTACAGATTACATTTTATAAGTAACAGGGTCCATGTACACAATTAATTGTATTGCATCAGGTCACCAGACAAAATGGCCAATACGGATGCTTTTAGTAGAGCAGTTTTATTATTTGGAAACAGTCACATCCCTCTTCAGTTAAATAAGTGCTATGAAAGGATTCTAAACTGTATAGTAGGAATATGTGTCAGAGTTGTATGCTCAGAAAAGAAAAAAGAGGGGGAAATTTTCAGAAGTGCCTAAGTGACTTTAGGAGCCTAATCTCATTAAAAGTCAGTGGTCTTTGAAAACAAGGCTTAGCCACTTTTGAAAATTTTCCCCAGAAAATATCAGTACCCTAAGCCTGATTTTTCAGAAGTGCTGAGCACCTCTGAAAATTAAGCGACTCATGTGTTGCCATTTTGTTCCAACATATGAACACTATAAATCTCATACATGAAATTCAGCATAAGTCTTCCACTGTACAATCAATACCATATATTTTTTTAAGTTCTTAAAAATGAATCCTTTTTCCACAGAGTTAATTTTATATAAACTTTCATAGTATGTGTAAATTAATAAGACTGTGTCAGACAAGCATAGCCAGACATCCAAGGATGCAATATGGTGCACATTCATTGTGCTCACCGGAAACCATACACAGGACGTTTGTACACAGGGACACTCAGGAATCTTAATCCGAACTATGTTTCAAATTGGATGAGTTAAATCATATTAAGCACCTGTGTGGATGCTTTTATTCACAATCCAAGTGGCCTTAATTAAGTTTCACCACTGCAATTCTGAGTGTGCATAGTTTAATGTACTTTAGTTAATTTTGATTAATTTTTATCAATGTTCCCATGTTTAAGCCCAGAGATACAAAAGCAGGAGTTTGAAAATAACCTCATTAAGGACCTGCTCCTGTTCCCATTGAAACCAATGGGAGCCTTTCTGTTCATTTTAATGAGTTGGTTCAGGACTCACTTGACCATCAATTAAACTACAACATACAGTAGTATACAAAAAAATTAAGTTTGCTTCACAGGCACTTCATAGAAGAAATGGCCTCATTTACCTATAACCTACGGAATGGCTTTTGTGATTTTAGTATTTCAAGCTTTGCCACTTCACTGATAAAAAATAGCATTTTCCCTGGACTTCAGCAGCTGTCCATATGAAGGTGCCTTTGAAGTCAGTGGCAGCTTTGCCTATGCTGTGACTGCTGGAGTACATGGGATTTAATTATTGTTTTTCTAAGCCCAGGGAACATAAACTCAAGATTCTGAGGCAGGGCAACAACTGAGCAAGCTGAAATAATGTTATTTTACACTTTTTAGACCTTCATGCAAAGTTTTCTTTGCTAAAGACCCTATCAAGATAGTGCGGGCTCAGGGGCAGTATATGTATGATGAGAACGGAGAAAAATACCTGGATTGCATCAACAACGTTGCACATGGTAAGTACAAAAAAAACCTCCATTGACTAAGTTTACGTCATTCCCACTAGAAATCAGAAGATCCTTTTTTCAAGGAATGCTGACAGTGCTAGATTCAAGAGAGCTCCCCCCTGACTCTTTGTGTGATTTAGTAACTGATCACATGTCAGTAATTATTAATAATTTCTTGTTTAGTTGGCCACAGCCATCCTGATGTGATAAAGGCTGCAGTGAAACAGATGGAACTGCTCAACACCAATTCCCGATTCCTGCATGACAACCTTGTCCAGTATGCTAAGCGCCTCACAGCTACCCTGCCAGAGAAACTCTCCATTTGCTATTTTGTTAACTCTGGGTATGTCTGAAGGATTTTTCTTTGACACTTTTTTGTTACTGTTTAACAAAGGCAGGTCAATTTAGGCCCAAACTTTGAACTGTGAAAAAACAGGGCTTAACAAAAGTAACACAAATGTTTCCATGGAAATTTATTTCTAAATAACTCCAGGAAAAATTATTTTTTATTTTGGTCGGACTCAAAAACGTCCTGCTACCCTCACCCTGCTGCGTTCTCTTAGTGCATGAAAACCAGAAAGTGAAACTGACCCTCAGCAAAGTGAAATGGACTAGTCTGTTTTCCTTTTCTATGCCAAGCTTATGAGATAAGGAGACAAACAGGATGTAAATAATTGAAAAATACATAATTTGGTTAAACTAAACTAAAATGTTTAACAACCTTTTTAATCAATGTTCTTGGCTTCACTGAAAGACATCACATGTTCAAATGCATTCTAATTCCAGATCCCCACCAAACATATATATGTAGTATCAAATTCATTCCTTGAATAGAGTCCTGGAAAATCACCAGCTTTGTGGACAGGCCCTGAACTCTGATGATTGGCATGATTGGTCTTTAGCTGGGAAAATCCAGCTGTGATTGGAATTGATGGCAATTTTCCCATTGACTTCATTAGGGCCAGATTTGACCCCAATATGGAAACTTTGAAGCAGTGATGATTCTTTTCTGTAACACCTAGCTGAGTCTACAGCAGAAAGAGTGGATAACTGAAAATTGATATGTGTATTTAGAAACAAGATGAATCAAAAGAAAGAAGAAAACCCAAAAATAAAGTTCAGCAGTGAAATTTACTCAATTCTCTTTGTTTGATCTCTGTAGAGGCATTATGTGGGTCTGTTTTAATCAACAGTCCTCATTCTAATTATGGAATACTAAATACTGCTATTCTTCAGTCCAAATATATTTATAACCCAATATCCCTAAAGGGAGTAAATCTTTTTATTTAGCATAGCCAAGGAACTTGCACATATAAGTACTACCTAAAATCCTTATTCAGCCATTGCTATAACAGCACACCAGAATGACTTGTATTCCCCATCACAAATTTTGCTGCTGCTTCTTGTTCCAGCAAATGGATCATTGAGGTATGTACATTTTAAAGGGGGGGCAATATTGCAATAAAGAGGATATATTTTGTTTGGGATGTCTTAGTGACCAAAGCCTATCTAAATCTTTCTACAAGCGCATCTGATGTACCGTAGGTTGATGGTTAGAGAGTAGTGTGGTTTGGTGCTGAGTGAGAGCCCTGCCTTTCAAAGTAAACTTGGATCTTCATCTGGGCCTGCTGCTACAAGGCACTGAGCAGGATCTGGTCCATGTGGAGGCTGGGAAGTTGATGGAAATTTTGTAACTTTAATATGAGTGGCAGTTGCATTGTTGTCCCAGCTGCTAGTTGCTGTAAGGAGTGGTGTTATTTGTACAAAGGGGAGGTAAAGTGTCCACAAGCAAGCAGAGCTAGGGGAATAAAGCATCTCTTTGTGATACATATACAAAGATACAAAGAGCTGTTTTCCCTCTTATGTGATATTTATGTTCTGAATCACAGCTTTCTAATCTGTATAACAGAGCCTGCTGTGTTGGTTGTTTGTATTCATCAATTCCATACTCTTTCTTTTTCTGTTTTAAATTAAAATGACTGACAAGTGCTTGCTAACCACATAGCCCTGGTGTTGGAACAAACTATTTTGCAGTGTGTATAGTCTCCTAAAGTGTTTATTATTTTACAGATCTGAAGCCAATGACCTTGCCTTACGACTGGCTCGGCAGTATCGTGGACACCAAGATGTGATCACCCTTGACCAGTAAGTCTGCAAAATAGCATTTGGAAGGCAAATAGCCACTTCCACAGTATCTTTAGTGGTGGACACTGTACAGTTGTATGGTATATTTCAGTGAAAGATCAACGTTGTTGCCTTCATATAAACATTATAATTAAATACTGAAGGCTCCATTTAAAGTGATGGTAACTAGGTTTTGAGACACGATCCGACAAGTAAACTGAGATCTGAAGGGACCCTAAAGTTTGGTGGGCCTGAAAGCTGAACTACCATAATAGATGTCCTAAACTAGCCTAGATCTCACACACTTATGCAGGCAAAACATCCAGAGAGCTACACTCAACTACAGGAATAAAAAACTTACAATTCTACATATGTGGGTTTGTGGTGGGATCAGGGTGGGTTAGTTGATCCATGCTGTTGGTTTTTGTTATTGTTGTTGTTTTGAAATCCTGGACACACACTGTCACAGTGGTCAAACTGGTGCTACAACATTAAGAACTAACTTTTCAAAAGGACAGATGCCCAGCCTTCCTTTTGCAATGCTATAAAATTTGTGCCTCCATAATTAACTGATGGAGGCACATAAAATCTGAGTGTTTGTATCCCCGACTATCTGATTTTGCAGCCCTCTTTTAAAGTCTGCCAAAGTCAGACTACATTTACTAAATCCCAGGTTCAAGGGCCCTTGTGGAATACTTCAGGGGAGAGGATCCCAACACCCAAGTGCAGTAGCAGTTTTGCCCTGCCTGTGCTACAATCATGGATGCATATGGCAGCTGGCAGCTGATGGCTGGAGCAGAGGTAGGACATGGAAGGCGAAAGATAGGAGAGGTTGTGGCAAGCTGTAGTAGCTCCCAGCGATTCTGCATCTTTTCAAAATCCTATGGGCCATTGTTAGAGGTGGACTTAGGAAGACACCAACTTTTTCTGTCCTTGAGGTGGAAGGGATGAATTTGGCTTATTGGTTCCAATCCTGCTCCACTGAAATGAATAGTAAAACTCCCACTGTTTTCAGTAGGTTCAGGAGTGGTCAAATTAACTTGAGCAGCCCTCACAACCACCACCCCTGTGTTTCTGGGTACTTTTTTTTATTCTGGGTTTTGTGTGTGTGCAGTTGCGAATTTTAGCTTTTCTAAAACCTTAATGATAGTGATTTTGCATTCAACTCCTATTGCAGTGCTTACCATGGCCACGTTTCTTCTCTGATTGACATTAGTCCATATAAATTTAATCAGCTGGGAAAGGAGGGCAAAAAAGAGTTTGTGCATGTGGTGAGTATTTTTTCAATTGCATATAAATTACTGTCCTCTGTAGGTGTTTTTTTTCCCCTTTCCTCTAGAGTCATTTCAAAATCTGCCTGTGTGCTGGCTTTATTTCCCCAGATAAAATTATTTCTAACCTATCAGACTACACACCCCTGTCATTTTATGCTAAAGGATTAAATTCAGCAGAAATGTTTGCTGCTGGATTTGTAACAAGTGGCTTATTGCTATCTTTGATGCTGAATTGCCTCATGCTATTATCATGAATTGTGATACAATGTAATGGTATATTGATTTATGGATAAGGAAATCAGTAAACAGCTGTCATGTAATTAGTGCTCACCTGGTTAAAGCTAGAGTGAGCCCCTCACTGCAAGTCTCCAGCTCAAAGTAATATGTAGGCCTACATCCAGTGATCTCCCACTCTAGAACTAGTGCTACAGTTCTCTGTGCCAATGACATTCCCCAGGCTGGTTTCTACCTTCCAATGACCCCTTGCCGGCCCTTGGAATTTTGCCCCACACCTTTGTAGGGGTCAACAAGCTTGTGGCAGGCGCAGCTTCTGTCACACAATAGGAAGCCAAGCGGTACAACTGAAGCACAGGTTTCCCATGGAAGAAAAGGGCATCAGTCATCCTTGAAGTCTGTAAGAACTGGAATCATTTAGCACTATAGACCAGGAACTGGCAGTGGCTACGGGCTGAATGGATGCATGGGGTGGAAGGCTGTCTGAAGAATGGAGGTCTGTAAGGTTGCTAGTGCTAAGTGGATAAGGCTGCCACTTAGCCACCTGGGAAAGTGCACTGACATCACGCTGAGTAATGACGACATAGTTTTTCCCTGAATGAGTTAAACTTAAACAAGGGGAATAGTTCTGCCCTCATACATTTACTCATCTCTGTATTTCTTATAAGCAGATCAGCGCTAAGCCCTGGAAAAGAAGACATTAGGCAAATACATATTCCACATCTAGAGGAAAGTATCTTTCCTGTAATACATGGTACAAGCTTCAACTCCTAATAGTGTACATGAAGTTCCAGGCAGAAATTCAGAAAATCCAAACTTTGTGATATGTAGGAGAGAAGGTGGTATTTTTTTTCCGATACAGTTACATCCATAATGAAAAACACTGGGAACTATCCAATCGAAAATTAATATTGAAAGGAGGCATTCCTTTGAAATAAACTCTGCTGTTTTTAGGCTCCTTCTCCAGATATCTACAGAGGACAATACAGGGAAGATCACCCAGATCCAGCAAGCGCTTATGCAGATGATGTGAAAAAGATTATTGAAGAAGCTGAGAAGAATGGGCGCAAGGTTTGTAGCATGAGCTGTAGAAACACTGTAACCCTGTTCATGTTTAGTAATGAAACTACATCTGTTGGCAACAGAATAGGGGGGGAAGACACAAAAGATCAGCAGTTACACAGTGCAATTTCTTCTCCTTTTCTGCCTTCACTCTTCGGTTATGGGTTTTATATTCTAAAGCTTCCAATTTCCCCTTGATGTACTTTCATAGCTCTCATTAACATCCATGAAAGTTATATGCAAGGATCAAGAGGAAAATAGACTCATAAAGGCACAAATAAATCCAAAGTTATTTAATTCACTATTTTGTGAGCCTTTGAAACACAGTCAAGCTTTCAAGTCCTATTTGAGAGATTATGGTGAAAGTCCTAGACAGGATATCTAGAAAACCACTGTCTGGAGAACAGATAAATGAGGACAACAATGTTTCTAAATTTGCCATTGCATTCAAGCACATTGAGATAAATTTATTTGCTCTTTCACGCCTCATAACTTGGAATCCATGTACAAGCTGTGCTACCATCATGGATGAATGTGGCAGCTGGCAGGTGATGGCTGGAGCAGAGGTAGAATCATAGAATATCAGGGTTGGAAGGGACCTCAGAAGGTCACCTAGTCCAACCACCTGCTCAAAGCAGGACCAATCCCCAACTAAACTGGGGATTTAGTTGGAGCAGGTGAGACAAGGAAGGGTGCCAATGGGAGAGGTTGTGGCCAAAGTATAGTGGCTCCCAGTGATTCTGCATCCCTTTAAAAAATCCTATAAAAGCACTGATACCCAGTGCTTCCTGGGACAATTCTAATTTTTTTGAAGACTGCTAGGGATTGAACTAATGCCTGCTGAAGCCAATAGAAAGACCACAATGGATATTGGATCAAACAGTCCCCTTTTACTCCAAAAGGTTACATCACCTGTCTTTTAGTTTCTTCAAATTTTTTTTCTTTCTTTGACTAACGGACAGTTTTTTTTTTCTTTTCTTGTCTTCCTTTTTTCCCTCCTTTTGCATATCTTCTTAGGTTTTGGTGCCGTAGACCTGTGACAGAACAAGTTGTGATAAAGGCTAAAGTCTCACATGCTATGGGGACCCTCGTACTGTTTGACAGTAGTGTGCCTCTTCGAATATAGTGTACGCTTCTTTACACGTTACTGCTCGACCTTGTTTCCAGGAAGACTGCACTGCTGGCCAGCTCACATGCACCTGTTGATGCTCAGGGAGGGTTGCACAAGCGGTGTGGGAGGCAATCTGTTACGCGGCAAATTTGTGGTGACGCTCCTGGGAGATTTGGGGTAACACTGTCTGTGTTGCAGACTTAATGTTGACAAGGAATGTAAAACTTGATGGTCCAGTGTATCTGATCTGCTGCTGTTGCCCTTCCTGATTTGGAATAACTACTTTTTTTCATTTCTAGCAACTGGAATTACTTCACCTATAGATTCTCTTTTGTGAAGTGCCTTGCTCTAATGTATTGCTTGTTTAGTCGTTTGCCTGAGGCAGGGGTGCCCAAAGCATAGCCAGGGTGTTCTAAAAATGCAAACTCTGTCTGCCCTGTCCCTGGCCCCCACAGGTTTCTACTGCTGGTGTTCCCTGACACTAAGCAATTTCTATTCATCTATCAGGGAAATCACAAGTATCAATAAGTATGTATTTTTTTAACTGAAATTTCTATGTAAACTTACATGGCCCTAGTGAGCCTGATCCAACTCCCACTGAGGCCAGTGAGACATCAGTGGCTGGTGCTTTAGGGCCTGGATGTGGCCCTTTGATTTCTGGCAGGCTGCCAGCATGACCCTCGGTGTTGCAAATTTGGGCACCCCTAATAGAAATGTTATGCCATAGCCATTGACAACAGGCCACAGTTGTTCATCCCAGCATGTTATGAAGTCACCCAGATCTTCACTTTCTTTCTGTAAGGGTTAGATTATTTGCAAAGGCCAGATAGAGGAACATTGCTCTTACTTCATCTTCTTTTATGTAGATTGCGGCCTTTATTGCTGAATCCATGCAGAGTTGCGGAGGCCAAATAATTCCACCTGCAGGCTACTTCCAGAAAGTGGCAGAGTATGTACAATACTTGGAATGGGCATAGCTGAGAAGTTATGCAGAGTAAGAGGTTGAGGCTAGAGGCTTATTCTGTTAATCCCTTAGGGGGTTTTTGTCCTTCGTTTTTGTTCCACCCTTTAAATACCATTACATAATTCATGTCCAATGGAATTTTTAGTTATCAATCACTTTAAAAAATACAATCCATATGTGTATCATTAAAAAGCAAACAAGTAGCTTGAAATGGAGTAATTTAAACATCACCCATAAAATGCAGTTACGGGGTTTTGTCTGAAATCTTCTAAATTAATTGTTATGCTCATCAGGAACAGGGACTGAGTCAAATTGTAAACTTCTGTAACACATCCTCCTCTGTGCTAAAATTAGGCCTGGACACTAGAATCCTATTATGTGGTGTGGCATTTGGATTGTTCCTTTTGTTTTCAGATATGTGCATAAGGCAGGTGGCGTATTCATAGCTGATGAAGTCCAGGTTGGTTTTGGTCGAGTTGGGAAACATTTTTGGGGTTTCCAGTTGCAAGGCAAAGACTTCGTACCTGACATTGTCACCATGGGAAAGCCAATTGGCAATGGCCATCCAATGTCTTGTGTGGTTACAACAAAAGAGATTGCTGAAGTCTTCGGTGCCTCTGGATTGGAGTATTTCAACACGGTAACTTTCCAGATGAAAGTCTTCCTTTTTGCTCCTACAATAACTTTAGTCTGTATTCAGTGCTTGCAGAAGATGCTGGGTTCATAGAGCTGGAGAACTGTAAGGGCCTAAGTTTAAAAAAAACAACAACTCAGTATCCACCTTTGGAGCCAGATTTTCAAAAGAGCTCTGCTCCCATGTAAACTCCTAAAAGTGATCAGGTTTTCAAAAGTTCTCAGCACCCAGCAGTTCCCACTGAGAACCCAAATTCCATGAGGCCCTTATATTCTTTACCTCTCTGGGGAAGCTACACACTCTCCCTGTATCAGGAAACACTGGAGCTGTGCAGATAGTGCAAAGCCACTACTTTCATTTCTTCTTGCCTGTTCAGTCAGATGTCTGCCATCTTCTCTATTGTGATTGAGTCTTGTCACTAACTGCAACCAAGTTCCATTACTTTGTCTGAGTCCTTTTAGGCTTTAGATTGCAGAAATTCTGAGCTGTGGCTGTGGATCTGTATGGCTGGAATGCCGTAAATGCTATTCACTAAGAACTTTGGGAAAAAAACACCATCCGGCTCGATTCATATTAATTTCTTTAAAAGAATGAATGAGTGTAAAGTAGCACCTTATCCAGTAGAAGATAATATCTCATATTGTTCCTCTGAGCTCACATATGGAGGGGACACTGAACATGGATCTTACCTTTTCCATATGGAAGGCTGGTCAGCTGTTTCAACAGCATCATCCCTTTTTCTCTCACACAGTTGCTGGATCAAACAAATGGGGTGATGCAGGCCAGTACTTGTCCAAGCTCCTGAATCTACAAAAGGGCGGGGGGGGGGGGCAGGTTTAGATAGTTATATGAATCACAAGAATATCCAGCATTATAATAATTAATGCCACAAACTGAATATTAGTAGGGAGATAAAAACCTCATGTTTGGGGGCTTAAACAGATTTTTAACTATTAAGAGTTAGGATAAGACCTTTGGAGGTGTATGGGGGAGGAGAAATGGGACAGATTACCCCACATCTGTCTACTGCAGGGTTTCTTGCAGCTGCCTCTGAAACATCAAATACTGGCTATTGTCTATAACAGGATACTGGACTATATGGACCTCAGGGCTGATACAGCATGGCAATTCCTGTGGTCCTTTGTTTTTGCACTCTGAGGCTGAGGAACAACTGGGAAGGGACATCTTGGGTGCACCCAATGCATTGCCTGGTTGGGGGAGAGGGCCAAGGGAGGGAGGCTCCTGTATCCCATTTTCTTCCTGAGCAACCAAGTAGGGACTAAGCACAATCTTGCCTAAAGTCCCTTTCTTTAAGCTTTGTTCATACCTTACTGACGTGGGAAATGTTAGTGAAGCCCCCAAGGATGGAGACAGAACAGAATTTCAGCGACTGTTTTCCCATTTGTCTTTGCCTTTAGTTTGGAGGCAATCCAGTGTCCTGTGCTATTGGCCTGGCTGTGCTCGATGTAATTGAAAAAGAAGATTTCCAAGGAAATGCCATACGAGTAGGGAATTACCTAACACAGCTGCTGAACAAACAAAAAGAAAAACATCCTCTAATAGGAGATGTCAGGTAGGTACCCCTGGGTACAATCAAGAAGTTCCCAGGCAGAAGGTGGGACAGAGAAGTGGTTATTCTGATAGCCCAATATCTAAAAGAATATAGGACAAAAATGAGGACATTGTAAGTGATGATTATGTCATTTTTATTTGTAAATTATCCAAAAAATGGATCCCCTCCAATTTCCTGGGTTTTGTTTTTATTCATGTCATGGGTTAAAATCCCAATCCAAGATATAGGTATAAATGACAATAAATCAAGTTGCAGGTAGTTTGGACCTACAGCAGACAGGCTTTTCTCTTTAACTGACAAAGCAACTTCATTAAGCCAGATATTAATATCTTTACCAATGGCATTGAATAACTTAGTACATGAAATGTATCTTTCTCTATATATTTGACTCGCTGAAATTGTTGGAGCAGAGTTACTATCTGTGCAAGAGAGGGGATTTACTATTGGACAGTGAATCTTATCCTTCTTCCTCCTTTTGTGTTCTAGGGGTATTGGTTTGTTTGTGGGAGTAGATCTGGTGAAGGATCAACTAACAAGAACACCTGCCACAGCTGAAGCCCAGCATATCATCTACAAGTAAATATTTATCTTCTGTGTCCATACATAAAGTACACTGGGGCAATCTCAATCTAACCACTTACGAGCCTCTTCTTAAGGAGCTTGAAAAACCTTGATTTTTCTCCAGATGTACACACACAACGTTAACTGGAAATTCATATATTAATTAATAGCATTATAAGACTCAGACAGTGACCCAATCCCTGACCTGGTGTAAGTAGATGTAATTCCCTGACCTTCAACATTGTTACATTTACATACAACAGATCGGAGTTTGGTCTGATGCACCTCTCTGAATCCAGACATATTCCAATTACATTGTGCACCATTTTACATGTGCATCATTTGTTTTGTACACAGACTGAAAGAACAGCGGATACTCCTGAGTGCGGATGGTCCCCATAGAAACATTCTGAAATTTAAACCACCCATGTGCTTCACAATGGAAGATGCAAAGCTTGTAGTGGACCAGATTGATGAACTCCTCACAGGTATGCATGCATTCCAGAAAGTTCCTCCTTATTCATTTCCAAATGACATGCGGGAAACACCCCTCTAAAACCACTGAAGTCTAGAACCTTATATGCAGAAAATTGCAGCAAAATTTTACAGGAAAGTTGGCTTTTAGAACTTTATTTCCCTCTCCTTGACAGAGCTGTTCTCCTGACTCTATCCTAACACACTTTCTTAATGCGGTGTATTACAACCTATGTATAGGGCCCTTTATTTACATCTATGCAAACCTGTCAGGCCAAATCCTGTTTCTGGTGGTACCCCTAACATGGTAGGCAGCAGAGTTCTTTCCCTCAAGGGTTTTGAAGTTAATGGGGTTGCAGAAAGTGTAAGGCATTACAGCATTTGGCCCACTGACTTTAAAGAGGTTGCACAGGTGTTGGCTAGATCAGTAAATGGCTAAACTTTCCAAAGTGACCTCTAATATTAGATTCATCAGTTTTTCCTTGCACAACTTTCAACATGATGGATTAAATTCTGCTTTCCTTTATATCCCTGCAAACTCCTCTGTCCTATGCCAGGCAATTGGCCCAGTGCCAAATGACCCCAAAAATGTGGGAGCATTGAGGCATCTCTATATGCTCTGCGTCTCATCTGTATTGAGTACTCATTGGCCACATCTGAGGATCTGGCTCAGTGGTGTTCATCATCATCAAGTTCCTATTATGTCACTGGTGTTCAGAGCAGTGACGAAGCTCCTCCACTCCTGTTTCTGGCAAGTCTTTCAATGGTTCCCCAGCTGTGCCCCAGGTTTTTAAGCTCATCTTCCAAGCTCTTCACCATGTTGTTTTTGGACGGCCTCTTTTTTGCTTGCCTTCAGGTGTCCATCTTATTGCAACTCTGGTGATGGAATCCATTTCCATCCGAAGCACATGACCCATCCATTTCCCAACACCTTCTGCAATGATAGTGTTCAGATCCTCTGGGCTGCACTGTGTCAATAGACCTAGGTTTGAGATTGTTCTGGGACAGAAGATACAGAGGATTTTTCTGAGGCAGGTTGAATGGAATGAAAACAGTTTGGACATGTCATACTTTCTCATTTCCCAGCACTCTGCACTATAAAGTAGTGTTGAAAGTACACAGATCTGGAGTTTGGTTTTGGTGTTGCGTATTGATGATTTCCAGACTGTATTTAAGCTCCTGAAGGTGTTTTTGGTTTTATTGATTTTGTTCTGGATGACCTGGCTTATTCCACCATCCTGGAGTTACAATGGTGTAAATTAAATCAAAATTAGGCACTTTATTTATGTGCCAACCTGAAGACAGATCTGTACAGAAGTGACAAGCTTCCAAATTTCACCTATATTCTAAATGCCTACCATCCTCAGGCTACTAATCATGATAAATTAATCATTCTCCAATGAGGTGTGTTAGAAAGGGTTAATTAGTTCTTCAGTTAAGCTTATTATCTTTCTGCACAGTGAACATGTGGCTAGTAGCTCAAGTCCAGTATTGCCAAGGTAATAGACATTACTCTTTTTTATGGGTGCAATTATCGTAACATGGCAATGAAAACATGATCATTAAATACTTTTGCTTGATTTAGCTTTGGAAGAAGCAACTGGAGCCAGAACAGGAAATGGAAGATCTACAACTGCACAACATAAAAGAAAAGTATGTTTTTTTCTTTTTGGAGTCCTAAAAAATACAGGTGTTGGGGAAGCATGTACATGACTTTAGTGGAGGTATAACATAAGCACAGAGGTGTAAGTGATCTAGACTGATGTAACTGAGATCAGAATCTGATCTATGATCAGAGAAGACCGAAAACAATCTGTAAGATTCCTGCTACTGAACAAATATGAAGAGCTAACAGACTGTATTCTTTAAATAGTATTTTCAAAAAGTTTCAAGGATTTCACTTCCATCTTATACCTTTGAGCATGAATAGCCTACACGATTGGACCCCATAGACTGTGATATTAGCCTTGGATACTAAAAATATGCATATTTCAAGGTTCCCTAAAGAGCATATGCTGTATGTGTTTTCTGATCATGTCCCGAAGGGCTGGAGAGCAATAATTGAATCTCCCAGTAAGATGACTATTAAGGCAGAAATCCTATACTAATGGCTATTCTAGAGATACCATAAATGGGGCCTAGGCCTCCTCTTGCTTACACCTGTGTAAAAGTGGAAGAACTCCATTGATCTGAATGGAATTACTTCACTGAAAGAGGAGAATCAGGCAGTTTCCTAACCCTACAGCCAAAGTATATGATTAGAGATTGATACAAACATATGCTTATTCATTAAAACTTTTCTTTGTTTCAGATGACTAATGAAGGGAATTCCCAGTCAGATTCTATTAGTGAAAGCATCAACCATATCAACGGAACTGCCTGCAGACAAAAAAATGGCTTGTACACGGATAACCATGCAGTGCCTTGTAAAAGGATCAGAACATGAAAGGAGATGTTTTCTTTAGATCAGTGTATTTAAAAAAATAATAAGAAAAAAAGGGCTGAGTGGATGTGTGCAAGTATCATACTGATTATTCAGGATACAATTCTGCCCTCCTTATGTGAGACTAGCTTTTTTCGTAGTTTAAAATACATTTTCAGTGACATAAGGACTGCAGGGTAAAGCCTTGAACTTAACAAGATAGGGGTGTACTAAATAAAGTTCTGATTTTTAACCCTCTTGGGTCATCATATTTAGGCCTGGCATAAGTGAATGCATCTCCACTAAAATTCATGGAGTTGCTCCTGCTTATGTAAGGTCGGAATTTGGCCTGTTGTGCTTAATGACCATGGAACCACAGTACCAATCCTATTAAATCCTTGTTTGCGATGCACTACACCTTTTAATGTATTTGAAATTTCAGTATGTAGTATTGAGATGTTAATTACTTTCCATGTTTTAATGGCTCAGTTTACAACACAAAGCTTGAGAGACAATTCACACTGGGAGAAGATTTAGGGTTACGGTTTGGATATAAATTGGTATTGCTGTAGGATTAGGGTGGGTGTGTACAATTATAGGAATACAACATGTATGCAAGATTCTCACCTAATATTTAGAGATGAAAAGAGACTGGATCATAGTTTTTTTGCACAGCAAGTGGCTATAATTTAATAAACTTTTTGTTATGGGTAAGTGGCAATCTACTCAAAAATTATCTACAGTAAAAATTACTATAAAGAGACTCTTTTAAACAAAAGGCATCTTTCCATGCACAACAGATGCAGGAAGATTTTAAAAATAAATTACTTTAACCTCAGGTTAGCATGAAAATGAGATTTCCAGGGGTAACTGCAATTTGAACTATTATGATTTTAGACATTTTTAACTGCTGTACTAGCCTCATACAAAATCGGGTCTGTTCCTTTGAAGTGCTGAATGCCATCAATTCCCATGAAAGATAATCAACAAATCTTAAGGGTGCTCTGCATTTGGCAGGATTGGGATCTCAAACCTATAACATTTGTTATATTACTAAAAGGTGAGTTCCACAGACTAGAGCATGAGACACAGAACAAACTAACAGAAGGATCAGACGGTATTCTTACTCCGGCTTCCCACATGGGTGTGGGTGGGAGGAGAATCCAGAGGAGCTCAGATGGCTCCCCTTGCTCACCCCTAGCTTAAGCACTTTGGACTTGTTTTTCTGCTTCTTGCAGTAACATGGACCTTGCATTGCACAGTGTGAGTGTTAAAGTTGGATCAGGGCTTTCAAGTGCCACAATTTTAATGCATGCACAAGTAGGCTTTATGGAACTAATTGAGGGCTTTTTAAATGAGTTATATTTACTTTGGCAAAGACAATATGGCTTTATAATTTTCATTTACTAAATCTTGCTGTTTTATACTTCCTGTAAATAACTTTTCATTAATTGCATATGATGACTGAAAACTGAGGTACTGCTCTTTCTAATCAGTCTTATCTAGTTTTATACTTTCAACCATTATGTTATACTGGCATTTTCTGTATGAACTCTTCTGGTAACATCAAGCCAGCTCATCTGTTCAGTGGTTCTTAGTTATTTCAAAAATTAAAGTTATTTGTAATCACAAAGACCTTGTGCACTTTGTTTTGAATTTAACCATGTACTCTTTTAAACATCCAGTTAGTTAATGAGGAAAGTAATGTTCTGGTGCTTACTCCTATCTACTTCCCACAAGCCAAAGGCTGGCTGCAAATTGAATTATATACAGGCATAGCCTACCCATGATATAACATGGCTTTATTGCGCAGAATATAAACTAGTCAGGTTTTGTCGATGCTGGAATCTAAAATGGGCTTTAGCACCTTTTTAGAACAGTTTTTAAACCCTTCTAAAAAAAGCCTCTCATTTAGAAGCAATAGAAGATCTTCATACTCTATCTGTGGGAGTCTCATTTTAACATGGCATATATTCCCATGCAGATGATTAACGGAGTACAGATCCTCAAGATGTTGGCCCTGTCTGCATGAGAATGTTATACTGGTTCAAGTCAGTTTTTTAAAACTCATTTCATTAATCTGGTGTCCATGGGAGTTAGGTACCCAGATACTTCTGAAAATCCCACTGGGTTGCAACTATAGATGTAGAAATACTACTATAAATCTGGCCCTCATTTGTCTTCTATTGCAAATATAAATTGAAGTGGGGGAATGATTGTCCCTTCAGTTTATAGTCAGCCTCCTTCCTTCCTCCATCTTGGCTTTCTCCTGACAAGGATTTAAAGGTTGTGCTAGCAAAACTTCTAAACTAGGCACATTTTAATTCACTATGTGCTAAACTGGTTGAGTTAATGCCTCCCTCCTAGAGTTTAACCACACTCAGCCAGTGGCACGACCTCAAGGTGGGTAAGACAAAAGCCGAAGCACAACTGCTCTGCTGCAACAGCAGGTGACCCATCCCTGGCCACTAGAATATCAACGAAGAGGGCAGGTAATGAAGAGATGACAAGGATCAATAGCTAAATACAGAGGAACAAGTGTAGCTTTAGCTACTGACAATAATTATCCTAAATGATGGAGCCATGAGGGCCACACCTAATGATGGGGTGAAGGAAGGAGGACAGAAGTTAGTGGGATTCAGAGGTGGCTGAAGACTTTTATTGAGGAAGTATGGTGCTGTGAGCCTTGTCAGCTGCTAAAGATTGGGACATGGGATGGAGATGGAAGGATACTCATTCTAGGTCAAACTGTACCCAGCCCTGTGTGAGTGCACATGGGGGAAAGGGTGTAAGAATTCTCCCCACTCTTGAATGCGGGGAAAGAGCCAGGCAAAAACACCAGTGCTTGTACACTCAGTGTTTTGCTCCTAGACATATTTACATTCCCTTATAAGGTTTGTTTGCAACTCAAGGTGCTTAACATGTTGTAAAGGCTACTGTGGATAGTCCCCGCAGACTTATTCTAGGCCAGCAGTTCTCAATCATGGGTCTGAGACCCCCTGAGGGGCCTCAAGCAGGTTTTGGGGGGGTCCCCAAACAGGGTCGGCTTTAGACTCCCTGGAACCCAGGGCAGAAAGCTGAAGACCCTCTGTCCTGAGCACCACCACCCAGGGCTGAAGCTAATGCCTGAGTAGCTTAGCTTCACAGGTTGCCATGTGATGTGAGGCCTTGGGCAATTGCCCTGCTTGCTACCCCTAATGGCGGCCTGGTTTTTATATGCAGAAAAATAGTTGTTGTGGCACAGTGATCCGTAGAGATTTTATAGAAAGTTAAGGGGGCCTCAGAAAGAAAAAGGTTGCGAACCCCTGTTCTGGGCTACTCCGTAAAGCACAAATGTATGAGGAGTGTCCACATGAACCATTACAAGTGTTTAACTGGCGATAAATTAAATCCATCCAGATAAAGATGCCTAGCAGGAGGAAGGGATCTCCGCCTTTACAGTACATCGCCTCTGCAATCCACAACTGGCCCATGCCAGCTGACTCAGGTTTGTAGGGCTCAGGCTAAAGAACTGCCTGGGCCAGTCATAGGTGTCTAACTGAGGGGAGACACACCCTAACGGATTTAGCGGTAACTGCCCTCCCCTAACACTGCAGAAAGTATTGCCTCTGGAGCTCCTGCTGAGACATTATGTCACTTTCCTACTCCCTACTGAAGCCCCATTTAGCCCTCTACTTGGATGGACCATGGCCGGTGTATTGGTCCAAACATTACACGTGAGGCAAAAGTACATAGTTCCCAATGAGCGAAGTCCAGTGGGATTTATTAGGAAACTTATTTTCAGAAGTACACCCCAGCAAGCTGTACCATCCCCCCACTCTACTGCTGAGACAACATTAATCTTGAATTTCAAAGTACACTTCAAACAACACATTTTCCCAAAGCTAATTTGATTTTGAAAGTGATTTACAATTTTATAAACCCAATGGGCCTACTTCACTGCTGCCTAGCACTGTGTGTAGTCACCATTCACACCCAGGCACAGTGGATGAAAACACTATCATTCTCAGTTGCCAAGAGTTTACACACACATTGTGCCACACCCATGACCATGAGGTGCCAGGCTGTGGGGAAGAAGGCTCAATAGTTTGCTAGTAAATTGTTTAAACTGCGAGCAGCAGACATACTTTTTTTTTTTTTACTAACAAAGAAGTTTTGTGCCTTTTTAGTTTCCCTGTAAGAAACTCCTAAAATTTGAATGGTTTTAGGGCACAAAAAAGTCCAGTGCTAACAGGACATGGGTTGGACCTACCTGCATTACTATTATTCTTGTTTATAGTCTGCTAGTACTTTTGGGCCTCAGCTGAGATCAAGCCCCACTGTGCTGAGAGTGTCTCCATGCTGAAGCGTTTACAATCTGAACAGACATGTCAGATTAACAGATGAGAGAAAGGAAGTACAGGTGGGCAGTGGAGGCTAACTGACTTGCCCAACCTTATCCCAGATTTCCTGAGTTCTGTTCCACTGCATTTGTCACCGGACTAACATCCTCATATCATATTTGCTCGATTTATTAGACAGGCAAGTTGGAATGGGGAGAAAGAACAGCACAGCACTTGCTGAGAATGGTTATGAAAATCCATGGTACACAGCAGGTACATCCACACAGCGAGCAGGATCCTGCAGCAGCAAGTCTCAGAGCCCCAGTTTACAAACTCAGCCCAGCTATGGTACTAAAAATAGCTGTGTAGCCATTCAGTCTCAAACTGAGGCCTGGTCTTAGAGCCTGAGCCAACACAGTTATTTTTAGCACTGCAGCAGGAGCTTGGCAAGCTAGGGGCTATATGCCTGGGCTCTGAGACTCACCGCCATGGACTCCTGCTTGCCATGTAGTCATACCCACTCGGGGTTCATACGAGCACAATTGACTTGAAAAAGCCTGTTACAGAAGGCGTCCCTGTCTATGATTATACTGAGCTGAAAGGAAAATCTTGAATTTCAAAGTACACTTCAAACAACACATTTTCCCAAAGCTAATTTGATTTTGAAAGTGATTTACAAGCTACACCTTTGAAAAATACAAAACGCCTTGGCATTAGCTCTGAAACGCTGCAGTGTGAATACACTCAGATGTCAAACAGGATAGCAAACCAGGTTTGAACTGTCAGCATTGCAAAAAAGCATGAGAACACCAGGCAGAAACTCAAACCCCAGAGGCCTCAATGGCTTTGGCAGTCCAAAGCTGGGGTGGGGAGAAATAGTAATTCAGAGGCCTGGTCCATATGTAGAGGACTTCCCTCATTCAGGGACCATTGCTTGTGTACACACCTCACACTACCCCACCCTGCATGGTGGGTGCATCCAGAGCAGGAAAAAGGGGTGTTTTGAGAGCTGTTTTAGCTAACACAAGGTAATCTCCTAAGGTGGACAAGGCAGATATATAGGTCCTATGTTAACAAGTCCCTTGTTCACACTAGGAGTTTATCATATGTTAGCTAACATGTGGTTTAAACCAAACATCTTCCCTCCTCTTCCCCTCGCTCCCCCACCAACAGAAGACAAGGCCAGATCAGTAATACTTCCTTGTCTCTTACAGTTCTTGTATCCAGTTTTATCCTCTCAGCTGAAGCTCTTGATTTTACCAAGCAGCATAGCAAAAGCAGAGCAAATTGAGAAAAAGATGGCCAGCGTTCTATTCTTGGCTTTAGCACTGAATCACTGTGTGTATTTGAACAAGTCACCCCTAGGAAGTTAGGTGCCTAAATACCATTGAGGATCTGGGCCTTCACCTCTCAATACCTCCATTAAAAGATTATTTATCAGATGCCACTTGGATACATTATGAGAACCTAGTGGGATATCAGGATGGACAGTCTAAGAACTAAAAAGAGGGACCTGAATGAAAATCCTGGATTCAAACACTTGAGAAGGTTGGAGCAGGATCAGCACTTCACAGGCTGAAGACAAATCTCTAATAAGCAAAAACAGTCTTTCACACTTCAGTTCCATGAAACACAAAATTGGGTTGGGGCAAGCAAAATTTGACCCTCTGGTAAAGAGTTTCAAAATGGGCAAGGCGGTAGAAAAAGACAGAAGGAGATGATTGATGAGAAATACTCCAGAATGGGTCCATAAGAGTCTGCTTCTGAATATCTTATTAGACATAGGCAAGAAGTGTAGTCTTGTGGTTAGAATAAGGAACTAGAGGATATGATTCCTGGGGTCAGTTAGCCATTGATTCATTATGTAGCCTTTGCCAAATGACTTAATGTCTTTGGCCCAGATCCTCAGAGGTATTCAGGGTTCTAATTTCCACTGAGTTCAGTAGAAGCTAAGTAACTTTGTGGACCTGGGCCTTTGTGCCCAAGCTTCCTATCTGTTATAGCTGTAATAACCACTGCATGGGATTGGTATGGGGAAGGTTCAGATAATGAATGCAAAGTACTTTGAAATTACTGGATGACAAGCACTAACTAGAAATGTAAATTATTATTCCTGGCAATAAGTCATACACTAATAAAATACAGATAGTACTGATTATTAAATTAGCAGACAATGCAATCGCTTGCCCTGTTTTTGCTTATCATATGCCACACCTATTTATGCAGCTTTGCTAGCTGGAAAAAACATCACCAAAAGGACATAAAGTCTGACTTTGTTTGGCATAAAGTCAGTCCATGACTGTATTAAATGACACGAATGATAAAGCACACCCACAGTACAAAAGGTGGGCTGTCCAGAAAGTTCTATAAACATGTTTTCAGCTGGCACAGAGCATTTAACTAGCAACAATGAAGCCAGGCTTATCCTTGATTGTTCAGCTCCTTCACTCTAGTCAGTACATGAGGAAGGAGATGAGTTCATCTAGAAGCGTGTATATATAATTCTTGGGATCAAAGCTTTCTGCACACTTTTCCTATGGGTCCTGATTCTCCGTTGCTTTACACACCTGTGCAAAGTACACAGTGGCATGTTAGGCCCACTTTGCACTCTTTGAGGAGGTGTAAATGACTACTCAGTGACAGGCACTGGCAAGTCAGGCCCATGAAGCCAATAATGGCTAGATTGTGCATTATGGGTTGGTTTTTGCAATGAATTGTGGGGTATGTTACTAGAATCTACTGGAATTCTGAGACTTGGGTTAAAAACTCTCCCCTGCTTCCTACCATGGTATCTTATAACAATCTGTTTTTGCTAGCCAACACCATTTTCAAGCTGCTTCAATTTATAAAAAGAAACCACATAAACGGGCAGCATGGAGGGAACACTGGCAGGCCTCACACTCTGGAGTCATTAATTCCAACAGTGATCCAGATGTACGGCCAACCATGAAAACCGGTGGCTGTGGATGAGATGTAATAACTTCCCCACCGCTGCCGTGTGTGTGCAGGTGGAGGTCACAAATATGCATAGCTGGGATCATAGCTATTTCCATCGTACTGGGGGGTGGAATGGCATGGGAGCTGTCTGTCCCTTGCTGTGGGAATGAGAGTATCTACCTGGGGTAGAATTTCACTTTTCTCCAACTCCTTGACCAGGCCCTGGATATAATACATTGTACATCCACCTGTATAACCCAACAAGTCTGAGTTTGGATTCCTCTGGTTTCCCCTTTGGAGTAGTGAAAAGTCTTCTTAAGCCAAAGTATTATTTTAACTGTAGGAAAAGAACATATAGAGAAAAATAATTTTAAAAGCGAACAGTCTACACTTTTTTGCCTAAGGTCCTACAATCCCCTGACAGTAACCTAGGCAGACCTAACTTGTTTAGACATCTCTGGTGGCCGGGGTTGTGTGATTCCCCCAAACAACTACGCACCTCTCTTGAGAAGGGTCCCTTTTATTCCTGACAGAGTTCACTTCTTTTTCTGTGGTCACAGACCTTCTCCTGCCCTGTTCCAAACAACAACAACAAAATCAAGGGTAATAGTCCTGACATTGTTGCTTAACATTCCTTAAGTATTTTCTGAGAGGCGACTTATCTTGAGCCATTCTGTTCCTTCCTGCCTGTTTCTCTAATTAGTCCTCCATTGAATAAACCCCATATATTCACAGTACACATCCCAGTAAGCAGGCCAATGTGCAGTCCTCATAAGTTACAGAGCAGCTCCAAATCCATAACACATGCTTTTGCCTTTGGTATATAATTGCTTTTTCTTACATTATAATAAAGTTGCCTCATTTGCATAGTCATTGTCTTTTTACATTTTTCTCCTCTGCTGCTGGACCACCATATTGTGCATTGTACTGGTTGGGTGGTGATGGTGGGGAATAGCAATTAAAGGATAGGGAACCTCAAGTAACTTGGGGAGAAGGGTGGGATGGTATGTGTTGGTGTATGGGGATGCCTATGTTTTTGGTGGGAAGAAAGCTGCATTCGACAGTTTAATTTTCTGTCCACAGCACCATTTGGAGCATGCCCTGAAGGTCAGAGAAAAGTGGAACAACAGAGGAGTAATGGTAATGCACAGGGATGGACATGTCCACCTTAGCAACATCTGCCAGATAATGGTAGCCAGAAGGAAGTTTTCCAAGGTCCCCTAAACAGGTACCAATGAGAGATTCTAAAATAGCACATAATACTTACCGGATTAAGCCCCCTCATCAGCTGTGTCACTCTGGCTTTCTGGCTCAGATTCAGATGTTTCTTTGACCAGGAACTTGGCAGCAGCTCCGGATGGGTCTCTGGCTGGCTCCAAGATCTTGGTTAAGAACATACATAACATAAGAACATAAGAATGACCATACTGGGTCAGACCAACGGTCCATCTAGCCCAGTATCCTGTCTACCAACAGTGGCCAATGCCAGGTGCCTCGGAGTGAGCGAACCTAACAGGTAATGATCTAGTGATCTCTCTCTTGCCATCCCTCACCCCCTCTGACAAACAGAGGCTAGGGACACCTTTCCTTACCCATCCTGGCTAATAGCCATTAATGGACTTAACCTCCATGAATTTATCCAGTTCTCTTTTAAACCCTGTTATAGTCCTAGCCTTCACAGCCTCCTCCAGCAAGGAGTTCCACGGGTTGACTGTGCATTATGTGAAGAAGAACTTCCTCTTATTTGTTTTAAACTTGCTGCTCGCTAATTTCATTGGGTGGCCCCTAATTCTTATATTATGGGAACAAGTAAATAACTTTTCCTTATTCACTTTATCCACACCACTCATAATTTTATATACCTCTATCATATCCCCCTTAGTCTCCTCTTTTCCAAGCTAAAAAGTCCTAGCCTCTTTAATCTCTCCTCATATGGGACCCGTTCCAACCCCCTAATCATTTTAGTTGCCCTTCTCTGAATCTTTTCTAATGCCAGTATATCCTTTTTAAGATGAGGAGACCACATTTGTACACAGTATTCAAGATGTGGGTGTACCATGGATTTGTATAAGGGCAATAAGATATTCTCCATCTTATTCTCTATCCCTTTTTTAATGATTTCTAACATCCTGTTTGCTTTTTTGACTGCCGCTGCACACTGCATGGACGTCTTCAGAGAACTATCCACGATGACTCCAAGATGTCTAGGGAATTTCCTCCTGGTCAGGATCTGTGGTGTCCTGTATAACTTCTGAAGGAGCATCTGCCTCATTGTAGTTTGTCATGAAATTGTTCAACATATACTAAGATTCTGTGATGGCCTTAGGCAAAAATACTGTTTTAGCTCCTTGAAGTAAGCAGCGTACTAGGAGCATTACCAGAGGGATTGTTTTTTCGTCTTTGGCATATTTGTAATTCTGCCACAGCTCCTAGGCTTTGGTGCAGCTCTGGCATTCATCTCCAGGAGCGCCCCTTGTTCTGCATTGGCTGTGCTAGCTGCTGGTAGATCTTTACATTAGTTACTGCTAGAAAGAGGAGACTGGGCATTCTGTCTCCCCAGAGGGCCAGGATGTCCAACACTTGCTGATGTAGCCATGTGGAACCACGGGGCATGGTAGCTGTAATGGACGTGGTGTCTGAACTTGCCATGAACTGCCGTCACAGACAGATGCACATAAGCATGCCCCAGCATTTTGCAAAAAAACCTGGCCTGGCCCCAATCCCCTTACCACGCTGCTCAGGCCCGCTGGAGTGAGACACGCTTCCCCACAGTGGGGTGCCAGAGTGCTGCCCGCGCGGCATGCTGAGGCTGCAGGGGAGGAGGCAGACTGTGGGGGAGAGCTGGAGCAGCCTCCCCGGCCAGGAGCTCAGGGGCAGGTCAGGAAGGGCCCACGGGCCGCAGTTTGCCCACCCCTGCCCTATGGGCTGGTCAGGGATAACTATTGCTCTGAGTACCCTCTAGCTGGACTCAATTTTGTAAGATCTATGATGTTGCTTTTACTTTCTGATTTGATAATCCTACATTCAAAATGAGCTTTCAGGATGCTTACACCAACACACCAGTTACAGCAAATACCTGTGCAAATACACAGGGTACTCATGAACATTCCCAACACTTTTTCTCTCTTCATTTGTTCACATAAATGTTTGTGGAAATCACATTGGGGGGGGGGGTGTCATGAAAGCCTGAACTGTCTTATCCTCCCCCTTTTGCTTGGTTTTCTCCTTCCCTTACTGAGCCTGCTCTTCTCTGTTCCTTTCAAAGGTCTTGGCATTCATTTAATAAGGCTCTCCAATGAGAACAGAAGAGAGACAGCAGAGAAGACAAGGGAGATCAGCAGGGGAACACTTTCATTAAATAATTTCTATTGCTGTCCTTGAATATCATGAAATATGTTGCAGCCAATGATTCCAGGAAAACTGGAGTTTCTGATTATTTTTACATACACAACAAGAAGGGAACGAGCTATGTAACTTGCATAACCAGCACTGAACAAATAGCTCCGCAGGGCAGGGGCAGATTAGCACTGGCCTATAAAAGTGTAACAAACCACTGAGTCAAGCAGTTGATAACATTAATATAGATCTGTAATCTTACACAATAGCTGGGTCATCATTCAGGAACAAACTCCAGAAGTGACTCAGTACACAGATGACAGACACATTCAGTAGCTCTCGAGGCTGGCAGCTATACAATAGCTCTCCTTGAGAAAGGGACTGAGTCTAGCAAAACAGATTACGATTTTTATCTCTTATTAAGAGACTTATTTTCTTAATTTCTTACATCATAAATTACAAATCCAGACAGTACAGAACTGTGAAACTTCTGTAGCAAAGTGGTAAATCCAGACCGTTCATAAACTCAAAGAATAAGTGGTTGCACTTAATGTTTAAGCTGTGTGACAACTGATAGACAAGGAAAGAGCAGGTGCAATGCCTGACTCTGGGAGACCAATCAAAACAATCTGTATTCATTTTTCCCACTTGTGGCTTTGACTGGCCTAAGAAGTTGTTTTCTGCGCTACTATATACACACCCTGTTTTTGATTCCTAATCTCTTGCTCTTTAGGTTAGGAAACCGATCTGCAATCGTAGATCTCATCTGAGTTTACCTAGAAGCTCATCTACATGGTGCATCAGTGCACAACCCTATAGCGTGGATTAGTATGTTTCACACTAACTGGCCCATGTGGCCTCTGTTGGTGCACACAAGAATTCCCCAGTTAATTTAGTGTTATTTGAAATATGACTGATGAAAGTAAGGTGCCAAAATGCCTTTGAGAATTTGGGCAGAGGGGATAGTCCAGTAGGGACCCTTCCACCTGTTTAACTAAAGGAGGTGGTGTTCCTTTTAGGCATTTGCATTTATTCAGTACTCCCCTGGCTGGTCTTTCCAATGACATTGTGCTTGCATACGTGCATTGGAATAGATCTGTGCTGAAGTGATTCCTGAGGAATTTTTGCCTCTCCAAAAGGTTTTAAGTTTGGAACAACCTGACAGAGGTAGGAGTCCTACCACCCAGGCAAAACCATTAAGCTTCATAGTGGTTTCCATGTGAAATAATAAATCCAATCTAATAAAACACACAGGCCTTAAACGAGCTACAATGAGCCAGCTGGTGTTAATCAGTATAGGTCAATTGACTTCAATAGAAGTATGTCAAGTTATACTAGCTGAAGCTCTAGACCAATGACTAAAATACATCAGACTCGGTACCAATACAAACAAAAATTAAACAAATTAGCACAGTGAGGGGGTGGAGGATTTGTATACAAACTATATCCTGCCCCACTTCATACCTAGCTTCAGTCTCTATCTATTTTAAGTGGTTGAGTTCTGTGAAGGTGATGGGAGGGGTGAGTTGCATGTGCTGTAGGGTATAAAGCAGGAGTAGATCTATTTTTTGTTAAGGTCCAGATTTCTTAGTCAAGGTATAGTCAAGGTCCAGACTCCAGAGAAAATTAAAATCAAAAACACTGATAATGATAATAAGAATAAGAAAATAAAAAGATTTTTGGGTCATTCAAAAGCATCTGGTAGTCCACCTATTGGCCACTCTTGATATAAAGGATTCCTTTTCCCCTACAATTGATCCACGGCTCCTATTGCAGCTCTGAGGCTCCACCAACTCACTGCTCCTATTCGCCCCCCACTGCTGGTGGCCACGGTTCATGGATCTTCATAGCAGCTCATCCATTAGATCTTCCCCAGTCTGCGTTAGCCCTCCCCACAAGCCCTTTGTACACAGCAGCATACTGGAAGGTCGAACAAGTGCTCCCCAAATCCTGCCTTCCCCATGGAACAGAGTCTGCCTGCCTCCACTGCATCCAGACCCTCTGCAACCCTGAATGAGATGTTTGGGAGCTATATTCATACCCATAGTCGACTTCAGCTAGCTGCACTGACTGAGGGTGTTAAAAAAAACAGAAGCAAATGCTGCCTGTGTGAACTCATGACTGATTTTGCTCATGGCTATTTTATAATAACCACTTTGCAGCTTCTCTCTTCATATAACTCATAGCAATACGAGTCACACCCAGGTTCCATTGCAAAACCAGATCTGTCCTGCATGCACACATTACACACCAACTTCACTCTCTCCAGGAAGTGACTGAAACTTTTTATATGAACCTACATTTTCTCCTACACCTGGAAGCCTCATGTCCGGGAAATACATACATACTTAAAGCATATGCTTACCGGTAAATCCCAGTGACTTCAATAGGATTTAAGCACTGAGACTGTGAGCTTGTCCACATGGCAACTCTCAAGAAAGTTAAGACAATAACTAATGTGTTTCAATGTCATATCCTTTTAAAGTGCATTAAACACCTGTGGGAATGCTCTCATTCAGAAGTAAAATGGCCTTCATTCACCCTGCGAAGGGTGTTAAGCTAAGTGAAAATAAGGCCTCTTTACTTCTGAAGGATAGCATTCATTTGGGTTTTTAACTTCACCCCAGTAGTTGATTTGTCTTAACTTTGCTGAGGGTATGTCTACTTAACTTCTCCCATCAGCTGCAGCGTAGGTAATCTACCTCCAAGTGCTAGGTTGATAAAGATTTTTTCCATCAGCCCAGGGTGGTCTATGTTGTGCCTTAGGTGAACTTAATGCCAGTCAGGGGTGTGGATTTTATACACCCCTAACCAACAGTTAAAGCAACCTAATGTTCTAGCATAGACCAGGCCTATTTATATTACTCAGGCCAAGTCTACACTAATGGCCTATATCAGTATAACTACATCACTCAAAAAAAAAATCCCTACCCCTGACTGATGTAGTTATACCAACTTGACCCTCCTCCACACTCCGTTTAGACAGAGCTCTATTGACTGGAGAACTTCTCCCATTGACAGGAGAGCTTCTCCCATTGACATAGCCATTGCCTCTTTGGGAGGTGGATTAACTACGCTGACAGGAGAGGCTCTCCTTTCACTGTAGGAGCATCTTCACCAAGCGTTACAGCAATGCACCTGCACTGGTGTAGCTCTGCTGCTGCATATGAAGACAAGCCCTCAGTTATTTGTAACTGTTTCTGTTAAATGTCCACTATATAAAAAACCAACTGTAGCTTCTTTCTTAGAGTACTGCCAACTCCAAAGGGTCAAAAGTCATGAGTTGGGTCCCAAAAATTGGGACCTCAGTTAAAAATGAGGTTTTTATAAATAATAAATGTGTTTATTTGCCATCTGGTTTTAAACAGCTACCAGATCAGAGTAGTAATGTTTTACACTCACTTCTACACAGGTGTAAGTGACTACACAAGGCACAAGGGAGAATCAGGAATAGGGCTACATTAAAGCATAGGCACTATAGGCATTTGCCTAAGACCCCCCGACTCCTGAAGTCATGTTTGTTACAATCCCAGCAGCTGTCATTTAAAAAATAATATTTGTGAAGAAAACCTTAAAATGTCAGATGAGTGTAACCAGTACAGTGACATCTGCTTGAGTCTGCAGACAGCCTGAACCAATAGCAACAGAGCAATGACGTCCAAGCCTCGCCACTCTGGGAGACCCAGATGGCAATATCCCAGCAGAGGATTGTGTGTATGGCAGAAGAGTGCAGTGGACTCCACCCACCCCACCTAAACATTCAGAAGAAGCAGAGGTGGAGGTGGAGTGATAGAGGTCCTGCAGCACCACTCCCACTGCTCCCTGTAAGAAGACACCTCTCCCCCCCCCCATCCTGCTACCTGCCTTTAAAAAGGAGAGGGCTTTTTGCCATCACAACCCCAATTGGGTGATAGAGGCACAGAGTACAGGGGCCCCCAAAATGCCCTGTTGGCACCATTCCTGCAACACCAATTGAGCCCACTATCTAACAAGCCTGTTCGACAGTCTCCAGAAACATTGGCTCTGACTAGCTTCAGGAGACTTCTGCTGCTTCCCAACCCCCTATCTCAGCAGCAAGGATAGGGTGAAGTCTCACTATCAATGTCACAACAGAGCACCATAGATGCAAGGAATACAGCTGATAGTAACCAAGGCAAACAAACAGCATGACTTAGGTTCTTAACATAGGAGCAGCATACTTTCAAGTATGTACGTGTGTGGATGTGAGGCAGAATGGAGATCCCCCGAGGGCATGAGCAAGCTGCAGGAGCAGACCATCAAGTTTCCTATGATTTCCAGAATATTCTGGAATAATGTTAGAAGTCAGGATGCCTCTGAAGCACTGTGATTGTCAGTTACAATGCTCAGCATGACCATTCAGCTTTCAAACAGGCCCAAGTGACTTGGGAGCACAACTCTCAAAGACTTTCAATAGGACTTGTGTACCTAAGCCTATTGATAATTTCACTTTCATATTTTGCTCAGAACCTAAAGCCATGTTTAGATCTCTAAATAAAATGACTGGATTTCCACAGATGCAGAACCACCACCGCTCCCATTGACTGCATGTGAGTTTGCCTCAGCGAGAGATGTGGATGCTCAGGACCAGGGCTGGCTCTAGTTGGCGAAAACACCTTACAATGAAAACACTTGAAATCAATCTGCTTAGCTTGTCAAAAAGAAACTTGAGAGGTGACTTGATTAGTGTCTTTGTGGGGAGAAAATTCCAGGTAAAATAAACTCATACACCTTCAAATTAGAAATTAGTCCCATTTTTAACAGAAGGTTTTTAACCACTGGAACAAACTGCCAAGGGAAGTGGTGGATTCTGCATCTGCAGATGTCTTCAGATCCAGACTGGGTGCCTTTCTAGAAGATATGCTTTAGCCAAATACAAGTTATTGGGCTCAGTACAGGGGTAACCGGGTGAAATTGAATGGCCTGTGATATATAATAAGGCAGCCTAGATGATGTTATGGTCCCTTCTGGCATTAAACTCTATAATCTATGACTACTAATTCGTTTCTTATGAAATGCAGTCACTGAATTATTATTTGTAAAGGCAGAACAATTTAGGGGTAAGTTCTGTTGTTCTTATTCAAGCAAACCTACTACTACAATTGGAGATTTGCCTGAGGAAGGGTTGAGTACGTATTGTAGGATTTGACTCATTAGCCTGCATCCATTGTAATCAATGGACAGATGCCTGTTAACTTCAGTTAATGTTGTATCAGGTCCTATAGGCAGAGCCCTGGGCTCTCTCTCCATTTATTTTTAAACAAGGACACTATTTGTGAAAGAACCACAAAATGAAGTTGAATGGTCCTGGCATTAAACCCTCCTGCCCCCCAAAATAAGACTACTGCTCTCTGAATAACCTAGTTGGTCCCAGACTTGCATAAGCGTACTGCAGGGCCAGTGTTATACATTCTACAAGGCTGCAGCAGCACTCTGTTGTCAAACAGTAAATTAATCCATGCGCGGAGTGAGCCGATGCTTTTTGGTCATTGATAACATTTGATATTTTAGGAACAGGAAACTCTAATTGAGGTAGCTACTCTTTTGCACAGCAGTTTCTCTCTGTGGGGTCTGATTCTCCTGGCATCTCGTGTTAGTAATCTATGCCTAGGAAAGTGGGTGCAAAACACTACTGTTCTGATCGGGTGGTGTTACATACTTTGCTCATGCTATGCAAGGTGCCAGGGAGTGGACCCCAGCCTTATTTCCTCCAATAGGACCCATTTAGTGTTGCTCTGACCTTTGCCCATCTTGATTACTTAAAGCAAGTGCAGAGACATTAGTACTATTACAGAATGGCATTATTAATACAGTAAACCCTCGATTTAACGGACCTCGATTTAACGGACTTCGGATGCAATGGACAAAATTTCTAAGCAAGTCTGAGGCATCCGAAATCCATTTGTCGAAGGCTGGCTGCCGGCTCCCGGCTGCCGCCCGGGTCACGCCAGCGGGCGGGCTGGCTGCCGGTTCCCGGCTCCCGCCCGACTCCCGCCTGCGGGCTGGCTGGCTGCCGGCTCCCGCCCGGGTCCCGCCTGCAGGCGGGCTGGCTGGCTGACGGGTCCCGCCCGAGTCCCGCCTGCGGGCGGGCTGGCTGCCGGCTCCCGGCTCCCGCCCGAGTCCCGCCTGCGGGCGGGCTGGCTGCCTGCTGACTCCCGGCTCCCGCCCGAGTCCCGCCTGCGGGCGGGCTGGCTGACGGGTCCCAGCTGCCGCCCAGGTCCCAGCAGTAGGCGGGCTGCGGAGCTGCTGCCCCAGCCCTGTGGCGGGCGGGCTGCTGCTCCAACAGCTCAGGTTTTTTTTATTTTTAAATAACGGACTTTCTGATTTAACGGACCCCCCCTCGCCCGAATTAGTCCATTAAATCGAGGTTTTACTGTACCTTGATGCTGTTTAGCATAGTCCCAGGCATTGATCACCACCACACTTTTTTTAATCCCAATTTCAAATACAGTGGCAAATGACCCAGTCCTTGGGGAGCCAGTCACTGGCTAAACTGTTGTCCAGATGTTCCTGCAATGCAGAGGAGGCTGGCCAGACATGTGCAACTGACTCCATAGCAATGGAGGCCTAAGCAGATGCTGAAGAGCTGAGGGGAGAAAATCTCTTCCTTGCAAAAGGGAGCTGTGAAACACCTGAATGGCTGCAAAACCTGCCCTGAATATGCAAGTCTGAGGATAAGACCCACATCCTTACTTTGCCCTATTTAAGATGAATTAAAGGGCTAGAGCATCACTAAGGGACTCTACACGTGCTGGATCCACCCAGGGGTGGAAGACAGCCAGAGGCAAAATAAATTCACATGGCTGACTGATTATCCTGCTATGCAACTGCAGAGGACATGGAGACAGTGTGTGGAGGACAAGGACACAGCCTTATCCCTAGGGTGCTCCTCAGGCAGGACTCCAAAATCCAGAAAAGATTTTTTAGTGGGGGAAGCTTGGTTGTATGATTGGCACTTTTTGCAGACGTGACTCCCTGGGTACCACAGTCCCACTCAGCCCACTCGCCCAGTACAACTGTCAGGACAGCGTGGTGTTGACATGTCAAAAGACAGAATGGGGAATAGAACTCAGCAGAGTTCCAGCCTCTCAATCCCTGCATTAATCCTGTTCATCTGTTATGCTGACTCAAAAACATAGCTGCAGTACACTAGTATTCTCCTTTGCAATGGATAAATCAGCCTACTGGCTTAATACCACACAGGTTTGCCAAACAGAATGGTATTTCCTAGCTAGCAGGAAAATGTAAACAGAGACTTTAGGTTTAGGTCTCTGCATTATTTCCACTTCCATTTCAACTATAGGGCAATTCATAGCACTCTGACTTTTCTACTGCTGCCTGAAAAGCACTGGATGCAGCTGACCGTTTGGGTGGTGACACAAAAAGCATACTGGGTTTTCGATTTCCTTGCAAATTTAGCAGCTGCTGGTTTTCTAGCTCAATTTTTTCGTTCAAAGTTTCACATGTTCCCTTTGGAACTTGCCTCAGAAGTGTGAAGAGAAAATTGTAGGGTCAGGGGCTTCTCTCTGGTAGAAGTTATTTATGGCATCCTGGGTACAAAGAAGCATGTGACAGTTTTCCCAAAGGAGTACTTCAAATGGAGCTAGGAACAGATTATATCAGGAAGAGGTGTTTTTACCTCTTACTTCTATGAACAAAAAGTGTATAAAACCTGATTCCACAGTTCATACTAAACTAAGCTCCAGTTGAAATCCTTGAAAGTTTCACCTGAGTGAGGACTGCAGGACCAGACACACAGACAACTATGTATTTCTATAGAGCTTGTGCCAATTCCAACATCTCTCTCCCAGCCCAACAGTTCATTAAACTAATAAATTAAATTAAGAGCTGAGAGATTTGAAGATAGTTGGTTTCTAACCTGATCTCCTGGCATCTGAGAGTGATAATGGCAGGTGTATGTATCCAATATAGTATCTTCATATTTTACCCCCAAATAGGATCAAAGTCACTTTCTATTTTTGAGCCAAGCTACTGCATCATTCTTCCCCTTCTCCTGTACTGTAACCTAAGCTGGTCTGGGCAGTATTGAGTTTTCAGTTCTTTGACCTTTTGGCTGGGTACTTGAAACTGACTGGGTTTATCCAGTTTGCGATAGCTCCAGGTTCAGTTACACTGATAGCATTTCATGGCAGAAGATACTACTGGAAGTTAAGGTATCTTCTGCGTTTTCCAGCAGAAGCAGGGAAGGAAAATGGCTTACATTCAATTAAATGGCTACAACTTGAGAATGGCTCAGGGTTAGGTTGGGACATTCCCCCATGTTGACAGAGCGGCACAAGGGCTAGTGCCACTTATACCACTTAACATATTTTGAGGGCTACATAGGGGCTTTAGGTGAAGCACAGACTCAGTGCTGGGCCTTTTTACACAAGAGCAAATTTTACCCACTGAGCCTAATTCTTACTTCAGGAAGATGCCTATTGAACTCACTGGCCATTTTGCTTTTGTAAAGGAGGGTGGAATCAGGCCATCTGTAAAGTCCAACTGCTGACTATCTCTTTTAAATGTACAAATGGCTATGCATTTATACTCAAAAACCCAAACAAAATTCACTACATACACGGTTCTCACCAAGGAGAGAGTGAGAACAAGTCACATCATTTAGTGCAGTACTGGAAGGCATTCAGAGACTACACTGATGTGCTCCATTTAAAAACCTGTAGACGACTAGAACAGAGGAAGTGAGGTGAGTGTTGATGCTGTTTCAGGGGTTCTCAGACTGGGGGTCCTCTCTGTTCCCTACTCCCCTCTGTACAATAATTTAAAATACCAAACACAAACTTTGGGTTTTCTTCATACATTATTAAGAGGCAAAACAGGGCACAGAGCCAATTGTTTAGGACACCTTTAATAAAACTGATAATGGCACTCTCGCCAATAAACTTTCTTCAGTTGCACACATTTCACATGACTGTATCAGCTATTATTGGGGTGAAACTATATTTCTTTTTCAAAATCTTTTAAATACAGAACACAAGTGTTTTGTAAACTTGGCATGTTTAAGTAGATGCGAATAGTTGATCTCTGTCTTCTCCATGTGTGATGCTTCTGCTTAACAGTAGATTGTTTAGTTTTAACAATTCTTCCTTTTTTAAAAGCCAGCTGTGGAGCCCTTATTCACAGCAGGGAGTATTTACTCATGTGATTAGACTCACTGGCTCCATGGAAATATTTGTGGTAGTAACGGCTCCCCATTGTGACAGCCCTGGAGACAAAAATATTCTGTTTACCCCAAATGGATGCACTGCTGCTGCCTACTTTGAGTCTCCCTGATGCCATGACAATTTCTTTCAATGTTGAACTGAAGCAGCCACTCCTAGTGGCAAGGGGGTAATGCAGCCTCCACAGCCCATTGAACCCATTGCCTGTCTGCTGAAACTGCCAACAAGATGACTAACAGTTAATGCCATTCCAGATAGTGCTTTCTGATAAAGGGTTTAGAGTGACCACGCAGCAAAAATCAGGATGGGGGTGGGGAGTAATAGGAGCCTATATACGAAAAAGGCCCTAAAATCGGGATTGTCCCTATAAAATTGGGACATTCGGTCACCCTACCATGGTTTCATAATATGTATGCTTGTTTGTAGGTGTTCCCCATCACCTAAAGTCTAACTTTCCCTTTTTAAGCAATTGTAAAGCTCTACCCATTTTTCATGCTCCAAAGAGAGGAAACAATGCTGGTGTACAAGTCTCAAGCTTCTCACACTCCAGGGAACTTAAATCTCAAGCTGTTGTTCCATATAAAAGATGATGAATGGCAGCCTGGCTATACAAGACTGATAACTTACTACCAGTTCTCTGCATGCTTAATACACCGGCATTGCTACTTTAGAGCAAAGAGCCTGTGATAATGCCTGGGATTAGTGCACACGTGCAGTACTCCCTAAAACATGCTACTTGATAATCATTTTAAGTTACCAGTCACATGTTGTCTTACATATAGCCACAGAATAAGTACAGCATTTGCATCACCACTGGCACACCATACAGTGTCACATTAAATTTAGTCTTGTTACCCCAAAGCCCTGTATAACTCTACCCCTCCCTAATTTATTCTTGCTCACTGATACCCACATTTCCCCACTCTCTCTGCTCCACCAGTCCACCCAAACTCACCTGACCATGTCAGCTTCTCACAGCCACTTCCACACAATTCCTCCCCCTCCCCCAAGAATGGTCTGAGCTCATTTGCAAAGTCCCTGCCCTTACTTTAAAGACCTACTTTTGCCATGTTGCCTCCATACAGTGAATCCAAAGGACTTGCGTTTATTAACCCTCTTTTGTTGTTTTCCCACCTCAATCTTCCTCTTCATCCATCCTTACACTGTGCGCTCCATAAGGCACAGTCTAACCTTTCCTGAAGGTTTACGAACTCTCCGCATATTGGAGATACTATCATTAAAAACACAGAGCGATAATACCCAGTACAAACTTCCCTACGCTTTCCCATAGACCACCTCTACGGGTGAGAGCATGGCTCAGTCTGCTCCCAGTCAGTCCTTGGACTCTGCTGAAACTGCCAGCTAGTGCCAAGTGTGGCAATGGATTTTGGTTTTGCCATGTCCACAGAGGGCACCAAATTAATTCCACATAAGCCTCTGAATAGCCATTAGACTGCTCTCAACCCTACTCACAGAATCTCATTGGCAACCTAGAAATGAAAAATGATACATCTTATTACCAATTCCTGAGTCATCCACTTGCTCTTAGAGATATACTGAAAATAAAGTTATTTAACACAGATCGCTGTCCTCCAATATACAACTAATCCTGTCCCTCATTTATCTACTATCTGCATCTCAGAGGGTGATCCCTATATACCCACATTTTTTTGTTCAGTCTAGAGTAGGGCTGTTCTATTCAGGTGCTTATATGACTCATCAGAACTGCATCTGAACGCCTTCCAGAAGTCCTTTATGTGAGTTGAGTAACATGTCACGTTTTCTCTCTCTCCCCACATCTCCTCAGAGGGAAATAGAGCTGAAGGTTATTGTTTCATTGGGTTTTGTAAAAGTAAGTTATAGGTACAATATGTTGTATGTTTGTTAGGAAAGGAAAGGCAATTAAAGAAATGGAAGGTGGTGAAGTCTGTGGTGGTACTTAATTCCTAAAGCAATTTGTTACACAGCTTTTCCTTTGCAGTGGGCAGTTCCAGTGTGCCTGAGGAATGGAGTTATCTATCTATGGCACCAGGGCTGTAAGAATCTTCTAGAACTCATAAGAAAAGCAAGGCTTTTGAGGTCTAATCAGCAGTTGGACCGGAGATATTCAAGAAGTAAAACAGTCAGGAAAGTCAGAGATTCAGTAAGTGGTGCTGAACTAAGCACTGGGACACTGTGCTATTTTGTATTGTACCTTATTTTGTATAAAACATAAAAGCCATGATCTTGATTACTTGTAACAAAAAACACACAGCACAAACATACACACAAGCCTTGGACTTTCCATAAGTGTTGTGGTGCCTTATTTCCCTGACCAATTTCCAGTTTACCGGAGGTAAACTACATTGAATCTGTAGTAGCCTCTTAGGTAAGCACAATTGGACACAATATACTTGTGGACACAGTTCATATCCTAAACTTGTGCTAACAGCTGTTTTGTTCCACCCTAGAAACAGCTGCATTCCAGTGGCAGAAGAAGGGATTCCTTTTGTGTACAGGATGCAGTTTATAAAGCATTTAGGAATACTTTGGGAGAAAAGCTTAAATTCTATAGCACTTAATGACACTCTCATACTAGCTTACTGTATGTTTTTTAAATCTTCCTGAGACTTTGTTTAATCCACTGAGAATCCACTAACCACTGAGAATGACTGTTTAAGCAAAGTCCAGGAATATTGACCCTTGAGCAATCTCATGTGGATTTGTTTGACCAAAATTTCCTCATTTGTAACGTAAGAGTACTGGCAAAGTCAGGCAGAAGTGGTTAAATATTTTTTAGACATTGTGTTATCGATTTTCAGTGTGAGTGATTCCATGTCCCTGAAGTGTTCTATATCTTTCAACATTATTAAGAATGGGCGTTTCTTTTCATGAGATCACTGCACATTTTTTTAGTTTACACTGAGTGCACATTTTCAGTGAAATCAAACACAGAACAACTGGGCTCCAGGAAAAAAACAATGAACATAATACTAAGTGGCATAAGAAAGACACACCTCCCCCTAAAACTATAATAAAGGAAATAAATGAAACTTGGTAAACGTCTTCAAGGATGACAAGATATGTCAAGAGTATGAACCAAGTAATGGCTTAACAAGCAGCAGATATGGAGAAACTGAATCTTCTAGTTGGTTTTGCCCCAATTTTGTAACCACAAGGGTCAATACTATTATATTTGTATCTCCACCCAGGGAGATTTTAACATGGGGTAAGGCAAAGTGTCCTTTAAAAAGGGAAATAAACTCCCCACAAAGGAGAGACTACTGTAAGCTCTTTGGGGCCTCACTGTGCTGTGCACTGATGGGTAGACAGGCTGAGAGTCCCAAGCTAGACTGGTACTTCTGTTACCACACTACAAATAATAAATTTACATAATTAACACAGCCTACACACATGGAATTTGCATCTGGTAAGTATAAGAGCATTTCATGTAAACAAAATGAAAACAAAAATATCAAAACCTGAAGGTGAGATTGTCAGAAGCACTCAGTATTGGCCCAATTCTGCATTCATTGAAGCCACCAGACTTGGCCAGGACAGTTAGACCTTACTCCTACTTATAAATAAAATCAACACCTATCTCAAGTGTCTGATATTTTAATTAACTACTTATTGCCTACCTCAAGAGTCTGGGTGCTTGATCTCTGACCTGTTCAGCTTTGGTGTCCTAAAAAATAATAATAATAGAATAGTGTAAATGAAGCCACTCTCTGCTAGGCACACCCTCTTGGCCAGGCAAGGCATAACAGCTCTCTCACTTCTCTAGCATTCCCCTGCCAATGGTCACTACAGTGACAAGCTCAGAGTCACCATTTTAAGCCTCCCCCTTTAAGGGCCACAGTTGTTCAAACTAAGGGCTGGTCTCCACCGGGGGGGGGGGGGGGGGGGAATTACCGTAGCTGAAATCGACGTCTCTACAGCCGACTTACCTCCCGTCCTCAGAGCAGCAGCAGTCAGTGGCGCGGTCCCCCGTCGATTCCAGCTTGTGCCTCTTGACAAGCTGGACTTCTGGAGTCGACGGGGGAGCAGCTGGCGATCGATTTATCATGTCTTAACGAAACATGATAGCTCGATTGCTAGAAGATCGATCCTTCCTGCACGTAGCAAAGACGAGCCCCTACAAACTAAGAGTCCCGAAACGTCTCTAACACAAAGTCCTTCCACTCTCTCAGGGGCTTAGCCTGAAGCCCTCCTTCAGGCTCAATAACCCTTGCAATGGGAGAGGAATCCTGTCACCCCCTCCACTCAGGGTTCCAGCCCAGGGCCCTGTACCGAACAACAAACTCTGCTTCTTTACCTGCACTGCCATTCTCCCTAGGCCACTGCCTCCCTCACGAGACTGCTTACATTCCCTTCCAGGTTTTCCTGTCTCTTCCCAGCTTAACCAGTCTCTCCCAGGCCTCCCTATCTGGAGAGCTTTTCCTGTGCTGAACTGCCTACCTAACTGCCACTCCAGCTCTTTGCCCAGCTGGCCTTTATTACCACTTAAGCCTAGTGTTCCCTTCCACTGGGGCAGCCACCTGCAGGTGGTGCTGATTCTGTAATCAGGTTGGCTTAACCTCAGACTCTCCAGCCTGAGGGTTAATTCACCCTGTTATAGATAGATTCTGTCCTTTAGCCTGGATTCAGTATGCCACTGCATAGTATATGGGCCAGAACTGTTCCCTAAGGGTCATAGGGGAATTTCCCCACTACTAGCATAGTGGAAAGATCTCTATAATCAGCCCTATGATGGACTATTTGCAAGCCCTGGTGAGGGGGGCACATCAGGAGGGATGGTGGGAGATGGGAGCCTAACCAACCACATAGTCAATGAACATGGCTTCTGATGTGTTAGCAGCATCTTAACAAGTGTTAAAAGTATTCTTCAGTCACATGAAGCTACACTTGAGCAAACAGGATTGAAAAACAGACCCTTTTTGTCTATCAAGACAGAATTCTAGGGCACAGCTCCAGTCCTTATACACTGCTACAATTGGATAGGGGCATCTGGTTAAGGGCCAGAATCTTTCCCTATATTTTTGGAGTCACATTTTAGGGCACCACAACAGCCCAGAATGTTGGCTGCCCAAAGGTGGCTTCATTCTATGCTCCAGGAGGCACAGCCCCACATTTCAGTTATATAGAAGAGGGAAACCTAGATCCAAACCTCCAAACTTTGAGCAAGTTTGATTAGATTGGATCCAGATTCATTGCTGGCCATGACTGTTTTCTGTAATGAGCCAAACCAAAATCCTAGAGTCAAAGACAACACAGTAGGGGAGCTTGACTCTCAATCAGAATCTTAGCTTGGTGGCTTGGATTTGTCTATGTACAGCTTCCTTTGGTGAATCAAATATCAATGAACTCTGGAACCGCCCTTGGTCTTTCTAACCCAATGGGACCCTGCAGCTTCTTTAGGATTTTTTCTCTCTGTGAGGGCAGGGAATCACTAGGACATCAACATACACATTTCTCTTGAATCCAGAACACAGAGTTTTCCCAGAAGATTGTTCTGGAAAGAGTCCTCCGAAAGAGGCCTTCTTAACAGTTCCATGCGATACAGATGAGCTAAAGTGAGCTTATGTGAGCTCCTTATTAGCAGCTCCAGCCTTTTGACTCCATGAAGAATCTCAGTTTTCATTTAAAAAACCACAAGTTAATCACTAACCCTTTTCACTGTGCAAGAGCCCTGAAAATATAAAGCAATGAAATCCAATAGCAAAAATGAATAGGAATATGCTACTGGGATCTACTTCTGCAGTAGGAGGCTGAGGGGAGAACCTAAAGATTCCCCACCACTTACAAACTTGGATTGAAAATGAATCAGATAAGCTTGGGGGTGTACCTCCACGAATAATATCACTGAACCTCCCCAAAATCCCTAAGCCAGGCCAGTGCACAGGAATGATTTATGTTGTTGTTAGACATCAGTGCAATGTTCTCCCTTGCACAAGATCTGCATTCAGGGCCTGATTCTGTACTTTTACACTGGTGTAATTCCACTGATTTCAGTAGTGTTACATCAAAATCAGGCCCTCAGCAATACCCTTTTCTGGTGACTTTACTCAATGACTTCCCCATTCCATATTACATGTAAAAGAGGGGGGTCACTGAGTCAGGACCAGATCCTATATGGTGGTCTGTGTGGGTGGACCTCTATGCCTGCCCAGAGCTCAGTGTAGGATCAGGGCCTAAGTGTAAAGTGTGTAAATAAAAAGTGTGGCAACAATTTCTTACAGTGGGGAAACAGGTCAGCTCAGAAGAGAAAACAAAGGGCTAATGTAATGGAAACTTTTCCATCATTGCAGGGTTTGTTACTAAGCACCATATTTAAGAGAATGTCAGTATCTCCTAGAAAAGGTGAACAGAAAAATTCGGTGACACCTCAAATCTCCTGTAACTTTCTTCCTATACAACTACTCCCCAATGCTGAACCTGACCTGTTATGTTTATCATTTCGAGTGGCAGCTGACTGAAGCACACTATGAGTTAACATGCTCAGTCTCGCAGACTATCTGTCCATATTCTGTGTGTTCATAGAAGTACATCAACACCACACAGACAGAGTGAGAGGTTAGCTTGGGACAAGCAGCATTGCACAAACACATGGCGTCAGCAGGAGAATGGATTGGGCAGCACTGGAGGGTGTGTCATGATTTGTTCCTAGGCAGAAAAAGGCTCAGAACCAAATCAGGGAGAAAGTTACTGCCCAGCAATTTGAATAAAGACCTGGGGGGTTAGAAAGCACAGACAATCTAATTAGTGTGTCAGCACTTTTCAGCAAATAGATCTCCAGGGAGGAGGGGGAGAGAAAGGGAGAAAAACTAAAGAGAGAGTAAAGTGAGGGAGTGCAGGGGGCCAGCATTGAGGAGTTCCAAAAGGAACTTTTAAAACTAAATATGAAACCTCAGGCTATTTGATGTAGTGATTAGAACAGGTGAGGAGATGCAGGGAGGATTCAGAATGAAGAGAGATAAATAATGGTGACCCCCCAGGGGTTTGTACTGGGCCCAGTCCCCTTCAATATATTCATAAATGATCTTGAAAAAGGGGTAAACAGTGAGGTGGCAAAATTTGCAGATGATACCAAACTACTCAAGAGAGTTAAGTCCCAGGCAGACTACGAAGAGCTACAAAAGGATCTCTCAAAACTGGGTGACAAAATGTCAGATGAAATTCAGTGTTGATAAATACAAAGTAATGCACATTGGAAAACATAATCCCAACTATACATACAAAATAATGGGGTCTAAATTAGCGGTTACCGCTCAAGAAAGAGATCTTGAAGTCATTGTGGATAGTTCTCTGAAAACATTCCTCCATGAACAGTGGCCATCAAGAAAAGCAAAAAGAATGTTGGGAATCATTAAGAAAGGGATAGATAATAAGATAGAAAATATCATATTGCCTCTGTATAAAGCCATGGTATGCTCACATCCTGAATACTGCATGCAGATGTGGTCGCCCCATCTGATAAAATCTATATTGGACTTGGAAAAGGTTCAGAAAATGGCAATAAAAATGATTAGGGGTATGGAACAGCTGCTATATAAGGAGAGATTAATAAGACTGGGACATTTGAGCTTGGAAAAGAGACGACTAAGGGTGGATATGATAGAGGTATTTAAACTCCTGACTGGTGTGGAGAAAGTAAATAAGAAAATGTTAGTTACTCCTTCTCATAACACAAGAATTAGGTGTCACAAAATGAAATTAATAGGCAGCAGGTTGAAAACAAATAAGAGGAAATATTTTTTCACACAACACGCAGTCAACCCATGGAACTCCTTGCCAGAGGATGTTGTGAAGGCCAAGACTGTAACAAGATTTTTAAAAAAGCACAGATTTAAGAAAAAACTCTAACCCATTGTAAGTGGAAAATTCATTAGTGATGTTATTTTTTAGTAATTTCATTGCCTCTTAGTGCAGGAGGACGGTTTTATGATTAAAATACAGGCTAGAAGATAGGGGATTCTGTGCCCAGCTCATTCCCAGATGTTCTATGGCCTTGAGCAAGTCAAATAACATCACTGCACTTCAGTTTTCTTGTCTACAAAATATGTGTAATACTACTTACCTGCTCACTGATCTATTAAAGTTCTTTCCAAAGACTGTTTAAATTGAGATCCTTGGATAGAAGGGTAAGGTTTCAGTATGAATGGTCAGTCAGAAAGATTTCTACAGCTCAATTCTATTTGATAACTCATCCACAAGTTGTTCAAAGAGAAAACTTGTTCTCATGTTTGTACTCTTAAGAAGCAAAAAGATGGTGGGTTAAATACACCAACAATCCTGATACTTTGTGTGTGTTTTAAAATATCAGGGGAAAAAATGTGTTTGTTTCATTGCCCTTCAGTATTTTTCTATATCAGTTTAAAGGAGTTTCTTCTCTCCAGCATCTCTGTATTCTCAGAGGCTGAATACTATGTAGTGAGCACCATCCAGTGGTCAATGAGGATTTGGAATGACACTTCATATTGCAGATACATTTATAAAAAGCTGAAAAGTTAAGGCTTGAAAAATAGTAGAAATGGGGGTGCCAGTTACTGGAAGGTAGAAAAAAATATTTTTATTTGGCCAACTGCAGCCACTTTTATAATTTGAAGTAAAACAAAAAAATGTTATTTTCCAAGGATGGTCTCTTTCAGTCTATACTTCTGCTGAATAACGTCTTAATGTTTTTAGCAGTGGGTGTTCTGGGGTTCAGTCTCTCTCTGGTTCCATCTACACAGTGCTTTCAACATTTAACAACCATGCTTGAGCACAGTTTGAGCTGTCGTAGCCAGAGCCATGGTTATGGTTTGCTGAGGCAATGTGGCCATCTCTGATGTCCCCAAGTGGGATACCTTATCTAGAGCATGAGTTTTGAGACAATTTCTACAATTGATTTTGTCTACACTGCTGATCCACAGTATGTCAGATGAGGCTTGAAAATCTGAAAAAATTACAGGGCTTATTCTCCTGTTATTTAAACTGCCATATCTCCCTTGATTTCAACAGTTTACTCTGGAACTACACCAGGGTTAGGTGAGAGGAGAAACTATTTAGGGCCATCATTGATATGAGCTATGACTTCAGCAAGTACCAAAAGAAGAAAAGATCTAACCTGGGGGGAGATGATGTTTAAAATTTCTCCTGACTAGGTTACAAATGAAAATATTGATTTAATCTAGTTTACCATAATCATTCTGTTTTACCTGTGCAAGGAACAGTGATTTCAATGGCACCTTACACACAATTAACCTGTGGAACTCATTGCCAGAGAATATTGTGAAGGCCAAAAGTATAACTGGATGGAGCAGGAATCCTCCATGAACTTCTTCATGAAGCTCTCCTGGAGGTACTCTGAAAGCCTTTGCAGTAGGTTTCTGAGTAGGGCTGCCTTATTCCGTCCTCCATGGTAGGCAAGTTTTAACATTCATTGGCTTGAATCTGAGATTCCTGTGCAAGCTCAGAACTTTACATAGAACGCTGCTCCATACATTTTGCCATGGTATTGTTGACCAGCGAGTTATTCGTTTTTAAACAATAACTCACAAGGCATATTTTGTTCAAAGATTATTAGGTGTGTAGAGTGTGAAATATCTGGGTGCTTTGGGTCACACTCACAGTGTTCCATTCACTTCCACACTGCTAGCATTTTACACTCACTTTATGCACTGTACACAAAGTGCACAGCAGTGGTGAATCAGGTCCAATGTGAGCAAGAGCAAAGAATTATTAAATCATTTTTCTTGGATCAGGCATAACATCTACATAAGCGTTGCAGGGGATATCTATCATAGGTACTCTTTATGGCAGGGTTTTTCAAACTGGGGGTCGCCGAGCACTCCCAGGGGGTCACGAGCTCCTGACGCCGCCGAAAAGCCACCAAATTGATTAGTTACACATTTGGCAGCTTTTCAGTGGACATACCGAGTGCTCTCGGAAGTGCTTGGCCTGTCCGCCGAAAATAGCCGCCAAAAGCGGAACTAATCAATTTGGAGGCTTTTCGGCGGACATACAAGGGTCCGCCGTGCCGTCTAGGAAGAGGAAAAAAGGTTTTATGGCCTTAATTGCCACACAGAGTGCCTCTCAATCTTTATCGTCACAATGTCCATGAGGCAGGGAAGGACTATTATCTCCATTTTATAGATGGGAACTGAGGCAAGGAGAGACTAAATGCCTTGCCTAAAGCAAACAAGTAATATTAGTATGTGGTAGAGCAGAGAATTGGACCCAAGTCTCCTGAGCTTCAGCCTAGAACTCTAAAAACCATCCTCTAGATAGTAATAGGCTGCCTCAATGGCAGCACAGAGCTGAAGAGTTCTTACTTCCACTTAATTTGAAAGGCACGGCTTCTTCCCACTGACACAATTTAAGCACAAAGACCATGTGCCAAGATCTACTGCAATTCTTCTCCCTATTTCAACAGATGCCTGCCGTAGTTGTGGCAAAGTCACTTCGGCCTAAATTTTCAAATGTGCCTGTTTGTTGTGTCACAAGTTAGAGACCCAAAACTGACTTGATATTTAGAGGGTCTAAGCACCCTGTGCTCTCACTAAGTTCAGTTGGAGCTAGAGGCACTCAGCATTTGAAAGTCAGGGACTGGCTTTCCCAATATGGGCACCCACAGATTCACTATGTTAGTGGACACTTTTGAAATGGTAAATTGTCGCTTCAGTGTCAGTTTCTGCATTATAAACAGGAAGGCTTGCTTCCTTCCTTGGGTGATGAAAAGGTTGATGGTTGTCAACTGCTCTGCAGAAGAAGAGCACTAGTTGAGAATTTAAGCAAATTTACAGAGTTGTTTTTAAGTTGGCATATGATCCATGCAAGTTTTAACATTCATTGGCTTGAATCTGAGATTTCTGTACAAGCTCATGCCACAATCAAAAATCTGTCATGGTAGGATATGAATAGGAAAACAATTAATATTTATTACTGCACTTGGAATGAGGATGCAGTAAAATGGGCTGGTATAAGCAGAGTAAGATACTTTAAGTACTACAGTTAAGAGTTTATATTGCTGTAAAACTGAATCCACTAATTGGGAGATTACAACTAAAAGATTCAGAAATAAATTTGGCCTCATCGGAGGAGTGCAAATAAAGTAGTCTACTCAATTATACCCTTCCCTGTACAGTAATGTGCATATTTGTGTATTTTACCAACCTTTGTAAAAAATGTATGCCATACATTTTAATTACTTATAATCCCAATGCAGTGTGACTAGCAAAGATGCCAGTGTATTTCATGCAGTTAAATTTTATTCCATGGAAACTTACAAACTTTACACTATTAAGCCATTAGACTTACTGTAATGTCTATCAGCACATCTTTCAAATCACAAACTTGTTTTTCAGAGGGTTGATTCAATGCCACAAATACACGACTTCCTACTATAATGATCTATATATTCTCTGCAGGTTGTGGTAGGGGAGAAAAGGAAGTCAGGACAGTGCCCAGTCTTTATAACCACACTTCTAGGCAATGTATCCATGTTTAATTTTCAGCACTATTACCAGTGTAATACCTTTCAGCTTGCTTCGAGTGCTGATGTGCAAGAGTTTAAATCTATTTAAATCTATTTCTAGCACACCAGCCTAGGGAGGGAGAGTTTCTTTTTCTTTTTAAATTTCAACACAGGAGTTCTTAATTTGACAGCCACTACATTTCTATCACAAAGCAGATTGAAAGTTCTGTGTTTACCAAGCTAGTAAATAGCCGTATCTATTTCCCACTATGGAGAGTGGTTTTCCTTTTACCAATATCTTTACCGTAATGCAGCTTTTCAGTCCTCTTTTGGATAATCTATGACAGTTTTCTCCCATCATAAGCTTTAGGATGGGGTAGTCTAGACAAAAATTTTAGGTATAATTTTCTTGCACTCATTTGTACATTTTCTTGAATAACCCAAAACAAGGCACATGAAGCCACCTGCTGGTGTGTCCAGTAAATAGCATACAATTTCACAACATACACCCATTCACATAACTGAAGAATCAGATGAGATACAGCAATGCCTCTTTATAGAGTGTTTGGTACCCCACCTCACAGAAGAAACGTCTCAAGACCATGCCAGAATTGAACCAGGTTCAGTCCAGCACTGATGCTTTACCAACCAAACTACTCCCATTTCTGTATGGTGTACCCCACCTCTGGGCTGTCTTAGTCCCTTCATCTGTTTCTTTCTGCTCTCTCCTTACAGCAAAGAATAAGAGCTGGTCTTTACCGGTCCTGTAAATAGTACTTTCCCCACAAAGATGGTCAGTACCAAAGGGATACAAAAAAAAAACACACTTGGAAAAATGCGGGATTCCTGTGATAAGCATCCATCAGAATTCACACAGCTTAAAAAAAATGCTAACTGCACCAACACTCCTTATAGACAAAGGTGTAGCAAAACAAATGAATCTAGTGATGATTACATAAACATTAGAAGGAACAAGTGGAAAGTTTGCTTTTCATGATGGCATGTCAGTTAGTAGATGCTAAACAGCAAGATCTCGAAAACTGTAGGCATACTGAGGTCCTAAACAAAAACTATAGCTCCCAGTGATAGAATTAACTTTTGAATCCAGAGGATAACATAGTACTTTGAATACTTGTGACTACGTAAAGGACCTTGCTGTGATTTTAGACAAAGATTGTTCCTTCCCACAGAGAAGCAATGCATGATCTGCACAAATATTAACAATTAGAATAATGAGATTTCCTCTCACTGTGTATACACTAATCAAAGAAAAGTTGGTATCTGTCCTTTAGCCAATATAAAACAAAAGCAGAAGCCTCCAACGTAATTCAATAACTCACCTCATTTTTGGTTAATGGTGTACCATTTCGGTTCAATGCATGCCTGAGCAGAACTGCAGACTCTGGTGAACTTATGAGAGACAGCTACAGTTGTCCCCTACATTTGCAATATCACTATCCAATAAAAGATACATTAAGTAAACAACTATTGTGTAATAGCATTGTTACTGCAGAACCTATAGAATAGATTGTGTATGATTTGCAAAAATTCCTGTTTTAGAAATCACACAAAATGCAAGTGGTTTAGTAGAAAATGTGTTTAATTTGGCTCCTTTCACACACTGTTCCAAAAAGAAATGCACTCACACAATGTTGTATTCAGTGTACATCTGAATTTGTTAATGTGTTGCCATGAATATCAAGGCAACAGGTGCCTTAGAAATAACTTCACTAGACACAGTGTGTCTGATAGTAAAGCATCACCAAAAGACTTCTTTCCAGGTATAAACTTGATACGGGGCAGGCCACATTAAAAATCAGGAATTGTAAAACATATGCCCAATACGTCAGTCAAGTTAAGGGAAAAAATGAAGAGGGGAAAAATACCAGTTTTACATTTTATAGTGAATTGTTTCAAGATACAAATTCATACCTAAAGCTAAGTAACAGTTCAGTAACTTTTTTCTTTTTTAAAGATAGAAATAGACAAGTGAAAATGCTGTTTTAAAAATACACCAACCATGGGTAATGACTATTTTTATTTATGAAAGGAGACAGTTGGAAGCACTTCTTGCACTTGCTGGTTCACGTAACTAGACCTTTCTTGTGTCTTCTTGTGGGGGACAGTATAATTTTTATAGATGGCTTGTTTTTAAGATCTTCATGAAGAGAAGCAAAACAGTTTTGTGCTTGAATACATCACATAAGGCACTAACCCATCAAGTATCCCCTACAGGAGAAAATAAAAGTTAACAGAGAGAAGTTAGGAGCCTAAACTGAACAGATTACAATTTTCAAAATAAAGCAATACCAGGTTACTAGTGTATCATTTGTCAGATTTAAGATTTTTTTTATAACTTTTTCAATTGTTTAATGGACAAACAATAGGGAACAACAGTTGCTAAAATGACAGTTCATGCTTTAAATAATGTTATGGTATAGACCTTCATTAGAAACATGGTCAATGGATACTTATGAAACTTTCCACTTAGTTAAAATTTAATGAGACTATTCCATATTCAAATTTTCACCAGAATACACAACCTAATCCCCTGCAGGGAAGATGCGATATATTAATCCAAGTTTAGTTCCACAATTCCAGAGCCTCTTTTAAGAATATAATTTTCAAAAAAAAAGAAAACCAAGAGATAATGTTGTTCATAAATAACCATAGACTCCTTGGATCCATACTTAATTGTTTCTGATCTCCCTGTTCTAAGTCAATTAACTGGAATTTACTTATAATTAGGTCTCAGGTCCAAAAATCTAGTTTTACTAGTTGTCAACCAGATTATTCTCCAAAAACTCTAAAGATTGGCTTGTGGTTGAAACTAGTTGCAGTTGCTCCTAGATCAACTTCGCTAAATACAAGTTTCGAGTTGGTCTGTATAAAATTAAGCTATCTACTCCCTGCAATTGTCTGGCATTTAAAGAAATGGAAACTCAGTGGAAGATGCTCAAACTGGCATTTTTGTTGTGTTGTTCTGGTCACACATACAAATAAACTCTGTAATGGTGGGAAGTACTTTTAGCACTGTTGGAACATTTAAAAAACCTACTCTATGCCTTACAAAATAATAATAATAATAAAAAAGGCTGCATCTTTGGGCATTTGAAACAGTCTTAAAATCCTGTCTTATTTCTGACCTTTCATCATATTCATGGAGGGTTCTAACTCTATGTTTATCAAGGAGGAAAAAAACCAACAACCCCAAAACCCTCCTCAAACCCAAAAGGAAATTTTCATTTCATGAATATTAAAGATCAAAAACTTTCAGAAGTGTAATCTGGGGAGTCTATAGGCCTCTCGACTGCATCTAATAACATTGGGTTAATGTTTTTTAGTAAAGATTTTAAAGAATCCTGTAACCCATTCCTTGGAAAAATTTCTTCCATTCCTTTTTAACAACTTGTAGTAGTCAGGGAAGTTTCTCCTTTACTGGCATACTATTACCTACTGTGGATAGGGATCGAAATGAAGAGAATCACAGCAGCTGTGCGTGGTATAGGTAGTTATAGCCAGATAGCCCTGAGAACATATCCCAACAGGCTGACAAGGGACTTCTATACTAGCAAATCCAATGGGCGCCTTCATAAACCAGCATTTCCCAGCCTTAGGATTTGTGCCATTAACTGCAGAGAAACTTGCTGAGAGATTCAAGGGTGGGACTGGTTCAAACAGGACCACTCGACCCTCCACCCCCATTTTACTTTGATATAATCACTGGAACAGATTTACTCTATTATTCTCAACCTAGCCTTTATCATTATGAATTCTGGAAGCTTTATTACATTTTGTGAAAGGTTCTACATTTGTGCTGCTCACATAGACCGATTTCAAGATCCTACATCACTCAGCCTAAACAGGTTCAATTCAGCCCCAACTTTTCTCCTTTCCCGTCTCCTCTAACCTCTACTTGTTCAATGAACTAAGGTAAAGTAATGGCCAAGACACACATGTTTTACAGAGTAGCTATTATTGCAACCCTTGTCCTTCCTTTCCCTCATTTCCCCTTGTTGGTCCATGGCTCTCACTTCTTGAATCATGTCTGATCATAACATTTCAGAGCAAGGATTGTCTTCATTTGTTTCTCTGAGACATCTAGCACAATTTTGGCTGTTTGAAGATCAGAGCAAAAACAGAAGGGACAGCATAAGCCTATTGTTGCAAGTAGAACTACAATAACAACGGGAATAACAATTTAACTGGTCTGTATTAGTTTTTAGATTTTAAACCTCTGGCTCTCAGATGCAAATCAAGAATAATGTCCACATTAATAAAAAACAACGTACTGAATACCACCAGAATACAAAGGCTTTTCTGTGCCTTGAGTAACTCAGGAAGTGCCTGCCTTCCAATATAAGTAAAATTCAGTGTCAGGGCCTGAAACAGATAAGTCTTGCATTTTTATTAATGAAGATTTAGCAATTTATTTAGCACTCATATGACACAAACTTTTCCTTAGGCAATTTATTCCTGAATATTAAATAATCAATGAACAAAAGCCTGTTAGGAAATTAACTGAAATGATATAAAGTCAGTACACTATGTAAAACCTTGTTATTGTTAGAACATACGTCCAAGCCACAAGTGATTCTTATAAGATTTCCTTCCTATTCTTTAGAGTTTCTCTAACATGACCACGAACTCTTGAGACTAGCCACATTTGATTAAAAAAATAAATCTATTGTATGCTGATTCTTTATGGCGCATTGATATACACTGCCAGGAAACCCAATACTTGCACTTTATGGGCCAGTAATTATATTGCAGAGGAGATTTAGTGACTCTCCCAAGAAATAGAAAATGACCATATCATTATTTAAAAAAAACAAAACAAAAACCAACCAACCAACAACATCCCCTGCCAGTTAATTCATGGAGTGGTTTTAGCAGTAGCCCTCAAAGAAATTGCTGCTGTTGGCAGTTCTAGAGGTCATAGTGGGGTTGAGAAATGGGAAGCGAAGGAGAAAAGAGAGGCAGGCAACAAAATTAAAATAAATTCATTATAAGCTACTGAATAGACTGGAAAAGATAGAACCAAGAAGCTAGAAAGTCCTGTCAGTACATACGCGAACAAAGACTACTCTACCTTCCTTGGAAGATTTTTCACAAGCTGTAGAATAATTTCCCAGATAGCGTCAGTTTTCCTTCTTAATGTTCACATTTTTATACCCCTAATTCATCTCCCATCCTACCAATGCCTACCTATTTATGCTTCTCTCTAAAGTTTGTGCTGGCTTTTAGTCAACCTGTATAGATTAAGTCTTTTAATCTTTTCTTCAAAATCCAACCCATCCAACTGTTCTGTAGCTATGATTTCTGACGGGGAACTTGTCACCTCCCTGCACAACAACTTGTGTCTCAAAATGGGCAGACACAAAAACATCACACATTACTAAAGAGGGCATATTCCAATTTTAACTAAAACACCTTAAAGCAAGGCTGTGAATGTTTAATCTACACCAATTTCTTTAAAATATAACTCATCCCTGCTTCATATGTAGTGTTTTGTAAACTTAGCTGGGATCCTAGAAATCCATTTGCCACAGAAAAACATGGAATTGCATTTTTACAGAGAATCTTTAGTTTTTACATTTTGTGAAAAAATAAAATCTTATTAACTAAATTTTACTGATGAACATACCAGTGCCACTTATTCAATGGGCACAAACTCCTCCCCTTGTGGTTGATTTTTGAATGCGCTGGCTGCCTGAGCCCTTGCCACAATCAGCCCCGAGTGGCTTGTGGTTCAGTTAGTTAGAGAGTGGCAGATAATGGAGGCTCAGTTCCACTGTACATAGCTAAGCACACTCCAATACATGGCTTTGGCATATAGAGGTTACTCAATGACTTTAGGGGGTTGTATTTTAATACATCTCAAATTTCACTTCAGCCTCCAGGAATAACTCAGAATGTGAGTAATGTTAATATAAAAGCATTTTTTGCTATTTATTTTGTGTGTTTAAAAAACAATTTTCTGGAAATATACCAAATATTTCTGTCTGTTTTCTAGATGTAAGAAATACAAACTGGAATTCTGTTTATTTTATTCTAATGCTTGATGGCACTGGAAGGCTTCGAACTCACTTAAAAAATGTTCATGCCAATAAAACAACGTGTTCAACTGATACCTACATTTATAGTGGCTAGGGAAACTGAATTTCAGCATTCCACTTTAATCGTGGGGGTAAAAAAACCATGTAAATCTGTGATTTATCACAGAAAACTAGGATCCCTACTTATCAGCAACAGAAAGGGAGGGGAGAACATCATGAAATGTACTAAACAACTTACGGCAATTTCATCCGCATGAAAACTCTTGCCATGAAGAAGCTCAACAGGACGCTGACAAATCCAATAAAAAGCAACAGAAATCTATTGAGCTTTGGGATATTTGGTGCATTGGATCGGTCCAGAATTATGAAGCCTAAGCCTCCCATTGTGAAGAGGAAGCTGGATGCGAGTCCTTCCATAATGTACTGTCCATTTACTCTGGGAGAGAAAAAAACAGGATTCAAAGATGTTTCAGTAGAACTCCAGTCCCTCAAGGTATTATTTCCATTTCAAGAGCCAGCTATTTAGTGTAATATTTTGATCTGTTTCCGTTTTTACAAAAATCCAGGACAGTTCATTTTGATGTTTACACACACAGCTCCAGCAGCATGTTATGTTCCACTGTCTCCTGATACAAAGTCAATCATGATAAGGGATTAATATACAATTTAGCTCCTAGATCAGTACTTTGCAAGGTGACAGAAACCTTCTAATGTTTTTAATCATGAGTATTCATAAAGGGGTAATGTGACTATATGCAAAACAACCATATTTTATAGATTATTTTATTTCAAATTTTAGATGAGTGGTAATTTCAAGTGTATCTTGGTTGAAAGCAAAAATAAGTTAACCAGCAAGACTTCTAGACTCTTGAGATTTCAAGTTTGTTTCCCAGCCCAATGCTTAGAAGACAAACCCCGAATTCCAGTCACTGCAAGAAGAGAAGTATTATTCAAGTCCATATCAAGGGAGGAAATGTGTCTTCCTGTTCTAGCAGGACTAAGGTGCACTAGACCAGTAGTTCTCAGATAAAGGTTTGGGTTCACCTGCGGGGTCACAAGCAGATTTCAGGGAGTCCGCCAATCAGGACCAGCATTAGACTTGCTGGAGCCCATGGCAGAAAGCCAAAGCCCCACCTAATCAGGAGGGATCATGGGCTCCAAGCCTCGCCAGTGAGGGCTGAAACCAAAGCTTGAGCAACTCAGCTTCACAGGGCCCCCTGCAGCGTGGTGCCCCCACAACTGCCCTGCTTCAGACCTCCTAATACTGGCCCTGGCTTTTATATGCAGAAACAAAATTGTGGCACAGATGCGCCATGGAGTTTTTACAGATGGGGGGGGGGGAGAGGGGGAGGGAGGGGTTTGGAGAAGAGAGAAGAGAGACTCCGAAAGAAAAAGGTTGAGAACCCTGGCACTAGACTGCATTCTCATTTCTGTCACTGCATGATTTTGGGTAAGTCCCTTAACACATCCATGTGTCAGTTTTCCAATTTGCAATATAGACATACACCACCACCTTGGTAAAGCACTTTGCTGGAAGCATCTATAAGGGTGCAGAGCATTTCATATTAGTGTCTAATTTTGATAAACAGTAGTCTAATCTTTTACACTATTCTTCCCCATGACTTTCACTAAAGTGCTCCCACTTTCCTGGAGCAATGTTATTCATGTATATTGAGGGACCCAAAGAAATCTGAAGTATATATTAAAAGGCATTAATTCTGAGCACACACTCCACATAAAAAATTCCCAGAGTCAAGAGTAACTGTGTACTTTAAAAAAAAAAAAAAAAAAAAGTTGATCATAAACTTATTTTTTGCATTCATCTCTGCAGGTCGGGGAGAGAGTATTCAATTGTGACAAAGGATAATTTCTACCTGTATGCCAAGAATGCCACTGGTCTCTGATGTCCATGTTCATCTGTCATAGACCCAACACTGGGAGGTTCCACAATCACATCATAGATTATACCTATTTAAAAAAGGACATTAGTTTTGAATGTGGGGCCACCATCATCCACTTCTAAATATTAAGAATGATTTCCTTCCAGACAGTAGAAATAGAAAAGGAACAGTTTAGTAAATTAGATAGCATTTGAACAGGAGGTGTAAAAAGGTAAGAAACATATTTAAAGGTACAACTTTAATTATAGTGGGATGAATATCAGACATTTTAAAAGGCCATTTTTTAACACTAGGATACAGCAGCTGGGAGGGTCATTCCCAGCTTGGGTAGACATATACACGCGCTAGTTCTGCTCAAGCTAGAATGCAAAAAGTAGCAGCACGGTCACAGTGACTTAGACTAGTTACCAGAGTACAATCCGTCAGACCCCCTGGGTAGGTTCAGGCAGCCAAGCTGCACACCACCACTGCTATTTTTAGCACACTACTTCAACCAATCCTATGCATCTGATGAAGTGGGCTATGGCCCACGAAAGCTTATGCTGAAATAAACTGGTTAGTCTCTAAGATGCCACAAGTATTCCTCGTTTTCTTTACAGATACAGAGTAACACGGTGCTAATCTTAAACCTAGCAGAGCTGTATCACTCAGCTGCTGTGTAGACATACCCTTAATGGTAAGTGGCTTATACATGATTAGTGCTTCAATGACTTTACACATTCACAATCCTAAATATTCATCATTTCAGAGCCTAGGATAATAGACCTTGTTTTTGTATTTAATCAAGTTTAATCTGTGATGGTTAATGATCAATTTTATTTACCTATTTATAGGGATAACAAAAATAAAAAACACACTCTTGATTGAAATGACCCAAAATGTACAGTAGCATTCTACTTAGGGACCATTCTTTCTTACGCCATAGGTACAGACACTAGAGAATATCATGGGAAGACTCAAGCTGCAATGTCATTGAGCCTAATAGAGATCCTGTAAACTTTAGCAGTAATTTTGAATTTATTCTAAAATTTTAGGAGTCACTTATATAAAACTCTAAATTTATTCCAGAAAATTTACTAGAGCTACTGTCTCTTATGGTTGGACTTCACATTCCTTATTTGTTTTTGGGGTGACTGGAGCATATGAAGCACTGTACAAACTCACAATGGGCACATTCTCAGCCCCAGGAAGAGAAGTAGCAGGAAAGAAAGGGAGAAGGAGCAGGAAATACAACATAGAAGGAAAGTGGTCAGGAGGACAAATTAGCCATGTCTTGATATGGTATTTTAATTAATATAAATTAGTCAATCGATTACAAATATTAATAGTGATTAATCGGACAATGAAAGAACAGAATATCATTTATTTAAATATTTTGGATGTTCTCTACATTTTAAATATATTGATTTCAATTAAACCACAGAATACAAAGTGTACAGTGCTCACATTTTTTATTACAAATATTTTCACAGTAAAAAACAAAAAGAAACAGCATTTTTCAATTCATCTAACAAAGAGATTGCACTGCAGCACTTGTATCATGAAAGTTGAACTTACAAATGTTAGAATGATGTACAAAAAACTTGAAGATCAACTAAAGTACTGAAGTATAAGCTTTCGTGGGCTAATATCCACTTCGTCGGATGCATGTTTTTGAGTGCAGTTATGTAACCAAAAAAATCTGCATTTGTAAGTTACACTTTCACAATAAGGAGATTGAACTCCAGTACCTGGAAGAGGTGAATTGAAAAATACTATTTCTTTTGTTTATAATTTTTACAGTACAAATATTTGTAATAAAAAATAGAGTGAGCACTGTACACTTAGTATTCTGTGTTGTAAGAGAAATCAATATATTTGAAAACAGAAAAACATCTAAAATATTTAATAAATTTCAATTAGTATTCTATTGTTTAACAGTGCAATTAACTTTTTGTGAGTTAACTGCATGAGTTAACTGTGACTAATTGACGGCCCTCATATAAACTATTTCACATGCCCCTCTACCTATATTTCTTGTAGGTAACAAAGATAGGATCTTCATGAAGGATTTGAAGGGAGAGGGCAGCAGCTCTGCAGACTAGTGCAATAGACTTCTCAAACCATTTAGGGATAATTGTAATAAATGCAGAATTGTGTTTCTTTGGTACATCAACCCAAACTACATTGACTTGACTGGAGTTTACTTTGATAAATAGAGAGAGATTAGGATCCACATACCATCTCATATTAAGCAGCAGTAGTGATGAATAAGCCAAAAACTGCTAAAGGGTTGGCACAGGAAAGCAAAACAGACACCATCCAAGTCACTACTCAACAGTAACATCCACATTCCTTAATCAACACTCCCAGAAACATAGGTAATCAAAGCTAAAGGAAGGTTTTCTGATATGCACCAAAATATCTAATTGATCACTGAATACATTCTACGTACCACACACTAGAAAGTCCCATTCCAGCATCAGGATTAAGGCAAAACTTCCAGTGGACAGAGAAAGATGGGTGTTTTGTGGGTTGGGAGGAGTATGTAATACTCCTCACTGACATAACGGATAAAAGAGTCGTAGGTAGCCATATCTAAGCATTACAGGAGGTATGGGGCTGCTCTTCTCAGGCTGCATATCAATTTAAAGAAGGGAATTTGTGAAGGTCTTTGAAACACACAGAGATAAAACCTTCACCACTAGAGGAAGAAATTGTAAGAGCTGTTTTAAAATTATCCCTTCCAAAAGCCAAGACTGGAAACTAGGTCTGTCTATAGGAACAAAGGTTTCTCCCCATGGGACACTCATCTCCTGACTCAAGAAAAACCAAAAACAAAAAAACCAAACACAGTATCAGTTGGATTTACGATATTGCCTATACTGAGCAACTGTATCCCGGTCTGGAGATGGATTTGGTCCCACAGATCTCCTCGCACCTTGCTAAGGCCTGTCGCTGAACCACGCACCCAAAACCTTGCGCCCCCCCCCCCCTCTTGTCCGCTGTTCACAGAGCTGCGTCCCCAGCGGGGACGGGGAGCTGCGTGCCACCCTCAGCGAGGAATTGGGAGATTCACACCACGGGCTGGCTGCTGGTTTTGTCCTGACAGGGGCTCTCTCCGGGCAGGCTCAGGCAGGTTCCCTTCCCACGGCCGCAGGCGGAATCGGGCGACCGCGATGCCCCAGGAGGGTGCACAGCAGGATGCGCCCCCCCCCCCCCGTGCGGCTGTGACGGGATCCCTTGTATGGGGGGGGGGATCTCACACCTCCACTCCCCTCATCCGGGGTCCTCCCCGTCCACCGCCGCAGGGAGCCCCGGCAGCAGGCTCCAGCCCCGGGACTGTGGGGAGGGCGGAGGCGCCCACCCGCAGGCGGGTCCCACTGCGGGGGATAAGGGCCCCCCGGCCCGTTACCTCCGGTGATGAGGAAGTAGGACACCACCACCAGCGCGTAGACGGTCATCGCCGAGGGCGTGTGCACCCAGCTCGGCCGCTTCAGCTTGATGTTGGGGCACTGGAGCACCACGAACGGCACCCGGTAGAGCGTCTCCATGATGGCAACCCAGCCGCCTCCACGGCAGGCTAATCACACCCAGCCCCGACACCGCAGACCGCCTGCCCCAGCTTGACCCACCGCGGCCACCGTCTCCCGCGCACTACACGAATGCGGAAGCGGAAGCCAGCTAGAGAGGGGACGCAGGGCAACGGCGGGGTCCTGGAAGGTGATAAGAATAGGGCGGAAAAGTGCAGAATTGAGCACGGTAAAGGTGACCTGGAGAAAAAAGCGAGATATAAAAATCTCACCTCGCTAAAACACTCCCAAACTCTGGAGTTTCAAGCCGACCATTCGTTCTGGGCAATATCAGTACTACGCACCTGTCAGATCCTAGCAGCGCCTGACGTGGCCAAGATACGGCAACTGAGAGAGTCTCGGGTGGGACGGGCCCACCCTAAGCCCCGCCCACAGAGCGGGAGGCTCCGCCCCACACTGGCCGGGCAGCACGTGGGGGGCGGTGCAGAGCGCGGGGAAACGCCTCGGACCGGCCAGTCCCGCAACACGTGTACCCGGCAGCAGCAGGGCTTGGGCCCCTAACACCCGCCGGACGGGGCCGTTCTGCGTCGCCTCTGTCGAGGAGCGTGTGAACTTTCCAAGTTGCAACATGTCTGGGGGGTTTCCTCACCTTTAGGCCACCAAAAGCTGGGGGCCGCCGGTCAAGCCCCTGCGGCACTCACAAGTTTGGGTGAAGGAAGCTTTTCTTTAGGTAGGGTAACCAGACGTCCTGTTTTTAAAGGAACAGTCCCACATTTAAACCCTCCTGCAGGTGTATGGGAGTGTGTGTGGGAGGAGACAGGGGTGTGTGTCACCCCTGCCTTGTTGTGGGGGGTAAAATATATACTTCTAGGCTAGTTTTTATGTTTAGCTGAATACAGGCCTAAAGACCTGAATCAAAGATCTTTGCCCTGTTTGTCTCTTACTTTTCACCCACACCCTTGTTTCCAAAAGAGAATGTGCATCATAGAATGTTTCAGTTGAAGGCCAGATGCACAGACCTACAGATAAATGGAATGTTAAACAGTCTAGAGACTCCCTCCTGTCTCACCAAATAAGATGTTATTTTGCAGAGCCTCAACATCCTTGCACAGAGATAGATATGGAACATATAAACAAGGTGAGGGGTCTTTTGGTCATGTTTTAAAATTGCCTGAAAGATGCCTGATATGCACATGAACAGTTTGAGTTGTAAAATGATTGGTTATAGATAAAGATTGCTAGCACCTGATAGGTTAAGATCGCTTGCTGTATTACAATTCTATGTATTATGTTTTCTGATAAATTGCCACCATGATGCTCCTTTACTTTGTAGCTCCTTGCGAACTACCCATGCTTGCATGCTCTGGAATAAAGTGTGTTTTCAGATACACGTGACCACCAGCCTCATTCCCTGGAGGGAAAGTCTAGAGCCTTAAAAAGAAGACAGTAAATAAAAAGAATCCAGCTATGCAGCATTTCTTTTCAACAGTGGTTCAGTCAATTTGATGTTAATTTGAATGTTTGTATTGTATAGTTCTAACTGATTGTCAATGAACGGCTTGAATACGAGTAATTTTAGGGGCCTGGAGTCCCCTCCCACATCCTGAACTCATTTTTGGCCCCACCCCCAGAGCCTGCATCCCCAGCCAGAGTCCTCACCCCTTCCTAAGCCCCAACCTCAATTTCATGAGCATTCATGGCCTGCCATACAATTTCTAGACCCAGATGTGGCCTTCGGGCCAAAAGGTTTGCCTACCCATGCTATAGGTTGTAATTGACTGCAGCCTTATTTGGTTTGCATTTGCCATAGTCAGTACTGTCTCTGGGTATCTGTGATAATAAGTGCTATGTGATTTTGGGCAGAGGAGTTGAATAGCCGCTGTCAGGATATCAGAGGGGAATGATGCAAAGGAACTTGAAATTGGGATGCATCTATTGTTAATCTCCAGCAAAGACAAGTCTTGCATTGCCTGGAGGAGAGTGCTTGGGTAGCTGAAAGCTGGTGCTATTAGGGAACTGATACCCAGCCAGGCATACGCAAGATTCCCTCAGCTGAAGGCAGGAGGTAATGAGGTGACTCAGACTGCCAGGTACCCCAAGAACCATCGCACAAAGTTACAAAATTAAAAATAAATAATATAAACTACTTTTGCATATTGCATATCAAAGCCATATGTAAAACTATTAAATAAAGATATTCTAGAAAAAGTGGCTCCCGATTGTGGAGTTTAGAAAGAAATCAATGAACCATCACATTCACCTCCATACTGAGATCTCAAATTTACATTTAAGACTGTGGTTCCCAACATTTTATGGTTGGATCAGTGGAACTGTGCCGGATCCTCTAGCATACCTGAGGTCACATTTGTTCTCATTCTTCTGTCCTTTTCTTTCTGTCCTTATTTTTCCTTCTTGTGGTGTTCCCCTCTTCCCCACTTTCTTCTTATTGCCCTTTATATTTTACAGCTTTATTCATCCCTCTTCTCCCTCCTCAACTATTATTTCTCACTTCTTTTTCTCTGTTCTCGTTCTTCTCTGCCGTTCTCCCCACATATCTTTCCCTTCATTTTTCTCCCCATTCCTTACTGCTGTGGTCTCTCTCTTCCCCATGTTTGACACTGTACTATGTTATGGACAGAACACAAAGATGCTACTGTGGGGCTGGGAAGAGAGCACAGAGCTGGAGACTTGTGGTGTCCAGCAGTTTCTCATAACAGGTAAAGACAGCTACATATACAGAGCAGTAAAATTCATACAATGGGAATTCCAGTCTTAAGTGGAATTTTTTGCTGTCTCTGAACAGATTTAAATAATAAAACATAACTGAGATGAAACTAGTCCTGATCTGCGTAGTTGAAAGTCTTTGTTTTGTTTCATCACTGACTACTTTGATATATTATTAGTTTAAATTCATATATTTTAAAGTGTAGTTAACTGAGGTGGCCACAGCGTGGTAGGAGTACTCTTTTAAAGTAATTGCGTCCACAGTAATTTAATCTTGAAAAACATGTAACATACTCTGGATGTTCCCAGGAGAGATTGTTGTAGCATTTGCTCAGAAAAATAAGATACATATCTTAAGACAAGCAAAATATTGGGAGCTATCACAATAAAAGACTATTTGGGCCAATGAAGGAAAGAGGACTCCCTCAAGTATCGGAGGATAGCAATATACAGAAAGACATTTTTAGGAACAGTGGGGTAACAGGACTGGAGGTTAGTTTTATAGCCTTTCACCTCTAGGTTGTTCATTCAAGTCTGGTCCAGGTCAAATGAGATCAAAAGTTATTACCTTCTCTTTTCTCTGTACAGCTCCCAGTATAATGTAGCCTCAATCAGGATTCTCAAAGATGATTTCCCAGAGCCCTGGCACCTCCCAAGGGGGTGACGACCCAAGCCCCGGTGTATGCTGTGAAGGATCTTGAGATTAAACCGCTTGAATTTGAGACAAAGGAGAGCCAATGGACAATTCAAGGAGTGAGGTGAAGTGATTGGGGCAACAGGCAAGGAAGATGATCTTAGTAAATATGTTTCATAAGGACTAGATGGGAACAAGGTGGGCCAGAGAGGAGGTGTTTTCAGTAGTCAGAATGTGAGATGATGAGGGCCTAGACAAGTGTTTTAGCTAACTGGAGAGAAAAAAAAGTGTCCTAGCTGCGAAATGTTATGGAGGAAACATCAGCAGATTTAGAAGTAGGCTGGATACCTGGACCAAGATGGAGGAAGTAGTCAAAAATAACTTCCAGATTACTGTCCTGTTTGAGAGGAAGGATGATGGCACTGTCAGCAGTGCCAGAGACTAAGAGGTAGGGGTGGGAAAATGTACATTTTATCAAAAAAAAATTCTCAAATTTGGATGAAAGGAAATATCTAGTGCATTAAGCCTATCAGAATATTTATACCATGCTGACAAGCTTCTGCACACAATTAATCAAATGCAGTTTGGCATGTGCAGGTGATCTTATTTTTTAAATTTTGGGAAAAGAAGAACAGATAATATTTAAGGTGAAATAAAGGGTACAAATTTCAGTACTGCAATTGAAACTAATTCTGATTTTGATTAATTTCCAATATTATCATTGTCCTTTAATCATCAACATGAAGAGAAAAAAAATAATCTCTACTTCCTTGAGATGTATTTGCAGCCCCATTAAATTGAGGAAGACCCTGTGTTTTTCTAGGGGAAACTGATACAGTGACAAATCCCTTAATGGACCTACAATTAGGACTTTAAGCAGGAATTCCACACACAGAAAAGCAATTTCTACCATCACCGTGGGCATTCCACACCTCTCCCCAAAGCAGCATTATCTGCCCAACCCCCCACTCATGTCATTATTCAATGATATGTAAATTACAATCTGTTCCAATTTATACTGAAGTTAGTGTCTAAACTCTAATTGACAGCAGTATAATGGTAAGGATCATGTCATCTTATACATCTGTAAATTGTCCTGTGAATAGGAATATTACTACCATTCAACAGGCATAATTTGACTCCATAGCAAAGCAAAACAATTGTACATGAAACCTAAACCTCACTGTCAACCACTTATTTTTGGTTCTTTGTCAGTGTGTAGCAGGCTTGCTCTACAAGAAAACATACCTTGTCTCTCTAAATAATTTAATCTAGTGACTACCTTGAAGACATTGCTAGTTAAGTGGCACATCACACCTATAAAAACTGCCTTGATACCTAAATTGCAGCTGTCTTTGAGTCTGTCATCAATCTAAAAAAAATCCACACACACACACAGATCTAACAGCCTTATTATCATTTCCCTGATACTTTGTCTAATGACTGCATTTTTATTTTTGCTGCTAGCCAGGCTAGTGCACATGGAAATTAAGATTTTTGTTGCCCTTCTTGTTCATTCAAATTTCATTTTTATAATTGGTTTTTCTTTCCTTCCAACTCTCCTCCCCCTCTCCCAGTTCAGAGCAAATTGCCTAATTCCACTGCTTTCTACCTGTTCATTATTTAGCAATAATTAAATTGAAGATGTTATACAAACCAAAATGGAAGCTCACCATGAATATCAATTCCTCTCCCACCATTCTTCCCCCACCCCCAAGAGCCCTAAAGGAAATCTGATCTGACAGACATTAAGGTAAATCATGCATGTTGAATCACATCTAATTGAAAAACCACTTATGGGGCAGATTAAACCCATCTTCATTTCCCTGTCTGAAATAGAATCTTTTCAGCATATTGTAGAGCCAATGCAGTTGTATTACAGTAAGACGGGGTAGGCAACCTATGGCACGCCTGCCAAAGGCAGCACACGAGCGGATTTTCAGTGGCACTCACTACCTGGTTCCTGGCCACTGGTCTGGGGGCTCTGCATTTTAATTCAAGTGAAACGTCTTAAACATTTTAAAAACCTTATTTACTTAATATACAACAGTTTAGTTATATATTATAGACTTAAACATTGAAATGTATTACTGGCTTGTGAAACCTTAAATTAGAGTGAATAAATGAAGAGACACCACACCACTTCTGAAAGGTTGCCAACCCCTGCAGTAAGACGAATATGAATGTCAATTTTGAAAACTTAACTTTAGTATATGAATGAATACTCTGCTGCTCAGACAATTTAGTTAATGTTACAAATCCAGAGCAAGAGCTTTCTAGTAGTTTATAGCCTTTAAAAACACATTCCAAGCTGGTTTGGAGATGGTGAAGGTATTGCTGTTTTAAATGGGCTTTCTCAGTCATTGCTAGGTACTGTACTAACACGGAATAAAAGATCCAGCCTTAAGAGCTTACTAAATAGCTGTTATTTTCATTCAATTTGAGAACATTAACAAAACTGTCTTCATTGCCTTGGCAGACTGGAAAGGCAGTTCTCGTGGGGGACAAAGATTGTTTCATCTCTTCTGTTAATACCCCACTATGTTATTCAGGAGTTTTAAACTGAGACCTACCTTTGCTTCTCCATGAAGTGACCATGGCTGAGGTCCGTAACATTGGGAGAAAAAATGAGCAATGAATGATACTGAGAACAACTCCCCTTGGTCATTTTTTTAATATTAAATGTTTTCTTCCCCTTCCATATTTGAATACTGACTGGTTACAATATAGGCAGAATTAAGGGTTCTTTGCCCTTAGGGAAGAGCTGTTAAAGGCAGCTTGCAGCTGAATAAAATTGGGTTTGTGTCCCTTTGCCTTTTATTTTTTTTGTAAATCTTTGTCTTCAGGCATAGACAGAACTAGAATTACTAAGGTAAAAGGTAGGAGGGGGGGGGGGAGCTAGAAAATAGGGATAATGCTGCTCACTCTCCTTTGCAATCTACTGCTGAACAGCACTGTATAAGAGCTAGATATTAAGGCTATTTTAGCAGGGGGGGGGGAGCAAAAATGCACAAACCCATTTTTCCTTTAAAGTTCACCTTTAAGAGGAAAGTGGTACACTACTAGATAAACTGCAGCTAGTGAGAAAGCTACTCCTAGATGATGGCTATGCATTGGCTTATGACCATGTGCAGGAGTTTTTCCAATTTGTTTTCCTAATGTGGAAACCATTTCTCTACCCTTCCCACTTTGTTACATTATGGCAACTACAAGTCTCACTGTAAAAATCAGTATTAGCAGAGTATTTAGTATATTTTACTTAACAGAATATTGCATTCCTTTGGAGACTACTCACTCAAGTTTAAGTTTTTAAAGGTATTCAGGCATTGCTCAGCTCAGTGTTGCAAGGCCTAAATAAGTATTACATGTCCAAGTCCCATTTTCAAAAATGACTGGAACTGGACTGTGCAAGGAATAAGTGATTTCTATGTCTAAGTCCTATGTTCTAATGACAAGCACTTAGGTACACAAGAGTAGATCTATGCTGCAAAAAACACTGTAGCAATGACTCTCAGAAATCCTGGCCAACTGACTCAGGCTCACACTTGACTACAGGCTAAAAACAACAGTATAGACATTCTTGCTTGGGGTGGAGTCTGGGCTCTGACTTCTCCCTCAGTTGGGTTTCGGAACCTCAGCTCAAGCCCAAGTGGGAACATCTTGACTGCTATTTTTAGCCCTGCATCAGAGTCAATTGAGTTAGGATCTGAGACTCATTGCCAGTTTTGTTTAGTGTTTTTTGAAACATATGTACCCCAAGTCACTTTGGAAAATGAGATTTGGGCATGTTACTTGGGCTTAGCAACAGAGCAGAGCAATACTTAAAAAAAGTTTCAAAATCAGGGATTCACTGCTTTGCTTTTCAGTTAGGCCTGGTCTACACTTAAACCATAAGTATACATAGCTACAGCACTCGGGTGTGAAAACCTCACACCCCTGAGCACCGTGTGCTGACCTAACCCCCAGGATAGGTAAAGCTGTGTTGATGGAAGACTGCTTCCAGCAACCCACCGACACTTAGGGAGGTGGAGCTACTACAGTAATGGAAAAACTCCATCACTATAGTGCTCATCTAGTGTGTTTCATGGTTTAGCTACACACCATGGCATGCTACTATAGCACCCATAGTGCACACATGTCCATAATCCCTCTCATACTTCTGTTGCCTGCTCCTAGGTAGGTTTTTATATTGCACGTTGTGTTAGCTGAACACGGTTGGACCTCCTGCGGCTTCTCTGCCACTTGTTTGCTTCCCTGGACATACTACCCAGTCAGCTGGTCAACAGCTCCCATCTTACTGGTTCAGAGTAAGTCTTGACTTCCCTCTGTAGCAGCCAGTACAGAAAGTTAGGCTTCAACCCCCTTTTTTCTTTACCTCAAGGCTGGCTGTAGAATCAGTTACGAACTGATAGAGCCAGCATCCTGTAACCAGTCATCTCTCCACACACCACGCTTTGGGAAAGGTTAGCCGTTACCTGAATTTAACGGTAGCAGTAAAATCACAAAATTTTATTCAGAGTGGAGGATCAATGATACATTCCAACATACTGAGTGAAGAGATGCGTTACAAGATACATTTGAGGATACCTCAGCCACTTAAGCAGCTCCTCTACCAGTGCTACAAAACCCTTCTCCCCAGTGGCTGGCCTAGTGGAACAAAAGTGTGATCCCCGTTCAGCAAAACTCCTTCCCATCTCAACTACATTCAGACTGCAGAGGAGTTCTGAAGCTCACTAACCATTTTGTACTGTGGCAGGTCAGGAACATGAAGGGGAGGCTGAGTGGGGGCAAAGTGAAAGCTCATTCTTCCCATATGCACAGAGATTTGAGTAATTACAAAGTTGCATAACTGGTCTATGCAGTGACTTTAAAGCTCTTCACAGAGTAGCTATAGTGGCTGTGAAAACTACAACAAAGATCATCTTGACTTGTGAGTGAAGACTGAACTAAAACACTGAACTAAAAGGTTATTTTTGCATTTACCAAATCCTGTGGTGAAGAGGTTTTCTAGTTTTAACCATACTTATGGCAAAGATGTGTAGAATGATGGAGGACACAAGAAAAGTTGAATTTTCATTTATTAGGCAGACAATACAAAGAGATTCACTTAGATTTCTGACTCTGTGCTTGTGCCTTCAACACTTTCACAACAATCTTCTGCTCCTCAATAAGGAAAGCTCGTTTGATTCTAGGGAGGAGAAAAAGCCTTCATTAGCTCTTTAATATGTAAACTGTGCATTGATATTACACACATTTCTCCAAGCCCAGCTATTAAGCACAAAATGATACTGAAAACCTAGTTTAAAACTTTTCGACTTGCACGCTCCACCACTCCAGAAATATGACATGCATGCCATCAGAATTTAAAAATGCTTTTGGCCTCACAGTTCTTCCTTGGCAGAATGGGCAGAAAAAACACCTGTCAGAAAACTGCAAATGCCTAGGTATTTCAGGATTAAAACTATTCTCTCCATAGGATTACATTCCCCCACCCCCATGCATACAGAGGCCATAGTCATGTTTAAACATGGGGTATTTGTGTAGGCTAGACATCATTATGTAGAGGATCTCAAGCCTCAAAATATTGAACACTTAAATCATCAGACAACTTGCTTGATGGCTGGCCATACCCAAACACCAGTATCCATATGAACATTTCTAGTTATTATCTAATACAACGGTAGGTAAGTGATATGGAAGAGTAGTTTAACAATCTCATTTAAAAAGCTGCTGTTAGCCTAAGCAAGTTCAAATACTAGTGATGGAATTAAAATGATTCTCAAATCCATGTCTGTACAAATACTCATCCAATCCCTAATTATAACTATAACAACCACCTAAAAAATAAAGAATACTAGAAGTGTGTCTTGCCACACTTGCCCAGAACCTCTAAGGACCTTTTCTCCCTCCACTAGCAGCAACAACTCCCTCCAGTGCCATATGCAGATTTATTTGCGTGATACAGAGAATCATTTTGTAACCCAGCAGCAAAACAACCTTGGAATTGTCACCTCCTTAGTTAATCAATAAAAAAACAGTTTAACTGAACCCTAGATTGCCTCTTCTGTAGGACATAACACAGTAGTGCTCAAATCTCCCAGTTAGAAATGTCCTTCACCTCCTGGAGTTGTACCCAGACACCCAATTTTCCTTCAAGCTGTCATGAATATCAATGCATTACACTTAATAAAAAAAAAAAAAAACTTTTTGAACTGTGCAGAACTATCACCTTTTTCCATATCAAACTACATTTATTCTTAAAGATACACATTTCATAGGATACAGCTACTTTTCACAGCATTCACACCTGTAGTAGGCTGGCTTAGTCACAAAATAAAACTTAGATAGATGAATTAAACACAGGTGTATGGGCTAGCAACCTCAACAAGCTGGGGGAGGAGGGGCATTTAGCATGGAAAATATTTAACTATGTGTTACATCCATCACACAGCTGATGTCTTTCACATATCTGTGCAATTCGGTTTTTAAAATACTTAAAAGTAAAAAATTGCTAGCAATGGCTATAGTACAGATAAGGCAGGCAATAGTATGTTAACCTTTTAATTCTGGAGATCTGAACTCAAATTGATCTAATGCACACAGACGAAGCTCACTGCACCAGGGACATTTTTGTTATATCTGGCTCTGACATGGCTAATACACATTGGCCCTTTGCTATAAAATGAAGTAAGACGGCCTTAGTCTCATGTGCAATGTAAAATTTATCCATATAGCAAAGCCATTACATCAACGCTGAGATGCTTAGTATGCAGGTAACAGGGACAATAATTATTAGGACTTGGGTTGAGTAAACAGCATGAAAAAGCTAAAATTTCAACTGATATCTATCCTTAGTCACGGTTCACACAAGACAGGCAGAAGTATTTAAAATACTTGAGTTGTTATATTATCTGCTAAGTATGCAGAGTAAGGGCTTGTCTTCACTAAGGTGCTAAGTCCATGTAAATTACATAGCTTCTGCCTCTCCTTCAGGTGGATTACAGAAGTGGATAGGAGAGCGCTCTCCCATCAAGTTAGCATGTCTTAACCAGACTCACTAAATCTACACTGATGTATTGATCACAGCAGTGCCAATTTAGCCCTAAGACAGATAGTTTAACTACAGTAGTCTCATATTTTTAAACAGGTTCAGCTTTGGCATTAATGCTTTCCTTAAATAACTATACCTCTCTCCTGTATCAATTAGTATTCAAAACATAGCTCAAAGTTCAGGTTTATACAAAAAGGACATCATGATGCTGGATGGTAAATTACAATGAAGAATCTAAAACCTTTATAAAAGAAAAATATGATAGATGCAGGAACCACTTGGAATCCAAGAGACAAAATTTTGTACAAATAAATCCATCTAAACACTGCTGAGTTTCACAGTCCCATGTTTACCCATACCAAGTCAGTCACGGGAAATATACTGTTATTAATATTAAGGTTTGAAAAATTTGGCCTACAAGAAGAAAAATGTGTTATTGCTAATATGATGCAAACAATAATTTTCTCTGAACATCCCCCAATATTTATGACATAGTTGCTTTTTTAAAAAAAATTACCTGTCACGGACACATTTAGCACACATGGAACCACCGTAGGCTCTGCTAACATGCTTCTTTGTTTTTGACAACCTCATAAGGACTTTAGGGCGCACAGCACGAACCTACGTGAAGCAAAAATTGAAGTGTCATACAGACTAATTCATAATCATGCATACTTTTTGGATACTAACCTAAAAGAAAATCAGTAAGTCCATTTAAGCATGTCACTTCAGACTAAGCACAAACATGTTGAGCAGTTTCTCTTGAAAAACATCCAACTGCTACTGAATGTGCAAGATATGCTTTTACAAGATACAGCTGTTTGCAATATCTCTTTACTACAAATAACTTACTAAAAAGTCCTTACTTCGATAATTTATTGGTCCAATCCTACAGGCATCATGGGAGATTGCTTGGGCTCATGTGTATATATTACAGCAAAGAGTTTGCAACCAAAATATTGCATGACAGCCCAAAAGTGAAGCTGAAAACTAGACTATAAAAATAAATTCTAAGACTTTTATCAGTTTTTAAATAACCCAAAGGTGGTCTTAGTAACATAACTAAGAAAATTTGCGTTATATGCATGTAACCTGCGAGTGTCTCCTCAAGTTATCTTACATATTCTACAACAAACTTAATCATACTGTAGTGTAGACCACATCATAATAGGTATTATTATTGAATCACTTTCCTTCCTTCCTTCCTTCCTTATTTGGAGTCATTTGTAATACTGTGGAAAGCACTGCAACTGGTTTTATTGAAAAGTGACATTTGGACATTATGTACTAGTTATCAAGGAGAGTCAGTATCATGTGGTCAAACAAGCTCTCTGGCAACCACCACCAAACAGTCCATTGACTACAAACAAGTAAGAACCTCTTTTTAAAAAAATTAAAATAAAGCCCCAAATACTCACTTTACAAATATATCAGTCTTTTATCAAACACAATGGACACACCAGCCAGATCAAGCTAGGCTGGTGGTGATTACTCAGAAATAGTAGGGTCAGAGAGGATGACAACACAAATTTTAGAATAAACATAGTCTTTTAAAATATCATTTTTCACATTTCTACAACTGAACCTGCAAACCCTTTTAAGTATTTCGGGGGACAGGGTAGTTAGTGATACATTGGAAGCCTCTCTAGCAAAGATTAAATCAATGTCCTTTCTGTAAAAATAAAAGGATACCTGTGCAAAATGAACAGGTTTTTTTAAATACTGTCGTTACTATAACTCACTTTTGATTATACAATCTGCACACAGAACTACTTAGAAGCTTCCTACTACAGTATCTCTTTAATAGTTATCTATGTCTAGACTAGCAAGGATTAGACCAGTGTTGACAACCTTTCAGAAGTGATCTGCAGAGTCTTCATTTATTCACTCTAATTTAAGATTTTGCATGCTAGTAATACATTTTAACGTTTTTAGAGACGGTCTCTTTCTACAACAGAAAATTGAACTATTGTTGTATGTAAAGTTAATAAGGTTTTTAATTTTAAATGAAACCTCTTAAACATTTTACATTAAAATGCAGAGCCCCTAGAGCAGTGGCCAGGACCCAGGCAGGGTAAGTGCCACTGAAAATCAGCTCCTGTGCCACCTTTGGCACGCGTGCCGTAGGTTGCCTACCCCTAGATTAGACTTTTATGGCTAAAATGTCAGTAAACTGCAATTTCGTCTCTCGACCTGAACCAAAGAAAGAAAATATTTCCACTGATATCTGAAATTTACAGATAAAGAAAAATCCTGCTTAAGAACTTGGTGTCATCAAATAATGGTCTGACTCCCCCCTAATTTAGTGCAACTGAAAATTTAAATCAATTAAAAAAACCACTTAAAATAAATATCCATCAGAGTTATAAAAAAAAAGTTGAATTCTACTAAGCCTATCCATGCCCAATTTTATTGCACAGGCATTTGCTATTATCCCCTCCTAAACTAAAGAGGCTCAGACACTGTGGATTATGAGCACGAAAATTAAGGAAAAAAATAGCATCACTATCATTAAATGCTTTAAGTTTTCAGAGTTTTAACAACTAATCCTCACAACATGCACATGAAGTAAGTATCTCCAGTTAAAGACTGAAAAGCACCAGGCAAGAAACTTAACTGGAAAAAAAATATACACACACAGCAAGTCACAGCAGTGGGAGCTGAAGTATGTGATCACAGTACCAAAAATGACCAGATAAAGGATTGCAATACTTACACCACGAAGTCTTCCTGGACACACACCACACGCAGATTTTGGTGCCTTGCCAACTTTCTTGGTGTAAAGGTAAACAATCCTGTTACCTGGTGTCCGGGACCTGTGTGCATCAGATAAACATGCAATTAGTGTACAAAACTACATTCAAACCGATAAACTCTCAGAAACTCCGATCTTACTTACAGCCTGGTCTTGTTAGAGGCTGTGTTGTAGGACAACCTACGACGGTAGGTCAGGCGCTGAACCATTTTTTATATCTAAAGAAAGGAAGGCGAGAAAGAGCATTACACTCGCAACAGTCTTTCACCATTACGTTTAAACTTGGGGGGAGGGGGTCATTTGGGCATCGTCAGTGAATCATATTCATGGTATTGGCCTGGCAACAGCAATTCACTGAAGTTTGACATGGGCAGTAGATTGCCCCAGGTCGTTCGGACACAAGCCGCAAGAGTCACTAGAAGGCAGCAGGTCCCCGTCTCCCTGACTGGCGCCCCCTCCCCCCGGGTCGGGCCCTGCCCGGCGAATCCCCATAACCCCGGGGCCTGTCGATGGCCCAGCGGCTCGCACGGGCGCAGCAGGCGCGATCTCCGGGCGCAGCCGCGCACGGGACACCCCCGTCCCGAGGCTCCATCCGGGCCGCAAGCCCATCCCCGCGCCCCCATACCGCCCTCCCACGGCTCCCCACAGTGCGGTGTCCGCCCTGAGCTCGGCCCCAGGCCGCCCGGTCCCGCCAATCCGCGGATGGAAGCGGATCGGACCAGCGCCCCAACAGAAGCCAGAAGATGGAAGCCACCATACCTGGTCTCGCCGGGACCGGAAGAGGAAGGGGAAGGACGCGGGTCAAAGTTCAAATAGTGACCGAGAAACCCCGGAAGTAGTATTCGTGTTTACACGGTCACGCTTCCTTACGGCGTCCGCGAGCAGTCGAGCGGGACATGGGCGCGGCCATGTTGTACGGAAAACAAGAGGCTGCTGGGCGGGGCGTGTTGCCCCCCCGCGGGGGCGCTGAAGAAGATCGGGAGCCCGCAGTTCGCCACCGTTGGGCCCGGCTCTCGCCCTCGCTTCACTCACCTCCGCAGGCGGGAAGGGGTTGGGGTCTGTGCTCTGGGGTGGGGCCAGAAATGAGGGGTGCAGGGTGCAGGCGGGGGCTCGGGGTGGGGTGTGGGCTCTGGCTGGGCAGCGCTTACCTGGGCTGGCTCGTGTCTTGTTCAGTCCTCACCAGGCACCCCCTTTGCCCTCCAACACTCAGCAGTCACGTGAGTCGTGCAGGGGACAGCGGTCTGGAATATTTCTTGTTCTACTTGCAGCTGAACTGGGAGGTCTGGGTGGAGACTCCCCTTTTCCCTGGCTATGGCAGCAGGGGTTCTGCAATAGTCTCTTAACACCCACCCATGTCATCTTGCTAGCCCATAAATATAGTAGTGGAGGAGGATTCTTATAGGGGATAATCTGGTGCATCTGAGCCTGGATAGTTCACTAACAAACTATGCCCTTATCCGAACTTGTACTACCTCCCACTTGCACTGGACAACATGGCACTGGAAACAGTAAGAGTTCAGCACAGAGAAAGTCAGAGGGTCTCCCAATAACCAGCGAGAGTACTCCAGGTGTGCCAACTCCACCCATGGAAATCTGATGTTATCTCCTTATTTATTTTGGGAAAATATTTCTTATCAATAATTTTCAATTAGGTTTAGGCAATGGAGTGTACTACCTATACTGAAGAAAGGAACGCTAGCTTGAAAGATTGCCATTGTATTAGATTTCTTGAGTCTCTTCAATTGGATCTTTGTCTGAGATCACATCACACACATTGAGGCCTTGACTGGTTGATGAATATGTTGACAAGCATGACTGGCCTTTTCACTTTGAAATTAGTGGCTAGCTGGCAATAGGGAGGCCTGTGTTTATCATTTTGTTCTTTGCCTCATGGATCCTGCTCCCATCCCGCTATGGGGCACCAAGGCGTCAAAGAACAAAATATTCTAAAACATATGTTTCAATTACTTCTGCTCATGAGCTGTGGTTGCTCTTGGTGGTTCTATTCTTTACTTCACACAGCACATTAGAAGGCATTGTGGATGATGTGGTAATTGACACAGTTTATTTGCATTTGATTTATAAGGCCAAATTCTGCCTAGGGTTGAAGACAAAACCTTAACATTGGCGTCAGTGCAAGCCTCCACCCCCCATTCATTGGAAGCAGAATTTCACCCAATGAGTGTAAGCCATGAAGTGTTCTCTGCTATTTTTGTTTAAACAATATTACAAAAAGTAAAATCTATCTATGCATTTTCAAAGGACCTGTACACACATCTCAAGGTTCCGATGCAATCATTAGCCACTTGAGCTTTGCTCTTGGAAGTAGCTTGTATATAAAAACCTTTGATGTGTGTTCACAGCCTTATTTATAGATTTTTAGCTCAGTTTGTTGTGCAGCATTCTCTCTGTATTATATCTATAATTATTATTTTGGTTAATTATTGACTCTTTTAAAATGCAAATTATGGGCACCAAAATTTTCCTGCTTCGTGAAAGAAAGAGAAAATATGTCTGAACTAGATATGAGAGTACATCTGAAAAAAACACATTTTAGACAAGTACATTTCAGAGCAATTAGAGTATTTAATTTGAACTTTCTAGGTCCAGAATCCTAAGGGGAGTAAGGAAACCAATTAAATTAAATTAAATAATCATGCTCTAAATATAAAAATGTAACAGAACCCAATTGTTAAAGAACAACACTATTAAATTACTGATGAAGTAGCCTGGAAATGCAACAGTTTGCCATCTTATTAGCAAGCAATAGTTACTGATACTACCTAGACTTTGCAAGTTTGGGACACAACCTCAACTATTGTAAATAAAAGTAGCTGCATTGAAATAAACATATAATAGGCATCACAGAAACTCGGTGGAATGAGGATAACCAATGGGATACAGTAATACTAGGGTACAAAATATATCAGAAGGACAGACCAGGTCATGCTGGTGTGGGAATGGCACTGTATGTGAAAGAAAGCGTAGAATCAAATGAAGTAAAAATCTTAAATGAACCAAATTGTACCATAGAATCTCTATGGATAATAATTCCATGCTTGAAAAATAAGAATATAGCTGCAGGGATATATTACCGACCACCTGACCAGGATAGTGACTGTGAAATGCTCAGGGAGATTAGAAAGGCTATTAAAAATAAAAAAGTCAATAAGAACTATCCCCATATTTACTAGGTACATGTTACCTCAGGCCAAGATCCAAATTAGCTGTTACCACTCAAGAAATAGCTCTTGGAGTCATTGTGGATAGTTCTCCGAAGACATCCACCAAATGAACAGCAGCAGTCAAAAAAGCGAACAGACTGTTGGGAATCATTAAGAAAGGAATAGATAATAAGACAGAAAATATCATATTGCCTCTATGTAAATCCATGGTATGCCTACATCTTGATTACTGTGTGCAGATGTGGTCACCCCATCTGAAAAAAGATATATTGGACTTGGAAAAGGTTTAGAAAAGGGCAACAAAAATTATTAGGGGTATGGAACAACTGCCGTAGGAGGAGAGATTAACAAGACAGGGACTTTCCAGTTTGGAAAAGAGAAGACTAAGGGGGGATAGGATAGAGGTCTGTAAAATTATGGCTGATGTGGAGAAAGTAAATAAGGAAGTGTTAGTCACTCCTTCTCATAACACAAGGACTAGGGATCACCTAAATTAATGGTCAACAGGTTTAAAACAAACAAAAGGCAGTATTTTTTCACACAACACCCAGTCAACTGCAAACACAATCCAGTACATCATCCAGCAGACATATTCCCAGATGTTCTTGGTTTTCACTGCCTTGTAGGAGATATAGGCCACATAGAGCATCCAGAAGACCAGCACTACCCTGCAGTAGATTATCCAGGAGACCATAAAGAGTCCTGTGGCACCTTAAAGACTAACTATAAAGTTTTGAAGCATAAGCTTTCGTGGGCTAATACCCACTTCGTCGGATGCACTTAGTCTTTAAGGTGCCACAGGACTCTTTGTTACCTCTGCTATTCCAGACTAACACGGCTACCTCTCTGATTCAGGAGACCATGTCACCTCAGCTAGGGGCCCCTGGGCTTGCGAGTGCAGGGCGGGTGGGTGGCCAAGGAGCGCTAGAGAGGAGCGAGATCTTGGTGACTGAGCCTGGCAGCCTGGGAGATGCTGCTCGGCTGGGCTCTGGATTAGCTAATGCCACAGGGATGCCTTGCGCTGGGTGTCTGTTGGGCAGAGCGGGCCCTGGCTCGTCTGGTTCTCGTTGCTGCTGCCAGTTTCCCTCAGGGTGGTGCAAGGCAGGACCTGCTGCTGACTTATTCCTCCTGGCCCCTGTGGTCTTAGCCTGGCTAGCTCTGAATTAGGCCTGGCATCCCCTGCTCTGTGCACGTCGTGCCAGAGGATGTTATGAAGGCCAAGACTATAACAGGCTTCAGAAAAGAACTAGATAAGTTCATGGAGGATAGGTCCATCAATGGCTATTTGCCAGGATAGGTAGGGATGGTGTCCCTAGCCTCTGTTTGCCAGAAGCTGGGAATGGGCGACAGGGGATGGATCACTTGATGATTACCTGTTCTGTTCATTCCCTCTGGGCCACCTGGCATTGGCCACTGTTGGAAGACAGGATACTGGGCTAGATGGACCTTTGGTCTAAGCCAGTATGGCTGTTCTTATTTTCTTAGAGTAGAATGTAGCTAGTGTTATACAGATTAGTGATGGTCAAGTGATTTGACCCTCCCTTTATTGCTCCCACTACTTCATAGGGCTGAACTGACTTTCTGGAGGCACTGTGGTTGACATTTAGCATTAATTTCTTCTGCTCCCCTTAGATGAAGCTAAGTCAAATTCAGCACAGCTGCTCAATAGGGAAAGGGCAGGGCCGGCGACAGAAATTTGGGGGCCCCTTACACTGATCGTTTGGGGGGCCCCCAGCCCAGCTGGCACTCCCCCCCCCCAGCTGACAGTGGCTGGGGACCCCCCCCAGCCCAGCCGGGCCCCCTCCCAGCCTAGCCGGCGCTCCCCCCCCAGCTGACAGCGGCTGGGGGGGGAAGCCCAGCTGGGCCCCCCCCAGCCCAGCCGGCGCTCCCCCCCCCCCCCAGCTGATAGCGGCTGGCGGCAGTGCGGGGTCCTGCGGGAGTGCGAGCCGCCCTTGCTGCTCTCTCCCCTCCCGCCCGCGGGCACTTTCTCCCCCGGACTGCACCGCTGCCGCTGGCCGGGCTCACTGCTCCTGCCGGGGACACAAGCACTCGTCCGCTCCGGAGGAGAGCCGCGCCGCCTCCCCGCCCCTTCCCCGCTCTCCAGGCCCGGTGACAAGGGGGGATGACTACGGGTACTGCTGTGTACCAGGGCCCCCCTAAAGTCCGGGGCCCGGTACAGCTCTACCCGTAGTACCCCCTGTCGCCGGCCCTGGGAAAGGGAGGCATCACTGGAGAATCATTTCCTTCGGTGATGTCCCTGGGTGCATAGATCTGAGGAGTGGAACTTATTTCCCTAGAGAGCCTTTGCTTCACATGATGTCCACACCTTTCTTTTGTCCTGATTGCAAAAAAATTTCACAGTCACGTCGGCCCGTGAAGCCCCTTCAAAAATGTAATATGGCCCTCGTCTCATAAAGTTTGGAGACTCCTGATATAGGTTATAGAAGTATAATACCAGTGTAATTAAAGCAGTACAATCCACACATAAGTTACATTGGTCTAAGACAACTTTGTACTAGTATAAATGTGTCCAAGTTCTAGCTACAGCAATATAATTAAAGCAGTACAATTTGTGTGTGTAGGGAAGCTCTTTGACTTCATGACACCATACTGAAAAGCAAGACATGTAAGCATCTTTTTCAGCAGATTCTAAACTTCTTCCTCTGGTTTAAAAAAAATCCACCTCAGCAGATACCTTTACTATTCACAGTTAAGAAGTCCTTGAGTTATGTGTTTGGGTATGAAAAAATGCTTTATGTACTGCACAGTCATCCTGTGTTTTATTCATATGCATGTTCTGTAAAGTCACTCATTTCTCATTAAGGGCTGACTTGTAGTCCTCACTCAGTCCATATTTTCACTGACTGCAACGGAAGTCCTTACTCTCATTTACACGAAAACCCCTTAGTGTATATGAAAACCTGACACAGGGTATTGGTGAATAAAAACGGAAGGATTGGATGTTATGAAAGAAAGCAAGAAACCTTTATGGATATGTGCTATGAATTGATTAAAAGGGCAGAGAGATGGAAAAAGTAATAAAATCTGGTGCCCCTTTGAATCTTTTTCTTCTAAAAAAAACCACTTAATTTTTTCTGGTTAACTGTGTGGTGTGTATCATGATTCAATTGTATTCATATAAACCAATATAACCTTTCATGACATGAAGTTGTAGAAATTACATTACAAGTAACCGGATTCATTTCCATTTCAGTGGAGCTTGTGAAACAAGCAAAATAATTTTGTAGCAATGGGGAAAACAATTTAGCAGAATGCACGCCTAGCATAGGAAGTACATAAATGTAGTATTTGTGTTGAAACTTTTTCTGTCAAAAATGTCATAACCTCATAAGAAAGAGAATTAAAACCCCGTTATTTTAATTTACATCTAGCCACAAGATAAGTAAAGTTATCATTGAAATTCTAATTAAATAGGATGATTGACTAAGGTAGGACATCAAAGAAGAAAAGTGAATATGATAAGTCAAAGTCTTATTAATTAGTCCGCGTGGAAGAAATTCCAGGGACGTCAAGCTGAGGCTGCTGCAAGGAGAAAAAAAGCAGACAAGAAAATGTGTATTTCTTTGAAGTTAGGAACTGAGATGGTGATGGAGGTAATTGTGTCTGACTGGATCCAGTAATGAAGAGCCGTAAATCAGACCTAGGAATCGTAGGAAAGATTCTAGTAACGAATGTGGCTGTCTCCCTGCTGCGAAGAAACAGAATGCAGAGCCGACTAATTGACCCAGTCTATCTCCCAGTAGCTCTCTGTTATTATTTATTAATTTTTAATTTCTGAATTATTTACGTTCTGGGAAATTATTTTTGACAGCCTGTTAGGCGCGCCAAAGTTAATGGAGGATGAAAGGACCGGTACCAGAATTAGCAGAGATGTAGTCACAGGCTACTGAATTTAATGATTTTGGAAGGGAAAATTGATTTCACACAGTGTGTCACTTTATACTACTTTAGGGATACACCAGCTATTTGATTAATTGAGGAATAACCAACTCAAAAGTACATTTGAAGTGTAAATGAATTACAGTGCTCAGCTGTTTATTTTTCTCTTTTGCTGATTAGAGCACCGAGTTTGCTTAAAGTTGCTGAATAAAACCAACATAGGTAGGCCCCATTTGTGTACCTGCTTAGCTCCTCCTTTACCCTGAAAAAAAATGTCTCACCGTCTGGAGGAGACCTGCAATCCTCTTATTCTCTAGAAGTGAAATTTAACCTGTCTTGCACTAAACCCAATTAGATGGGCTCTGTGTGATCTCCACACAGGAGTTGTATGGGATGGAATACAATGGGCAGAGCATGGGGTTGAAGCACAGATCCTCCTTGGATGCCAGCCACAGCCTCTTCCACCTCCTGAACTGTTGTAGTAGCCACTGGCCTAATATATCACATATGCAGGGATTGAGTCCACCGAAGGTATGTAATTTGCTGATACAGTGGCATCAACCTTGATCCAGCCCCCACGCTCCTATCTACACCAGACTATGTATGTCAGTGCAGATGCCTTCACTTCAGCAGTGCCTTCACTTCAGGCGCAGGATTTGCTCCACTCTGCCCTGAGATTCCTACTCTGAGGCTGCAGTGGGGCATTCATAATTGTTCAGGCCCTTTGCATTAGCTACATATTATCCTTCATGCGAGATGCAAACTAATTTTGTTTTTAGCTCATGTCCCTCTGTATAAAACCCCTCTTGCAATGATGTACAGAGGATGCTGGGAGGTGCTGCAGGCTATTTATTTGCCACATTACTATGTAGTATGCTCAGAGTTTTCAGAGCGGTTCTTGCTGGAAACCTCTTCACAGTTCTTCAGGATCTCCTGTTTTGTCTCATTTATGGATGTGTCTTAAAGTGAGGAACATACTTATGATTATCCTACATTACAGAGCAAATTTGTGCTTCAGTGTCCTAAACACAGGACCAGGAGGGCAAGAGCTACAGTATTCTAATCCTCATTCTAACAAAGTTTCCTTCGGTGGGCTTGGATAAGTCACTTAGGCCCCCATGTTTAAAAGTGGCTACTGATTCTGGATGCCCCGATTTTTGAGTGCCAAACATAAGACATATTAAGCTGTTTCAAGACAGGCACTCAAAACCTAAGGCAATAAAATTGATTAAATTTTCACCTTTAACATCTCTGCTTCCTATTTCTTGAGTTGCAAAACAGAGTAATAACTTCTGCTTGCCTATCTTGTAGGTATGTTGCAAGGAGGATAATTAATCAGTTAAGAGACCAAATGTGCTATGAAACTGCCAAGCACCGAATAAGATCCGACTCAAACAATTTGACCACCCGGTGAAAGAAAGCCCACCAAGGCAGAGAAGAATGATCTGGGATAGACTCTGCTCCCATGAAATAAATAGCAAAACTCCCCTTGACTTCAGTGAATGAGCAAGGACTGAGCTGTATTCTGAGCAGACAGCAGGACAAGACCCCCAAGAGAGCTGGTGTCCCACTTTGAGTCCTATAGGATAGTGAAGGATCAACAAATGCACCAAATATTGGGGAATCAGAGAGGTAGCCATGTTAGTCTGGATCTGCAGAAGTGACAGAGTGCATCTGACGAAGTGGGTATTAGCCCCTGAAAGCTTATGCTTCAATAATTTTGTTAGTCCTTAAGGTGCCACAAGTCTCTTTGTCGCTTCTCCAGATATTGGGGAGGGGATGAGGAAATGTCAATCATGAGTCAATATATCTTTAAAATATGTATTTGTGCTCTCAAGTTAAAGATCAATGAAGAGGTACAGGAAGAATTTACTGGTGAGATATTCTAAGGGGTTTATAAGTCATTTAAACATCTCAGCTTATTTTTCTGAGCTGTTCAGGAGCACTGTGAACATTTCTTTGTGATGTTTTACTGACAGGAACAGGCAAGACTAGTCTGGGTTTATCTGTTACTTTTTGGATTATACCACTGGCAATTAACCATGGAAGGAGGATCAGCTATAAGAGGGTGTTATGTGAGATGTCTGACCTATGGCCTCTACTTCAAGGATTGCTATTTTATCATTTTCTCAGCATGTGCAGTCTGGATTGGCTCATGGAGCAAAAACCTGAAGTGCAGACTTAGGGTGTTCTTGGGTCTCTTGAATGGGTTAGATATATTTTTTATTGTAGTAATTAAAAACTATTCAGAGAGAGATGGGGAATGCATACGAGAAAGCTGAAATACTGTACAAGGGTGTAGATTTCTGTAACAATCTCAAATATGCCACTATAAAGCAGATTTATTACAAAACTGCTCATTTTGTTTGCAATGAAACCTTCTCATTGGAACAACTATTAGGAAAAGATAAAGGGCAAGTGCAGTTCTCAGTTACATCCATGCAACCCCAGTGAATTCAATTTGGGTTGCACAGGGGTCATTGAAACCAGAATTGAGCTCCCTGCATTTTCTATGTAATGTTTTATCCATTTAGACAATGGATGAAAGAACAATGGATCCATATCTTCAGCTGGTATAAATCAGCTAGCACTTTTGAATTCAATAGAACTATGCATAATTATACCAGCTAGGGATCTGGCCCCAAGTTTTCAAAATAGTATATGGAAGAGATGTTTGTAATCCACTAAAAAAAAACCCTAAACACCTCCCAGAGTGCATTTAGCAAGTTCACCCTTAAATGTACGTATCAAACAATTGCAATTAAGCATTTAGATTATGAAGATTTTTAGCATGCACTGCAGCTTACAGAGCATAATGCACATGCTTTCCTAGATCACAGTGCTGGCTTCTCCCTATTTCAATATTAAAACAAAGGGGTACAGTGCCCTGGGAGTTCAGCTCACAACTCCAATTAAGAACAACCAATTCCCCATGCTGAATATTTACCCCTAAGTGTTGGCTAGATATAATAAGTCATGCATTTTGCATTTAAGCTCTTAATGCCCAGAGGATAACAAAAATCTATTTTGATCACTTTTTATTATCATGTGAAGAGAGAAGAATGCATCCCCCCATTAATCATATACATTACTGAATTAAAAATACGAAACAGACTGCCACTCCCACATTACCACATCTTTTTTTTTTTTAAAGAGGAAAAGAGGATGACAGGATCATTTTGTTTTATTTGCTTTTAGCTAAGTAAATGTTAAACTGACGCAGAATTAGCCATCTTGGACTGAAGGACGATCTACTGTTAGGCACTGGACTGAGATGCTGAAGATCAACATTTAATTCCCAGCTCTATGGCAGACTCCCTGTGTGACCATGCGGAAGTCCTTAAATCTGTCTGTGCCTCAGAGTTCCCTATGTGTACAGGGGGGATAATATTTCCTTTCGCCCACCTTTTGTCAGTCTTGTCTATTAAGACTGTATGCTCTGTGGGGACCTCCTGCTAGGTGTTTGCTCAGTGTTTAATATAGTGAGGTCTCTAGGTGCACCAAATAAACAATAAAATAATTATAATACCCACAGTGGCAAATAGTCAAACCTATCAATAATATTAATAAATACAATAATAATAATTACTAATTAATAAAAATAATATATTATTTGTGGTGCCTGGAAGTCTCAGTTGGAATGAGATCCCATTATGTGAGGCATTATGTAAGGACCTAATGAGAAACAGTCCCTGCTCCAAATAACTTACAAGCTAAATAGGCAAAATAAAGGCTGAGAGGGGAAACAGAGGCACAGAGATTAAGGCCCAGACTTTAAAGGTATTTAAGTGTTGCTCTGCTCAGCATTGCAGAGCCTATCTGATTTAGGAACCCAATGCTCATTTTAAAAAGTGGTTTAGGCGCTTGGCAGAAAATGCTTAAATACTTTAACAAATGTGGGACTAAGTGACGTGCCCAGGGTCACATGGCAGATCAGTAGAAGACCCAGGAATGGAACTCAGATCTCTGGAGTCACCGCTAAGTGGCCTAGTTATTGGCTCATAATGCCTCTTTCCTCAAAGTAAGGATTTTTTTTTTTTTTTGCTTAATGTAGAGAAAGCTGCCGTGGTATCTTTAGATCACAATACGACTGAACTAAACCTCAGGTTTCATTTCTAATATGGACCAAGGTGGAAATGCTGAAAAGAACAGTAACATCATTCCACTACCAGGCACACTGGGAACAAAAGAATATCATGCTACTATGTGATCCAAAACATGAAAAAGAGCTGTCTGCCCTCCCTATATCAGTGTGTTGCACATTCATTTAGGGCCAAATTTGACCTCCATGCTCACACTGTGGGGTAGTTATAAACCTGCACAACCCTGAGGAAGACATTACTCATTGATAGGAAAGAGAAGACAGTAAGACTTTAGACAGCATACTCCAGAACATTTTCTCTAGGGACTAAAGTTTGGAGCTGTCAAGAATTTGGCAGTGAATGTGGTATAAATACTTAATCTAGCGAATTTCTAGATTCTAGGTGTTACAACCAGAAAACAAAACAACTAAGAGCTATCTATACCCATGCAATATGCAACACACATGGAAATTTGTTGTAAAAAAATGGATGTTGTGTGTTAAAAACAAGAAAATGATGCAATACAATACAGTGCCCATCAGTCTCCAATTGCCTAAGAAGATTGTGTGAAGATAAAGGCTAATTCTTCTCCCTCTCTGTTTTGCAAAGAAAAACACAGCAAGTCGCACTGCTTGCTAGCAACACAAAACCTCACCCTGTAACAGAAAAACAAGGCTGCTTTCTTTAGGCATCTATGCCTATGATTAGCAGGCTACATATATGGCACAGAACACACAAAATATTTCTACATTATACCTCGCTCCATGGGGAGAATCCCCCTGGAGATTTTCCCTTTTCATGAGTTTGTGACAAGCTGGTTATCTCAATTAGGCTCCTCCTTGGTGAGCTGCTCCTTGTACAGGACTCTGAGATGTATGTGGACCCACAAAGAGCCAAACTTTAACATGCTCAGTTCTCAGCCTCAAAGCCAAAGATTTCCAGAAGAGCTCAGCACGCAGTGTGGCCACTTTTTTAGGTGCCTAAATGGGAACTGAGCTTTTCTGAAAACACTCGCCTAACGGCCAACTTCTGCCTTATCAGACATCCCAGTGACAAGACTTTACACAACATTACAGAATATTTCTGACATGCTTGGAAATATTTTTCTTTGTAGCTCTCTATTCTGTAACTGGAGGATGGCAAGCAGATGTTTTTTGTACCCCGCTGAAAGAATGTTTTGGCCTTATCTTGTGCTCAAGCAGATTTTAGCTCATTCTGCACTTTCACCACAAGACGGCCCCCATTAAACAACAAAATGAGCAATACTGTGACAGATGGATCCAAAAAAGGGCTCTGTGTAGAACAAAACAATAAACAAATTAACATGATACCTCAGGGTCAAACTTCCCCCACGCTGGAAACCAGAAGAAAACAGCGGCACTAATGATTCTTTTTCTTTCCAAAGGCTCTAGATTTTTAAGTGCTTCTTGGAGGAGATAGAAAACAAGCATTAAATTTTGATTAAAGGGACACTGTCAGCTTGTTTTAGGCTAGAATTTAGGCCTTCTTAAAAAGCAGAGGTGGGTAGATGAGGGGTTTGTGTGTTGGATGTAAATATTTCCTTGCAATACTCGAACCCAAATATATTATCATTCCGCTACTCCATGAGAACCATCAAGCAAAAATCATTTGTAATAGAAAGTGATATTATCCTGTCTAGGTCTACTGTTGAAGGGGAATCAAATGTGGAAAGTAAACACTATTTGACTTGTAACATTCCGTCTTATGTTATAACAAAGGTGCTATTCGTGTGACAAGGATTTAAAAATATATATATACATGGTGTTTATTTTAGCAATGACCAAAATAACTTAAGTCCTGTTTTCAAAAATGATTCAAGAAGGGAGGAATGTAAGTCCCACTGGTATTCAGTGAGAGTCTCCTGTGCCTAAGTCTCTTTTGAAAATGAGACAGGCTCCTAAGTCAGTTACATACTTCTGAAAAAGAAAAGACACTGAGTAAAATGAAGTGTTCACCCAAGTTCTTTACAGTGTCTTGTCAATCCCCTCCTCTAGCATAGATATTGGACCCACAGAGAGGTCTCTCTGGGATCCACAGAGTGAGAATGGGACATGGAGGTTTCTGACTACCTATATGGTAGCCACCATTGTAGTTTCTGAGCCCTCACAACATTCCTGTGAGGAAGAGCACAGCTATTATCCCAGTTTTCAAATGGGGGACGGAGGCACAAGGGGCAAAGTGACTTGCCCAACGTCATACAGGAAATGTATGGTGAGCAGAGGACTGAATATGGATCTCTTGAGTCCAAGTTAGTGCCCTAATCACTGGGTTATCCTTCCTTTCCCACCTTCTAGGGGACACTAGGTGGCCTATGGAGTCCCATGTGCTAGATTAAGACTCAGGAAACCTGAGTTCTGTTTGGCTTGGCTAACCGGCCTGCTGAGTCACCTTGGGTAAGTCACTTCACCTCCCCTTGCTTCAGTTTCCCCAGCTGTAAAATGGTGTTAAAGACACATTGTCTCCCACCACCAAGCATCCCTTTGTGTGGATGCTCGGCTCTCGGAAAGGCACTCTGGATCCCTGTGATTTCTCAGCCTTTTTTTTTTTTTTTTTTTTTTTTGCCTGTTTGCTGACAGTGCATAGACTGATCAAGTTTTAATACTTGGCAGTGGCTCAAGAGCAGACTGTTAAAAGCCAGGGCACAAACCCAAAATTGGTTGTGTGTTCTATACTTAGATTTCACCAACTAGTTATCAAGTGTAAACTCCTCAGGCAATGTAACAGCCTTAATGTGGAATCATAGGCAGTTCCCTTGGGTACTGCAGTCAGCCTTGCCACAAAAGTAATCCTGTCTTTGTGATACATGGTCCCTTCTTAGATCAAGAATCACAGCAATATCACCAGTCCCAAAGTACCAGTTGTTGTCAGGAGCAGAGCACCACAACCGGTAGCTACTGACAACACCAGTCACTTACCCCAGGTCAGTTGCACCTTAGATCTCACACCAAAGACAATACTTGTAGCCTGTCCTGTGATAAGCTATATATAGATTTATTAAAAAGGAAACGAGAGTTATTTACAAGATTAAAGCAGGTGAACACACACACACATATGAGTTCCAATTTTAAATTTCAAAAAGTAATAGAAGCATCTATAATAAGCAAGCTCTATGTGTTTTTCAAGGCTAACCCAGACATAGCACTGGGGTTCTCTTGCCTATGCCTAGAAAACCTTGCCCCCTCAGAGTCCAAAGAGCATAAAGATCCTATTCCCCCTTGTTAGGGGGTGTTATTCCTTTCCCTGTTTCTGGTCTGAGCTGCAAACTCAGGCTTTGTCTACATGCAAACCTTTTAGCGACATGACTGTGCCGGTACAGTCATGCTGCTAAAAGGCACCTAGTATAGGCACTGTTTGTCAGCAGGAGAGCTCTCCTGCCAACCAAAAACTTCCACCCCCAAAGAGCGGGGGTTGCTTTGTGGGCAGGAGAGTACTGCTGCAGACAAAGTGCTGTTCACACAGGCGCTTTTTGTCCACAAAACTTTTGTCTTTTGGTGTGTGTGTTTTTAACACCTCCGAATGACAAAAGTTTTGTTGTTCAGTTGCCAGTGTAGACGAAGCCTTTCACTTGCATGACTAATCTTCATGGGAGGGTGTGTGTGTAAACAACAAAGTCTTTTGTCCTCTTTCATGTTCCATACTAGTCCATCTGGTATCAAGGCTTTCCATGTCTTCTGTTGGAGACCAGCTTTTCACACCAGTTAATGTCTCCCTCCTGTCTGGTGAATTACAGTCACAGAGACTTACACTACAAATGTTTAAATATAATCTTAGAATATGGAATACAGATATTATAAATGAGATTAATGCATGCAGCAACTCGCAAGACTTCAATAAAGTCTGAACACAAATACATTCTTACAATCCTAATACCTATTTTAACTAGTAACACAGGTGAGCCAGACTGATTCCAGCTATGTTTTGTCAGTAACGTCGACTTTAGCGACGTTAAGTCGATATAAACATGTACCCGTCCTCACATGCATGCCATTTGCGTCGATTTAAAGGGACCTTAAAATCGACTTCTGTACTCCTCCCTAACGAGAGGCGTAGCGCTAAAATCGACCTCTCTAGGTCGATTGTGGACTAGTGAGGACTCAAGTGACATTACTAGCCTCCAGAGGCTGCCCCACAATGCTGCATTCTGACCACTCTGGACTGCTTCACTGCTCCACTGTGACCGTTCTGGACAGCGCTCTCAACTTGCTGCTCTGGCCAGGTAGACAGGAAAAGACCCGGGAACATATGAATAGCTTCCTGTTTGGTCAGCGTGGCCAGCTCACCTGCACAGCTCAGTACCCCAGCCCACGAAGGATCCTCTGGTGAGTGGTCTTTTTTTTGCACCCCCCCTTCCCTCCGCCAGTCTGCACAAACCCCCCTCCCCCTCCCCCCCCACTCCCAACAGCCAGCCCGTAGACAGCCCGTGGTTTTGTTGGGCTTTAAATTTCCCGGTACAGCGTGCCTGGGTTTTCAGCCTGCAATCAAACCACACCACCTCCCCCCGCCATGCTGCACCCCCACCCGTCCCCCCACCAGTCTGCACAACCGCCCCCCCCCCCCCCCACTCCCAACAGGTAGCCCGAAGACAGCCCGGTTTTGTTGGTTTTTAAATTTCCCGGTACAGTGCACCTGGGTTTTCAGCCTGCAATCAAATCACACCACCTCCCCCCGCCACGCTGCACCCGTCCCCTGTCCCCCCCGCCAGTCTGCACAACCGCCTCCCCCACTCCCAACAGCTAGCCCGTAGACAGCCCGGTTTTGTTTTGAAGTTCGCGGTGAGCCCCACGCGGTGTGCTGGAGGAGGGATCCACGTGGCGGGGGGTGGGTGGGGAGGGGTTACTCTGGAATGTCCGAGTATGGGTTAAGGTTAACATGGCCCACTGCATGGTGATTTCAGTAGCTGTGTTGTGTTGAGGCTGTATGTGAGATGCTTCTGTGACTTTTGTGTGAGGCATCCAGTAACTTTTAGGTGCGGAATATACTCATAATAGGCCGTTGAATAATGTGGTTCCCCATAGCATAGTACTCCCATTGTGATCCGTGAATGTTTCTGTCTCATAACCTTGTGCCTTTCTTTGCCCACAGCTGCACAGTTATCTGAGAATCCGCCCACCTGCCCCTCTCGCCGCCTACCGCAGATACGGAAGCGTAAAAAGAAAACGTGTGATGACATGTTTGATGAACTACTCCAGAACTCCAACGCTGAGGCCACACGGCAGACTGAATGGAGGGCAAAATTGCTACAGTCAAGACAGGAATCAAGAGCTGCAGCAGAAAAGTGTGAAGAACAACGGCTGGAGCGTGAGGAAAGACGAGAGGCACGCGAAGAAAGGCGGATGGATGCTTTGATCCGGATAATGGAGGACCAAAGCGATATGCTCAGGTGTCTGGTAGAGCTTCAGCAGAACCAAAGATCGCCTCTACAGCCTCTGTATAACCACCTCTCCCCCTCCCCAAGTCCCATAGCTTCCCCACCCAAACACGGGGGTGAGAACCCGGGGGGGGGGAAGCTCCGGCGACCGACCCACTCTACACCACAAGCCAGCACAAGCAGCAGCAGAATGAGTGTATCCGAAAACTTTTAAAAGCTGCTGAGTCTTGGCCACCCTACACCACCCCTAACCCCTTCCCCCCACCTGCTCCTCCCCCACTGCGACTGCTGGTTACCCTCCCCTCCCCACCCCACCCCGAATTTGTGATGAACCAATCAAGAAACCGTGATTTTTAAAACAGTGTATTTATTTCCTCTGCAAGCATCGGGAGGGGGGACGGAAAGAGGGTGCAAGGACGGCAGGCTTAGGGGCTGAGCAGAGCAATGGACCGGGTTGTCAAACGTCATCTTGGGCACTCATGAAACTGGTTTTCAAGGCATCCCTGAGGCGCAGCGCCTCATGGTGCGCTCTTCTACTTTCCCTGCTGTCTGGCTGCTGTAAGCAGCAGACAGTAAATTTGCCTCTGCCTCCCAGCCCGCCATAAACGTTTCCCCCTTGCTCTCACAGATATTGTGGAGCACAGAGCAAGCAGCAATAACAATGGGGATATTTCTCTCGCTGATGTCTGAGCGAATCAGTAATGATCTCCATCTCCCCTTGAGTCGGCCAAATGCACACTCTACTGCCATTCTGCACTTGCTCAGCCTGTAATTGAACAGCTCCTGACCCCTGTCCAGGGCCCCAGTGTAGGGCTTCATAAGCCAGGGCATTAAGGGGTAGGCTGGTTCCCCAATGAGAATGATGGACATTTCCACCCCCCCACGGAAATTTTCTGGTCGGGGAAGAAAATCCCTTGCTGCAGCTGTCTAAAAATCCTAGAGTTCCTGAACACACGAGCGTCATGAACCTTTCCCGGCCACCCCACGTACAGGTCGGTGAAAAGTTCCTTGTGGTCAACCACTGCTTGCATGACCATGAGAATAATATCCCTTCCAGTTTCTGTACTCTGCAGCCTCGTTGTCCGGTGCCAGGATAGGGATATGAGTCCCACCTATAGCCCCACCACAGTTAGGGAATCCCATGGCGGCAAAGCCATCTATTGTAGCTTGCAGGTTTCCAAGGTTTATAACCCTGGGTAGCAGCTGCTCGATGATTGCCCTGCTTACTTGCATCACAGCAGAGCCCACTGTAAATTTACTCACCCCAAACTGATTTGCGACTGATCGGTAGCTGTCTGGCGTTGCAAGCTTCCAGAGGGCTATCGCCACTCGCTTCTCAACTGTGAGGGCCGCCCTCATTCTGGTATTCTTGCGCCGGAGGGCCGGGGAAAGCAAGTCACAAAGTTCCATGAACGTGCCCTTATGCATGCAAAAGTTTCTGAGCCACTGGGAGTCATCCCAGACCCGCAGCACTATGCGATCCCACCAGTCCGTGCTTGTTTCCCTGGCCCAGAATTGGCGTTCGATGGCATGAGCCTGCCCCATTGCCACCAAATTTGCCAGATTGTCGGTTGCCCTACTTCCAAAAACCGCAGTGTCCCTGTCCCTGCTATGCACATCCAGTTCCATGTCCTCATCACTATCGTCAGGTTCCGGAAAGCGCAGTTGTCTCCGGATCGCATTCCTCTGCAGACGATGCAGCATAAAATCCGGAACAAGGCGGGAGGTCTTCACAACGGCCAGTGCTGCAGCGATGGCATCAGCGGGCTCCATGCTTGCAGTGCTATGGCGTTAGCGCAGCGCAGGGATGGGGCTCGAATAATGGGATGCCTACACACAGTGAGTGCACAGGTCGAAATGGTGTCGGCGGCACGAAAAAAAGGGCGCGAAATGATGACATGCCTACCCACAGTGCAGCACTCAAAATGGTGTTGGCGTCACAAAAAAAAGGGCGCGGAATGATGACATGCCTACCCACAGTGCAGCACTCGAAATGGTGCCTGCTGGGGGCTCCCGGAACTGTGGGATAGGTACCCACAGTGCAATGCTCGCTATGTCGATGCTTGCAAAAGTTGTAAGGACAGACACTGTCGACTTGCTGTGCTTTGTGGGGACGCACAAAATCGACTTTATACAGTCTGCTTTAGAAAATCGAATTAAAGGAAATCAAACTAATGCTGTAGTGAAGACATACCCAGTGTTTAGTTGAGATATGGGGACCTTGACACGAACTGGCTCCTGATCTACCAGTATCATAAATACACATGTAAATTCAGATTCCTTTAAATTGGCTTTGCAGCTTTGGGTTTGTTTGTTCTTCTTTCCCAAAAAGACTAACTGTAGCAGATATTGCAGATTGTCTATTTGTTTGTGCAACTTCTCATAAGAGTCCTGCCAGTGCATTTCCCTTCTGACTTGCAAGCCACCGCAAACCACAGTTCTCTTGTAGCCCTCGATTATCTCTCTCCAGCAGTTAAAACCAGTCAAGCTGTGACACAGATAAAATGTCCTATCACTAGAATGAGATCACACAGTTCATTTCCCCGTTATGTACCCTATATTTGAACCAAAGAATCCAAAAGTAGAAGGCTATACTATAGCATCTTCCTGCATGTCACCACTTTAACACAGACTGGCACCGTGTTGGGGTTTTGCATGTGAAACACGCTGTTAGGGGGAAATGACAGCACTGTGAAGCAAAACCACATCCTCAGCTGGTGTAAATCATCATCACTTCATCACCTTCAATAGAGCTGTACTGATTTATGCCAGCCAAGGATCTGGCCTCATATACAAAGAAACATTTGGCCTCAGTCATAGCAATCCAATGCAAGGAAGGTGCAACTCAAGTTGGCTACAAAGTTATTTCTGCTACAAGCATTTTTACATTACCTTTGCCATTTTTATTAATTCAAATAAGTCCTTTGTAACCTGGAAGAAATGGCCAAACAAATCAAAAGGGAAAAAGAATAGTGCCTAGACTTGCTCACCTAAATACACACAAAGCGCAACAGAATAATCAAATACCCAACCCTGTGGCATAAGATACATGTTGAGGGCAATGAAGGTGCCACACACCAAGGGCCTTATACAACATGTAAGGGGTTCTTTCCAATGTTATTAAATATATATTATATAACCTGCCTCTGAGATGATAGAGCTTGGAGGAATGTTGGAACACAAATTGAAAACTACTTGTTAAACAAGGTTAATTTGTTCTTATTCCACATTATAAAATAGCTTCAAACACTTCTAAACTAGGTCATTTGGCTGCTCTGAAAGTACATGGTGCAAGGCAGCGTCTTTAGCAACAAGTTTATTGGAGAGTTTGATTGCATCCCAAAAGCATGATAGATATTTCTGACCATATCAAAGAAAATTCAACTGTTTTATCAAGGCACACTAATGAGACAGTTTGTTTAATTGAAATGCTTTAAATTACCATGTAGTATGGCATGAAAAAATCATTATGTTCATTAGATGAGCTACTCGTTAGCGAAAAAATCCAAGTTACAAAACATAACTGCATGAGATAATAAATATGTTGTAAAAAACATTAAAATCAGGTTATTAAGAGGAATTTTCATTTAAAATGATACAGTGGTGTTAGCTGAGTGCAGTCTCTAATCTTATAAATCAGGTTTCGGCTGTGCTTCATTTGTGCCAGGGCTGAGCCCCGGCACCTCTAAACTTGCTGCATCAGTTAGGACACGACAGGGCTTAGGCCTTCTTCCCTAGGCTCCAGCAAGTCTAACACTGACGCTGCTTGACGGACCCCCTGAAACCTGCTCCTGGCCCACCCAGGATTGAGAACTCCTGCTGCCCCTGTGGTTGAGAACCAGTGTTCTAGACTAATGAAGACATTTTACCCTCAATTCTCATTTTAATAATAATCCTCTCTGTACCATAGAGCTACTCATATATTATTTACTTGGCAGCCACACAGGAGAAGGTTGGGACAATCCCTAGACTGGTGGATCTTTTAGATAACTTCACTCATGCTCCTCCTCCTTTCTCCCCCGTGCCTGAGTAGCTCAGTAACACAAACGAGCATACAGATTGTAGACGGGGAACTACTTACACTATGGGCCAAAATCAGGCCCAAATGCAATATTTATGTGGAAAAGAGCATACAATAGATGCTGCCAATGTAACACTAAAGTGAGCCAATATTCAGGTCAGCCCAGGAATGGGCACACCGCCCCTCCCCTCCCCCCCCCCCACTGTTCAGATTACTCCTGCCAGAAACACACACAAACCCAACAAAAGAGGGTACACAGGGGATCAAATCCCTGGAAGTAAAAGGCAGGGGCGACCACCCCTTCTCACACCCTGCATTTACACTCTGCAAGGCTCTCTGCAGAGGGCCTGAAGAGTGCAAACTCTGAAGGATTTGGGGGGCAGGACAGGAAAGCTGCACTGCGCCAGGTTGCCTCTTCCTTTCCATTTCTGACATCGAGTTTTTCAAAGTGGTATGGCTTCGAGTTATCGTCTGCTCTTCCTTTTTTATGTAGGTTTTGTTAAATACTTTTAGAATCCCTTATTTTTTTCTCTCAGGGGCCAGCAGGGATGTGGCTTGCAGATTAGTACTAGTATTAGTTCTATTTAACAGGACTTTTTTATCCCATTTAAGTAGAATAAAGAAGCTTCATTTGTTAGCTTAAAAAAAAATCAAGACTTTTATTCTTGATTATTGCTCCCTAGAGAACACAGCTGGAGTTCTATCACCGATCAACTCTGAACTTTTTGTTGTTTGCTATTCAATCTCGGTTGCTTTCATTGTTTTAGAGGCTTTCAGCATTACAGAGACAGAAGATGGGACTCCAACTACAGGATGGGAAAGTCCCACAGCAACAGGGAAATGTTACATAGAAGTCAGCTGCAGCCTTCCTCCCCATGAAGACACACATTTACATTAAATGAAAATTAATGAGTTGCATATGTTAATGATAGTGGTAATCATTCTGCATGGATCATTCTCATCATAATTTGAAACTTACTATTTCTTCTTGTTCCCCCCCCCCCCCACACACACACACACCTTTTTTTTGGACAGATCTTCAATCAATTTCTCCCATTTCATGCCAGAGAAGAGATTTTATTTGGGACCAATATAAAAATCTCCTCTGACTCCTGAGAGTAAACTGCTCTGGGTCACCATCTGGTGAACTGGGAAGCAACCACTGTTGCATTGAAATCAATGGGATGGAACTTGCTTATGCTAGGGATGAATTTACCCCATTGCTTTTCCAATTTTTTTTTTCTAAGAGGTCAGTCAGTCCATTTGCCATTGGGATCAGGATGAATCCCAGCTTTGCAAAGCGCTTTGCTAGTTCAGAAACAGTTAATTCAGTCTTTTTACCTGATTGTTTGTGCCTGACACCTCTGGAGTCTAAAGACTAAACACTGGGGTAGATTTGTCCTGTGAGTACCATCTATTAACCGGTGGCTGGATGTGCTTTTGATGTGTCCATGTTAAGATGGCTGACTCAAGCTGTGACCCTAGACATATGTAGGAAGTTGTCATAATAGGGAACCCAAATAGAAGCCTCCCCAGAACCAGCACAATTACAAGCTGTGCAAAGCCTTTCTTATTTGCATGTCACATCGTTTAGTAGCATACCAGACCCTTTTATTCTCTGCACTGGTCTCTGGAAGTTTCAGAAGTAGTCTTGGAATAGGACTGTGAGTTCCAGGGTGAGCAACCTCTCCATTCACACTCTGCCACTTTTCACCTTAGATTCCCACACCTGTAGTCTGTAAGGTCTTCTGTGTTTCTGGACTTCTTGTCAAAGGAAAGTGGCTCCATGACCGAATCTTGTGTGACTGAAGAATTTCATTGGCATCACCTCACCAGGATGCAGCACAGGATTATCATGGAGGGATTTATTTGGCAGAAATAATGCAAAATGTGTGAAATCCATTCAGACACTAAAGCTTCAACAACAAGATCTAATATCTGCAGGGCTCAGCTATGCCTCCACAGAGACTGAGCCAGGGTGCAGAAGGGGCACTGTCCAACTAGCAGTTCCTCCAAAGATGATAGAGATGTAAAATATCATTGTAATCATTTACATATTTAACTGATTAAAGGAAGAGGGGCTTTGGCTGCTCCAGATGGCCTGAGGCTGCGGTCGGGTTTAACCGATTGGCTAGTGTAGCTGGGGTTGGCCAGATGGCCAATCTAGGGCTTCTGGTGTTGGCGAGCCAGCCATCTTGGGATTGCTGGGCTTGGCAGGCTGACCAACCCAGAGGTTAACGGTTAAGACGGGTTAACCGGTAAGACTAATGTTAACCGGTTAATATTTTACATCCCTAACAGGGGAGCATGCTGGGCAGGTGGCCTTCCTACATCTGCCAAAAAGATGTAGTGCTGTTCTGCTGGGGTTCAGGAGAATGGGTAATAGAAGCATCACACTCAGGTGCCACTCTTTCTGGGGTTGTTAGCACTGCTAGCAACCTTACTCAGCTGCCCTGATTTGCGTCTGCCAAGGTCTGCAGCTAAACTTTGTTTTCCTCTTGCAACGGGTGCACTGAGACAAGAGCAGCCTGCATCCTCTACATTTGCCGGGAGCAGTCACAATTTGACTCATATAGTATGACTGCATTATCCCAAAGCAGTTTGAAAATTATGCACATATAGGAATCACAAAGACACTCAGCGGCAGTGAACAACAGTGAGAGAGAAGAATTTTTTGGCAAAAGACAAACATCTGCTTTTATGAAGTGCCACAGGATCTTTAATGTCCACGTGGTCAGACTCTTGTCTTTTAACTCTAGAAGATCACCCCCAAGTAAACTGCCTGGAATTCAACTTTTCTACTTAAGGTAGAAATTGAGATTGCCAGAATATAAACCTCTCATTCCAGCAAATGCAGGAATTTCATACCGGGTGCTTTTGCCACTTCCCTATTCTCCATTCATGCAGAATAGCTTGTATGATCTAAATGAAAATCGAGTCCAACTCCTCCCCAAAATTAAACAGTTTAGTAAACAAGGCAGAAATAATATACCTTTACACAGGGAAACCTGCCAAACTAGCTGCATCAGAAACAGGATGATTTAGAAATAGCAATAGGCAAATAAGAAACAAGGTACGGATATGAAAACCAGTTTGGAAAAAAATAAGAACTTTCTTCTTCTCTTCCTCAAAACCTTTGTTCTCCCACTTGAAGATAATCTTTTTAGGAGGACCAAATAAGTTTGTCCAATTTTCTTTTAAATTACTCTGCATTTCCATACAGCTCTGCGCAAGCATGGCTTCTCTCTAGAAGTAGGAAGTGCTGAAATGTCACAAAAAAGGCCATTTTTTCCTTTGATATTTCCAGTCCTACCAGAAGCAGGAAGTAGCCATAATCTCACCAGAGAGTCTGTTTTTGAGATTTTCAGTCCAGCTTTTCCAGGCCTGGGAGGATTGGGAATCAGCACCCATACTTGTTGGGAGTTTCTTCCAAATGAACTTCCAAATCCTCTGAGCTTTGTCCATATTAATAATGATGCACTTTGGGGATGTGCTACTTTTCAGCCTTTATCCTCATAAAAAAGAGGAGAATGTAATGGGCCGTTGTCACTTACAAGGTTAAGGCATGTGGCATACCAGCGGGAATCCTTTGGTTTCAATGGTAGTTGCAGGTTCTCAGTGCTTCTGAAAATCAGGCCACTTTTATTTATGAGCCAAACTATGGAGGTAGGACCCTACATTTAGACATTACACATTGTGGATTTAACTTTTTTGTGTCTCAGTTCCCCACATCTATTAAATACAGGGCTGTTGTGAAACTTAATTAATGATTTGTAAAGAATTTAGTAAAAAGTGCTTTAGAAATACAGAGTTCTTATTAATTACTATTTTTCCCTCCCTTATCTCTGAGATTCATCACAGGTTGTTTCTCCTCGTTCCAGTTTTCCCACTCTAATTACTTAAAAGTATTTCTTCCTTTGCAAAGTCAAGGTGGCAGATATTTATTTATTTATTTATTTAGGTTGGACAAAACTGTTCTCATTGCTATATACTAGAAGGTTTTCTGAGCATGTTATTTGATTTAAGTTTCACTCGCTGAAATTTGAGTTGATTAGTGTAACCTAGAAAGAGAAGACACTTTGCTATGTTATGTTGTGTTCCATATGACACTCTCCTGGCACCACCCCATCTCAGAAATATTTTGTACAGATCAGGTTTTCAGTTAGCTTTGTTCTGAGTATTTTGAAAACTCTGCTTTCACTTACTGAACTTGCATACAGTAGGGGTATAAATGGATCAACATTGATACTTTTAAGCTTGGCAAGTAAAAAATAACTTTTGAACTGAAAATCTCTGACAACAACTGCAGTTTGTGATTTGGAGGCAGGGTAGGGGTTAAATTGTGAGATAGCTGAATGTAGAAAATAGCAGTAAAAAATTATTCTTATTATCCACAGTGGATAAGGGCAACTCAGATTTCTCCCTGCAGTTGAACTCAGCATCAACAGAGGGCAGTAAAGGATGAAAAAGTAATCACAACTCAACCGATTCTGTTCGTTGCCTTCAGCACCAATTCACTAATTTTCTTTTAACACACTTTGAAAATGACCCTTTCATCTTGAAAAACAAGGACTCTGCAGTGCTGGCCATATGTGTGACATGCTGCCGCCACTCAAATATCATCCTCCTTCTGCTTCACTCACATTACCAACACAGTTTTAAGTTGTGCTCGGTGTATGTTTGTGTGCTGTCCAAGGAGGAAGGGGGCAGAGGGCCAGGGGAATAAAGGTACAGAATATCTCTGCAATAGTTTATTTAATTATGAGTTCATATCAGTCCATTTCGGACGCAGCACCAAATTCTCTCAGTGAAAACAAATGCACAGGACATTCCCACGTGTAGAAATGCACCCGCCAGTATAAACTACCCTTGTGAATGTTCATCTTCACTGATAGGTAAGAAACAAAGAGCATGAGTCTGGCTGGGAAGAAGGCTGGGGAAGAATTTGTTTGTGGGGCTGGATGAGGGGAATTCCTCTGGAGCATCTGTACTGGAGCAGCCTGTCTCCCCCACCCCCCAGGTTGTGTCTTAATACCCCCCACCCCCTTAGTTTTAATAATCCATCCCTATAGTTGATGCCCCTCTCCAAATGGCCAGAAGGCTCCCTAGAGAGCAATGCGAGGCACTGCCTTCTCCCCTCCCCCTCTCCAGCGGCTGAGCTCATCGACTTTATAGTTAACCTGCCACAGCACTTCTGTTCAAAGCTGAAAACATCCCCATCAGTGATGCTGCCCGATCCACTTGGGTTCCAGCAATAAGTGTTCCCTCCTGCAGATGTATCAGCACAGCATCTCAGTAGCACATTCTCCCAGGAGGTGATGAGACTGGTTGGGACAGTAAATAATTAGCTTTTCTGCCTTTAGCTATAGAAATGATTATGAATTTTTAAGCACTGTGAGTGATTGAAGCCATTTCTGTTTGCTTTCTTCTGGTCACACTGCAGACTTTAGCTCCGAGAAGGAAAATACCCTTAGAGCAGGTTGACATGGTGGTAGAAAAACATAAAGATGCAAAGGGGGCTAAAGTCAGGGGGCACGTCAATGAGCATTCAGAGCTGGGGAGGAAATCAAGATAAAAGGGGACTTCAAAATAGGGAGACCAAATGCCCCGATTTTATAGGGACAGTCCCAATTTTGGGGTCTTTTTCTTATATAGGCTCCTATTACTCCCCACCCCATCCTGATTTTCACACTTGCTGTCTGGTCACCCTACTTCATAATAAAGGAGAATCTTGCTTGTTCAGTCCTGGCTTTGTCTGATTATAGAATCTCAGGGTTACAAGGGACCTCTGGAGGTCATTTAGTCCAACCCCCTGCTTAAAGCAGGACCAATCCCCAACTAAATCATCCCAGCCAGGGCTTTGTCAAGCCTGACCTTAAAAACCTCTAAGGAAGGTGATTCTACCACCTCCCCAGGTAACCCATTCCAATACTGATAATGGATTATTCCCCAAGCAGGTTGATAACATTAGTTCCTGGGAAGTTATTTTTGAGTGGGAGCTCATGGTTTGGCAGAAGTCACTTTTTCTTTAATTATTTTTTTAAAAATGTATCTTGGCTTTTTTAAAATTAAAATATCGGTGAAACGTAATGAACTGACAGCAGCAGAAACTTGTGTTCTCTATTTAGACACAGATCGGCTATGTCTAGGCAGCACCACTTCCCCCCATTTTCCTCTCTATTCTGATCTGGATTGGCCTTCTTTATGCATAAGAGGTCCCCAGGCCCATTCGATTCTTGGCCTCTCTTCTGAGACTGCCAGCAAGGGGCCTAGTGAGTGCCAGCAGCTGTGATATTACTAGCAGCTTTATTACATGGACACCTGTCAGTTAAGAACTGAAATGAGCCCACCAGTGTATTTCACATGGACCACCAAGCAGCCTTCAGCTGGTAATGACTTTCAGTTACTGCTAGCCTGGCCCAAATTCAAAGCAGTGGCTTCTTGACATATTGTGCAGCTGGCAACCTTTCTCTTCTGGCTGTTGACCTTGCTGCAGTAATCCATTCCTTTAGTGGCTCCTAGACTAGACTTGTGTGTTGCTCTTTATTTGGGGCCACCCTTGAAAATTGGTCATAGGCTGCAGTTACTGCAGAATATAGAAGAATGACCAGTCAAGGAGGACTTTCACCTATGCACTGCAACCCACAGTCTGTCTGCCCATTATTCGGGGAGGGCCTGCTTTGAGGTCCTTGAGCCAAGGACCACTGAAGTCAATAGATAATTTCTATTCACATCAATGGGCTTTGGATTAGGGCCCGAATGTATTTCAAGATTCTACATGTACAGCCTCGTGCTTGTCGACTTTTGTCCCAGGTAGTCAGTTGAGATAATCATTAATAACTAAATATTAATTAATAAGGGCTCCATGAAATTTTTTTCCAAGATAACAACAATATGGAAATCAATTTTCCAAACATTCTCTAGTCATCTACTATCTCATTTGACTGTTTAACTCTCACAATTTGCTAGGTGTCTAAGCAGCTTTCTTCAGTCTGAAGAGAAAATGCCTTATACAGAAGGGAGAATGTTAAATGTAGCTAAACCAAACATTTATTTTCCTTTCCTTTGGGATAAGATTCTTTCCCATGAAAACTAAGGTTGTGCCCCTACATGTGCAGCCTGGGGAGAGATGCTTTGATGTGAAAGAGGATCCTGGTAAAGTACCGGATGCAGAAGCCAATGTGAAAACAGGAGGAACTTCCAGAAGCAGGAAAAAGCATTGTCCCAGAGAAGGCTTATTTCATTCCCTCTCAGTCATCATTCAGACTGTCTGGTTAGTTTCCTCCTGCCGGTCACTCTGCTGTGAGGAGAGTCCTGCATTAATCATGGGGCAAAAGTTGATACATTTGATGAGTTTGTCAAAGTGAAAAATATCAGATTTCATGGTGTGACCTAGATACAAAAAATGAAATGAAAACTCTGTGCACTTTGAGCCAAATTCTGCTCTCCGTCACACTACTGCAAACTGGAGCAATCATGTTTATCTCAGTGAAACTATTCTGGGGATTTACACTGGGGTTACTGTGAGCATAATTTGGCCCAATATGTTGTGTGAAAGATACAAAGAAAGGAAAGTGAACATAAACATTTGATACAATGTCAAAAACACAGTTTAAGAAACATCCAATAGCAGCTAATTTGTGGGGACCTCTCCTTCCGTTTTCAAATGTGTGCGTCACAGTACGATCTGCCACTGTCTGAATGCAATCACCAGTAACCACCTCGCTCAGTGGTCTTCAACCTTTCCAGATTACTGTATCCCTTTCAAGAGTCTGATTTGTGTTGTGTACCCCCAAGGTATATCTCACTTAGAAAGTACTTGCATACACAATCAGATATAAAAATAGAAAAGTATCACAGCACACTATTACTGAAAAATTGCTTACTTTCTCATTTTTACCATATAATTATAAAATAAATCATGTGGGATATAATACTGTACTTACATTTCAGTGTATAATATATAGAACAGTATAAACAAGTCATTGTCTGTGTGAAATTTTAGTTTTTACCGTCTTCCCTAGTGCTTTTTATGTAGAGTGTTGTAAAACTAGGCAAATATCTACATGAGTTAATGTACTCAAACCACTGGCCTAACTAACCCTAGTAAGTGAAAAGTAGTGCACTCTCTGTGGACCTGCTCTGGGAATATCCCCACCACTACATCTTCTTCCCCTGTCTGATCAGCACAAGGTAACAGGTTCTTTTCTCACAACTTCTTTCTTATTCTGGGAGGTTTAGTGCTGACAGTTGTGTTAGACCACGGGTGGGCAAACTTTATGGCCTGAGGGCCATATCAGGGTTCCAAAACTGTATGGAGGACCAGGTAGGGAAAGCTGTGTCACCCCAAACAGCTTGGCCCTCGCCCCATATATGCCCCCTCCCACTTACTACCCTCACACTGCCCGCCTCAGAACCTCCCACCCATCCAACCCCCCTGCTCCTTGTCCCCTGACCACCCTCTCCCAGGACCTTACCCCCTATCCAACCCCCCCCAGTCCCCTGACTGCCCTGACCTCTATCCCCACCCACCCCCGGCCCCTGGGACTCCAACACCAATCCAACCTCTCCTTGCACCCTGTAACCATCTGCTCCCTGGGACCTCCTGCCCCTTATTTAACTTTCCCACTCCATGCCCCCTTACCATGCCGCTCAGAGAAGCATGTCTGGCAGCTGTGCTGCCGTGCTGCCCGGCAGGAGCTCACAGTGCTGGCGGCACGGCATGGTAAGGTAGCGGGGGAGGGAGGACAGCAGGGGATGGGTCGGGGCTACCCTCTCTGGCCGGGAACTCAAGGGCTAGGCAGGACGGTCTGCAGACTGTAGTTTGCCCACCTCTGTCATAGACTCAAACAATCCTTGTGCTCAAGGTAGTGCAAAGGATTACTATTCCATGGTGTGCCAGGAGTGGAAGTTTTATGAGCCCTCCACTCTTGGGCATCCATGCATACAGATTCTGGTCAGTCAGGCCCCAAATCTCTTCAGTCACAACAAAGTACTGACCAAGAACATTTCCTTTCACATAATTTGTCTCTTTTCTCAAGTGTTCTTTTGTATGAAAATTCCCCTTACCAATTGTTCTAAGGAAGCTGATATGCGAGGTCAGATATTATTTGTTCCAAAGTATCTGCACAATCTGAGTAAGGATTTCAAGGCTGAGCCCACGAGTAGTCATGCAAAAGTGCATCGTCCTTTTCTATACCCACTGAATTGTGATGACTTGTCAAGGATATAACAAAAGACCTGTCAGCACTTCCACTACAAAGCCCTATTTGTGGAGGTTTAAAGCTATTATAAACTGTGTCCCAGAGTGAAATCTGGCACACAACTTTGCAGTCAGAACATTTTTTTTAATTAAATTGTTTATTAAGATTATGTACTAAAGTTATTTCAGTGATAAGTTGAGGGGGCTTCCTTTTTAAGAGGCCATCAAACCTCTGAGATTAATAGCCCATAATACACTTATCACTGAGTTAGCAGAAAGTATCCTCATGTGGTTATTATTATTCTGAAATGTGCTCACCATCCTCTAACCCTTCTAACTCCACTGCTCTGCCTACTGTTTTCATTGCTCTCTGTGCAAATACCCACAACAGCATTCCATCTGGCTTTAGGAATCCACAGCTCTGGCTAAAACCATTGGGAATCATGGGTGCTTAGCACCTCTTGTGATCAGGCCCTATGGCCAACCTTTTCAGAAGTCTCCACTAATTCTGCCTACCTCCATTTCTGAATACCCAGCTGAGACATCCTAGAAGTCTCAAGATGGGTATCCAGAATTTGAAGTCCCCCACCAATTAAGAGGCCTCCTTTGAAAAGTTGTTTGTAAACTCTCTCTGCCTGAGTTTCCCTCTCTGTAAAATGGGGGCAGTAATATCTTCCTACTTCAAAGGGGTGCTCCGAGGCGTAAATTCTTAATGAAATTGAGATTCCCAGATGGAAGGCATTAGAAAAATAAACATATTCTTACAGTGCCACTCAGGTCTTACTCAGTCCTTATTCTGGTAAGCTTCCCTTGACTTGAGTAAAAGTCAAGTGAAAACACAGTGAGGAATAAAAAATATAGAATTTTGTCTATATTATTCAGTCAATATTATGCATGTTTCCCATTTCTGGGCATAAAAATATACTAATACGGACTAATTTTTAAGGACCCAATTGTGAGCTGTTTACTCACATCCCTGAGGAGTTACTGACACGAGGAGTTCCATCCAAGTTAATAGGACTACTCATGTGAGTACTTGCTCACTAATCAAAGCAATCTGTTCCCATTAATAATACTTTAAAAAGAAGCTGAGAAAGATGAGGCCAGAAGGTAGATTCAGTTTAATAAGCGTTCTTCTTTTACCTGAGTTTTCTGTTCTGTTCTTTTATCTCTTTATCAAGGAAGCTGAATTCTAACATGCCTCAGGGTACAATAAACAACAGAAGGTGACAGAATTGCTGCTCATTACTGCATGACAGGTGAGTCACCCACTAGCTGTTATCTATGTTACTGGGACAGATTACTTGAGGGCTGGATCTGAAAACACCCCAACCCACAAAATGCACCAGTGTAAAAATTTCATGATGTGACATGTTTGTCTCTTTATTTCTATTTGAGTTTCTTTAATAAAATTTACAGTTACAAAAATGTAATGAAGGGCATCTGTGCAGCATGTTTAAAATGACACCCATGCCACATTCCCATTAAGGCTCTGCTAGTATCCCTGGGCAAAAGTCCACAACACTCACTCAGATTGCATGGCCATTGCTCGTGAGTCCCATAGACTAAGATCAGATAACTCACGTTCCACTCTTAATGCTAATATTGAGCCTTCTCTCAATATCCATTGTTTTGAATTAAATACCCTATGGCAGATTGTTTGTGTGGGATGGAAGGATGGTTTCACTGTCAAGTTCATGGGATCCGCATGAGGATGCGACGTGTAGGCTATTCCTGTGAGAAATATCTTAACCGGTAAAGATGACCACACAAACATACTCTACCAAATGCAGAATGCTCTGTTATCATTTCTTTCACACAATGTCTAGATCAGACAGGATACTGCCCAGATACTCAGAAAGAGAGACACAGTGAGTGTAGAAGAATGTTCTAGAGGTCTCCTGAGGCCCTTACTCAAGCAAAAGCCTCATTGACTTCATCTCCTTCAGAGTGTGAATTTTAGCTATTAACTGTGGATTTTAGTAGCTGCAGTAAGTTTGTTGTTATAAAATGAAGTCTGGGATATTTTCTTTTTACATTTTGACTCTGTGAAAACACTTCAAGACAAAGGGTATTTATGAAGCAGAGAGGAGCAGTGGCAGTTGAGGCTCAGAAGAATTGGTGGGATTGTAGATCAGAAGCCACCCTCACACTTACTGGGACATTAACCTGGGGGGAGGGGGGTCACAAGGAAGCATTTTAGAGGGAGCTGGGAAGAAAAAGGGGCTCCCTCCCCCCTTCTCCTTTCAGAATGAAAACCTGGCACACTTCACAGTAAAGGACAATGTGGGAGAGAACTGCATTTATGCCTTCACTGTTCTCTCCTTCTCTCAACCTCTCCCCCTCCAGTCTAGCTGTTAACCTCCCCCCACCACAAACTCGCCACCAATTTGCCCACACCCTCATTCCCGTGTGATTCCAATTACACTTTGCACTCAGCCTGCCAAGCCAAACATCCCCCTCTCACTCAGACCCCACCTCGTGCCTTCTCAGCTCTCCCAAACTAACTCCCCCCACTTGCCCACATGCACACCTATCCCTCCAGACTGAAGTCCCCTCCTTTTCCAACTCAGCCTCTTCACAGCTTAGAATGATCACCTCAACTGAGACATCTCCCTGCCTGGCGACACCCCTGGACTCAGGACACACACACCCTCTCCAGGACACAGCTCTTCCTCCTCACAACTGCCACTCACCACCGCTGGGCTCAAAAGCCCCCCTTCCTCTCCTCTTAGAAACTCCCTGCTCAGTTCCGAACCCACCCCATCACATCTGGTTTAAGCCTCTCCTCCCCCTGGGCACTGTGAGTTCTGTGCTGCATTCCTTATAGGTGCAGCACAGAATCTCACCCCTAGTCTTAGCAACAACTTATATATCAAAATCCTTTTTATGTTTGCCAGACGAATGAAGATATTTAAGAAGTAAAATACCTTGACCCAAAACAAGGAGAGGAGACAAAATATAGAGAGCTCTAAGTAGATTTTAACTCTTACTGGTACGGTACCGACCCCGACCCCCCTCACAAAAAAGTTCCATGATTAGACTTCTGCATGGATGCAAATTTATACCCATGGATACAGATAGTCACAGATAGAAATTAGTATCTGTTGAACTGCAGGGCTCTCATGGGAACCGCAGTGATGAAAGGAGCAGAACGAGGGGCTGCCGCTCCTGGGAGTCAGCACCCCGCTCTGGCAGCTCCTTTGGCACAGCTGGACCACCCCAGCCCTTCCATGCAGCTGTGCTGTACAGCCACGCCGGAGGAGCTGCCGGCCCGGGGTGCTGGTCCCTGGGAGCCGCGGCCCCACATTCTGCTCCTTTCACTGCTGTGCTTCCTGGGAGAGCCCTGTGGTTCAGCAGGTACTGATTTCTCTCCATGGATAGCTGCATCCACGGGTATAAATTTGTATCCACGCAGGGCTCTACAATTCATTCCTGAAAATGTCTTTACGGCACGGTGTACCAGCAATAAATGTCTTAATGGTACGGCATACCTGACCATACTGGCTTTCTTGCACCACTGAGGATATAATAAGCAGAAAGGGACACAGTAGATTCTTTCAGCTATTTATTTACTGGTTTTTCTATTTGTGGGGCTGTATTTACATTTTGGGAACCAAATTCTGCCTTTGGACACAAGCCTGCGACTACTATTACTTGCAGCTGTGTATATGAAGACAGATTTTGTCCTATAGGTTTTGAGTGCATTACCAGTGAAAAATAAACTATTTGGACATTTCTCACTCACCTTTGATTTTAAGGCTTTATAATAGTGAGAATGGAAGTCTCTGCTTTACAGACGTACGTCTCAACTAAACTCATGAGAAAGAAATCAGACTGAGATCTCCACCCTTGTGCTTTCTATTTACTTCTGTTTACTTTATAAAGGTGTGTCCGCGAGATCAAAGAGCTAACTGTTATTGTACAGTAGCTCTCCATTTTAAATACAGAAGCTGCAGGAAATAGAATGGTCCCTTTGTTCATTTGGTTGGATTTTGCAGCTGGAGTCAATGTGAGTCCTGAAACTACTAAGGTTCATGTTATTTTTATTTTATATAAGCAAAAAACTGTTTTGTGAGGGAGTGGTGAGTTAAGTGTCCTAGAGGAAGCGGGGTTTTCAGTTACAGACACACACTGCTCTGAGTGTCCTTCATCAGCTTTCATCTCAGTTACATTCCTGGGTGTGTTAGATTGTGGTCAAATCAGTCCATCATTTTGGATAGCTCAGAATAATGCCAACATTTTGTAAGAAACACTAAAAACATTAAGCAGCAAAGATCTCACTGAACTAAATAGGCAATTCAAGCTCGGAAACTAGGGCTGATCGTTTGCTTGTTGAATAAATGGGGGAAATAAATGATTTCTCCACCTCTGCCCTATTTTTTCTTAATTTTGATACTTCAAAATTTGAAATGTTCTGAAATCTGACATTTCAAAATTCAAAATAACATTGACCAGATCAAAAAAGGGGGGGAAGGGAGAAGTATTTGAGAACATTTTGTCCAAAATTTTCCCATTTATTTCAAATTTCCTTGAAATTTCAAAATTTGAAAAATTGCAACTAGCTTTTGTGGTAGTGAAGCCTGGGGGTGACATCTGCAGCAGGCAGAAGAAAGGGGGAGAAGGAAGATGACCATTTAGAATCCTGACTAGAACGAGAGTAAATTCCAGGGGCACAGAACACAGAGACATTAGATGTTTTGTTTCCAAAGCTCATAGTGGGTTGGGTCTGTTTGAAGAAATTAATTCTGAGTAACATAAGTTACGGAAATCTTGCCATGTGACTTTAATTTAATTTTAGATACTTCCAGTGGGAAAATATTTCTCCCTCTCTCCCTCATTTTGGTTATTTTTTAAACTCAGCATGGTAACATCAAGCTAAAGAGACTAATCACAAAGAGCCAGATCCTCAGCTGATGAAAATCAGCCCAGTTTCATGAAAGTCAATGGAGCTATGTGATTTTACACTGGTGAAGGATCTGGTCCAAGAGAGGGACCTAAGTGTCTCTCCTGGTGCACATTTGACATCAAAGGCTTAATTGTTCTGTGCTCGGTCGTGCAGAGTGCAAAAACAAAGCAAAACAAAACAAAAAACCCCACCCCAAACCAAAACAAACAAAATTGCTCTGTGTGTCAAGGCAAAACTGGAAAGATCCCTGAAAACAGAAGCTGTGCCTATGTTTCTGCCTTCAGATCAGTGAGAATGTTAGCAGGGCACACCACACAGAAGAGGCAGAAAAATATGAAGGTAGTTAATAAAAATTGTGGTATGACTAAATGCAGAGCATGTGCAGTATGTTTATACACTACTTTCCACTGTGCTTGGGGAAAGAGGCATGTAGGAGACCAACTGTAAAGCAGCCCTAGGTGACTGTGTCTAATGCAATTCCATGTGCAGCACAATACAGCTGTGACTGACCCCTTAAGATGCTAGTAATAAAATACATTAGATGTCATATTGGAGACTTAGGACCTGATTTTTGCTATTGATTTAAATTATATCAGGATCAGGCCCTTACACCTGTGTAACAGCTGCTTAAAGGAAGCACATGGGTGCACAATGATGACAAAGACTAAAGTTGTGGTCTGTGGCCTGCACGCCTGATGTTTTACTTCAATAGATATATCAGAATGATTAAATGACAATAGGGTTTTATGGACTATAATTACAAAACCCATCGCCTGCTCTTATCTTCCCTTTCTTTTAGCTTCATAACTCCCTTCCAGCTGAATAGCTTTTGCGGATGATTTTGTTTCCAATGTCAGTTAGGGAACTGCTAGCACATTTCATTGCCAACATGACAAAAACAACCAAAGCTTTCTGTCTTCCTCCTCTACTCCTCAAGAGTAAAGGGCATCGTACAGGCCTATAGAAGAACACAGTCCAAGAAGACTTGCAACTTAGGTAAAGCACACCTACATCTTCTTGAACTCAGCTGATTGACTTCTAGTCTTATTGCTTATTCTTACTCCCAAGCATGCATAACTGCATTCCCATTCCCCACTCATCTACTCTCATACCAACTGGATGCAAGCTCTTGCCGACACCATCTGCTGGCCATCTGATACCTGCCCTTTGGACTCTCTCACTTGAGCCGCTTGCTGTGGTTATGGACAGTCTACCAGTTTGTGGATCTCTCGGAGTCAGAAATAAGGGGCGTTTTTAATCCATTGGTAAAAACAGTCTCTTCCTTATATTCTTTCCATCAAGCCTCTAAGAAACTAAGCCCACTGATTGCTGAGAATACTGAACATTCATGAGGATTTAATGTCATTTCAAGCTTCCATATATAGGAGCAGTCTTTGAAGTATGTTTTCACCCTGTGCATGTCTATTCCAAAGGGGACAATCTGGTTCTATATGCGAAGTGCTGCAAAAAAAACCTGGATTTAGCTCCTGAGCAAGTAGTCAATTATTTTGTGTTGGCTTGCTCTGTGAGTTCTTGCCTCAGACAACTGTCTGAGACAGAAAACTAATACAAGATACCAACCTCAGATTATTATTTTTTCTCTGACCACAAGAACCTTTAGGGCAGTTTTGTTATTAACAGAATATACTTTAAGAGCTTACAGAACAGGTAGGAAAATACAACAGCAATCAGTTTTGTATGTTCTCTTCAGATGGAACCAGCTCACTCCTGTGCCTGCTGAGCTAAGCAAGAATTTGTAGAATCCCACTAGAGAGTGTTTCCTGTCTTACCTGCTGATAGCACAAACCCAAGCATAATTCCAGCATGTGACGGAGTGGGGAAAGATTATACACCAAGAGGGCCAGTTACTGGACCTTTTATTGTACTTATGCCTTTCTTGCACTGCAGAAAAGTGATTTACAACAGGAAAAGCTGTGGAACCAGTTCAGACATTAGCTTAGTAAACATATTTGTAACAAGAATCATAGAAATATAGGACTAGACGGGACCTCAGTAGGTCATGTAGTCCAGAACCCGGCACTGGCGCAGGACTAAGTATTACCTAGACCACCCCTAGACAGTGGTTTGTCTAGCCTGCTCTTAAAAATGGGGGAGATTCCACAATGTCCCTAAGTAATTTGTTCCTGTGCTTAAGTACCCTGACATTTAGGAAGTTTCTCCTTAGGTCTAATCTAAATCTTCCTTGCTGCAATTTAAGCCCATTATTTATTGTCTTGTCCTCAATGGATAAGAACAATTTTTCACCCTCCTCTTTATAACAACCGTTTATGTACTTGAAGTCTGTTATCATGTCCCCTCCTCAGTCTTATGTTCTCCACACTAGATAAACCCAGTTTTTTCAATCTTTCCTTGTACATTATGTTTTCTACACCTTTACATACCTTTGTTGCTCTCCACTGGACTTTTCCAGTCTCTGAACTGGACACAGTAATAAGTAATAACTGATAATTATTAAAACTGGACACAGTAATAAGTAATAACTGATAAGCTGAGGGCTTATCAGTGCTGAGTGGAAGAATTACTTCTCATGCCTTGCTTACAACACTCCTGCTTATACATCCCAGAATTATGTTCACTTTTTTTTTTAAACAGTATTACATTGTTGACTCATATTTAGTTTGTGATCTGCTATACCCTCCAGATTTTTTCCTGCAGTACTCCATCCTACGTAGTCATTTCCCATTTTGTATGTGTGTAACTGATTATTCATTCCAAAGTGTGGTACTTCACATTTGGCCTTATTGAATCTTTTCCTATTTATTTCAGATCATTTCTCCAATTTGTCAAGATAATTTTGAATTCTAATTCTATTCTCCAAAGTGCTTGCAACCCTTCCTGGCTTGTTATCATCTGCAAGCTTTGGACGTGTACTCTCTTTGCCATTATCATAGGCGTGTGCAGCACATTTCATTAGGGTGTGCACCCAGGAAAATTTATTTATTTATTTTTTTAAAGGAGCCACACTCTGCATTGAAAACCACTTTTTTTGAGACATTAGGGTGTGCCTGGGCACACCTGGCACACCCTGTGCACATGCCTATGACCATTATCTAAATAATTTATGATGTTATCAACTAGAACCGGATGCAGCTCCCTATGGGACCCCACTCAATATGCCTGTCCAGCTCGACTGTGAACCATTGTTAACCACTCTCTGGGAATGGTTTTCCAACCAGTTGTGCACCCACCTTCTAGTGGGTTTGTCTAGGCTATATTCCCTAAAGAGCCTTATACTTCTTGTGCTGGGTAAAAAGAAAGCTGTGCATGTTAATAAGGCTGCTGCTGAGAATTTGATGGGAACAAGAGTAACTGATCCACAAAGTAAATGTGGATATTTATGTTATGATTGACTTTTTCTTTTTAAGGGCTAAATCGTGTCCTAACCAGGGACTTTGATAGCAGCATCCTCCATTTCAGTAATTCTCCTAGTCAGATTGGGATGCCACAAGATGGACCTGGTGGGACTCATGGTGGCACAACCTTTAATACTGCTCTGAAAAGGAGTAGTGGTGTCCCAGCTTCTATGTGCTGCTGACAACAGCATAGTAGCTGGGAGATAAGACAACACTTTTGGGCTGTGATAGTGAGGTTTTATTCTAGGGACTTTTTGTGCAGTAGGAATACATCCTTCTATGTTGTTGCTTTGGATTATGAGCATGAGGAAGAGACTTCCTACACCCGCTACACTTCCCCAATGAACTAGTACAGTACAGGACTGAATCTAGCCCTAAATATCCTATTGTTCAGCATTTTGTTTGAGAATTATATGTTTCCTATGGGTATGACAAAAGGAGGTAGCAGGTATTGAACATGCTGTGTAGGAAAACGTGGATTGTACTCTTGGTTCTTGACACTGTAGTAGACTAGAAAAAGCTGTTTCAACCAGGAGGCAGGGCAGAGGACAAGACTTCAGCTCATAAACCATTGAGCTAATGTATAGGAAAACTGCTCCAAACCACTACTTTCATCTGCTAAGACTGACTATCTCATATAGCTAAGTATAGAAGTTGAGGCTGAAGTGCTGGACTTTGCTCCCACAAACAGAGGTGTCCAAATGGCACCGTGCTATGGTCTTTTGATCTCAGTCAAAGGAACAGAGATGGGGGGGGGGGTTATGTTACCACTAATTGAAGTATTTTGAAGCTGTCAACTCAAGATGGCAGAGAGAGAATTTGCTGCCGGGTTCCTTTTTTATTATTGTGATCAATAGCAGCAGCAGTGGTTCATGGCCTTTATTCTTGGGGTGTTTATTGCAATACAGTAAAACCTCCATTTAACGGACTAATTCGGGCGAGGGGGTGTCCGTTAAATGAAAATGTCCGTTATTTAATAATAAAAAAACAAGCTGTCGGAGCAGCAGTCCGACCGCCACAGGGTCGGGCGGCAGCTCCACAGCCCGCCCACTGCCGGGACCCGGGTGGCAGCCAGGAGCCGTCAGCCAGCCCGCCGGGGTCCCGGCTGCTGGGACCCGGGCGGCAGCCGGGATGCGTCAGCCAGCCCGCCCGGGTCTGACCCAGGCGGCAGCCGGGAGCCGTCAGCCAGCCCGCCCGGGTTCCGGCTGATGGGACCCGGCGGCAGCCGGGAGCCGGCAGCCAGCCCACCCAATGCCTGGACCCGGGCGGCAGCGGGGAGCCGGCAGTCAGCCCGCCTGCTGCTGTGACCCGGGCGGCAGCCGGGAGCCGGCAGGCAGCCCGCCTGCTGCCGTGACCCGGGCGGCAGCCGGGAGCCGGCAGGCAGCCCGCCCGCCTGCTGCCGTGACCTGGGCGGCAGCCGGGAGCCGGCAGGCAGCCCGCCCGCCCGCTGCCTGGACTCGGGCGGCAGCGGGGAGCCGGCAGCCAGCCCTCCCGCTTCCTGGACCCGGGCAGCAGCGGGGAGCCGGCAGCCAGCCCGCCTGCTGCTGTGACCCGGGTCGCAGCCGGGAGCCGGCAGCCAGCCCGTGACAAATGGATTTCTGATGCATCAGACTTGCTTAGAAATTTTGTCCGTTGCATCCGAAGTCCGTTAAATCGAGGGTTTACAGTATATATAACAGTATTTCAGAGGTGCTGGAAGATGGATAGCCTTATTGGTTAATTTATGAATTGTTCTAGACAATTTTCCAAGAGCACAGTGCAGAATTTTTTAATAGGAAACGAAAAAAAATAGATTTCACTAATTTTCAATTGTTCCTAATCTTGCAGATCTAGCAAAGAACAAAATTCCCAATGAAATCCAGTCAAAGTTCCCATTGATTTAGCTGATATTTGCACTGGATCAATTCTTTTGTCATTTAGTAGATTAACAATGATGCAGATATCATTTGCAAAACCTAATGGGCAAATTCTTCCATGGTGCAACTCAATGAAAGCCAATGGATTTAAATAAGGGTTGAATTTGATACATCTCCTGATGCTCCTAGGGTGGCAGTATGTGTGTGATCTATATGACAGTGGTGAATTATCGTGGCAACAGCAGTGAAAACGAAACTACAGAATAAAAAAAGTACAGAGAAAAAAGTATCACATAGTCCTTCAAAGAACAGGGAAAAGAGAAAGGAGCAGAAATTAGGAACCACTGAAGAAACAGCATCTGAGCAGCTGCTGAGCTGAAGAAGTTGGAGATGGTGAGTCATGCTGTAGTCAAATCACCTGAGGCACATTGGGGTGCCCCCTCCAGACAGGTAACCAAGGAAGTTCCCTTTTCCACCTACAGAGCATGCAGGGGACTCGTACCACATATAGTCCACATAGTCCAGCAAGAAGCTTATGCAGGAGAGACTGATAGTCTGGAGGTAGAGCTGAAAGTTTGCTTGACTCTACTCCAGTCTGCCTGTATGATGATCTGTGAGAAGGTAAAGGACCCTGAGCTAGGTGAAGAAATCACCTTGATTCAGTGGGGATGGCGGGGAGGCAAGGGTGGTCAAACTGAGGTTATGCCACAGAGCCCAGGCTAAGGGGAAGAATGTTCATGATGCAAACTGCTGTCATTTGAAATGAGGAAAGGTATTGGCTGTTGGTCAAGCACCCTAGGCACAACCACTTCAGATATGTGATAGATATTGCAACTGGATGCAGTATCTTTGGGAAAACCTAGGATATTAAATTTATGAATGGTTAAGTATCATTGTGGGCCAGGGGTGGTATGTAACTTGGGGGAAGGAGGGAAGGCTTGCCACAGCTCAGGGTGATTGAGGTGAATTGTGTGGGTTATAAACACCACCAAAGAGGTACCATCCTCTGGGGAAGCTTGCGTGTACTGGTTCAAAATGGGTTTTTCCAGGCCACACCAGACAAAGAAAGAGCTCTTGACATAAAGAGCTCTGGGTTTTAACTGACTCGGGCTATTGTTCCCAGTAAAGCTGATGGGCAGTATTTTCTGCAAAGGAGACCCTTAACCTTGCAGAAGGGTTGGAAAGACATTAGCCTACTAGGACTCACAAGATTTGATTTTGATCAAAATTTTCAAATTTTTTCATTAAAAAACTGAAAACATTTTTCTGAAGATTTAAATATATTTTTTCATTTCTTTTGAAATTATACACAGAAAATACATACCATTTTCTGACCAGTCTAATGGATAGATAAGGAGCTGGCTCTGTGGCAGGCGGGGAGGGTATGCTATAGAGAGACACACACTTTTAAGAATTTCCACTTCTAAGGTTGATTGCTTAATGCATTAGTAATTCCCACAGACTACCAAAGTGTAAGCGAATTGAGAAAGACGTACAGGTCCCCAGTGTGGTGAGAGCAGGTGTTAAATTTTACATTACATACTTCAAGACCCACATTGCTTGTGTATGTGTTGTTGTGGAAGATAATTTCTTCTTTTCCCCCACACCCTTCCAATGCTGTTGAAGGTCCACCAACACTTGAAAGCAGTCTTGCTTGATTTACTGAGACTTAAAAACCTTTTGGTCACATTTGTCACTTCAGGAGGAAAAAAAGTTGTAGCAGCTGTGTAAAGAAAGGCATTTTAGAGAAAGGAAAAATGGGCTTTCATATGGCATGAAACCATCTGCATTTGTTTAAGAATGAGTCAGAGCAAAAGTGCCACAATTTTCATATTATATTATAGAAGATGAAGATTTCTATGTTCTCCAGTTGATGTTTATAAGAGACTTTTCAGTGAGTGAGAAAATGTCTATACAAAGGATGAGTGAAACTGACCAAACACAAAATGCTGCAAAATGCACAGAATAGACAAACTGAAAAACATTTTTCCCACTAATTTCCTTCAATTACAATAATTTTAGGTGTTACTTACAACTATAGTAGGTACAAGTTTTTTGGAGAGAAATGTGGTTTTTCAAGTAATCTGTTTCCCTTTAAGATTCAGTATTCTCATGCCTGTGGAATTCAAGAGGATGTTTACGTACTTATTTCAGATATTCAGCAGAAAGAATTAGAAACTATAATATTCTAATAATGATCATCAATAGAGTCTGTCCTTATATAATGGGGCAGAATTTTAAAGTAAAATTGAGTTTTGACTGCAAAATTATTACAAAGTACATCTGCAATGTATTTTTGTGAGATTGAGTTTATTTTTTAAAGTTTAAGTTAATTGCCTATTTGAGTGCCAGGTAACATGCATTTGAATTTTTCATTAACACGTGCGAACATGTTGGTGATTTCTTAAAATTAATTAGACAATGACTTCAAAATGCTGGTTATAAATAATCCTGTCCACATCTGCAACTTCCAGGAAATATAGAGGTCTGTCTCTTTATGTAAATAATTTCTGTATACTGCCGGCAGAGAAATATTCATGGTGATGCAGTCCTGGAGTCTTATTGTTTCACCTTCTAAGTGATGTAGCCTCAGAACTGTGAAATAATCACCAAGAACCACACTGTCTGTCAGCCAATGTCTTGGCAAGCAAAGGGAAGCACTGCCAAATGGGATACCTAGACTCACAAGCAATCAGAGGATTTCAGCTCCCAAGGCCATGTAAGCTAGAAGTGTCTCAGGCCAAATGCTCCAAGCCTCTTAGGGCAGGAGGGTGAAAAATGGAGGATGTATAGTTTGCCTCCTTCTTTATTAGCACCCTCAACTTATACACCGGTGTGAGGTCACCTTTGAGGAAGCTGCAAAAGACAGCAGGGTGAGTGCCATGAAGGAGGCTCTGAAGGAAGGAAGACATTTGGTGGACAATTAGGTGTTTAGCTGAGTTTGCTGTCCAGCTGTGGAGCCAGGCAGGAATCGAGTTTGTAACAGCCTGATGTAGCTTCTTACTAGAGAGCTCTGTGAAGACACTTCTTGAAAGTTCTCATAAAACAGATTTCAAAATTTGTTTTTCTTCCATCTTGGAACAAAACCAAAACTTTTTCAAACATTTTTGTGAAACAGAATTTAGTCAGAATGTCTGTTTTCAGATCAAAAACCGGAGTTTCCAATCTGGGCTCTTTCTCTCTCTCTTTAGAAGTGACCAGGGAGTCCTAAAACTTGAAAAACCTTCTGGACAAAAATGTAGTTGAAACAGATCTCTCTGTGAAACGTTTTTTGTCTTTGATGCAACTGCAGATTTTTATGAAATTTCAATTAGTCATAAATGTTCCAACGAGCTCTACTTCTGAACACCAGTCGACTCTGGATGAGTAATGATGGTTGCTCTGACTATGGGTCAATGGTGACCCAAATTAAAGGAGTAAAGACCACATCTGAATGAACCTGTAGGCCATGGCCAGGTTATGTGAGAGACAGCCCAAAGATGTTTGGAGGGAGTAAGAAAAGAAATCAGTGATGCGTACTGAAGAAAACACACTATAAAAAGTGGACAAGGAGCTGGAAACATAGTACAATCTATTTCCATGTGGCCCACTTCCCCTCCCTTGGCCTCCTTACTGAAGACCAAGCATGTTATATGAATGATAACATCGGTAGATCACTGTAGACACAGCGAAGAGTTAGGCCCTCTTAGTCAGGCTCTGCACCCACAATTATTTTTAAAATACATCTGTGTGGGAATAAGGGAAGGGACCAGAAGTTTCAATAGAGGAGTGATTAGGTAGCCGAGTGAGCCTCTCTCTTCCACTCATTTGCTGACCACCACAAACTGGAGAACATTTAAAATTCTTTCCTGGTGGGAATTCTGCTGCCAATTTATATCCTAACCCTAAATAAAATACCATATTAATTGAAAAGAAAACATTACATTTAATCTGGCAACCACTGAATTAGTCTTGTGCTAGGCAGAAGTTAATCAGAAGAAATACTGTGTATCAAAATCCATGCTCTTGGAAATACACACACAAATTCCACTGATTCATTGGGTGTGGTTAGGGGATCTGAGAATTCCCAGCAATCTGCAGATGTCCAATTTAGAGAATTCTATTCTCCATTGATAGATTTGTGTAATATTGGCTTTATGGGAAAAGAAACTACACCACATAGCCATCATTAGGATAAAAAAATTATATCTCCTAAAGGAAAAAACAAATAAAGCTTTAGAGATACTAGCATTCCTCTAATGTATGTTCTGTTAACTGGCCATTTGAAATTCGGAGTGTTATATAAATTAGATTGGCTGTAAAAATTAGAGGAGAACTTCAAATTGATTTTGCAGGTCCACACACAAAATCGCTAATTTACACCAGCAGATCCTCAGCTGGTGTAAATTGTCATTGCTTCATTGACTGCAGTGGGGATATGGCAGTTTACACCAGCTGAGGATCTGTCATCAGTGCTTTGGATACTGTTCACAATCAGAACTGAATCTGCTGCTAATACTCTTAACTATTTTGCTCTCTCTGGATTTTCTTGTAAAGGTGAAGCAAGAGTTGCCCACAGGCAGAGTCAAGCGACCCCAGGCGGTGCTGTTCCATGTGGCTCTCTTAGGTTCTATTTCCATTTGACAAGTGCTTCTGGCATTGTGAAAGTAACATGGGAAATCCCTGTACTGAGATAATCTAGGATTAGAGATAAGTGGTTCTGCAAATACCTGAGGCTGATGAAGGAAATTTGGATTAGGACTACAAACCAAAACATTTTTGAAGCCCTACTTCTGTACAAATGGAGACATGCATACGAGTATATCATAATTACCTCTGATATCTGTTGAATATTTTGGTCTTTATATCCATGTGCACAACTCTACAGATATTAATAATTATAGTGAGCATAGAGATGAAGAAGAGCCTGAAGTGTAGAGGTAGTTAACTGATATAATCTTGTTTGAGAGCCCAGTGACTGAAAAAAAATGAGAAGAAATCATTTAATCATTATGTATTAACAAATACTTAGATCCGTAGTTAGAAATTGAACCTCCTCCAGACTGAGGGGAGGCCCAAAAAAGGCAAAATTAGCCCTCACAATTGCTGGTCCCCAAAACACTGTCAAAGTCAGATCTGGAGGCAGAGTATTTCCCAGTACACAGTTTGTCAGGTAACCAGGAAAGAATTTTAAATGTTCTCCAGTTTGTGGTGGTCAGCAGATGAGTGGAAGAAAGAGGCTCACTCGATACTTAATCACTCCTCTGTTGAAACTTCTGGCCCCTTCCCTCATTCCCACATGGATGTACAGTAAACCCTCGATTTTGCAGACCTTGATTTAACGGACTTCGGATTTAATGGACAAAATTTCCGGTCCGTATGTCATATGTGAAAATTAACACGCTGTTAATTTTAAAATGCTTTTAACCAAGATTTGCTTATAATTAAATTAACAGGTTATTTTTTGTTATTAATTCACTGTTACAGTAGACTCCCGATTATCCGGGCACGGGTTAACCGGGCTGAGGATTAACCGGGATGTCTAAACCGGGATGTCTAAATCAGCTGGTAGGGGAAGCCCCAAAGCGGCGGTGGGCTCAGCCTTAGCCTGCCGCTTCTTTGGGGCTTCTCCCACTGGCCCCTTACGAGCTGGGGTCTCAGCCTGCTTCCAGCCTGGGTGTAGGAAACCCAGACTGGCAGCGGGCTGAGACCCCGGATGGCAGGAGCCTGGGGGGAAAGCCCAAAGCGGCACCAGGCTGAGTGCTGAGCCCGCCCCGGCTTTGGGCTCTCTCCCCAGGCTCCTGCCACCTGCCCCACTCAGCTCCTGCTGACAGCTGGGTTGAGAGCTCAGCCGCTGCCACTTCTCAGATCTCTGCGGCTTTAGACTTTCCCCGCAGGCTCCTGTCAGCGGGGGGATGGCGGGGGGGGGGGGGGACTCTCAGCTCCCGCTGCCAGCCTGGGCTTCCTACACCCAGGCTGGCAGCGGGAGCTGACTGGGGCAGGCAACAGGACCCTGGCTGGCAGGAGACTGGGGAGAGAGCCCAAAGCGGTGGCGGGCTGAGCACGTCAGCCTGCCACCGCTTCGGGGTTTCCCCCGGTGGATCCTTGCCAGCTGGGGTCTCAACTTGCTGCCAGCCTGGGTGTAGGAAGCCCAGGCTGGCAGCGGGCTAAGACCCTGGCTGGCAGGATCCTGGGGGGAAAGCCCAAAGCGGCGGCAGGTTGAGCGCTCAGCTGGCTGCCGCTTTAGAGTTTCCCCGCAGGCACCTGCTAGCCGGGGTCTGAGCTCCCGCTGCCAGCCTGGGTTCCCTACACCCAGGCTGGCAGCGGGAGCTGACTGGGTCAGGCGGCAGGAGCCTGGGGAGAGAGGCCAAAGAGGCGGCGGACTGAGCACTCAACCTGCCGCCGCTTTGGGATTCCCCCCAGGCTCCTGCCAGCCGGGGTCTCAGCCCGCTGCCAGCCTGGGCTTCCTACACCCAGGCTAGCAGGGGAGCTGACTGGGGCAGGTGGTGGGACCACCACCATTCCCCCCCACCCCCAGGGCGGCTGGCGAACACAACACCCCGCCCCAGTAGATGCGTGATTATCCGGGATTTTATTAACCGGGATTAAGGTTTTCCCAATCATCCCAGATAATTGAGAGTCTACTGTATAGAAAACTTTTCTGTGAAATTAAACTTTTCTTACATACTTAATTTTAATTACACAGACGTGTCTACATAAATAAAAACAGGTAAACTAACTAATTTGTCAATTTTTAACATACGCATTCGGAAAACCTACTTTATTATAGAACGGACTTTTGGCTTTAACGGACACCCCCTTGCCCGAATTAGTGCGTTATATCAAGGTTTTACTGTATTTTAAAAATAATTGTGGGTGCAGAACCTAAGAGGGCCTAATTCTTTGCTGTCTCTACAGTGATCTATAGCTGTTATCATTTGCATAATGTGTGTGGTCCTCAGTAAGGAGGCCCCAGGGATGGGAAGTGGGCCACATGGAAATTAGAGATAAAGGAAAAGCCTCAACCACTTCCAAACCCATCAGATAAACAGAGGTGAGAAGCCCTAAGGCTACACCTGCTTCCCTGCTTGGGGCCTGATCCAATGCCCATTGCAGCCAATGGGAGGATTCCCACTGGTTTCAGTGGGGTTTGGATCAGGCTCTTGATGGAAAGACGAGAGAACCTCATGCCCCTATTCTCTGCTAAGGAAGAGGAAGGGAGATGTTCCCTGAAGACACCAGACTCAGACCTGCCATTCTCCCCTGATGATGAAAGACGTGAGGCAAAGAGGGAAGCAGGTCACTGCACCTCCCCACAAGAAGACAACTGCAGGGCAGAGGACTTACTTGACAATGAAGGCTCATGGGGCTTTCATAGATTGGGATAAACATCCAAATTCCTGGAGGCTTATTTGAATCTCAAACCCTCTGAGGGCCTGATAAACAAGACAAACATATTGGAAATAACCTATAACTCTGCTGGATGCACAAACACTGCTGGCTGATCTAGAGAGCTGAGCTACCCACAGAATATATCTGGGAATGTTGGCAATGAGGCTGTATCCAGTTCAGATACTCTTTGGTTTATTTTACACTGAGGCCCACTTAAAAGAAAAGCTGTTGAAAGAACCAACTTGTTTAAGGAACTGATTTCCTTTTCTCTAAAAGATATAAGGAAAATACAGTGAAATCTTTGAAAAATAAAACACCTTATGAAAGTATAAACCAATTAATACTAGCCCAGAAAGGTGAAAGGCTAATGGGAGATTTTTGTAAAAATAACTAGTGCCATTTATCCAAGGTTCTAGGTGTCCCTGACATAAATTACAAAGATTCAAAAATAACTTTAAATAGCCAACAGAACGCAAAACTTCCCTCCCCTCACATCAAAGCCCATCCTCCACAGCAGCCCACCTAAATAGGTGCACCTGCAGTGTGCCTTGAAGACCAACAAATCAGGACTATTTCAAACTGGGGGAAACAGAATTTCAGGCTGAGTCCCCCTCATGGAGAACTTTCTACCTAGTCCCCTCCTTTTTAATTTGAGGTTAATTTCACACACTAAACATATTAAAGACTGGCTAACTGATAGGCCTCAAAATGTAATTGTAAACAGGAAATCATCATCAAGTGGGTGTGTTTCCAATGGAGTCCAGCAGCGACTGGTGCTTGGCCCTATGCTATTTATAATTTTTAATCAATGACCTGGAAGAAAACAAAATCATCACAGATAAAGTTTGCAGATGACACAAAAACTGGGGGTTGGAGGGTAGAAGATAATGAAGAAAACAGTTCACTGATACAAAGAAATCTGGATCATGTGGCAAACTGCGCACAAGAAAATAATATGCTTTTTAATGTGGCTATATGTAAATGTATATATCCATGAACAAAGAACACAGGGCATACTTACAGAATGGGGGACTGTATCCTGGGAAGCAATGACTGAAAAAGATTTGGGAGTTGAGGTGGATAATCGGTTGACTCCCAATATGATGCTGTGGTCAAAAAAGCTAATGTGATCTTGGAATGCATAAACTCGAGTGGTAGTGGAGGAGTTACTTTTCCTCTGTATTTGGGATTGGTAGACTACTGCTGTAATTTAGTGTCCAGTTCTGGTGCCCAGAACTGGAAAGGATTCAAAGAAGTGTCGTGAGAATGATTAAACGAGGAGAAAACACGCCTTATTGAGATAACCTCTTTCTTTGAGGCTATCTGTGGATACTGTACAATCCTCCCAACTGCCTTTTGGGATTGGTGAAATTTGATAGATTATGCAATTCTTTTGTTTTTCGCATTGTCTAAAACAAGATGGATGGGTGAGGGAAGTTCAAAATTAGCATGATTTTGTGCTGGAGCACCTTATTGAATCAATGTGCCACGTTCAGGTCTAACACAGTTTAGGTAATACTAATAATCAAAGACCTTTATCATCTGATGGCTGTTTGGCAGCCTAGGAGAAATGAACTTAGGGTCTCATTCCAGTTCCCAGATGTCCACATCTCATTGCATCTGGCACTAAAGAGTACCCTTGTTGGCAGCTCATCAGAATAGGTCAAGAATTGAAAGTACCATGAACAGTAACACTCCTTCTACTAGCTCAGGGTTAAGGCACATTTGTGGGATATAGAGGAAAAGCTTTCATCAATACTGCTCATGTTCTGCCCTTTGGTCTGACCCAGTACGGCCATTCTATGTGGCTAAACAGCGAGCTTCAGTTTCCAGTGCTATCAACTCAAACCAAAGACTTAAATTCACTGTAACCTTTAAAAAAAAAATCTTACCCGGATGTTTTGTTCTTTAGGCGATGTGTGGTAGAGAAATAACAATAGGTAACAAAGTCCTGTGGCACCTTAAAGACTAACTATAAAGTTTTGAAGCATAAGCTTTCGTGGGCTAATACCCACCTCTCTGATTCTTAATATTATTTATGTGACTTCTTGAGGGGGTTTCCTTTCTACAAAGCAGGAATCATATCCTGAGGGCCTCTAAGTTTATTTAACCCAGGATACAGTTATTACCAAATTAACAGGAAGCACCCTCAAATTACCGACAGACTGACATGATCCATTGACATGCTCCCATTGAGATAGGACTTTGAAATTCGGTACACTCGATTATGGACTGCCTGTCATAGGGTACGAGGGAAAGGCCATTCCTATCATTACACGTCAAAAGGACCCCTTTCAAACAAGGCTGATATTTTAATTCTTTTCTTTGAGACCAAAATCACCCATGCCTGAGCATTTCAAATATCATTGTGAATATTTTGTACACATCTAGTGATGGATCAGTAACTGTACAGCATCCCTGCACCATGATTACCAAGACTATTTCATTTCAGTGTCACCGGGTGTCCCCAAAAAATTCTTTCTTAAATTAATTTTTAATTTCTAATAGCCACGTAGGCACCAATCCTCAGCTATGGCTAAGGAGCACACAGCATAGCTCTGCATGCAGAGGGATAGCATTTGTGCACCCATAAGTCTTTGCCCACTCCATGCAAGGATAGTCCTCCAGCATCACTCAGACAAGTCAGCAGGTGTGATGTTTAGCAGCTGCACTGCACCAGAGGATCTGACCTGTTATCTTCACAGAATGTCAGCTCCCCTGGTGGTTCTAGAATACAAGCCAGCTGCTCCTCCAAAAATCTCACCTACTCCAGTGGAGGTCAGTAGAGTTAAAGAAGTGTCCCTGTTCTATTCCCCATCATTGGCAGGCACAGTCTGTGCGAGGTGTGACTTTGCAATAACATATTTTATTGCACCTTCCGTCAAAGGACCTCAAAGTACTTTGCAGAAGTTATTTAAGGTTCATAACACCTTTAGGAAGCAGAGAAGTATCATTGTATCCATTGTACAAATGGCTAAACTGAAGTGTAGAGAGGTTAAGTGACTTGGCCAAGGTCAAACAATAAATTGGTGCAGGTGGCAGAATAGCATCCAAGCATCATGAAACCTAGTTTCCATGCTCTAACCACTTGACATCACTCCCTCAGGAATTAGAAATTGTGAATAATATATATGGGGAGGGACAGAGTCATAGTGTATATGCCAGGTACTAAGCAATTTTAAAATGGTCTTGTTTTGCTGTAGCTGGAGTTTAGAGTTGCTATATTAGCATCTACCGCTAGATGGTGCTGAATAATTAGAGAGCCCTAAGGTGGATAGTAAGCAGATGGTGAGGCAGTATATAATAGGAATAATACCTATTTCCCTCCCTTCCTTTCACCTCCTCCCATTTTCCCAGGTTGGCTGATGTTCTAAAAGTGTTTCTTCTGGAATGTCTAATGATAACAGAATCCCTTTTATATTTAAGACCAAGGTGGGTAAACATCATTAATGAACTCATCCTTTCATCTAAGAAGGGAACAGCCTCATAGCTTGAAATATATAAGCTGGCAAGCTTTTTGTCCATCTTTTCAATAATAAAGTAGCTTTTGAAATACATGGATTACGTGTTTGTTTGTTTTTTAATTTAAAGCATGCATTGGACTCGCCCTTTAACAACACAATGGACAGCTCAGAATCACCAGCACCCATAAGTCAGTGCTGGGCATGTACTAACCGGAATATTTATAGATCCAAAAAAGGGTGTCAATGTAAGAGTGAGAAATCACGCTCTCTCTCGCTCACACACACAAATAGTCCCTTGTAAAAAATAAATAAAATAAATAAGCCTATGTCAAGATGAAATCAAGTTTCCTTTTCAATTAAGATCTTTATGTTTAATTCTGTCAGAGTCCTCTTGGCAGCCTGAAATGTATCCTGTTTAAACAGGAGATTTCATTCAATCACACTTTTAAAAAAAATACCCTATCCCCTCATTTCAGTCCTAAGCAAAATAGATGGATAGATAGATAGATAGATAGATAGATAGATAGATAGATAGATAGATAGATAGATAGACAGACAGACAGACAGACAGACATCAGAACTAAAGTCATCTTTGTTTCAACCTCTCCTGTCTATTAGCTAGGGGGGAAAGCTGATGACTGGGCAATCCCGACATACTCACAGAAGAATGCCTGCCTGGATGATCTACAGTGGGAGACAACAGTCTGCCTTATACATTTTACAAATGCTAGATAATTGTGTTATATAAAATTACTGGAATAACTATGTCCAGAAGAAAATATTGTGCATGTTTTTTTAAAACATATTATTGCTATTTTCACAACCACTGATTCGTGTCATTTTTTGACTCTGAGCCCAAACCCATTGGAAAAGTGCTTCCATGTATGAATGCAAGGAAAGCTAGAATTAAAGTCCTCTTACAGCTCATAGACTCACAGGCTAAGGTCAGAAGGGACCATTATGATCATCTAGTGATGACCTCCCACATAACGCAAGCCACAGAATCTCAGCCACCTGTTCCATTCCTGATGGAAGAGGTGGATGGAGGAAGCACATTGTTCAATTTAGTTGGACTCTGGAAAGACTTAACCAAATGTTATCCCAAATAACAATCCACGGTAATGACAGCATTACGACAGCTGAATAAGGTATTTCCACTCTATATTGAAGATTCTTTGATTTCCTCTAGTTTGTACTCTCAGCCTTTCTTTCCTGTCTTCTCTTAAAATGGGCAACTGCTACAGCTGCTTCTTTAAAAATAAATAAACAAACAAACTCCATCCAGGAAGAAAGGAACTTGATCCAGGGTGTGTTTTTGTGGGTCACAAAAAGAGGCATGTGGGAAGGAGACTCTGGGGGGTGATAGTGGAAGAGTAGGGGTGTGTGAGAGAGAATGTGTGTGGTAGTGTGAGAAGAGACTAGAGAGTGAATGTATGGAGTCAAAAGATATGGAGTGAGTGTGAGGTGGAGTACGTGTAAGACGGGGTAAATATCTGTAAGGGGGCAAGGGTGTACTGTTTGTGAAAGAGGTGGGGTGAGTGTGAGAAGTGTGTGCAAGGGAATAAGCATGAGACACGTGTGTGTGTACTGGGAATATGTCATCCAAAATGTCTCATTGTTGAGACTGCTGAGAAATAAAGCACATTTTTACTGTAATTAATGATTTTTAAAACAATCACCAGAAGCAAGATAGGAAAAACAGACAGTTCTCAGTGGAGTTGGTAATGAATAACAAAACTGCTCTAGTGCATTGTCCAGAATGGCACACTGTATAATCACATAGCCAGTGCCAGGGCTTAATGTTACAGTCCATGGTGGTGTTTCCTCTGTGAGCAGACACTGTACGATCCATGACTGACCACAGCGATTAGCCCAGCACAGAATCTGCTGGTCAATCTATGCGCCAGAGGGAAGGATCATGCCTGGTATGGGTTACCACTCCAGTGACCACAGCAAACATTGTAGGAAAGAATGGTTCAGGACTGTTACATATTGCTTACAGCTGTTAGACTTGGTTCACTTGGGCAATTTGAATCACAGCTGTCTTATGCAGAGTGCTTCGCTGAGAAAATCTGTAGCAGTGCATCAGTCAAGCAAATAGAACTGTGCAAGAGAACTAAACCCCGGGGAGCAGAGGAAAGCAGAATAAGAAGATGGGATAAAGAAGAAATATAAGAAGATATGTATAAAGCCCCAGAGCCAAATTCATCCTTGTTGTAACTTCACCGTACCAACAGTCACAACTGTTACCAAAGGGATGAATTTGGCCCATTGTTCTTATCTACTCATATGGAATCGGAAGATGGTCTAGCAGACAGGACATTGGTTTGGGATTCAAGAGACCTGAGTTCATTTCTCTCTCACAGGGAGTCTGACTATGGGCAAGTCATTCAGTCTATCGTGTGCCTCAGGTTCCTTTCTGTAAAATGGAAGTTAATACTTCCTTGCTTCACAAAGGTGTTCTGAGGATAAAATCCATGTATGACTGTGAGGTGCATGGACACTACAGGGAGGACAGACAGCATTTTTAACACACCTAGCATGGTACTACCTAAATGTCAAGCTCCTATAACTACTGAAGAGGCATGTCAGAGTTTGGCAGATCTGTGTTGTTCACAATTAGTGCCTATGTGGAGTAGGAGAGAAAAAGAAACCACATGGGAGCTTTCTGCACCACAGCTGACGTGCCTTTGAAACAGTGAAGCATTATTCTGCAAACATTTTCTATTGAATTATGCCCCCAGACAATACTTAACCTCTAAACTCACTCTGACAGCTTAAGAACTGCAAACATTCGGGTGTTGCCATTCACATCATGGCTGTACATGGAAACTTTGTGGATCCCCCAGTTCCGGGCAGTGTTGCTTAGCACTGCTTGCTGGAAAGAAATTAAAACTAGTAAAGGCCCCAGCAGGGTGGCATCCATCACAGAACTTTTCATGCTGCCAAGTGGCAGAGGCCCTACTTAAACCATTGATCCTGGGACCTGGGGGCACCCTTGCCAGCACAGATCTTGTGGGTTATTCAGTGTCTATCACATGTGTTACATGCTCCCCATGCAGACTAATTCATATCCAAAGGATACGGATGGTAAACTCCAAGGAGATGCCACATATACAATGTGGGGATTCAGAATGTATGAAAGGTTAAATGCAGAATCCTATTAGATTATTACAAAGAGATGAAGGACATGCCCTTGGAGAGAGAATTACCCTTAGATCTGACCTGTGACCTTGATGTACAATAGAGTAACCATGTCTTCAAAACAAGTGTTGCTATTTTCTTTCATCCCTGTATACTCCCCTCCCTGTCATCTGCTATTTAGTATGTTTATCCAGTTGTGGCACTGGTATTTTCTCCAGTCTCTCCCTCGCACATAGTGTAAGTTTTTACCTTGTTCCCCCTCCTGTCATATTCTTTATTGCTTTTCCACAGCTATAGCCTTCTTCCTACCCTCTAACACCAAGTCAACTTTTAGTTCTTGTTTCACTCCTTCTGTCTGTGTCTTTTGTCATCATCCTGCTATTTCTGGTTTTTTGTTTCCTCTTTTTCTCTGTCTCCCTCTTTTCCCATCCAGATCTCTTATCCCCTTATTCCATCTTTTAGGTCAATACTCCATCCTCATCTCAGGTCCTTGCTTAGCATCAAGACTTCTATGTACTATTCTTTCACTTCTTTTCACATCTCCTGTTCTCTTCTCTAACCCAATTCCTCCCCACCAACTCTCTTATGCTCCCCTTTCTCTCCACAACTCCCCCCCCCCCACCACCACCACTTTGCTGGCCATAGGACTCAAAATATGCTTCCTGCTGAGCTGAGAACTCACTTCTGCTTCAGCTCTCCTCTTTGCACCTCTCCATTGTTGCCAAGAGTGGAGATGGCTTTCATTCCCTTGTTGATCAACTCAGAAGCAGATGGGGCAGGGGGTGAGCAGTGACATTGTATGAAACACACACAGTTTCACACAAGATCAGACTGACCAAATACAGTGTTGCCAACTGGAATTTTAATAAATCAGTCTCATGGTGGGTTGTTTTTTAAAGTCCCAGCTCCTGGAAGCTAGTTATTTTGTGAGATTTGAGGCTTTCACTTAAAAAGACATTTCTAGCCCTCACGGTTGCAAAGGAAACTTGAGAATGTGAATCCTAAAGCCTCAAATACCAGAAGACAGCTCAAAGTAGATTATTTTTTAAATTGCATTATTTTAAAGCCAATCTCATGATTACGTTGAGGCCTGGTTCATGACTTTTGAATGCTTGAGGTTGGCTACACTGCAGATGTCCCAAGATTTTAATCAAAAAGACAAAATAATTGTTTCAGTAAAACGGACCAGTACACCAAAAGAGTCCCTTCAAATCAGAACAGTATCAGTATATCCTGATGCCTGCTTATTATACCTTGATGCCTCAAAAATTGGCTTCTCTTAATATATCCTTTCCTTGGTGAATATTACCACTATTAAGGATGTAAGTCACATGGCTCAAGAAGTATTTCCTTTTCCATCCTGACCGGAGAGATACATTTTAAGTCCATGAAGAAGCAGTCACATGGTCTGTCAGACTTTCCAGTAGACTTTTTCATGGGTGTTCAAGCCCATGAAAATTCCCATACAGGATCTCCCAGGCTTGCCTCTAAGGGCAAGATAGCTTCTTAAAGAGACACTGACTCCTTATAGTTGCAAACATATGCTAAATGTAGTTAAGCACATGGAATTAATTTTGTAAATAAACATATTTTGTAAATAAACAACTATGAGGATTCTGAATAATCCAAAACATAAAGAGACAAAACACTAATGTTCCAAACAATGAAAACAGATTCCTAACAGCATCATTTAAAATAAAGAAAATCTTCAAATGTCAAGAAATGTATTATCACATGGCTTAACAAAATTAAATGCAGCTGCATTGCACATAATTGAAGTTTGCTAATAATTATATTGTTCACATATTTCTGCATGTCTGACAATATTAGCAAAGGGAAAAAAATATTGCACGGCAAAGCCAGCAAGCACTTGTGAGGAAAATATTTTTCCAACACCTATTTATGTTTATTAATCTTTTCAATTTTTGAATGCTTGAGGTTGTGTCAGGAAAAGAAGCATATGCTGATGCCCTCAAAACCAAAACAAGTGGTCAGCAGTCTGTACAAAAGGCAATAGTTCAACACAATAGTCCATTGTTGCTGTGACTCTCAGCATTGTTTACCTCTCACAGAAATTCCAAGTACAAACTCCTTCAAACAAACCACAGACTCTAAACTAAATCCATCCACCAGGTTAATAAAATAAATATTGACTGGGTGTGAGGGCCATAGCAGTAAACTATTGCCCTTGGGTTAAAAGAGTTTCTTTGTTTGGGCAATATTGTCCAAAGGCTTTAAACAATATAGTACTATCTTTGCTGAATCCTCAGGCACTGTATTACTGGTTTGTCCATCACCTCACAGCTGACTATTTTCCATGTTGGAATCTGTAATAATGAATTCTTTCCTTTCTGATATTTCTGTACTTGAGGAAGCAGATGATTAACTCCTGAGGACCTGATCTGTAACAGTTAAAGGGTCCAATTCTGCCCTCAGCTACTCACACAGAACTCCCATTGCCCACAACTGAAGTTGTGTGTCAGTAGCCATGCACGGAATTTGGCTTATGATATGTAGAAACCACCCCACCTCAGTATGCTGGGATCTTCTATCTATATTTGCTCTGAATTATTAGAAGTATGTTATATGCTCAGTTTTGCCCTCAGCTACATGCATGCATGTCCCATTGGCTTCAATGACACTGAATTCAATGGGAACTGCCCTGTGTACTTGAGGGCTCTAAACCTGGCTCTGGAGGTCAGATTTTCTAAGGATCTCTGCTCCCATATTAACCCACCAAAGAGCTATGGATATGCTGTGGGTGCTGAGAGTTTGAAATGCCTGACTCGAGTGTGTTCCACAAGATACAAGAGTTAAAGAGTGAGAGGGTTTTCAATCTTATAGGACGTTATGTCTGAAACAGGTCTGTACCCAAACCCAATATGTTGTGCACAAGTTTGGTATTTTTATTCTTGGGGTGGGGGAAGATTGTTATTTTGATCAAAAAAAGAAATAAAGGGATTAAACAAATCAGACGAGTGCTTTGTAATTGGTCTCCAGACTGCTCTTCTTCCTTCAGTGAAGTGCATGCAAGTGAATAAAACTGCATGGACAGACTTTATTAACTGCAGCTTTTCTTTCAACCTTGGGATTAGTGGACTACTTTAACCTCGACACATTCATCTTATACTCATAAAGCTCCACTTTTAACAGTCCCTTCTCTTTACCTTTTCATACTTGTTTGATTCTGGCAAATTCCTTTGTAAATTAAAAGAGGATAGTGCTGTCTCTTTTTTTTAATAAAACAAAAAATTGATTTTTCTCACTTATCTTTGTTAGCAAAAGCATCAGGGAATTCAAGATGGTTTATCAACACATATTCTAAAAGCCTACCACAGATGCAAAAATATAGCCTAAGCAGAGGTTTATATAAATAGCACTCTCTCCAAAGAATAAATGCATTAGGCAGTTATTTAAACATATTCAAGCAAAAATAGAAGGCACATGTCTTTATTGACCTGACTGTAGTGTTAAGCAAAGTCTACAAATATATGCTCTTTATGTATCTGAGAGAAATGATGCCTCTTTGAAGGTCCAATTATACTAGAGTAGTGGTTCTCAAAATTTACTTGATTGCACCCCTCTTCTTTGTGTCTGTAGTGTCTTTGTGTCTTTATCCCCCCTCTGTTCCCACCATACAAGTAAATATGCTGATAAAAGAAAATCAACATGCAACTCTGACTATTAAAAATGGTAAGGCATTGATTCAAACGGAGCCAACAATCCATTGTAATAAGAGCAAAAGCGAAACTGCAGTTGTGGTCGATGCTTACAATTAAATGTGCATTGCGTCGTAGCAAACAGATTAACGTACAGATGGCAACAACTTTGTAGAATATTATGCAAGCTTGACAGAAATCAGTGAAATCCACAGCGTCATCTGAGGACCTGCTATGTCTGTCCTGAATTAGCTTTGGTAAAATGCACACAGTACTTCCCCCCTTGCCAAGCTTCTCACATCTCCCCAGAATACATTCCGCATCCCCCCAGGGGCCCTCCCCTCCAGTTTGAGAACCTCTGTACTAGAAAAAGCTGGGGTGAGATTTTCAGAAGCGCTTAGCGTAGTCTAACTCTGTTTTGGTTGAAGTCAATGGTTAAATTGCCAATGCTGAGCACTTGTGTGTGAAAATCTGGGGTGATAACCTCCCTGTTGGCCCCCTAGCACTTTTTAAAGCAGCTAGATGAAATTTGTCATGGAAACCCTTCCCGCCCCCTCCTCCAGAAAATGTAAATTTGGGTTAACCAACACAATTCACAAACTCAGGTCAGTTATGGTTTGTTGTTTCAGTCAGAAAAAAGAAGGAAAGAAATTCAGAAATGTCAAACCCATTCATTTTGGCATTTTTTAAATGAAAAGTTTGGACATTTCCTTTGGAAAGAGATTTTGCTTCAGAATTTCCCTCCATTTTATTTATTTATTTACTTATTTAAAACCACAAAAATCAAAACTAAATGATTACTTTCAGGTCAACCAAACTGTTTTTATTGATCAAAAATGAATTATTATTTTTTTCAACATTTCAGTCTTCCAAAAATTTTGAAACATTTCAGTTTCAGGATGATCCAAAACTTTTTATTTTTTATTTTTCAGACCTTTACCTAAACCAAATATTCTGCTAGTCTCACAGCCTTAATCCCAATACATTTAGCATACACACATAAAACCGGAGGCGTCGGTCAGAGTGATTTCAGGGTATAAGGGAGAGAGGCAATGAATGTGGTGTGTGGGGGGCACCCAAGTGAAACACTTGAAAGTTAATTGCAGAATAAAAGAAGATCCCTCAAAGGTACGCATTTCCCCAGTGCACCGATTTATTATAATTACAGAGTTTACCTTTACCTTTTTTGTTTATCCAGCCACATATTTGAGTTAGATTAAAGTACATGTCTTCTTAACTATGTCATTTAGTTCTCAACTTGTAATTGGTGTCTGGTGCTCCTAAGCGCCTATAATTCTTCTTGTCACTGTTTCAAGGGGGCCTGTTTAAATTGCCTGAGGTAAACTAAAATGGAAAGTACCATCTTACTTAAGTAATTTGAGTGATTTCTTGTGGCTTTATTGATTTAATGTTGCACTGGTGGGGGGCAGGGAAGATAGGAAGGGATCACTATGGGCTGAGGTGTCTGCCAAGATTTAATCAAGCATGATGCTCAGCGCCAATAATAATTGTAAAGGGATTATTATTATGTTCTCTGGGAAGATAAAAGTAACACTAAAAATACACAAACAGCACTAGATATTGAATAAAACCATTAAACCAAACTGATGAGGACTTCCATGCAGCGTCTTCCTTTAAAAATATCTTGTATGTCTGTGTGTGAGAAAGTCTGCTAACTGATCAAATTGCAATTGCGTCCCAGTGTTTGGGAAATGTGTCATTCCCCCACACAAATACCCTTCCCCACCCCAAAAAAATCCCATCCTTTTTATCATTTGATTTACAGTTATTTATTCATACCCTATGAAATTGGAGGCTGCCTAAAGGCAGGGACAAAAGACTCAACTGCAACTTTGTGGTTACTTGGGACTGCCCCCCCCCCCCCCCCCCCCCGGCTCTCAGATGCTGAATAATTCTTGCTATCACATAATAAACTTAAAAAAATTAGCTCATCATCTCCTATCCTGATGGCCTAATATCCCTGGCCAAATAAAATGCCTGATTTTCCCCTTTCCTTCTCCCACTCCCCATTATGCCCTTCTCATCCAGGTATCAATACAGCAGATCAAAGATAAAGTAACTGATCTGATGTTCCTTACACTTCCTGTCTGCCAAAAATTCCTACACAGCCTGTCAGCCTTGCACAGCACATACCGGTACATGTTCACAGTAGCTATTGATTCTGTTCTACAAGTCCCTGCTGCTTGGAGGTGTCCAGGAATATCACTGTCTACTCATTGAGCTGCTGTCCTGTGCTAGGCAGCAACCAAAACTCTGTGCTTGTTGTGACAGGTTGAGTCACAGAAACCCCCTTGCGAACTGCCACCTGATGTGCTGGGACTACCTCTGAGCCCGTATTCCCTGGCATCTTGGGACTTCAGTGCCCTGCCGGCTTGTGCCAGACATACTTGCTTGCTACAAACACAGACCCAGGTCTGCACGACATCCCCCAAAAGCTGCAGGCTTAACTGAAAACAGCTTAGGAAGTGCTCCTGTCTCCAGATACCCAGTTCCCAATGAGATCCAAACCCCAAATAAATCTGTTTTACTCTGTATAAAGCTCTGTAACACTGATAGAGAGCTATGCACAGCTGTTTGCTCCCTCAGGAATTAATTGCTTGCTCTGGGTTAATTAATAAGTAAAAAGTGATTTTATTAAGTATAAAAAGTAGGATTTAAGTGGTTTCAAGTAATAACAGACAGAACAAAGTGAATTACCAAGCAAAATAAAATAAAAAACACAAATCTAAGACTAATACAGTCAGAAACTACATGTAGGTAAATCTCACCCTCAGAGATGTTCCAATAAGCTTATTTGGCAGACTAGACTCCTTCCTAATCTGGGTCCAGCAATCACTCAGACCCCTATAATTACTGTCCTTTGTTCCAGTTTCTTTCAGGCATCTCTTTGGGGTGGAGAGGCTATCTCTTAAGCCAGCTGAAGACAAAATGGAGGGATTTCCAGGGGCTTACATAATCTCTCTCTTGGGGTGGAATGGAAACCCCTCTCTCCCCTGTGTAGAATCACAGCTACAAGATGGAGCTTTGGTGTCACATGGTCAAATCACATGCCCATGCATGACTCAGGTCTCTACAGAGAAAAATCCCCCCCCCCGAGCACAGCGAGTCTGAGCGCTTCAAAGCGATAGTGTGGACAGGCTCCGAGCACTGGGAGCTGAGGTCCGAGTGCTCTGAGCTAATCTCCTCATAAAGGTGGATTACCAGGAGTGCTGGAAGAGCCCTCTCCCAGTGCTCCCACATGATCACACTTCGTACTCTGCTGTCACGGAGTGTTCCCGTGACAGCGCTTTGAAATGTCAAGTATAGCCAAACCCTAACTTACTTCAGGTTTATAATACATATTTATCTGGAGCAGGCTTTCTCTGTAGAAAGTTTTAATACAGGAACAGTTTCTATCTTGAACTCTTTGTGCTCTGTAATAGATATAGCTATTGATACAGAAAGGCAGTTCAAGATGTCTACAAGCTCTGCTGATGGGGTTATCAGAGGTCTCATTCCTGCAACGAGTGCAGTGTGGGCCCACCCTTCTGCCTGAGCAGAGTTTATTGAAGGAGCAGGGCCAGAGTTTGTAAGCTCCACAATCTCACTAGCTCTTTAAACTCTGGAAGTCCAATCACTCCAGAGTAAGGGTGTACAAGCTGTGCAAGCTCTACGGGTTTGGGTTGTTTCTATATGAAAAAACGTGAAGTACTGTGACTGTACTATGCTGTTCAGCTTGCTGTTTAAAATCAATATTCAAAAAACCCCAAACACATAGAATCATAGAAATGTAGAGCTAGAAAGGACCTTGAGAGATCATCTAGTCTAGGTCCCTGTCCTGAGGCAGGACCAAGTATATCTAGATCATCCCAGACAAGTGTTTGTCTAATGTGTTCTTAAAAGCCTTCAATGATGGGGATCTCACAGCCTCTCTAGGTAGCCTGTGTGACACTGCACCCCATAGTCTTCATGGTGATATTATGATAGGACTATGGCATAACTATGATGCATTTTGTACAAGATGATTCATGTAAGGTGTCATTGGAAAAGTTATGATTTGTTGAATATAATTATCCTATTTCTATGCATGAATCATTTTTGTAACTGAAGTTGTGAATATTGACTATGTATCTATATTTCACACGTGACACCCACCAGGCAAGATGCTTCCAAGTCTAAATAGCTAGTTGTGAAGGGCCTAGTCAGGGTATTGGGCCATTAGAAAAACAACGGGCCTTAGGAAAAGCTTATCCCCCACCTTGGAGCCTTCCAAAGAACACTCCAGACAACTTCCAAGTAATGGCTGCTAGGACTCTGCAAGGGCACGTGACCAGACCACATGACTGTGGACTCCATGTTGGGTACTAGTATTTTTCCACAAACTGGCCTGGGAGCTATTTTTGGCACAAAGAGTTCCTGCCATATGCTAAAGATATATAAGGCAGGGTGTGACCTCATCTGTTGTTCTTCATTGCCCCACAACTCAACACCTGAGAAAAGCTCTGCAAGAAAAGGACTGAGAACAGGGATCAGGATCCTAAACTGCAAAGCAAGTGCAGCTTATCCCTTACGGTACAGTCTAGAGCTTGTCACAGCAGCACAGTGTGAGAGGGAGCCGAGGCTGGTCATTCAGAGGGCTCAGTGGTACCCCAGTTCCAGGTGGCACCCCAGAGAACCCACCACAACCTGTTCCAGTGTTTCAAGGGTATTTCAATCTCATTGACATCAAAGTCCCATTGAAATCAAAATTGCTGAAAATTGAGCATGTGCTTAATCTCAAGGACTGAAATTCTCCCTTGTACAGAGAGTCAATCCATGGACTATGCACTATTTAAATTCTTCTTGAGCCTTATTTTGAGGGCTAAAGTGGGAGTCAAATGATCCATAGTCCTTATGTTGGCCTTCAGCACATGGGTGAACTTATCCACAGTGCACCACAAAGATGGGTAAAAAACAAAATCTGAGAGGCATATATCATCTATTCTAAGCCTTTTGAGGCAGAGATTATGTCTCCCTATGTGTTTTCACAACACTAGCACAAAGAACCCTGATTATGACTGGGGGTCTTTTGGTGTTACAGTAATAGAAATATTAAATAATAACGCACAAAAATCCTCCACCCAGGAAGCAATAAGTATAGAATTCTTACTCACAGGTAGGCAATAAAAGTTTTATATTATATTTGTCTCAAATTCCAACTTCTAAAAATTCCTTTTGTATTTAATACACGATAATTTCCTTATTGTGTATCATGATATTTAGGTAACCTGAGAAAGCTAGAAAGAGATTCCTGCTGACTTCTCTCCTCCAGGCTACTCATAAAGAGAATGAGGTATAACATAAAAAACTTTATTTTAGAATCACTGCAGACTTTCATTTTGCAAAGTTAAGAACAAGATTAGGGGAAATTCCTCCTCAAATTTTAGAATCCCTTTTTTTTTTTGGCCACCTTTCCTGTAGCTGTTTTCTTCCTAACCACAACTCCATATGCACAAATGTGTGTCCATAACTGAAGTCCTCTTTCCCTTTCTCAGTTTGTTGACACCAATAAGCCACACAAATCCTTTGATGATCCAACCTCTGAGGGGAATAGATGTACATTTAGCATATCCAGTGAGATATAACAGGGGCACATTTTGAAAGGTGGGCACACTGGATGTACTTGCAGAAAGATTGGCGCACCCATAAAACAACACTTCATTGATGCATGCACTTCGGATAGCTGTGCACACAAATGTGCAGTTCTGCATGTAATTCCTGGATTTGCACATGCAAAAAGAAAGCAATTTTTTTCAGGCACACCCACTGACCTCATACTGGAAAATACTACCCAAAGAATCAATTATGAGGAAGATTTTTTTTAAAAAACAACCCTTTCTATTTACAGCATTTGAAAAAGAACTGGGTTGATCAGAATAATATGTATGTGATTTAAGTAGGTAAGCTAGGGACCTGGCTCCACGTGCAAATTCTGCCAAGGCATAACTCTATCATTAGTCAGAGGTTACACATGGCTACCTAACATGTATCAGTGTTCCTTCATCTTTGGAGACCACCTATAGGAGCAAGAGGGTAGTCCAGTCTCCATGACTAATCATTAGCCTCTCTACTAAGACTGCCACCAAGGAGGCATATTAGTGCCATTTGTCAAATAGACCCCTGAGTATTGAGTATTGGAACAAGACCAACAATCTAATTTCACATGCACTACTAAAAAGCCAAGAGAAGCAATGGCTTTTGATCATTAATGACTGGAGCTGAATTCAAGGCAGTCATTTTAAAGTGAAAGACTCCATCCCCTTTACCAATCTCCTGAGCCATCCAGTTCCATTCTCGCAGTACAGAAACCAGTGTGATTCTCTTCTCCCACCAGTGACACCCAGGACAAGTTTCACTGGAGTTGCACCTATGTAAAACCAGAGTAAGTGAGAGAAGAACTAGGCCTTTAATGTTTTAGACAGTTTACATGACAGGAACACTTTTCACCCATTCCTTCCCCTGCAGCCAAACCAGAGTGCCCCAGTTTTCCCAGATACTTCCAAAGCCAAAACATTTCTGTTTAAACATTATGATTTCCTTACACTCCAATCAATCATAAAAAATTACAAGTAAAGATAAACAAGATGAACATGGCCCTGGATTATCTCCAGAGGCCTGTGGGACCATTCCAGGCAGAGGATAATATAATTAAATACAGGCAGTCTGTTGACTGCTGTCGCACTCGGATGGATGAAAGCTGAAGAAGTTTGTCTTGTTGCAAACATTTGCTTCACAGTCATACAACTGAATTTAGCATGGAAAACTTCCGCAGGCATTAGTAACGTCTTACCTCACTAATGTGTAGGAATAATATACAACTTTGTGGGGAAAAATTCCTTCTCACATCCATACTCCAGTCTTCTATGCAGATAAGGCATTCAGGTCTGCAGGGATGCACAGGCTGCAAATAAATGAGCAAGAGAACAGAGTTAAAACAGTACCTCCTGTGGAAAACATAGGAAAGAATAGATAAAATGCACTGATGTACTTTACCAAAAGGAGGGTGGGGAGGGATTACACTGAGTATGCTGGAGTTTGCCCCATTTCTGAGGCTGGTAAATCACCTATACAAGAGCTGACTTATTCGAGGTAGGGTGAGCACCCATTCCTAATTGGGAAGAATAGTCCCAAAATGTACATAGCAAGTCCCGGTCCTGAGCTGCGGGGGCAGCGCTTCAGGTGGGGGCAGTGTGCAGAGCCCTCTTTCTGCCCCTACACATAGGAGCTGGAACGACCCTGCTTCCCAGCTGGAGCACCGGAGTGGGGCAAACCCCAGAATCTGCTCCCCAGTAGGGGCTCGAGAGCTGGCTTAAAATGGCTGGTGAGCCCGATCCAGCCTACGGGCTGTAGTTTGCTCACCCCTGCCCTGATGCCTGCCATTTTGCCTCGGTACTACAAGATAATATGCTTGTCACTGAACAATGTGCAGTCTCATATATGCACACAGTCGGAGTAAGCATAGGAAAGAGATTTAGCCTAAACCCAGAATTTTCTGATGGTTCTAGGTTTTAGGGTTATTTTCATGATGTCTGTAGCACACTATATTTGCACTAGTGCTGTAGATGGCAAATTAACTTTTTGCTGCCATTTTCAGGTATTGGCTAGCGTTTTATTTTTCACACACTGGGACGTTCCAAGCATGTGTGAACACTGTGTTTCATCATGAGACTAATTAAACATTGCACCTGGGAGAGGACATACCCTGCAGCCCATTGTTTATGAGAACATCCTACCAGAGATCCACATCTGTGCTGGCTGTAGCATATGGCATCAAGTTCTCAGAGAACACATGTCCTTAGCAATATTGCCAATAACAGATCTTTGAAATGGCCTGTCAAATATTTTCAAAGCTAGTTCTTTTGCCAGTATTGCTGAGGCAGTCTCTCCTTTGGTGTATATTTGTATATAAAAAGATACCAAGAATAGATACATGTCAGCACCTGGTTTAATCCTGACTCATTCCCACGTGACTCATTTGGGTGGAGGATGGCAAATAAACTGGCAATATGATTTGCGTCGCTAGATGAGAGGACAAATAGCAGTCTTTCTGCTTTTATGGATCATAGAAGAATCATGTACAGTTTTTACCTTTATAAATCTGCAACAGGCAGATTTTATTTTGCCAGTCATGGGCAGAAAAGTAGCTCCTCAAATCCCGCAACAGGCCTTTGGGCCTGCCTCAGATAGGGGAGTAATGACATCATCCAACAGAGCCATCAGGCAACCCTCCATTGTGTGTCACAATGCAAACAGCACCTCAGAGAGCGCTTTCTAGCATTTGGAGAAGGTCGTGACTGACTTTAAGAGGGACCTTGGACAAATCACTTTAATCTCAATCTGCCTCAGTTTATCTATCTATTTACAAAACAATTTCCATTCTCATAGGGTTTGTGAGAAGGTTTGTGGTAGTGAAATCTGATTTAAACAGCCTGATAAGGTATAGGCAGCAGATACAAGAGGCCAGGGGAGGTTAAGCCTCCCCAAACTGCTAGCCTCGTGCCTTTGGAGTACACCACAGCTGAAAGGGTGGATGTCCCAGCCATGACCCTGCCTGCACTATGCCCCAAGGCCCCGCTCCTGCTCATCTTCTTCCCCAAAACCTTCCCATCCCCGCTCTGCCCACATGGGGGCCTTGCAGAAGAGGGTGAAGAGGTGAATGCAAGGTGTGAGTGACCGGCCAGCTGGCTGGCTGGCCAATGGGTGGAGCCACGGGAGCAGGTAAAGAGGCACGAGCAGCAGGCAGAGGTGGGGCCTAAGAGAAGGAGCTGAATGGGGCCAGAGGTGGAGCCTGGGTGGGACTTCAGGGGGAGGAGCTGAGCAGGGGAAGGCCTCAGGACAGGTCCACAGTCCGGGTACACACAGCCTCCCCAAATGGAGGAGTTATGTGCCAACCATGTGACAAGGATTGCCTAGTACAAAGGAAGTTTCACTCCAACTTTCTGTAGCAGTTCCACAGGGCTCAGCCCTTGTTCCCCTACTCTTCTCCCTCCAACATTTATCTCTGGGTAATCTCATTCACAAAACAGAAATTCAGCTACCATCACCACAAGGATGATTCACAGATACACCTCTACACGTCACACCTGTCTGCTTCTGTTCAAACTAATATCTCAGACTGTCTCTCGGATATCTCCTTGTGGATGACTAGCTGTCAGCTCAAACTCAACATGGCTAAAACAGAGATACTAGTAGCCTCTCCACCTCATGTCCTCCTCATTGCCTCCTTTCTGAAGTGCTGTGGGCAACACTACCATATTGCCAGTCAGTCACTCATGCTCAAATAAGACCTTTTGCAAGGTCGTCACATCTGGGCTATGTCTAAGTCTTGCATATTCTTTTTGCATAACATCTCTAAAATATGGCTTTCTTACCCAGGCCCAATGCTATAATTCTCATTCAAGCTCTTATCTTGTGTTTTGATTATTGCAACAACCATCTCTCTGGCCTTAATATGTGCAATCTTTCATCCAACATAAACCACTTGTCTTCACTTTCAAGGCCTTTCACGGCCCTTCCACCTTACCTATCATCTTTCATTCACTGTAGAAATGTCAGTTCCCGCTTCCAGTTAGCCAAGATGGAAGCCTCCATCGTCCACTTGTTAAATTTACAAACAAGCACATTCTTTCCCATACTACCTCACATGCTCTCCATAAACATCTGAAAAATGAACTCTCGATCCTCCTTCAAAATCCTTCTCAAAACTCTACTTCTCCACAATTCGTACAAAAAACTTGACCACGTTTAGGCTGCTGATGTGCTGAGACTGCTGCCTATTGTGCTGATCAATATGGTCTCATTGTTTCCTTGTTGTCTATATCCATCTGTTGCATCTTGTCTTATACTTAGATTGTTAGCTCTTTAGGGTAGGGGCCATCTTTTTTGTTCTGTGTTTATACGACATCTAAGACAAGGAGGTCCTTGTGGATGACTAGGGCCATGGCAATACAAATAATAAAATAAGAATAATAATTGGCCTATATCAGCATAGCTAGCCCTATGCCACTTACCTAGGAAGCTTCTAGCATGAGAGGCATGTTGGGGGCAAAGTTAAAATACTGCTTCACTCCAGCTATCCCTGGTTGTTACAATGGCCGCTGGGGGACGGTGGCATATAGCCCTACTTTTGCCCCACGCATCACTCCACACAGAATCAGGTTCTGCACTAAGTGCAGATCAGCTAGCCCTAGGATTGATCCTTGTTAGGTGTTTATTCCCCTCTACTTGGAGTAGAAACTAAATGCAGCAGTTCAGATACCTCTGGGTGCTAACCTCTGGTTATGTTTATTTCTAAATGGCCACCCCTTCACATTGGGGCATCTGTTTCCATCCAGAACAAGCAGGTGTACAGGTAGGCAAAAGTGAAGAAAAAAATTAACCAGTATTTCCAGTAACTGTTTTTCTTCTGAACTGAGACAAGTACAACTCTTTGTGAAAGCAGACAACGTGCCAAGGAGCCCATTCAGCCATAATCCAGGAAACAAAAAACCCACCATACTTACTGTCTTGACAAAATGATGTAGTGCTGTGGACCCTGAGTTTAAATTAATTATTAATCAACACTTATGCTCTGGTAGCACCAACAGGCCTCAGGGTCCCATTGTGCTAGGTACAAACACACAATAAATGATAGTCCCTGTCTCCAAAGAATGTACAGTCTACAGCACAAGATGTAGCAGGAAAGGGAAAAACACACCGGCAGGGCGGGGAGAGAGAAAGGGCTCTCTCTAATAAGAGAGGTTTCAGGATAGACTCACTAGCTGTTTGTGTAGTTCATAATGTCAGGGGTGAGCTGCTTGAGCTGAGCCTCAGGACTGGCCAGCCTGGGCTCCAGGCTGGTTAATGAGCTCAGCTGGATTACAGTTGGACAGGATTGGCTGACCCGCCTGATTGGCTGAAGGGAGCCAGCAGGCCCGCTTTTTAAATTCAGCAGCAGGTTACTGGTTGCTCACTGCTTTTGTCTGCCGCTGTGATTACTCCTGTGCCTGTCTTATTCTTGTCCTGCTCCAGCCCTACTTCCTCTTGACCCTCAATTCTGGTCCCTCCCTCCTGCTCCAGGCACTGGGCCCTGACAACCCATGCCCTGGTCGTGACACATAGATGTAATAAATCCTTCAGTAGCAGCCTCTCCTAATATTTCATTATTGATTCATTTTAGGGCTACAATAGAAAGTGGGTCTCTTGGCTAGTTGCTAGGAAGACAAAGTTTGCTATATATACATAATGATATTGTGGTTGTTAAATGAGGGAAGAGGAAAACAAAGCATGAAGACAAGCTTTTGAGTCATCCTGCTTCATGCTTATGCCAGATGTTGTAGAATTAAGGAACAGGCACTGACATGCACTCGCGAGAGAATATGCTGTTGCTTTAGATTTAGTCTCTCCCAGAAAGTGCTGCTGCAGGGCAGTGGGACTAAGGGGAGTTTAAAAAAACTGAATGATAACTGGGATAAAATGGGGAGGGGAAGAAATTTCTCAGCATATAAATCACAAAGTGTCAAGGCTTTATATCTTTTGGCACTTAATTCTCACATGCCTACTTTAATGAGTGCCGAGCAGGGGAACTAGCAAGTCTTCAGGATTAATTCTCTTTGTGTATTTCTCCTTATTGATGTTTTACCTTTACAAACCTTAATCCATAAGCATTTGCTCAGTACTTCCCAATGGACCCAGCGGGAGATTATGATAAGATTTTGGTGAGATAAATGGCCTAGACAGGAATGAGAGTCTGTGCTTTCACGGTTGAACTGTGCAATACTTTTGTAATGAAATCCAGGTCATCGAGAACCCAAAACTCATGTCAATTGCACAAAATGTTTGCCAAAATTTGCAAACATGGAATGAGATTGGTGAGAATGAACCTGAGTCAAATTAAGTGAGGTTGATTTAGGCCTGGGGCTGTCAGTTATTTTTTGTCAAGATCCAAATTTCTTGGTCAAGGTGTAACCAAGGTCCAGACTCCAGAGAAACATTTTCCACATTGCAATAATAATGATAATGATAAGTAAAAAAAAAAGATTTTGAAGTCCATTCGAAAGCATCTGGTGGTCTGGATTTGGCCTGCAGTTCACCTATTAACTCCCCTGGTTTAGGTTTTCAGATGGTATCACAATACAAATCAATAATAAAATATAATAATAATATTAAAATCGGTTTCTGATATGGTGCCTGCTTTCTTGTTTTCCCAGTCTGTTCACAACTTATTCATCTCCTACTCACTGCTGCTAGAAGAGCCGGTTAAAATTTTTCTAAAAGTCCACCCCCCCACACACAAAATAAAGACAAGTTTCACACACACATAAAAAAAAAACCCAGCCACATAAAAATCCTATTTTCCCACCAATTCTAGTTGCCAGCTCTCAAAGAAGAGAGAGGGAACCCAATTTTTACTTTAAAAGAAAGAGCCCAAAGACCTGAGCCTGGATTCATGCTCAACACATCTTCAAGAAGCCACAACACTGATTATCCTGTGTCTGGAGGAAAGTGATGAGATGAGGCAGACACCATGGTGGATAAGGAAAGGTATGTGCTTCATTGGCCTACTTGGTTAAACTAGCCCTGGCCTGAAGAATATCACAGGTTTGGGACATCTTAAATATCACAGATTAAGTTTAGATTCAATGAAGTCACACTAATACTAGGGTCAAATTCAGGCCTCATTAATACCAAATTTAGAGTTGAAAATTCAGACCCATAGCGGCAGGGTTAGTACTAATTTAAACCCCCTGCAGCCCTTTAATTTCAATGTTCCAAAGTCATTATGAGTGTAAATTCGCAAATATCAATAGAGTTATCCCACAGGGTTCAATAGGGTATCAATCAGCAATGAATTTTTACCAGTCCGATTTTACCAGTCCGAATCTCAGAAACAGAATTTTTAGGAGCATTTTTGCATGTGATTAATAAAAACTTAACCAGCCAGGCTGGGATTTTCAAAAGAACCTATTGGCAGTAGGGGTTCAAACCAATTGAAAATCTCAATCTTAAAATTTTATAATTCCAGGGCCAAATCAGATCCATCAGAGCCCAATTGCTCCCAAAATGGCTAGTGAGGCCCAGCAGCAAACTGCTTCAGTCGCTTTCTAAATTTGTTACTTTATAAAGTTTTCCCTCTTTCTCCTCAAGCCATACTGAAAAGATGCAAAAAAAAAACCCCCCAAAAAAACCATACTGAAAAGTGAAAGACCGTTTCTGTTTCTTGTACATCTGTAGCTCATTAGGGAGATGATCAAAACAGAAGACAGTTTGACTAGGCAACTTCAGGCTTCCTCCTGTACAGATCTAAAAAATGGTAGTAGTGGTTGATGGAACATCGGTAATCACTGACTGCCTGGCAGAAGCAGCAACAGCCGCCACCTCCCTTGTGTGAAGTGCACTCTTAGGTGAAGACACCCCCGGAGGTCTGAGAAACTACCTAAGAAGCCACAATCTCTCCAAATTACTTTGGCATGTCAGAACCCACAGAAAAATGTTCCTTCTATGTATTATTTATTGCTTTCCTGTATTTATATAATATCCAGCTTCCTGAAAGTAATTTGTTTTGGATTGTGTAATACTGGGCAGAACATCAAAGATATGTTAATCAGTGGTAATAAAACACTAAAGTTTATGGTCACTGAGGTATTAAATATTGCTAATAAATTACAGGGTTAGCATTTTAAATGAGCTATAGTTTGGAGAAGAGCAGTAGCACAATGTCTAAAAGCATTAATTGCCATTGCCTGACTCAGTAATCATCAAGAGAGTCAGATATTTTTTTTAAAACCAACATATCACAGTATGATATGCCTGCTATGAAAAGCAGCCACATTTGAAGAGATTCAGCAGTGCTTAGCTCTTAACCCCTTCAAAAGCACTCTACTAACGTTAAAACACAACACCCCTGTTAGGTAGCTAATTAGCGTCATCATCTGCATCTTACCCATAAGGAAACTGAAGCACAGAATGGTTAACCCATTATAGATACTGGGGTGGACGGGCCTAGGCCTATGCAGGAATAAAAACCCTCCCCCTGCGAGGAACCACAGAGCCTAGATCACAGAGATGTTAAATGGCTCTTCAAAGACAATACAGATTTAGACCTCAGGATCTCATAGTCTCCAGTACCATACTCTAAGGCAGGGGTGGGCAACCTATGGCACGCTTTCCAAAGACAGCACATGAGCTGATTTTCAGTGGCACGCACACTGCCCGGCTCCTGACCACCCGTCTGGGGGGGTCTGCATTTTAATTTAATTTTAAATAAACCTTTTTAAACATTTTAAAAACCTTATTTACTTTACAGACAACAATAGTTTAGTTCTATATTATAAAATTATAGAAAGAGACCTTCTAAAAATGTTAAAATGTATGACTGACATGGGAAACCTTAAATGAGCATGAATAAATGAAGACTTGGCACACCACTTCTGAAAGGTAGCCGACCCCTGCTCTAAGGACTAGACCTCACTTCTTTCCTTCTGAGGGGTGGCCTAGTGGTCCTGTAATAGGGATCTGAACCCAAATACTGTTCCTGGTTTGGTTTTGTTTTTTTCTCCACCTGGGCTGCCTTGAATTGGGTGCACCAAAAGGATGCAATTCTTTTATGGAGACACCCAGCGGAGAGGTAGCACTGCATGTTACTGCAGAACTCTACAGCAGGGCTTCTCGTGCTTTTTCAGAGAGTGGACCACATCTTAATAGAAAGATGCTTTTCCATGAATCACCTCCCCAGCTATTCATTGGACTGGTGATCAGCAAAGTTTGACACTTTGTTATCCTGCTGGTGTTGACAGGTTCTGAGACAATGTAGCTCCCTCCAGTTGGCAGACTCCCTTTTGGTCACTTGGGGCTTGATTCCCCCACACTGATGTTGGTGAGAATTCTGCTGTAGGTTTCAATGGAGACAAGATCAGGAACTTGTTACAGTAGATACCTAGGGCTCAAAAACATTCTGATTGGAGTCTCGTCTGCTACAGTATTAGAGCAAGTCCAGTCACTGGATGAGAGTTTGCACTAGCGGCCTACATTCACTTGAAGAGTCTGGTTGCAGGTATTTCTTTCCTGGAATATTAAAATGCTGAAGGTATTTTTCTCCATAGACTACCCCAAAACATTTTATTTTAAAAGCTGATTTTGGAAACCACAAAAGATGACAGCCCTGCTACAGCCCAGAACTGCTTCCACATCAAAGCCATCTTCTTCTTCTGCAAGTTTTGATTCTTATCCCTCCTGACAACCTAAAACACCACAGGTATTTACAGTGGTGTCCAACATACACCTCGTTTCCTGCTTGAGCACTGTATGCAACAGCACTTCACTTGTGAGGCAAATACACTTTCCTTTTTCGCCCCTCCTTATGGTCTCCCAGGCTGTATAGATTTAGGCATCCCTGGCCAATCCACTTGTGCAACCTTTGGAAGCAGAGAGTGTGACATTCCTCTCTCTTTCAGTCTGATCCCATTTCTCCTTGTGTGGAGTGGCAAGTGTTTCAGGGGCACCTAAGGGCACTTTACTGCTGTGGTTCTTAAATTCTAGGTCATGCAACTTCTTAGGGGTTGGTGCATTTCTTGGAGGGTAGAAGTCACAAACACTATTATTCTATTTAATTAACTTACTTTTCAGCTCCTATTAACCCCTTACCAATATAGGTGTTTCCCACTGGCATAATTTATGGCGCTCACAGAGGTGGGTTTTTTATGCCAAGGAGAGAGAGCTCTCCTGTTGGCATAGAGCGTCTCCAACAGACACGCCCATATAGATATACCCTAAAACTGTAAGTATGCTCCTGCATTATAGTGGACTGGGTCGCCTAAAGGAAAGAAAAGAGGTCTGAGGTAAGTCTGAGGGGTTTGCTACTGGTGAGGCTGGCAGGGATGATGCAGCCATATACAAAACAGCACTTTTCAAGGAACAGGGAATAAATACATCAGCAGCAACCACCCCCACCCTAGAGTATTTTTCTGCTCTTTTGGGGACATCAATGCCTACATTTTCAAAAGCAACTAGTGATATTGGCTGCCCACCTTGAGACACCTTAAAGGGTTTTTTTGATTTTCAGTGAGGGTGATACATATAAGGGGCTGAGAGTCAAGAATGCTGACTACAGGGATTATGAATTTCCAGGTGGAAATAAATGCAATTGGTGTATTTTGGTTCATCCTCTGTCTTTTTAACTCTTGTGTTTTGCAGCATTCAACAGCATGTCAGAATCTGCTACCTTGCTGCTCTGGGTCCACCCTCAGTGAAAGTATGTGTGAGATAAGGCACCCCTATCCAATGTCCAAGCCACATCACATTGGTCTCTATTATTTCTCTGCTCTCTAGGATTAAGAAAGCTTCCATGTCTCACTGAAAGGCTGCTGGAGCACTATGTATGCATTCACAGAAGCTGTCCCAGACCTTAACTTCTCTCGTAAATAAATGAAATTCCACCATAGAGCAGTGACACAGACTTAGCATTGCTCTGATACCCCTAAGCCAGGCCCTTGAGGTAGGACTAAACATCAGAAACAGAGCTAAGGATGAACAGAGTAGCTTCAGACAAACCAAATACGTGGGTGCTTGGGTACTGAGTGTAAGAATTCTCAGGCTGCATTCACTTCCATTCCTGCTGTCAGAGGAGGAGACAGTGGTCTACTTCATCTCATTTTGAGGGTCCTTTGTAGCTAGGTCTTTGTCACATTCCAGCGTCCAATCCAGACCAGTGCGGAGTTGTGTCACCACTTACTTCTCAATGTTGGGTGCTTCACAATGCTTTGCTATTGTAGCTCCCAACCAGGGCCACTCACAAACAGCCTAACAGTCACACTCAGAGTCTGTGTATAGCTGGAGCCCTGGTCCAACAACGCTGACCTCAGCTGACCTTAAAGCTGGCTGCTTTAAGTGGAGTTACAAACAGTTCTGTTTAAACATAACACTGGACAAGTTTAGATTAAAAATAAAACAAGTTCATTTAACTACAAAGATATAGGTTTTTACTGAGTACAAGTATAAGGTATTATAGTGTGAAATGGTAGCAAGAAAAATAAAGATATAATGTTTTCTAGTAGCTTAAATTTAACAAGCTAGATTTAGTTCAAGATAAAATCTTTACCGCAGGCTCCCTTTTATTTGTACAGCCCACTTAGCTAGATGTCTTGATTACAAATACCTAGCAGATAATATACATAACCAACAGTAAATAAGCAAAGCCTTATTTTGATTAGGATCTTCCGGTACTCATAGTGCTTCTTTTGGAATAAGAGTGTCCTCATGGGGAGCTATTCTGGTTAAATTCCTCCTATGCAGAAAAGCTCTAAAACTAGATTATGGACTTGAACCAAAATTCTGGATCTAAACTCCAGAACTGAAGATGAAATCTGTATGCTTAGTTGTCAGCTACACTATGGTCGCTTTATGCTTCTCCATTAGTGCAAAAGAGGCCATAAAGTCAATGGATACAGCTACTTGATATAAGGGGTTTCCTTAGGTGAAAAGCTAACATCAAGGAAATGGAATGTAGCCAGAATAATTCCTTGGGGCCACAGCATAAATTAGAACATCCATCAGGTTGACCTGATTTATACAGAAAGCCAGCTCTAGCATATCTGGATTCAAAGGTGGTAAAAAGCCATCTTTGTCCCCCCACTTCCCAGGTCCTGAAGGTAGCATAGGTCAGCCAGATAAGCCCTTGTATTTCTGTACTGGGAAGCCTGCACTCAAACTCCTGATCCAAGTACTGCTGAACATAGGGGTTTGTCATCTGGATCAAAATCAGAACTTTCCCATACTGCCAAGTGGTCAGGTGGCTCATTATCATTTTACGCTCCAAGCTCAGATTGAGAACACTGGCTTGGGGCTACCTTTCCACTTAATCTCTTTCCTCCCCTTGAGGCTCCTAGCTAATGTCTCTTATAAGGACTTTCTTAAGATCTTCAGGACAGTCTTTCCTTCCACTTTACTCTGACTTCTGTCTGTTAGAAAAGTGTCCTCCTCTATTCTAAACTGCCAGTCCAAGATGCAGTTGCTCTGACTCGTGTCTGCATTTCACACTAGTGTAAGATTAAGTTCAGTGCAACTAGCAAAGACTGAATCATCCATTTAAAGGTATACATGCACTCCCAGGTGTTAGCTATTAAAGATTTAATTGGTCACATGCCCTAAGGCGCGGTGCACATACGCTAAGAAGATTTACAATGAGGGCTTCCACATCTGGATTACTTTACTTGTCACAATTCTAAAAAGACAAAAAGGATGTAATGAGAAAGAGGAGAAAGTTCTGGAAGCTTTCACTTGGTTATTGTTGCTAGGAAACCATCTCCTTGGTATCTACATGTCCAGAATCCCTGATTCTCAGTCAGTGCTACATGGATTGTGACTCAAAGAAGAAAAGTGCCAAAAAAATACTATTTTAGAGCACATACTCCTTAATGAAAGTGTTCCAAGGGGGGTAAAATGCTATTTTTGGCTTATTTTTTGGACTAATTTGCGACTTAAGGTTGTGCAAATGGTATAAGGGAAGAGAAACAGCCTTTTCTATCTGAGGTGCTTATATATCCCGCACAACTGTAGAACTTCACCATCTGATGTATGTATCCTCACAACCCCCCTGTGAGGAAGGACAGCGCTATTTCCCCCATTTTACAGGTGTAAAAATGAGACACAGAGAGACTGAGACCAAGGTTCTCAAAGGTAATTCGGTGCTTAGCTCCCAATTAAATCAAGTGACTTGCTCAAGATCCCACAGGAAGTCTGTAGTTGAGCTGAGTCTCTACAGCCCTAGGCTAGTGCCCTAATCACTGAATCACCCATCCTCTCATTACTTTTAAAAAAAATCTGAAGAATATTCTGTTTTCTGAGCTGTCCATGGGCCGGCTGAGTGTGAACCAAAGACTAGAGCAGTAATCCAGGAGATAGAATAGATTGGGTTTAGTCCCAGTTCTGTTCCTGATTTTCTGGGTGGCTTTAGGCACTTCCCCAATTTGTGCCTCTGTTTCCCCATCCTAAACAATCCGGCTAACAACTGCTTTCCAATTATATCTGTAAATAAAATGAGGAATACTTGTGGCACTTTAGAGACTAACCAGTTTATTTCAGCATAAGCTTTCATGGCTGAAATAAACTGGTTAGTCTCGAAGGTGCCAAAAGTATTCCTTGTTTTATTTATGGATACAGACTAACACAGCTATGAATCTTAAACCTGTAAGGATATCTGTGAGGCCTTTGTGTAGAACCAGTAAATGTAATCCACCACAATATCTGCAGGAGGTAGTACACAACAATATCTGCAGTTGGGCGAGTATAAATGTAGATGTTTTTATTTTCATATCATGTGACCTGTGCAAAGACTGCTTTGGTCATGATTTCTTGCTGTATTTCCTCCTCCCCCATCACTGGAAGCTTTCACAAAGACTTCAGCGGAAAAACTGCCAACTGTTTGTCAATGGATCAAACCCCTTCAGACGTTGTGTACAAGTTTCAATGCTATTTTCACATTCACTTCCTTTCTTGTTTCCGTGCAGATAAAACCTTCGACGCTAGTGAATCAATTTGGACAGCAGACACACAATCCACATTTGGGAGAATTTTTCAACGGCTGTGTTCATGACCATGACTAGTTTGGCATGAAGGACGTTTCTTTGACCTAATGTGGCATCTTATCTTGATTTGCAGTGCTTCTTTTCAGGGAAACAATTTTTATAAAAAAAAGACGTAAGACTTTCAAAATTCTGTGTTTTACCTTCATTTAATCCTTTTGCCTACTTCCTGTGCAATAGTCCAACCCCATAAACACTTACTACTGGCTCTAGTGCTTTCTCCTGGTAATAAGCACATCCTACAGGAGTAAATGTTTGCATAATTAGGTCTTAAGAAAAAACAAAACCCATCCAAAGTCTGTGTTGATTTTCTACAATCCAAACTGTTATAGCAAATTGACTTTGGATCCAAATTTGGATCCAAACTTCCCTAGAGCTTGACAAGGTTCAGCTCTAATCTGGGTATCCTCTCCAGGAGCTGGAGGTAAAATGCACATGAACAAAAAACCAAATCCACCACCCTTTTTGGGGGGGAGGGGAGGAGAGGGCCTATTGTTGTTTATCCCAGCCCAGATTATGAGTGGTGCTGTCCAACATAAGTAAGATTATCACAGTCTGGCCCATAACAAATATTTATAAAGCACAGTGCTACTCATAAACCAGGGAACCAGGATTCAGTCCTACTTGTTCAGCACGGAAAATATATCCGCACTACACAACATGACCGTGCATTTTCTATACCCTCAGTCTACAGTATCTGTTTTTTAGATTTTTGTTCTACATCTATGGAAAAGCAATGCAGAGGACTGGGATTTGCGATTCTGTGTTTCCAGCCAGCCCGCATGGCCTCTTTCTGCAGCACTTTAATTTCAGATTTCTCATCCTGCTTGGCAGACCTGAGGGAGTGGGAGGCAATGTGTTCTGCTTTGGGGGAAGCCTTGGAACACTCTCAGAGCAGCCATTACAGATTGGTCCTGGACAGATTCTGCAGGAAGCCCTGGCCAGCCCTCCTGGCTGGAGGAAGTATTGGCACAGAGACTCTCTCCAGGGAGGAAGGAGGGAACAAACAAACAAAACAAAAAAATAAGTGGGGGATGTCTTCAGGGCCCTTTACTCAGCTGAGCACAAAGACAGTGAAAGCTTATCAGAGATGGGAGGAGGAGACCACATGCTTGCTGGTAGCGGTGTCACTTCTACAGTGGTCTGCAGCTGACAGATTTTTAAACCGTCCCAAAACATATAGCAGAAACTGAAATTGTATCCTAAAGAGTTCACTAAGGTCCAAGTGGATATAATGAAGTTTACAGACAAGAGGCCCAATCCTACATACATTACTCAAGCAGTACTCTGTGTCAGTATAGGACTGCAGGATTAGGCCCAAGGAATACTAGACATAACCACTGTTTGGAAAGATGGAACAGAGAGGTTTATAGAAGGGAACAGAAGATAGCGAAGAGACATTTTCCTGTCCCAAAACTTTGGATTTAGAGATTAGGCTTTTAGGGGTTTGCTAAGTCCTCAGAACTGCTCCCAAAACCTCAGGACTTGAGGTTACTCTGCAGCAGTGACCATAGCAGGTACTGTGGCCATGGGTGCCAGAATGATGAAAGTGACATTGCAGAAATGACTATTGGGCTGGCAGGCCCCATGTGGGGCCACGCTGGAGTCTCCCCTTTGCCTAGATTCACAAAGCAGGGGACATGTCATCTGCATCATTTAGATACCAGTTCTCAGTTTCTCCTGTTTTGAAAGATTTTCCCTGTTTGTGAGAAATTCCCTGTCACTTGGGTTTTCAGCCTAGCAGTCAGGATTATGGAAGTGGAAGTAACTGAATATTTGGCTCAGGTGCATGCCCAAAAACATTGGGAGGAGGGGGGAATTCACCTTGGGTCAACCCAAAAATGTTTCAAAATTTGCTGCATACCAAAATGTCAAAAAAAAGTTTCATTTTGATTGAGGTTTTTAAGATGTTTTAAAACATTTTTAATTAAAACGGAGGGAATTGTAAAATGAAACTTTTTTCCAAAACAATGTTTCATCCTGGAAGTGCCAGAGCAAGTTGTTCCAACATTTCCAAAATATTTCTCTTTTTTCCCCACCCCCCAATCAAAATAATTTGCCAAACTAAACCCAAGTTCTTGAATTGTTTTGGTCACCTCACATTTGGATTTATTTTCTCAAAAAAATGGGTTTCATCCAGCTCTAGTCAGGACCGCTGTAGCACGCTATACCTCTCCACTGCCCCCTTGGGGAAGAGGTGGGCACTGCTCGGGTCACAGATCCACAGTACAGCTCCTTTGGCTATGCTATTCAGGATCTCCACCCCCTTTTGAGGGGGAGTTAAACAGTCCAAACAAAACATTAATATATGCTTCAGCAGCACACAAAAAACAGAGCCTAGGCTTTCAGGAAGCCAAAAGAAAGGAAAAAGGAAAAGTACCAGTCTGTTCCCTTTCCTCCAGGAGGCCCTGGGCAGCCAAAGCTCTCAAGTTATTTCACCACTCAGCAATCCTTTCTTCCAGGGAACTCCGAGTTGCAGTCCTCCTTCAAAGCACCATCCTCCATTGCACAGTGATCCTCCCTTTAAGGACAAGCCCATCTCCAGGCTTGACAAACATCACAGGTGTATGGGGTTAGGGACGATTGTGCCCAGAGATGCTCTTTAACCTTTTCCTGGGAGGTGGGGATCTTTCTTTCTTTCTGGCTAAATGGATGGAAGGTCGCAAAACTTTCTTCTGTTGTAACATAGGATCACAGACTAAGAAGCTGAGAACAACTGCCCTGTAATTACAATGGGAAGTAACCAGTAAGATGTTTCCAAATTAAAGAAAACTTTTAAATGCAATCACAGTATTTCAGGAGAATTCAGAAAGCTTTAATTGGATTTAAAGGAGAGTCACATTTTTCATTCGGGGTCAAGTCAAGCATTCTTCCACCCTTTCCACCCCTTTTCAGGCTACAAGTTTTGAAAGATTTTTTTAAGTGTCCATTTTTCCTGAGTCTATCATGGTCTTTAATCAAGAATCTTGTCAGAATTTTGGATTTCTCCAGATTATTTCACAATCTTTGCACATCAGTAGTATTTTCTACCTGTTTGGTTTTTGCGTCATTAGTGACAAGACAAGGACTCAATAGAAGAGTAAACTTTCTTTCAAACTTTACCATTGCATCAGAAATACTATCCAGTGCAATCCAGTTTCATTAGTCATAACCAGCTTTGAATGTAGACGACGTTGTCTGTACAGATTAAGAAAGCTCCATCGATACATTCTCCTACAACACCTAGGAATAAGAACTTCTCCCTTAGGTGCCTGTTTCCTGTTGATCTGGGGGTAGGTCAAGAGTTAAAGATTTTATCCAACAAACTTGTCTCCTACTGGCTTTAGGTTGAAGCTTATAAGCCATCCTGTGACTTTCCATGGGATATAGGCTCAACAACATTCAACAAGTTCAAGACTCAAAATTCCCAAACTAACTCCAAAGGTATATAAACCCCATATGAGCTCAACTGAGGCCAAAGAAAAAATGTGGTATTATCAACCAGACTTATAATCAATCATTAGACCAGAACAAATTAGATAGTGTGCAGCTGATCTTAACTCAATAATCAGCAGAAATCTGATAGTTCCCAAACTCAGTAAGGCAGAAAAGTTGATAGCCTGATAAATTGAACAGAGCAAAACCAAACTTTACCCAAAGACAAACAGAAATAGCTCACTGCTTAAAAATTAATGCCTCACAGCCAACAAAGACAGTTGAAGAGATCCCAGCAGCTAGCACTCCATAACGAGAGCTTCCACTTCTGCTTCTGTCAGGGGCAGGAAGTCCAAAATTATGTGGAAATGACCATAATAGTTAATAAAGCAACAGTTTTTTAACTTCAGTAGAGGTTCAGGTTTGATTCAGATTTTGGACAACTTTTTTAGTTTTTTAAAAATTTTATTTCAAATAAAATTCACTTCCATAGGATTTACCACAGAGAAGAGAAATAATGCAATTCACATGAAAAGTCCAGTGCCTCAGCTTTGAATTCAGCAAACAGAACTGCTGTTTTAGATACAAATTCAGGAGAGTTTTCATAGTTGTGGTGTATGCTCCTATGAAGCCGTGATGCATTTGGTGCTTGGTGTAGTGCACCTTTACATTTCTAGGCATTCTTCAAGTGTACAGAATTCTGCTGCCATTTTGTTCTCGAAGCTCCATACAGCCTGAGTGTGAAGGGAGACAGACACCTTGCTTTTTCCTGGAGATTTTTGTTCTTTCTTGCCCTGTTCTCTTAATCATCCTGATTTCTCACTGTGTATGAAAAAAACCATAAAATGTTTCCACAGATACATTTCTTTCCCCTTCCAAATGTTGTAATTCTGTAGTTCCCGCTGAGCACCCTTATTCCATAAAAGTTACCATGAAACCAGTTCTGCTCTGTGATATGATACACTTTCTCTTAGCAAAGAAAAAACAGGTCCTGGAAAAGGCAACTGTTAGACTGGTTGATAACAGGTTTTGGTATAGTCTATTAATGGATACCAAGACTTCTGCCAGCCGTGCCTGTAAGAAATGAAACTACCATGCCTATTACCACAGTGGCATATGGAAAATAAGTTACATTGGCTGAAAAACATAAATCTGTCCATTTTTACAGGGCTCATGATGGATTCTCTCTCCCTGCATTCCATCCCAGTCTCTCTACCAGCATGTCAAGCTTTTCATAAGTAGTGATGAACAACAACATTTTGTGTTTGCAGCTCATCAACTGGGGATTTGTTTTGCAACACCAAAACCAAGGTTGGTTTGGGGATGTTTGCCTCATTTTACTTAAACCCCCAAAATTCAGGTGGGTGGGAGATTGAACAAAGAGTTCTCTTCTGTAGCCTCTTTTGTTTGGTAGCTGCAGCTGTTGTTGTCTATATGGTCACCCTGGATTTAATTAATGTGATAAGGTGCAGAAGCATTGGCCATTAAATTATTTAATGAACAATTAAAACCTAGTCACATTTTATCCTCTGAAGTATACCGTCTATGTTTTCTTTTCATGGGCTGCTCCAGTATTTTTCTCTCTATCTTAGGGTTTTGTGCTAGCACCCATCACAGTAGCATCTGATTGCCTCCCACTTGAATTAGATGAGCAAGACATAGCTCCTAGTGGATCTCATGGAGTCTTCTGCTGTTCTCTGGTCCCTAGTTACAGGGTCCTTCTTAAGGATTTGTGGGTATTTCATGTGTTTTGCTACTTCTTCTTCTTTTTATTTTTTGGGGGAGGTAGGGGACAAAGGTTGAGGTTTTGGTTGTTTCTTGGGGTCTTTTTGCTAGATATTATTGCCATGTTTCATACTTTTTTGATATTTAAAAAGAATAGAGATAAAGATAGCAATTCAATCGTAACATCTGCCATGTTGGGACTTGCGCTCTCAGACAAATCAGCCTTCAGTAGTTATATAAATACACTCACAGATGTGGGCAAATCCCACTCTTAAGATAGATATGTGCTCAATCTGAAAAACAGAATATTTAATCAAAATATAGAACACAAAGAGATTATTTATTACAGTTGCAGTTTGTGACTATGCTACAGTAGGATTTAGAGCCATCGTGGAGTATAGCTCACCCCAACAACAAAAGTAGTGTAGTACCAAACTGGAGTGACCAAACAGTGATTAACTCACATTCTAGGAACTGTGCTTTGTCTGTCCTGGCAGCAAGACCATGTTTGTCTACAGCTGAGGAAGGGACTCCGGGACACATTGTTGATACCCCTTGCTCATAAGGGACAACTATTATTCATTTTGTAGTGGGTACTGCCCAAACCCTAGGAAGCTACCAAAAAACCTCATAATTTAATTAAAAATCAAACAAACAACAGGTGAAGGAGAGGAATGAAATATACAATCAAAGCAATATGTTTGTTTTAAATGGGTATCAACTTTTTAAAACTAGCCCTCTACCCACGTGTAACCTTTAGATATCATGAGAGAAGTAGGTCTCAAAAGGAGATTTGAAGGAGAGAGTGGACTTATTCAGGGAGGGTGTTCTTGGTAAGCAGTGGTACAGATGCAAGCACCTCAGATGAACAGATAAATGGGATCAAAACTAGCATTGCTGGAGGAATCCGATGGTGGAGGTGAACCAGGATTGGGGGCAGTTGGGTGGGGTTGTCTGTTTGGATACAGTGACAAAAGAACCAAAAGGTGAAGGAAAGAGTGAAGTGGAGAGAATCAATAAGTGGGTCCCTTAAGGGAGCAGAGTGACAGCAGAGAAAGTGCTGAGAGTGGCCGATAAGTGATGTACTAATGGATTGGAAGCTTTAAAAGGGAAGGGTGGAGAGTCAGGAGGGTAAATCTGCTGAAGCAAATGAAGTGATAGTCAAAGAGAGGGAAGGTGGTGCTGCAATGATCAGAATAGGAGCAGTGTTTAGGGAAGACAAGAGTGAAGGGCCATTTTGGTGAGTGAGATTGTTGATCCAGGGCTGAAGGTCAAATGAAGAGGTGAGGGAGCAGAGGTAGGAGGTCAGACAAGATGTCAGTGCAGAAGGAGAAATCATCAAACTCACTGAGGATAAGGGTGTGATGACAAGAAATGATCCACGCTGATATTGTGTCTAGAGGAGCAGGCGGAAACCTGAGCAAGGGGCAGAGACATGGCAAACAAGGATGCAGCGCTGGGACATGATTATCATGAGTAAAATGGGTTAGCCTTGCGAGACATACAGAATATAAATAGATTGTTGGGCTTTTAAAAGCCGAGCAGGTTCTCTCTGATGGCAGCCCCCACCCACCCACACCCTATTGAGATGAATGGCTCCATTCATTCCAACTGGAGTTTTGTGGGTATTAATTTCAGAATCTCTTGTAAAACAAAAATTCATTTGAGGCCCATACCCCTTGACTCACCCATTTCCTGAGAGTTGCCTTGAGATCAGAGGATTCTTGGTATATGCCCTCAGGAAGGGGGAGAGCCCAGCTCACAATTCTGGGGAGGCTACAAAAAAAGTCATTAATCCGTAAACTAGCCCCTGACCACACAGGCAAATGTCTCACAGAGTCCTCTTGTTTGCATTTGTCAGTGCAGCCTCCATTCAAGAGATCAGTTACTCTTTCTACAGTCAACATTCGGCATTAGTTTTACCTTACAAGGAATATTAGGGTCTAAGCATTCAAGGTTAAAATTCTGAAAGAATATTGCAGTTGTTATTTTATAGCAGAGGGGGAGATTTGGGGAATTCTTTAAATTATGCAGATTACTGATTGCAGACATTTTTGAAAGAAGTTGCTACATTAGCCATGAAATCCAATGAGACCAGCATGGCACAATATTAATCAGCAGTCAGTGATGGTCAGGCAGCTGCTGTGCTGAGACTGCTGCTTATCACACTGACTGGCATCGTCTAGTTGTTTTCTTGTGCTCCTGCCTCTGTCTGCATCCAGCTGTTGTTTCTTGTCTTATAACTAGACTGTAAGATCTTTGGGGGGGTGGGGCAGGGACCATCTGTTTGTTCTGTTTGTACAGTGCTTAGCACGGTGGTGTCCTGGTTCATGATTGGGGCTCCTAAGCACTACCATAAAATAGAAAAATTATAGTTCTGGTGAGGTTCTAAATGCTAGATAGATAGATAGATAGATAGATAGATAGATAGATAGATAGATAGATAGATAGATAGATAGATAGATAGATATCCGACATGTGAAATTTACATAAAACATAAAATATATTTTATTGTTATGTAGCATTCTTAACATACAGTATCACAAAACATAAAATGGAGCCTTTGAACACATGGTTTGTAAAAAAAAAGGGGGGGGAGGGGACTAAATACCTTTTATGGAAAGAGTAATGAAATAAAGATCCTTTCATCTCTTAGGTACTGGTTAAATTCTGACTGTGCAGGGAATGAAAGCTGCTACTTGATGGTTGCTCAGTCTACGGGAAGTGGTTTTGGAGTCTTTCATTCCTTCCAAATGACAAGGTGCGCCCATCAGAAAAGCTGTCATCACTACAGTTGGGTAAAAAAGTTTTGGGGTGCTTTTTATTTAAAAAAAAAGAAAGAAAAGTGGCCTTTTTTCAAAATAAAACTGCACCAAAAAGTTGTTTCATTTGAAGTTTCTCAGTTTTTCAAAGAACCAAAACCAAAGTGTTTCAATTTTTGAAAACTGGAAACCAAAACCATTACTGATTTGGCTTATTCCTCCTTTCATGATTTTCTTCCCCTCTTCCACCCTTCCTCCGCTTCCCTTTTTTTTTTTTTTTTTTTCTTCTATTTTGCTACTGAAGTGGAGAGAATGGGAGAGGGGAAGGAAGAGAAAAGGGAAGAAGTTTTGACAAAAAAAACCCCAAAACAAACATGAAAAGATTGCAGAGAATTTTAAAAACCTGAATGTTTTGACCAGCTCTAATCATCACACTTAGCACTAATTGATACAGTCTCATGAGGGAGGCAAGAGAGAGGGAAGGGTGTGTGTGTGTATGTGGAACTCTTCTATCATCTGAATCATGGATTGGACATGGCTAATACATTAGTCTTAGAAGTTCCTTACTTCTGGAGATGGGATTTTGCTCATTATGTCATAAATTTTCTTGCCTGCCACTTCTCATGTTCACAGTATGGGAATCCAAAATCTAAACTGCTCAGACAACAAGAGTAGATTGAACTGTTACAATTATCTAAATGATAGGGGACATTTTATATTATGTCGTCTTCTTATACTCCCATGACAAAGTTATGATTAAGGATTAGTAAAATCCATATTTTTAGAATAGAAATAAATTGGATCATTGCAGTGTTTCAGTCTATTTGGGGAATTTCTCTCTTTCATTGTTTGACAACATAATTTGGCACTTTGTACTTAGAGAATTTTATTTCCGAGAGTTAAAAGAAAAGATTTCCCTCCCCACCCTGAATGATGGGGAAAAGGATTGAATGTAGGAAATGATTAATAGCTCAGATATCCCCCACAAAGTCTTAGTGAAATGATGCAGCAGCACTTGCCAGAGTCTTAGATCTGAAAGAACTCAACAAAAATAGTTAGCCTCAGTCGACAACCTCCGAAAACTAGTAAACTTAGCCTGTCAGAATAGGTAATGGCTGCGCGTGACGAGAAAGATGACATCATTGCCACTTTGTACCGTAGTGAAGCTGTACGCTTGTGTCCTGTACCGTACGAGAGAACGACAAGTTAAAATGCATGTTCCACATGTTTCTCTTTTCTTTATTCATTCGTTTTTCAGCAATCATGTAAAAAAGAAGGGGGGGACCACTTTTTGGTGCCCCAAATCTTGGCGCCCTACGCGGCCACCTAGTTCGCCTAGTGGTTTGGCTGTATTATAATAATCTATTTGGTAAAGAGGCTACAGAGACAGACTGGGTGTTTTTTTCTGGGAGTCAGTCACAAGGATAGAAAGCCTCTTCAGCCTGCAGCCTTCCACCAAGCCATTTTTATGTAGCCAAGTGACAGGGTGTCTTTTAAAACCTTCCCCTCTTCTCCTGCTCCTCTCCCTCCCTCATTCCCATCAGATGTGTGCAGTGTTTCATCAGTGCAGGAATAGTGGGACTCCAAGTGGAGCTCACCTTTGCCATTGCACTGAGCTAGAAGCAATACCTTCTACCCTCAGACACTGTGACCACAACTCAGGGGAAGCCGGTCGTTAGATACTCTGAAATGTCCTCACTTCGTCTGCAGGGAGATGATAGATATTCAAGTATAGGTGGAACTGGAAGAATCACTCTTTAAGCCCAGAAAGGGAGACTGGGACTGGCAAGGCAAGGAGTGGGGAATTGAATCTGGGTCTTCTGAGTCCCAGAGTAGCACCCTGTCCACTAGAACCTCATTTGTTTCTCCCTCATACCCTAGATTTGTAATTCAGAGTCAAGTTGCATGTTTGCATTAAAACCAGGTGGGTATCACCTAATTTTGAGCCTCATTGCAAACATTGTGCACGTGTCTTGTACCAATTCACCTGTAAGTAATTTTTCTAAAACTGACAAGGCTTTGAAACTACCTCAGCCAATATATATGCTGGTCTTTTCAAGCTATACCATTGATCTTCATGCAAGTAGAAGCTTGAAAGCTGAAGGCCTTTGAGTTGACTGTTGTTTTGACTACCTGAAGCAGATTGAACAAGATAACCCCACACACTATTAGGCAACACATGAGTGTTATGTGCTATTTTGTTATTCAAGGCCTTTAAAAATGTCTTGGTCCGTTGAGACTGAAGTATATTGAAGGCAACACTTGGTAAACAAAAAGTGAAACTTAAGACAGACAGCCTGGAAATTCTCCAATGATTCCTTCCCAGAAGCAGCCTTTGCTATTTGCATCTGCTTAAAGGAGACATTTTTGTAAATAAAACACTGCTTTCAAAGAGAAAAGATGGCTAAGAAGGAAGTAGAACAGCCCTAAATTCCAGATCCTGCCAAGATTCAGCTGGGTTGTGCACTTTATCTCTGACCTTCATTAATCTGTCTGTGAGATGATAGACATGGTGCTCTACGGGTGAACCACAGTCTTTGCAATAACAAGTTCAACCAGAAGCAAGTGACTTCCCCTCCTCTTCTAATCCATACAAACCGATGGGCCAATGACACTTGCTGCTGGTGTTTATCAACAGTCTGCTTCTCAAGCCCAAGATTGCTTCTGTAACAGTAGCATTTTGTTTTAAAGAAGCTACAACTAGAATGCACCAACTCATCTCTAGGGTGGAATAAACTGTTATGGGGGGGGGGGGGAAAGCCCACTGGATTTGGTACCATAAAACAACAATTTCAGGCGATCAGTCATCCAAATTGTCAACTGCCTCTTCAAGACCCTCTCCTTAATGCACATGGAATGGGGACACAGATTTCCAGTCCAGCAGACGCAAGAAACCTGGCATTACCACAGAAAGCCTCACAGAAAGGAGCTGTCTTTCCCCAGATACAGAGACTTTACTTTCCCGGTGAAGCACATTAACCCCTTAAGTACTATTTTATAGCGCACTCTTTGAGGTCAAGCTGTTAAAGGTGCCAGTCCAGGAAAGCATTTAAGCACATGAGTAATCCTATCAATTTCAGTAGGGCACTGTTAAATTGGATGCCAGGGCTTATAGCACCTATCCAGAGGACAATAGTGGTGTCACTCTGCTGCATTTTGGTCATGCATCTGTGTGGGCAAACGTGTCACATTTGTAGGGGGTGTAATTTGTAAACCTGACTGTTGTACTTTAATTATCTAATTAAACTCTTGAGGTCTAAAGAAAATTGCATATGGTGAAGAGTTATTTAATGAATCAAATAATTTGGGGGCCTGTCTGCATTAGAGAAAATGCAGCCTAATATTTTATGGGGGTACGATGCACCTTAGGGTAAGTAGGAATGTGCAAAATATTAGCAAAAAACTCACCTGGTTTCAGGTCTCTTTTCAAACTTCAGACAGCACAGGTTAAGAGACTTGCTAGAATTCCCTAAGCCTTTCAAGCAAACAAAGGCTAATTTATGGTTTAAGACCAAAACCATGACAAACTCAACATTCTGATAGGAAACCAGATGAACCTTGATGGAGTCAACCAAGTTTTACTCTGAGTTTTTGGGTGGATTTGGAAATCCCGGGCAAACTGAAACCAAATAAGAGGTTAGGACAAATCCCTGCTTATTCAAATATAAATTTCTCACGCAAACAACACCTACAAGATAACACCGTCTACATAAGAGAAAACTACAGTTTTAATCAAAGCTGAGTCAAAAATTGACACTTCATATCACACCTCTTCAAATTTCAATAGACGCCATCATGTACCAGCAATGCCTCTCTCCCATGTACGTTGGCCAAACCAGACAGTCTCTACGCAAAAGAATAAATGGACACAAATCTGACATCAGAATCATAACATTCAAAAACAATTCAGAGAACACTTCAACTTCTCTATACACTCAATTACAGACCTAAAAGTTGCAATTCTTCAACAACAAAAAATTCAAAAACAGACTCCAATGAGAAACTGCAGAACTGGAATAAATTTGCAAACTGAACACCATTAAATTAGGCTTGAATAAAGACTGGGAGTCGATGGGTCATTATGCAAACTAAAACCTATTTCCCCATGCTAATTTTTCCTGCTACTATTACTCACATCTTCTTGTCAACTGTTTGAAATGGGCCATCATGATTATCACTACAAACATTTTTTTCCTCCTGCTGAGAATAGCCCACCTTAATTGATTAGTCTCATTAGAGTTGATATGGCAACACCCATCTTCCTACTGTATTTTCCACTCCATGCATCAGCTGAAGTGGGCTTTAGCCCATGGAAGCTTATGCCCAAATAAATTTATTAGTCTCTAAAGTGCCTCATTCTTTTCACATATACTAGTTCAGGCTAGAGTCTTCAGAGACCAACAGACAGAGAAAGGACTTTTGGATAAATAGCCTGAGATTAAACTGACTATGGCTTTCTTTCTGATCCAGAAAACAGACAGGACTTTTTGTCCAAAAGGGGCCTCAGTCCTTCCTGGAAAGGGTTGGAAGGTTGTTGTCCTACAGACACTCCAGAAGACTTCTAGTAAGATTTTATTGTTTTATACAAGTTTTCTCTATAATGCTTTCACCTTCAGAATAAATATGTTGGTCTCTAAAGAGCTCTGTGGTAACTCATAACTGCTGACAATTATATTGCTAGGTAGGCTTCAAAGAGAAAGCAAAGTTCAGACTCTGGCCTGTTCAGGCAATCTGGTTTGCTGGGGTATCACAGTGTAGGCAGGGAGCTGTGCAACCAAGAAAAATCATGGTCAGAAGAAAAGGAAGACATGGGTCTCCACCCAAGAGAGGTGACAACTGAGGAGCTGCAAGTTTAGAGTGCGCATCCTAAAGGGATTATGGAGGGGGAATACAGAAACAGTTGCCCTGAACTGTGATAGCTCACATGATATCATCTCCATTGAACCTGAACCCAAGTTCTGATTTGGTCATGAATGCTACCCTACCCTGACGAGCAACACAACCTGAGCAATGTCTCTGTGGCCTGTCTTTAGAAATAATCTCTTCTTTAAAACCAATGGAAAAATCAACAGGGTATATTTCTGACAATTTAGAAATTGAATGCGAAAGGATCCCTTGTGGCTTTAATGAATTACAACCTGTACATTCCAAACCCTGTTAGCCAATCAGAAGGCAGCACCATGTGGATTTTTTCAGATTTTTCTATTTTACATGATAAAGCCCAAACTTTTTATACCCATCACAACATGTCAGTGAATGTGACTCAGTCAGTACACATTACGTGCACCAAATAAAGATGCCAAGATAAGATATTAGGACTGAAATCAATACAGGATTCTCTTTTACATATCCCAACAGTCTCATTAACTTCAAAGTAGCTGATATGAATGTAATTAAAGAGCAGAACAAACAGAAAGAAAAAAGGGGGAGGGGGGAAACACTCCATAAGGCCTGATTAAGATTCTTACTAAAATGACATAGTATGGGACTGCACAGTAAACCACTCTATACTTTGTGGCAAACCTAGCATAATTTTTTAAACAAATAATAATAGTGACATTTTACACAATTTAAATGTATAAATATAGGTGTGTGTGCTTTAAACACAAATAAGCACTGCCATCAGGGAATAATCTTAAACAACAACCAAAAGAAGTACTTGGTACTTTAATATGCTAAACCAAACTCAAATATTGCAGTTGACTACTAGAACTAAACCTGCATATGGCTCACATAAGATAATCCTGTAAAGAGAAGAGCTACGTGCACCATGACTGAACTGAATACTAAAGCTTGACTGGAGAAAATTTGCAATGGCAAGAACCAGAAAACACATCACAGCAGTATTTAAATGTACACAGTTGCTAACTATTAACCCATTGGGCTGTCGCCACTTTTCCAGTCAAATCTATATATATATAAAAGTCAAATGGTGTATTCATGCGGGCGTGTATGTATGTATGGGTGTATGCTTACTCCTTCCACACCGTTTGAGCTAGAGACTTGAAATTTGGTACAGTTAGAGGTCTTGGGGTCCTAATGACTGTAAGAGTCGAAAATTTTTCAAATCTCACCTCTGACGCCCCCCAGGGGTGAAATTCTTTAAAGGCCAATCACATCAGCTGGGCAGCTGCTGTTCTCTGTGACATAGTTATGATGTCATAATACCCCCTCCAACAGACACTGCACTCGCTCAGCTCTCTGCCCCTTCCCCCCTCCGACGGAACCCCAGAATCCCTCAGCTCTCTGCCCCCTCCGACGGAACCCCGGAATCCCTCAGCTCTCTGCCCCCTCCCCACCTCTGACGGACCCGAGTTGGGTTTGGTCGGAGGGTAAGTGAGGTGGGGGTGTCGGGTTTGGTCGGGGGGTGAGGTGGGGGTGTCGGGTTTGGTCGGGGGTAAGTGAGCCGGGGGTGTCGGGTTTGGTCTGGGGGGTGGGAAGGTGTCTGGGTGGGTGAGGGGTGAGGGGTGGGGGTTGGGGTTGGTCAGGGGGTGTTGGGTTTGGTTGGGGGGGGGTGAGGAGGGGGGTCGGGGTTGGTCGAGGGGTAAGTGAGGTGTGGGTGTCGGGTTTGTGGTGGTAGGTAGGGGTGTCGGGTTTGGTTGGGGGGGAAAGTGAGGTGGGTGTGCCAGGTTTGGTCTACGGGGGGGGGTGAGGTGTGGGTGTTGGTCAGGGGGTGTTGGTAGGGGGAGACGTGGGGGTGTTGGGTTTGGATGCGGGGGGTGAAAATGTGAGTCGGGGTTGGTCAAGGGGTAAGTGAGGTGGGGGTGTCAGGTTTGTTCAGGGGGGTGAGGTGGGGGTGTGAGGTTTGCTCTCTGCCCCCTCCAACGGACCCCATACTCGCTCAGCTGTCTGCCCCCTCCCCACCTCCGACTGACCCAAGCAATGCCGGGTATTTTCGCTAGTATGAAATAAAATACAAATGATCAGACAAAAGGAGTTTAGTGGTCTCTCTCCAGTTCACAGTAAACAGGTGTCCACCACCCAAAAGCCAACATAATACTGGACAGTAATTGGCACTGACAGTAAAGAGGTCTCAGAGAGCCCTAAAGCTGGTCCCTCTGGAAGAAGGTTGAAAAAGCACATACATGAGGCAGAGTGAAGTTTGCACTGCTGCTAACCATGCTGTCCTGTTCTGAACATAAAACTGAAGACTTCAGTTTTGAGAGATTTCAGCTATCAGAGACACCATGGTAAGGAACAGGGTATGAATACCCAGATTGGTGCAGTATGGATGGAAATAAAAACTGGGAATCTTTCATAAGTTATTTTTATATCTTCTTCCCTCCATCTCAATCAAATGAATTGGAGAGAAAAGTGGATCAATAGAATAATAGCACAGAACGCCTTTAAAGGAACATCATGCCCCCCTTTATTTATATATACTAGGTGAATGCTCCTACCAAGTGCTAAATTAACATTTACAGTAGTGCTAATTGCAGTCGCATTTCTGTGTATGCTGCTTGCTGTTAAGCAGGATGAGATTTCTTTTTCTGGAGATTAAAACTTCAGTAATATCTTCTTTGTGCTTCATACCAGTTTAATGCCAGAGCAAAACATAATTATAGTCTGCCATTAATGGATTAGATGGTCGGTGTTGCTGTCTAGCTGTGTTCCAGTTTTTCCTCCATTGGCTTTGTGCTCTCTGTTGTCATTTTCTAATTATCTGTTCTCTTTTCAGTTGGCAGCTTTAATATTTGGGAGTATTATTCAAACCCAAGTTAATGTATCTTTTTTTCCAGGAAGTGCTTAGAGAGTGTGTGTTATTTGGAGCATGATATCACAATACGATTTTTATCAGATGCAACAGTTTGGGGTTTCTTTTTGGTTTGGTTGGTTTTTTAACCCAGATCCACAGTTGTGAAACCATTAATAATAGAGTGGTGATCAGCAATAGAAAATGCTGATATTTCAAAATAAAACAAAAACTTTTTCATGTGTTTTTCAGCTTTGACATTCATCATCTTGTGGTCTGATGACACCAGCCATAACCTGCACCAGATCCTCCTGATGGTAGATAGGAAGGGCACCTTCCCTGGCAAACACATAGCTCATGCATTCAAATCCTTATTGATGCTTAAGATATTATTATAATGACAACCAGCGTTCAAAGTCCATCAAAAACATAATAGGAGATACCTGGTGCTGAAATATGAGGATTTTCATTCCTGCAGGCAATCCATAAATACTACCACTCCTTATCATTACATAGCACCCTAAGGTCCTACCTGTCAGGTGCTGAATATCCCTCACCTCTCACTCAAGCCAGCACCTCACTGAATCAGACCCAAAATCTTTGGAGCATAAAATACTGTGCACCCATTAGGTACTCTGCTAATCTTTGTGGTTTGTTGTTGTCACCCAGATAAATATACTGTAGAAAATCATTATTCACAAACAGTCATTTTAAGTGTCTATAGGGAAACGTCCATGAATGAACACTCTATCAGACATTAGGGTAAAGTCAATGAATTCCTAAATCACGTTTCCGGAATGTAACCAGCTTTCACCATTCCATGTGTTGGCAGTGAATCAAACTGCACTAAATAATGTCTTGCAACGTTTCAGCGTAATATTTTAAAAGCTGTCAAAAAATCTCTTGCATTCTCTCTTGAAAACCACAGTAATTAAAAAAAAGAGGAAGGCAAAAGAAGTTAATTTGAAACTAATCAAGCAACTATTTTCCTCCATGGCTTCAGAAATCTCTTTTATTTTAACGATTAATTCATTTTCAAAGGCGTGCCGATCCTTTTAAGGGGAATTCCACATATCACAGCTGCACAATCTGCCCTGCAGTGTAGGTCTCTCACCCACCTGCTGTCTGGAAACCATCATGAACTTTCCAGAGCTGAGGTCGTGCCAGTTTAATTGTCCTGTGCACTAGTCTCCAGATCATTTGTATAGTCAATACCCAATATCTTCTGAAATAAAAAAGTTACAAAGGTTCAAAACTGTATAACGAATGAGTTGGCCGAATCATTGTTACTTTGCAGAGTGCTGTACTGTATTATGTATAATTGTCTGTTAATAATGCATGGTTTCCTATAGCAGTTAAAAAGCAGTTTCATTAAACAGTTTCATTTCAAGAAACGTGTGTTAAGAATGCAGCTCCTGAAAAAGCACTATATTCTTGTTCCATATTCTAAGTATAACGCACATGCTGACAATAAAGGCTCAGTCATGTTTTAAACACATATTACAATTCATGCTTTGAAACATCATGAACTCTATCCTCAAGTACTTCCCATTTGATAATTTATTTTTGCCTGCTTTTGTTTTCTCTTTCATTCATGTAGATTCAATGGTATATATTAAAATTTTAATTTCACAGCTTGCTGTGTGTTCAGGTGCTAACAATGAGCAGGACTTGATCAGTTTTAAAGCTCATTTATTGGACAAAAATTGTGTGTCCTTTTGTTCTTGTAAGGGCCCAGCTAGCTCTTATTATTGTGGAAGATTAAAAGGACTGACCATTGGCAGTGAGACATACAGTGGTAACTTCTAAGCAGAGCTCTGTAGAGCACTGTTTCTTGATACCTTGCAGAGCACTATAACATACACTGTATCTGCCAGCGGTATTTGGTTTACCTTTCATCTTATGCTAGCATTAGCTACTGAATTGGCTATACAGTAAAGGAAAACACTGGATCAAGTCCAAACTTGGTGAATCCTATCTGACAGGCAAGTATATCAATAGGAAAAACACAGAAGTAAAAATCACATCCCTCCTTGCTGTTGTGGTTGTCTCTACTCTCTTATACAGCTAAAGCATAATCAGCCCCTGTTGCACAAATATTCACATGGGAACAGAATACACTGAACAATACATCAAAATATCAGAAAGGTAGCCATGTTAGTCTTGACTGCAAAAGCAACAGAGTCCTGTGGCTTTTACATCAAAATAGTGGAGCAAAATTCCACCCTGTACTGTTCCTATGGAAAGAATACAGTTATCCACATGCAAAGACAGTACATGGCAAGGGGAACAGATATGACCTATGCCTCAACCTGGGTGAAAGGCAACATCACCAGTCTTACAAAAATTTCAGTTCTTTCTGACACCCACCAGCCACACAAGCAGCTCCTGTGATAAGAGCTAGAATGGCAATAGTGTTGCCAACGCTCACAATTTTATTATGGCTATCATGACTCGTGATGCTTTTCTTACTGCTCTAGCTCCTACAGTCATGTGATTATGTGAGAATCTCAGCTTTCATTTTTTTAAAAAAAGTTCCTAGCCCTCATTGTTGCGGAGAAAAGCTTGAAAATCCCAACCATAAGGCTCAAAAACTAGGAGGCAAATGGAAAGATCCCCAAAATATTACTTATTAAAAATCTCATGATTTTAACCCACTCTTTGAACAGATAATGCTGGTAGTACTATAACAGCAACCTGTCCTAAACAACTCACCCTCAGGGCAGCAAAACAAGGTCCTACAGTAGGTATAATGGACTGTCCTGTGCCCTTTACAATACTGGAACAGAAGCCAAATGCAGCCCGTCAGCAGTGACAATGCACCAAGAAGCAACTAAAGTTGCCAACTGCACCAGCAGGGGAATCTAATACCTAAAAATACTCACCTATTATTAATTGCTAGTTGATAGTGTCTGGGTGATAGAATCAAGACTGAGACTCTGAGAATATATCAAACTTTTTGGTTTCAAACCACTCAAAGCCTGGCTGGCATTAGAAAACTGCCTACATAAAAGAGCACTGGCACCATTTTATGCAGTGGATTTGTTCTCCACGCACTTGGAGTCATCCCTAATTAGTACAGCAAGAGCAAAAAAACCCACCACATTTGTACTCATCCCTACTCCATTCCACACTGCAGGAGTAAACAGCGATGGGAGAATAAGATAGATATTTTTCTGGTTTAGGTATTATAATCAGAGTTGTGAACTAAATTCCAGATGCAAAATTTTTCTGACATTCAGATCCCAGGCTCAATTTGTAAGGATAGTGATTAGTAAAAAAAAAAATCTTTTTATTTGTAAACTGTGAAAAATTGATAGAGTAGCTGAAACACAAAAAACTTAGTATATGCACCTTCATGATGTTGACCGTCACTTTTCAAAGCATTTTTACAGTCACTTAGAAGACAAAGTGCAATATCTGTTTATACCAGATGAGCACATATTATGTAGTCCCCAAAGTAGATGCAGCTAAAACGCTTCCATTGACCAAGCTATCAACACGTGAGCAGGTGCTGTCCCTACACAGACAGAAAACCACCTTTCCATCAGTGTAGGCTAATTTTCCCATCCATTTGATCCTGAGTTTTATTTTCTTTTCAGTCATCATCATATTTACTTTTGGACATCCCTTCAAAAATACTTAAACAACACAGTTGAATTCAGGTGGCAGCTCAATTTAAACTGTGTGCCAGAAAACTGAAACACAAAATAGAAACACGAGAACATATTGCAAGTGTTGAAAATCTACTGTTCTCAGCAGCTAACAATGTTGATAATAGAAACTCATGAGGATTCAAGACTGCAAGTCCTCCAAAGGACTGAGGTTCCAGTAAGAAGCTGTATTTCTCCTTTTCAATCCACTTTATACACAGTCATTTTATACACACACCCCCTAATAAGATAGATCTTTAAAAGATATTTGATAATTTCATCAGATTTTTACTTCTGTGTTTTTGGGGGGCTGGTTTAAACTGTTACTCTCCTCACCAATAATGCACATATGAACTTCCAGTAGCAGTAGTACTAAAAAGTGTCTGAAATCTAAATAGATTAAATAAAGCTATAGAAAAAAATAAAGCTGCCATCGGGGAAGAAATAAGTAGCATTCTTGAGGGAACTGAATACTTCACTATTATGGATGCATCCAATGGCGTTAAGCAAATCTGACCAGGAGAATTCTAGGCACGCCACACATCTGCAAGATACTGCATCTTACTACTATTATTTCTTATCTCTGTTGCACTAGAACTGAGCAGAGTTGTACCTCGGGTGTGGTGATCCAGGGCAAAACCAGAGAGGAATATATGATAGATTAGATTAAGAAAAGTTCTAACTGGAATGAAAAGAGGGTTTCAGATTTAATAAAGGAAAACTTCAAAACACCAAAGCTTAAATAGCTGAGAAACATATTATCCAAAAAAGGCATGAAACTGGAGAAGTTAAATTGGAGAAGGCATTAAATTTCAAAGTTACCAGGAAAGTGGTAGTACCTCAGAATAATAGGAATTATAGAGATACTTAGGACTGCTTGTGGACTTCTCCAAAGTTTTGCCACAAATGTCAGTGGTTTGGTAACCTTGCCACTTAGAGTTATAGCAAAAGTACTGCAGGCTTGATTCAGCCTGTAGTTACACCAGCTTCTACTCTGTAACCTTGAGACAAATTCGACCTAGAGGGGGATGTGCACAACTTTGTTCCACTGAAGGTCCAATAGCCAGCCAGCCAAAAATAGGCAGCACTGGCTAAGAAGCTGGCATGAGCAGAGCACCTGGGCAACCTCCATTGGCAGGGTTCCTGTGGAACGACTACCATAATTAACATGCGTGCCTGCTGGATGACTCCCCACCGGACACCCTCTAAATACCTATCTGATGTGAGCCCTCTAAATACCTATCTGAAGCAAAATCCATTAAAAAACAGCAGAAAAGGCAAAGAAAATGATAAGAATTTTCTTATCTAGGATTGCTTTGTTCCAAATAAAACAGTTTAAAATGACTGCCAATACCCTTACAAAGCGGATTTGGTTCTGTTACATAATGAGCCCACAATTGGTTTTGCTTCCAAAGGAATTACTCCAATTTAAAAAAAAGGGGGGGGGGCTTAGGTTAATGGAAGCTCTATCAATAGGGCACCTACCTGGGGGAGCTACTGAGAAATATCATGATAAAATAATCTTCCCTTCGACTCTCTTCATTTGCACCACTCACAGCTGTTCCATGCATAATGCAGACTTTCCAGTAGGGGGCTCCAAAGCAGTACTGCACAGTCTCCTCAGAACTCTGGGAGGTATCTTCAAAAATGGATTTAAGTAATGACTATGTAATTACAAAGCTCCACTTAAAATTCTGATCTAGAGCCTCTACTGGCCTAAAAAGAAAGATGCTGCCCATAGCATTTAGGTGTGAAACTTTTCACTCAGCATGTTCATGGGAGACATGGGAAACAACTTGGGACAGTAATTTGACCAAACCCCATTAGAAATCATTCCTAAATAATATTTGGCTAGGACATCCCTTCAAAAATACTTAAACAACACTGTTGAATTCAGGTGGCAGCTCAATTTAAACTGTGTACCAGAAAACTGAAACACAAAATAGAAACACGAGAACATATTGCAAGTGTTGAAAATCTACTGTTCTCAGCAGCTAACAATGTTGATAATAGAAACTCATGAGGATTCAAGACTGCAAGTCCTCCAAAGGACTGAGGTTCCAGTAAGAAGCTGTATTTCTCCTTTTCAATCCACTTTATACACAGTCATTTTATACACACACACCCTAATAAGAAAGATCTTTAAAAGATATTTGATAATTTCATCAGTAAACTGCGTAACCATACTTTGAAAAAGTTCCCATAGATTTTGTTGGGAACAGGTCCAGGCCCTTACTGTGTATTATTTTTATATTGTGGTAGAACCTAGTTGCCTCAATCAAGGATTGGGGCCGTGTGTGCACATACAACAAAAAGATAGACTGCATAAGCCATTTGGGGCACAGACTAAGGCAATGACAACAGGCAGATACAACACATATCGGAAACCTTCAATGACATCACACAGTGAAGGGAGTGGCCTGAGCTGATGAGTTTTAAAACTAGGGGTTTTAGCACTGTGGATGAGATTTACAATGCTGGAGCTGAAAGTTAAGCTCTTAAATAGCAGCCTGATTTTCAGAAGTGGCAAACACTTGCCAGTTCTCACAAAATAACCTCTCTCTTAGGAATAGTCCACAATGTGAACAAGTTTGATAGCCGCTGCATTGCTGAACTGATCCCCAACTTCCCAGCTTCAGTACTACAGAAGTCCTGTGTCTTTATTTCCTGGAAGAACGCTCTTGTTCCTGGCACTGTATTATAGCACAAAAAACAAAGCATAGACCCTCAGCAACTTGTTACCTCAAAAGGAACAGAATTCCCACAACCAGCTCATCTGCTGAAAAATCTAAAAGGGTCACATCCCCAACTAAAAAGGTTTTTCACTCCACCAATGAACATTTTTCAACAGTGTGGTTTTCTGTAAGAGGCGACCCACCCCCATTGTTGGGAAAGTTGGGAAAAGAGAAACAGTCCCCTGAAAAGGATTCATCTCTGCATTGAGGGGGCAGCCTCTGAATATAGCAATGTGACTAGAATCCCAAACATTACCAATATTTGCAAGGAGTGCAAAAGAATCGCATTGGGCATAATAATGCCTGGCCTACGAGTTTGTGTGTAGGGTGTAGGTGGGATGGGCACAAGGAGTAAGGCACAGTCATACCATGCTGTCCTGAGTGCAAGGTCTGCACCTTAGGTGCCTTCTCCTCCTCATCCCACCAGCTGGCATCATCTCTCCCACTGGAGCTCATTAGCTGCAGATGTGAACACATGCTGCATCATCCTAAAGGCATGATTTCCCTGCGCACCTGGGAGACCATCATCTGAGAGTAGTCATGCCCCCCCAGAGCTCACCATGTGGCTCTCTAATAGCATGGACACGGGAAGAATCCTGCTTTTGGTCCTGATTCCCTGAGCTCTCAGATATATTTTGTCAGCTGGTTTTGCTTTGGCCCTTTGGGAATTGACTGACCAGTTCCTCAGCAGATAACTGACCTGTTCCTTAGCTAATAAAACAACAGTACACAAGATTTCCTGTATAGTTTCAAAGCACTGCACTAAGATTACTATCTAATTCTCTCAATCACCTAAAGTACATTTTGCAGAGGGGTAAATAGAGACACAGATATATGAAGCGACTTGTCCAAGAGGCAATAATTAATTTCCTATCTTTTCCAATGGTGTCAATATCACATGTTGTTTATTATTCACAGTTCCCCATACATCTGCATGGGACATTATGAAACACATAAACAGCTAGATCACTGTCCAATTATCTTGCTATTGCACAGAAAAGGAATGTACACAGAAGCACAGTTCTGTTGCAAGAAGGCTTATGGACATGGTTGGCAAGGTGATTGCCATAAGAAGTCTTCACAGAAGAAATGGGGTTGAAAGGCAGATTTGAAGAAAGGATGGCTGAATGCTTGGCACTCAGGAATTGGAATGCTATACGAAAGTGTGGAGGGGGGGCATGATAAAATGCATAAAAAAAGAGAGAGGAAGGAGAAAGAAGGTTCAGTCTTGCAAGGTATTGATCTCTCAGCTCATTAAAATGAATGGGAGTCAAAGGCACTCAGTGCAATCTAGCTATTGATTATACCTGTGTAGTTACATGGCCACATCACTGAAGTATCTGAGTGCATCACAATCATTAAGGAAAGTCCCTGTTAGGCAGGGAAGTTCCTATTATCCCCAGGCTACAGAGGGGAGACTAAGGCATAAGAGATTTACCTCAGGAAGTCTATGGCAGAGACAAGACTGAACACAGATCTCCTAAGTACCAGTCCAGTGTTTTAATCACAAGACCGTCCTCTCCCCTAAGTGTGTGTGACATAGGAGGGTGCAATCCAGACCAGTGGGGTACTGTGTCACCATTACCCTTCTACCTGGGGTGCCTCACATAAGAGACCCAACTCCCAGATTTTTCCCCATAAATATATACCTTGTACTCCCCCGCCCTCTCCTGATTAGTCCAAATATATTAAGTCCATTGTTGCTTTAAGAGAACAATATAAAAACTTGCCACCTTAAATACCCAGCCACTTTAAGTTAAACACACTGGATTAGATAAAACAATAAAACAAGTTTACAAACTACAGAAAGTTAGATTGAAAGTGAGTCCAAGCAATGAGGCATAAGAATAAGAACTAGTTTAAAGAAAAATAAAGATAAAACATTTCTAGTGCTAAACTTAAACTATATTAGATTCAAGCAAAGTTTCTCACTACGTTTCCAACAGCATTACTGACTAAACTCTTCAGGTCAGGAAACCTCTCTCAAAGTCCAACAGCTGTTTCCTTTATCTTCTCAGATGCAAAGAATGAGATGGTCAGAGAGAGAAAGGAGAGATATCTTGGGGGGGTTTCCCCTCCTTTTTATAGTTTTACTCCCTCTTTGAAAAGCATTTCCCGCTGAAAACCAAGAGATGGGGGGCTGGGAAAGGAAGGAGACTTCATGATGTTTTGATGGTAAGATGCTGATCTTTGTCCCTGCCCCACTTTCTTGCCAAAGGATGGCCACTTGATAGGTCCATCAGCTTTGTTGACACCTGGCTGAGGCGTAAATTTGCCCTTTATCATGGAGAAACTGGTTAAGCCACTCCCTTTCCCAGATTTATCTGGGAAATACTTCTGTCATGATTTCAGATGATGTTCATAACTTTACTCATAATGTTGTTACATGCATTTTACCACGTTATTACTGATCAGCAAGTTATGAGTTTTCAAATGATACCTCACAAGGCATATCTTGTACAAATATTATTACAGTAGTCTGTAGGGTGTGAATACAGGGGTGCATTCCATCACAGTGGGTGAGTCCAGAGAGAAGATATAAAAGAGTATAAGTGGCAAGAAAGGATATATGATGCTATAAGAGCAGAATTGTGACCATATCCAAAATCTACCCCACTTTACAAACCCTGCTTACCCAAGCATTATTTAACTGCAAGTCCATGTTAAGCTTAGGTGCCCCAGCTGGGGTCACTGTCCCTAGCACTCCCCTGATTGCACTACTCTACATTTATCCAAATACTTTCAATGTCCACAGGGCCTTTTGGATAAGAAGGCTTATGCTGGGTTTTTTGCCTATCTAGCTCACTCACTACCATAAAAATCCATTCCTTATTCCACCAGATTAATACTGAGGTGGTGACCCAAGTATGTAAACTAAAGGTAAACATTAAAAAACCCAGCCAAAACATTGATCACTATAACTTTCCTACAGCTAGCTGCCAGCTATAATTAATTTGTGCTTCCAGCCATATTAAATTGTTAACAAGAAATAACTTAAATAAAATGCAATTAGGGATATGCAGTTATTTCAGTCTGGGCAAAGTGACCTTCATTCTAATAGCCTGGTAGTTAATGAAGCTGACTTTAAAACATCTTCCTTTTCTCCCCCTTAACAGTATCTTTATTTTCTCCTAATCTTCATACTGAAGTTTCAAAATTTAATTAAACATGTTTAAAAGGGAAAAAGCAAAAGAGGGCCCAGCAATGGAAATGGGGATCTAAGTACCCTTCTACCAACGATAGCTGTCATACACTGGGTTGCTGTTATACTGCTGCAGGAGGAAGCAGAAAATCTAAAGGCAAGCTAAGCAACAGGCAATGGGAGAGAGTGGTATTACCTCAGCTGAGACCATCTCTATGTTGATTAGGGCAAAGAGTTAAAGGGAAACAGCCAACTGCCAAACACTATTTTGTAAGACAGACCTCCAGTTTATTAGTATAGGGGGTCTTTGTTGTTTGGAATAATCCTCTGGTATTGGGCTTTAGGCTATGCTGGACAGAGAGGCTCAGTCGTAGGCAGAGAGTACTCTGGTATCTTTGCACTTCTCTGTTTCAGGGTTCCCAAGAACACTGTGATGAGTGGGGAGTAAATGGGTAGGAACTCCTTCTTCATTTCCCAGAAGAGGTGAAAGATTCAAGCAAGACACCATCCTTACAAGATTCACAGATGAGCTGCCAGCCTCATTGAGGCAGATTACTTACCCAGAGGATGACCCTGTGAAGATCTATCATTTTGTTGTTGGGCTTCGGAATTAAATTTCCTTGTGACTTAGAAACCTCAGAGAAAGGGAGTGATCTTAAAACAAAATGAGTGCCTGGTGCAGTGTGAATCTATGCCCATGAAAGGAGGAATTTATGCGAACTGTCCCAGGGTTAAATACAAGGCTGTTTAATGCAGGGGAATTAGTTGGTTACTCAGCTCTTAGTGTAGAAGTCCTGTGGTCCCTGTTGATGCAATGTGTCTTGATCTCTTGTTACTGGATATGATAAACGTGTCAAAAGGCAGTTACATGAATTATTTTGGGTTTTTAAAAAATCTTTTGTTTTATGCATTTAAAAAGGCCAATTTTAACAGACAACATTGGGGCCCTGATACGCTTGTGTATTCAACAGCTGAACCCATCTGTTGTCCTAGGGCCACTGAAACACACACACTCGTCCTAACTAAATGTCAGGGTGTGCAGCAGCCCATTGGCAGCAGCTTCTCCAGATTTTGCATGGAATAAGAGCATTGACTCCTGTACACCGTCTGAATACGATGCTTTGGTCACTACACCTGCAGAACTGGCCAATGGGTATGTCGAGTCTTTTCCAGAGGAAAGTGTATTCTCAATACATATGGTTTTTGGCCCAGAGAGCCAAACAGTTCAGAGATTTACAGCACATTAACTATGTTCATGGAAAAACACTGTATTTTCTACCATAAAAGGGGCCTGTATAATATGAAAATGCCACAGGCATTAGTACAAGAAGTTACTTTTTCAGCATGTGAAAGTATGTTGTACCAGTTCTCAGAAAATTCATCAGCAGCCAAGCCTCATGACAGACCCAGAGGCAACTCCACAACTCTCATCACAACTGCCCATGAGAAATGAACCAGACCAACTGATAAATTAGAGCTAAACATGGTCAAGAACAGTATTTTACAATGGGTAGGTTCATAGCACTATGCAGGTTTGAACCAGCTCTGAAGGAAAATAGCTTAAATAGAAAAGTCTCTTTCCTCTGTGACATGATATTTCACAGCCATTCCTAAACAGAAAAATCCTAAAAAATTTAATTGGGTTAAAACCAATTAAATTCTACAGAAATTTCTCTGATCACTTATAAAATAAAATAATCTTCTTCCTTTTTTTTAAACCAGGCTATAGAGTTCTGTAGAAAAAAATCTAATTTTCTAATACATTCTCAAAAGCAGTCATCTATAGAAGTTTACATTTTCTGTCGAATTATGTAGGACTTTTCCACAAGGATAGAAGTTTGTTTCAGATTATGACAAAGGTAACATCACAAACTGGGAGGAAAACAAAAGACACAAAAGTGTGTTTAAATATGTGTACAATACTCTAACAGAGTATTTTCTAGGTATTCTGAAGGCCTTTTGGATTTAGGTGCAATGGACAGTATGCAAGGTGAATTTTACCTACTGAGCAGCAATGCATGATGTACAATTTTTTATTAAATGTTTTATTAAGGTAGTCTGATGTCAGAATATACCTAATATCTCTGATCTAAGTAACATCTCCTTGATAGCCTTTGTCCAGTTAGCCTTTACTATTATTCTTGGGAACTCAGCTGGGAGGAACTATCTAATAAATAAACCACCCAAGGCCCTTCTGAAAGATATTTGAGACCTGCTGTGTCTTTTGATTTTTACACAACAATATCAATATGAAGAAACCACAGGGAAAAGTTGGGCCCAGAGAACCGTGTTTACTAACGATACACAAACCTGGCAGATTTCTGGTAGCATCTAAAACAGGGAATACAGAGAACACTGCCATTGGGCTTACAAACTACTTAAAGAGATACTACCCTATTCCTATACAAATCCAATACACATCAAGGATAATTAAGAATATTAAAGAGTGGGCCCTTAAAAGAACAAGATGCAAGTCTCAGAGTGCTGGCTGAGTCCCTTCAGTTGAAGTCATGGGCAGTACCTCTGAAAACCAGGCCCACAATTACCTAATATCTATGTGTACGTGAGAGACAAGAAAAAAAAATGAATTAGTTGAAACAGGAACTCAGAACAGAATGACATCTCCCAAGGGAGAGTTCCAATCCAAAATGGTTTACAGAAAGACATAACCCCTTAAACAATAGACAAGATATTGCCTCACCCACCCTGTTTCTAATGGAGGCATCTGAGGCTTCTAAAAAATGGCCTTTAAAGGCCTCACAGGTCTTCAAAGAAGAGAGAGTCATGCAATAAGCCACTCAGAGCAGGACAGATACCTGCAAACTTAGGTGATGTAAAACAAACAAACAAACAAACAAAACAGAAACATAAAGGATATCCTGTGAGTTTAAGGGCAAAGCTGACACAGAGCAGAACTTCTGACAGTTAAAAGAGATCCCACCCACCTCCAAATACTCCCTCTGGGATATGCATGATCAAAAAAATAATTCCAAAATACCACAACATGAACCCTAGACTTGGCTGATCTTTTCCCCAGCTTAAGCCTTCTCTCCAGGGGATTGTTCCCAAGGAGCTCACTGCAGGATTGTAGCCTAGCCATACAGAGGAAAAAGTGAAACTAACCACATGCAAAGTGATGTCAGAATCACAAAGTAAGGGCTTGTCTACACATACAGCGCTAAACTGGTACAGCTGCACTGCCGTAGCGCTTAGACAAGACACTACCTATGCCAGTGGGAGAGCTTCTTCTGTCGATGTAGGTACTCCTCCTGCCCAAGAGGCAGTAGCGATGTCAATGGGAGAAGCCCTCCTGTTGACATAGTGGTGTCTACACCGGATGTTAGGTTGGTATAACTATGTCACTCAGGGGAATAGATTTCCACATCGCTAAGTGACTTAGTTATATCAGCATAAATGTGTAGTATAGGCCAGAGCTAATCAAACGGGGGGGGGGGGGGAATGAACCACCTTTTCTCACTAATGTTTTTCAGATATAGCGATCTTTTAGGTGTTACTTGTTCTAACACTAAGTACACATGCTTTAAAAAAGATCACACATTTCTCTGAATTGCATTATCCCTTTAATGTCTTTCATAATCTTTCGAGTACCTCTCAAGAAATGCTGATGGTTTTAAATGGACAGTGTTAGGTGGGGTTTGCTTACAAATTTAGGCTTTATTGAAAAAATAAAGTAAAATAAATAATAACTTTTGATGAAATCTCAATATCAATATTTCTATTAGTTTTTTAACCCAAACTGAAACTGTTTCTTTGGGGAAAAAACAACAACCAGGCATTCGTCAATTCTCTTTGCAGCCCAAACATCATAATATTGTGCTAGTGCATGAGAACTGGAACCTATAATAGACTGAAAAACAACTATAAGCAAATGGGAAATTGACTAGTCTATTTTCATCTGCCAAGCTCAGTTAAATGTAAACAATAAATACAAGAAATGGTGAAGAGTAATTTGTCATTTTAAAATTCTGTTTCGTTAAATAGGGTAAAGAAATCTGATCCACTGTAAATATATAATTTTTAGCTTGACTGAAGCCCTCTTTCAGATCCCATCCCTTGGTGGGGGAAGGGAAATATCAGATTCACCCAAGCTCAGCTCTGTGTGGGAAGAGACACTGAGGGTGAGATTTTCAAAGCAGGCCAGGAGATTTCAGCTACACAGCTTTCATTAATATCATTGTGTGTGTGTGGCTAAAACCCCTGGACTGCCTTCAAAACCGTCCCCCTACATCCCCCAGCCCACCCGCTGTGTTAGCTCCTGCAGAGCACAGCTAGTGTGATTTTAGTTGGTCTGTCTAAATTCTTGGCAAACATGAATGCATTTCTTTTGGGTGAAGAGTAGAACAGGATTTGCACCACGTGCTGGAGTCCATCATGGTTCTTGTAAATTGGTCCCCCAGGCACCTTACTGAAGACCAGTGAATGAATGGGAGAAGAGCTGTTTTTGGTTTGGCCTGGACGTAGGCCTGTCTCTCTGTTTGAAATCTCCAGTAACAGAGCTGCGGCTGTGGAAGAAAAGCATTTCTGGTATAGCAAACAAAGGCAGCCGACTTTCCAAGATTTTTTACGTAATCTCCTGGCCTGCCAAGTGGCCCAGCACATGGTGTATGCAGAAGCAGTAGGAGACAGACAACTTTCATACCATGAATTCCTTTGATACGCTTTGACTGTGAATGACAAGAACATTTCCCACTTGTATCAATGGCAAAAAAGTCTGGTTTGATCATGGACTGCCAAGCTAGTTCCCCTGGCCTGACAGCAGTTTGTAACTTAGCTGTTACAAGCTTTCCCTACTGCTTGTTTTTTTGTTTGTTTGTTTTTTTAATGAAAAATTTGCTTTCTGCATTTGATTTCTCAGCAGGATTCCTATGTGCACTAGTTGCTAAGGGAGGCAAGGGATCAGGGAGAGCAAAAGCCAGGACTTAAAGAACGTAAGTGGATTTATTCATGTGAACATGTATTGGCAATTTTTGTTATGCAATCTGCATCAAACTCACTCCAGAAGTTGGGAACAAATTCTCCAGAATGTAGAGTTCATAGTAACAGACAAATAAACCCAGAAAGTCAGGCTTTGAAATATTTGCATAGTTAATGCAAATGAAGTGTCTGTTTCTTGCTGAGCAGCATTTATGATTCTGAGAAATCTCCTCTGAGGGAATGTCTTCTCTTGCTGCGGTAGATAAAATGATTTTCAGAGCGATGAGGCCCACAGGTGGGGGAGATGCAGGTGCCAAAGTCTGTTGCTACAGATGGCATATTTGTTAAGTGATAAAGAAAGGCACTGGGGCAAATTCAGCCCAGGGGCAAGTGGGTGCAGCAGAGCCACATTCTCTTCTCACTTACTCTGGTGTAAATCAGGAATAGCTTCACTTGTCATCAATGGAGATACACCGTGTGAGAAGAGAATCTGGACCCTGGCTTCAATGAGAGATGTATGGACCTGACATCAGTGGCAGTTGCCTTTACTCTAGAGCTGAATTTGGCTCATTGTGAGGTCATTTTTAAAAAAACCCACCGTTTGCGTTCTCCGGTTCAGCTGTCTGGGTAATATCTCATTGGCTTCCTATAGCATCTGTTCAACAGCAAATTTGTCAGCCTTGGGCTTGCAGAGGAGTCACTGGCTGTTCTGAAGGCAGCAATGAAAAGGCATGGAGCAGCTAAAATCACCATCTCTAATGGGTGAATTAATCAGTCCCAGTATTGATCCAGAGCTTGGGTTCTAACTTGTACTAACTTTTTTCACCATTACCAGAATCCTTGGCAGCTGCCTGAGTTCTTTTTATTATTATTATTAAAGAGATCTGACATGTCATTGGCTTTATAGGGAAGAGGTGCGGGAATCTTAGTCTTATGGAGCATCCAAATAATTTCATTGAAGATGAACATTTTGTTTAACTCTTGTCTCTTTCACTGGGGTAGCCGGTAAGTCTCCAAATACCTTCTGACTTAAATGGTGGCAGCTGCATGCAATGAACTTGCATATCACCGGCACTGTGCAATAGGAGATAACGGATGGGGTAGGACTTCAAAGACACTGGTTGTAACCATTCCGAAGGCGTAGGGCTGCTGCCTCTGACAGTTGGTAGCTTTAAGCTCCAGCGTGTGGCCATGGGTTCCCAAGCAGCTGGAAGTTTGCCATATCTTGGAGGTGATGTACATCAATCCCGAGGGCGGGGGAGTTAGAAGATGGAGGTTAGAAAGGAGCCAACAGTTGTGATACTTTGATCGGCCTCGTTTGGTCATACGCAGCCTGGCTCTAGTATCAAAACAAGGAAAGGGTTGGAACGAGGGAGGGAAAGAACTGGGGCACTTCTAGCTTAAAGTCTAACATGTTGATTTCTAAACCTCTATGAAAACTGCATTCAGGAGAAGAGCTGTGCTCATAAATGCAGAGGCCCTGCTGCAAGTTAAAAGAGCCTTGATAATGCTCTGACTTGAACTGTGATATCGTCTCTGGCCCCAAGGGGACATTCTGACATGGGGAATAGCTGGAACACAAGGGGCATCCAGGCATGCTGCCTTTTGGGAGAGCCAGGATGGGTAGAAGTGGGAGTGGGAGGGGGTACAACTGATCTGAACTCTGCACTACCCATGGATTCTCCTATGCGGATAGAATTTACGAGGACTGGTTCATCAGGCTCATGGCCATCTTATGCTGGGGCTGTTGCAGGACAAAGAAAGAATCAACACCAAAAATCCAATTGAATTGTAAATCCACATAAAGAGTGGGTACTGGAAGGGGGCTTTCCTAGTAAGGTGCTCAAACCCTTGCTTTGGGGAGATTTCTAATGAAAGACATTTGTTCCAATTTATTTTTGTGACATATCTGCTGCTCAGGTAGGTAAGTGTTTGTCACATGCAGCAAACAGGCATGATGTAACTAACCTTTCTATTATTCAGGAAAAGGTTGTCTGTGTGGTATATAAAGGTATATACAGGCCATAAAGATAATCCCACCAATGGGACTACCATGCTATGCATCTGTAGTACAGAAGTGAGGATACCACGGCTGCTAAAAAACAACAACACAGTCTGGAGGAGATCTCCTTCATCATTTCCATGCTTTCTTGCTGCCAACACGTTACTAATTACATCTATTGGGTAAAACCCATTCCTGCTGTCAAAAACACTTTTAAAAGTATGTAATGATGCTTCCTGTGCTTCCCTGAGAGACAGTATTCAACACCTATGGAGTGGGATGCAGTCCCAGAACGTCACCTCACAGCAGAGCAGGCATCCTGCCTTAATTTCCCCCCACCAGTTCATCTGCTGAAGTGGCTGAGACCTCCAGACAAGTCACAAAAAATCCACCCCCTCTAGGTACAAAGGCCAAACAATTGCAAAACAACTCTTCTACCCCAGCCTCTCAGGGGACAGTGCTTCCTTCCTAAGGGTCTATCTTCTCTTCTACCTCCTTCCAACTCTGCCCTTTCCTGGGCTCTGCTCTAGCTCCTCTGAGCTCTGTTCAGCCTCTCCATCCTCCTCTTCACAAGATCCACTGCATCACCTCAAGAGGTGGCAATATAGGGGAACCCACCCTCACCCCTACTATAGGTTCCAGGTCTTGGGAACTCTAAACAATTGGGCCCTGCAAATCAAACCCAGATTCACGTTCTTTCCTTCCCAGGGCATCTGTGTACTGGCTTTTCTGAGAGGTCTTTTTAGCCCCAATCCCGTGTTCTAACTTCTCCCCTACAGAGTAAAATAACTGTAGCCCCCTCCTTCCTGTGGCTGTGCTTCATTTCTGGCAGGCTTCCCCAGCTTTCTAGGGCTCTGTTCTTCTCCAGGGACACTTATCTCTGAAAGTGTGTCCTTGACTCTCCCCCTAAACCACAGAGCAAGGCGTTATCATGTTCAAAAAGTAATACCAAAAGTAATGGCACCGGGCCCCCATTTCCAGCCTGAGTCCACCAATTTTCTGAACACCTAGTCTCTGCCACAGTCTGTCTCTTTATGAAAACCACCTTCCCTCAGGCAGGTCCCACTGTGAGGCTGTTAATGAGGCACAGGTGGGCTGAACCAGTTCCCTCTTAATGGACCAGTCCACCTTGTGACACTAGTACAACTGTGTGTGCAGTATGCAGAACATGGATTTATTACACAGTACAAAGCATATTTGACAAAACTCATATTAGTGTAACTTCACTGAGCCAAATGTTGCTCCCAACTATATTCAGGAAACCCCACTAATTTAACCAAGAGCAGAATTTGTCCCATTATGGCTATGAATTAGGCCTTGGTGAGTGCTTAGTTTGTGAATAGACATATCCACAGAAACAGTGCTGACATGATCATACAGTTACCCTTAGTCACAGAACAACTGTGTTTGGAATGGCAGATTTGGGCCATACAGGGTAGTCAGCTTAGGCAACGTGCAGGAAAAAAATAGATGTGTGTGCGTGCACACACACACACACACACACACACACCCTAGACTCTGAATACGTAAGCAAAAAGGAGTAATGCTCAATGGTTAAGAAGGCCTTGGTAGCTCATCATGGACAATTTACTGACATAAATGTTGGCTGGTCTGAATAATTCAAAAAACCCAGATCTTGAGAAGCAGTGCACTTTTCAACAAGCTGAAAGTGGGGACTTTTTCAACAGATTTTCAAATGGACATTAATGGGATTTATGTGCCAATTAGGATTATTCATGACCCAGTCTACCCTTTATTTCGCTGGTTCATGTGCCAGTGACATATGCCAGCTGGACACAAACAGAAAAAAGCATGGAAAGATTTGTTTGCCACCTGAGTAGATGGAAGAGCAGATGGAGATGTCTCATGAAAAGGTTTGATCTCAGTGGGAAACATATTCCCCCAAGACCTGTTGCACACTTTGCATTGCATAACATCTGTGAGACCAAGGCTGAGACTCTACCCTCTGGGTGGATGAGCAAGGTGGACAGGCTGTCTGTTGAATTCCAACAACCTGAAAGCAGGCTAGTTAACAGCCACTGCCAGTGCAGTTCAGGTGAGGGAAGTGTTAAAAGCTTACTTGGACAGTGGGCAACAACTTGCCAGTGTTTCTATGGGTACGTCTGCACTAGACTGGAAGGTATCATTTACCGGTCAAGGAGATATACCCCCGCTAGTTCTCTTCTAGTGCACTAGCTCAATCAGAGCTAGCAGGGGTATGTCTCCTTGAGCTGGCACTTATACCTTCTGAGTCTAGTGTAGACATACCCACAGAAACACTGTCAGGCTATCGCTCACTCTCCAAGTAATTATCAGTGCAACCAGTGGTACACTTCCTTTGCATACTGCTTGAGCAGGTCTTTTTGTTTTGTTCTGTAACATTAATTAATTAATGTATGTTAAGAAATGTTTGACTGGAGTACAGAAAACTGGCAGTGAGTAATAGTAAAATAATGGTTGGTTATTTATAGACGGAGCGAAGGCAATTATTTCTGTAGTATATATGGATTATGGACTTTGAAGTATTTGTTTATTTAGTTAATGAGGTATGGAATCCTTTCTGGCCATATGGATTACTTTCTAGCACTATAGACTTCTCTACAATGCTAGCAATCACAATAAAGATGCAAACAACATGTACTGTATTAGCCACCCAATATGCCAGGCATCACAAAAGAGAGGCAGCCACTTACAAACAACTGTGGCTCTACTAATTGCATACCATAGCTATGCACACAAAGTACAATGCGCAGACTGGCTGTCAGCGCATCACAGATGACAGGAGTTACAATCAAAGCAGCTCTTTTTGTTCCCTGCAGTAGAGTGCAATGAAAAATGACCTGGGGTGGGGGACTCTGGGAGCTGGGAGTGTATGATCCCTGCCAGTAGCCAATATTGTCCAGGCTTTGGAGTGGGTAGAACTACAACAGTGATGGCCTTGATACTCCCTAGTTTACAATTAATTCAAGCAGCTGGGTCTGCAGCCCCAGTAGCTGCTGTATGTCTTTCTGCACCTCTCTGTCCTTCCTAGTCTCTTCCAGCAGCTGTTCATGCCACTCCCTAGCATCCTCTGCATTTTGCCTGGAGCACCGTAAAGTCTCAGAGAACAGGTCCTCCTTTGTGCACTTCCTTTTGGCCCTGAGAGTGACCTGATGCTCTACAGGTGTACGTGGGACTCCCCTCAGGATACTCCTGGCTGAGGTCAGTGATGAACAAATGGTGAACAATGGTTAGGTTGAGTAGGGGCTGGTTGTCCACATCAGATAACTGTTGCAGTTAGTCAGATTTTCCCACCTCATGCAGTATTCATATGTGCACCACCTCAGAATTGAGTCTTAGAAGGGTAAGTATATTGGAGTTCTTAACCAAGCCATTTAAGAAGAACAGGTGGAGGAGGGGGTTATTGTGGTATATAAAAGGATACTGTTTAGTAAAAACAGCTGCACCTATTTCAGGCAGTCGTGATCCCTAAGGATTTATCCAGGAGACAGATCCCAGAGTGGCAGAGCAAGGAGCTGTTCAAGAGGCCTGGAGACACATGCAGCCAAGCTGTTTTCCCCACTTATCCCCCTCAATAGTTCCGGTGGAGTGGCATGAGAATGTGTCATACCACAGTGTGCTGGCCAAAGCAGCTCTGCCTTGCAATGTCCAGGCAAAGTTTAAATACTCCTTGTTAGAAAAAGTCTGGAAACTGCACTGACAGACTGGAAAGCAAAATGTGTAAAAGTTAACAGGCTGCTCTAGGCAGAGGCCATAGCACTGCAAAGGCCAGTGGGTGACATGCATTTGCTCACTTCTGTGCTCTGATCCCACCCCAGCCATGCTTCACCCGGAATTTTTCTAAGGTCAGTGTGTAACCTTTCTATACCAACTGTACCTCTTGCAGGTTCTAACTGTATATGAGTTTATAGTTGGGGTTCCCGGTGCCTTTCCAGATGGTGTACAGTGCCTCCCTATGCATGTAATGTCAACACTACTCGACTAGAAGAGGAAATGTACAGTAGGTTGTGTGATCTGGAATTACTAATTCTAAGTGCACTGTATTATGTATTTATAATTTATGGTGCCTTGCCAACGTACCTGTAAAATTTTAAAATCACTGCTCTGTTGTTAGAAAACCATGATGTGTGTATGCAAACCCTGTGTATGCATCCAACCCTATTATTTCAACTTCATGAAACCATTTATTACTAATGCTGCTTCATTTGCTTTGCTATGAGCATTGCACTATTGATGCAGTAAGGGCCTTTGCAATAAAAATGCCCTTTGAAAGAGAAATTTCCTGCAGGCGTGCACTTGTCTGCCAGTCTGGGGGAGGATTTGATTATAATGTAGGCAGTAGAGCTGGGTTTGTGCTCATCTCACAGTATAACCGGGGGTGCGGGTGGCAAGTTAATTTGGGTGCCCTGAGAATGTGAGGTGGCTGTGGGTGCCATAGCTTTGCCTGCACACACTCATCTCCCCTCAGGCACAAGGAAATCAAGCACCTCACTCCTGGACCAGGCAGCACCACCAGAGCCAGAGTGAGGCGCTAGCTCTCAGCAAAATGACAGCAAGTAATAGGAACAGATGTGGCTGTGAAGACCACGCTGAGCATTTCAATGTAAAATGAATTATGGTCACTAACAGAGCCTCCATTTAAAACTGAACTGATAGTTCTGCGTTAAACGAGAGTGTCCCTAGGGGTGAGCTCAGCTCCTCTGTGCTAGAGTTTTCAGAACAATAGGGTGAATGGTATCCTGTATAATTCTCTTCAATTGGGAGACTCTTAGAAGCACACGAAGAATGAATACAGTGACCACATATACAGTTAAAAGTAAATAACTATGTTTTTTATGTTACACTTATACACAACCCGAGAGAGCCCATGCACCAATCAATGCTGTATTCATATTCACATACCCAATGATATCATAGAGTCTGATGGATTTCCTCAATAGATGGTTATTGATAGAGGGGTGGGTCCTGCTTGGGTCTTCCCAATGAGGTCTGCCCTTTGAGTCTTCCCATCCTCTCCATACCGGGAAACTCCTTTTATCTTGTTCTGACCATGCCTACCACCTTATGCAAATACAACAGGATCCCAATTTCCTTCTCCTTATTTCTACTTTCACTCCCCATGAAAGTTGGGGTGTCCTACTTTTCATAGGTTCTCTTAGTTCCCCTTATTCTCATTAACATTTACATAAACATGTTCCCATGATAATCAACAGTCAGAGCAGAACTTTCTGTGATGTTACAATCAGGTGTCTTGTAGTCTAGATGGGTACATTGTGACATTTTCATGGAACATCACTTCCTGGAACTTCCTTCAGAGCAATCTTGTAACTTTACTGACATAGGGTTATTCTTGGGCCACCCGCTTATGTCAATCTCCTTAAACCTGAGGCCTGAAATCTTGCATGATGGTTTTACTTATGTACCTAATGCGCTCTTGTCACCACTAAATACTCACCAATCTCATATTCCTATAATCCTATCCTACTTCTATCCATTCATCATACATTGATTACCTATGGAATAACCTATGAGTTAACCACAACAATAACCCAATGAAATTATTAAAATGAGCTAATGGAAAAACTTAACTGTCCCACTGGAAACATTTTTTTTACTAGGTCTACTTGAGCCACTTTTAAAAATGGGACTCAGGCTCATCACAGAACATGGAGTTCTCTTGGCAAGCAGTTCTCACACACTCTTATGTAAACTCACCACAGTATATTATATGTCTCCTCACCATACGGCTTTTCCCAAGCTTGCAACAGAGTGCAAAGGGGAAGAGAGAGGTCTCCCATCTCTGAGATCCTACACTTCTTTACCCTTCCTTTTAGCCCCACTCTCACCCTTCCTGTCTTTCCTTTGACAATCTCTAGCTGATTAGTTGATTCGCCTCATTATCTGTTTAATTGACCAGTCCTAATCAATTATTTCTGAATTTGGACCTCGCAGGGGCATTTACAAGGGGCACAGAGCAGTGAACCAGCACTAGCCTACTCCTCTCTCTCTCTCTCTCTCTCTCTCTCTCTCTCTCTCTCTTGCTCTCCTCTCTCTCTCTCTCTCTCTCTCTCACACACACACACACTTTTCTTTTTTTGTTTCTACCAGGACCTTTTCTCTCCTCATCATTTTTCCTCTGGGGACTGTCTCTCTAAAATGCTTGTAGGAAACGTCTCTATTTTATTTCCACAAATGTGCATTTGATGGAGGGAGTAACACCTACAACTCTGTTTCTGCCCAATTCTGGGTAACCTTTTCTACCATCGGACAGCACAGCACCCCTGCTTTTGAAGCCTCACCATCTCCTTCCTCTCCTATCTTTTTCTTCTCCCGCAGCCTCACAGTCATACCAGACATGGAATTTGTGCTGCAGTGAAATTTTCAGTGGCATTTTACAGACAGTCCACTATGTCAATGTGGGCAGTCACAAACCATGAGTCACATTGTTGAGAACTGCAAAATGACAAACCTTCCTGGAGGCCTTTGTGCCTTGAACACCGTTGGTAGGAACACTGTGGCACGGCTTGACCAGATTGCATATGCCAAATATATGTCACTAGTTTCCCCCCTTTCCTCCTTGTGTCATGGACAGATTGTTTTACTAGAGACATCAACGGCAGCTTCTAAAGTATCAGGCTGGTGCCTTCAATCCCAAACCCTAGTGACCACAGGGAGACTTTATAACAACTGTTCCAAAATAAAGGAGTCCTTGATCTCCCCTGCTCCTCTGTCATCTGGTCTCAGCCACCTAGTGGCACAATCAGATAAATGTTTCGGATAAGATCTTATTTTCCTAGCTCGGAAATAAAATGTTACAAAACTGGGTGACTGGGCAACAAAATGGTAGATGAAATCCAATATTGCTAAATCCAAAGTAATGCACACTGGAAAACATAATCCCAACTAAAGATACAGAATGATGGGGTCTAGATTAACTATTGCCACTCAAAAACGAGATCTTCAAGTCACTGTGGATAATTCTCTGAAAACATCTGCTCGATATGCAGCAGTAGTCAAAAAACAAACTTATGTTAGGAACCATTAGCAAAGGGATAGATAGTAAGACAGAAAATATCATAATGCCACTACAGAAATCCATTGGATGCTCACACTTTGAATACTGTGTGCAGTTCTGGTTGCCCAATCTCAAGAAAGATATATCAGAACTGGAAAAGATATAGAGAAGGGCAATAAAGATGATCAGGGGTATGGAACAACTTCCAGATGAGGAGAGATTTAAAAGACTGAGTCTTTCAGTTTAGAAAAGAGATGACTAAGGCGGATATGATAGAGGTCTATAAAATCATGAACCGTGTGGAGAAAGTGAATAGGAAATTATTATTTCCCCCTTCAGGTAACAAAAGAACCATGGGTCACCATGAAATTATAGGTATCAAGTATGAAACAAACGAAAGGAAGTATTTCTTCACACACTGCACAGCCAGCCTGTGGAACTCATTGCCAGGGGATATTGCCAAAGCCAACAGTGTATAAAAAAGCCAACAGTGTTCAAAAAAGCCAACAGTGTTCAAAAAAGAATTAGATAAGTTCCTGGATCAATGACTATTAGCCAAGGTGGTTGGGGATGCAGCCCCATGCTCTGGGTATCCCTAAACTCTGACTGCCAGAAGCTAGACATGGACAACAAGGGCTGGATCACTGGATAAATTGCTCTGTTCTGTTCATTCCCTGTGAAGCATCTGGCACTGGCCACTGTCAGAACACAGGACACTGGGATAGATGAACCAATGGTCAAACTCAATATGGCCATTCTTACATTCTTATTAAGTAAAAAGAAACCAAGTTGTATTATTTTAACAAATTTCTTGTGATTTTTAAGTCAATCTTGTGATTGTGAACACCTGGAATTGGCAATGGTGGGAGTATTCATGTCTCCAAAGGAGTTCAGTTCACAGGCAGTCTTATCAGAGGGGAGTCATTTTTCACATTCATATGGGGGTCTTTCCTTTTATTCTGTCCTGGTTTGCTCTTTCTCCTTTACTCTAGAATAAAGATAATTTCAGACTGAAAGTATGTGTTTGCTTTTCATGTACGGTAAAATGTTATACAAAGCTTATCCCAAAACTGAAGTTAACTCTTTCTGGGATTCAATAATGCTCTGAGGTATTATTATTTTTCACTTTCATTTACCTCTGCATTTCCTCATTCCCACCTGTACCAGAAATCTATGTGCTACTAAAGAGACTTCAGCCCCAAAAAGATTCTACTAGTTTGGGATAGAGTTCAACTAAGTATCTGATCTTTTGCATGTTCTTCTGCTCTTGCCCTTGAAGCCTTTGAAGGTATAAAGTGAATGATAGATGTATCTCCCACAAAAATCAGAATTTCTTACTGGAGTCTGAGATCCCACCAAGCCAACCTATGCAAAAATGTAATCTCTCGGCTTCTAAGCTGCACCTGGTCCTGCTTCCTTAAGTGCTCATTCAGCACAAGAAAAACACTGACGAGGACAGAATATGAGACAGAGATAGATCTTTTGCAGCAGAGGGGAATTTTACAAACATTCTGGGGAATAAAACTAAATCAGAGGCATTATAACTCTGTCAATAATGTATTATACTTGAAAGGGTCTCCGTATATATATCACTTTGCAAGTTACATTCTCCCTTTTAAAGGGAGTTACTGTATGTAAAACCCTTACCTGATTTGATGGACCAGTGCTTTCAAACTAGTCAGCACCTGTTCTCAGACTTGATATACTCTTGATCTGTTTCAAGTGCAGCCAAAGGATCAAGACTTAATTAGTAGTGAAATATCTCACACTGATCAGCTCAATACCAACTCCCCGAGGGACGTAGATTTGTCTCTATTTGGAATCCCCACCCCATCCTCACATGCTTGTTAGGCGGTTTGGGTTTTTTTTGTCATTTGGCAGACACTTATCTGCTGTGTGCGCTGCACTGGAATGCCCCTCTTGGTAGAGGAGGCTTAGTGTTTTTAGGAAAAGGGAAGGCATGTTATAGCAGCTTCATTTCATACTAATGCTCTGGCTCTGCCAAACCAAACAAGGCCAGGTGATCTGCCTCTCCTGGTGCTCTTTAAAAAAGACACTCTTGTTTCTTATTTGTTGGTCCATTGAGTTGTAAAGAACATTTAATTCTTTTTTTCCCCCACCAAGATAAGTCACTCAAGTGTAATACTTCACTTACAAGACTGTCCTTGGGCAGCGGAAGCAGCAGTAGTAAACATAACCATTGCTCAGGAAAAGAACCTTGCTCTCACCAGAAGCTTAAATTAGAATGACATATTTATGCAGTTATTAAGAGTAGGATTGTCACAGAAGTCTAATGAAATTAGGTGTCCCATTCCCACTGGTGAAGTTTCATTTTGTTAATCTTTATTACATGCTTTGAGATCTCAGATAGAAGGTGCTATAGAGGTGGAAAGTATTGTAATCAGGGAGCAAGACCAATGGGAATTCAGCACAGAAAAGACTCCATGGTTCCACTGACTGATACCCAATATCAGTGAAAACAAGGGACAAACCCAATACACTCAATACTAGCCAGGCCCTGACCTCTCATTCACTTCTGGCAATAGCATTTTGTGTTTGTGTGTGTGTCATTTAAGCAGTACAAAGTGAGGTAATCTGGCTGTTCCCTTAATTTTTGCAAGTATTTATATACATCTGTCTAAATATCCAGAGGCCTAGAGCAGAAAAAGAACTAAGAACATAATTTAAGTAGTATAGTAGTTGTCAAAGCTAACTTCTCAGCCTTTGCTGGGATTCCTGATAGTAGGTGGGACTTCAAACAGTTTGGCTTGGCATCATTCTCACGCAGACAACTTATTGATGCTGGCAGTGTTTTGGGAAGGAATCTATGCTTATTATTAGGTCCATGGATGAGAGCTGGAATATTTTGACTGAATGCTCGCCTTCACTTTAAAGCGAAGATAATCCTGGAAAAGAAATTATAAAAGCAAGTCACTTTCTGCCAAAGAGACATGACTCATAAGTAAATTAAAATGCTGCTGAAGTCTCATATATAATTTGAAAGAGTATCCTGTTTAGAAATAACATAGCTCAGAGAATGTATCTGTAGCATCTCTCTCTCTCTCTCCCTTGTTCTTGTTATTTTTAAGGACATTTATTGGATTTTCAGGTTTTAAGAGTGCATCTGCTTCTCCGGTGGCTGTTCTCATAATCACACGTGTGACATCATCATAATTTCCACAGTAGCCAGTTATTGTGCTTGTGATGCTGCTCCAATGGAAGCAGTTTAGAGGGGAGTAATGGGGAAAGAGAATGAACGGACTGAAATGTATGGCCTATGTGCATGACTGAGTACTTTGTATGTAGAGGACTGGATGGAAACCTCACAGGGCGGTAGGCTTACAGGTTCTCTGTCTTTATGCTGCTTCCCCCCCTCCATGGCAGCATGCTGCACTTGTAAATATTCCCCTATTGGCCACTGTCCACACAAAAGAGGGTCTCTGTTGACAGCATTAGGAGTCCGGGTGCAAAGAAGGAAGTTTCCTCAATTAAAGCTGATTTACTCATCATTTTCTTAGGAAGAGATTTCTCACCAGGTTGGTCGGAGGAGATAATGCCATTGACAGGGACAGTAAGCCTGGTACTGCCTCCTCCCTACATTCTGATGCTGGGTCCAACAGAACACCAATAGATGGAGCTTCTGTGGGGTACAGAGAAGAAATGGAGGATGTAGCAAAGATGGCTTTCCGCCATGTCTCTATGTGGTCACTGTGCACCCAGCCCTTCTCTGTATGAGCCACATCCTAGGAAAGCAGAGTAAGTATTAACATGAATAATAATAGTAAAAAGTAGTATAGAGCAGTGAGCGGGTAAATAAATAATAATAATAATACCTAACTCTTATCTAGAGAATGAGAACACTAGAAGAGGAGGCAAAAATAGTTAAAAGTTCAAATCAAAGAAGCTAGAGGTAGGAAAAAGCCTTCTAAATCATCTGGTTAATTCCCTCAATGCAAGACCATTCTTTCCATAATTCAGTTGATTTTTCCAATCTTTTGTCATAAATAGGAGACTATTCTAATCAGTATCATCACTGAGAAGTGTTTCCTGCCATTTACTTAATTTTAAAAAAGTTTTCATCTTTAATTCTATCCTACGACATTGCTACCTATTGTGCCTTGTAAATCTGTGTGAGTATGACCTCAGATGTGGCCAGAGCGGACAGGAAACAGGTGTGTGGGATAGTGCGCGGGGGGTGGGGGGAGGTTCTGCATCCTGCCACTCATCTCTAGTCATCTGTATTCATTTTAATTTACACTATTTTTTAAATCGGGCACTCAGCACCCACCAACGTCCAAGGACTGTGGGTGCTCAGCATTGTTCACATTCAGGTTCAAAATGGACAAGATTTTTACTTCTTGGGTTTAATTTTACATTCTCAGGCATCTGAATGAATGGGAGGCTAATGTGGCTAACAAGCCTGAATCCTTATGGTCATGTTTGGCGTCCATAACAAGGGGGGAGCTTTGTTAACCTCTCAGAGATCTGATCTTTTTGTAAATCTGATCAATATGTTTGACCAGCTAACAGCTAGTTGAGCTTTTTGTGTTGCAAACCCTTATGTTTTATGAGTTTGTGCCTGAAAGCAGCTTTTTTAAAAAAAAAATAAAAAATCTTGGTTGAATCTTGTTATGTGAAGTCTCAGCCTGCAAGGAATTTTCTTTAATTAAATTGGCTGTTTTAACTGATTATGTATGCAGGCCACTTCGAAGGAAGATCAGCTTCTTGACGATTATGTCTCTTCACTGCCGCACACTCTTTGCTTCTCATTGCTAATATGTTACAATCTGACATCCAACAGGGAGACACAGGTCAGAGATTTAGAAATACTGGGTGAAACCTTTAGGCCACTGAAGTCAATGAGGGGTTTGCCATTGACTTCAGTGGAGCTAGGATGTCATCCATCGTGTTTAAAAAACTAGACATTTCTTCATTTTTTCAAGGCCATGTCTACACTAGCAAGCTTAGTAGTTCTCCCATTGACATAAAAAAAATCTAAACGAATGGCAGTAGCTATGTCAATGGGAGAGTGTCTCCCACCAACATAGCGCTGTGCACATGAGCATGTCAGTGAAACTTATGTCACTCAGGGGGTTGTTTTTTTCACACCCTAAGCAACATAAGTTTTGCCAATATAAGGGGTAGTATAAACCTGCTGCAAGTGTCCTCCTTTCTTTTGTCTCCACTTTAACCTCCTTCCCATGTCCTCCTATCAGCTCCCGATCAAAGAGAGTCTTTAGTGATTCTCTTTTAAGGCTGTCGTGAAAATTGTTGAGCCCCCCTGAACTCCCATTTCCTCTTATTTGGATGCTTATCGTTATACCCCCACATTTTAAAATGCTGCTGTAATCCATTACATGGCCTGATTGTTTCTGATACCATGTTAATTTCATGGTGCCTGTGGCGGGTCCCACTCTGCAGCACCCCTTGTGGCAGAGGCGGGATGTGGTGGCGGACCTCAGCCACTCTCTGATCTCCCGCTGATCAAAGGGCAGTATGGCCTAATGGCCAGAGTTTATTTAGTCGCGGGGCAGTGTAGCCTAGTAGCTGGAGTTCATACCCCTTTAGTCCTTCCCTTCTCTCGGGGGCAGTGTTGCCCAATGGCCAGAGTCTGTATGGTGTCTCCCAGTTGCGGAGTAAGGTGGCCCAATGGCCAGAGTCTATGCAGTAGTTCCCCTCCCTCAGGGCAGCATGGCCTAACGGCCAGAGTCTATACCATAGCTCCCCTCCCTTGGGGCAGCGTGGCTCAATGGCCAGAGTCTGTGCAGTAGCTCCACCCTCAGGCGGGGTAGTGTGGCCTAGTGGCTGCAGAGGTAGGGGGACCTGGGCCCACCCACTCCACCGAGTCCCAACCCAGGGCTCACCTGTTGGTGGGGCTTCCCTTGCTCCTAGCTCGGTGGGGATCCACCCGCAACACGTCGAGTGTGGGTGTGCACCTTTAAAAGTTCCCTGGGTCACTTCCTACCCCACCGGCTTGCCTTCAGCATTCAGGGGTCCTTTGGTGTGCCCCCCCCCCTCTGGGCCAATGTTGTGCTGGGCCCCCCGCGGCGTCTCAGCTGGGCTGGCCTCTGGAACCATGGGTCCTGGCTGGCCCTCCGCAGGAGCTGGTAGCAAGCGTCCTTCCCCTCCAGCGATCAGCCCCAACTGAGCAACTCCACAGGCTTTTATACTGGATCTCCAGCTGGAGCATGCCCAGCAGAGCTTCTGGGGCATGGCTTCCTCAGCCCAGAGAGAAGGGTTAACCCCTGCGGTACCAGTGCGGGGCCGCTCCGCCCTGTCACAGTGCCCTTCTGATCTATTTTAAAGCCTTAGACCTTGATCCAGGTCACTGTTGGGAGCATCCACAACTGAAGCCTATAATGGGAATGATGATGATGGGCAATATGCAGGATAGAAAATGCCCATAGGAAAATGTTCTTATTTATGCTATATTTGAGATCTTCTAGAACGTAAGGGCTTGTATTTGTATAAATGTATAAATTTATTTGTATAAATGTATTATTTTTGTATCTGGAGTTATGAATATTAAGTATGTATTTCAAATGTGCTTCAAAGCTTAATATACAGTCTGCCAGCACACTGTGTTTGGCCTATCCAAGTTGAAAGGCCCATAACAAAGACACTGGGCCATAGGGAATGCTTATCTTTACCTGATGAACTGTCCAGGGGACGCTTCAGTCAGCCTATGGACAACGGCTGCCAGGATTCATTGAAGTATGCAAGGGCATGTGACTAGATCACATCATACTGGACTCCATTTTGGTACCAGTATTTTTCCACAAACTGGGCTGGGGACTTGACTTGGAACAAAGGGTTCACACCATATGAAAGAAGCTATAAAAGGGGGATGTGACATCACCAACTGGCCTCACACCTCACACAAAAGAACCCCTGGAAACACCTGAGGAACAAAGACTGAACTGGGGAAAGTGCTGGTCCCAGGCAGGAAAGAAGAAAGTCTGACTATGTATGAATCCTTGGTGGACTGTTTATACAATCTAACAGGTTGAGACACTGCTTAATTCAAATCCTATCTATTATATTAATCTTAGATTGTGTGTTTGTTTATTTGCAAAGTAATCTACTTTAATCTGTTTGCTATCATTTAAAATCTATCTTTCTCTAGTTAATAAATCAGTTTTATATTTTACCTAAAACAGTGTGGTTTGAGTGAAGTGCTTGGGGAAAAATCTCAGCTCAGGAACAAGCGCTGGTGCACATCCATTTTCCTTCATAGAAGTGGCAAGCTGGGTAATAAATTCATAGTGATCAGGCTTTTGACCAGGGCAGGACATTACAGCTCTGGGATCCCAGGCTGGGATGCTGAGGGTATTTTGGCTGGAGCCTCTCTATTGTTGGTTCTTGCAGTGACAAGCCAGAGCATTCATGAACATAGCTGAGCGTGGTTCCTGACTGTGGATGTTTGTGTGAGGGTAAACTTGGAGGGTATGGCAGCTTGTGACAAGATCACAGTGTGAGAGGGAACCCAGATCGGTAAATCGGAGGGCTCAACAATATCCCAGTTACAGGCTGAACCCTGGGGAAATCTGTCACATATGGCTTTATTTTATTAATCACCTTGAATGTCACAGAAAAGGATAGGCTGTATCCAACACTGGATTATTACAACAATTACTGCTATTTGTGCTTAATGTTATTGGAGCTTAATAAGTACTAATATATAAATATAGTGCAGATAACAGATGTTATTAATATGATATGATAGCCAGCATATATTAGTCAACACAGTCCACTAAATTATTTTTAATACAATTTCTCCCCAAACATACACACAACAAAACAGCATTAAATTAACCTGTGCAAACATCAGTGGCGTACAAACAGTCAGCACAAAGGCAGCCTTCACACTGCATTTCATGCAATGACAGGTCTCTTTAAGGCTACTATCGCAGAGACAGATGGAGTTGATACACCATGCACTAAACCCAAGTGAACTTGAAGAAGCCGATGAGCCTGTGGCGTTACCAAAGAGACCTTTGAAACTTGTTGTCATGTCTGCCAAGCCACTTTTCTCTGACCATAGTTCATCCCAACCAATGTTTATTCACCATTTAGGCCTATTCAGCAGCAGAACTAAAACAGAGGAGCAGTAAATCCCACTACGGTTTCCTCCATTATATGACTTACTTTGTTAGAACAGAACAAGGGGTTCAGCTCTGCTGGACCACATCAGGTTGGTCTGTGTGAAGTATCACATTTTAGATTCAAATCCCTGCTAAACCCTCTGCTTATGCTCGTGGTTAACATTATTTTTATATCTGTCTTCAGAGATGACAGACAGAAGCAGCTCGCACATAGCAGTGGCATCGGCAGCAGCAGCTTTTAAAGGCAGACTCCATAGATTAAAGGGTGAGACACTGAACACTGAAATCCCACCACCCCAGTGTCTACTGATTACAGTGGGAGTAAAGCTGAATGACAAACATGTTTCCAAATCTGCCTAGCCCATACAGCGAAATGGAGCAGTCTGGCCTGAAAGGGGATTTAGACTTTTGTTGTGCCTGAAGAGGGGGAAAATCTGATCTAAATCCATCAACGTCATCCCTCTTGGTGATCTTGGAGATAAGCAGCAAGAGGCTGGACACAGTTCATATCCTACTTCTCCCCATTTCCCCACTCAAAGACAAAAGAAAAAAATGGCCATACTGGCAGAAATAGAGTAAATGATACGGTCTGTCATCATTCATACTATTCATATGAAACATGTACAATATATGGAGTCTGTGGACATGTCTGCTCTAACATTTAGAAATGATAGTGCGCTATTCTTCCAAACCATATAGAGAGCATATGACTCTTTCATACATCAAAAGCATTGCCTTTATTGATATAACCCCATAGGTGTGCATGGAGTTTTATAGACAGGTAAGGTCCTGGACCCAAGTTGCTTGCAGGCTAAACTAGATAGATATCACTGCAAAATATGACAACAGGTGGGGTATGCAAAGTGGGGATACATCAAAAGATAAAGGGAATGCTGCTTTGGGAGGAAGGTTATTTTATAAGGAAAGCAGATCATGTGATTTGTTTGATCCTGTGAATGTAACATGTGCCATACCATGCACTTCACTGTAAATGTCATGAAGAGCCAGTCATTTAAAAATCTGTATTTACTTATTGCCATGAGGAGTATAACATGCAGTTACAACCCATTTTATAAGCTCTCTGCCAAACCCATGGAAAAAGCTAGATTTTTCTTCCCCATCCTAAAGAGATGAAAAGGTTAAAAAAAATACTTTAGAAGTTTGGACAGCTGTAGGCAAATCTGCTCTTGGCTTATCATTATATGCACTCATTTAAAAAAAAAAACATGTAGAAGGTCAATCCCCTTCAGAATGCAAAGAGGCTCGCTTTCGCGTGGCAGAATTGTGGATGATCCCCTATGATGACTGTGAAGAATACCAACAAAATGGTTGCCGGAGAACAGCAACAGCAGCAGCAGCAGTCACTGATGCTTCTGTTACTCCATGGATGCCCCTTCCTACTGGCATGAGAGCTGGGCTTTCTCGTTCACAATTATTAAAACAGTCTCCAGCAATCTCGTATTCCTCCCATTTTTGGGAAGCAGCATTCAGATGCAGATTGCTTTAAATCCCATCAACCCACTCAACCGTTTGCGCATGAGTGTGTCTTCCTATGTGTGTGTTTATATGTATTTATACGTATATACAGTCACCCCTCCCATCTGTACACACAAACACACACACACACACACACACAAAGTATCCCATCATTAAAAAATAAAGCTAAAATTGTCAGAGGAGACTGTTTATTTTCCAGGCTACTCTCTCAGTTGTTCATGTGCGCGTCTTATAAATATTTCATACGAAATATTTAACATTATTCTTTCCCCAATCGGATCAGCTTTGAAATGCTCCTCAAAGTGAATTCTCCCTTAACAATGACTTGACGCAAAAGCCTTTTTTTCTCTCTTAAGAAGAGGCTGCACATGGTCTGCTGCCATAGCAGCATGAATAGTTTTTCTTTAATAGAAAATAAAAGATACTTTACATTAATTCAGTGGGGGGATGGAAAGCTGGGCACATATGTACCTTGCGCTTCAAACATGGATGGACATCGTACCTTGACCTTCCCTCTCTGGTCCCATGATTATTACCCAGCCTGCATTAGAACTGTAATGGGAAGTGACAAGTTTATGTAAATGATCCACACAAGGATTTTGCTCTTGTAAAACAGAGCAGTTACTGTGGGCTTTCTAATTATTTCATGCCTTGTGGTTCTGTGATGGGGCAAAGATGACTATACTTGAAAAGTATATTGTGATTGACAGGTCACTGTCCCCCTGGAACTCATTAAGGCCTGTGCTTTGTAAGTGGGGCGGGGGTGGGGAAAATCCCTACCAGGCAAATATATATATATATATCAGTGCCAGTGGTTCTTTCGCTTCACTTGTTGGGATTTTTGTGTTGGCGGAAAAATCAGTGTGTATCTGAAAAAAGCACTACCTGCTTTTCTACAAATGGACCAATAATCCTCTGCTTTTTGATTTTTAAACCTATATATTTAAGAGAAGCATAATGGTCAGGCGTATACCAACTCTTAGTTTTCAATACTGTTGGAAGCAGAACATTTCTTATAGTGAAATATTCACTGGAGGAAGACAGAGAGGCTATATCATCTGCCATTGGTGAACAGCTAATATGTGATTTATGCAAGTGCTTCCTTATATGTACATAAGGCTGTCCTGCTGCCAGTGGGTTACCTGTTTGTGATCTGGATGTCCAGAAAAAAAAATCAATTAAGGAAGAAAGGCAAGAAAAATGGCAATGCATTAGGTGAAAGCAGATCCTCTGTCCTTTGAAACATACATCACACTCAGGGCCGGTGCAAGGATATTTTGCGACCTAGGCGACACTTCCACCTTGTGCTCCTTCCTCCTCCAAGAGCATCGCTTATTATAAACTTCCAAAAATATACCCTTTTTAGTCATGTATACTTCCTTCCTTCATATCAAAATCTACTACATTTTATTCTATATTTAGAATTATTGTTATTAATAAAATTTATAAAATTAGAATGGCAGATACTCTGTAATACAACTGACAATATCAATATGACAAAATTCAACAACCTACACATGCATATTCACACATAAAAGTATACACTCAAATACTTAACATACACACACAATTGACACAAAGTATTAGCGAAATGATGCAGCAGCACTTGCCAGAGTCTTAGATCTGAAACAACTCAACAAAAATAGTTAGCCTCAGTCGACCACCTCCAAAAACTAGGAAACTTAGCATTAAAAACAGCCTGTCATAATGGGTAATGGCTGCACACAATGAGAAAAATGACGTTATTGCCACTTTGTACCATAGTGAAGCAGAACGCTTGTGCCTGCATAGGCTATAGCTGTAATGTACAAGAGAACGACAATTTAAAATGCATATTTAATAATGTTTCTCTTTTCTTTGTTCATTTGTTTTCCAGCAATACTGTAAAAAAAAAGTTGGGGCACCATTTTTTGGCGCCCCCAAATCTTGGCACCCTATGCAGTTGTCTAGTTTGCCTAGTGGTTACACCAGGCCTGATCACACTCCATTTTTGGGCAAGGGGAAAATCCCATTCAATCTTCTGCTTTAATACATCCCATTGTAGAGCTGGTTTTGAATTCTGATGTTGGTTTTAGGTGTAACACAGGATAGTATAAAGTCAATCCTGTGTTAACTCTAAAGTGGTTGGATTTTACAGGCTCTGAATTCATTCTTTTCCTACATTTATGGTTTGGGACTGAGGTGAGTGCTCCAGAAAGCCTTATGGATTGGCACATGGTCCACAGCTGAATTCTCCTGTCAGTGGACATTGGCATTGTGGGCATTGTGGGCTGTCTTGAATTTTGCACATTAGCAATGAACATTTTGGGGCTTTCCAGATAACAGTTGGCTAGGAGGTGCTATTTAATCTATGACCTTTCCAACGACCCATTTGTTTATGTTTGGTTGATGCAAGATTCCAGCTGGGTAACTCATGATTTATTTATCATGTTCTGGAATGGGCTAGAGTTGAAATTACAGTTATCACCAGTGATACCTAATAGCTCTGTGGGGAAACTGAATACCCATATTCATCAGTAACCCACCCAAAAAAAAGTCCAGGTCATGGGTGTTAAATACTCAAACGAATTGACTCTCAACATTGGACCAAAAGCCAGATTTCATTTACATTTACTATCATTTCCTTAACAGGAAGAAAGTAAACTAGAAAAAAAGAAGTAGAAAAAGCAATGAAAAGAAAAAGAAGTGTCCCTGCAAGCCAATTATTCCTTGGAGTAGAAATACATTAATAGTAGTCTAGGCCCTGGATTAAGGTGGATTTTCAAATCACTGAACATTGGTCTAACCTGACTCATATTTAAGTTATGTGAAGTATCTCATACACGTAGATAAGATGCAACTGTGTATATTCCTATTGCACATCTTAGTTGAATCAGGTTTACTGGAAATGACAGAATGCACTTGGCTTTTACATTCCAGAGTGAGTTTACAATAGCGGTTAGAAAACACATCATTTTACTGTAAACTGAGCAAATATGTCTCTCACTGATTTCCAGATCAATGAACATGGGACCCCACAATGCTACTTTTCAAAGTAGAACCTCCCTTTAACCATCTGAAGCAGGAAAATCTATCTCCATCGAGCAGACTTTGTGCGATGATTGACATTTTTTTAATCAGTAAAGCTATGGAAAACAGTCTTCCTATCTATCAAATATTTTCAAGAGTTTGATTTTTCCCCCCGTTGAATCAACACAAAAATCAAAATCTTGAAAATTTAGGAAATCCCCAAAAATTTCACTTTGCGTCAATCAAAACATTTTGTTTCCATTTTGATCATTTTCATCTTTTTTTAGTCTAAGTTATGTTGAATTAGAAAAATAGAATTTGTTTCAAAAAATGCCAAAATGGAACATTTCAACAATTTTCAAAACTCCCTTCCACCCCAGCATTTTTGGAGGTGGGAGATTTATAGAGCCTGACCCTGAAACAATTTCCATTTTGCTAACTTGGTATTTTTTTTATTTAAAATATTGTAAAAAATGCCTGACCAGCACTATTCGTCAGCAATCCTTGCTATTTACTATCATTAGGTTATGTCAATTCCCTTAAAGTGGCTGTTAAGCACATCCTGATTAAGTATACCATACTCTTTGAGATCATTATTCAGTAATCTACACATGCCGTAGAAACACCTATTGCAGTCTATGTCTTCACTTATATGTAGATTTAAGCTTTGTCTCTCAAAAATATTGAAGACAATGTTCCAGTTGCAATAGTAATTCTGACAGTCCTCAGGACACTGAGCAAATCCCCATGTAGACCCCGCTAATATGCATTGATATAGTCCTGCTTCTAATAGGACTATATAAATGTGAACTGAGGAACATTTAGTGAATGCCAGCATAGGGGAGTTACAGAGCAACATTAATCACACCCTTGAAGTGCGGACTCCAGGATCATGCAGAGAAGCCCAAATATTCATGGAAAGTGGATTAAACTATTCTGTGGGATTAAACTATTCTGTGGACTGGATACATTTGATACCCCTTTAAATAAGGGTATGTGTCTGTGCAAGGGGAAATGGCACTGAAGATCTCTTACCCTCCAGTTGTAGAGTAGATATCCCAACCTAAGAAGAAAAATAATCTTAAAATAAATCAAAGGATCAATTTAAATAATTATCAACATGGTTTGTCTTTATCCATTTCTGTCTGAATAACTTCTGAATGTGGCCTGCATCAAGTGGCAGGCCTGCCATATGAAATCAGTTTGACACCCCAACTGTTCTTGAAATCCTCCCTGGTTCCAGTTCAAACTGCATCTTCAAACGAGCATGACTTTTGTTTGTGTCCATTAAATCTCCATGGAAGCTTTTTCTTGAATTTTCTGGATAACTGACTTTTACAGACTGCTGTTGATGTATTTTGAGTTCAGACCTGTTTAGCTGGGTGATACAATGGAAATCAGACATTACTTCTGCCGTGTCCCAGATTTACTGAGCCTTAGAACTTGTATTTACTATCAGAATGTACCATTTTAACTAAATCAATCTAGTTAAATCAGTGAAAGTATCAAGTATGCACAATGTTTGAACTCTTAATCCTGTGTTATATTGATTTAGCTTACATGGTAACTTATTGGTATGATTTTTTAAAAATTTCTTCAGTTGAACTGAGGCACCTTCTAGTATAGAGAAGGCCTAATTATTAGAACTATTCATATCTCTCCGGTATGCAAAACTGGAAATTTCACAGGAATGTCTATTCTTGCAATACTCTGGTACACCGCTTCTAGTCTTAGCCAGAACCAGAAAATGCAGTCATGTGAAAACGTATGGATTCAGTTCAGATTATCCATGCTGTAGGATCAGCAGTGATCTGTATCCTATGTATACCTGTATGCTCAAAAGTCTGTTACACTCTTCCCCACTGCCCCCCACTTGTCTCCTCTTCCTCTTTGAATACCTGTGAAGTGGCTTTTCCCAACCCCTCCCTCCTGGAGTGCTTGGGAGATGAATGGGCTGTTTAAAAAGCTAGAAGACAGAAGAGCTCCAATGGTAGACAAGGTGTCTGGGACTCTAATTGGGCAGCGATCACACACCCAAAGCATGGACACTGCATGGACCCTCCCTGAGGGAGTGGGACCAACCAGAGGTAGCCAAGTCATCTCTAGTTGTAGGCCAGGAGCTGGTCCTTAAAAGGGGAAGGTGCCATGTGCTTTCTCTCAAGCTTGTACCTCCTAAGAAGGCCCTTCACCCGGACCAGCTGAGCTGCATTCCATCTGCCTTGGGAAGATTTACCCTCATGACACCATCCATTGCTGCACTGTGGGACACTTACCCTGAAAGATCCTGACATCTCTAGTGCTATGCCTGTCTTGGGAGCGTGAGTATGCGAGTGTGAGTGTGACCTTAACCCTCCTTCCTCCTGTCCCCCCCCCCTTCTTTGGAATTTAGAGATCAATGTAATAAATGTGCTGCTTTCTGCCAAACTCTGGTGGGTCATTAATCCTCCCTAAGCTTAGTAGCTGGCCCAAATTTTGGGTAACAATCCAAACCATCTGTTTTGTGAGCCCTACTCATACAAATTTCAAGAACTTCTTTCCTAGTACCCATAGAGTCCCAGCCCTTCAGACAGAACCCCGGTTACCCTACATGATTGCAGGTCTTTATTTTGTAAAGGACGGCATAGTGAAGACGTGAATCATCACACCATGACTTTTTTTTTTAATATGTTAAAAACAGCAAAGACCATAGCTAAACCCACCTGCTAACCTAAATCCCTGGCTAAGAGAAGTGAGGCATGAACAGTGCTAGATTATGCTTTGGGTAACAAGAATCTAAAGTGATGCACCACCCCACCCCTCTTGGTCACAGCAAAGAGCATTGACAAAGAAAAGCACTGACTGTAAGCATCTGGTAGGCAAAGAGGACACTGGCCTGTTTTGTTGCTGACTTTTAATCCGTAACAGCTTCAGAACTAGAGCTGACCCACTTTACTACCAGTAAGATCCACAGTTAACCCTGTCTACATGAATCTTTACGCCTCTCACAGTCTACTGTTCTCCTACCTTATCCCTGTCCTGCTTTGAAATAGACAGTTATTGCCCAGCAAATGATTTTTTCTTCCTGAACATGACAAGGCTGGCATTAATTTGTCCCAACATTAGTCTATTGCTTTTCTTTTCATCTTTATTACACATCTATATCTTTCTCAGAGGTCTTATTTACACAAAACAGTGCATTTGGATGCAGTTGTGCTTAATGAGTTTCAGTGTAACCACTACAGAGCAGAGTACACTCACTCTTTCTAATTATGAATCATCTGACTGCATTAAAAGAAAGAAAACTTCAGCAAACAGTGCCAGGAAGCTCCTTTCCAAACTTTTTATTTTTATAAAGAGCAGTCATAAATTGTGAGTTGGGACTAGATGTTGCCCTAGCTTAAAGCAGAAGCAGTAGTGGGATAAAACCCTGACTCTGCTCATATTTCATATTTTAGGACCACTGGCTCCTTCCTGCATCTAAAAAGCCTTCGCTGAGGGTGATATAATAAAGTAGGCCAAATTTTGTTCCCAGTCACACCCATGCAAACCCAATGAAGTTAATGGGTTATACAGATATGTGAGATTTTGGTGCTGTGTGGCTTTTTAAAATTATTATTACAATTCAGTTATCAAACTCTCAAACTAAGGCCCAAATTCTACCCTGGGATTTATGTCTTTAACTTCTATGTATTTTCCATGGAAAATCTGTCCACATATCAGAGTGCTGAATATAGCTCATTATCTCAAACTTTATCCGGTTCAGTTATAAATGACTCATGGGCAAGCCTTTAATAGCGAGTGACGCTTCCTTGGCTTCAGTGTAAAAGGCTAGATAGTAATTTTGAAGATACTGTGTCACTTCACTCACTCACTTTCTTCTACTGTGAAAAATCAAGACTCAAAGCAACATATGTGAAGAATAATCCTGCCCTTCACTCATGATCTTCATTCTATGCCTTTGTGACAGACTGACAATATCCTGAACAAACCTTATGGAATTTAGATAAAATTTACTGAACTCAGTTAAACCTTATTAAATTAGCATTAATACCTTTGGGGTACTTTGTATTAAAAATATAATTGTGTATATATCATTGTGACATTGTATGTATCTTTGCTAGTAGGAGGGGACATGCTAAAATACTCCTGCTCAAATTCTGTGCCACTGCACAATGCAGAATTTCCTCAGAATTAATGTTCCCCACAGAATTTTATTTTTTCCACACAGAATTTGTGATTTCTACCAAAATGTTTCCTTTAGCAGGAAATTATTTAAGAGCCTGTTATACTAATTTTCCCAAAAATAAAACACTCCATTGCAATTCAACAATCAATTCTGCTTTGTAGTTGTTTTTAACAAGAAAACAAATGTAAGAGTGCTGCTATCCTACCTTAAGATAGACTGCTAAGGTGAATGAGGCACACACATAGAATACTCCATCCCCTAATAGGAAATGTTCTATTTGAATCATAGAATATTAGGATTGGAAGAGACCTCAGGAGGTCAAGTAGTCCAACCCCCTGCTCAAAGCAGGACATAATCCCCAACTAAATCATCCCAGCCAGGGCTTTTTCAAGCCTGACCTTAAAAAGCCCTAAGGAAGAAGATTTCACCACCTCCCTAGGTAAGCCATTCCAGTGCTTTCTCCTCCCCCCCCCCCCCGCCCCTCAGTGAAAAAGTTTTTCCTAATATCCAACCTAAACCTGCCCCACTGCAACTTGAGATCATTACTCCTTGTTCCCACTTCCGATACCACTGAGAACAGTCTAGATCCATCCTCTTTGGAACCCCCTTTGAGGTAGTTGAAAGCAGCTATCAAATCCTATCTCATTCTTCTCTTCTGCAAACTAAATGATCCCAGTTCCCTCAGCCTCTCCTAATAAATCATGTGCTCCAGCCCCCTAATCATTTTTGTTTCCCTCCACAGGACTCTTTCCAATTTTTCCACATCTTTCTGGTAGTGTGGGGGAATTCTTCTTTCCTATGTCCATTCATCCAGCCCATACTTCTTTAACTTGCTAGCAAGAATACAGTGGGAGACAGTATCAAAAGCTTTGCTAAAGTCAAGGAATAACATGTCCAATGCTTTCCCCTCATCCACAGAGGCAATTATCTCATCATGGAAGGCAATTAGGCTAGCCAGGCATGACTTGCCCTTGGTGAATTCATGCTGACTGTTCCTATCACTGTCCTCTCCTCAAAGTGCTTCAAAATTGATTCAGTGAGGACCTGCTCCATGATTTTTCCACGGACTGAGGTGAGGCTGACTGACCTGTAGTTCCCGGGGCTTCCGTCTTCCCTATTTTAGAGATGGGTACTACATTAGCATTTTTCCAATCATCTGGGACTTTGCCCAATCACCATGAGTTTTCAAAGATAATGGCCAATGGCTCTGCAATCACATCCGCCAACTCCTTTAGCACCCTCAGCCCCATGGACCTGTGCTCATCCAGCTTTTCTAAATAGTCCTGAACTACTTCTTTTTCCACAGAAGGCTGGTCACCTCCTCCCCAGTGAGTAAATTAGCTTTTTCCACATCCTGTCATTAGGTTGCCTCCCCCATTCAGTAAGGGGCCCACACTTTCCCTAACCTTTTTCTTGTTGCTCACATACCTGTAGAAACCCTTCTTGTTACTCTTAACATCCCTTGCTAGCTGCAACTCCAAGTGTGATTTGGCCTTCCTGATTTCACTCCTGCATGCCTGTGCAATATTTTCATATGCCTTCCTAGTCATTTTCCAATCTTCCACTTCTTAAACACAAAAAAGAAGCTTACAAGATCAGCAAGGATTTCACTGTTAAGCCAAGCTGGTTTCCCTCCATATTTACTATTCTTTCTACACGTCGGGATCGTTTGTTCCTGCAACCTCAATAAGGATTCTTCAAAACACAGCCAGCTCTCCTGGACCCCTGCTATCAATGACTTCTATTAACTAGAAAGCTAGGATAGATCATCTTGAATTCTGATTTTATTTGTGGAGAATTCTGCTCCAAAACATACATATCACCTTTAATAAACTATGAAGTCAAACAATTGGGAGCACCCCATTTCCTGGAATGTGCAGTGCTGGAAATTTGACCAGAACACTGGATATGTAAGACAAGGCTTGGGAGAAGAATATACTGATCCCTCCACCACACGATTATTATTAGGAAGTTAGTTATCTAGCCACTTCCTCACTGCCACATGAGAACTGACCATTTGGCATCACCCCAAACACTTTCAGGTACTACCATACGCAGGCACAGTTGTGCCCTTAGTTATTATTGAGGAGAAAAGACGCATCAATATGTCAATAATAGGTCAGCTCTCATATACTGGGAAAGCCGGAACAAATTATGATAATGCAGATGCATTTGGATTTATTTGTTTTTCTCTCCTTAGCATTTTAAAAGCCCAGTTAAAAAGGTGAGGGCTTATGAAAATCCTGGTTTGTATAATAAAATGTTACATGATGCAATATCAGTAGAAGCACATTTTTCACTCTGGAAGTGGCTGCTCCAAAAGTGAACTCTATTAAAAGAGGTACATTTAGATAGAAAACTCCTAGATTTGGGGAAATGAGCTCGACCATCTACCTCCTCTAGTTTTCATGGTCTATGCAAGTAGCTGTGATGTTGATCTGCTCTGCAGAATTCACATCTGCCTGTCTCTCTCAAATTCTGGGAATTTCCTGTAAAGCATGGAACATGCTTGAGGCATACAGTTTTTAACATTTATTTGCCAAAAAAAAGGTATATTGTTTGGCTTCTTTCCACAATTACTTAATTCAGGCGCTATGAAAAGGATGAAAATGGAAAGCACCTTTCAGTTACTAAATGCCATTTGCATGATTCTGAATCTGGATAAATTAAGTTACAAAAGTCACCACAAAAATCAACCCCAAAGTAAGTCGTGTTGGTTTCCTGTTTCCCAACTGTAAGCCCATTAATAAGATGTAACCATGGCAGAACAATGTAGTACAGTGGTTAGAGCAGAGGAGTCAAAGTAAAGACTACTTGGTTCTTTTCCTATATTGAGTGACCTAGGGAAAATAAAGTAACTGCTCTGGGCCTCAGGTTACCCATCATTAAAATGGGGCTGATCTTGCTTACCTACCTCATGGTTGTAATGAGGCTGAATTTATTCATACTCAGTGTTGCCAAGTCTCATGATTTTACTGCACGTCTCATGATATTTGGTGGGGTTTTTTTTATTGCCCTGACCCCTGGAGTCATGAGGACCTCAGCTGTCATTTAAAAAAAAAGGCCTCTCACTCTCTCCCCCTCTCTCTCTTGGTTGTGGAAAAGCATGAACATATGACTCCATAAATGCTCAAACATGAAGAAGCAACTAAACACAACCCAACATTTATTATTTTACAAACCTCATGATTTGCAAGCTAATTTCCTGATGTTTTTGGAGTCTGACTCATGATTTTGAATGCTTGGGACTGGTAAGACCAAAAACTTGTAAAGCACTTTTGAGATCCTTAGTATAAAATATTATTATGAAACCAGGCCAAGGTTTTCAAGAGTGACTACTGATTTTGGTTGCTTCCATTTTTTGGTGCCCAGCTTGAAACGTCTGAAAGGGGCCTGAGTTTCGGGGGGGAGGGGGGGGAAGAAACTCAGCTCTTCTGAAACCAGGCCATTTTAAGGTGTCTCACATTGTGCATCCAAAATTTGAGGTGCCCACCCTATCCCAGTGATTTTGGAAAACCTTGGCCCCAATCCAGCATCATTCTTTCACCAGTGTGAAACCAGCTAGTCCTGCAAAATGAAGCTAGCGCAAATATCAGGCCCCCACAATAACCTAAAACCTCCAGTATTCCCCTAGAACCGCATTTATCCAGTCAGACCAACACCAAAAGCCTTTGTGCCCTCAAGAACTTTTTTGTGACATCTGACTTCACTGACCATTTTGGCCTCCTTTAATGAGCTGTAGGATTATGCCCCAATTGTTTTGTTAGAGTGGCTGACTTCCCTGGGCCATTGAGTCGAGTTTTGGTCTACCGACTGTTTAGATTTTGTGTATCGTCCTAGATGCCTGGATTCGGGTACTTCAGAAAATAACAAACTATATACATAAATTGACAATCAATTGACCTCGCCAATTCAGCAAGCACTGAAAAGACAATGCAGCCACTGGAACACCCTGCTTAAGGCAACAGTGAAATAAAACACAGAATGAGGAAAGGAATAAAGAGACTGGCGACTGGAACTCATCTTAAGCCTCCTTTCTACCCCATTTAAATGTCTCTCTTGTTCCAAGGATAATTTTCAGCTATATGGCATTCAGATATCACTTCCTGGATTCGTCACATATTGAGAATACACCTACCTATACTGAGCTATGTAAAAGTCAGATATCAAATTTACATAAATTAACAAAAAATTTACATAAACATGACTTATTAGAAAAAAGTTTTCTTTAATTTCTCTTCAAGGGAAATTTAACCCATCCCTTTCAACCAATTCCTCATGGCAAATTCAGAGGCATATCTGAATCTCTTTCTCTGGGGGCCCAAGGATACCTCTTTTCCTGTGTGGTTCCTCATCTCTCCCTCCCCTATAGTTATTCCATTCTCTCTTTGACTCCCTTTCTCTCCTCTCCCACATCTCTTTCTATTCCTCCTTACCCAAATCCTGAGACATCACTTGCACGGAGCAATGGAGCTTAGTTAGCTGACCCAGCTGTTGCAGCAGCTACTTTCTGCTGCACTGCTGTTGGACTGGCAAAACACTTTTGCAGTCAGATTTCTTTTTTTAAATGACAGCTGTTTGAAATGTGTTCAGAGAGGCACAATATTAGAAATCCCAGCTGAAATGGATAGGAGGCAGGTGAGAAATTCAAAAGTGCACAATACATACAATTTATCACCAGGGTCCAGAATTTATCACTCAGTTTTTATCACTATATACAGGGCCGGCTCTACATTTTTTGCCACCCCAAGCAAAAAAAAAAAGGTGGACGAATTGTGCCCCAAGGTTGACCAGAATGCCGCCCCTTACAATGTGCTGCCCCAGGCACGTGCTTCCTCGGCTGGTGCCTGGAACCTGCCCTGACTATATATCTCGTATAAGTATATTCTTATTTAAAACAATATCTAATTACCTAAATAATTATAGCAAATCATGACTGCAGTTTTCCTTGGTGTATTGTACTTATAAAATTAAAAAGAGCACTGATGAGGAGCTACCTAGATTGAGTGTTAAATCACAAAGGAGAGAAAAAAGTTCCCACACTTTCTGCAAATAGACAAATGAGATGGGCTATAGGTTACTAGTATACAAAAAGTACTAAAATATTACAATTTTAATGCAAAATTAATATGGAAGTTTTTCTTAAACATCTGCTACAGAATTGCTACTGCCATTGTCTTGATTTTCATACAGTAAGCTGATGTGCAATGTGTTTTTTTTTATTTCACTCTTCTCCCTTAGGCTTCCCCACAAAACTCAACCACATACTTATTCAGCAAATTAACTAATTTAACTTCTTCCCAAAGAAAAGCTCAGATCTTCATAGGTTTTGGCAGAAAAGACTGGAATTATGGTGTCAGAGGGACACCATACCTATGGTTCAACCACAACCATGGTTCAAAGAAACAGGTGGATTCAAAGAAGGCCATAGTCTGCATCGAACAAATTCTGAACTCATTTACACAGTTGTAGGGTAACTTAATTGACTTCAGTGGAGTTACTCTGGATTTGCACTGGTGTAACTGTGATCACAATTCTAGCACACTCTATGCTAGATTACAAATATCTGGAAAGTTTCCTTTCACCATAATCAACGCTTTGGGCCAAAAGTCTTCCCTCTTTCACTCCCACGTAAACACATTACATTCATGGCTGTAACTTATAAGAGAACATAGGGAACATGTAGATTCTTTTTAAAGAAGTGACATGGCATTACTAACATATAAGATTCAGAAAAGGATAAAGGGAATTTGCATCTTTCCTAGTTTGACAATTTGAAAAGCCATATTTAAGCAGTAACAAATTGAGTGGCAGGACATTTGCTAGGGTTTAATGACTGTCCAGAGGGAGCTGGTGGCCCAAGGCACTACTTATGACCATTAACTCCAGACAATTATTAATCCATAGGAATTACATATAACTAAGAATATTATTGCTATTTTTACCTCCCCCCCCAAAAAAACCCCCCAAATTTGTAAAACCCAGTTAAAGTTGCTCAAGTGTAAATAACACACAGCCATAAAAATCAAGAACCAAGATAACACTAGCTAATCCTGCATCCGATGAAGTGAGCTATAGCCCATGAAAGCTTATGCTGAAATAAACTGGTTAGTCTCTAAGGTGCTACAAAGTCTTCCTCGTCTTATTTGCGGATACAGACTAACACGGCTGCTAATCTTAATCCTTTACTGAAATTCTTACAACCCACTACAACCATGATTGTGCCTTCTCCACATTACTTCACCCACCTCTGCCACCCAGGTCATAAATGGCTCCATCCTACACCACTACAGGAAGATGGAGAGAGATAGTCTCCTATGTAGGAAGGTGCAAAAGAGTTCTAGGCAGCCGGAACAGATCATAGCGCACTGGTTGAATATTCACAGGGTGAGACCACTTATTAAGCAAGCAGGCTCTCATGTCTTGCACTGGCTTCCAATTCTAAATGGTTTTAAGAAATAGCCCCTAGTAGAGAGCACATTATAGTAATTTAGTCTTAATGTGACAAAGCAAATATATGAATTACCATGGTGATGTCTTCTTTGGAAAGAAAAGACTGCAACCTGCTCACCAGATGCAACTGTTATAAGGTCATATTTGCTACTGATGAAAGATGGCCACCCAGCAATAACTGGGAATCTAACTAGACTACCACCAGTCAGCTGGGGGGGAGCCATCTTCAACTGGTGGAACAGATGTGATTTTTCCCGTGCATTCCAGTTGTTATTTCTGAACCACCAATATCACTTCTGTCTTCTATGGACTGTACCTAAGCTTGTTTGTAGGCCCATCCCCACCAGATACTGTGAAAGCCACTCAGCTGCTCTTTCTGGGTGAGAAGAAACAGAAACTAAATATGGTGCTGGCACTCAGCTTTAGGACTGATTATTAAATACCAAGGAAGGGAATTACATGTTTCCTCGTTAACACTCCCAGTAGTGTTTAGCCACATCAGATGGATTCAATCACCTTTCAACTTTCTATCTAGTTTTTATAATCAATATTGTTGAGCTCATAAGAAAAGCAATTATAGTAATGTTAGCATTCTGCTGTCCTTCTTTACAACCAATAAAGGTGGCAGAATTGGGTCTTGTTTGAGTATTAAGTGTTGCTACAGTTATTTTTCCTACATTCCAAGTAATATTGCTGGTCAACAGGACTACTCACAGAACATGGCACTATTCAACATAGCTTCACAGATTCTAAGGGCAGAAGGGACCACTTTGATCATCTAGTCCAACATCTTCCATGACACAGGACATATGACTTCCATGAGTTAATTCCTGCTTGAACATAGCTTGTCTTTTAGAAAACCAGACAATCTTGATTTAGAAATTGCCAGAGATAGAGAATCTGCCACAACCTTTGGTAAGTTGTTCCAGTGGTTAATTACCCTCACTGATAAAATGTATAACTTATTTCCAATTTTCAGAGGGGTAGCCATGTTAGTCCATATCAGAAAAAACAACAAGGAGTCCTTGTGGCACCTTAGAGACTAACAAATTTATTTGGGCATAAGCTTTCATGGGTTATAACCCACTTCATCATATGCATGGAGTGAAAAATACAGTAAACCGGTATAAATATACAACCCATGAAAAGATGTGAGTTGCCTTAACAAGGGGGGGGGGGAGGGCAGTGCTAACAAGGCCAATTCAATTAGGGTGAATGTGGCCCATTCCCAACAGTTGACAAGAAGATGTGAGTATCAACAGATGAAACATTATTTTTTACAGTGACCCAGCCACTTCCAGTCTTTATTCAGGCCCAATTTGATGGTGTCAAGTTTGCAAATTAATTCCAGTTCTGCAGTTTCTCTGCCATATACATTGGCCAAACCGTCATTATCTATGAAAAGAATAAATGGACACAAATCAGACATCAAGAATTGTAACATTCAAAAACCAGTAGGAGAGGACTTCAATCTCCATGGACACTCGATAATAGACTTAGAAGTGGTATTCAAGATGTGGGCATACCGTGAATTTATATAGAAGCAACATGATATTTTCTGTCCTATTATCTAGCCCTTTCTTAATTATTCCCAGCATTCTGTTTGCTTTTTTGTCTGCCACTGCACATTGAGTAGATGTTTTCAGAGAACTATCCACAATGTACCCAAGATCTCTTTCTTGAGTGTTAACAGCTAATTTAGACCTCATCATTTTATATGTATGGTTGGGATTATGTTTTCCAATGTGTATTACTTTGCATTTATCAACACTAAATTTCAGCTGCCATTTTGTTGACCAGACTCCCAGTTTTGAGAGATCCTTTTGTAGCTCTTTGCAGTCTGTCTGGGTCTTAACTATCTTTAGTAATTTTGTTTCATCTTCAAATTTTGCCACCTCACTGTTTCTCTCTTTTTCCAGATCATTTATGAATATGTTGAATAGGACTGGTCCCAGAATAGATCCCTGGGGGACACCACTATTTACCTCTTTCCACTCTGAGAACTGACCATTTATACCTACCCTTTGTTTCCTATCTTTTAACCAGTCACCAATCAATGAAAGCACCTTCTCTCTTATTCCGTGGCAGCTTACTTTGCATAAAAGCCTTTGGTGAGAGACCTTGTCAAAGGCTTTCTGAAAATCTAAGTACACTACTATCCCCTTGGTCCACATGCTTGTTGACCCCCTCAAAGAATTCTAGTAGATTGGTGAGGCATGATTTCCCTTTACTAAACCATGTTGACTCTTCCTCAACAAATTATGTTCATCTATATGTCTGACAATATTGGTCTTTATTATAGTTTCAACCAGTTTGTCCAATACTGAAGTCAGGCTTACAGGCCTATAATTGCTGGGATCACCTCTGGAGCCCTTTTTAAAAATTGGCATCACATTAGTTACCCTCCAGTCATCTGGTACAGAAGCTGATTTAAATGATAGGTTACAGACTACAGTTAGTAGTCCTGCAATTTCACATTCGAGCAAAGCATGAGAATATGCACTGTGTAGGGAATCGATAAAATGACTAAGAGTTCACCGGCTGATACACTTGAATATGCAGGCCTCAAACAGTGAGATTGCTTGCTGCATACTCCATCTCTCTGGCTTACTTCTCACTCCTGAAGGAGAAGACATCCCTTTTCAGTCTTTTCTTTGTTTTCTTACCATGAGCAGGAGAGGAGAGTGCTACCATAAGATGACCTCTAGGAAGAATACCCTAATGACTCAGAAACACAAGCTCTCTGGAGACACTTGCTTTACATATTTTACCCAGCAGCAGCTCATCCCCCCTATTTACCCTCCTTTCTCCTGTGCTCCTAACATCTGTGGCCTGCTCCATCTTCCTTGCATCTATATATTCTCCATCCACCACAAGGAAGCAGCCTGGCAAAAGCCAAAGTTGTGAGTGCAAGTTCACTTAATAGTCTCAAACCGTGTGCCTCATGATGATTATTCTTTAGAATATTCAGGCTTTATGCCCAGATGCCTAACCCTGACTCTCCCCTGGTGACAGTGGCTCATCACCACATAAAGAACAGCAGGATTTGTATTACAACAAGAGAAAACACATCATTTTCCTTCTTTTAATTTGTTTCTTTCTCCTTTTTTGTTTGTTTTGTTTTGAAACTACACAGATTGTTTTCTTCTTGTTTTGGTGATGAGCTCCTTAGAAGCCACAAAAAAGAGATTCACACTGTAAATGACGTACCAGTGGTTGCAAGCTCTTAAGCAGAACATGTGTTACAACAGAGAAATCACAAGTAAAGGAGATTCTATGCTGTTGCTATACAATTAAAAATGTGCACATAGATTATGCTTTATTTGCTTACACATATTTTAACAATGAAACATATGAGTTTCCACAAGGAGCATTTCTACAAGAAATCCTGTTCAGAGACCACCATAATCGGCATCAGAGAGAAATGGATGGCAGACCTGAACATGCCTGTAAGATTGCACTGAAAGAAGACACTATACAAAAGTATTCCAATAGGATAACCCCAGTTTGGCTTTGGGAAATGACAGTATCTTGAGTCTGAAGGACAAACAAAATGGACTATTTCTACACAGACAAAAGGGAGTAGAAAAACTGGCTGGGCCTGTAGCTTTGAAGACTAGTGTTCCCCATCAGCCCCAGGGCACAAGGATTTACTCTTTAATGGCTTCATGCTCTCTAATTAAGGTTTCCAAGTGCAATCCGTTTGAACAAATGTTTAATGAGAACAACAAGACAAACATACTTACTCATCAGAGGCCCCTGTGGTTACCTACACACAAGGCAAATGAACCAAAGACATGGTCAAGGCAGGGGTTTTGTGGTTTTTTAAAATATTTAACTACCTGATCTGCACAAATAAAACAAAAACGAGTGTTACCACATGTGACATCTGTATGTGCAATTGTGGGTGCAAATTTAGAGACTGAGCTAAAGCTCCTTTGAAGATTTGACTCATAGTATCTTAGGCTTTCTGAAGCGCAGTGGGATATTCTCATCCCGAAGCAGAACTAAAGCGTCTTTTCCATTTAAAACTTACACAAACTTTGGTTTAAGAACAAAGGTTTGTCCAGGTAGGAAGAAAGGATGAGACGCTGCTTAAGACCTCCACACAGAGGACTCTGGATGTCTGGGTTCAATTCCCAGCTCCACCACAGGCCTTGGTCTCTTTGTGCCTCCATCTCTCCGCTGTTCAATGGGGATAACAGCACTCCCCTGTCTCACAGGAATGTTATGAGGTGAAATTCATTAATAATTGTGAGATACTCTGATGGCGGCCATATAAAGTAGCTTGACAGATATGTGAGCTACAGGCGGGAAAGGTGCATTTGAAAGCACTCTTACTTCTGACAGATGAGGAAGGATATTTGTATATCCCATTTTCGCTACTCTATCAGCTTTCCTCCTCCTCATTAAACTCTCTCACTCTAGACATGACTCATGGCCAGGGAGGATTTGACAAGGCGTGGGCATCTTTTGGCTCATCAGTCTTCCTTTGCCATCCTAAAGGATAACTATTAGCAACACATGGAACCCCACCCTATTCAGGGGCTGAGCACAGCACTCTCAGCTCTTTCTTCATCCAAAGAGAATGAGGGACTAGACCGAGAAGGCTCCCTCACAGCAGATACAGTACTAATGCCAGGCTCCCTGGAAGGATCTAGCTGCAAATAGTTATCTCAGACTTTGGTGCAATTCAATTCATAACGGGTGTTTAGCCTCCTTTCCCCCTGAGCCCAGCATCTCCATATCTTGTATGCCACATCTCTGTATCAGCCTGGGGCAACTTTTTATGGGCAGATATAAAACATAGAAAATGAAGGTTTACTTGTTGAAAATGCTGGCACAACTTTAACTCATGTGGGACGAACTGGCACCACAATAATTAAGTAAAAATTTAAATGGACAGTCATTTGTTCAATATGATGGAACCCTTCAAATGGAACATAGCAAAGCCATGGCCCATCACGTCATGCTACCATACTCCCAAACACAGAGACTTTGCAGACAAAGATTAATACATGTAGCTGTCAGTAGTAAGAAATGGTACACACAATAATGAGCAAAAGGATAAGGAGTCTGATAGCTCAATGTCACATGTTAGTCCCATGTAATCTGATTTTAACATGCAGCATGAAGAGAGGTACCAGTACTGCACCTTGTCGTCTTTCTATGCTGAGGACAACAACGAGACTTTCATTCAAGGAACTAAACTTCTTTCATTTTTCAGGAACTTCTCTATAAAAGATACTTCCAGGCCTGGCACTCAGTATTTGGTGTGCCCTTTTACTAAAGAAGGAATAATTAAATTTTTCACTGAAGTGGTCTGTGTCATGACCCAGGAACAGCTACACCTCTTTTCAGTTTCTCTGTGTCTCTCCCATTAGTGGCAGCCCTCATGCCTTTACCTTGACTGAGGTGGAATTCCACAATTCTCCCACTCTTATCCCAACCATGGGCTACAGAGCTCTGGGCTACCATACTCTGTGTATCAAACATATTTACCCAGCAGGCAAAACTAAGTTTGGAGACCTGAGGTTCTTCCTTTTGGGAGTCTCGGACTAATGGTGTGTAGCAATAAAACAATATGCTCAAAAATACTGTTTATTTTAACAATAGCAACAAAGCACTTAGAGAAAAATTATTTAAAAACAAACAGTCCGTATCCAAGTCTCTCTCAACTAAAAGTTTACCAGCTCCTGATCCAGGTTAGACAGACCTAACTTCTTCAGACAATACTCCTTCAGACCATAAGCAGCTGCCTGTGTTCATTCCCCAGAACAAATACTCACCTCTCTTGAGTGTGTTCCTTTTAAAACCTGCTACAGTTCTTTTGATCTCCTGTGTTCATGGCCTCTTCCTGTCCTAGCATTGTCTCTTCACAGCTGAGTGTTTGCTGAGATGTGGCTTATCTTGAGCCATTCTTTCCCGTCTTTCCTTTTCCCCACAAGTCCCCATATTAAACAAAATCAACATAGTCAACGTAAACATCCCAAAAACCCAGGTCAATGTACAGTTTTCATCAATTCTTATACTGCAGCTCCAGCTTCATCACAGCCTGCATTTAAATTACCCTGAACTTTGTGAAAATTTGCATCTGGTGCCAAATGTAAACTTTCTGATAGATCTAGTAAAGACACATTTGCCCTTAAAACTGTAATAGGAACATAAACAATGCCTTATCACATCAGATCAGTCATACAAATGTAGTATCCTGATTTCATTAATAGTCTACACTTGAGGCTTTAATGGCAGACACACAAAAAACCAACAAGTTACCCATGATAAACCTGGCCAGTTGTGTAAAGTAGATCATGGATGAAAAATTCCAGCCTGAATCCTGTGCCAATTAGTTGCTGCCATGAAGCATGTGATTTGACTAGTCCTCTCTTACATAGTTACAAGCCAAAAAATCTGTCTCTGAAACCAGACCTCAGATCTAGCATATGGCTTAGGCCTGTTATAAAATTAGATGTGACTTTCATATAACCCAATGGATATGGGGTTGCATTCTGAACACCCTCAAAGTTCAGGGGTGTTTTGATCTTTAGCTTTGTCTTGGGAATATGTCTGATTAAACATTTTGTTACTGATCATAAAATGATCACACCCCTTCCCTTTAACCCAGGCACTGAACTTGAATGATAATTTTGTTGTATACATACAGTAGGTGGAAGAAAATGCAAGCAACCCAGTAAATACACAAGAAATCACTGTCCGTTACCATTCATGCTGGGTAGTGCTATCCAGGTTACATTGGGAGATATATTAGCATATGACCTACATTTTAAAAATGAATTTTGTTCTCAAGTTAGGTGTTCTTCATCCCCCATCCTCCCCTCCATGTAATTGGTGCTGTTTAAGTGTATTAATGTATCTGCTCTACTGTATGTTTCCCCTCCCCGCCAGTGTTTGCAAGGCAGGCTTTAAGTAGCAAGGGGAGGAGCTTCTGGTAATGAAGAGCCAAGCATGGATGAATCTCCTGCACACTGCAGTGCTCACATCAGCAATCAGTGAGATTTCACAAGGAGCTGCTCAAAGCTCTGAGGGCAAAGAATAAACTGCATGGGAAATGGAGGAGGAAGAAACAAAATGAGATGCAGTCAGTTAAGGCAGCAGAGAAAATAAGTTAATTTGGGTCAAAGGAGGCTTGGGGAATTAGGATGGCTCCAACAAATATTCAGGAGGGGACCCAAACATTTTTAGGGGAAAGATGGAGCCATTCATCCAAGAGGAGAGGGTTAATATGAATAACTCTTAAACTGTTGACATACTAGACTCCTTGGACAATTAGAAAATAGGATTTGTAAAAACAGTTGTGGATACAAAGAAGGTGAGAGTATACTTGGAAAATACAGGAGGTGTTAAAACAAGTGTTTTAAGGGGTGAAGAGATTTATGGCAGCAAAAAAAATAATGATCTCTGACACATAGTTTAGAAAGACTGGGGAGAACTGGAGAGGTACAAGGGCACTGGAGAAAGGCAAATGTACTAAAAAAAATTTGTAAAGGAAGAATGAGTGATCGTGGTAATTATCATCCAGCAAATTAATTTGAGTCCTATGTAATAGCAGTTAATGCTTGAGTAAGAGCATAGGCTTTTACCAGTTGAGTTAAAATCAATGGGAGTTAGATACCTAAATACCAGTGAGGATCTTGGCCTATCTCTCTGGGACCAACTGTTAGTGGGAGGCATGATCATATGCACTAGGCCAGTGTATTACTTTGAGACACGGAAGTAACTAAGGAGGACTGTAACTGGACTACCACATGTGATAGTAACCTCCCTCCTTTGTTGACATGTTCCCTTTTTCCCCTTAGCTGAGAAAGCCTTGGTTCTAGGTCTCTAACAACATGGCGTTCATTCATGTATTGTATTCTCATTAAACAGTCACACACTGGTACTATGTAAACCCTTTATACTGCATCAGTTAGGTGTTAAATTAACGTAGAAATAAATTAGATCATCTTCTTTTGCTTTGTTTATCCTTCCTCTTTTTAGCTTGTAAATTCTTTGGGACAGGGACTGTCTGAGCAAGCAAGCAAGCATGTGTGTATAGAAACATGCAGCTTCAGTGCCTAGCGCAATGGAGCTCTGATCATGATTGGGGCCTCTGGGCCCTACTTAAATTAAATTATCTCTTTAATCGTTGCCCAGGTATGCTCCTACTGAATGATTGATCCTGATCCATCATGATTTGTTTCTTGCAGAACGATTGTCATTTATGAAAATGACTAGATAATTTTAGGGGGGGGGTTCCCTTCTCTTTTTGGATTATGCTGACTGAGAAGGCTGAGAATATTAGTAAAAAATCTGGCTCCTAAGTGTAGGGGGTGGTCTATGTATAGGCTGACCATACGTCCCGTTTTGAACGGGACAGTCCCGTTTTTTTAATGTTTTTTAACCGTCCCATCTTTTTGTCCAAAATATCAATTTTGTCCCGTTTTTGGGGCAGGACTCATAAAACGTGGACTCATAAAACAGGACTCATAAAACATGGAGTCATAAAACGTCCGTCCTCCCCCACCACCACCGCCGCCACGCTCGGCCCCTGGCTGCAGCTCCAGACCGATCTGCTCCGCTGTCAGCTTGAGCCCGCTGCCGGCCGGACATTTTATGACTCATAATCGCATAACTGAATTTATGTGATTATGAGTCATAAAACCCGGCCGGCAGCCCCCCCCCCCCCCCCCCCGCCGGCGCGCTCGACCCCCGGCTGCGGCTCCGGACAGCTCCGATCTGCCGCCTCCTCCAGCCCGCCACCCGCTGCCGCCTCCTCCTCTCTATTCCTCCTTCCCTCCTTCTCTCCATCCCTCCCTTCTCTCCATCCCCCTTCTCCATCCCTCCCTTCCTCCCTGCTCTCTCCCTCCGTCCGCTGCCTCCTCTCGCTCCCTCCATCCCTTCTCTCTATCCCCTTCTCCATCCCTCCATCCCTTCCTTCCTCCCTTCTCTCTATCCCTCCATCCCTCTCTTCCTTCTCTCTATCCCCCTTCTCATCCCTCCCTTCCTCCCTTCTCTCTCTCCCTCCATCCACTGCCTCCTCTTCCATCTCCCTTCTCTCCATCCCTCCTTCTCGCTGTCCCTTGCCTCCTCCATCCCCCCTGCTCCCTACCCCCAACTCTTCTCTCATCCATCCATCCTCTCCCTTCTCACCTTCATGCCTTCTCTCCCTCCGTCCCCTCCATCATCTTCATCCCTCATCCCCCCTTCTCTCTCTCTCCCTCCATCCTCTTCATCCCCCATCCCTGTTCTGCTTATTCCTCCATCCATCCCCCCCGACCCCCCTCTGCCTCCCCCCCACCCAGTGCTGGGGGGCCCAGGTGGGGCCATGCCCCCTCCCACACACCCTGTCCCGTTTTTGCCCTCCCAATGTCCCGTTTTTGTCTAAAGGAAATATGTTCAGCCTATCTATGTAGTGTTTGCAATTTTGGATGACTTCTTGATCTATGTGCTCAAACTGCATGCGTTTTTCATTCCTTACTCAATCAAAAGGATTTCCAATAAAGCTTTGTTGAAATTAACCTCCTTGCTTTCCACATTTCACATGGGAACTGTGGGGCAGGCATTTTCTTTTTCTCAGTTTGGATGACTCCATCATAACTTTAACAAGAAACTCTTTATGTAATGCCCCCAGGATAAGGCGGGGGGGGGGGGGGAATGAGGTTTAAATGTAAATGAAAGACGACAGCTAAATCTCTAAAATCTTAGTAACATTAATCTCTCTGTTAAGTGTAGTAGATGCAACACCACTTGAGTTCACTGTGCAGAGCATGCTATTTTTACTTCTGGTTGCAGGGAGCTGTATGTTAAAAAATTGACTTTGAGACAGACTTAAGTCAGTCATTGGTATCCTACTTAATGAAAATAATTGAAATAAAAATTGTAATTACTACCAAAAATAATACAAGGAAATGAAGATAAGTGAACCACTCAGTAATAGTGGCCATAATGTAATTATATTTAATATCCTTGTAAGGGGGAAAACACCAAAGAAAGCCACCACAGTAGCATTTAACTTCAAAAAGGGGAAATGAGGTGACTAGTTAAATGGAAATTAAAAGGAACAGTCACAAGAGTGCCTGCAAGCTGCATGGAAACTTTTGTAAAACATCATAATAGAGGCCTAAACTAGATGTATACCCCCAAATTAAAAATAAGATGAAGATGAAAAAGACAAAGACAAAAAAGAAAGCAAACCAGAAAAATGCCACTGTGTCTAAAAGAGGCTGTGAAGGAGAAAAAGACATCTTTTAAAAATTGGAAGTCAAATTCTACTGAGGAAAATAGAAAGGAGCATGAGCTCTTGCAAGTCACGTGTAACAGTATAATTAGGCAGGCCAAAAAAGAATCTAAAGAGCAACTAGCAAGAGGCACAAAACTAACAGCAAACATTTTTTTTGTACATCAGAAGTAGGAAACCTGCCAAACAGTCAGTGGGACTACTGGAGGATAGAAGTGCTAAATGAGTACTCAAGAAAGACAAGGCCTTTGTGGAGATGGTAAATTAATTCTTTGCATCAGTTTTCACTGAAGAGGATGTGAGGGAGAATCCCACACTGAGCCATTCTTTTTAGATGACAAATCTGAGGAACTGTCCCAGACTGAGGTGTCAATAGAAGAGGTTTTGGAACAAATTGACAAATTAGACAGTAATAAATCACCAGGACCATATGCTATTCACCCAAGAGTTCTCTCTGGAATTCCAATAACAAATTCTGTGGTATGTATCCTATCACTTAAATCAGCCTCTGTACCAGATGACTGGTGAACAGCTAATATAACACCGATTTTTGAAAGGTTCCAGGGACAATCCTGGCAAATATAGATCAGTAAGCCTAAATTCAGCACCAGCAAAATTGGTTGAAACTATACTAAATAACTAGAATTATCAGACATAGTTGAACATTATATGTTCGGAAAGCGAGTCAACAGAGCTTTTTTAAAGGGAAATCATGCCTGACCAATCTATTAGAATTCTTTGAGGGAGTATGTGGAAAAGGGTTGGGTAAGGAATGGTGTCCCTAGCCTCTGTTTGCCAGAGGGCGGTGATGGATGGCAGGAGAGAGATCACTTGATCATTACCTGTTAGGTTCACTCACTCAAGGGCACCTGACACTGGCCCCTGTTGGTAGACAGGATACTGGGCTGGATGGATCTTTGGTCTGATCCAGTGTGGCCACTCTTATGTTATGTTCTAAGGATGATCCAGTAGATATGGGGCACTTGGACTTTCAGAAAGCCTTTGTGTCAGAGATTTAGAGGTCTGTCCCCAAAGGCTCTTAAGGAAAGTAAGCAGTTATGGAATAAGAGAGAAGATCCTCTCATGGACCAGTAACTGGTTAAAAGATAGAAAACAAAGGGTAGGAATAAACTGTCAGTTTTCATAATGGAGCGAGGTAAATAGCAGTGCTGTTCAACATATTCATAAATGATCTGGAAAAAGGAGTAAAAAGTGAGGTGGCAAAGTTTGCAGAGGATACAAAATTACTCAAGATAGTTAAGTCCAAAGCTGACTATCAAGAGTTACAATATGGGGTGGCTGGGCAACAAGATGGTAAAGGAAATTCAATATTGATAAATACAAAGTAATGCACACTGGAAAACAATCCCATGTATAGATACAAAGTGATGGGGTCTAAATTTGTTATTACCACTCAGTAAAGATCTCAGAGTCATTGTAGAGAGTTTTCTGAAAACATCTGCTCCATGTGCAGTGGCAGTCAAAAAAGCAACCAGAATATTAGAAACCATTAGGAAAGGGATAGATAATAAGATAGAAAATATCATAATGACACTATATAAATCCATGGTATGCCCACACCTTGAATACTGTGTGCAGTTCTGGTCACGCCATCTCAGAAAAGATCTTAGAATTGGGAAAAGGTACAGAGAAGGGCAATAAAAATGTTTAGGGGTATGGACAGGTTTCATGTGAGGAGAGATTAAAAAGACTGGAGCTGTTCATCTTAGAAAAGCGGCGATTTAGGAGGAACATGATAGAGATCTACAAAGTCATGAATGGTATAGATCAAGTGAGTAGGGAATTATTACTTACTCCTTCACATAACACAAGAACCAGGGATCTCCCAATAAAATTAATAGGCAGCACAGTTAAAACAAGCACACGGAAGTACTTTTTCACAGAATGCAGTCAATGGATTGGGTGTTGTGAAGGCCAAACCTTTAACTGGATTCAAAAGAGAATTAGACAATTTCATGGAGAATAGGTCTGTCATAAGTATAAAGTAGCTTAGAATTACTGTTTTACCTGTGAAGGGTTAACCTGAAGTAACCTGAGAGAGGGGATGACGAAACGTCTCAATAACAAAGAGAGTTTAGTTTCGGTTTAGCTCTCGCTCATGCTGCTGTTCGCCTGGCTATGGGACGAACCAACCTTCTGTCTCTATTCTACATTTCTATAATCTTCTAATAAGTCAAGTCCAGTAGTAAGTGAACTGTATGCTTGAACTGTATCACTTGATAATTGATCCACGGTGTTCTTTTACTGTTAAGCTTTGGCAGGGGAAGAATTCCCAGGGAGGGATCAGTTATACTGTGTGATGTTAGTGGGTTGTTTGTCTATTAATTTCTGTACAAGGGAGTTATGCTTCTTCTTTTTCTTTTCTTAAAATCTTTCTTTTAAGACTCTGACTGCTTGTTTCCATTGGATAGATCCTGGTTTGGATCGGGCACGTCTCACAGAAAGTGAGGGATTTCTTTGTTCTCAAACCTCTCCCAGGTGAAGGGAGGAGATTTGGGGGTGATTAAAGAAGGGGGTTCCAATTTACCCAACCCCATGGTTTTGGGGGCTTAAATTGGTGGTGGCAGTGTTATTCCAAGTCCAAACTGGAGAAGTTTGGGTTCTGGGGAAAAGTTTTAACCTAAGCTGGTAAAATAAGCTTGGGGGGTTATTTCTTTTTTCATGCAAGTCCCCACATCGTTACCCTAGAGTTCAGAGTGGGGAGGCAAACCTTGACAAGGTCCATCAATTGCTTTTAGACAAGAGGGTCAGGGATGCCACCCCACGGTCTGAAGGTCCCTAAAGCTCTGACTGCCAGAAGCAGGGACTGGACAACAGGGGATGGATCACTTGATAAATTGCCCTCTTCTGTTCATTCCCTCTGAAGCATCTGGCAACGGCCATTATCAGGATACAGGATACTGGGCTAGATGGACCGTTGGTCTGACACAATACGGCCATGAGTAAGTGCTTAATACATACAGTTTAATTAAGGGACAAGAGCTCTTTGTCAGTGTCTAACTTTAGCTGGGCTACATTTACACAGCTTGCTGCACCAAACCTCCCAGCCCAGGTCGACACATTAGGGCAAGGGGGGCTAGTGCTCTAAAAATAGCTTTGTAGACAGCACATTGAAATTGTGGCCTACGGCGGAGCTCAGGCTCTAAAGCATAAGCAGGGAGGTGGGTTTCAAAGCCCGAACTCCAGCCCATGCTACAACTTCAAAGCATTGTCCACACAGATACTTTTACCACTTTATTGGGGTTCTGTTGACCCAGGCTGGGAGGCTCATGTCCATGGACTGTGTAGACATATAGTAGTTTTAGGTTTAGACACAAAATTCAAACCTATATTGGAATTTTGAAACATCTGAAGTTTCGGGGTGTTGAGATCTAGGATTTTGGATCAGGTTCTTTTTAGTTTTTAGTAAGATCCTCCCAAGGCTTTTGGTAAATCAATATGTGCTACATAAAAGTGATGGGTTTATAATACTGGCTGGTCAAATATAGTGCAGTAGGGTGCAATGAACATGTCCTTCACCCATCCCTGAAAGTGAATCTTAACTGTGACCTGCAACTAATGACAGAATAACCCCAAACAATTCAAAGTTTTGGTTCAGTTCTAATTAGTACTCTACAGGTTAGCTGCTTACCCCAAATTTATCTGAACTATCCACATCTCTAGAGTCTTCAGACTGACCAAGAAATCCCTTTCACAAGGTTTCAGCATTTTTACTTTCAACCCCAACCAGAATTTAAAAGTTCATAAAGATATGAATGTGAAAAGTAAATGTCAAATCCCTTTAACTTCAGTGAGACCATAAGTAGAGCCTTAGTCCTCCACCAAGAATAAATACTAGATTCTTCTTCTGTAATGTGCAAAATATGGATTACAGTAAAACCAACAAGATCTTGAAGCAGCATATGAACTTGTGGCCTGTAATATGGTCTCTTTACATTGGTGTAATTCTGTAGTAACTCCCCTAATTCAGGGAAGTTACACCTGATTTACAGTAGTATAACTGAGATTACAATCTAGCCTCATTTCTGCAAAGGTGAAAGGCAAGTGACTACTCTAATCTTTTCTCATTAAGTTGGTCAATTTACCATCATGGCGCATCATGGAGGTGTTTCAAGGTGCCCACACTGTACCACAAATTAAAATACAGTTATCGAAGGGAAACACCTACTCACTTCCTTTATGTGAATACTGTAAATGGATGCTTTGCTTATTTTTAATGTCTCCCTTTAGCCTTATATTAAATGTCCTGTTTGTAATTTAGCATTTTTATTTTTGCAGATTTAACTTATTCTTCTAAGAAATTTTAAAATAATACAGATTGCTATGATAGCTCTGAACTTAATTATTTCTCTGCTTACAGTCATAGGTATAACACAGGAGGCTTTATTGGCACCTATACAGACAGCTGTCAGCACCCTTAGAACTAGCTGGAACTCTTTAGAATAACTTGTTACCATGAGACTAGCTGGGTTCAGAGTTAGAGGAGACCAAAAAATATGTAATGGGACACAAGGTTTCAAGACCTTCCCCCTTCAACAAAATAGTTCACGCTTTAACTCTTTGTTAACTGAACAGCACTTACAATACATTCAATGCCACAGTGACAAGAAAATGCACATGACTTTTCTAGATTAAATGAGCAATTGACAAGATAGCTGAGCATAATCAAAAATTATAAAGAGCTACAGTGTGATAAGAAGATGGATCTAAGAGCTGGTGGATTGGAAAAATCCAGAGAACTACAGTTAGTGGTAGTAAATCCTCAGAGATGAGTAACAAGTGAAATGGGCCAATTCTAGTCATCCTATTACTTAGTGACTTTGGAATGGAGCGTATTATGAGACTGGGAGAACAGAAGTTCCCAATCTCTCATCTCTTTGCTATTCATTATTTTGTATACTTTTATAAATATTCCCTTATTCATCTTTTCTTTAAGGTAAACAGTCCCATTCTTTTCAAACTCTCTTCATATGAGTTTTCCACACCCCAAATAATCCTTGGTAAAGTTGGCACAATGGTTATACTCCTCAGACCTCCAGGCACAATCTCTCCCAAACGTTCCATTGAGTGGTGCTCCTTACCCCTACCCCAATGCTCACCTGCAGCTGGAAGTCAAAGCAGAGTTGTGGCACTTCCCCCACTTGAACCTCCACAGAGGATACATCTAAGGGACTGTCAGGTATCATAAAAAGAACAGGAATCCTGGGAAGTTTTTCTTTTTTAAAATTGAACTTGGTGCTGATGTGACTTTGTTTTTTAAAACAGATCACATTACATTCTCACCTTCCTAATGTTCCAAGCCACCGATCAACAAAGTAGAGAACACAGAGCCAGCTCCTTCTCCCATCAGAGTCAGTGGTAAGTCTCCTCTCCATCAGCAGCACAGTGTGTGCAATGAGAAAATAGCCTTGGGTTGTTTCAATTCATATGATATGCAGCTTGCCCTAGTTTACACATACTGCAGCATTAAACAATTAGACATGCTGAAGTGGCATTATCTGCTTGATGCGTAACTGAGCTTCCCGGGTCCAGACTCTGTCTCTCCCTGAGGGCAGGTAGGCTTCTCTTTTTGCTCCTCCCATTGAATAGCTGCCCAATAACTACAATTAACCTAGCCTTTTTGTTCAAGAGATTTTGAATTAAATGTGGCCCTTAAAAAAAGAAACAAAACTAGAAACCTGCATGACAACACTAATTGTTTTTTGTAACATTTTATGTTGGGGGGGAGGGGGAGTCTGAAGCAACATTTTATCATTTTCATTTATCGGTTTTAATCTTCGAGGGTTTGTGTGCTTTTTAGTTGAAGGGTGTATGACCAATTTTAATTGGCAAGCTTAGTCACGTGGTGGTTATTTTAAAAATAAAAAAATTTACATTTTCAAAAATTACCCTTTAAAAAAAAAACCCAAAACAAGTGGAAAGTTTCAAAAAGTGAACAGTTTATAAAATCCAACAAAACTAAACAGACTAAGAAATACGGGAACCTTTTTTTGTTTTTTTTACCAGCTTGTGATAGAGGAAGGCCAGGGAGCTGTGGCAGAGTGTTTGAGGGGAGATATATCAGTTCCAGGTTCATTAGGGCATGGCTCCCTGTAGACTAGGGAAGCAGGCAGCAGGTTAATTAGGAGTACCTGCTGTCAATTAAGGCCTTAATAAAAACCCCTGCCTCAGGCAGACAGGTGTGGGTGTTTGGAAGAAGTTTGGAGGCGTTGGAGCAGAGAGCAGTTTGGAGGCGTTGGAGCAGAGAGCAGTTTGGAGAAGTTGGAGCAGAGAGAGTTTGAAGAAGTGCTGTGGTGAGCTAAGAAAGACCCAGACCTTAAGTAAAGGAACACCTGGCTTGTGTAGAGAGAGGGCAGGAAGCCCCCCCCCCCCAAGCTGAAGAGTAGGAGAGGGAACTAGTCCAGGGGAAGGAGTAGCTAATCCCAGTGGTATACCGCTATCCTCAGGGCCCCTGGGCTGGGACCCGGAGTAGAGGGCGGGCCCGGGTCCCTCCCTCTCCCCTTCTCCCCTCTAGGATACTAGTGGGACAATTAATACCCTGTTCAGAGGCAAGAAAAAGGCTCCCTGAATTCCCCCACAAGAAGAGAAAGCGCAGGACCCATCAATATCGTGGGAGTAATTTGCCACAAGCGCTACTGATAAATTTTAGAACCCCTTGGCCAATGCAATTTCAGCACTAGTTGTGTGACTTGTTATATCTTAAATCACTGTGACTGTTGGAAGAGTTAGGCAAAATAAATTCTAATTCATAGTTTATTCACTAAAAAAAGCTCAACTATTTGTGAGTTTGTGTCCCGGTTGCCCAATAGTTTAAATTGAACCAGAAGAGTCAGAACATTTCACTAATGTTGACACAAAACTCTTTGTTTAGTTTCTACCCCAAAAATGCATTTTGATTTTCATGCACTTTGACAAAAGCATGTGAATGCATTAGCCCAGTACACTCACCACCAAGAGTTCAGAGACAAGGGTTCAGTACCCCTCTCTACCCACTGTAGAGAAGAGATTTGAACTCATGTCTCCCACCTCGTACGTGAGAAAACCAGCAGGCTATAGAATCATTTTCACAGTAGGTCGCTGGCCCAACGACTATCTCTTGTCATTCATAATGGTGATTCCTAGTTATTCTGAGCTGACCCCTAAGCACTACCATGATAAACATAATAATTAACAACAATATAAATATGAAGTAATAACACTGATTTCAGATTTACATCAGGGCATCTTAGAGCAGCATATGGCCCACAAAATGTAAAGAAAAACAAGACCTCACGTTTTCCAGTCCATCCCCATGCCCTTCAGTTCTGTATTCAGACTAGTTTTAAATAGCCCCAGATAGAGCTTCCACCATTTCCCTCACAAGACTATTCCTCAAGCTAACAGATCACACCACAGGGAATAATATGCATTGCTCTTAGTTATACCATTTGGTCTACCCTAAAAAATTTTTCCCCACTTCACACCCTTCCAAAGCTAGCAGATGGTTATCAAGCCTAAAGAAAGAATTGTTAGGATTATACCTATATGTAAAATTACAGGTGATTGAAATAGAAAGATTAACACTGAGCAGATACAGTATGGAGCATCTAAAAATACCTCAGTGCTGAACTGCAATGGAGATGGATAAAGATAGCACCTTATCCAGTATTTAGAAATGGATAAATAATGCAATTAAGCATGTGCATGTGAGTCTGAAGGAAAGAAAAAGAGAATATTATCCCTTCATGTTCTGCAACACTAGCAGCCTTAGGTTAAATATCATTTCAAAGTATTTCTTGGCTGAGTCTAGTGTTCCAATCTTTTGAGGAAAATTGTTGGATCCCACTTAAAAGACTGATTATCCTGCAAAGAGGAAGACCACATTACTGCAAGCAAGTTTTAATAAATAAATAAATAAATAAAATAAAAAGCCTCTGCCTATCACTTATTAGAAAACATTTACCAACAGGCGGGCATTCTTTATAAGACAATGTTAATTTATTTTAGTAATTGCTGGATTTTCTTTTTGTTTCAGGCACACTAAGCATAAGGTATTACTTCCCGGTGAAGAAGGTTCCCAAGGCCAGAATGTGAACGTCCTACTCACTATGTGAGAAGGCACACATGTAGGCCCATAGACATGGACATGGTGGGAGAGCTCTGAAGTGAGGCAAAGCTACCCAGTTTGGGTCCCCTGGCGCTGGGAGGTGGCTGGGCAGGGAATCTGCTGAGCTGTTGCTTGGCTGGACATTGCAGGCACATCAGCCTGGCACTGGAGTATTCGAAAGTACTGCTGCTCCTACACCTTCTCCACTTCCTTGTCTGAACTGGCTGGAATGGCCCGCTTGTCATGTCCTCTGTGGCTCTTGAGGATGAGGCCTAGAAGATGGCACGCCACTCTGAGGCACTCGATACCTTCTTTACCGAGAGGCAGGACAAAAGCAGGGAGGGACATCAACCTACCATCCACAGTGGGAAGCTAAGCCACAAAAGTAAAGTTGTCCTTATTGTTTAAGAACATAAGAATGGCCGTACTGGGTCAGACCAAGGATCCATCCAGCCCAGTATCCTGTCTACTGAGTGAGCCCCGGAGTGAGTGAACCTAACAGGTAATGATCAAGTGATATCTCCCCTGCCATCCCTCACCACCTTCTGACAACCAGAGTCTAGGGACACCATTCCTTACCCCTCCTGGCTAACAGCCATTAATGGACTTAACCGCCATGAATTTATCCAGTTCTCCTTTAAACCCAGTTATAGTCCTAGCCCTCACAGCCTCCTCAAGCAAGGAGTTCCACAGGTTGACTGTGCCCTGTGTGAAGAACTTCCTCTTATTTGTTTTAAACCTTCTGCCCATTACTTTCATTTGATGGCCCCCTAGTTCTTATATTATGGGAACAAATAAATAACTTTTCCTTATTCACTTTCTCCACACCACTCATAATTATATATACCTCTGTCATATCCCCCATTAGTCTCCTCTTTTCCAAACTGAAAAGTTCTAGCCTCTAATCTCTCCTCATATGGGACCCGTTCCAAACCCCTAATCACTTTAGTTGCCCTTCTCTGGACCTTTTCTAATGCCAGTATAGATATAAGATATAATCGTTCCATCTAAGCCTCCATCACTCCGAAATGTGTTTGTTCTAGGGTATCAAAATGTCTTCTCTGAACCTCTGCCCACCCTGCTTCCCGCTACTCTGCAGTCACTGAATAGTACTGATATACTCTCATTAAAACAAGCCTTTCCTTGTTACTGGCTGTGGGGCAGACTGTGTGACTCAGCAGAAGCTACTGTGTGAAGAAACAGTCGGCCTGATTCTCATTTACACCCAGGCCGTCTTTACACCCATTTGGCAGGGTAAAGGAACCAGAAAGTGACTGTAAATGTCACTTACGTGCACAAAAGGACTTCTTACATTGCCAGAGCAGTGTCAGGCCAACCCAGTGTGAAGGAGAGTCAGGCTCAATAAGACCAGAAATGCTACACTGGCTTGTGTGTGGGAACTTTCCCAAAAGCCATCTCCCACAGAAACTCTTATCCAGGCTGATACGCGTTCCGCTGGACACATATGGCCTACAGATCTTTTCAGTTCATCAGCCTCTGAACATATGTGATGGCGTCTCTGTGCAGTGGAAAAAAGAGGTGTCTCCGCATCCAATCCCACAGAGGATGTGAGCAAGCTGCATATACTTCTTCACTCCAAGTCAGTCAATAAAATTAGATCCTTACATTCCCCTCCCCCTTCCTTGAAGACATTTAATGAGTTGCACATTAGGCTTTATAAGGACCAGAGTTCATGCATGAGTATTGTGGGTGAACAGTAAGAAGAACCGCTAGGCTGGTTTCTGGCACTGCACTATACAATCTTACTGTTAGCCAGAAACCTCAGAGGTGGAGGTTAATCATGAGTCCGAAGACTAGGATGAATGTATTGCAATTTGTGAAGTATATACTGTATTACATTATCAAGGTTTTTATGGAATGCTTTTTAATTGTGGCTTTCAGATTAACTCATTTTTAATTATAAGATGTTTGCATACTCATAATTAAGTATCATTAAGTATTCATGGCTTTGTTTTGTCTTGTTCGTTTTTATTTGTGTTTTAAGATGGAAGTAAGTAGTCCAAGGTTATCCTGAAGAGAATCTAGGTATGCCAGGTTTTTGTTAATTCTACCTATGGGGAAAATATGCATTATCTTGTCAAGCCTTTAAAATATAATGTTTCAAGTCACTATTACCTCAATATAATGAAATAATCAGTGATTTATCTATATATAGGAAAGAAAAATCATTGGTTATTTTATCATATACATTCGTATCAGGGAAGACTGGCCCATACAAGTTATGAAAATAAAAACTACATTAATTTGGCAAAGATGGAAGGTAGATTCCCCCCACTCCCCAACCTCATCTTAAAACTTGTGGCAGATATCTGAAAATTTTATTCTAACAATGTGGCTCAGAGCTCTTTCTTGCAACTCTTCAAGTTTCCTCTGGGCCAAAGAGAAAGGTGTTTCCTTGGTCTCATGATTCCAGATTCTGAGAACTAGGAATAAGCCCATTTTAAAAAATGGGTATTACTTGTTATCATGGCATTTCCATTTTTCTTTCACCCGATGGTTCAAGAGAAGTGAAAAAAATGTCAGAAAAATATGCTCTCTTAAATAATACAAAAAGGAAAAAAAATATTACCAGAATACCAATAGTATTGAGAAAACCTTCACAAACCTCTCCATTTCCTTTCCCATACATGGGTACAACTCAGACATCCAGAATTAAGTAACTGGCACCTTCCTCTCTCTTTAAAAAGTTCTTTCTTCTTCTGGAATATTACATTTATTGTCCACACACTGCAACTGTCTCTTGCGTCTGCATTTTACTGTTTGTCATAAGGTTAAATAATTGTATGCTGTGCTCAAATATTTGGATTAATTTCATGAACTATTCTTCTCCTTCCCCTCTTCCTATACTAGCTCCCTGCACCTTTCACATTAATCCATTTCCCTCCAAATGACATTTCAAGAGCTTTATTGTACCAAGACTTACTGGAATAACTGTTCATTTTCCACAGAAAAGACCCGTATCCTACCATGATGCATAGTAGCACATTTTAAGTGCTGGGCATTATAACCCTCAACAGCTTATGGTACTGTTGTCATTCTCTTTCCATATTTGAAACATGTACAGCAGTCCCCCTAGCTCAGGAAAGGCCAACCTGAGCCTGAGAAGCAGCCAGAACTTACAAATGTACATTGCCAAACAGCCACAGCAATACGTCAGCAGTTTCCCCCACACACACCCCCATCAGCTCTCTTCCCCCCACGCTCTCAGCACCTCCCGCCCACTGGCAGCCCTGCCAATCAGCACCTCCTGCTCCCTCCCCAGACCTCCCAATCAGCTGTTTTAAGAACATAAGAACATAAGAACGGCCATACTGGGTCAGACCAAAGGTCCATCTAGCCCAGCATCCTGTCTACCGACAGTGGCCAATGCCAGGTACCCCGGAGTGAGTGAACCTAACAGGTATGATCGAGCGATCTCTCTCCTGCCATCCATCACCCCCCTCTGACAGACAGAGGCTAGGGACACCATTCATTACCCATCCCGGCTAATAGCCATTTATGGACTTAGCCTCCATGAATTTATCCAGCTCTCTTTTAAACCCTGTTATAGTCCTAGCCTTCACAGCCTCCTCAGGTAAGGAGTTCCACAGGTTGACTGTGCGCTGTGTGAAGAAGAACTTCCTTTTATTTGTTTTAAACCTGCTGCACGCCAATTTCATTGAGTGGCCCCTAGTTCTTCTATTTTGGGAACAAGTAAATAACTTTTCCTTATTTACTTCCTCCACACCACTCATAATTTTATATACCTCTATATAGTACATAATTTTATATACCTCTGTTTTGTGGCATGCAGGAGGCTCTCGGGGGGAGAGGGGAGGAGCGAGGGCAGGGAAGGCTCAGGGGAGAGGGTGGGAAGGTGTGGAGTGGGGGCAGGGCCTGTGGCAGAGCCAGGGGTTGAGCAGTGAGCACCCCCAGCAAATTGGAAAGTTGGCACCTGTAGCTCCAGCCCCGGTGTCAGTGCCTATACAAGGAGCTGTCTATTAACTTCTCTCTGGAGCCACAGGCTGGCCACCTCTGCCCTAGCTCCCCTCCATGCATCCCCACTGCAGGAAAGGGTCTCTGCAAATGTAAAACTGGTAAAAAAAAATGCTCCTATTAAATTCCAACTCTTGGAACCTCCTAAAGTTGCATTCATCTTATGGGCATTTACTGACGCTTTCTTTCGTTTTTCCTTTCTTTCTAAACTAGGAAGGTCAAGAACAAAAAAAATACTAGGGAGAGACCTGCTGAAAGGGTTAAACTTCTCCCAACCGCTTCCCTAAGCGGAACTGATATTCTTAGTCTGACTTGAGGATATGGAATAGAAAGGCTGCCAACTTCTGTTGTGGTCAGAGACAGATAAAAGAGACTTAATTCATAGCTGGAAGAACCCATGTACAGCATTCTGTGTTGCATTACCCTTTTCACAAAAACATTCAAAATAGAGTCTGATAGGGTGGAAGATAGATATCCACCTAAACTTCTTCACTGTGGGGACTCAGAGGCTTCCTAAGAATATATACACCAACACCATCATTGCATTAAGAGAGCGAGCGTCAAACGTGAAACACTAAGACTGTAATTGTAAAATTCCAGGGGAGGGAATATTACAGGAACAGACCATATATCCATGCTACTACATAAGGGAAAAGTAAAGGAACAAAGAGTAGAAGACAAGTGGTTTAGAGATATAGGGTCTGATTTTGACCTCACACTAGTGTAAATCAGGAATATCTCCATGGAAGTCAATAGGGTTATGCCAGTGAAAAATTGGCATGAGGTCATGATGAAACTCACAGAGTGCACTCGAGACAATTAGTTCATTGTACTTGTTCCCTCTCTTGTGTGGGGGGGCGGGTTTGGTTTTGTTTTTTGTTTTTAAAGATGATCTCCCTATAGGAAAAGAACATCATTGTCTGAATGGGATTTCAGATTACACCCATTTTACTACAGGAAGGGAGTAGCCTACAGCCAAGCAGTAGCACACTCTAATATAATAGGATACAGGTTGTAAATTCCTTACAATGTTGGTTTTGGGTCAAATTCTGTAGGATTTATTCATAAAAAAAACTCCTGGTGGGAACTCAGTGGGACCTTTGCCTGAGTGAGGACTGCAGGATTTGCCCACGTGTGATTAAACTAGGAGACATAGCTAACCGTATGTAAATATATATATATATATTGAGAGATCATACAGCTAGGAATCACTGGCAATAATGATTGTGGCCCTGCTTCACCTCTACGTTAAATACAGTGGACAATGGTAGCCACAGGGAATGGTTCAAGTGGCTCAACCCTGGTAGACATTAGAGCAGCAGGGGGCCTACTGGCATGAAGTCTGGCCCTTAAATCAGGGCATAACAGAATTCCACTCCCACCTCCCTTCTATCACCCTTCCTCCCCCAGTGCCCTGTCTCTGGAAAGTCCCAACATGTCTCCTTGCCCTTACGCTGGAGATCTGGAAGCCACTGACATAAGAAATAACTCCAGTGGAGAGTTCCCCTAGTCAACCTTTTAAAACTAGTTAGCGCTGCTTGTCCTGAACAGACTAGAAATTTCTGGCCTAACATTTCTAAATTAACATAGATAAAGAAAAATCAGACTCAACTGTGAGGGATAATCTGCATCAGAAGTGGTTCAATAATCAGGAGATCTGTGTTATCGCTAGTCTCTCCTCTTTGTGCATGTGTAATTGTGTAGGCATGCAACAATACAGGTACAAATTTCAAAGATGTTTTTGTAAGTTTGACCCACATTGCCTATCTTACAATTGAAATCTAAATTCAAATTTAACAAGATGCTTCTGTGTTCAATACATACACACAAAGAATTACTAAATTAATATTTGAGGTGTTACCATTATCGAATAGACATACACATCTGTTTCAGTGTAAAACCTCAAAATACATCTTTATTGATAGGTATTTATTTTTTCATGCTGCTATTTTTGTGAATATAAATATGTTTTAAATAACCACTTTATTTTAGATGCATGGCAGTAAATGATTTAAAACAAATTTTGAGATTTAACTACACATCGTCAGCTATATATTGAGATCAAGATACACATTGCAACTTATTTGACATATAAAAATGGTCTCACTGGAGTGAAATGAAGGATCAGAGTCTACGCTCAGATCCCCACTCCATGTCTCCCAGTTTTTAAATAATTTATGTCTCTAAGGGCATGACACTGGTCTTTGCACAAAATTTGATCCACTAGGATTCTGCCATCCAACTTGTGCCAGTCTCCACACCATATGTCTTCCACATCTGTGATGGCGGCTCCCCCAAAAGGGACATTGTTTGGGAAAAAGTGGGGAGGATTTAGCACACCACACAAGTTCTTCATGTTCCACAATACAAAATAGATTTATCTGGAGCCAATTTAGTGGGTGTAATTTATACCAGACTCTTGCTGGAATAACTGGCACTCTTGCGGCTCCTCAGATGTGTAGCCAATAGGGAGCTCTCAGTCTACATGAGTTTTTATTCAGAGGTCCAAATACAAAATCCAGCACCATGAGACAGCATGTGGATTTCTGACACACACTGAAAGAAGTTGCGCCAATAAATCAACGGATGGATTACATACATTCATAGATTTTCCCAGCTGTGACAGGTATAAAACGGGAGAAAGAATCCATGTTAACATTTAAAGAGTATTCTTCAATGAGTAATTACCCCAGACATTTAAAATAAGTTAGTATCATATGTGTAAAATCTTTTGCATTTCACTTAACTATTTCAGAATGATGTAGGCCTGATCCTGAGAGCTGTTAAGCATCTGTAACTTCCTCTGAACTCTCTAAGAAATAAGCAATCTTATTTTGAATTTGCAGAGTCCCCACAGCTTATCTCACACAAATTTATGAGCATGAAATATAATATGCTATTCAGTATTTGCCCACATATTTCTTATTCAATATATGACAGTTCCAGTCATTACATGTACCCAGCATCACAATGTGTACATTGCCATACATTGCCACCCTTCTGAAAAGTCATAATGAATGAAGTCTTACTCTGCGGTCCTTGCTCCACTATACACAACATGAAATCAGATATAGAGATCAAATCTATTAGGTTGATTAGTTATAATAAAATTAATACATTATTTATTTGTTTAATTACTGGAACCATTTATAGAATAGAAGTCACTGTGACGGAGTCAGACCAGAAGGGTATAGGAGAGTGCTGGAAGGGAGGTATATCAGCCTCAGGATAGCAGGTCCCTGTTCCCTGGATAGCCAAACAAAGGCTACTCCAGGCTAATCAAGACACCTGGGGCCAATTAAGAAGCTTCTAGAAAGGAGCAGAAACAGCTAGCCTGATTGGGTCACCTGAAGCCAATCAGGGGGTGGCTGAAACCAGTTAAAAACCCTCCCAGTTAGTCAGGTGGGTGTGGATGTCAGGAGCTGTGGGAGGAAGTTGTGCTGTTGGTGAGACTGAGTGGTAGACAACATATATGCAAGGAAGGAGACCCTCAGGTGAAGTGGAGTTTGAAGAAGTGGTGACTGCTGTGGGGAAGTAGCCCAGGGAATTGTATTGTGTTTGGAGGCTAAAAGGTCAGCCATCTTAAGCTGATACTATTAAGGTCCCTGGGCTGGAGCCTGGACTAGAGGGTGGGCCCGGACTCCCCCTTTTCTACGTCCCCTAACTAATCACTGAAATTGGGAGACAACAGAGACTGTGCCAGGAAGGATAGTTTCTCCTCACTGGCTTATGATGAAAATGGCTCAACAGGCTGTGACCTGGTCTCTAAAGAGAGAAGGAAGGGTCACAGTGAGCCTCTGAGGCTAGCACAAACTGCCTGGAAGCACGGGACCCACAGGGACAAGGCCAAAGCTTTGCCACATCACTCTGATGTTGATCCTTGCTGCAGCTGAAAAAGAAAGGACTAGGAAATAAATTTTGGATTACCATGGTAAAATGAGGCACACGCTAGGCACAAAAGAACATATCTATCCATGCCAGAAGCAGTTATGGAAACCACAAACAGTTCCACACAGAGCAGAACAGAACACAAATTCTACTGGCTTCGTGGCATGCAAAAATCTTCCAAAATTGTTCTTTTAGGCCTTGTCCCTCACAAAGGACAGGCTCGTCCTATGGGAACCTCCGTAACATTCAATCAACAGAGCTTAGAACATAACTACCAATGAATCTGTCCGTGTTAGCTACTTATATGCCCCCATTGCTGCAGTAACTGAACACCTCACACCATTAGTGCATCTATCCATGTGAGATAAGGCAGTTCTAAAAACATAAAAACTGCTATACTGGGTCAGATCAAAGGTCCACCTCGCCCAGTTTCCTGTCTTCCAACAATGGCCAATGCCAGATGGTCCAGAGGGAATGAACAGAACAGGTAATCATCAAGTGCTCCATCCCCTGTCATCCATTCCCAGTTTCTGACAAACAGAGGCTAGGGACACCAAACCTGCCCATCCTGGCTAGTAGCTATTGATGGACCTATCCTCCATGAACTTATCTAGTTCCTTTTTTGAACCCTGTTATAGTCTTCACCTTCACAACATCCTCTGGTAAGGAACTCCACAGATTGGCTATGTGTTGGCTGAAAAAATAGTTCCTTCTGTTTGTTTGAAATCTGCTGCCTATTAATTTCATTGGGTGATCCCTAGTTCTTGTGTTATGAGAAGGAGTAAATAACACTTCCTTATTTACTTTTTCCACACCTGTAATGATTTTATAGATCTCTATCATATCCCCCCTTTGTCATCTTTTTTCCAAGATGAAAAGTCCCAGTCTTATTAATCTCTCCTCATATGGCAGATGCTCCATTCCCCTAATAATTATTGTTATCTTCATCCTACTATCCTGGGGAACTCTGGCCCCGAGAGACAAAGTGACTTGGCCAGGCTTGCACAGGAAGTCAGTGGCAGAGCAAGGAATAGAACCCACATCTGACAAATCATAATCTAGCACCCTAACCACTGGCCATTCTTCCTTGCTGGGGATTCTCAGTGAATCCCCCATGTACTCTGAGGCAGGATGGCCCTTAAGTCTATGGAAAAATCTTGGAGTCTGTGACACTCTGTGCAGCAAACTGAAAATTTTACAACAGCTTCACTTAAATTGAATGCATGCCCCCATTTGATCTCTGCTCAGCTTTAACTATTTATCTAAATAGCAGCACCCTAAGGAGTCAAGAATACCCAAAAAAGAATAAATGGATGTGAGAATTCAAGTAACTCACTCCAAGGAGATCCAGAAGGGTGGAAAAGGGGAGGGAGCTCTGTTTAATTTTGACAGTTCTCTCAAATATATTTATCACATTTTCTAAAATAAGCTGTCATTTTTTTATATCTAAAGTTTATTTTGATTGAGCTAAAGAGTTTTTATTCTTCCCTTCTGTCCTGCTACCCAGCTCCCTCAACTGTGTTGGAGAGAAACTCACGCTCTGATTCTGCAAAACACATAAGCATATGCTTAACTTTAGGCATAGGTTTAAATGCTTGTCTGAATAGGAGTGGACTTAAAAAGCATTCTTCATTTTAAGCATCTGCTTAAGTGCTTTGCTGAATCGGGGCCTCAGTAAAAGGAGCCTCAGAGAAGGAACCAGAAGGGAGAGGATAGGGCTCGATTCAGTGTAGTCTTTATTGCCACATCCTGATCAACTCGGAATCATTGCTTGTTGACAGTAAGTCTGCTTTGTCTATAGCAGCTGGCTCTCCCTTTTCTTGACTTCCATTCTGTTCCCTGGAATTGGCATTGTGCTATGAAGTGCTATTGTCTTGCCTCCTTTACAATATTTTATTCTAAGTGCCAGGCAAGTATCCAATGCATCTTTTTTAAAGATCTGGAAATTAATCTCATTTCTTGAAGCTTGCCCTGCAGAGGACCAGAGACTTGTATATCTTCAGCATACACACATGGTACAGTCTTTTCCACACTGACAGCCTAGAACTCTGTCATTTCTATCACTGTGTCTAGCAGTCTGTGCAATGTAAGCTCTGGTTCTCTAAGAGCTATTCTGTCAAGACTGGTTGATGAACAATGTTACACAATTTGCTTCTTGCTCATGACCCAAGTCAACAAGTCACATGTGAGTGCTTGTTTAGGGAATCTGGCCTAAGGACAGTGTCTCCCCTGAAGATAAATATTTTATTTAACACTGTCTTTTTACAGATAAATGGAAAACCAGAACATTAATGGATTTTACTTTCAAGGAGATCTTAATCTTTGCTAGATATTTTGTTGGGCACCTCCCTGCAATAGGCAACTAGTGTAGCAGGTGGGAACCCTGTCATTTTAGACTTCCAATTCGAAGTGCAGTGAACAGATTCCAGACTGTACTTTTCCATTTCTGCCATTGCTGAGTAACTATCTTATCTCCTGGATATAAAATGCCAGTGATGAAGATAAAAGGAAAGCAGCAGGGCATTTGCATGAACTCTTCACTGTTACTTTTCTCTACCTGTGATTTGATATAGTTTCTTTTAGGCTTTTATCTAGTTTATTGCTGTTTCCTCCTTACTTCTACACACTTTTGTTATTGCTGAGTTTATGAGCTGTTCCCTATTAAGTGCTTCTAATCAGTGGAGTCAGTGCTCTTCCCGTATCAAAGATGACTGCAGCAGGTTTCCTTAGTTTCTTTTGCCTTCAACAAAGATAGGAACTGCACTTTCTGCCATGCAGCAAGCTACTTTTTCAACTTTCAGAAGCTCTGCCTGAATACCAGCACACAGAGATTTAACTCACCGCTTAGCTATCCCACAGGTGTGCAGGGTGAAGAAAGAAAGCAGGGACTGTGGACCCATTCAGGCACTCAAAGGAAAGTGATCACCTACTATTTCCATGTATTTATATGGTACCCATTATCATAGGGCCTCCACAGAATTCATGGATTTATCTTCACTACACCTCCATGAGGGCAGAGAAGTATTATCCCTATTGTACAGATGGGGAAATTGAGGCACTGAGACATTAAGTAACTTGTCCGTAGCTACACAGAGTGTCAGGGACAAGCATTGAACTGAGGTTGCTTGAGTCCGCATTTAGTATATTATCCATGAGACCATTCTTCCTCGGTGAGGCTTTAATTCAAAAGAATACTTGACCATGTGCTTAATTCCTAGTGAAGTCAATTAGGCACATTCTTAAATGCATTGATGAATTGTGGCCTATAAAACTATCTCTGGGGCCTCACACATAATAGTTAGAAGCCTGGGATATAGTCTCTTACTTCCTTTGCTTTTCTGCTCATATAGAAACTTTCTCTCTTTCATTATAACACTTGCAGCTGAGAGTCATAGATATCAGGGTTGAAAGGAATCTCAGGAGATCATCTAGTCCAACCTCCTGCTCAAAGCAGGACCAATCCCCAACTAACCTCCAACTAAAGAATAGAGTCAAAGAATAAAGCCCTTGTTTGCTTAGTGAGATTTTGTTCTTGTTGCTAAACCAGGTAACCACTCCTTCTGCTTACCTGATGCTGCTGAATTCTGTTCAAACAGTAGAACTATTTCTGTGCTATTAAATCTGTGTAAGCATTTACTCTGAATCTCTTTTATCTGTTGCAATTTCCAATGAGCAGGTGTCATTTGCATATAAATTTTTGTAGATTAGCCATGTGATTCCCAGCTTCATAACAGTTTGTGTTTTATGATTTCTGGGCCTGTTCCAAGAACTGATTCAGCAATAAGAGATGATAGGCTCTTAGGATATCACCATATATCCTACACAATGGAAAACATTCAACCTTTGGCCTTATTCCACAAACACAAAAGAAGGCATAAACCCTGCCCCCAAATGTTTCAAATACAAAAAAGGTAAAGGTAAAAAGAGAAGACCTCACTGTGCTACTGTTCATATAGACTGGGACAAGGACCTCCTACAAAGGTAGTAGCAGAGCTAGGAATTAGAGCTGGCTGGAAAACTGAGGAAGGGGCTCCACAGAAAATTTCATATGGTCAACAATAAATTTTAGCCCAAACCTAAATTATTTCTACTCAAAATGGCAGTGTGGTGCCTTCTGGGAATTATAGATTGGGTGCCTCGTACTCCATGCTCCTATGGCTAGACAACTACTCGCATGATGTATCACTTTCTCCCCTTTTGGAGAGGGGAGGTCCCCAGCCATAGTGCATCATGGGAGATGAGAATCCATAAGCAATGGGTCCCAACTCTTATGGCCAGTCAACACTTCCTAATTCACTTTGTAGCTGACAAAATTAGAATGAATCTCCCAGAACCAAAAATATACATAAAGTAGTATAAAATTCAGATGGGTCACATAACTGTCAAACAAGGATTGAAAGCAGATCAAGAGACAGCAATATTCGTGCCTAGTAATTAGAGTAGCTGTATTTCTTACCAAAGACCCGAAAGTGTATTAAGTATATTATATTATGTATTATGTCTGAAGCACCCATTCTCATAAGTTTCCCTCAGGAACCTTTCTGCTGTCTCTGTGTATGTTTCCCCCAGGAAAGAGAAAAAGTGATCAGCAGCAGTCAAGAAAAAGGGTTGATTTTGTTGAATATAGTAGAAAGTCTGAGCAAACGGTGCCATCCATTTAGGGGTGAATTCTGCTCTACTGCAGAGCTATTTTTAACCTTCTTAGTTTCATAGAGAGGCTGATTATAACCCTTGTTATGTTTTTTCCACACACAAAAAGAATCCATCGACTTTCAGCCGGAGTGATTTATTTTAGATTAAATGGGATTTCTAATCTGAAAAGTGACAAAGAAAAAGTGGTACCTTCTTACCCAGCAGATCTGCTCCCTGTGTGTACTCAGTTTTATCTGCTCGTGTTAGTGATTAAACATATCCTACTATATTTCAGTCTGTTGGCACTGCAGAGCTGATACAGCTAAGAGGGAGCAAGTTGGATTCTGTTCCTTTTTGTGCAGCAACAGAACATATGCAGTGCTTCTAACCCCCAAGAATTGAAAGGTCATGAGGCAGGCCACCAGAAGTCTTAAAACTTAGCTTAAAAACCCCATGATATGTTTTTAAACTAATAAACTTATGGTTCCTTTTTGCTTTCTAATTTCTGGGCCTTTAAGGTGCAGTCTGGTCATATTTTCAAGTCTCTTTGCAACCCTGAGGGCTAGAAACTTACTGGGGGTTTTGTTTCTTTGTTTGTTTATGAATAAAAGCAGAGATTCTCAAATATTCACTTGATTCCAGTGGCTAGGGCTTGAAGAACGTGTTGCAAGACTTGTGATGAAGTCACAAGAGTGAGCAACACAATCTAAAGGAGCCATTATACCTGTGCAAAGTATTTGAAGGCACTGAGGTTGCACAGATGTCATTGAGGGCATTATGTCATTGTAGCACCATCCTTGCCACTCAGGCCCATTACCAGTGTTGACATCTTTGTCTCTCCCCTGTCTGGTTTGTAAAGACTGGTAGAGCAAGCACATCTATGACGTTACTCAGTAAAGGCCTGCTTCTGAACCCATTGAAATCAATAGAAAGGTTTCTATGACAGAGACCCTTTGGCAAAAGCACCCTCGGAGCAGACAAACTCATTGCACCAAACACATCTTACAGGATGTTTATCCATAAAGAAGAACATGTAAGGTATCCACAGAATGCTTGTAACTTGTAAAGATTCATAACCATTGCAAGACATATCTATCTATGGGTAATATTTAATGAATAATGTATTTAAATTGAAAGTATGCTTTATGGACTTGGAGTAGAAATTAGTCACCAGAAGATAATGTGTCTCAGTCAGGACCAATGGAGGCAAAGGGGAGTTGGCACCCCACTCTGTTCAGCCAGGGATGCAATGCAAGGTTCAATTGTTTAGCCTTGCACACTACTAAGATTTTGAGAGGGAAACCAATAGAGGCAACAACAAATAATCAAAAAACACTTACAGGTAAAAAAAAAAGAAACTTTATCACAAGACAGGGGTTCACTCTGTCTGTGAATAGAAACAAAAGGCTGCTTTCAGTATAACACAGAGGAGGGGAAACACACTCTGTATCCATTCATCAAGGAAATATCTTGTTGGGTAGGAGGTGCTTTCATGAACCTTTTGGAGCCTGGTTCTTGAGCAACCAGCTATCTCAGCATCAGACCGTATTTTGGGGGAGAAAAAAATCTACTTTATTAGATTGGAAAGATAATTATTAAATGTAGACCCTGGCTTACATTTTAGGATTTTGTTTGTATTGTAACCATTTGTTTCCTGCACCCTCTCTGGTTTCTAGTTAAATATTTATTCTTTCTAAAATAAACCTGGTTTTGTTTTCTTATAAGTGCTCACTAGCACTGTGTGATTCAGACAAGCAATGGTCTAAAGTCAAATTGGTAAACTGGGTACACGGATCTTTTGGATGCTGAGGATCTGGGATTTCTGCAAGTAGATAGCATCAGGGTTGGGTATCACAGGAGACTTTTGCCAAAGAACTCAAGGATTGGGGTCCTGGGTACCCCAAGATTTATCAGTTATCTATCATCAAGTTCATGTAAGTAACTTTTGTTTATTCCAAAGAGAACGGTCCAGTGGACAGCACAAATTAGAAAAGGTGAACATCATACTTTGAAAAATGCATGCCTGCTTCTCTCTAGACTCTAGATTGTAGCTTCCTGGGTATCAAGGGAAAGTTTGCTCACTTTTGAGTTTTTTATTTCCTAAATATTTTCAGCTGATTTGCTTTGAGATAGAAAATTTTAGAGATCGAACAGCCAAAAAAAATAAATTAAAAAACCCAAAACTAAATAGAAAAGAAAAAAATCTCACCCGCAAGCTGTTCCATCAAGGGATAAAATTTTAAATCACATCATGTCTCACACCCATTTCTTAGTGTAAAATAAATCACTCGAGCAGAGTGTAAGCCAATTTTTACTTTAAAAAATGTTTTGTCCTAAGGCTGTCTTCGTGAACTTCAAAAGCACACTTCATAATTACGCTACCTATCAAAGGAAACCCAATATTTCACCTCCAACCTTCCTCCACTTGTGTTATAATTTTAATAGTTAATAAATTTTAATTTTAAACTGGTTATTTTCTTGAAATTACATGTCTTAACGTAAAATAAGTCTGTGTAATTTTTTAATATCTACACCTTAAAGTTATATTTTAGTAAGCTTACAAAATTTCTTCCCCATTAACTCTTGTTTTAGGATTTAATCTTGGAATATCCCCATTTTAATACTAGTTTCTTTATTTTGAGAATCAATTTATTTTGGCAAGTTTCTTGATTTTAGAAGGTGCAGACTTTTTTTTCTCTTTTTTGGCTAGAGTGTTCAAGGTATTTAGTTTTGGAGGCACCGTGTTTTGAGTAAATATTTGTCCTTCACACGCATTCTGTTACAAACGACATAAAATATAGGGGATCTGAAAAAATATGGGATAATTTTTAAAACATGAAAAGACCTTATTGTACACATGCCTAAAGAATATGTTTTATTTGTGACTCTGACTGGGCTAGAATATTGATTAGCTCTGTCTAATATGCATACTCTTTAACCCACTGTTCCTGCAAACGTATTCAGCTAGACTAGGCACAGCATCACTATAATACATAAAACCACTAGAATATTATTTCCATAAAAGGGAGCGTTCTACTACAAGAAAGAAGCAAGGGTCTGTTACATACTTGAGTTTGGGGACGAAGGTTTCAATCCAGCAAAATACTTAATAGGGTGCTTAACTTAAAGCACATCCCATTGACATCAGTGGGGCTACTCACAGTTTTAACATCAAGTACGTGCTAAATTGAATATGCAAATCTTATTAAATGGTAGAAACCCATGCAGGACGGGACTGCATGCTGGATGAATATTCATACAATGTGTCTGTGATCAATAAAGTTTGGAAGGCTGGTTTCCAGGGCCTGATCCAGTGTCTGTTAGTTATACAAAAGAGATAGGATGAGGGTTATCTCCATGTCAATAGACTAGCCATCTAACGCAGCGGTCGGTAACCTTTCAGAAGTGGTGTGCCAAGTCTTCATGTACAGTGGAACCCCGCAATACCACACCCTGCTATAGCACGAATCCGCTTATAATGCGGGTGTGCGTGGCTCCCGATGGCGGCGGTGCGCAGCACTTTGATGTTGCGCGACCCCGCAGTACCGCGATCAGGTATTTTTGGATCCCGATCGTCGCTGTATTGCAGGGTCCGACTGTATTCACTCTAAATTAAGGTTTCATGTGCCAGTAATACATCTGAACATTTTTAGAAGGTCTCTTTCTATAAGTCTATAATATATAACTAAACTAGTGTTGTATGTAAATCAAATAAGGTTTTTAAAATGTTTAAGAAGCTTCATTTAAAATTAAATTAAAATGCAGAGCCCCCCCAGACCGGTGGCCAGGACCCAGGCAGTGTGAGTGCCACTGAAAATCAGCTTGCATGCCACCTTTGGCACACATGCCATAGGTTGCCTATCTCCTAATCTAACGGAATGCTGGCCAGCTGAGCTGGTGACACCAACGGACTGAGTGCACATGTGCCTCCAGGTTCTCCTCCCTCCAGTCTGCCATACTTTGTCATGCTGCCTTCCCCCTGCCCCTCCCTAAGGTCTTTCCAAGTGCAGAAATCCCATTTCGGCATAAGTCCTTGAACTAACCCTCTCTGCCCCCACACAAAGTCAAATCCACATGAAGTCAAACATCTTCCTTGACTACAGGCAACACAATGGGCTGGTCTTCACTGGGGGGGGGGGAGGATCGACTGAAGATACGCAACTTCAGCTACGTGAATCACGTAGCTGAAGTTGGCGTATCTTCAACCGACTTACCTGCCGTCCTCATGGCAGCGGCAGTCGGCGGTGCGCTCCAGTCGACTCCAGCTTGCGCCTCTGGGCGAGCTGGAGTTCCGGAGTCGACGGGGGTGCCGCTGGTGATCGATTTATTGCGTCTTGATGAGACGCAATAAATGGATTGCCAAAAGATCAGTGGCTACCCACGGTAGTGAAGACAAGTCCTATGAGTAGTAAGCTAGAGGCAGCCTACATGTACTACCAGCACAAGAGGATGCAAGAAAAGCAAAATACTCCCACTTCAGGCAGAATTAAGGATGATAGACTCATCTCAATATATACATTATGGAGTTATATTCACAAATCCCAACTCATTTCAATGAGTTTTGTTCCTAAATCTTTTTGTATGTTTCAGAGTGTGTTAATAAAACATGAACCTTGTTTCCTGTCTTTCCCTTCTAGCAAAACCCATCCATCTCCTGAGAAGCCACTAGGTTCTAGCTTAATCTTACCTGGTTTGTCACAAACATCATAGGAACAAAGCCAGAAGGACATTGCATTTTTCCTTTAAAATGCAACTGGGTGGGTGGGAGACAACTAAAGACAGAGAAAGAAAATTTGTAGGCACGTTTCTCCAATAAAAAAAATAGGTGAATGGGGACAGAGAGAGTAGAGTTGATCCCTTTTACATTATTAGGGCATCCAAAAATGATATTTATTACAGTAAAAAGCAAAGCATAGTAGTTCTCTGAATGTTTAAATTTTATTTCCCGCAGTTATCATCATCTAAGGAGCAGCATGTTTTCTCTTGAGTCTGGCATAGCCACTGGCTGAAGCAACAGATGTATCACACTGATGATACTGAAGAAGGGAAAAACATCTGTCTGTAGGAGCTTTTTTTGACTGAATGTATAAGCCTTATGGGAACCCCCCCACACACACTTGTAATCCTAATTTATTCATTGTTGATTTATTTATATACCTTTATGCAAAAGCCTCGGGTATACAGTAGTGCATGTAGATAAGTTTTAGTATATAAATTAAATTTGTTCCCTATTTTAAGACAATGCCAAAGATTTCCTTTAAACTTAGGATACCTGTAAAGCAGTGTGTTAGATGTCTAATCTATTGAAGCTAGCATCTGATGTTTTATAATATATATACTGCCATCTAAAATGCCAAGTGTATTCTCTAGCACATTTGTGATTCAATTAAAGTGAACAATTAAAATTCAGGTCAGCACACAGCAGCAATAGCACATTTTGATGTGAGGTCAGTGTTGGTCACTCATATACTCATTAAACAGGTAAATCTATTTTATGTGTAAAATCACCTTAGTGGAGTAAATATGACAGAACTAACCAAAAATCTTTTTAATTATTGCTCTGAAAGCAATGGCAAATAAAACAGCACTACTAATTTGATATATGAATATTTCTTCTTCTAACTACACCAGGGCTAAAAATCAAAGTTCTGGAGTTTTGGTTGTAAAACAAGTTTATGTCATGTACAATTGCTATTACCCTTGCTTGAGTGTGTATGCACACATGTGCAAATACACATTGCTTAGATATAGCGGCTAAGACCCATTATCTGCTGTTCACCTCTGTGCTGGCAGAGGAGATCTAATTGACGTTATACATGATGGTGATATACATGTGGGGCTATGGAATCATACACCTCTGACGACCTCTCTCCACACTCTGCCCTTTAATCTATCTCAGCCAAGCCTACTTTTTAACATCCCAAACATTTGCTGTCTGAAAGCTACTCAACCACTGAGTAAAACCAAAACACTGCAATAGCCACAAAAAATTGTCTTTTGTTGTCTAAATGTGGGATTATTCCTAATCCTTGAATAAATTACACTGGTCTGAGGCCCAGAATAGGTAATATTCATTCCTGCACCAGTGATGAACTTAAGGTCCAACATCTCCTAACCTTTCCTCTAAATTCGCACCTTTCCAATGGGGGACACAACACTTGTTTTTTGATGTAGGGGGCCAGAAGTTAGATTTCAGCTGGGATTTGGGAGCTAGGCCCCCAACCCCGACTAAAATGCAGTGAGTTAGGGACTTGATCCTTCACTATTTAAGTCAGTGGTGAATGTACCATTTACTTCCATGGGAGCAAAATCTGGTCATGGGTACCTAACTTACAAAAGCTCCTTTCAAACTCCAAGCTTTAAATGTTATTGTTATAGACTGAAAAGACTGTTTTAGGTAATATTTACAGGGTTTAGAAACATTAGTTATAATTGTCTTCTTTCAGTGCTGTGCAGAACTTATACTTGGACTTATAGTACTAAGAGAACCTGGCTTCAGATGCGGAGCCGCTGGAGGGATTTTAAAAATAGTCTCAGTGAAAGTTTTAATCTGTTTCAGAAATGTTTTCAGATATTGTTTCTGTCCAAAAAAGCTCCTACAGATACATAAACATACACAGATCTCTATAGACTTTAACATGGGCCTTGTCGAACTAAGTTAAGGTGAGGTAAAGAGTGTTCTACGTTGCTCCTTCTTGCAGCTGTGCCTGTTGAGGATTTAAATCTGTCCCTTACGTTGAATCTCAAATACGAACACGCCATTAACATGTTGGTGTTTTTTGCAGCACTTGTGCTGCTGGTAATCCCCACAGCAGTTACTGACTTGCATTCACAGTCTAATGGAAGGCCGGTCCAGATTATATCCCTTTACCCCTAAATTTCAGAAAATCCTACTTTGATTATTTTACATTCCCATTTGTGGGGCTCTTCCAAGCCAGAAATACACAAGATTCTATTGTCATTCAAGGTCAATGCTGTTCCTTGATGTGACTAGCACGAGGTGCTCGTGTAGCACAAATGTCTGCCCAACAGCCCTATGTGACAGTTTGCATTAAGTTTCTCTTCTAAAATAAATACAATAATGGTTGAGAGAAACAGCACCATTCTGCCATAGAAAGAAAATTCTCTCTCAAAATAGCAGGGGCTGGGTCTTTTCTGCTAAGTGAATGTAGATAGAGGAACTATTTCCTTCCCATAAAAGTTATTGTCATCAAGTGTATTGAGAGAGGAACAAAAATAAATGGAAACATGTTATTGGGCCCTTGTAGACTTACTATTGGTGGATTCTTTTTATACATGTCCACGGAGCATTCCATCTTTATCCTCTCAAGTCACTCAGAATAACACATCAAAGAGCATGTTTGCATTTCTATAATAGATAACAGCATTGACACAAGCTTTTGGATTCAGACAAGTTACAAACTAAATTAGCAACTCACATATTTATAAACTATAAATTGAGCCTAGTACAAATCCAACAAGGTGACATCATAATTTTAAAGCCTTTTAGGAATCACTTTTTCATAGTTAAAAATATTAATTCAGGTGCACAATGCATCATCATTTTATTTTCTAACAGCTCTGATTATGTTGGAAGAGTTAAACAATAGCCCTTGTTTGTACCACCAGCAGAGGGCACTCCAGGACTGTGTGAGCTAATTCCCAGACTGAACAACAGGAGGTGCTGCGGCAGTGAGTCCAACCCCATTACAGTATCATTACGTGTTTTCAACAAAACCAGGCCAGACCATCGAGCATATCACCACATTATCACAGACCCTGGGGCAAATGCAACTTTAAGGCCCTACCAGGTCCCAGCAGCAAAAAAGGGGAGATCAAGGAGGAGGTGAAAAGGATGTTGGAGCTGGGAGTCAAAGAATCCCACAGTCAATGGTCAAGCCCAATGATAAGCCATCATGACCACTGTACACTTTGAATTCTGTGTTGTAATTGAAATCAATATTTGAAAATGTAGAAAAACATCCACACATTTATAATTAATTTAAATTGGTATTCTATTATTGTTTAACATGGCAATTAAAAAGGTGGTTAATTGTGACTGTTCTTTAAAATTGCTTGACAGCCCTCATCTGAAAGCCTCTGCTCCAAGATATCTCTAAAGTAGAGTTTTCAGTAAGATACGTTGGATATATAGAATGCCGAACAGTGTGGTGTAGCATAAGGTTTTAATCGATGCTCATTTGGAGTAATCTGTACAACTCACAAGCAACCTTGCTACCTGTGAGTAATACAGACATTCCTCTACATGGGGATATGCCTAAAACACAACATATTTAAGTTGGTGCAGAATGGAGTCGCCCACTTACTAAGTGGTGCTTCCTGGTAGTGACACATGACACGCCTACGCTCCATGATCTGCCATAAATACTTACTGTTTCTAGATTGAATTTAAAGCGTTTGTTTTGACCTACCTGCAAAGTCTTAAAAGGCTTGAGAGTTTCCTACTTGTCACAGCTGTGGTGCAGAGATGCACAAGCTGGATCCCACCGAGTTTAAAAGAAGAGGCCTACTAGTACAGCATTTTCCGTAAGCATTTGCTGCTTCAAAACAGAATTTCCCTTCCAGTCCAGAATACCCCTGGTCTATTGACACTCAGCACATGCTAAAAGGGGTTTCTATTTGCAAAGTCTGCTGACGAGATGGGCTGTTGAGGCGGGAATTAGATTGGTGAGAACAGAGAGAAATTGTGTGTTTTTAGCTGGTTAATTTGATTAAGGGGATTATGTCGGGGGTGCCTAGAACCTTGGCTAGGTGCCCTTTTTTAGTATGTGTAAGTCTAAATAAAATAAAACTTCCAAATTCCTGCCAATAAATCCTTCACATCACACTATCATCTCTCTATAGACAAGACACACCCTATACTAAACAGATGGTGGATTTTCTACAGAAACCCTTCTTGGCTGAGTAAATGTGGTTAATTGCATAGCCCACTCTGACTACACAAAGGGCTGTTTTCATACACTGTACCTTGCACTAATGCAGAATGTTACATTTGAAAGGAGGGGAAACTGAAAATAAAACAGTCTTACTAGAGCTTTGTGCATTGCATTGCTGCTGCCTGAACTGACCTCAGTCAAACATGATAAAGCAGTAAAAACAAATAAAACACCTGGTTCATCAGCAGCCCTCCCAGGTTTTGAGACACTTCCACTCTTTTCCCATTAGGAAACAATAGACTGTAAAGCCCACATTGCTTCTCAGCTTGGTTGTGTTTAATTTTCTTTTGAAGAAAGCAATTTGCAAATAAGTGTATTGTGCATTCCAGTTCTTTCAAATATTTCCCTAATCCTGTACTTCCATACGGTAAGCACAATGAGTGCTGGTGCTGAGATGGGGCATCTCCGGAGATATGTCACTCTTCGTAGGCTATGATATAATATGGAACTTATTGCCTTAAAAACCAGAATGAAACAGTCGCATCTGTTGACTTGAATCTGATGTGTAGAACAGGCATGGCATGCTGCATGTGTCAGCACAAGAGAGTGCAAGCAAACCTGATCCTGCATTAATGAGAGTGCTGCTGCATATGTAATACATGCATGCAATACATTTTTGGTGTCCTAGATATATATCAGTATATCAGACTGGGAGCACGTCTTCACACAAGCAGTACTGCAGTAGTGAAAGACTACGCACAGGAGCCAACTACTCACCAATGTGCATATAGGCGGGTAGAATCAGGCCTGCACAGTAGGACAGAACAGCAGGGTCCTGTGCTGCATGCCACACAAGAAGTTGCAAGAGCAAAGACACAAATTGGAAGGTGGGGATTATTTCCTCTCTTTACTAATCATACACTAATTTAAAAGTAGAAGGAGCACTCACCACCTTTCTTTTCTGTTATTTGGGCTTTCCATCACCATACAAAAAAACTGAGAGATAAAATTCAATAATCCCAAAGATGAGGGGCTAAATCCTGATTTCAGACAGATTAGGTACTTCAATAGGAGTTTTGTCTGAATGGAGTCCAAGACCCCAATTTTGCTTTGTTGAAGTCATTAGGAGTTTTGCCATTGGCTTCAGTGGAAGGAGGACTTGGCCCTAAAGAATTTCAGAATCCATTCTCTTAAGACATTGTCTTGATTGTAACAATCTTCACCTTGCTATTACTATTTATTCTTTGAATTTCCATTGCACTCAGAGACCCTAATTAGGACTGGGGTTCCATGGTGCTGGTGTCTGTATACACACACACACACACACACACACACACACACACACACACACACAAGAAAGACATGGTCTTGCTCAAAGAGTTTACACAAGGAACATTGAAAGTGACATGTTAATTTTTAGGACACAGGGTCACTTCTAGAGAGTACAGATATCTCTTCCTTCTAGTTTAACCAAACAGATATAGTGCTATTGGCCCACACTGTGGCCACCTTGTGTTGGTCTGCTGGCATAAATTGGCCTCTAACTTAGCAGAATTAACCAGCACAGATTCATCCTGCATAGGAGAAACTTATGGTGGCATAGGGCCACAACAGCAGCTCCTACACCAATCATCTTCTTCACACACCCACCATCTAATCAGCATAGGCGGTGTGGCCAGGAGAAAGAGGAAGTGGCTGTGGTGTCCCTTAACCCTGGTGATCCCCAGATGCAGGAAGATCCTTCGGCCAGTGTAAAATAGAGCAGTACTGAGGCTGCTTTCCTTTGCACTGCATACTGGACCAGCAGCGGGATAGCCTCAGGACTAGGAGTGCGTGAAGACAACTTAAAGCCCCTCCTGCCCCTCCTGAACACTGTACAGACATAGCTTGCGATCCAGCAGACTTCAACAAGAGCATGATTAGGCCTCTAAAGAACCATAAGCAAAGATTAATTTTAGACTCTCTGAAATATGTACCCACGAATTCTTTCAGTGTTCTTCCTATTGGAAGCTTACAAACTAGAGAAGATCAATTGTACTTCCTAAGAAATTCATGATGAAATAACAGTGGCTTAGTATTTGCGAAGCTGCATAGGAAATTTCAATGTCATATTTAAAATAATCTTATCAAGTTTAGGACAGATCCTACAAGTGTTATGACCCTTTAACTTTCACTGACTTAAGTAGGAGCTGAGGATGCTAAACACCTTACAGCTCTGGACCTTTAAATTATCAGAAAATTAGTTGTCAAAGATTTTTTTAAAAATGTCTTTTTCTTTGGTTAAAGGGTAGACGGTGGCTGAGGGACAGGTTCTGTCACTCATACTCACACTGAGCAATACTTTAAGATAATTCCATTGATATCAGTAGGATTATTTCCAGAGTCAGCTACTCCTCCTCATGGGTACAGGTCCGCCCTCCAGCCAGCTCATTCATAGCCTCCCCCAAGATAACAGAACAGTATCATTAATGTTCTCTGGTCCAAGATGGAAATCAGCATTCTTTTCTTCAGCTTCTGGCTGAAGAACTGTGGACAAACTTGAAATGTTCCATTTCTTTCCATCTATTATTACAGTAGAATCTCCTTAGATTTCTGTTATCTGCAAAGGACATGAAAATCTTGAACATCCTTTTTGACTCAATACGACAGCTTCACACAATTTTAAATTTGTGAGATTTAGTACCTTTCTTACAACCCACATACTGTCTGTATTTCTTCTGTTTCTTCTTAACATCTCCACAAATAGTTTCATTGAAAGGTTTGGTTGAAAAAATAGAAGGAGTGTAAGCCCTTGAAAGATAGTAAGTCATGTATATTGGCCTTGAGTCCACTCACCCGCTCTGAGGGAGGCCTCTCAGGCTGGTCCCCACCTTCAAGGTGAGAAGCACTTCATTGATGCTGGGTAAAGGCTAATAATCCACAACAATGTTGGAGTTTAGATCTCTCAAGTCCACATACATGCAGATAGCACCATTAGGTTTCCTTCCTGGTGAAAACACAGGAGAAACCCATCCTGATGAGTCAACAGGTTCAATGATATCTGTTTTGCATAGATTCAGAACCTCCTCCTTGAGTAACTGTCTCAGTGCAATTGATATATTTCACATTTTATGGTGTACAGGCACCACATAGCTTTTTAGCTGGATCTTGTGCTTCAACTTTTTTCCAGCACCTACGGTATCGGTGAAACCTTCTGGAAAGTCAGAGACATTTCCTGATTGTGGAGTATCCTCACTTTGCAGCACTGGTCCTGTACTATTTGGATCTAGTATCATCTAAAGATCCCTTTGATGATTCCATCCTAAGATAGAAATTCTCATTTATGCTACATAGATTTTCCCTGGGGTTTTTTTTACTCCACGATAGCTGTAAAATGGGGATGGAAGACCCACCAAACCCTCCAGGGTACATGTCTGGAGGAGGCAAGTCAGGTTGGGAGCTGGCAAATACCACAGTGTAGAGTTGGTTGGGAATTATAGTGTGAGATAAAACAGAATCCACTAACATCCTCATCTCATAGCTCTTGACTCACATTTGGCAGTGTGGAGTGGTGTATTGATCACCATCAAGATTCACTTTGCCTGCATCCTCATCTGTGAGAACTCCAGATACAACAGAAGGATAATTTCATTTCCCCAAATCAGATAACTTAAGCAGGTTAGTTACTGGTTCCAGGAGACAAGCGTTTTGTAGATGTAAACTCTTTGGGGCAGGGATCTAGGGTAGTATCCTATCCTCAAAGGTTTTAGACCCCTAACTTCCCCAAGATTTGGACCCTATCTGTATAGCACCTCACACATTATTGACACTAAGCAAATATGTTAATAAATTAGCATCCACACAGCAAATACCACAGATGAGGCTAGGAGCGAGGAACCGGAAGAACATCCCACAGTTGTCAGAATGCTTTAACCACAAATTTAGCTAAATGTAATAAAAACGGGCAGACATCCAAGAACTTTTAAAAATAAAAGTTACTCAGCACAAGTCTGTCAGAGCTTCAGAAAACATTGCATCTAAAAGCAAAGAACCCATAAAAATTATGTGTACCTGGTACATAAGAGCTTTCTTCTAGAGCATAAATAACATTTCTAAAACAGCCTAACTCTAAAATCCACATGCAAAAACTCCTAATGCGGTAGGTTTTACTGAACTATAAACTACCTTAAAAATGCAACATAAATTAAAGAATTAACTATTCATAGCTCCCAGTAGGGAATCCAATAATTAATATATAGTTTAATCTACAATTTTCACTATCCTTATGCAGCTCTAACACTTTGGCCTGAAGCCCCTTTGTTTTAATTGCTCTTGCTAAAGATAGAACTCTTCTAATGCAAAATAATCTGGTGAATTTTACGTCTGTATCTGGGCTAAACGGAGGGTTCACAAGAGGAAAAGAAAATAGCTCTGCTTGCATTAAAAGAAAAAATGCTTTACAGAAACTTAAAATATTATATAAAAATGAAATTAAATCTCCTGGGAAAAAATTCCACCTTTTTTTATTGTGGGTTAGCTCCTTCTTCGTGGTGAATGTTTCATGAAACATCCTTTAATAGCATACAATTGTAAGCCACAGTACCAGCCTGCCTGCATTCATGCCAAATGTTATCTTCCTTAAAGGAACATAAATCCCACGTAATATTGCTTGTATTTATACAGAGATGTAGGTTTCTTAAAACTCCAATATGTTGGGGTTTTTTTAATTAGAAATATTGTTTGGGTGATCATCAACCCAAACATATTGATATGAACGGGAGTCTTAGCTGAGTTAGAACTGCAGAATTGAGTTCATAGATAAGAAAGCTAGATATAGGGAGTGTTTAATTTCATTATCAACATAATAGTGGCACATGCACATCAGCTGGTATTAATCATCATGGTTACTTGAGGCTTAGTCATTGTAATTAGTGACTGACAGTACATTGTAAATTCAAATATTGTGGGGAAAATATGGTCTTCTTAATTTATGTATTAAATCTAATTTTAACTCAGATAAGACTGCAAGTTGTCTGATCTTTAAATTGTGTAAGATGCTTATATTGTTTTCTACATGTTCAGTTTTTGTATAGGGTCTTCTGTTATGTTACTTTTGGTGAAATTAAAAGGACCCAGGGAGGTAAACATTGTTATAAGCTAACATAACATTTTATGAACTTTCACACAATTTTTAATCATGGAGCTCACAGTTGGGGTAGGCCTGATGGACCCCAATTATTACAACATTGATTTTGGCTAAAAAGATTAAGGTTAGCAGTACTAGACTACGGGGCCTCAAAACACAACTTGTTCTGAAGGCCCTTTAATCAGTAAATGCTATATAGGAATAACTGATCAAGATTTTCAAAAGTGACTGGTGATTCTGGATACCTCCATTTTTGGATTGGATTTTCAGAAAGTGACGAGGACATACCCTCTAAAAATTAGGCTCTTTTTAAAAAGTTTTCTCAGGCTGGGCATCCAAAAATTGAGGCACCTAAAAACACTAATTACTTTTTGAAATCTTGTCCACTATGCCCAGAAGTAGCATTGAATATCTATGTCATTTTCTGCCTTGTTTTCATGTGCTATAATGCATATTCTTCTTACTGTATTTTTCACTCCAGGCATCTGATGAAGTGGGTTTTAAGCCACAAAAGCTTAAACCCAAATAAATGTGTTAGTCTCTAAGGTGCCATAAGGACTCATTATTTTTGTCATTTCCTAGTTACTAATGAGGCAATAATTTACCTTTGTAGCAACAACAGTGTGGGCCTCTCTGAGAAACTTGCTTCTGACTGCATTACAGCACAGTAAAACTGCATTCAGTGGTTGCAAATTTCATGGAAATTTTAAAGTTTAAAACAACCATAACAACCCCACCCCAATATTAAATATTTCTTGAGTCTAGGAGTAGCCACTGCAGTATCTTTGCCCTTCTAGGAAATTCCACGACAATGACTGATACAAATACAGGGACTGATTTACATAAATATTGAACAGCCACAACTATAGTTGAAGTCAATAGGAATTGTAGATGCTCAATACCTCTGAAAGTCAGACCCATGTAGTATAAGAAATTTTGGAACGCTAGACTTACCTCCACCTCAGTCCCTGCATTTCTCACTAAATTCATATTCTCTTTTTTTTATCTCAATTTCAAAACTTTCATTGTTTGTATTGTTTCAGTCTCCTTCTCTGACAGTTTAAGTCACCCTTTTTTGTATTAAATAATTCTACCCATGCTCCCTCATTTTCCTGATTCTTAGGGAATGATTTTTGGAATATTTACATTACCCACCAGTAATAATAGCATATTTTCTACTTCAAAAAGGTCTTCTTGACAAATGATATTATAGAATGCCTATGCATAACAGGACTGCATTAAAGGTGAAGTTTTCAGACTCAACTCAGATTTTTCTTCCTTTTTGTTTTTAAGAGAAAACTTACCGTTATTCTGATACACTGTAGCTATTTGTATTTCAGTCACCAACAAGCTGCATGTTTTTATTATCAGGCTCCTAAACCATGAAGTTATAGTTTAAGAGGGCCCTTATCAAAATACCATACCACAGACTTCTACAATACAATTCCAATTGTATTCTTCTGGCACATTTCTTTAGCAAAACAACACTGGATTCTGCGGGCATGCATCTATTACTATTAATGTATGAATCTTCATACCTTGGTTGAGCAATTTAATGTTAGTTACTTAACCAAGAAGTAGGAGGCTCAACTTCACAAGAAATACACCTCTGAATGTCTCACAATAAGGGTGGGGGAAGAGACATCTCCGTATTATTTGTTTTAAACTTTAAAGACTTGCCTCAGGGAAATGCTCTTTCTTACAATACAGACAATTCTGTGGCATAGCCCACAGATCCTCCCTTTCTATCTCCAGCTGCATTTGTGAAATGGACTTGGTCAGACAGCGGTCAAAGAATTAAAAAAATAGATAGGAGTCATGCACTGGGAACAAACATTCATTGCATTGCTTAACTGTCTTACTAAACAAGCAGAAGACTCCCACATTCTCATGCCTTCAGTGCACAGCTGCCACTGGAAAGTTGCTCATTGCTACTCACCCCCTCCCATCTCTTTCAAAGAACCTTGTCTGAAGCTACCAGACCTCTCCTTCTAGCAATATTTTGTTAGAGGATAGGGGAATAATGTCATCTAAAAAACAAGCTATCACAGATTTCCTCAGTGAATGGAGATGGTAGCAAGTCGCCCTTTCAGGTAAGGAAAAACAGTGATATGAAGAGAGTTCTGCATATTAACTGGTGAGGAGCCTCAAGAGAATATAGCTTGAGTTTCAAAAAAGTCCATGCAATGAGGTCTTTTATGAGGATTATGTGCCTGTACGGCAACTAGCATACTTTTGACACTATATAAATAATAACACTTTTCACTATCAATTGCCAAGACAGAACATTTTCAGCAGGTGATTTCCAGTGTGCACAACAGCACTTGCATAGACATTGTTAGCATTGCCACTAGTGCATGCAAGTGGTAATGCTCAAGGATGTGTGCACAAACCTTTATGATTACAAAGTTGTACATGTGCAAATGGAGCTTGGTTTTAGGCCCTTTTAAAAGTTTAGCCATGTACCTACTGCTTAGGTATCCACAGTTCTGGCATATTGAAAGGGAGAATTCCATTACCTCCAATCCCCACACTGGTCCACGTGCAATGTCTAACTGTTCAAGGGCAGAATTTCACTCTAAGAAATGCATCACTTGACAATGTTACTATTTTGGAAATGAAAAACCTTTCTTCAAATGGAAGGTCTAAGGGCAGGTCTTATAAGGGAAGGTCTTATATTGCCCTCTTTACCTTATGTTAGGATAATTACAGGTGGGATTTTCAAAGGGGCCTAAATGTTTACACACTCCTAAAATATGTGCTACTGGGAAATCAGAGAGTCCTCATCAGGCTCTAAAAATACTGCACAGCCAGTGAATCACTTTCCTCTTCACAGGAAATTTTATTTCATTATCATAAAAAGAAAAGTAAAACGTAAACCTCAGTCTAAGCATTCACCTATGCCTGAATGTCTGGAATTGTCACTAATTCTGTACCCTTTAGAGAATACCTCTTTTATACACCTGAGTTGGAGCTAATAGGATTGACCTGGCATGGTCAGTCAGCAGAAATCATTCTGCATCTTTATGCACAGTCCTAGTTCTTGACATCAGCATGAGTCAGCAAAATTAGCTCCTGTGACAGAGTTTATTTGAAGAATCAGAGAGGTAGCCATGTTAGTCTGGACAAACCATACCATATCTTATGCCTTTTGTGTGAAGGTTAGAGAACAAAACAGAAGAAGAGCTGTACTTTGGAAAAGATGATAATAGAGAATAAAGGGAAAATATGGTGTTTAGTTTCCCCTGACGTGATAATTCTATTTTGTTAAACCTACAATCGATTTGTTTCCTAAATGGGACAATATTGCACAGCTTGACTCATCTCTCTGACACAGAAATAATTCCAGGGAGCTCCCCAGAGTGTTAACTGTTTTAATTTTAAAATTATTTTTAAAGTGTTCATGAATTCTAGGCCACCAACATCTTCATCTAAGGAAAATTTCTCATGTAAAAACACTCATTTGAGATTGCCTATTAAAATCCCATAAAACCCACTACGTCTCATGGGAATTTAGTTAAGAAAAAAACCAGCATTTTATGTACTGTCATTCTGAGTTAAGAACACTGATGGCATCCCAGAACTGAAAAGCTGGATGTGTATGATGTGCCAGTAACATCACTTTTCTATGTGCATCAAGTTAACCACCCAAATGGGATGGTATAATTTTATGTACCAGACACCCCACTGATGAAAGACTTTGACTCTGCAACATGCAACTTCCTCATTATCTGAGTTCAAACCATTTGCAGCTAAAATCAAAGGCTTGGGAACTGCGTGGTTCAGGATTGAGAGATATAGCCTGTCAGCTCTCAGTCACTCATTCAAATCTGGCCCATGTCAGCAGTGACTGGAAGTTGTTCCAATATGCTGACAGCTCAGAAACCTATGGGAAATGGGCTGGGTGGTCACAGTCCAGTGCCTTGTAAATAGGTGTCGCCTTAGCACCAGTTAGTACCTCTGTCTCAGCAAAGAAGCCAAAGACTGAACTACCCCTCTTACCTCTGGAAGTGGTTCTTTTATGCCAAGAATGAAGATCACTGATTGTCTCTGGGTGGGTAGTTGTATCTTGTACCTATGGATAAACAAAGCACTTTGGTTAGGGTTAGGATACGGTCAACCTGGTACCTTTCACTAAAACTTCCTTTATAGACTAAAAAGATTAAAAGGAGACTAATTATTGCAGCTGACATTTACATTAATTTGTGATTGAAAGTAACAACTGGATTAGCATGATGCTGGTTGTCTTCATTTTACGTTGCAGTCAGTATAGATCTGTTAGTAGCATTTTCATGTTTAGGCAAGAAATGTTGGTCTTGTACCCAGACAAAGCACTGCAGGGCTACTTGCATTGTTAAAGGAGCCATCCTTAAAACAGAGGTCTCTTCTGACTCTCTAGAATGGTCATCCAAATTCATTATTTATAGACTTTCCTATAGTGCTGTTGACTGTAGTATCTGATAATGTAGTACATGAGCATCTCACGCACACACATATGAATGTATCCTCACAAATCCCCATTCGGGAGAGAATATTCCCACTTTAGAGATGGTGGACCAGATTACAGAGAGAAAGATGCCTGCTTTAAGGCACCTGGGATTTATTTTCAGAGGTGTTGAGCATCACAACACCTAGAGATGTGAGTCAATGGGAATTGCAGGTGCTCTGCACCTTTAAGTGTCTTGAGTTGGGTATCCAACAATTGAAATCTTTCAAAAAAATTTGCACTCTTTGAAGTTTTGCCTTGTAATGGTAACATTGTACATAAAAGTTTGTGTTGCTTGTGATTGTGTAACTAAGGGCTGGTCAGTTTAGCAGACCCATTGTGCTGAAATAATTGTCGGAAATCAAATGCTGAATAATACTTTTGACGTGCAAAGCATTAATTAGTTATTTAAAATCCTTTATTCAGTCCTTATTTAACCCAAGCTGCCTGTCAATTGGAGACTTGCCTGAGCAGGAACTTCAGGATTTAGCCTATACCCTAAACTTCCATATAAATCAAGATGTTATCTAAATACAGTGGTGAACAAAGACTCAGGAAGTATGTTCATTCAATCAGGTAACCTTTACAAAGAAGCATTATATAGAAAAGCTCAACTGTTAGTTTGGACTCAAGCATCCTTTTTCTTTTTTTTAATCACAGTGAGGCAATGGCAGCAAACATAAAATATAGGAAAAGCAGAGACAGCTTTATCTCAGAATGTTGACACCGTTTTGTTAGGGGCAAGTTTACAGAGAAACAAACACCAGGCTGCGACAGTTAATGTTTCAATGCTGGTTCTCTCATTCCAACTTTGTAGCTATGCTGCAAACACACCTCACTGTTAACAATCATAAAAATACGAAACAATGGTATGTTCTGTATCAGCAATGTCCTTGAAATCAGTTCATTAGACCCTATTTTAAATCTGCCGAGTTGGATTTTTTTATATAAAGTATTATCGGCGGGGCACTCCTAGCGATTCCACAGTTAAGTTTGCATTAGGCTTTTGACTTTCAGAGCATATCAGCACTAATCTCACGCATGTGTCTAAATATTTTCTCTTGGTAAAAATACACTGTTGTATGTTTTTGTCACTACACAGCATGTTTCTAAAATTTACAGCAGACCTGCCAAAACTCCCTTCCGCCCTCATTGCGGATTAAACTCTGAGTCGGAGGAGGGAGTGTTGTTGTTTTTCTTTTGTTTAGTAAAAGTACTTCACCCCTCCGATGACAAATTTCGCAGTGAGTCAACAAAGCTCACTCATCGGCACTCCCGTTCCGATTGTCACATCTGGAGAAAAAGGGCACCACACATTTCTGCTAAAATAATACTTCTCGTTGAAACCATTTAGCTGCACAAGACGGAAAGTATACACGTTAGATTATCCTTAAGAAAATAATTGCAAAACCTCCATAAAAATCGAGGGGGGGGGAATAACTCTTCCCCTTTGATTTCTTCTATTTCACCCCACGTGCTCAACGGTGTGTGTGTGTGTGTGTGTGTGTGAGTCAGGCTGGCTACCCAGGGCTGGAAGGCGTCCAGGGCTTGATTTTTTTTATTTTCAATGCACATTTCAGATCCAACTCCACAAACTCTTTGATCTTTCTTTCTGTCTCCTTACCCGGAAGAGAACCCTCGCCTGCTCAGCTGGCAGCTCAGAGCACACGTGGAAAGCCTGGCTCGTCTCCATGTTCTTGCCAAATTTAGTCACACAAAGGGGCCAGAAGGGGGATGGGGGGCGGGGGGGAGCGAGGATGAAAGAGGCAGCCGACGGGACATCAAAGGCAGCTGCCGCCCCGCCCCTCCGCTTCCCGCACCCCGCCCTCTGCCTATTTAAGGGGAGGCTCTCGGTGGTGGGCTCTTCTCACGCAATGCCGCCTGCTCCCCCCTCCACGCCGACCCCTCTCCATGGACCGCTGCCGTCTTTCCTCTGCTTCCCAGAGATTTGCCATGATCGGCCCCACCCCCACGTTGAATAGAAGCAAATTAGAAAGCTGTGTTTTGAATGTACATTTGTAGACAGGGTGGGAAAGGTGCCGGGCTCCCTGCTGGGCGTTAACTTTCTTCACAAACTTATTCCAACCGGACCTTCTCCTTTACGAGCTTAACAATATTTAGGGGGGGGGGGGTAAATTTTTAATTCCCATTTGTAATCGCCCCCTTCCCCCGTATTTTCTCTTGCACCGTTCTTACCAAGTTACTAGGTCGCGGTCTCTCCTCTTTATTAGTTGTGGCTGTTGGAAATGTCTCCTTATCTTTTGATAGAGGATTTACAGCCTCGGGTCGATTTAGTCATATCCTGATGTCAGACCTGGGCTAATACCCTCACTCTTCTTCCACTGATTTATCCCACTGGTCCATCCGCTGGTGTTTATTCAGCTCCGTTACCGATTAGTCTGTTTCCTATAATTATTCCCCCCGCCCCCAAGGCGAATTGAGCTTGATTGTCTGGGGCGGTAAAAATCCAGCCCCTTTATGCTTAAGTAATATTACAAGCGCAGCTCACTCTCTCTCTCTCTCTCTCTCTCTCCCCCCCCCCCCCCAAATGTTCAGAGGATGTATCGAGTTACACCGTGATTGATTTGTCAAACAATGAACTGGCTCCTTCACTTGCATTGCACCAACTCTTTAGACCAAATCCGCAAGAATATTAGCTCTGGCTGCGAGAGGCTGGGTGTATAGGGAGGGAAGAGGTAACGGGTCAATACAGACTATTTGCCTAGTTTATTGCAGGAGGGGGGAGCTGATTTTCACCTGATTTGCTCTGTCCCCGTGTTTGCAATTTTTCTATTTTCTCATTCTCTCTCTACCCCTCCCCCTCTATTTTAACTCGACGTCCCTGCTTTTGTTTGCAATAGACTTCAATTGGCTTTTCCTCCTCTTCCATTTCTCCCTCCCGTCCTATGCATTGAAAGTACCGACAGCTTTGTGTTGTCTCCAGTCAAGTCTGGCGTTGGAGTTGAGGTTTCCTGAGTTTATCCTCTTGTCATAAATCATTACGCTCCCCCCCCCCCTTCTGCTTTTAAAAAGCTCCCACCAAAAAACTGCTATGGGAAAAACTCCAGCCCACATGAAGGGGAAAGAACTGGAGGGGGTGGCGCGGGGAGCCCTCTAACAAGGGGCACAGCTCCGTTCTCTTTAATTAAACACACAGTTTATTTTTGTGCAGACTAATTTGGCAGGGAACTGCTGTTTGGATTTACCTATCCCCTCTGGCTATAAGGAGAAGGGCATCTCCGTAACACGGCAGAAGTGTGTATATGCCTCCACTTTTCCAAGCACCCCTTTTGTTTGGACCTCCACAGAGAGGAAGCCTGCTCAGTGCTTGTACGCAAGGAAAGCAGAGATAGGACAAAACACAAACAAATCCCTCGCTCATTGTTGAATCCGCCACGTGAACCTCACACCCTGGTAAAAAGAAACCTATAACATAACTTCTCCCCTCCTCCTCCTCCTGTATTCTGCACAGTAAAAGACAAAATCGACACATCTCATTGGGAGTAGAAAGGATTTCAACATAGCAGCATCCCCTACCGATTTAGAGGCAATTCCAATCGATTAGCTACGTGGGTGTTTGCATGTTGATTGGGGACCCACATGCTAATGGTTGTCACAATTAGCATAGTCTTCTCACAGAACACATCTGTCCAAGTTTTGTTTTGTTTTTTTAATAATAGAAAGGTTGAAAACATCTTCGGATTTTTTGTAATTCTTCAGCCAAAACTATTTTATTCTGGATGTGTAAACTACCATGAATCCCCTTTAAACTGGACGTGTGACAAGAGCAGGACAGCAATATACACAAATACAAGCAAGCCACTAAATATCACGTGTATATGCTAGAGAAAATTCCTAGAGCAACTAATGGGCTTCGTTAGTTTTCCAAAAGAGAAGATCCCTGCTAGAAAACACCAAATGGAACATCTTCTCCTCCTCCTTCTCCCTGAATTGGGTCCCATTAGGTAGTTTAAACTCATTCTTCTTGCCTGTAATAATCCCGAGAGCAAAGGGAGGTGTCTGCAATGAGTATGGAAGTCAGAACAATTAACACAGAGGAGAAAATAGGATTTGAATTAGGTGTAACTTTCAGCCTTTACAAATAGTCACTAACTTCCCCATTTTCCAAACAACCGCCTCTTAATTACTTTACTCAAACCATCTTCAATACAGTGTTTGTTTAATTAAGGAGGGGGGGGGGTCTGTATTTTTAATATCTTGCTTTCTAATGTATTTAGTGCGCTTGTTTAATAACGTGACAAATATATCCCATTTCAGTTCTCTCTCTCTCTCTCTCTTTTTTCTTTTATTATCAGGGCTTGTCGGTTTTATATTCCCGCTGGATGTTAATTATAGTTTGCACGGGAAATGATGTAAAGAAAATATTTAACTTTTGGAATGTCATCCTAACTTTCATGATTCTGTCACAGACAGCAGGTTTGCCTTCTAGGTGTCTTTTATAAAGCGTAACGTTATAACGTGTAAAACTGATTGAAAATATCTTGACGTTTCCATTTCACCGTGTTCTGGAGCTTGTATGTTTATCAGTTTCACAGCGGCTATACAAAACGAGTTGTAGGGTTTCGATGCCAAAGTAATTTCAGCTGGTTCCTGCACAACATGTTTTCACTACACCACATAGATAGAATCATATGCATCATATGACATTTCCAAGTGCCCGGGACGCTGGTTGTTTTATACAGATACCCTGTTAAGACATAGGGCTAAAAATACAAATTCTAAATGAATGGGATAGGGAGGAGAGGTGATTGTCTTTTGCTTTTGCTAAAAAATATATTTTAGAGTTTATTCTGATGACTTGAAACATGAGCCCCCGATGCCTGTTTATCTCATCGTCCGTTCAAGGACTTAAACTAGCTAGGTACTTCTCTCAGACAGTTGCTGGCTTGCTATGTTTAATGACGATCTACTAACCCTGCCCTTCATCTGAAATTACTGCAAACGTTAAAAAAATACTTAGTGCCTCTTTCCCTCTGCGAACAATTCGATGAGCGTGCATCCCGCCTGCCTCCAAAAAGGGGGAGTCTTCGCAAAGCATCCTAAGAACATCCTTTTTCCAGATTTGTCTGGGGATGTTTAGAAAACTATTCTTTGCCCTCTTCGGGTTCTGCGTGCTCCGTGTTGGGTGAATTATAAACCTCCATCCCCAGAGCAGTAATAGCGCCCTCCCACTCCCCCCCGTCCTTGCGGTTCTGCATTATTGAAATAATCAACATTACCGCAAAACGCTGAGAACTTGCAAAATCATCACGGGCTACATGCAGGCTGCCGGAGGTTTGCACCATGCAGTAGTTCTGCACTTTGCAAAAGAAAGGCAGATTTTTCTAATGTTTTCTCTGCCCCCTCTCCCTTACACTCTCCCCCCCCCCCCCCGCCGCCTTTCTGTCCTGGATCTGAACGAATCGATGGCTTTACCGATTCCTCGTTACTAGGTTATGACAGCCGAGGCGACTTCTTTGTATTAAACCAGGAGGCTGCAGCAGCGGCAGCTCCCTCCGCTGCCCGGCCGCTCGCACTGGAGGGCACTAAGCCGGGTTGCCGCGCGGATCCGTTTCCCGTCCCTCTCCAGAGTGTCTATCAATGCGCTGTCAATCAGAGCGGCGGCTTCCCTTTCATCTCCCCCCAACCCCGGTCCACGGAGAGAGGCGGGGGCGGGGGGCGGAGTGGGTGGAGGGGATGTTAAAGTTACATTACAGACACTGGCTCCCACTTCGCTCAGGCGGGCGCGCTCGGTCCGTCCCTCCCCGCGCCCCCGGAGAAAGAGACGCGCCCGGGCCGCGGGAACTCGTCCGACGGGCTTCAAGCGGCGCCTCGGCCGGCCCAGGAGCGGAGGGGACGGTGCCCTGGGACCGCGCGTGTGGATTGCTGAGGGGGCGCCCATAAAGCCAGGAAGCAGCAGCAGCACCTGGGGAGGCAAAGGGCCCCGCGGCTGTTGGGTGCCTCTTCCCCCATGGGGTGCCCCATCCCCGGACGGCAGCGGGCGGCTCTCGGCGGCTGGGCTGGCCCCCTTTAGGGGTGGTGAATGCGGAGGAGCCTTGGGCCGCTGGGACTCCTGGCGAGCGAACTTTTCCCGTCCCGCGCGCGCCGGGAGTGCAGCCCCCGCGCCCGGGGTTCGGGCTTTTCCCCGGGGGGCTCGAGCCGCCCGGGACGGCGAAGAGGCGAGCGCGGCGCTGCGGGGAGAGCGCGGGCGAGAGGAGGACAAAAGCGAAGAGTCCGGGTGCGTCGGGCCGGGCGCGTGCGGGGGAAGCGCTTCCCGGGCCTCCTTCCTCGGCTCCACCGCCCCGGCCGGCGGGGACCCGGGGGCGAAGTTTGTAGCTCTTACCCCCCCCCCCCCCCCCCATGAAAGGAGAGCCTGAGCTGGAACCGGAGAGGCGGCGAGGCCGGGCTGCAGGGACCCTCCTGCTCTGCCAGGCAGCGGGCTCGCCCCTCTGGCTGCACGAGCTGGAGCACGCAGGATCTACCCCCCCGTAGCTCGGGGGATGGGGGGGGGGGATGGGAACCAGGGGGAGTCTCTCTTTTCAAAAAAGCCCCGGAGAAGATAAAAGCCGATCCAGCAGGACCCCAACTTCTCCAAACTCTTCCGTCCTCTTGCAGACACAAGGGAAACCGGGGCAGGGGGAGGAGAAAAGTGCATGTGCGTCCCCCTCCTCCCCACCCCCAGCAGCTAGGGTGACCAGATGTCCCGATTTTCTAGGGCCAGTCCAGAGTTTTGGGTCTTTTTCTTATATAGACTCCTATTACCCCGCCCCCCGTCCTGATTTCCCACACTCGCTCTCTGGTCACCCTACCAGCAGCAGACCGACCGACAAGCCAGACAGACGGACCCTCCTTTCCCCCAGGTGTCTGCCGGCCTGGCCTCCACTCTCTTTCGGGAAGGGGGTTGGGGATGGCGCGGGGGAGGCTCAGACTAGTGCGGGCAAGCGGCTCGTGAAGACTGAATAATCATGTTCTTATTTTCCCTTTTTCTTCTTCCTCCCCGGGCCGAGCAGGGATTCAAGAGCAATTATGCCTCAGCTGGCGGGAGGCGGCGAGGGGGACCCGGAGCTATGCGCCACCGATGAAATGATCCCGTTCAAAGACGAGGGCGATCCCCAGAAGGAGAAAATCTTCGCGGAGATCAGTCACCCGGAGGAGGAAGGAGACTTGGCCGACATCAAGTCCTCCCTGGTTCACGAGTCCGAGATCACCCCCAACAGCAATGGGCACGAGGTGAGGGGGGCAGAGGGCAGGGCCGAGACGCCGGCGAAGTGTCCAGAGACACGCGGAGAAGGGCTTTTGGGAGGGGGGCGGCTCTGGAGAGGCTTAGGCCTGGGGAGAGCAACTCGCCTCTTTCTGGGTTTGCTCAGGCTCGGCTCGGCAGCACCTTGATTCCAGCCTGGCCTCCCTGGTTCCCCAGTTCCACACCTCCAGGGCCCTGGGTCGGGTTAATAGACCTGGGTGAATGAAGGGCGCATGCAAGCAGCACCGCGCGCACCTCTATTTTTAGCGAAGGCTTTAAAAATGCAGGAGCAAGGAAGGGAACGGCGGGGGTGCAAAGGAAAACGGGACGTCGGCAGCCGCCCAGTGAGATGCGGTTCTGACCAAAGCGCTTTGTAAACGAGTGCGCCAAGTTTTCTCATGAATGGCAGGGCAGGCAGGCCCTTGGAGGGGGAGGGGGAAGAGCGAACACTGAGACCTTCTTTGCAAACCGGAGAGAGGTGTGCAGAGCCCGGGTGATCGCAGGACTTCATTCAGGGCCGGCGCGGCTTTGATCTGCCCCCAACTTGGGGCTCAGACTGTTGGGAGACCCGTGATGATCGATTCAGCACGACCGCGGCGGCTCTCTCGCGTCTCGTGTGCTCCAGCCCCTCTTGAGATAAAACTCCCTTCTTGGAGCCATATGCAGTGCACTATCAAGCTTGTTCTTTGCTTAGGGGCTCCTTTGGCTGGAGCGCCTTGATAGTACAGTAAGTTATCAGCGCAGAGTAAATAGAGACACGTGGGTTCTTGTGGGAGGGAGCTAAGCAGACCTTTTACCTTTTTCTTAAAAAAGCGGGGGAGAGGGGAGAAGGTGCTGCTCATCTGTCAGCATCTGATAGAGGGGTGACCTTCTCCCCGCAAAAATTCCTATCTTACCGGAATGCATTACTGGAATACATGTAAGAGGCAGACCTAAAAAAAATCCCAGGGTTTACCCCCAAACACAGAGGGATTTGTGGCAATTCATTACATTGGAGAATCAGATTTTTGTAGATGGCCAACTTGGGAAGAAGGGGAAACATCTGGTGCCTGAGATCTGATCATTCATTACATGGATTTTTGGTGTTTAGGTTTTAGTAGTGGATTTGGATAACAATCTGAGATTTTTGGACAAGATTTGTGCAGACTCAGATTTGAGTTTGATCACATCTTAACCATTTTATTAACTATTTTTCCCCCTCCCTAATCACTGCATTTCAGTTGGTGGTGGTCCTAGGAAACTAGAATGAGCAAGTCATGGACTGCACTATTGGAGTTAATATAGTGCTACTTTTAGTAACTAATGAATAGGCATGGATTTTTTTGGGGGGAGGGGAGTAATAGAAGGTGGATCTGTAGTAACAATATTGATTGGGAGTTCATTTGCAATAAGATAATATAGTCAGAAGTTGGGGTTGTAATACTGAGATCAGCTGCCAATAAACACATTGATAGTTACCCTTACTTTGATTCCGGAAGTCTATTTTTGACTGTAGATTAACACTGCCAACTAAACAACCTTTCATTTACAGTCAGAACTGACATGCTGGTTCTTGGCTTTTATTGCAACTTCCACTAGGGGACTATCCAAAAGCTTAGATGGCTTTTTCTCAGTTCCAGCCTGTCTCATGATCAAGCCAAACTGTATGTTGTAAAAATAGCCTCTTAAAAAATAAAGGAATCTTCAGTGTTGCACTGACTTATTTTAAATGTGTGCTAAGCACTTTTTTAGTATGTATGCATGAGGACCTTCTCTCTCCTTCATATGTCAGTTTCCATAGCCCAGAACAAGCAAGTTCATATGAATCACAGGATCCTATAATAGCATTAGGCCTAAAGTAGCCATGAAATTTCTTTGGTAAAATCAAAGGTCAGAGCATTAATTATAAACTCTTTAAAGGATTTGCACAAACTGTTGGTAGCAATCTACTAACATGAAAACAACTTAAAAACAGGGATGGAAATTTTAAAAGCTCATATAATGGGGGCACTCGATTTTCATTATTCTTTGGTACCAATTTAGGAATGCTATTCTGATTCCTAAAGCTTAAGGTATTCTTTAAAAATAAGCCCCTTTAGTAAATTTAGTGCACTACTTGTGCTAGAACTGCTTTGTAGAACCACATGGTTATTACATTTGTAATAAAAATGACCATTCTGTGTTTTAGCACACTTCCTTTTTAGCATGAGGTAGGACAAATATACAATTACTTCTCCTGACCTAGACACGATTTTTTTTAAAGATCAAGTGCTAAGCAAAAGTGAACAGATATGCATAAAAATACCATTTTTTTAAAATGATGGATTCTGTGTGGTTAGGTTTCCAGGCAAGGCCAAGCTCAGGAATCCTATCATGACAAAGGCAGAGAACATTCTGAAGAAGGTGAGATGTGCTTATTCTTATTCTACATTGTTATTTTATCTGTGTCCCTCTCAATGTGTACACAGATGTAACTTTAATATTGCCTTTTAGTAAGCAATCAGTTGAACTTGTATATAAAATGTGTGATCTGCATTTATGGGGAAAAATCCAAACGTTTTCAAAGTTGAACAAAAATGAGATCTGGTGTGTGTTCATGAACTTCAGTAACTAAATGGCATTTCATTTATTTGCCAATTGAAGTAAGTAGGCCAAACAGATCTTTTTGCTGAAGAAATGGCTATTTTTAGATTATAAGTAGTTTATATATGTGTCTTTTCTCTTACCTCATTCTGACAATCCTACCGAGTTATGTATATTAGGAAGTTGTATGCTCACTTTTCAACCCAAGTCTGTCACTTTAAAAAATGCCTTAAAATTAGGAACAACATTCTGTTTTGCTGTGCAAATTTAGTGAATGTTAATACTTCATTAAGAAAAATGAGTGAAACTGACAATGTACATATTTAGTTTAGAAAGCTGGACAGTAAAGTAGGATTGTCTTCAGTATATTATTATAATAGGGTTTAGTTCATAAGGAGGATGATCTCCATTAGAATTAAAATGAGAGTTCAACATAGTTTGGGGCTTCAGCTTTTCTTCAGTGCTGGTCCTTGTTAACAGCCTATTATTATTTAAATTAGATATTAAACAAATTTGAAGTGGAACCCCCTTTGTTTTGAATAGGCCCCAATAAGCAGTAGGGTATCCTTGTACACCAGCCTGTATTCCTGTTCTCCTTAATAGCTTTCAATTAGCATGACCAGAAAGAATTGTTCATACATGCAGTATGTCAGCTAGTGAAGGAAGTGGCTCCCTCTAACCAGCTGTGTAACTGATGGGAGAAGTCCATATGCATTACAGTTCCAATAGATGCTAGCTAAAATGAAAGAATTACTGCTTTATAAATTTGATCTCCATTGCTGGTATTTGATGTCTGTACCATTGCTGCTTGTTCATGCAATGGAAATGCACCAACACAGCCTAGAAATGGTGTTTAGCTTACAGCTTCTAAACAATTATGGGCCAAAACCAAAGACCACCAAGTAGCGTTAGAATCTAATGTAGTGCCTTATGTGTGTCTATTCTTCCAAGCTCGTATGCAAATCATCCTAGTCCAATCTCTGTTTGTGTATGAATAGACTCATAAAATAGCCTGGCTATCCTGCAGTCTTCCCACATCTTAAGTGCAATTCCTAACAAATTCCTGCTTAATAAGCCATTTAAGGGAATAACTGCTGTCAGAAATGCAATAAAAATAAACTTGGTCCATAGCAATACGCACCCTCCCCCCCATTTTTAAAAAAGATATTGTGCATTTCTTACTGTAAAATGCCTCTTGTACCAGAAAATCTTAAAGGGTTGTTAACTTAGCTTCCACTTATTTTCTTTCCCAGGAAAACATCTGGATGGTGGTTTATATAGCAAAGGCCCATCATACTCTGGTTATTCTGGGTATATCATGATGCCAAATATGAACAATGATCCCTACATGTCTAATGGATCTCTGTCTCCACCCATCCCTAGAACAGTGAGTTACCTGTTATATAAATAGTCTTTGGAGAGACAAATTGCTTTCTGTTCAGTATATTACACTTTTGATATTATATGTTAAATACAGCTACGATGAACAATGTATTGCTATTCTGTATGTTGCTTTCATATGGTTGGTGGAAGAAAGGCTGCTAATATAATAGCTGAAGTATTGAGTTTCGTGTTTGAATAAAGCTGAAAAAGATACCTTTTAATGTGACTCTATGGAATAAGTTGTGATGGAATAGTTAAATGTTTCCTTTACAGTTACGGGAAGGACAGAAGTACTACTATACTGGCTTTAGTTCCTCCTGCTTAGCAGGGAAACTAGAGGATTGAGGGGGGGGGGGGTAGAACTACTGGAATTGCTAATCTGTACATGACATTCAAAAACAGCTGATAAATGTTTTTCCTCATTTACTCGTTCTTAGCTGATATTTATTCCTAACACAAGCTGCTCTGTGTGAAGTTGTCGGGTCTGTGAGATTGAGTGTCACTTGGAAAAAATAACCATAGGTGAAGATCTAGCATATGAAACAATTGTGGATGAACTAAGATAACTATGTAAGATGTAGCTGAGAGCAACGTTTGTGTTTGTGCTATACCATTGGCCCTGATTTACTGTCAAGATGAGTAATTTTCTCTGGTTGGTGTAGAAGTGTGCTTGATGAACATCTGTATACTAAATTCCCACTCGTTGTAAATTATTGGGAATTTATTGTACATTTAGTTGAGGAAATCACAGTAGCAGAACTGCATTGGAAAACCTGAAGTTGTTTGTGTGTTTCCTGTTGTAGAATTCCACTAACATTATGAAACAATTTCATACACTTTATTCATTGTATGCATATGCATTGCAATTTTTTTTTATAGTAACTAAGAGCTAGTAAGATGCAAAAGTGCTTTTGGCAACTTCTCTACCCTATAACTTAGTTTGTTTTTTAAACTTGTTTTGGAAAAAACTTTGAAACTAATCCATATTAGTATTTTCAAAACATTATACTTAAACATTGGAGACAGTCTCCACCAAATAAAGGTGCTTTAATTCAGAATGACACGATAGATTCTGGCATTCTGAAACCTGCTGCAAATGCTTGTCTTATATTATGCAACCTTATTTACAACTGAAAGGCTAAAAAACAAAGGTGTCTTTAAAAAAATCTGTCTTGAATAAGAAGATGGCAAAAACCTGTTTTTTATTTCACCCTGAAAGTCTCTCTCTCTCTCTCTCTCTCTCTCTGCTTAATTTTGAAGCATTCAAGCTATATCACATGTAGTCTTTCTATAATGGCTTCTGCTGAAATATATGTAAAATAAAAATTCTTGACAGATTAAATTGCAGTTCTGACTTGCTGACAAAAAGGATGTAGTCAGTTGGAAGTCTTTAATGCTCAGATCTATATCTCCTTGAAGATCAGGAATTCAATAAGACCCTGTGCTCCTTCCTCTACCTCCAAGAAACAATATATAAGTGCAAGATTTGTAAGCAAAATAAATCCAACTTCTTAATGTTGCCCTATAAAAATGACTAGAGAATTAAAAAATCTCAGAATGTTTGTTAAATGCATCACAGTGGTAAATCAGTTGTTTACTTACACACTACTGTTAAGTCTCTGCAGATAGTAGAACAATAATAATTGATATTTCAGTCTAAATTGATACGTTTCCTTCTATTGTAGAGATATTTGATTAGCTATCGTGATATTGTGGGGAATAGAAAGCAGAGGCATTTAATTGTAATACTCCCAGCCTAATGTCTAAGGGAGCAAGCACCACAATTCCTGTAAAATAGTGTTCTTGTAATGTACTAATGTTGACCATAAACTGAAATCTCCAGACTTAACCACAAAGCTACATACTTGAATTAATCTTTTTTTGTTTGTTTAATTGAACTATCATCTTTGTTTTTATACTTGACAGCTGTCTTTTAGTATGTGTGTGTGTGTGTGCGTGATCAGAACACTGCATTCAGAAGATTATACTCACTCACTTTGCTATTAACCACAACCTATGTGGTAAGCAGTTATGCCTTCCCACCTCGTCACTTCTGCTCTCTACCTTTGCTGGGCTTCTAACTGCCACCCATTCAACTTCCCTCTGTTTCCTTGCAGATAGCAAGATTGAAAAACAGTTTAGATGAATCGGTTTGAGAGACCCAAACTCTCATCAGTGGTGTCACTCTGACCATATGCATGTGGAGTAACCTTGTGGTATACCTGAGATTCTTCATTTGCATAAAAAAGCAACTACTTGTTTATCACATCTGTTGCCTAGAGGTGTTAGACAGAATTTGAAACCACTTCAGGATACTGATTTTTTTTTTTCACACTATCTGAACAGTCTGACTTGCTAACGTTCAGATAATCCAGTAAATGTTCGTTAAACTGAATAGATATTAGCTGTAGTGGCCCTTTGTAATTAACACAATTTTATTTCATTATATTAGATGCAATAATGTAAAACCAGCTCTTCCTTCTGAGGACAGGGATACAAGCTCAGGCCCTCATCCTGCCAACACTGCATATGCTTAACTCTCTGCATGTGAATAATCCCACTGATTTTAATGGCATTAGGTACATGCATAAAGCTGTGCACTGTTTGTCAGCAGGGTTGGGTCATTCAACCATAGGTGTAGTTTGACTTCTATATTGGGGGGGAGCAGTCAGGCCAGTGGGACCATTCCTGCCTGAGGCTTGCAGTTTGGGGTGGGCAAATTGTGTCCAGGCAATCAACTTGTGCTTTTTTCTCTGGATCTTTATGTGCAACATGTACAGTCCTGTATGCAAGAGCCAGGGGAGTACTAGTGATGTTCATAGTTATTGTCAAGATTAAGTTGATTTGGGAGAGGAAGAACAATATTGTCACTAATCATGCTTAGAAAAAAATGCTGGGTTAAAAAACTAGTCTTGATTACTGAAAATTTCAGAACAATGGGAAAATGACTCAAAAGGCTGGTGTTTAAAACACTAAAATTTTCTCCATGCATTCTTGATTCTTTGGTTGGACTTTAATCAGAAACTAAACTAGAGTAAATCTATAGTAAAGTGCAAGATGTGTACTAAACATCAAAAAAGGAAAATTAATGAGCTGATATTGACACTGTTCTTTATGTAGAAAGATGAAAGTCAAATTTGCGTTCAATTTTATTAGGGTTAGGTTACTTTCTCCTCCTGCATTCTCTCCCCCCTCTCCACCCCTGGTAACTGATTTTTCCTTTACTTCTTGCAGAAAAACAAGTGACAAGCTCTTGTACACCTCCAGCGCTGTAGAATAGAAGCCACTATAACAGTACACTCCTTATCAGATAGCTGGGTAGGCGAAAGAGCAAAGAAATACGTTTAGATAGCTGCAGCAAAAGTGATGTGTGCACACACAATAATATGAAAACCACAATAACACCTGGTGAATGAGTCCCGTGAGGTTGAGAGTTCTCTTAGTGGTTTCTTTTTGTTGGTGCACTGTGTGGGTGTTGAAGACAGGAAAAAGTAGGCAGCTATTTGTTTTTTGCCCTTTGAGCAAGACTAGTTTCAAGTAGTATTTCTGAAGCAAAACCTTCATGAAAACCTTTGTATTTTTTAAATTCCTTAATGAATTTCTACTATGCTATTAAGTGCATCTCTTTCCTAGGGATTAGGATTTATATTGTATGGGATAGAATTCCTCCCACTCTATTTCCACCCTTCCCCCTCTGTCATGTGCATGCATACATACTTAGCAGAAAGTAAGAATTCTTTTAATGTCCAAACTGGGTTTTGATTAGCAGCTGGAATTATTAAATAGAGTGAAGAATATTCTTAGCAACATTTGAAAAAAGTTTTGGATATGGTCCAAAATTGTGTTAGGTGCTGTACAGATGCACAAGATGGTTTCTGCCTTCAGGAGCTTACATCTCAAGATAAGTGAAACAGTTGGGAGAAGGCTTAAGACAAAAAAAAAAGATTATAGAGACTAACAATTGTGGTCATTGGGAATTGTCCCTTCAAGAACAGGACTATGGAGTTTTTGAGGGAGCCTGAGAACAGTATGGAATTTTAGGCTGGGAGGTTGGTGCCTCTGTATCCAGAGTAGATGTTGCCTGGCTAAGCTTCAAATAGCTCAGAACTTGAATTCTTAAACTTACCTTTCAAGAAAGCAAGCTTCATTCTGACACTTACTGGGTGTAACGGTGCGACTACTCACCGGCGCAGTGCCTCCTGTTGGTCATCCAGGGAATCAGCTCTTTGGCCCCATGTCCCTCCCAGACCTCAGTTACCTTTTCCTTGGGGTTCTGCCCCCTGGCAGTACCCCTTTGTCTCTGGGTTCTGCCCACTGCAGTAACCTGCAGATCAGGGTCTCCTCTCCCAGGAAAACCCCAGCTCTCTATTACCACCTTGCCTCAGTAGCTACTGTCAGTCATCATCTACTCCCATTCACTGGGGGAGACTGCAATCTGTAATAGCCACTCATCATTAGCAAGGGGTAGGACCTGTACCTTTTGCCTATCCTCGGGCTACCCCTCTGCATTCCTAGTACCTTTCTTAGGCCTTGCACAAGGCCTGCAGCTTGGGGCGTTGCCAGGCTGGAGCTTCTCCCAGATCCTCTTGCCTTGCCCCAGCCCTGCTTTGTTGACTGTACCCTGAGCTCCCTGGCAGCTAAGTCCTTCTAAAGCTCAGCTCCTGTACCCCAGCCCCCTTATAAGGGCCAGCTGAGCCCTGATTGAGTGAGCCACCGCTGTGGCTGCTTCCCCAATCAGCCTTTCCCAGCCACAGTCCTTCCCAGGGTTGCTTTTAACCCCTTCAGAACCGGAGCAGGGTAATCATCCCGCTACACTGGGAGACTGGATAGTCACCAGTTTGAAACCAGACTAATTCAGGAATTAACTTTCTAATGGATATTTTGTGTGTCTTAGTGCAAGATATGATTATGAGTGATGGGGGAGCTGGAATCAATTGTCTCAGATCAAGAACTGTATAGGCGCTAGACAAACCTATTCCTATTCCCCCTTTTTTAAAAACAAAACAAAACCATGATCTCTTTGCTAACACCCCCAATCCCCACACACACGCAAATAGAATGGTTGCATGTTGGTAGGTGGTGTGTAGGTAAATAAAGGATTTTGTTCACTAACGCTGTCAAAACACACTTTCGTCAGCACTGAAATGCCACGTTTTTTAAGATGAAGTTTAGGGTTAAGCAAATTCGCTTATTAAATACCATACATTAAAAAATCATGTGTGGAGCTGCACAAAACTTGGTACCCAAGTTGGTACGTCATTGGTACAGTCTGGATAGGCGTGAAGTGGGGCCCTTAGACCAGATGGAAAATTTGATTATTTGTTTTTAACTGTGTGCATCCAGCTCATGCATGGAAGGGAGAAAAGGGAAATCCTCAGCATGAACAAGTGAACCCTACTATTTCAAGCATTCCTGCCAGCTGGCTTGGCTCTGATCAGCTGTGATGCCTCATGGAGCATCAGTCTGTGATGTCTGAGATAAGTCCTTTGAAACAGAAAGTTGAGTCATATGGGGTTCAGTTTCCTGTTTATTAAACGAAGGACGCTGGACATTTGGGAAGAGGGAATGGGTGAGAGAGAACAGAAGTTACCTGAGTACCCCTGGTTTGCTCCAAAGGAGTACTGTAGCAGCTGTGGCCCTTTATATATATGGCACACTTTTTTAAAAAAAGACTAATTTTTCACTTGTGTATTGACTGTCCTTCTATAGCCATTAGTGAGGGCATTCAGCACACTGTGGTTTTCCACTGCTGCCTTCATCTCCTCCATAGGCTGGTGCAATGAGGGTGACTCTTACTTAGAAATGAACTTCCACAACTGACCAGTTGTTAAAAATCCTTACTAGCTGTGGAAGAATAGAAAGCAGTCAGTGACAGCAGCCAGAAGCAGTCTGGCTTTGGACTGAGCTATAAATGTGTGTAGGTGACTTTCTGTTAAAAAATCTCATTGAAGTTTTGCTCATTGCTCCACTTTTGATTCTTCATAGCTTCCGTTGATCTGGTTATTTATGACCTAATCTCTTATTTCCCCCTATAGTTAGAGGCTGTGTATAAACAGGCAAATTAAATGCAACTTTTAATAACTGAAGACTGCAACTTTAATTTTAAGGAGGGTTTAAAAGTAAAATGTCATCCCGTTGGTGTTGTGGTCATCTTTTCTTTTACAGTCATGCTCCAGAGAAGATGTTGATCAGAATTGCTTGTAGCAGGCTCTCAGTTCCATTCAGGATCTGTCTCTAAAGAAACAGGCATTCATTTGTTATCACATCCATAATGTTAGATGCCAAGAAGCAAGCATGAACCTCTAGAGTTCATGAAAGCAAAAGGGGAAGAGACATTGCCAAATACATGTCATACTCTTCGATGCCTACATCAATCAGTCTGGAGGCAGAAGAGCTGCAAGACTGACTGCTTTAGTAAGTTTTAACATCTGTTTTAGGTATGAAAAGCTCCTCTGATATGCGAAGGAAATGTTACTAAAACAGTGAAGTGTTAGTATGTCTTCTAAAAACCTTGTTAGATGCATGTGCTATAGTGATGGAAAGTTGCCTCTCACCACTAGTATACAAGAACGCTCACTTTTTTAAGGTTTTTTTTTGAGTTGTCGAACCACAAATAAAATATCTTTTCTAGTACTTAACTTAAGCCACGTCTACATTACCTAAATCACAATTAACTCCTGTTTTTACTGTAGCCTGGCTAAACAATGACCATGTGTGTCTTAACTGGCCTGTGTGGAGGAAGATTTGTAACAAATCTGCCAGATCACTACTATGCAATGTTACTATGCAGCCCCGTATGACAGCCAGTAAGTAGACAGAGGGATCCTTCTTTTCCAGAATATAGCAAGGAACAGCCTAAATCAGAGGATGAGGTTGAGAGCCAGTGGGTTCATGTGAGCAGGAGTAGTAAGCCCAGGTGACACAGATAGCTTGAGAGCTGGGCCTGAAAGCTGGATAGAGAAGTGGCCTTTTGCCGGCAAAATGCTAGCCATGTCAGTAGCAGACTGCTACTAGCAGCCTGAGGGTCCCCATAGGTATGGTTATCCTTTTAACGTATCTTGGACTGACCCAAGTGGCTGGATCTGTTGGCTTATTGTTTATTATAAGCTAAAGTTACTGTGCCTAGAGTATTTGCACTCTGTAGTATTTGGTGGCAATAATAAAAATAATCCTGTTACTTGAAGCATGAATGTTCAAGGGAAACAACTAAGGACCAGAGATCGAAGAGCCTAGTGCTTGGCACTTGTGTTTTACCTCTAAGCTTGTGGTACACTGAGCATCCTAGCATGCATCTAGAGGGGACTGGTACACCATCACGCTTGTGGTGACATTACAGTAGGCTTAATTACACTATATGGACTTCACAGTTAAAAATGCTGTGGTTTTTCCACCGGGATGGGGTAAAGTGGGTGCGTATATGATGTGTGCAAGCTATTCAGAGAGTGAAGATAAGGTGCTTTTTAGTTTTACTGCTAGGGCAGTTCCTGGTGGGGGTACATCGTTAGCATTCTTGCGGGCAGAGAGGAAAGAGATTAGACTGGGCAAGAAGTCTGAATGCCATTCTTGCCACTAGTGTTGCTCTATTGGAATCATTGGTAGGTCACTGTGGAGAAACTTGTAAAGCTACTTTGCATGTTGTTCCTACCCTGGGTGTCCAGGATTAGCCTCTCTAGTTTTTGTTTTGGTTCTCATAAGCCCTAAATTAATATTGAAATTGCATGCAAAATAAGTTAGCAGTCTAATAGTTTCTATTTTGAGACTCTAATCTTGTGGGATAGTTTTTATTTATTTTTGGCTTCCCACTTCAAAGGAATCTGTCCACTCAGCAAGAAAGTGATTGAGCATTTAAATAAAAATATATTCATTGACTCTTTGAGCTTGCACTAAAAGTACAGTCCTGGGTTAAGTTGTGCCCTGACTGTGCTAATCGGCCAGGAATTGTCTACTCCTCTGAAAGGAAAAATGGTGATGTGAATGATTGTTTTTGAATGAAGACACAAGAACGGCAATACTGGGTTTTGGTCTATCTGGTCACTATCAGACAGAGGATACTAGGCTAATGCAAGGTGCTTCAGAGGGAAAGAACAGAACAGAGCAATCATTGGGTGATCCATCCCGTCATCCACTCTGAGCTTCTGGCAAACAGAGGATAGGGACACTCAGAGCATGATGTTGTATCCCTGACCATCCTGGCTAATGACCATTGATGGGCCTATCCTCCATGAACTTATCTCGTTCCTTCTTTTTTGAACTCTGTTATGCTTTTGTCCTTCACAACATCCACTGTCAAGGAGTTCCAAGAGGTTGACTTTGTGTTGGGTGAAGAACTACTTCCTTTTGTTTGTTTTTAAACCTGAGACCTGTTAATTTTATCAGGTGACACCCGGTTTGTGTGTTGTTATGCAGTAGTAAATAATGCATCCTTATTCACTTTTTCCACACATCAAGATTTTATAGACTTCTATCATATTCCTCCCCCCTCTTAGTCGTCTCTTTTCTAAACTTAAAAATCCGTCTCTTTAATCTCTCCTCAGCTGAAAGCTGTTCCATGTCCCTAATTTTTGTTGCCCTTCTCTGTACCTTTTCTAATACCTATTTTGGGATGGGGCAACCAGATCTGCACACAGTAGTCAAAATGTGCGTACCATAGATTTATGTAGAGGCATTATGATATTTTCTGTCTTATTAGCTACCTTTCCTAATAGTTTCTAACATTGTTCGCTTTTTTGAATGCTGCTGCTCAATAAGTAGATGTTTCAGGGAACTATCCACAATGAGTCCAAAATATTTCTTGAGTGGTAATAGCTGATTTAGACCTCATGATTTTGTATGTATAGATGGGATTATGTTTTCCAATGTGCATTACAGTACTTTGCATTTATCAATATTGAATTTCATCTGCCATTTTGTTGCCCAGTCACTCAGTTTTGTAACATTTTATTTCTGAGCTAGGAAAATAAGATCTTATCTGAAAAATTAACTGTCCTCCATGGAGATGAAAGCAGACTTGAATGTGTGTGTGTTTTTAACATAGTTGGGAATATGTCCGAGTAGTCAAATTTGGCTAGCAGACCATCATTATTAAGTTAGTTAGCTTTTACTGCATTTTTATTAAGTGTAATTTAAATAGCAAGCATACTGTTGACACTACCTGTAACTTTACACTTTTGTGTATAGAACCATTTTGGTTGTATTTATTGTGCGAGACAAGGATTGATGTGCTCCCAAAGGTTTTCATCCACACAAGTGTTTCTGTAATCAACACTCAGGGCTTCATTTTAAGTGCCACTGCATAAGGGTTTAGGTAGATCCTACTTAACCCGAACTGATGCACTGGGTCTCTTGGGAGTCTGTGATTCCACTTCACAGCATGTAGGCACATATGCCTTCTAGAAATTTTCTAGGCTTTATGCCAGCATTTGCTGCAGTGTGTGTGGGGTGTGTGTTTGCTGGGGAATCCTAGTAATGCTGTCTCAAATAGCAAAATATATTTTGTTTTTGGAGATGATACTTTGTTCACTGTCTTGAGGATAAGGGAGGCTTAAAATGTATTTTAATGAAAATACATACTATTTTTTACTACAGCAGAACCTAAAGGCCCCACTATGCTAGACTCTGTACATACTCACAAACTCTTTTTAAGACACTCCCTGCCCTGCTATTTAAATCAACCACCGCTGGGACCCTCCCCCTACCCTAGCCGCTGCCACCACCACCCGGGACCCCACCACCTAATCCCTTCCCCCAATTTGCTTATCCTACTCAGCTGGACGTGGGGCCCCGTGGCTCACCGTACTCGACCCAGCACCCCAGCTTGGGAGTGTGGGGTCACTGGCACCACTCTCCCAGCCCGAGCTCATGAGCCGGATAAAAATGATTGGTGGGCCACATGTGGCCCGCAGGCCGTAGTTTGCTCACCCGTGCTATATGGTGGTCCGTCCAGTAGTAATATATGGTGCTGAATGTTTTGCAACAAAGAAGAAACGTGAGCAGACAATCTGTTCAACAGAAATGTGACTGTTGAGATGGATGAATGGTTAAGCAAGAAATACCATGTGAGGAATGTGCATACAAGTAACACCAATAAAGGGAAAAATGAGGGAGTACATGCTTGAACACTTTGGTCATATAATGCACAGTCCTGACAACTATGTGAGTAATAGTCCAACAGATCAAGACTGAAGGATAAAAGATAGAGGAAGATTCAAGAAGAAGTGGTGGGTTATCACAAAGGAAGACATGTTAGCAGGTGGTATGATAGAGGATATAGCATTGAATAGAGTACTTTGCGGGTAGAGGACTTGTAGAGCAGATGCTGTTTGTGGAATTAACACAAGGAAGAAAACTCTTTAGAAATTACAGTACAGACCACTAACTAGTGCAGTACTTTGTTTTTCAAATGTAGAATATGTAGCTTTATTTACAAACAAAGTTGTTTCTCTGATGTGGATCTTATTTGCTAATTACAAAGTTCAGTAAGTTGCAGTGCATGTGCTGGCCATTAGTGAGGCTTTACTGCAGGGCTTTAAAAGACCCAAACTTTGTTGTTTTGAATTATTATATCATGCTATAGTTATTGCGGTACCATGGCTGGGGGTGGACTCTGGGAGGGGTGCGGTGGGGAGAATGAGACAGACTGGTTTAAAAGAAAACCCCAGCGTATTGTGATCATGATTGATCCCACTGTGGCTGCAGCTTCACTGGAGTAGTCTAAAAGCAGTCTTCCTGAGGAAAGCTTGGCATTTGTAAGGCTGTCTCTCTTCTGCTGTGATAGCATTTTTAAGTTCAGTGGATAACTCTTTATGATTAACGAAACTAGGAAGGGTTGTAATAGGTTACTTTTAGAAAACAATTCTCTTTTCACCTTTCTAATATCACACTTGTCCTCTTTTAACTTGAATAACTCCAGATTTTTTGCCCCCAGAATAAAGACTATTGTATTTAGATTTGTAACTCTGCTTCAGTGCATTCAGTGGTGCTTTTTTAAACTGCTTCTACTGGCACTGGTGAGTGCAAGCAGAAAGCAGACTGAGGTTTGACTAATCTAATTTCATGTAGAAACTCCTGAGTGTTTCAGGAGATGCTGATTTCTGGTATCGACTGTTTATAAGTGAACTGCCTGGTTAAAAAGAGAAAATCTTGCTAGACTATATCTGCAGCTCCTTCCAAAACTCTAACCGCACAGTTTCATTCTGGCTTTGTGTCATGTCAATATATGCCGGGCAAGATCAGATGAGATACTTTGACGCCTCCACAGATAACAAGAATTTGCAGACCTTTGGGGAATAGGCAAAGGATTAAGAGTGGAAAAACTTGCAACAAGCTTCCTTCCTCCACTTTGAATATCTAAGGCTAGGCAGACCACAAGATACTGTCACTGTTACTCCTGGCAATCTAAGGTTTGGAGACAGATGGCTGGACTAAGCACAAATCAATAACTTCCTGGGGGAAGGGGGGAGAACTTTCTACACTGTCAGTGATGGCTGGACTTCAGGAGGCGGCTCACCCCTCACCCAGTTGCCTTTTTGTGGCCTTTAGAGCCTCATGGTTCCTTCCTCTTTCCCCTGATGATTGACTAGCTGGGGGAAACCAAGCAACTTCAGCTTCTGTGAAATTCAGTAAATTCAGGTGAGAAGGAACACGTGTGTCCCTCCCCTCCCCCAATGGAGCATGATGTCATTTAAGCATCCCTAAATCTTGGTGTGGATGGGATGGCTGCATGTCTAATCCAACATTCAGATTGTTAGAGATGGCCCTACAAAGCAGCATCCTCTGTGGGTGTAGAACTTCTGTGGGCCAGTACCTGCAAAAGTTTTTAGGCTGGATTGAGCCTTTCAATGAACATTTTTGTGGACTTCATTCTAACGTACAAGGATCTCTATATAAATCATGTGTAAACATGTGCAGTGCTAATTGAGGACATTGTGCTATGTCAATCTGATAAGAATTACAGAGCAACTGGTTTTTGGTTTTGTTTGTTTTTAAAAAATCTGAACAGCAAAATAATAGTGCAAAAAACACTTTCAGTGATAAATGTCTCTAGAAACACAGGTATAGGTACTTCAAGGGCACAAATGGTGAAGTAGTCTTACAACATCATGTAGATATGGCCTTACACCCGTTTGCTCCTCTAAAGCGTGAACCCAAACTGCAAAATCTTAATATTTTTATTCAAGCTCTAAAAACTTGTCCCCTTCTCACCTACCTGCTGTGAATTTAAGTAATCTCTTAAAAGCTGAGTTTATTATAGGAACTGTGACTTCACTGAAATAGTGATTTGGGTTGTTAGCTTTAGAACCCTCTTTTTCCTTCACTTTCATATCCCATAACCCTTGCGACTGGGAGAAGAGGAAGTCTCATGGCTGGTATTTTAACTAATTTGGTGCAGGTGGTTTATTGCAGTGATCCCAACCCAAGGAATAAAGTTGGGGTTCTCAGATTGGGGGTTGTGACTCCTCAGGGGGTCATGAGGTTATTACATAGGGGTCATGAGCTGTCAGCTTCCACCCCTATATCCACCTCCAACATTTGTAATTGTGTTTTTAAAAAACTTTTTTAATATTTAATTTATAATAGGGAGGAGTCGGGCTCAGAGGCTTGCTTTGTGTCACCAATACAGAAGTTTGAGAACCACTGGAATAAAGCAATAAGGCTTAAAACTGGGTATTTGTGCCATTAAGCTTTTGCACTGGAGAGTGACTGGTATATGGATGGGCACAAAGGAAGAGAATAAACAGGATATGCTTCACTCAAATTCCTTCACCTAACTGTTGTCTAATGCACTGGATTTTTTTACTGGGAACTACTGCAGTACATGGCTATAGGATAGAGAGCATTTCTTGTCAGAATTGTCTGTAAAAGTTGCCTGACTGTATTCTTGGTAGTAAAGGGGTATTAACAGAACTGCCATAAGGGCTCCAAGTAGAGGAGGCTAAAATATTTTGTTCAAAACTTTCTTGACAGAGGCCTTTTTGGAAAAATAAAAGATTATAGAAAGCTTTTCCCCCCAAAAAATCTTCCCAGTTTTTCAACAAAAGTGATTTGTGTATGTTGGTTTAAGTAGAATTTTTAGGTTCCTTCCCTATTTTTCAGTGAAAAAATGGATAGAAGGAGTTTTTGTGTGTAACACAATGATCTCTGCCTCCTTTTCTTTGCACAACAATTTTAAAAAACTATATGGCCTGTGTTGTCCACAGGAGAACAACATTTATCTCAATGACAGAATCAAACTTGTATTTCCCCAACTGAAGAGAATTCATGGCTCAGAAAAATAGACTTGTGTTGACTTTTACATCCTTACCATTGTTAGTAGTAATATGTATTACAAAAGTGCATCTTGCATCCTTTTATGTGCTATGTAGGCTCGTTATAGCAGGTGTGGGTTAAGGCAGCATTCTTGGGATTCAAGGCCAGACACCACAGTGACTCAGAGCCCTCTCACTCCGATCATGAATCAGCAGGTGTAGAGGGAGAGGTTCACCATAGACATTTGGGCTGTAAAGAACTAGTCCATCTTCAGGAGAGCAGGACTGGCTGTGCAAGGCTACCAACTTGTTTAGTGGAGTGGGTGGGGATGAGAGGGCTGGATTGGAGCACAATACAGTTTCCCTGTATTTAACAATAAAAAAATGCTCCTACAAAAGTGCTGAGCACCATAATAATTAAATCCGTGGTAACCACACAGCAGCATTAATCTCACGTTCTATATTCACACTCTCAGTCCATAGACTTCATTAATCAAATGGAGTTAAGTTTATCTTGGACAGCTAACAAAATGGAAAACCCATTTGTTGCCCGTTTCCCTCCAGAAAAATCATCCCTAAGAACATATCCTAAAAGCCCTGTAGTATATACATGGCTTTTACAGTATGTCCAGAAAATCAAAATTGGATCGACATGTTTTACACCAGCTTCAGCCTTTGAATGGCTTTAAGGAGTACCCCATGCAGAACACATTACAATATAGTCTAATCTTGAAGTGACAAAGTCATATAACAGCAAGGTCTGCACCCATAAGAAAGAGGGACTAGAGCAGAGAATATTTCCTATCAAGAATCCCCAAGACAAGTGGGTCACTATGACTAAAGAAACAAAAAAGCAAACATTAAAACAATGCAGGAAAATAAAGGGGTTGGCTTAAAAAAAGGAATAAATGGATGTTCATAATATTTTAAAATTGTATTTGCTTGTATTTTTACATATTCTTCCATTCCTGCATTAGCGCACACACACATTTAAGACATTTTAAACTGGCAGCTGACCTGTTTCTGTTAGATTCCTGTTATATTTTTAAGATAGTTGCCATCCAAGTATTTCAGGATAGTAAAAAATATTTACCAAGGTACCCAACACTGTACTCTGCACCAGAGTATTGTTTGAGTTGCGGTGCGGTTATTGATGCTACTCTCCTTTTCTCTTTACCTCACCTCTGTTTCCTCAAATTGTTAAGTTACTGGAAGAAAACTTTAAAGTTTATCTGGTTTATGCAAGTTTTTAAAAATCAGAATCTGGAAAATTTGTCTTGATTAAAGACAAATCCAGTTTGTTTTGGTTTGCACTGTCAAAATTTGTCATACAGGTTTGCATGTGAGTGTTTGTCAATTCTAAAATCATTGATGTGGCAGAAACAATTTTAAGATGGCATAATTGTGTGTGTGTGTGTGTGTGTGTGTGTGTGTGTGAGAGAGAGAGATTGATTGTACAGGCGCTTCTGTGGAGAAAAAGCCTCGAAGGAAGCTATGCTTTTTTTTTTTTTTTAAAGTCCTTTAGATAACTAATGAGGATTTTATGCATTTCTAAAATGGACACGTGATGCATTACAAATGCACGAATGAACCATTGTCTGCTTACTACAAGAAGGTGGAAAAAGGAGACAATCCTTAGGGGTCTATTATCTCACCTTTCATAAGGTGCTTAGAAAGTAAAAATATTTCCTCCAATTTGACGCATTTATCCATTTGTATTTTTACTGAAGTCTTTATGCTTGAAAAAGCAGGTGCATAGTGATTGGCTCATTTTGTGTGGTCCAGGCTATAAAAAACCCTCTGTTCTTTCCATATGAAAGACGTGTTTTTAATTGTGTGAAATGTGTATAATTTGTGTGTTTCTTTTTATTATTCCATATTAAAAACAAATGCTTCCCTCCCTTAACTTTGCATGTTTCAAACAGCCTTGTGAAAATAAGTCATCTTCCGCTTTTGTTACTTTAAAACAGCCATTGGTGATGTCAGAGTCAATACTAAAAGCATTAAGAATGCTGGCAGAATGTAATGCAGCTGCAATCCAACATGATGTTAGAAATGGGGTTGAGAGCATAAAGGCTTTCCATATTCCCAGGGCGCACAACTGCTTGCGGCCTTGGCTTTGATCTCTTCAAAGGCTGCTGCCTCCTCCTAGATGGAGAGACTTGGCTGCCACTCGCTTGCATTGAAAAAAGGCAGAGGTCTCTATTCAGGCAGAAATCAATCATTGTGCAGAAACAATTATGTGTAATTCAACCATCATGAAAACAGGACGAGATTATGGGTTTGTTACCTGAGTTACTGTGTGGAGATGGGGAACAGAGAAGGCTGGAGTCCTGCTGACATGCCACATCTTGATGACAATTATAGACATATCAATGATGTGGGCGGGGGAGGCATGATGACAAATGCTGGTCACGCTGTCCAGCAGAGCAGAAAATGAGGTTACAATTGGGGGATAATGTTTGCATATGTAGCCATATTTCAGAAAGCTGGGCAAATTCAGGGAGTAGATCAGATGGGGTATCATAAACAAGGTGTGTGTGTGCAATGTGTATTGGCTTTCTGGAATATAAAATATCTCACCAGTATGGGAAATCTGAGTGCCTGCTTTTATTTTACAGAATTGATTATTTAAAACATCTTAGGAACCTTTTGGGGAAGGGGAGGAAGAGAACTACTAGGTGAAGAGGGGAATCTCAGATCATTACGAAGGAGGTTTAATGTAGAAATGAGAATGTTTTTAATTGTCCATTGATTTGATTTCCTATCTTAGAATATGCTAGTGTTAATGTTTGTGTTGACACATTACTCTTTCCGCACAAATGTGTCTTACTATCTCCCCCTTTCTGTGGGGTATTAAGTTGATTTCATAGGATTAATCTTCAAGTAATTGTGTGTAGTGGTTTTGAGAGTTGCGTGGTCGTGTTTTTGGCTGTGGCAGTCTCGTACATATTATAACATGACCTGTAATGATGTCCTTATGTTGAGAATAAGGGTCTCCCTCCCCTCCGAGGAGTACTCTGCGGTTCGCAAAGTTTCTCTTTTAAATAAGTCTTCATGACTACTGTGTATGCCAGTAGTCCTTATTCAAAATCTTTTTACCTATAAATATAAAGCCTTAAAATAGCCTTCCTTCCCCTCACCCAAAAGCAAAATAAAACAGATAGATGACTGATTATAAAATAGTATCACTGCTTAGTTTGATACATAGGACTAGTTTTACCTTTTATGCTGCTCAAGCTTAGACATCAGAGGCGTGAGAGCTGCTTTGAGTTACAGATCTTCAAACAATAAGTCAAAACAAAAAATCAATCCCTCCGGTCCTTGGGTGCAGTTATCTAAAGATAAAAGAGAAAAATAAAGTTATGCTAAAGCAGATAGAGGAAAGGAACAGATATGCCAAGGAAACACAGAGGACAAGTGCAGAGTTGAAGTGGGCCTAGTGTGAGCCAACATCAATGAAATTTTATCTTATCAAAAAGTTTTAGGGTTGCCAATTCTTTTCAAACTGGATTCAGTCTGCTCCAGGGCTGCCTGGAGCATTTGCTTCAATACAGTTGCTTCCCCTCCGCCTTTTAAATATAGCCACACAGGAATTAGATTGCATGTTACTTACGGTATAAAACTTTGCTGCAGACTTCAACAATATATGAGAGGTTCTGATAGTCCCTTGATATTTTGTATATAAATGGAGAGTTCTTTTTAAAATGTTTAGTGAAAAGTATAAACTTAAATGAAAAGGAGGACTTTCAATTACTCATAGTTTTAATCGCACTGTTAAACAATAGAACACCATTGAAATTTATTAAATATTTTGGATGTTCTGCTTTTTCATACATTGTATTCTGTGTTGTAATTGAAATCAATTTTACAGTATTGCACTGTAAAATGATAAAATAAATAGTATTTTTAGTTCACCTCATGCAAGTACTGTAATGTAATCTCTTTGTTGTGAAAGTGCAATTTACAAATGTAGATTTTTTTGTGTTACATAACTGCACTCAAACAAAACAGAGCCTACAAGTCCATTCAGTCCTATTTCTTGTTTAGCCAATTGCTAAAACAAATAAGTTTGTTTACATTTGCAGGAGATAATGCTGCCCACTTCTTATTTAAAGTGTTACCTGAAAATGAGAACAGGCATTCTCATGGTGCAGTTGTAGCCAGCATTGCAAGGTATTTGTGTCACATATGCTAAACATTCGTATGCCCCTTCATGCTTTGGCCACACTTCTAGAGGATATGCTTCCATGCTGATGCTGCTTGTTTTTTTTAAAAAAATAAATAATTCCATTTGTAACTGAACTTCTTGGGGGAGAATTGTATGTCCCCTGCTCTGTTTTGCCCACATTCTGCGATATATTTGTCCTGGATGATGACCCAGCACATGTTCATTTTACGAACACTTTCACTGCAGATTTCACAAAATGCAAAGAATGTGCCAATGTGAGATTTCTAAAGATAGCTACAGCATTCGACCCAAAGTTTAAGAATTTGAGGTGTCTTCCAAAATCTGAGAGGGACAAGGTGTGGAGCATGCTTTCAGAAGTCTTGAAAGAGCAACACTCTGATGCGGAAACTATAGAACCTGAACCACCAAAACAGAAAATCAACCTTCATCTGGTAACATCGGACTCAGATGATGAAAATGAATGTGTGTGTTGGTCCACACGGCCTTGGATTGTCATAAAACAGAACCCGTCATCAGTATGGATGCATGTCCCCTGGAATGGTGGTTGAAGCATGAAGGGACATATGAATCTTTAGCATATCTGGCACATAAATACCTTGTGACACTGGCTACAATTGTGCCATGAGAATATCTGTTCTCACTTTCAGGTGACATTGTAAACAAGAAGCTGGCAGCGTTATCTCCTGCAAATGTAAACAAACTTGTTTGAGCAATTGGCTGAACAAGTAGGATCATTCAGTGGACTTGTAGGCTCTAAAATTTGACATTTGGTTTATTTTCGAATGCAGGATTTTTTGTACATAATTCTACATTTGCAAGTTCAACTTTCATGATAGAGATTGCACTACAGTACCCGTATTCGAGGGAATTGAAAAATACTGGGTTTTTTTAGGGGGGCGGGGGGGGTTTACAGTGCAAATACTTGTAATAAAAAATAAATATAAAGTGAGCACCATATGTTTTGTATTTAAATCAATATTTGAAAATGTAGAATGCATCCAAAATATTTAAACAAACAGTATTCTATTATTGTTTAACAATGTGATTACTTTTTTTAATTGCTTGACAACACTAATGAAAAGTGTGGCAAATATCTGTAGTGCTTTCCCCCCCTCTAAATCTTAAATTGCTCTGAGAAGAGAAATCTAGATTTTTCTGTTTGGTTTTTCAGTGGGTAAAACTGAAATTTAGTGTGTGCCAATTTAATGAAGCATTTTTGATTTGCCTTGGTACATGACTCAGGCTGTCTATGGTTCAGGGACTACAGTCGTACAGCTATGACACCTTAGTTATGCTAGCATAACTCCATAGTGTGACTATAGCCTACAGTGAAGAAAATGCTTTTCTTTTCACTCTCCCTCCCCTCCTCCCCCCACCCCCACCCTCCGCTCCCAGTCACAGAAGGAACACCACTTTCCTGAAAGAGGGTAGCTAAGTCGTCAGAAAAAGACCTAGCTGCATCTACACTGGGGGTTAGGTTGGCAAAGCTACGGTGCTTTAGGAGGATAGATATTTGACATAAATATGGCACTTAAGTATGAATCTAAATTTTAAGTGTAGACTAGGCCTTAATATTCTAAACCCCAATCTTGCACTGGGAATACTCCCTCTGAAGTTGTAAGAGTATAAAATTAAGCCCATTTCCTGATTTTGCTAAGACACCTTGTCACAGGGTAACAACTCACCGGTGCGGCACCTCCTCCTGCCAGTCGTCCTGGGAATTAGCTCCTCCAGCTAAGAGCGCTCTCTGTAGACCAGTGTCTCACTCTTTCACTGGTCCCAATGTCCTTCCTGGACCTCGGTGCCCCTCCACATCTGGGTCTTGCCCCTGCCAGTAACCTATTATCTGGGTCTCCCTACCCAGGGGAGCCCCCACCTCTTATCCCCACCATGCCTCAGTGGCTACTGCCAGTCACCATCTAGCCCCCCACTACCTGGGGCTGACTATAGTCTATCAACCACTCATCATCGGCAAAGGTGGGGTCAGACCAGCTGCCTCCGCCTAGTACCGTGTTGCAGGCCCTTAACCTGGCCCACAGCCTGGGGCTTTGTTAGGCTGGAGCTCCCGAGCTCCTTCTGCCCTTCCCTAGCACTGCTACACCCTAGGCACCCTCCTTAGCTTCTCAGGCAGGCAGGTCCTCTTCTCTCCAGAAAGCTAGAGAGAATCTGTCTCCTTTTGGCCCCCTGCCCTCTTATAAGAGCCAGCTGGGCCCTGATTGCAGTAGCTACAGCTGTGGCTGTTTCCCAATCAGCCCTGCTTTTCCCTTGCCTTGCCTTGTCTTGCCCTCCCAGGGCTGTTTTATGCCTTTCAGGGCAGAAGCGGGGTGACTACCCCGCCGCACACGCCTGCTTTGCTGTGTATTCAAATGTAGCAGAGTTTTAAAACCACACTCACCGCTTTTTTTTTTCTTTAAAGAAAAAAACCTGTTAACTTTGATCACATACTTGCCACCACAATTAGACTTTGGTATCCCAAAAAGAGATGGAAAATATATTCTCATGTAACCATGCTGTGTAAAATCAAATTGGTCTAACCAGTTCTATTAGTATTATTTTTGTAATGAGCATTTTTCTATAAAAATGCTAACTTTGTTCTTAGTTTCTTTAATGTGACACAACGAGTGATGTCTGTCAGACGTTTGTGGATACAGAATACCCACTTGACCTCAATTAGAGAAGTAGTAAGTGCGCAGTACCTCTGAAAAATAGGACTTCGGTGCTCCGATTTCAAAGGCGGAAGGAAAACTTGAGGTATAATTGGGTTTTATTTGAATCAAAACTTTTTACCTTTCCAGCTTAAAAAATCTTTCTTAAGCCCTAAATTTAAACAGACTCCTGAAACATCTAACATTTGTATTAAAAGTGCGTAATGCTCATTTTAAAAATCAATCAATCAAGATATGAAGCAGCATTTTTAAGTGGTACTTGATGAAATGTAGGTGCCAGAGATCAAGAACTCGTCTTACTATATTTCAGGACTAAACCTGTACCAAAACAATACAATAGCTCCTGCTTTTAATTGTGAGAATATGGGGAGTAAAATTCCAACAAGAATTTTTGTTCCAGAAAAGGCATGGATTTGGGAATCATTACCTTAGAAAGTACTGAATGTGCAATATTAACAGAATAGTGTTACATCACTTCTCAAATTGTGGCTCATGGAGCACTTGTTAGTGATATGCAGAGAGCTGGCTGTTGGCCTGGTGCTAAATTGCATTTAATGGCAGCTAAAAATTCATACCTTTTGCCATGTAAGCAGTTTCAGTAGTTGCCAGAAGGATGTTATGGGCTCACAAATGAGAGGGAAAGGAGGGGACCACAAGGTATTCTGTATGAAGTTGTGGTCCATATTGTGACAGTCTGGGAATCTCTGAAATTAACAGGCTGAAGGCATTAAATTTCAGTACCTTTAACCGACTCAGAATGTCAAGAGGACTGCTTAGTTCCTCCCTCTTTTTTTCAAAATTCTGTTCAAAACTTAACTCCATCACAAATTAAATTAGCATCTTGTAGATCATTTTGGTTTGAAACCTACTTTAATTGGAATCCTTGCTGCCTTACACTTTGCAGTATAGAGCAGTCGTGTGGTATGTGTCACCAGTTAAATTGTACAAGAAACTGAACTGAATCTGGTGCTTGCCAGCCATAGCAGAAGAGTGGATGGTGCATGTGTGCGTTTCTGCATTTTTTGGAAATAGCTTTCCCAGTCATCTGTCTCCTCCAACCCATCTTGTTTAGCCACTGCAATTATCATTATCAGTGTGTGTCAGCAGCATCTTGAATTAGGTGCTATCACAGCACAAAATTATGCAAGTATCTCTTCTGAGATTAATTCATTATATAGAGTACAAAACTTTCTCTATTTTTGGGGAAAATATAGTTAAATACCACAAACTGAAGGCCTGATCCTGAAAATACTTGGGTCCGATTCTGAAAATACTTAGTTTGAGGTATAATGTGAGACTAAGACAAGTTGTGTTTGTAAGATCAGACTCTGCAAATGAAGGGAATGTGAGTTGATTACCCCTGGGGGTTTTAAAATGCCATCTTAAGGTCTTGAAAAGCGTGTGTGTGTGTGTGTGTGTGTGTGTGTGTGTGTGTGTTTTCCTCCTCCCCCCCCCCATCTTGGAGGACTCTAGGAGTAACTGGATAATTAGTTGGTTTGAACCAAGATGAGAGGTCTTGACTAGAAGCACATGTCTTAAAATGATTTAATCTGACACCAGAAGTAAGAGACGTCACGGCTCATTATGGGGTCATTTAACTTTGACATTCAACTTAAACAATGGTAAAAATATGTGTAGTAATGCCATGTTTCTTGACTTCCATTCTTTCTCCTCATTCCCCATTCCACAAACAACAAAAAAGCACACTCCAAAACTAATTGAAATCTCTGTCCTGGGAAGCCACTATAAAAGCAGTCATCAATGCTCGTTTGCGATCCTCAGATAATGCTGCTTTAGTTGTGGCTGGGTTAAAGCACCTCAGATGAAAACTTGGGCCTGGGCTACACTGGGTGGGGGGGCGTTTGAACTAAGGTACGCAACTTCAGCTACGCTATTTGCGTAGCTGAAGTCGAAATATCTTAGTTCAACTTACCTGGCCGTCCTCATGGCAATGAGTCGACCTCGGCGGCTCCCCCGTCAACTCTCTTTACTCCTCCTGCTCAGGTGAAGTACAGGCGTCAATTTGGGGATTGATTTATTTCATCTAGACATCAACACTAACTGCTGATCCGGCAGGTAGTATAGAAGTACCCATGGTGATATCCCCAGTTCCTGTTCATATTCCCAGTTGTGAGTAAAACATGACATCCCTTTTTGATCCAGCCTGTTTCTGAGAGTCTCAGTTAGCAGCTAATTAAATTACTGGAGTCTTTATCAACCAACCATATGGTGAGCAGATTTCAATTCTGTAATTTTTGCACAGTGTATAGTAGTGAATCAGAAATGCATTCTTTGACTGCGAGTTGAAATTAGATAGTGTTTCTACTGAAGAAGTTACCTTAATTCTAGTTTAATAATTTTTCACACAAGGAATTCTCCCAATTCAAAATTAACTATGTACATTATGAGAGTGGGACACTGAGCAGCAGCTAGTAGCAGTGCATTGAAAGCAAGAATTAACAAGGTGACAGCCCTGACACAATCACTGAAAGTCAGCCTACTTACATTTTACAGTAAACACCAGTTTGTGGTCTCTTAGTAGGTACTGAGCAGTCCATAGTGTTAGGATGACTTTCTTAAAGTAACCCTTCCATTAAAGTAGCTTTTAACTGAATGAAATATCACTGAAACCTGAAATTGTCCTTCTGAAAACTGCACAATCACAGTGAACTGATTTACTAAAACCCTAATTATACATAGGCTGTATTTATTGGGAATAAATTGAAACTGCTTCCTCTATGGTGGTGAATGCTAAGAAATTCACATGAACACTAGTCAATATGTACAGTAAATGTGTTGCTTTTATGTAGGACATAGTGTCTCAATGCTAAATGAGAACCATGGACTGAAATGTTAATAGTATGAAACCAGTGGTGAAAAGCCAGAAAACTCAAAGCTAAGTTTGTGATACTGGTTGAGAATGGCACAGGAGTGTGAATAAGCTAAGTTTTTAACTCTAAATTCTGTCCATTTGAGTCCTGCTGGAGTGGAACTCTGCTTGACAGGCAGTTGTATGCATAAAGTGTTTGGACAATCATAACTTGACTGAAATACTGTCTCTTTAACTGCACAGTAAAGCAAGACTCAAACATTTTGAGGACTATTGCTGCTGTGCAGGAATAGGGCAAATCCAAATATCCTATATAGCTGTCCCAAGTTCCTGAAGAAACATAGATTGAGAGTTGCTGTATTATCCGTGAATCACAGTAACATAATTTGGCTTTTATTGTAGTTAACTTTCAAACCAATCCTTTGCTTTTAAACCAAACCTTAATTTCTTCTTTATAAGAAACTTTTTAATTTGTCTTTTGTTTACTTATCTCAATTCCCTTCCCTGCTGCCTTCCTTTTCAGATTAGTTAGCAATACCAAAGAAAGCTTGGTCCTCTTTCTTTCGAATTGAAAAGTCTGATCAGCTGCACCCAGAAATGTAGTCAATTACAAAAATAACCAGCATAATAGAGCTGAATCACCACTAATGCATGCTGATGCAGCTCCATTTCATGTCAGAGGTGAATTTGGCTCCGTTAATTGACAGCCTGGACCAGTGGTTCCCAACCTTTTTTTGGCCATGCCCCACCTAAGCATCTCTAAAATCCTGATGCCCCCCCCCCGTGACATATAATTCTTATTATTCAAAAAGTGAACTCCTATTCACGTGGAGGAAGCCTAAAAGACCATTAACTTGGTCTAAACAAGCTTCCAAAGAACATGGCATCCATGAAAGAGAAAAATAAAAGAACGAAAGGACAGTTGAAGTACTGAGGAAGAAATCACTAAGAAATTGTTAAAAAAAAAATAATAATATGAAGTGATATGAAAAAATAGCAAAGTTTCAAAACATATAATAGAGAACTGAAATGCATAAATATAAAATAATTTTAATGGAAGCTTTTTCTGTAATACTTTGATCATTTTAATTACTATACAATAAAATAAAGGTACCTAACAAATTCAAAATTGAATTTGAGCTCACCTCAAGATAAGTAGACTAAAGTTAGTGAGATCCTTGTGCTTGATGCCTGCTGAAGAGAGATTTTATATTAGGCACCAATTTAGTCAGCTTCAGTCTCAAGTCTCCTCGTTTAGTGATATCCAGTCGATTTCTTTTCTTCAGTAGCAAATCATTTACAGCACTAAAGCCACATTCAGCGAAATATGAAGATGGGAATGGTAACAACAGTTTTCTTGCAAAGTTGGTTGAATTTGGGTATTTGGTTTCTGTCTCATCACAAAGCCATGCCATCGCTCCTTTTATATTGAATAAAGTTTTAACTGACTCATCATTTTGCATTTCTGAGAGTTCTTCTTGGTACTGCATTGAAACATCAGACAGATCCACTAGCACTGGCTGCATCACTCATGTTGGAAAATCAATTTGTTTTAAATCAGAAAATCTTTCTTTCAAATCAGAGGCCAATATTTTCAGATGATCCACAAATGACAAGTACAGCAGCATCAGTCACCTCACATTTTTTTAGCCAATGAAACAGGTCAAAATTTTTGTCAGAAATATGTTTTTGACATAACTCTATAAATGTAATGAAGCCAAATATCTTCGCCTTTGCATCAACAAGAGTTTTATTTGTTCCTTGAAGTTGTTTATTCAACATATTCAGTTTTTCAAAGATATTTGCTAAATAACTCACAAATGCTTTACCATCAACGGTTAGCAGGTGCTTCATTTCAGGCTTGTCACTTAAAAAGTCCCTAAGAACATTGAAATAGTTCCATGAATCTTTTCAAGCAATTCCCCTTTGAGAGCCACCTTACCTCAGTGTGAAGTAAAAGTCTCTCATGGTCTGCATTTTTATCTTCACAAAATAGCTTGAAGAGACGCTCACATTTGGCATTAGCTTTGATAGCATTGATACATTTTATAACTGATTTTAGTACCTCATTAAGAACAGGAGAAATATTTTTGGACACTAAGTTCTCTCTATGAATAACACAGTGCACAAGAAGCATTTCTGGATTCTCATCTTTCATCAATTTTAAGCAGCCATTTTTCTTGCCCATCATAACAGGAGCACCATCTGCAGCACAAGATGTTGTTTTCCATTGATATATTATTGACATCTAAGTAATTTTTTAGCTTATTATATATATCAGTGGCGGTAGTGGTGCTCTCTAATGATTTGCAGAATAACATTTCTTCAGCAAATTCACCTTTATCAATATATCTTACATAGTTAGCAATACGGCCTCACTGTCTCTCAGAGTTGATTCATCCATTTGTACTGAGAATTTTCTTGATTTCAGCTTTTCAACAAGTTGTATTTCAATATCTTCACTCATTTCATCTATTCTTCTGCTAACAGTATTGTTACTGAGTGGCATGGCTTTCACATCTTTGTCATCTTTTTCCAGAACTGTTTTAAGAAATGCTGATATTGATGGTTTAATTAAATCCTCCTCTATAGTATGATTTTTTCCAGATTTAGCAATGAGTAAAGAAATTTCATAACTAGCCTCAAGAGTACGACCGACAGTAACAGTTTGTGCAGTGAACAGAGACTTTATTGTTGATCTTTTTTCAAACTTCTCCTTTAAAGACTTGAAGTAATTTAAATCTGAATTTACATACGCACTATGTTTCGCCTGCAAATGCCCCTCCAGACGACCTCGTTTCATTGATTCGTTGGTCAAGCATTGTTGGCATAAGAGGCAGAAAGGAGACCGTTCATCATGGATAGCGGGTATGAAACCAAATTTTAAATATTCCTCTGAATACTGACGAACTTTTTTCTTGCTTGCACTACTCATTTTATGCACAGGGTTTGACTGAAAGAAATAAATGTGAGAAACTTATGAAGTGAAATGCACTTTGATGGTTGTGATGATGGTGATACACCAGGCATCGGCAAAAGTGTGCACGCGGGCAGATTGCACTTAAGTGCGAACGGTTTCCACTCGGAGTGCAGAGCCCCTCCAAGCGACCGCCAGGGGTGGGGGCATCGGCGGTATATGAGGCCCCTAGAACCCTAAGAAAGGCAAAAAATTCACTGTTAACTCATTCTTGAATTGCCCCCCTTAAAAATCAAATTGCCCCACGTTGGGAACCACGGGCCTGGACTTTAATTAAACTTACCTATCAAGAGTGGGTAGTGACTGGGTGAGTTGGGGGAACGCGCTATGGAAGAAGGCTGGGCAGAGATCCAGCATGTTGCTGATGGGAGGTCAGTAGTAACCACAGCAGGCGAATGAAATCATGAGGACAGTGTGGAAGGGTCCCAAGTCTCACTTGTTGTCCCCTATACCGGATGCCTTAGGGCAGAGATAGGAACTGTTGCGATCATGTTGTAATTGCTAAAGTGGTCTTGTCTAGGTTGGTTTGCACCTCTATTTCTGTCAGCCTTAATGAAGGAATTCCCCATTACCGTGTGTGTGTTTATGTGAATGCCTGTGGGAGTGGAGTGCCTACAACAGTTGACTGAGATTATGTGACATAGGAAATGCTACCAGTCATCTAGAGGCCACAACATTCACAGCAACATGCTGCAGTGGGGTGAATTAGAATAAACTTTGGGCACACATGCATCAGCTTTCACACTCTGATGACAAAAATTAATTAATTGGCACCCTACCTAATATATGTACAGAGAGTAGAATTTGTATCCAACCCGCTGCTGGACAGGCTTTCTTCACCCAAATGTTATATAAACAGTATCTCCAGTGGACCAAACATTTTAGTATCCGTACATAATTTCCTTCTCTATCTGAGACCCTTATTAATAGATTGTGTAGATTCAGAGACCTTTCCTCTTCTACAGCTAGTGCTTTTAAAAAACAGTAACTGAATAGATCAGTAAGAGGCTGAGCTACATAGTGATTAAGTGACAGTACAGACTGAAGAGAGAGAACTCTACAGCACACTATATAACTCAATCCTAAACATTCCAGCTTACCTCAGGAAAGTACAGTTAATTAATTTGGAACATGATTAACATAGTGTTATGTTTACAGTGAAACTTAAACAAAACCCGCTTTCTGGCTACATCATCACTGCAGTGAACTGCAATTGTAGATGTCTCATAACTTTCTAAGACTTATGCACCCTTGATTTCTGATTATACCATTCTGTCCATTTTCCCAATTCTTCTTCCCTGATTGTTCAGCTAATTCTTAGTTTTGAAACAGCAAGAGTAAAATGGTCAAACAGTGTTAAACTGCCTTCATGTTTCACACATTACATGTAAACATTGCATTTCCCCCTCTTCATGTGCATGACCTGCATATATCTGATACCTACACTAAAAGTACCTGTTTCTCCCTTGTATATGCTTCATATATCTAATATATTTTTCCAAACTTATGAGAAACCTGTCTCTGATCCAGACCATTGAGCACTTCGCTTGGAAACACAGTCCACCTGTGCCTTCTGTATCTACCCACCGCAGGGTTTTCTATAGCGTTCATCACCACGGTATCAAAGCTTGCTTCATCAAAATGTAGATAAAACATCCATTAATATTCCTGCATTATTTCTGCACATCCCTTCTAAAGTGACTCTATCTTAGCCTGTCCAGTGATTTAGAGCATTGGTGTATTACCCTGGTATGTAAGAAACCTGGGTTGGACAGTAGCCTTGTGGCTTATGTTGTATGCTTTGGGGAGTCTGCCATGTGGCTGTAGGAGATGCCAGTGGTGTTTTGGAGCGTAGAGAGCTGACTCTATGTAAGCAACACTCTCAGCTGCTTAACAGAGAGATTAATGACTTCCTTGGAGGCCAGCTTTCCAGCATCGGGGCGGCGAGAGGGTGAGCCTCATGAGAGCTGCAGCAGGTGGTTTGGGGAGGAGGGAAATAGAGAGAATAGGAGGGAGGGAAATAGAGAGGAGGGAAGGGAAATAGAGAGGAGGGAAATAGAGAGAATAAACCTGCATGCCCAAAACGGCAGGTATAAATATCTCTAACCTGGTTCTTGCCTACCTATTTATACCTGCCCCGGGATACTTCCAATGCATGCATCCGACGAAGTGGGTATTAGCCCACGAAATCTTATGCTTCAATACTTTAGTTCGTCTTTAAGATGCCACAGGACTCTTTGTCACTCCTAGAAGAAGACATGACTGATTACAACTTTTTATTAAACAAGGATAACATCCAGATTTGCTAGATATGGCTTCAGTCTGCTTGCAGCAGATGAGTGCTCTGCTTGGTGACCCATGTTTGTGGTAAAATCATTGTAGACAATGCAGTCCACAACATACCATTTAAGGAATTGTAACCAACTTAAAAAAATCATATTAAAATTGCATGAGCAAAAATAATTTGAGACAATCTACTTGCAAATTTATGTAAAACAAAGCCAAAAATAGGTAGGTGTTAGGTGGCTTTGGGTCTTATTAAAGAAAATGATTCAAGATTTGATCTAATTAGCACATACAATATTTAGCACAGTCTACCCAGGGCTCCAGATGTTTTATACTTTACTAACCTAGTACCATAGCTATTAATTTAAAACTATTCCACATGAGCCATTCTGAGGTAGACGCCTATAAACTGATGAACTTATTTTTAATAGCAGCCCTATATATAATAATAAACAATATGGGTTAAATATTCAAAATGGAAGCTAAAGACTTCAGCTCATATGTAAGTTTGTGTGTGTAACTATTGGTTTGTTTGAGTTAGAGCAATCTTAAGCAAGGGCTTAGAAGATGGGACTAACCTAGGGTGACCAGATGTCCCGATTTTAAAGGGACAACCCCAATGTTTGGGCCTTTTTTTTTTTTTAAAAGGCTCCTATTACACCCAGCCCCCTACCCCCAGTTCCGATTTTTCACATTTGCTGTCTGGTCACCCCATGCTAACCTGCTCCCATTTGGACTTCTAAAACTTTTTCTTCAGAGTAAATAACTGACAATGGGTCTGTTTAAAGGTCAGGTCTAGAAATAATATGAAGAAAGGAAAGCCGGGGATTGGTTAGAGTGCTGGAAGCACAGGTAAGTAAGTATCTGGCAGTAAAAACATGGGGCCTCAAAGCTGCTGGTGTGCGGTGGCTTATGTGGGGGTTTTTTCCCTTCCTTTTTAAACACCACCAGATTCTGCAGTGGACTCGTTCTCTGGCACTGTGAGTCAGCATGATCAAAGCCCTGGGAAAGGTCAGGCATTCCAGTAGGAGTGAGACACTGCTGCCTGCTAACACTGTTCCATCCCACGGCTCTAACACCAGCAGCTTCAGCACCTAACTGAAATCCTTTATCTTGTTACTGAGTGAGCCTACAGTTCAGATGACCTGGCCTTACCCTGAAATCTAAAGCATAAAACACTTGGCCTAGGTTTTCTGAGGTGGCAAAGCCATCTCCCTACATGTATATAAAATTACTTCTTTTTTGGGTAGTTATGCTGGTATAAAGGATTTATAGTGGTATAGCAAGCACCTTAATAGGCTATGGCTACAATACCATATGGGTATGATTAGACTACAGGGTGTAGCGCTATTGTTTATAGCGCTTCCCTATTTAGTGCTACAGGTGTTGCGCTAGAGGGTGTACACATTAAATCCCTCTAGTGCCAAAGAATGGATACATTTGTCCCGCTTTTGGCGGCAGTAGCAGTTGCAGGATAGGGCAGGTATCCCAGCATTCAGCTGGGTGCAACCCTCTTTGCAAAGGAGTGGCGTGAGGGGGGGACTGGTATAGTTAAAGCAGCCAAACTTTCCAATGCAAGCAAGCCATAAGAGTGAAATGGACAAAAATAGATAATTACCAAGCATTGTAATCTAGCATTTTAGATCCTTTTCAGGTTAATAGTCTCTCCAGAGGATACATTTTGATGCTTTAAAGATCCCAGCGGGGGGTTTCAGCGGCGGGGACCGGGGCAGGGGCTGGGAGCGCGGCAGGGCTACCACCCGCCGCGGCAGGGAACCGGTAGCCTGCCGCCACCGGCGGGGACATTACAGCCCTGCCCGCAGCCCTGCCCGCAGCGTCGGGGACCGGGGCAGGGGCTGTGAGTGCGGCAGGGCTGCCGCCCGCCGCGGCAGGGAACCAGTAGCCTGCCGCCACCGGCGGGGACATTACAGCCCGCCCGCAGCCCTGCCCACAGCGTCGGGGACCGGGGCAGGGGCTGTGAGTGCGGCAGGGCTGCCGCCCGCAGCGGCGGGAAACCGGCAGCCCTGCCGCCACCGGCGGAGAAAAGGCAGCCCGCCGCACTCCCAGCACCCCTCCCCCCCCCCTGCAGCGGCGGGGACCCGGGACAGCGGCGGGGACCCGGGACAGCGGCGGGGACCCGGGACAGCGGCGGGGACCCGGCATCCCTGCCGCCCACAGCGGCAGGGGACCCCGCAGCCCTGCCGCAGCAGCGGCCCGGTTTCCGAATTTTATATGAATATGGGAGAGGGTTCGGACATGGGGTCACCTGAGGATGGGACAGAAGAGTTTTAAATGGTGGCCAGAGAGGATGCATTGGGGATTCTGGGCCAGGATGCTGGAGGCTCATTATATCGCAAGGGGTGTACACATTGCAACCCTTGCGCTAAAATGGCAGCGCAAAAAGCTTTATTCCTCTCATTTTGAGGTTTACCAGTAGCGCTTTAAAACGTCAGTAAAAGCGCAAAAAGTGCCTTGAAAGTGTGTCCTGGCAGTGCTATTGTAGTGCTAAAGAAGGGTTTTAGCGCTAAAACAGCCCCAGACTAACCATACCCTATATGTCAGCATAACTGTGAATAACCCCCCCCCCCATAGCAACATAAGAACACTGTCCACACTAGCAATGTCAGTGGGAAAGCTTCTCCCCCTAGCATAGATACTGCCTCTTGTGAAAGTGGTTTTATTATGCCAATGGGAGAGCTTTTCCATCTGCATAGTGTCTTCACCAGATACACTGCAGCAAAACATCTGCAGCCTTGCTGATGTACCACTTCTGCTGTAGACAAACCCTTAAGCAAGGAGTTACACCTATTTAGATTGGTACCAAAACTGTGTAGACAAGTCCTTAAACTGGCTCTAGTTAAATATGCCTAGCCTCAGTGGTTGTAGTGGGGAATTTAGTCCTCTAAAAGAACTGTTTTATAGTATCCAATTATGGTTTTAAAACAGCAGCCAGGCAAATTGTAACAGTTAAAAAAATTTTTTTTTTTAAAAAAAAAACAGTTGAGTATAAACTGTTCTTGCCAGTTTCATCCTCAAGTATGGAGGCAACATGTGGCGGATAAACTGTTTCCTTTACCTGCTTTTCATGGAGTGCTATCATGTTGGTGCTGACACAAGGTAGCTGGTGAAAATGTGTTGGAATCCTTAGATTTGTGAAGCAAATTCTTTTTTAGACTGGGAGTGAGGCATAGAAGTACAAATTCAAGAAATGTGGTGAGAGAATGGGTACCAGCATATGTAAACCTACAGGGAAAAGAGGCACTTTGTGCTGGAAATGGGCAAAATTGTTTGTTCCAGCCAATCAACTCTAAATCTTATCAATCTTAACATAAAGGTAGTTTCAAATGTCTGAATCACCCTCCTTATTTCTGTGGTTTTGTAATGCATTTTTTCTTTTTAAAATATCTTCGTTGTTGCTGAATGCTAAATAACCTGAGGAAAATGTGAAACTGCCTAGATACAAAATGCTGTCAAATGCATAGAATAAACGGAAAGGCTTTCTCCCCTCCCTTTCAGATTGTTCTTTAAAAAAAAATATTCACACAGCAGTGTGATTAAGTTTGGAGTGTTCCTTCTTAAAATAAGAGCTAAACCTTGAACTGCCACTGGAATCTGAGTATGGTAGGCTAAAGAACATCCTTCTCTGAAGAATATGGGAGAATCTGATATATCCTTGGATCCTGACTTCAACTTTTTGAAATACTCATGGAAAAAAAGACTCTGCCAATTTGTGCTGAAAAAAAGATTGGTAAAAACTTCAAGCCTTCTAGAAGGTTCGTAGAATCATAGAAAATTAGGGTTGGAAGAGATCTCAGGAGATCATCCAGTCCAACCTTCTGCTCAAAGCAGGACCACCCCCAACTAAATCATCCATGCCAGGGCTTTGTCAAGGTAGGCCTGAAAAACCTCTAAGGATGGAGATTCTACCACCTCCTTAGGTAACCCATTCCAGTGCTTCACCACCCACCTAGTGAAACAGTGTTTCCTAATATCCAACCTAGACCTCCCTCACGCAACTTGAGACCATTACTCCTTGTTCTGTCATCTGCCACCACTGAGAACAGCCAAGCTCCATCCTCTTTGGAAGCCCCCTTAGGTAGTTGAAGGCTGTTTTCAAATCCCCCCTCGTTTTTCAGCAGAAGAACCCCTTCCTTGCCTTTTGGTTTATGGTCGCACCAGACCTCAAATAATTACCGCTCCTAATGGCTTGCCTAGCAAACAAACTCTTTTAAAGCCAGATTTTTTTCCTTGTTGTGATATAACTTCTGTGGATGGATGCTGCTTCTTTTGCAAGAGTGTCTCGATAATATTTAAGCAGACACCTTGCGCCCCCCCCCCTTTCCCTCTACTTTATCTCCAGTTAATAGGACAGAACCCTATTTAGTCACTCCTATTCACTGGCTCAAATCTGGTTAACATTGGTAGTAGCAACTGAAATGGTTATTAGATAGTGATGGTCACTGATTGTGCAGTGTTTAGCACAATGGGGCTCTACCTTGGCTGCCCCCCTAAGGTGATCAGAGAGCAAGTGTGAAAAATCAGGATGGGGGTGGAGGTGTGGGTAATAGGAGCCTGTATAAGAAAAAGACCCCAAAAATTGGAACTGTCTCTCTAAAATCGGGACATCTGATCACGCTCTGGCCACCAGATTCCACCGCACTATCAATGTTTTGCTATGTGACAGCTATGCAGTGGTCTGTGGGAAGTGAATGGGTATCAATACAGTTTTACAGTGTGTGTGGGTGGGTGGGTGGGGGAAATCCCCCCCCCCCAAAAAAACATTCAAATTGTCTCTTAAGACAGCCAAGGACACTGACAGCTTGAGAGCTCAGTCTGATGAGAAATATGTTTGAAACCAGAGGTTCATCTAATGCGGACCCCCTTCCTTGTATAGAAAAGGTCTCGAGACCTGCTGATGAGCATTGAACTGAACTGTACTATTGCCACTAAAGGTGATCCATCTGTGTTCATGGTGGGTCATCTTATTGGCAGAGTAACAAGGTGAAATTATATATAATGTATACCCCCCCCCCCATAGGTTTGTGTTTATTTTTTTCTCTCTTTCAAATCTCAGCCTGGCTAAGACTTTTTATGTGCTAAACTTTTTAACCTAATGAAAGAGCTGACAGAAATTTTGAACCCTTAAACTCCTTGTGGTGGTAACGACACTGCTTTAATGTGTAGAATAAATGTGAGAATCCCAGATCCAGTGATGAGGAAGAAGTGTGAGAATCTCTTAAAGGGAGAACATCCCTTATTGAAGATTATATTTTGTGACCTCCTGTAGCTCTGTGTGACATGAAGAGAGACCGGGGGGGGGGGGGGGGGAGTCACAGTTTAATGCCTTAAAAAGCTGTTTTGACACATGCTAATTTTTGTCTGATAAATTGTTTTGCAATGTGCCCCATTTAATATAATGCTTCTCTTTCTCCCCAGAGGATACTGTGGCCTTTGTATATAAACTACTATGATGGAAAATCATCCATCCTCCTCACATATTTAGGGAAAGGTGCTAATTGCATGAAAAATTGAAAGCCATTTGTAATGGAAGGATAATGGTGAACTTCAGAAGTCTTTCTTTTTTTAAAAGCATAATTCATATTTTATAATGTTCCAAAGAGTTCTGTAGGATTGCGTTTGTCTGCAGTTATCTATTAATGCTAGCAGGACTGTATACAACAGAAGTACACCCAGTAGTGTTGATTACTAAAGACCTGAATTAAAAAAACTAAACATTGCAAAAAGACCTTGTATTGTTTATATGCCAGACAAATATATACAGGATTACTTTACAGCGGGCAAAGGTTAGAATTATTTTAACTCTTCAAACTTTTTTAAAATATTTTTTTCCTCCTTTAAATTAAAAAAGGCAGCTCTTGAATAATAAATTAAGCCTAGTAGCAGATAGGAGTCCTACACAGAATTTAAAAGGCATCACCGGTGTTGTGCATACCAACAGTGGGTTGTTGGTTTTTTTTGTTGTTTTTTTTAAAGCCCTTTGGCCAGCTGGAGGAAGGTGCGCAGGATTAACAGAATGAAATGGGGAGAAGCATTGCTGCAGTCTCAGCTATTGTGAAATTTGGTCATGCCTCTCCCTCTAGGTGCTTGATGTAGCAGATCATAGTATGTGGCATTCAAGCAGCAGGAGCGTGCAACTGCCAGCGGTGAGGAGTCGGGGCTCAGTCTGTGCTTGATATGAGCCTCATTTAACAGATGCATGACATAGGTCCTCTGGACCCCTTCTTCCTGCCTTGAAAGACATTTGACTCTTAGTGATGATTGAAAATTGTCTGAGACCTGTGAGAGGGTCAGTTTTCAACCATTGGTGGGTTTTTCTAGCATAGTCAAGGCCTAAACATAGACAGAAGCGTCCATTTTGTCACAGGCCTTGGTCTCCTCCGTAAAACCTAAGCAACAGCGACTAGATCTGGGGTGCTTTTCATCTTCAGGATTAATACTCCCTGAGTGTTCATCAGGTCAGTGCGGAAGAGGAAGGGATACATAATAAACTAGATAGCAGCTGTTTAACTTGTAGGATTCTAAGATCAATTAAAAGACATTTTGATAATGCCAAGAGTGTGCAAGTTTGCACTTTCCAAAGTACAGTAAAACCTCGATTTAACGGACCTCGATTTAATGGACTTCGGATGCAAAGGACAAAATTTCTGAGCAAGTCTGATGCAACCCAAATCCATTTCCCGCGGGCTGGCTGCCTGCTCCCGGCTGCCGCCCGGGTCACAGCAGCAGGCGGGCTGGCTCCCGGCTGCCGCCCGGATCCCGGCCGCGGGCGGGCTGGCTGCCGGCTCCCGGCTGCCGCCCGGGTCCCGGCCGCGGGCGGGCTGGCTGCCGGCTCCCGGCTGCCGCCGGGGTCCCGGCCGCGGGCGGGCGGGCTGCCGGCCGGCGCCCGGCTGCCGCCGGGGTCCCGGCCGCGGGCGGGCTGGCTGCCGGCTCCCGGCTGCCGCCCGGGTCCCGGCCGCGGGCGGGCTGGCTGCCGGCTCCCGGCTGCCGCCGGGGTCCCGGCCGCGGGCGGGCGGGCTGCCGGCCGGCGCCCGGCTGCCGCCGGGGTCCCGGCCGCGGGCGGGCGGGCTGCCGGCCGGCGCCCGGCTGCCGCCGGGGTCCCGGCCGCGGGCGGGCGGGCGGGCTGCCGGCCGGCGCCCGGCTGCCGCCGGGGTCCCGGCCGCGGGCGGGCGGGCGGGCTGCCGGCCGGCGCCCGGCTGCCGCCGGGGTCCCGGCCGCGGGCGGGCGGGCGGGCTGCCTGCCGGCGCCCGGCTGCCGCCGGGGTCCCGGCCGCGGGCGGGCGGGCGGGCTGCCTGCCGGCGCCCGGCTGCCGCCGGGGTCCCGGCCGCGGGCGGGCGGGCGGGCTGCCTGCCGGCGCCCGGCTGCCGCCGGGGTCCCGGCCGCGGGCGGGCGGGCGGGCTGCCTGCCGGCGCCCGGCTGCCGCCGGGGTCCCGGCCGCGGGCGGGCGGGCGGGCTGCCTGCCGGCGCCCGGCTGCCGCCGGGGTCCCGGCCGCGGGCGGGCGGGCGGGCTGCCTGCCGGCGCCCGGCTGCCGCCGGGGTCCCGGCCGCGGGCGGGCGGGCGGGCTGCCTGCCGGCGCCCGGCTGCCGCCGGGGTCCCGGCCGCGGGCGGGCGGGCGGGCTGCCTGCCGGCGCCCGGCTGCCGCCGGGGTCCCGGCCGCGGGCGGGCGGGCGGGCTGCCTGCCGGCGCCCGGCTGCCGCCGGGGTCCCGGCCGCGGGCGGGCGGGCGGGCGGGCTGCCGGCGCCCGGCTGCCGCCGGGGTCCCGGCCGCGGGCGGGCTGGCTGACGGCGCCCTGCTGCCACCCGAGTCCCGGCAGCGGGTGGGCTGCGGAGCTGCCACCCCGACCATGTAGCGGTCGGGCTGCTGCTCCGACAGCTTGGTTTTTTTTATTATTATTAAATAATGGACTTTTTCATTTATCGGACACCCCCTCGCCCGAATTAGTCCGTTAAATGGAGGTTTCACTGTACTGTAAACATGACTTACTGAGTTCTGAAGCTGTGTAACATTTCTTGATTAACTTGATAAATCCTGGAGATGTATTCTTAGTAATGATGGATGAATCTCAAAACACTTAGCAAGCAGGTCAGCATTCAGATGTCTATCCAAATTCTGAGCTGCTGAATTGTTAAGCAAGCCTTAATCAGCTCCTTCCTTAGCATTTGGAGACTGTTGCAAAAATTCTGATCTTTGCATATATGAGTGATGAGGTACATGTGTGCGCATGTGAATCCTCCTCAAACCACTCTTTCTTTTGCTTTCCTCTCTTCCCTGCACAAACAAATTCATGGATCTGCTCAGTGTCGAGGATATTCAGTGCTTGACTGATACTCTCAGAAAACTCTTACTGAAACATCTCCTTTACATGTACAATTAAAATGTTAATAGAATCTCCTCTAAAAATTGCTCCAAGTGCTCTATTCTGCAAGATGCTGAGTGTTCTGGCCCCAATCCAGCAAAGCACATAAGCACATATTTAATTTAAAGCATACTAATCCCCTTGACTTCCCTTGTTACTCTCCATTAGCATTTTATATTTGTATGTGTGCTGGGGAGATGGCATGTTGACACTGGGTAAAAGCATTGGGCATCTAGGATATAGCTAGCTAGGGGTTCAGTTAGTTTTTGGCATTGAAGAGGTTATTAGCCAGAGTCAGTTACCATATATACCAAATGGGTTAAAAGTCTTCTACCTATAGAGTTGAATGCCCTTTACATATAAAAGTACCTAAACTCTTACAAATTATTCTTGTTCTTATAAACATAATTAAGATGTGATTACAAATCAAACCAAATCTGCATCTTATTCTTGTCACAATTGAATTATGGGCTCTGATAGAAAAGTCCTATTCTCAAAGTCCTATTCCACATCTTTTCAACAGGTTTCTGCAGTTCTTAGAAACTCTTATATAATTTAGTAGAAAATTAATCCTGGCAATAAAATTCTGTGGGAAGATTCAAATAACCTGTCCAAATGAGAGATTTCTTTAATAGAGTAACTGCGGTAGGGCCCTGTTGGGTTAATTTCTGTTAAATTCTGCAGAACCATTCCATAGAAGGCACAACAATTTCAAGTACTTGCAGATGTTTTACCTCCAGATGTGTTGCAGCTTGCATTGTCAATCTTAATGAAGCATTCGTAGACAGACTGCTGCTTTGGGTGTAATCTTTATACCTTCAGAGGATTTATCTTTTTTTCAGTTTAAAATGAATACTTTATTTAAAGCCATTGGACCATTTTGACCATATCCAATGATGGATGTCTAATGAGATGACTTTTTTTTTTTAACCTTCAATAAATGACTATATTGTTTGTACTGATGTATGCTAAGACTTGATGTGTTAAATCTTCAGTCATTAGCAGACTCCATCAGCAGAGAAGTCAAATCACTTAGAGCTGAGACTTAAGACTTTTTTAAACCCAAATTTGCATATTATTGGATAAATCTGTTAATACGATTTAACTGGGCTCAAAGTTAGTTTAAAAACTTTTTTCCCCACTGAGTGTATGCAGGGTCAGTGTCTATAGAAGTCTTGCATTTCAATAAAATGACCTTCTGCTTCTCTTCTTCCCCTTTGTATGTTATGTGACCAGCATGTTAACTACATTGAACATGATCCTGAGACTTGTGACACTACACAGTATAATCAAGGCTCTGTGTACTGTGCTTCAAGCAGACATGTTTTCTGTGGCAGACTCAGAGCAGGTGTAAATGGTAGTAAAAAGACCTGACAATGTTTGCTGTTCAAAGAAAAAAAAATACATTACTAAGCTCACCTCATTCTCAGAAATGAGACCTCATTACAGAATTCTTCAGTCCTTACTATTGTAACAATATTTATATAACACTAGCGAAAATACCCGGCGTTGCTCGGGTCCGTCGGAGGTGGGGAGGGGGCAGAGAGCTGAGCGAGTGCGGGGTCTGTTGGAGGGGGGAGGGGGCAGAGAGCAAACCTGACACCCCCACCTCACCCCCGACCAAACCCGACACCCCCACCTCACTTACCCTTCGACCAACCCCGACTCACATTTTCACCCCCCCACCCAAACCCAACACCCCCACGTCACCCCCTACCAACACCCCCTGACCAACACCCACACCTCACCCCCCCGTAGACCAAACCTGACACACACACCTCACTTCCCCCCCCAACCGAACCCGACACCCCTATCTACCACCACAAACAAACCCGACACCCACACCTCACTTACCCCTCGACCAAACCCGACACCCCTATCTACCACCACAAACAAACCCGACACCCACACCTCACTTACCCCTCGACCAACCCCGACCCCTCTCCTCACCCTCCAACCAACCCCAACACCCCCTGACCAACCCCAACACTCACACCTCACCCACCCCGACACCTTCCCACCCACCCCGACCAAACCCGACACCCCCACCTCACTTACCCTCCGACCAAACCCGACACCCCCACCTCACTTACCCTCCGACCAAACCCAACTCGGGTCCGTCGGAGGTGGGGAGGGGGCAGAGAGCTGAGCGAGTGCGGGGTCGATTGGAGGGGGGAGGGGGCAGAGAGCTGAGCGAGTGCGGGGTCCATTGGAGGGGGTATTATGACATCATAACTATGTCACAGAGAACAGCAGCTGCCCAGCTGATGTGAATGGGCTTTAAAGAATTTCACCCCTGGGGGGCGTCAGAGGTGAGATTTGAAAAATTTTCGACTCTTACCCTGATTAGGACCCTAAGACCTCTAACTGTACCAAATTTCAAGTCTCTAGCTCAAACGGTGGGGAATGAGTAAGTGCACATACATACACGCATACATACATGCATACACCATTTGACTTTTATATATATAGATAGCATATAAACATTTAGAACATGCTATGCTGTAAATGTAAACCTCACTTTACAAAATAAATGAGCAAAGTATATTTTGTGGTGCATCTGATTTTAAATTTGTTTTGTTCATTAGATCATGTGGAACAAGCAATCTGTGAAGGATCTAGCAACTTAATGCAAATTGGCAGAATCTTGCCACATTCATCTTTACTCTCCCACTATGTTTCAGTACCATATATCATTGTAAGACACCAGGAGTTTCAGAAGTAGTCCTCTTATTGTCCTGATGTGAACTGTCTGTTGCTGGACCAGTCTCTAATGTTTGAGGGGGGTTTATTTAACCGTCCTATCCTAAACTGGAGGACTCTAAGACTTCGAAGATGACAGCCCTGAAAATATTTCTACTCTAATGTCTAAAGATTATCAAGACATTTATTACTAACCAATTAAATTATATACAGTATGCAAAACTTGCAGTCTCTTCTTAACCTCTTGAACATAGGGACTTGAATAGCCACAGTGTCACCTTTATCTTACAGGATGATGATGATCATTGGGAGAGGGCACCCAGAAAAGTACCTGGCTTTCTGCCACTGCATGCAGTGCACTTCCTCACTTCAACAAATCCAGTGCAGTGGTTAGCAGTGCTGATGACCCAAGTTGAGCGTTAAAAATATTACACATAATTTCACATTTTTAAGTTCTTTTTTTAAAAAGGAAATAACATTAAAATTTGTTCATAATTTTAAGGTTTCGAAGTAAAAAACTCAAATTATGAAATGCCAAAATTAAGGTTGCCCATGGGTCCTGTGGAAATAGATGTGTGAAATGTAATTAAAGAGATTCTTATAATAGATATTCAAGGGGGCTAAATTAAGAATGCTCGGGCAATGCTAATTCTGACATTTCCTAACTTGAGTGCTTGACTTTGCAACCTTGATATTTCTAACATAGTTTATATTACAAAAGACATCAAAGAACTATATTAAGACTAGACAAAACTAAAGGAATCACTAGTGAAAAATCCTGATTTTTCAGTAAATATTTGTGTTCAAGTTGCAGGGCATTTCCTGGAAATTAATGCTATATGCTGAAAATGAAAGATAAAATGTTTAGATATGAGGACTATTTTTAATAAAAGTGTATTTTACATTGTAAATACACATCTTTTCTAGAGAATGAATGTCTTATTGATTGCATTGTCCTAGTGCCTAATATATTTGTCAGCATTCCATTCCTTTGTCAATAATTATTTTCAAAACTATCAGATCTTGTGTTCTGTGAGTAAATTTATAGTATATTAAAAGTAATCTGTAAATGGGCTTATGCCCTTTGATAGAAGTGCCTATTGCTATTTGTTCAGGCTTCTTTGTTCTGTGGTAGACATTCAGCTTTTGCCTACTGTGGAAGGCTGAAGAACAGTTCAATTGGTCTCTCTTAAGTGCATAATAACAGTTGATATATGGCAATGAATTTTTAATCAAGCTGTTTAAAACCTTTTTTAAATCACTCATTTAACTCCAGTGCCTACAGAACACATGGAATAAAGGCCTGTCTTTTTAAGGTGTCAGTTCACAACAAACACACCTGAGAGGTCATCCAGCAAAACCAAAGAAATCCAGATTCTTTTTAAATCTTAAAGCTGTTAATAAACAAGTAGCACAATAATTGCAAAAGGACACAAACTCTCTTTAAAAAAAATTCTTTTTAGGTCACCTTTCTGCAATTTTGTTGTTTCTCTATGATGCACAATCTGAACCAATGTAGTAGCTACTACTCTAAACTGGCCAATTAGGTAGTGGTTATTCTAGTATTTAGCAACTCATTTTTTTGCATTTTTCATGTTCCCCCTTCATTCTTTGTTCACAATGCTCCCCTACTTGCTCCCATGTTTCACTTATCATAATATGTGCTAACTATGTAAACCTTACAGAATGAATCTCCCCCCCGCCCAAAGTCTGGCTTGCACTTATCTCACTCCCTGGCCACTGTGTTTCAAACTCTATTCTGCTCGATTTAAAAGTACCTGACTGTGAAGCATACCAACAGCAAGCAAATCCAAAGCTACTTATGTAACCCACCTTGTGGCACTCTCTGCAGACCCACAGGTTTCTCTTCCATTCTGAACTGGCCGTGCTGGAAATGTGGTTTCTCAGGGGTATAATGGTTTTCTAGCAGGAAAGCGCATAACAAGATCCAGTGGTTAGAAACTGAAGCCAGATAAATTCAGACTAGTAATAAGGTGCACATTGTTTAACAGTCAGGGTAATTAACCATTTGAACAGCTTACTTTGCAACATGGTGGATTCTCCAAACTTGAAGTCTTTTAAAATCAAGATGGGATATATTCTCTTTCTAAACTATATGGGCTAGTTCAAACACAGTTATGGGTTTGGGCCTGTGTTATACTGGAAGTCAGACCAAATGCTCATAATGGCCCCTTCTGGCCTTGAAATCTATGCAGCTGATGCCTCCTCCCCCCCCGTACAAATTTAGGATTGTTGCCCTCAACCCTTCCCACAACCTGCCTTTCTTAAGTTTCCACCCTTGCTTTCCCCTCATCCCCATTTTTTTTTGGGTGGGGGGTTTACTTTCCCATCCTGTTCATCCACACGTTAAACACCTCCTCTCCCACTTCCCCCTGCATTTCTGAGTCTTTCCTTATTGTCTGCACCCTTAGCCCATTGGGTGACTGGTTAAAGCATCTGTTGGCTGCTGCTGGCCCAGACTGTCTTTTCATGTGTTGCAGCTGTGGCCAGTTGCTACAGGGCTGCCCAGGAACTGGGGCACAGCTAGAAGACAAACTGGCTCCTTTAACCAGAGGGGTAGCCGAGTTAGTCTGGATCTGCAAAAGCGACAAAGAGTCCTGTAGCACCTTATAGACTAACAGATTTTAGGGATCATGGGCTTTTGTGGGCTATGGGGGGCTCCAGATCACCTGCTGGAAGTGGGCTTCACCACCACCCCTAATTGAATGTACCTTGCTTTCTTGCCTGTATATTTATACCTGCCTCTGGAGATTTTCACAACATTCATCTGATGAAGTGGGTCTTAGCCCATGAAAGCCCATGATCCCTAAAATCTGTTAGTCTATAAGTGGCTACAAGACTCTTTGTCACTTCTGCAGGCTCCTTTAAATTAGTTATCAGTTGCTTTCTTCTGCTCCTTAGCAACAGCAGGAATTTTCTGCAATAAGGTAGAGATTTTTAGCACATTTCCCTGCCCTCTACTGGTTATCTGTTTTTTTGCTTGGATGGCCTGGCCCTGGTTGTTTTTTTCCCCTTGTATCCTCTTGGTCTCCTATTGCAGCTCCTATCCTGTCTTGCATAAAGTTCCAGATGGAGAGTGATATTGCTTATGTAGCATTTCATTTACAAAATGAGCTGTTAGCTCCTTTGAATGAAGAGAATTACTGCACCCTCACAACTTCCTCTGCATAAGAATATAGGATTTGCCACCATTTCAGACCACTTCATTTGTCCAAGTTGGGTATCTGCCTCTGTAGTGAATGCGTAATTCAGAGGACATCCCCTCTCCTCCTCCCCCCCCCCCCGCCCAATTTACCTGGCTGACTGCAACCACACACAAATTCCTTTCTGACTCTGCCAGCAATCAGTTTCCCCTAAAGCATGAGATTTGGTTACTATCCGTTTTTATAAAACTATCCAATCCCTTATTTCAGAGTGGCTGCAGTATTTGACTCTGCCCTCCTTTAGAAGCAAATCCATGGATTGATACACTTAAACATTTTCCTTTTCAGTTATACATAATGTAAGCGGCTTTTTGTCATGTTATGAAGCAGGGCAAATGGATGGTTTGGGTCAGGTTTTATAGTGACTTTCACAACTTTGAATATGTTCCTGAAGCCCCCCGTGACTCTCTTCCTTTACAAGGTATATTACACTAATTTTTTGTGGACACCCCTTACATTAGTTCTTGCTCCATCACTTACCATCTTTATTGCCCTTGTCTGGTCCTCTTCATCTTTGCTATCTTTTACTTATGGTCAGGGGATCAACACTCAATGCAGTAGTAATTCAGAGACCTTTTGAGTCATACCTTTTGAGTATAGCATTATTTTCTATTCTGTCTGTTTAAAATAATCTCTGCATATCAGATCAAGAGACCTCATTCTGCAAGCATCTAAAGAAGGATACATGGTGTTCATTCTAAACAAAATGTATTGCTGTCAGTAATTGTTTTATAAGTGGGCAGAGGGAAAATAACTTGAACTTTAGATATCTCAAGCTTGCCACACTTCTGCCATGATGTCCCCATGAAGCGACTATCTTATACCTGCTAGGAAAGTAATGAGTTGCAATTACCATGATACTGATCATCTTATTATATCTACATATTACTAGTTTATGTTGAAACATTCTATTCTTGTTACCCACATCCTCTCCACCCATCACCCAGCCCACCTGTTAGGTCTTGCTTCTGCCTGTAAAGTCTTTGTGGCAATGGAAGGCTAACCTCCTGAAGGTTATTAGGCTCCTCACCTCCTACATTGTTCGACTAAATGTAGTTTTGAACAGAAACAGTTCTCATATGCATAAACCTAAGGATTTGCTAATCTATTACAATTGAGTCACTGTTTTGATGGGAAGATTGGAATGATTTTCCTTGCCTTTGGAGTTGCCCCTCTCTTGGTCTGCTAAATCCTCCTTGCCAAAAGTAATTTTAATCTCAGATATGTCCAAGCACAATAATTGCTCTTGGAATTGACTAAATTGCATACCAAATGACAGCTGTCTTTTCCCCAAATCTTTCTTAGGTGAGGAGCTCCCCTCCCACGAGGTCTTGGCTCCTTTCAAGAGAGAGTTAAACATATGTTAGCAATGCATTCAGTATGTTGTTTTTCTAGAGACGCTAGCTGAAATTTTCCAAATTCTCATTTGTTAATTAAACTTTTCATTAAAGTGTCAAATATTGGATTGTTGCTAAATTTTTTTTTAAAACCAAATTATTTTCAGGAACAAAGCATGAATATTCCCTGCACAGGGTATTGAATGTGAATTTGCTAGTCAGGGCATGGTGCCTCTCATTGATAATGATTGAATGTTTTTAGCTGGGGATCAAATGAATAAATTTCTAGATCCTTTTGCAAGTGGCTGCATCCTGGTACATGAATTTTGTGAGTGAAACATAGTAACAGTATTTCACTGACTATTGTTATAAGATTATAACAATCTGCATAAATATGCCTTGCTTGGAAAAAAAAGAGAAAATAAATGATATATGAAATAGTCTACAGTTGCTGAGAAAAGCAGAGTGGTCTGAGAGGGTCTAATGGGATAGGGTTGGAGAGGCAGGCTACAAAAGAGGTGCACTACTAAATTCTGTATCACTGTAGCAAGTTCATATTGTTGCATTCAATAACAGTATCTTCATCTTTCTTAATAACAACAGCATGTAATGAGTAGAGTGCAGATAGCATTTTAACAGTGTTTTAGAATGGAATATAAAACTGAGCCAATGGAACAATTGCATTTTGGTGTTTCCTTTCTGTGTAAAGCACAGGCAGGCTATCTTTTACTCTTAAACTGTTTTTATACTTCTGACTCATTGAGTCTTGTTATGTTTGTATGATGCTACTGCATCCGATGAAGTGAGCTATAGCTCCTGAAAGCTTATGCTGAAATAAACTAGTTAGTCTCTAAGGTGCTACAAGTATTCCTCGCTTTCTTTATGTATCCATCCAGTGCCTGAGGTTCAGAGCTATTTTAGCCTAGAGGCGGGGAACTACTCAGAGTAATTACTGATGGTTGCACTTCAGAAACTTGTGTGTAGCTGAGATCAGGTCATGGGGGAGGTCAGCCTGGATCATGTAAAGTGAAGGCCTTTGAGGATTCTCTGGAATGGTTTCAAACAAAGATTGGGATTAAAGCCCCTCTAGTTTGTAAACAGATGCTGGGTGGTGGTGGGGATGTCGAGAATAAAATAGCAGAGCTACCTATTTGTTTAGGGACAGCCCTGCTGGGCTGTACCTATTCTGGGGCCCTATGCAGCCCCCCGTGGGGGTGGGGCCCTACGCACCCCTCCCCCGTGGGGGTGGGGCCCCAGGCCTCTGTGGGAGGGCACACTGGCCTCAAGTCTCTGTGGGGTTTGGGGGACAGGGGAGAACCACCCCCAGCACTCACCAGTGGCGCAGCTGGAGCTGGGCCATTGCACTTTCCACAACCAGTGAGTGCCGGCCAGGCCCTGCCCCCACTCCTCAGAGGAGTGGGGGCAGGGCTGGGGCAGAGCAGGGGTGGAAGGGGTGGAGTTGTGTCCCTAATTTCCGGGCGCCCTACGCAGCTGCATACTTTGTGTATGGGTAAGGATGGCCCTGCTACTCAGAACAACAAAGGTAATCTGATAACTTGATTCGACTCCATCCTGCTATTTGTTGGAGTCTGTTTGTAGATACACATTTAATACCTGCAGTGACTACCATTGAAATGAATGGGGATGACAGCATGAACTTTACTCATCTTCAGTAAGGGTATCAGTCCACTTATTACCACAGTATTCTTCATTTTTGCTCATGGAGTTTGGATCATAGGTTTCTTAAACTCCTTGTCCAATTGTTACCACCCGGCCATCATGGATACAAGAGCCCTTTGGAAGATTATTAATTTAATCTTTCTCTCAGCACCCGGTGGAACAAAGTCTCCATTCAGCTCAGTGCAAGTTTCCAAAACAGCTTGACTCATCACTAGTGTTAACCAACAAACATTTCTGCGGTGGCTCAGTCTTGGGCTTTTTATAGTTTTGCACACTTGTTGCATATAGGATATCTCACAGCTGCTAGCTTTCACTGAAGCTTTAATTAATCATTTTTCCTTCACAGACCTTTAAAAATAGAACAAAAATGTTTAGGGGTTAGACTGAATCTAATGTATGGCATTAGTATCCTGCAAAGTCTTCTCAGATTAATTGAATGTGTTTTTGAGTGGTGCTGGAGTGCTCATCCAAAGATTTTTTTTTTTTTTAAGTGAAAATTATGGCCAAGATTTTTTTTCAAAAGGTGACTACTTTTGGATATCCCAAGTATTGGTTGCTCAACTTGGATCACCTTTCAATGCACTCTTCAGAAAGTCCTGGGCATTCACTGCTTGAAAATCAGGCCCTTCTAAGATATCTCAAGTTGGGCCCCAAAGAAGTAAGGCACCTAAAATCAGTAGTCACTTTCGAAACCTTAGTTGAGATTCTTTTTGCAAATATGTGGAATATGTTCTCTAAAGCCTTTCTTACATTGGAGTGTTTTGTTGAAATTGTCAGCAGTGACATTCCAGTTGTGGTAATGTCATAATGGTAGATTTCTTAAAGCCCAGTAGTCTCTGAAAGAAAAAGCCATCAGCCAGGAAACCTGTTTGCCTTTGTATTAACTCTTAAAATTTTTTCTCCTTTTGCTCAAACTCATGTGTGTTTTTTTTTTAAAGATGACATTCAGTATACAGGAAAAATCATGTTAGAAAAGTGTGATTTCTTTTGTGACTACATTTATTATTTTTTCTATTAAACACGTTTTTTATTTTCATTTTTGGAAATAGTAGGTGCAGTTGTAATATTTTGAATGACTTTAAGGCAACATCCAATCTTTCACTGGTAACTTTACCGGTGTCTTCTGAATGCTCAGGAGGTGTCTCAAGATGTAAGAAGAGTTCAGCATACACAGTTAAGCTAAATGTTTTGTGTGTGTGTGTGTGTGTGTTTTTGGCAGGCCAGCCAGCTCTGCTGGGACCTCTGTCTAGAATGCAAGTTCTCTGGAGCAGGGATCTTATCTTACCTGCTTGCAAGGTTTCTAATAGTCTGTTAGCACTATGCTAATAACAAATAATGATATATTGTTCTGTGAGGGTCACAGGTAATGGCAAAACTTCCATGAAGTGTGGAAGTGGCCCAGAGAGGGTTCAAGAAGTACCAGCTATTCCACGTACATAACTATTCCCAAGAGATTCTGAAAATCACACCACGTACTTGAGTCCCTATGTGCCAGCACCATGCTCCTCTGGGGTTTTGTTATCTGTTATGTAACCACAGAGATGGAGCCAGTGACACGACTCTGTTCAGCCTTAAAGAGCAGGGTTAGTTTTTAGCTGTTCAGGTATGACCACCCTTTTGAGTCTGCTCAGTGAGAACATAACTGGCACACACTCAGGTTAATAGGCTTCAGAGTTTCTTTGCAATTAACCTTTAATGTTCATAAACATGGTACTGTATAACATCTCTATGACAAGTTAGTTTAAAGCATAACACAGGTTTTTAGGTTTGCAAATCTGTGAACCTCTGCTTTGAGGGTTATGATTTTTTCTTTTTCTTTCTTTCTTTTTTGCTGGCCATCATGGGGGGGGGGAAGGGGTGGAAGGAAATATTATGTTTAGTAAGTCTGGAGTGATTCTTTTTGCTTAGAAGGCATATACTTTTTGGGGGGTACACACTGATTGACATACAAAACAGATGGGACTGTTAATTTTCTGTGAAATTTTAGGAAAGTTTAAGTTGAACTATATTTTCCAATATAGTAATGAAATGGGTGTTTGTATATATAAACATCAACATACTTAACTACTCACTTTCCCCCCAAATACATAGGCTTTAGTCTGTTTATATGCAATCTTGAAGTTGGGTGGGAACCATTTCAGCACATGTATGACTTTATAAAAAAAAACATTTTTTTAAGAAAAACGGCATCATAAACTGCTTTATGGTATTGTAATCAAACATTGCATTTCAATAGGGGTTTCAACTTCCTTTATAGGAACAGACTTCTGAAACTCTTACCAGTCCACAAAAGTGGTCCATAGTCATGCAAATAGTCCCATTGTCTTCAATGGGAATGATCAAATAATTAAGGGTTTACAGGATTAGATTCCATGTTTGTCAATTATTTGGGATGAAAGGCATGTTGTCCATACACAAGCATCACACCAGTATAAAAATCTAAACCTCAACATTTATATGTGGTAGCAACGGCTTTTTAAAAAAATTGTGTAATCCATTGAGTGTATACTGAATACTGCGCAAAACACAGAAGGCAGAAATAGTCCCCATTTCCTGGAGTTTACAATGTCTATGATCCAAACTGTGATAGGCAGTAGGTTCAGATCTATTTGAAAGCTCAAGTCTTTTGAAGTAAAGTACATTATGTTATAGAATAATTGGTGAAAAGCACAGTCCATAATATAGGTTGATAAAGGGAAACCAATCTCTAAAATGGTTGAAAATTGGTTTCCTTTATCAAGCTGTACAAGAAGAGAAACCAGATTATTTGATTTCCTCTCCTAGCCTACATGGTTCAGATTGTTGCCATTGTGTCTGTTGATGCTCTCCAGTACAACACCTTATTACCTCTGGCTCTGGTCTGGAGAGAGCTGGAACTCAACACATTCCCTACATGTTTTAGCTAGTCATCTTTTTGCAAAGACTTAAAAAAAAAAATCCATGTTCCCTTTTTTTCCCCACCCTCCCTCTAACTGTGTCTTGTCACATTATTCATGAATAAAACACAGTCTGGAAAGGAGACCCTCTGAGTGAGTGAAAAACAAAACCTTGCTAGCTTTCCAGCACAAGAGGATTAATTGCAGTTAACTACAATACTAAGTGATAACACTTATAACATGATACAAATCCCGCTTAAGCACACTGACTTGGCAGCAACTTTTATAATATTCCTCTCTTAGATTGGTTATTGGGGGAAGGTGAGAAGTGTGGAATGGAGCACATAGCAATGAAATGCCATAACCTGAAAATATCAATTTTCATCTAACTTTAAAACACCCTCTGTGTGTGTTACTGGCAAGCTGCACTTCTGTGACTCCACTTCCCTCTCCTTAGAAACCTGTACCTGTTGTCCTCCCTCAGGAATTTCAGCCGGGGAGAGGCAGCGCTAAAATTGATCAGGGCTTCATAAGAATCCTTCTGGAAGAGGCACTAAGAGCTTGCTATCACAATATAGTGGTACTCAGTATAGACCCTTCCCAAGAAACCTGAAATGGAAAAAAGGGCCTCTCGTATCCTTGAAAATGTCTATATGGGGGACAATAGTGGCATAACTATATTACTTTATATTCGTATCTTATTTGAATCTTTTTCCACCCATTTAGACAAGGCCTGATTGAATGCTTGGCCCATCCCATTATATTAGCAGGGTTGGATGACTTTGGGCTCTTCAGTAGAGTGAAGGTTTTGGGTGACTTGCATTGCTCTCTGCCCCTCGCTTCTGGCAGATTTATCAGCCCATGAGGGCCCATGCCCCAGAGAGCCCAGTCAGGGGCCCTATAATTGAGGGAAATGAATGGGCAAGGCACAGTATCACTCTTTCACTAATACTAGACTTACAAAAGGCTTTTAATGAAAGCCAAGCCTAGGTTGAATTCCTTTCCCTGAGTGAGTTTGTGGAACGTTGGTGTTCCTCAGCGATCACCAGAAAAATATTAATAAAATACATTTTAAAAAACCTGAAATGGAACATGAAACTTTCCAAGCAGCGTTTGATTCAGTGCTCCAGCTTTGAAATCTAGAGATAAGTAGAATAGGGTACATCTTTGCTACTTGCCAGTAAGTAATCTGAATCTGAGGTCTCAAACACACCACTACCAGAAATGCAACTTCTGGCAAGCAGTGACTTGAAGGAGTATCTATGCATGGATCAGCCAATTAAGATCACTTTTTGAGCTGGTACTTCTGGGAATGTCCAACTTCCAAGAGAGTATCCATGGATGTTTTTTTCTGTTCATCGATAGAGCTGGATCGAGACCTAGAGAGAATTCCTCTGTTCTTAGGATGGTAACGGCACAAGCAATAGTAATGAAGTTCCCTTCCACACAGTCCCATTCCTAACATGTCTGGTCCCTCGTATACAAGGTACAACCTCTAGGGATGCGTGCGTTCAGTAGTCTATGTCCATTCAGTCCTTGGGGCCTTTGCCATCCATACTGACTAATGGTTTTTTGGTGTAGACTACTATCCAGTAGGAAGTGGACTAATGCCACAATTCCTATTACAGAAGCTACTGAGTGATGCACTCACTGCTCTTGAGAGGGGAGCTAGGTGAACAACATGCTCTACCTGCTTCAACCACTTAAAAGCAGCATATAGCAGGTATGCTGGATAACCTGATGTCTATGGTGTGTGAAATAAAATGTTAAAATAAAAAAGTTACCAGGACACTGAAGACCTAAAGGATAGAAGAAAGGGTTAACTAAATGGATAATATCTAAAACTAATTCCTGCGTAACCCTGCTACCGTGGAACATGCAGACTAATTATACTCAACATGGTACAAAAGGTTATTTACCAACTTGAAAAATCAATACTGCCTAACTGATGTGTGTGACGTAAACACATCTACAGACCTACAATAGACTGACTATTGTAGCTAAAGTAACTGCTGATTGGAGAGTCAATGCACGAATCTTGCAGTTAAAGACTGAGACGTGATTTGCAAATCATCTGAAATTTGGCACCTATTTTATTTCATTTATACAAACAGCAGTCTGAGCGATCACCTTTAGAATGGAACTGCTACATATTATTGAAAATTCATATTGCTTCTATTATTTGGTCATAAAAATGGACCTAATGCTTGTTGGCTTTAAAACACCTACTAGTGCTGCTTTCTCTCTCCATCTTGCAAAATATAAGACAAGGCCAAAGCTTAAATTAAAATCCTCAGGTTCTTATCTCCTTCTCACAGGAAAGCAAATCTGTGCTGAAAACCGTAAAATTAAGAGGAGAGCAAGGATAGCATAATTTAGCAAATATCATGGCACTAGATTCTGAGCTATATGACTGGAGGGATAGGTCAGACATTAAGAAGATACTGCCTTCTAATGCAAGTTCCTTAAGGTGGTGCTCTGAAAACAAGGAAAGCAGAAAATACTGCATTGATTCCCAGCCACAGTCCTGCATGCACTTTTATCAACCTTTTAAAAATTTAGTTATCCACTTAACGCTTCTAGTTCTAGAAGTCTAAAGAAATCCTTGATTTGTACTTTTAAATGTAGACCTTAAATCTATTATTATGCTAGGATTTGAGTATTGGGATTCAAATAAAATTCATTTCAATGGGCTCTTAATTTTTTTCTCTTAATTCCAAATATTTGGCAGTTAGTGTCCTTGCTGAGCATTTTTGGCTGATTACTTTCTTCATTTTTAATTAAAAACCTCTGTTTGTGGCATCATTATTTTTGTGGAAGGGCAGCAGACAGAATGCTGGGGTAGAAATGATGAGTAATCTATCAGTTACATGTTGGGATTACTGTACCATAGTCCTGCTATGAGACCAGAGGAACGGCAACGTGCACATAGCCTGGTTGAGTCCCCAAAACAGTTGTTTTCTAGTCTGTGTTTTTTGTAAGGAGTTGGGGGTAATGTTGGTCTGTGATAAGAATTACTGCTTGTGGTGTGTTTCTTTAGCTTCAGGGCACTCCTGAATGTATCCGGCAAACACTTTTGTTTATAATCAGGGCCGGCGACAGAAATTTGGGGGCCCCCTACTCTGATAGTTTGGGGGCCCCCCCAGCCCAGCCGACAGCGGCTGGGGGCCCCCCAGCCCAGCCGGCGCCCTCCCCCCTCCCCCCCCCAGCTGACAGCTGGCCGCAGCTAGGAGCGAGAGCCCGGGAGCAGCGTGAGCTGCCCTTGCTGCTCCCTCCCTCCCCCCTCCCCAAACTGAGCCGCTGCTGCCGGCCGGGCTCACTGCTCGGCCGGGGACAGCCGCGCCGGATGACTAGGGGTAGAGCTGTACCGGGGCCCCCCTAAAGTGCGGGGCCCGGTACAGCTCTACCCGTAGTACCCCCCTGTCGCCGGCCCTGTTTATAATGGCTGTCTCTCTATTGTAGAAAATTATCAAATACAAGTGTGTGTTTTATTTATATCAGGTGTGTTTTTTTTCAACACCCAGTTGGGAGCATAACACAACAATACTGGTCTTCTCGGGCATTTTTAGCACTTTTCTGTTCTTAGAAATGCAGTACATGTCAACCTAAGCAGTAGGGGTCTGGTGCTACCTTCTCCAGAAACTGAGTTTGTATGCTTTGCTCATAAGCAACCTAGTTTCTTAAAGGGACACTGTCAACTCCCTATACCCTAAATTACACTCTTGTGGGGGACTGTTCTGTTCCTTCTATGAACTGAAATATTTATTTAAAATTTCCTCACTCTTTTGGGATGTGGGGGTAGTGCAGAAGAAAGCACACGATACCCCAGCAGTGTTGGAAATTTTCAACAGTATAGCACTGTATTCATGCATAAGAACCAGACACTGACTTCAAACAAAAATGACACTGATCAGATTGGTTTAACTGTTTAAGGCCAAAGAAATGCAAACTGTAATTGGTGGTGTAGATCTTTCCCCTAATTTCATTTCTGCTGTTTTGTTGGGCCTATTCTAGTCCTATGTGGACTGCTTGGCCTCTGCTTGCGCTCCTGCTAGTCTGCTCCTCTTACTTCTTCCCATAACCCCACTCCACTTGGCCTCCCAAGAGCAGCTGCAGCTGTGTCTTTACCTAACCATAGCCACTTCCTGGCTGTTGCTTCAACACCCTCTCTATCTGGTCCACCCCAACGGACTGCAGGCTGCTGCTACAATCTGGTCATGCCTCATTCCCCTCAAAAAGCACTCTGTCCCAGCCGGTAAGATTCCATGTTTTGTCCACTTCCTCCCCCCCCCCTACCCCCCCAAAAAAAACTATTAGAGAATTGAGAATTATTACTAATAGTACTTGTTTTTACTCTCTTGCAGTCAAATAAGGTGCCAGTGGTGCAGCCTTCCCATGCGGTTCACCCTCTCACCCCACTTATCACTTACAGCGATGAGCACTTTTCTCCAGGGTCACACCCGTCACACATCCCCTCAGATGTCAACTCAAAACAAGGTGAGGCTACTTCTAACAACTAAAGGAAAGCACAAGAAATAACTGTGAAGCTGGTTTTGGAGCTCTAGTACCCCCAAGCCCACCAACATATCAAAGGAGCTGTTATAAATCTTGTTTTCGAGGGTCTCATAATTTAGCAAAATATTTTCCTCTGAAACTTGACATGTAACATGTTGGTATGGGACATCTACTCTTGTGTAATATAAATATCTTAATTGGCTGTTTAAACTTGGAGGATAATGCACGTTTTTACCACTTTGCTCATCAAAATATTTCAAAATGTTGTTTTTTTTAAAAAAATCAGTCCTTGGCGCCCCCTGTTGTGCCCAAGTAGTGCAGCATTCAGTCCTAATATGAAATCTCAGTGATTAGGGAGACAGGAAGATGAGTTGAATTATATATTTAAAACCTTAAATTCCTTGTTTTGTCAAACTTGTATTTCATGTCTTTATTTCCTTCCCATATTTCATCATATTCCAAAATGTAGTGCCATTCAAGAGGAAGGTTCTCGGTTCCCTTTCTCTCCGTATTGCCGCTATCTTAATTTGAGTAATGGTCTGTAAAGTACATGTGTAGTTTTCAGAACACACAATTTGAGGCAATGTAAGTATAACAGATTCTTAGGCATGTAGTTGAACTGTGCATCTTTAGATGTCAACTATCTCTCTGTGTATGTAAAGCACTCAAAGCCAAATAGTTTATAAGTTTATCTCCTGGATGTAGTGGCCATTGAACAGATTTACAGTTTGTTGGGCAGCTTTTTCCTGCAACACATAAACACAATTTGTGGGGCTTCACTGAAAGACTAGAGAAGATTCACAAATCTTGATTGAAACCAGAGTTGGTGATGGTTTTGCCTAAAACCACGTGGGTCTTGATTAAATTAATCTCATTGTTCAATTTCACCTAAATCATGGGGTGGGAGTGCAGTAACCTGGATTGAGACAGGTCACCAGAAGTGAAGATGCACAGAATGTGATGGAGATTTGAGAGCAAAGAAATAAGCTCCCAAAGAAATCCCCAAAAGGGGAGATGAGGGGAGTGTGGTGTGGTGAGGACAGAGGATTGGCAAGGACAAGGAAGGAGCAATCTAGGTGGGTAGAAGACACAAGAGACACAATGATGAACAAAGTGAAGATAGGGGGAGTGGAAGATGCTATGATTATGAAAATAGGTAGTTAGGAGGCTATAGAAAAGTCTCTCTCTTGCTTACCATGGACGTTAGCGCAGAGCCAGTACCACTCGAAGAGAAAGCAGAGCTCCTCTACAGACCGCCTGCTTAGAGGCCGCTCTGTTAGGTCTGTGATGGTCACTGTCTATACTGGCGAAACAAAAGCAGCAGATTTGGCTTTGTGGAGGGACAGGTGGCAGCTGGCTCAGGGGACTAGCTATGTGCATAATCCACAGGCTGAGTTCTTGCATCCCTTGGTTTCAGTACTCTTTTATACGTCTGGAGGACTGCCGAGCTGCACAGCTAGAATGTGAAGGTCCATTGAGTTCTGGTTTGTCTGGATTGGGGTCCTGGTGCAAGCCCATCTCAAGACAAATGGTTGAGTCCTTGTCAGTATGGTCCATTTGAGTGAGGTTTTCTAAACTCATCCCACGTATCTCTTGTTGTGTGCTCATTGTCCTTCCTTTGCCAACAATATCAATGGACTGTATCCAAGAACCTGTTACACTCCTCTGTGATTTCTGTTCAACTGCTAAAAGTCTAGCCTGTGAGATAGTCGAAACATTGGGGAAAGTAAGTGGGACCAGGGCACTACTCCAGCTCCTTCTACATCGACAATAGTACTGACTCTGCTGGCCTTGTGAGTCTTTATCTTCTGCATTTATGCCCAGAGAGTAATATGAGGATGAATTAATTCCTCAGGCACTTTCAACCAAATTACTTAGTCCCATTGCTATGATGTGCCCCCATTGTGACACAGACGTTTTATCCCTTATCTCAAGAGAGTTGTCAGCCTGTGGTGACTCATTGGGTGCACAGCACTGAAATGGCATGGGAATGCGGAAGATGTTGCGACTTCAGCCAGGATTTGCTTTTCATTTGCAGTTCTGTACTAACTCAAAGTCCTCCCTTATTTATTTTGGTTCCTTCTGTTGTTGTCCTTCTTTTCTTCCTACTTGCCAGATCTCTCTTGCCTGTAACACAGGACATAGATCCTAGTCTTACTGAACTGTGGATGATACAGTGCTCATGCCTCTGATGAGCAGATGAAAGGTTGCTGGAGGTGGGAATGAATAAGAAGGCTGGAGGCCTCCAAGGTGTCCAAATATTCCATGGTTTTAGTCAAACTACATGTAAGAGTCTGTTACCCCAGCCCTGTGCTCTCGAGTACAAAAGCTGGGACTCTTTACTAGCCAAACCACTCAACCAAGCTGCTTCCCAGCCAAATTAAGTCCTTCTCCCCCACACCCCCACTTTGCCAGCTGGGAGATTGGGGTTACCCAATGCTGCCACCATTCGGGTGTACTTCCAAAACCTTGGAGGGGCCCCCGAACTTCCCCTTTACCCTAACTTTGTCCCCCTCCCTGGGAGCCAAAGTTAGACACCTGAAGGCTGCTTCCCTTCCCCCTTCCCGGCTGAAGGCAGACTTCCCCTAACCCTGTCTTCCTCCCCGAGAGCCAGAGCCAGACACCTGGGGGCTATTCACCTCCCCTCCCTCCTCTCTTCTAGTTGAAGAGTCAGGCACCGTTCCTCAGCTAATAACCTGAGCTGATCTGTTTGCCTATACTCCCTTCCCTTCTCCCTTCCCAGACTGGAAGCAGAGAACCTTAAGGAAATAAAACCAAACACTTTTATAACTAACAAGATTTAATAAAGAAAAAGATTAAAACAGAGATACAGTACACTTCACAATCTGGGGTTCTCTACCTCCCTTCTAAAATGGAAAGAGACACCCCAAATGGCACAGGCTTTATATATTAAAGATCACTTACATCAGCTAAGTAGAAATATAAGAAGAAAACGCTGAGTCATCTCCACAGCTAGAGATGAACTCGGACCCTGGCTCCTGCCGCATGGCTAGCCAAAACTGAAACTGACTAAACCCCTCCCTTCCTCATGGTCTTGAGGCTCTGAGGACACTTTGTCTCAGATAACATAGCCCCACACAGGCAAGGCACACTCCACACTTATGACACTACATCTCCCAGTTTAAATACTATCAGTGCATCAGAAACTAGTGAAATATAGAATGACCAGATGTCCCTGGTAAATTTCAAGAACATTTGCTGCTATATGCTTCCATTGGTGTTTGTGTCCTACATCCTGGTTACTCTTTGATCGGAGGACTCAATAAAATGAATTGCTTCAGATGCTGACTTCTGGGTGTCCTCTGATCAGAGCTCTGCTAAACCTTGGCATTTGGCTGTGGGACTTGGCAATGGGGGTGTGTTGCGCAGCAAACTGTTAGCTCTTGCTGCACTCTTCTTTAAAGGTGCCTTGTATTATGAGGTCTGGGGACATGTGTTACAGAACTGGCAAGAGTTATGTTGGCTTTGAACTGATTTCACCATGTCCAAATCATTCTTAAGGAAAGGCAGAGATTTCAGTGGCTGCCATTGAGCTTTGTTGTGTTCCTGGAGAAATGGCTACCAAGCCGTATTTCTTCAGTTTTCTTGCATGTGCAGGCTGACTTTAAAGTGAATCATCTGGGAGTTGAGGGTTAGTAAATAGTTACCAGACTCTTACTCTTTGTCCATTTGAATAAACACATAGAGCAAAGGCATTGTCAAAGAGAGCAGCCCTCCCTTTTTGCTGTCCCATCATATGACAACAAAGGGTCCCTCAAAATGTCAGTGAATATCCCACAAATACACTTTCACAGAGTATGTAGTGAGCGATGCATTTTACTGCCATATGCCAAGTGATCAACATGTTGTATACTGTAGTCCTTAAAAGGCTGAATAGCTTGGACCAGGAGTAACTCACGTATGTTAGCTCAATAAGGGCATGTTTCAGGGTTTGGGGAAGGAATAGCACCAGCCCCTTATGTAAAATTGAACAATTTGGTTGCACACAATATAGTGGTCTCTTATTCTTTGGGAGTATTGGGGATTGGCCATTGCCAGAGGCAAGACACTGGGCTTGTTTTCACTTGGTATGGCCATTCTTGTTATACAATCTGTAAAAGGGAGATGAAGTACTCTGGAAATAAGCCAAATGAAGGTTCTCTTCTGTCAGCTGTCACTTCCCCCCCCCCCCCCAAGCCTGTAACCATGAACTTACCATAGATGAATTTTCAGTTTCTGGTCTGAAATTGTTCATTTCAGCGCCTACTGAAATGTAAAAACGGACAGAGTAGCAGCAACACCATTAAGGTGATATTTTTTGCTATCCTTACCCCCTCCCCCACTCCAATTTTAAGATTTCAAATATACCCTTTTAAATCCGTTAAATCTTAAATTCAGATTGAAAAATTCAGTTTATGTTAAAAATATCAACATTAAGAGTCTCAAAATAAAGATCACAATGTTCCATCTTTCACCTTTAGTGTGTCGCTATATAAATATTATTTAATATATATATTTTAAAGTAGCTGATTTAACACGTGAAGTTAAATTTGCAATTTTTGCTGTTCCAACCCCCCATGCCTTCCCCCCCCCCCCAATACATTTTAAATAAACCAATGTCTCTGTGGCCTCTAACCATAATTCTCTCTCCTTGGAGCATGAGTTTTAGGTAAAACTTGAAAACCATAGGCCCAGTTGGGACTAGGATTAGCTTTAATCTTGAGGTGATTTTTACAGTTGTAGGACTTTGTATTCTGGGGAATGTGAACTGGTGGATCACTTCTCATGGGACTCTTATTTTTTTCCATTAAACACTACCAGTGCAACTCAGATTGACCTTGGAGCCCACAGGAGTCAACTTGATGAAGAGCTTAGTTGGAGCTGGAGTGACAATCAGAAGCCAAATGAATCATATCAAGTGTGACCATTACAGGCCTGAAAATGATTCTTAATTAACTACTGATCCTCTGTGGTAGCAAGTTTCCAAAATCTGTAAATTCATAAGGGAACCAGTGAAAAATGTACAAGTAACAATTTACCTAATCTGTTAGCTCTGGTGTGCTTGCTGCCTGTTTGAAAATGCTTTTTTTTTTTTTTTCTCATTTCATTTGGCTCTTCAGAACACTTGCTCAGGACTCTGTCAGTAGTTTCAGTGCAACACATCAGAGATGAAGTATTGCCAATCTCCATATGATTTTTAGATTTCATGATGGTCATGTTTATTTTTTTCCTCCTTCCACTTTACTTTTCCCAAAAGATGAACTCTTCCCCCCCCCCCCTTTTTTAAATCCTGAACCTGGTAGAGGATGCAAACTCTACTTATTATTCTAAGGCCTGGAATTAATGGTGTGTTCTTCTAATACTGACCAAAAATGAAGCTAGACTTTCTTGTATAAAACAACAGTTTTTACAGTGATGTTCACCATGTTAGTTTTGTATTATAGTATTAATCACCACATTTTCACTCAAATACCAAACTTATTCTCCATGCTCTCTAACAGGCATGTCCAGACATCCTCCAGCTCCTGATATCCCTACCTTCTATCCTTTGTCTCCTGGAGGTGTAGGACAGATAACGCCACCTCTTGGCTGGTAAGATCCTCTTGCTGCTGCTTAGACATATATTCACACACCCCCTCTCTAAGGATTATTGAATGAATGGCAGAATTTACGAACTAAGGAAAACATCACTACAATGAGAGAAATGACTCTTATTTTAGTTTGAAAGATTAAAAATGTTGGTCTTTGAAATGAATTGGTTCTTTTTTAACATATACAGAAATTGAAATATATGGATTTCGCTTTGAAGTGAGAATAGTTCTTATGGCTCACACTTCTGGCTCTTGGCATTTGGTAGGATTGCAGAAAAACAGGTCTCAAGAAACTAAAGATCAATTTTTTTAACAACCAAAATGGCAATTACTTATAACAAACTTTCAAGTACGGATTTTTTTTTTAAAAAAAATTATTACTGGAAATTGCACCAAAATAGAGAACAAACTTTATATTAGGTTCCTAACAGAAGCAGTAAGATTTGAGAACAGTTCTCAGTTGCTGGATAGTTTGTGTATTTTGTTAATTTTTAACACTAGCAGTGTAAGGATCCTACTCCTATGTTCAAAGTAGGATTCCTTCAGTAGGTAGAGGTTGGCAACCTTTCAAAGTGGTGTGCTGAGTCTTCATTTATTCACTCTAATTTAAGGTTTCGCATGCCAGTAATACATTTTAACATTTTTAGAAGGTCTCTTTCTATAAGCCTATAATATAGAACTAAACTATTGTTGTGTGTAATGTAAATAAGGTTTTAAAAATATTTAAGAAGATTCATTTAAAATTAAATTAAAATGCAGAGCCCCCCAGACCAGTGACCAGGACCTGGGCAGCGTGAGTGCCCCTGAAAATCAACTCACGGGCCACCTTTGGCACTCGTGCCATAGGTTGCCTATCTCTGAGCTCGTATTTACTTATATTGTCTCCCGTCACAGAATGATCAATAATGCTTGACGCTATCTGAGAATCTCCAAGCATTTAAGAATGGAGAACAAATTATTATATATAGCTATAGGAGGACAAACTGAATGCAGAGGGGTTAAGTAAATTAGAATTCCACACCTTGTTACCCAATTCTGTGCCCTACCTAACGGTAAGTATTATCATTCCAATTTTAGATTGAGGGGAAACAAACATACTTTTCAGACCAGATCATGCAAGGTGCTGAGCAGCCTCTCAATTTAAGGAATATGGCTTGTTTATTTTAAACAAATGAAGGTTGAGGAGGAATGATTGCTCTAAATTCATCAGAGGGATAAACAAGAGGGAAAGAGAGGCGTCTTTAAATTAAGGTCCAAAGTTGGAACAAAAACAAATGGATATAAATTAGCCATCAAGAAATTTAGACTAGAAATTTAGGTTTCTGGTGGCCAGAGGAGTGAAGTTCTGGAACATCCTTCCAAGGGGGCAAAAATACATAATGTGTTTTTAAGACTGAGCTTGGTAAGTTTATGGAGGGGATGGTATGATGACTGCTTACGGTGGCAAATGTCTCCAGTGTCCAGAAATAGGACACTAAATGGGGAGTGCTCTGAGGTACTATGGAGAATTCTTTCCCAGGTGTTTGGGACCGCCATATTTGTAGTTGGGAAGGAATTTCTCTCCAGATCAGATTGGCAGAGATTCAGGGAGTCTTTCACCATCTTCTGCAGCATGGAGCACAAGTAACTAGCTGGCTTGAACTAGAGTAAAGTAAATGGTACATTCTCTGAAACTTGCAGTCATTAAATCAAAATTTGAGAATTTAAGTAACACAGCCAGAGGATATGGATCTACTGCAGGAGTGGCTGGGCAGGGTTCTGTGGCCTGCAGTGTGCAAGAAGTCAGGCCAGACTAGATGATCATGATGGTCCCTTCCAGACGTAAAGTCTGAGTCTGTACACGCTGGGTGCTCTGTGCCTTGTGGAATCAGGACAAAAATCACTTGCCGAAAGCCACATAGTAAGTTAATAGCAACGACAGAGCACCTGATCTCCAGTTTAATGTTCACTGGTCTTGAGACTGAGCTGCTGTCTCCAGCACTATCAGATGATTTCTGGTGGTCCTTTTCCATCTTTGGTTAAGTTCCAGCATTTCTTCTGAATAGTTTCTTGATGCAGAGATTGGGAGGGTGTGGAAGGAAGGAAGGAAACTGAAAGGAGAAGGAAGAAAAGGAGAGACTAGCTACCTGTCAAGTTTGAAATTCCATTCAGCAGTGCTCACTCATAACCTGAACATATTCCACAATCCGTTATGCTCTGCCTCCTTCCAGCTCAATTCTGTGCTGCAGCATTACTGAGATTTCTGCCATTTTTTTTTTCTGGTTTCGAGCACTGTTCTCCTCCCAACACACATACTCAAAGTGTGAAAACTGCCATCCTGAGCATTATAAATGCCAGCAGCTTTGGAAATCCCAGTTTTAACACTAAATCTGTCTATCGATAAGTGTTTGAATAGAATTGATTGATCTTAGTCTTTCAAAGTGGAATCAATTATTCTGTGTGAACTTTGTTACTTAAGTGCATTAATCCTTGTTCAAGAGTTCTATCGATGCCAACTGGAAGTAAAGACGATGTGAACTAAGCAGAAAAAGTTCAGTGTTTGAAGCCTTAATTGGTGATAGAATTCCATATAGAGAGACAATATCTTTAAGAAATTCTAAAGAATGGTGGGATTTCAAATGAGCTGGTTTTAGTTACTTGATTGCAAAAAAAAAAAAAAAAAAAAAAAAAGGCCTTAAACCCAAGTGGCTAAAATGTACTTTCATTTTATTTATATTTATTAATAAAATGTAACTTTTCTTTAGCTTCTTAAAAGTGCAGACAACTTGTGACATGCTGTATGAGGTGCACAATGAAGTACAGCAAATGAAGACAGTCTCCGGGTTTCAAAGATTTTCCAAAAGAAAACTCTCCAAATACAAATACACTAACAGTGGGCCAGATTCTGGTACTCGTATGCTGATTGCATTGGGATGACATTTCCACGGGAGTTGGGGGTATTGGAATCTGGCCCAGTGACTTAAAACTGAGCAATGGTTTGTTTGTTTTTTTAAACAAAACCTAGATTATGAATATCTTTTCAGTGGGCAAGAGAGAAATCTTATTCAGTGCAAGCATGTAGACACCCATGAGCCACAGAATACATGGCACATAACTGTTTATGCTTCCATGCTGAGTTCCCATCAAGTGCTTGTGACTCTAGGGTATCTTTTAATACAATATCATATTATTGATGGGTTCCTTTCTTCTGTGACCTCAGGCAAGGTCAGCCTGTATATCCTATCTCGAGTGGATTCAGGCAGCCCTACCCATCCTCACTCTCAGTCGACCCTTCCATGTCCAGGTAGGTGTAGGAGGTGAATGACTGACTGGGGAGGAACTGCTGGCATTAAAGGGCAAGTTGCTCTCCTGCTTGCATCTTGGTCTGCCTTTGCTTGTTTTTCAGTCAGCAAAAAGTGTATGTATAATTTTTATTTAAAAAAATGTGTGTATGTTCAGTTTGCCTGGATCCTACGCTAGTCTCATTCAGCATTTCCCTGGCAGTCAGTGATGTATTGAAATTAGAAACACTTATGAATTGTGTTAACCGATATTCAAACCATTTCATATAAAATGGGAATCATTGTTTGTTAGACACAGCATATTAGGAAATACCCCAGATTTTATTCTTCAAATATGAAACCAGGCAAAACTTCTCATTCTAGTTTGAATTATGTAACTCCACTCTTAAATAGTTCAAGTCGCGTAGTGTGCCATGTGGAAACATGCAGAACTACTCCCAAGTTGGAATTTCTTAGCCCAAAGCAATTAGAAGAAAAGAGATGCCAACAAGCTATAAATACACACAGTATGTCTGTACTGGTGTTGAATCAGGCACTATGTTTACGTATTAGTGCAAGCAAGCAATGCTAACTGAGACTTGGCCATGCCAAACTCCAAATCTTCTCTGTGTAATGCTTTTGCACTCTGGAAAGATGGCTTATACATCCTGTGCTTGGTGTACACAAAGTTGCAATGTCCCATCTCTGCATTTTGTTTTGCTTTCACACTGGGATTTGAATTGTCCACTTAAGTGGTGGTCTCTTCACAGCTTTTTATATGGGTGTCTCTGTTTAATTACTCTTCCTCTACTCCTTTTCAGGTGAACTACTGGCATGTTTCAGTCAGGGTATCCCAGAGGAAAATAGCTGCTCTTCCCCTAACAAACTTTGCCCCTTCCCAGCCTTATTCTATTGGGTTACTAGGTTCTCTTATGCAAATCACTATAGCATAAGCCTTAACACTAACAAATGCAGTAAACTGCTCTCTTTTGGGGCTTGATCCTGCAAGTACTGACCACTTGGGACTGCAACCCAGCAAGCTATTGAAGCATGTGCTTGCTTTGACAGCAGTGAGACTATTTCACAAAGATAAATATGTACTTAAGTGCATTGCTTGATTGGCCAGAATGCTCAGTACTTTGAGGATCGCACCGCTGACTATGAGGATGATTTTTTTCTTCTGTCTTTCTTGACGCAATGAAAGAGAGTCATGTAGTTCTGGAAGAACCCGTTGGTTTTTCCTTCCAGAATACCAGATTTGCCTTCAGAGCTAAAAGCTTAGCCCAGAGTGGAAGTAGGGTTATAGGTGAAATGATCTTGGATCCTTACACGTTTACTTTAAAATATTTTGAAAAGCAAAAGGTTCTAAACTAAATACAAACATACCTATGGGGTTTTTGAAAGGACTGTTCTCTTCGTTTTTGCTTTTTTTCCCCTCTCTTCTGCATGGCAGTTCCCTCCTTTGTTGGCTGGTGATGGATATTTTCAGTATTTATATGCTGCTGTGGAAATGCACTTTTTGGTTAAAGGAATGTGTATTTTTATGGATATCTAGTGCAACAATAAGTATGCTACACTTCCTTGTGCACATTGCCTTCTCTTTATCGGAGAGGCAATAAAATAACTTCAGATCAAAATGTTGGCCTTTTTGTGAACAAGCTTAGATACAATGCATGAATCTTCGCTAACTAATTTTTACATATTCTTCGTTGCAAGCTCTGTAGTGTTCTACTGCTAATGTACAAGTTTTGTATATGCAGCCTGTTCTTCATGTTGTTACAGACTCTCTACTTGGTTTGTTTGTTTTTAGGTTTTCACATCATATGATTCCTGGTCCTCCAGGCCCTCACACAACTGGAATCCCTCACCCAGCTATTGTAACACCTCAAGTCAAACAAGAACATCCACACACTGACAGCGACTTAATGCATGTGTGAGTCTGCCTTTCTGCTAGCCCTTAAATCCTGAAGTGTTTGCAGATTAATGGTTAAAAGGAGGGCTGAGAAATAAAAAAAAACCAAAGCAAGTGTCCTTCATGGTCACTCTGAATTATTATTCTGCAAAAGTTCACAAGAACTAAAGGGGAGGATGGATGGCTCATTGGAGCAGTATTGATATGATGCCTTTATTTTTAGGCCATTCCCTTAAATGTTCTCTAAGGTGGTAGCTGCTGAAAGCTGTATTGCCATTTGGTGGCTTATCTGAAGCTAGGCTTGTGAGCTGATAGTCAGTTTCTAGTGCAAAGGTATTGACTGGAAAAACCACCACTATACTTTGGCATCCTTTTTAGCAGATGAACACAAAGAGCTCAAGAAATAAATGGGCAAGGAGACTCAGCTTCCTTTCCACCCCTAAACATGTTGGCAGAGTGTTTGTTTCATGGATAAATCAAGTACAATTTCATTCATCGTCAAGAACTGCCAATCCAACACTCTCCTCCTAAAGCACTAAATTCAGTCCTAAATACAGAATACAGTAGAACCTCAGAGTTATGAACACCTCGGGAATAGAGATTGTTCATAACTCTGAACAAAACATTGATTGTTCTTTCAAAAGTTTACAACAGAACATTGACTTAACACAGCTTTGAAACTTTGAGTTTGTACTGTAAGTTCAAAAGTTTCAGTAGTAGATCAAAGATGAGCTCTCAAACTCAACCTACAGTAGCACATGCTTAATTTGAAATTGAAGCTTGAAATATTCCTCTCAATAACTTTTAGGCTATATTATGTCTTTTCCCCACCACGTTTTAGGAAGCCTCAGCATGAACAGAGAAAAGAGCAAGAGCCGAAAAGACCTCACATTAAAAAACCTCTGAATGCTTTTATGTTATACATGAAAGAAATGAGAGCAAACGTCGTAGCAGAGTGTACTCTGAAAGAGAGCGCAGCTATCAACCAGATTCTTGGCAGAAGGGTATGTACAGTAATATGTATGTACTAGTAATTGGTGTATATTGCCTTAAAACCCTCTAAAAAGACTCACTTCCTGGCTTGATGTAGTAGAAGCAAGGATATGCAACTAAAAATAAAAACTGTCATCCTGGTGTCATGCAGAGGAGTTAACCATATCATCAGACTACCCTCTCTTTTATGTCTAGTGCTGCAGTCAAAGAGTTGTGATGGTATCTAATGTGTATGTTACCAAGGACTATCTTAATATTTTACTAACTCATCTTGGGAGTAAAAAAGCAAGTTGAAAGAGACCTTTATTAGATTCAATTGATCTAAAAATAAATTGCAAGTTCTAAGTAAGACCACAATCCATCCCTAGGACTTGTCTACACTTAAAATGCAGCAGCAGCATAGCTGTAGCTTCAGTGTAGACACTACTTATGTTGAGAGGAGGGATGCTCTCATCATTGTAGATAATCCTCATGAGGTGGTAGCTAAATTGACAGGAGGAATCTTTGCTGTTTACAGTGGGGGTTAGGCTGCATTGTTTATGATGTGAATTTTTCACGTCACTCTGTGATGTAGTTATACTAACCTATCTTCCTCCGGTAGACCAGACCTTAGAATTATCCATGCCCAGCATGAGTAAACTAGCCAATGAGATATAGTGAAGCTGTGTTGCCTTGGTACATTCATTTTTACTTTACTTTAAAGATTATTAAATCAGAATACATGCAAGTAACATGGACCATCTACATTTAACAGCCCTCTTAGAATTGGTATGCTAATGTACAATTTTTTTTCTTTTTCTTTCTTTCTGTGTGTATAAATGCATCTTACTTCTGTTCCATTCTGTGCATCCGATGAAGTGAGCTATAGTCCATGAAAGCTTATGCTGAAATAAACTAGTTAGTCTCTAAGGTGCTACAAGTATTCCTCGCTTTCTTTATGATTAAAAAGCCTCTCTCTCTTTCCTCTTTCTGTGCAAGTTCTGAGACTGCCAATAAAATCAGTTTATCTTTCTCTTCTGGGACTTCTCTAGTTTAGGTAGCTGGCAAGCACAGTTCAAAGTCCTTAGCTTTAAAACAGGGTTTGGTGTCAATGTGATTGCAGTTCTGTTTGTAAAGAATATTGTGAAGTTGGATTATGATTATTTAATGTGGCTAGAAGATTGAAAATTCCCACTTGTGCTTTACCAAACACTGAATAAACTATTGCGTGCATCTCGATTATTTTCTTCCTCCCTTATCCAGTACCTTAGAGGTGAGAACTTCTGCAAATCCCCATTTACACAACTTCAGACAGCTTGTGTAACTTTCGTCCCCTCCCTGGAATATTCCTCTAAATACACAGTACTTGACATTAAAATAATTATTTAACCTTTATATTGTGGTGGCATCTAGAAGCCAACCAGGTTGGGGTCCCATTGTGCTAGGTGCTGTAGAAATATACTGATTGTCTCTGTCCAGAGAAAGGGTAGCATGTACCTGAATTCATTTCCTGGTATTTAGAAGCTTAAAGTTAGCCACTCTTTATGTTCTGGAAGGGCACGAGGCACTACTAGGTAACCTTAACGCTACATTAATTAAGTTTGGGGGGCATTTAATTTAATTGGTTTATTTTAAACGATAATGCCTCTGCATTCCCATGTACCACTGCCCCGGCTCCTTGGCAGTGATTAATCGGACCACAGAATGAACTGGCTGCATGGTAATTCCTTCACTGCCCCTGCATCGTCTCCTTGCTTCTCTGCCTAAGATGAGTGGAGCAGTTCATACATCTCTGAGCTGGCTGACTGCAAGTGTGTAAATGGGGATATGCAGAAGTTCTAAACTATGGGATTATGCTGGGCATAGCTATGGTGGCACGATCTCTATAGTGTAGATGTACCCTCAGCCTTCCCAAATGCTGGCACAAGGTGGGGGGTGTCAGGGAAAGAAGGGATCATTTCTCACCATTTCATCCTCCCCATTATGTGAGGTGTCCTCCTTTGGTCCTCAGTTGTTGCCCAATTGATGGATCTGTGAATGGAAGGCATCTGCTCCCACTTCCCAGCTAGGACAAGACAAGCAGAGCAGGGGAGTGAGGGGATGGGCACTTCAAAGAAGAGGGGAAGATATGGGACTGACAGGGCCCCAGCCCCCCCCCCCCATATCTCCCTACCACACTTCATCCTACCTACACCATCTCCCCTTGATCTCCTCCTCTTGCCACCAATCCCCATTTATTCCTCTCCCCTTGCCAAAGCCCCAACCCCCTCTCCTCCTAATCTCCCCTCCCACTCTCTGCACACTCTTCATTGCTCTAACATCCCTGCACTGTCCACGAATTATATGACTTTGTAAAATGTTGGGTTTTTAGAAGAGATGAATCTTGGGAACAATGACCCCAAATTTGAACACTACCAAGTACTCCCGTGAGTCACAGCAAATTTCAAGACAGTCTGAGTTTGAGTATGGGTTTTAGAGCCTGTAGAATCCACCTTAAAACAAAACGTGAAACAACCTTAACTATGTCTATGGCAGAGCTGTTGCTCTGCTATATGATGGCTACTTGTTTCCCCAAATGAAGAAATCTGTTTAAACAACAAAGTTTCTCATCCGACCCTTCTCCTCCTGTCTTGACTACTGCAACCGCTCCTCTCTCTAGTCTCCAACATTATTCCTTTGGATACTTACAAAATGAAACTATTGCGGTAGCTCCTGTGCCAGGCAGTCTGACCACACACCCATCCCCATCTTCTTTGAATCACTTCATTGGCTGACCCTTCTTCATCACAAACTCAAGTTTTTCATGTCTTCATGAAAACAAACTCATGTCTTCATGGCCCCGCCTAATGAGACTCACTCACCTCCTCTCCACTAATCATTCTAGACTTGATTCTCCATTTTGTTTTTCATCTCACAAGTCTCAGAATCTTTTAATCCAGACTATCCCACTAATCTCACTAAATGTTCCTCAAGACCTATTTTTAAGATGTGTTGAGAACTTTATGTGGCTCTTACTTTCTAACTAATCTACCCCTCAGCGAAACAAAACAAATACAAAACATATGCAGTATGTGTACCTTTCGAGCAACATTTGTAACCGTAGGCCTGGTCTACACTCAAGTTAGGTGACCCAGCAACATCTCTCAGGTATGAAAAATCCACACCCCTGAGTAACACAGTAAAGTTGACTAACACAACATGCAGACAACAGTGCTAGGTCAATGGAAGAATTCTTCTGTCAACCTAGCTAGCTCTTCTTGGGGAGGTAGATTATCCGTGCTGATGGGAGAACCTCTCCTGTTGGTGTAAGTAGTATCTATGCTGAAGTGCTGCAGCACGCTAGTGTGTCAAGTGCAGATAAGTCCTTATTTCCTATCTTTCCTTCATCCACTTTCATTGCCTCTTGTCAATTAGACACAGGGACATGGTCTCTGCCTCGGAGGGTTTTTTTCTGACACCCTTGCAAGCTTTTAGGCATTCTGATGCTATTGTGGAACGGTGACCTCTTTGACAAACTCCTAGCTGTAAGTGGGAAGAGTTCCTGTTCTCTGAGCCTCTCGGGAGGCTAGGTTTTTAGTTGGCAGCACTCTGGGATCAGTGAGAACTGTTAACTGTTGCATCCAGCACAGGCAATTATCCAAAGATATAGCTAGCTAATAATAATAAAAAAAAACATGAAAATTGCAGAATCTGACAAAATGCAGCTTTGTGTGTCTTTCGTATCTACTCCATAGCGGGATTATAATTTATCTATGGATGATGGCTCCTAATCCCTATTTTAAAAAAAAAAGAAAGTATCAGATAATGTAAGAGGGCATTCATTGTTTTATGCCCATAAAAGCCAGGAAATGCAGCCTTAGCCTAGATTTGCAGCCTTCTCATTCTAGCCTTACTAGCATCATCATACCTGCCCTCTCAACACCCTCAGCACACTTGGCGTAACCTTGTGACTAAAGGTCTCTGTGCCAGCTCCAAAGTGCATTCTGAACACTGAATTCTCTTGCTGTCCTGAGTTGTCCTTTTTTTTTTTAGACCCTGAACTTAAATCCTTATATATTAGTATTAAATGAAACCTTAATTTGAACATGTGTAGCTGACGTGCAAGAGACGTGATATGGGAGAACATCTCCTTTGTCCAGAGGGGCCTCTGCACTTGTACAAGTAAATCTTCTGCACGATTTTGAAGTCCGGGTTTTGTTGGATAGTCCAGGAGTCTGAACAATTAAGTCAATGAGGAATGAAACTCGTGCTGCTCTGCCACATCAGAAACAGTTACATGAACTTTAGGAACCAGTGACCCCAGAAAATGAAATGGAATTCCTCGTGCCACTGCACTTTCACCTCCTCATGTTACATGTAAACTTCCTACTAAGCTCTGAATGGAAAGATGAGCTTCCTTGATTAGAAAGTTGTTTTATATTGATGGTCATAAGGCATCTACATTCAATGCATCATTTTGCTCTGAACAGCATAATCTTCCCAAAAGTATGTCTTGTCTTAAACACTTTCCTAAGCATTTTCACTTTCTGTGCATTGGAGCAGAAATGCCTAAACTGGCAGCTAGTTGAGGTGCTCTGACCTTTCTAGTCTAGCCTCTCTTTCTATTGAAAGCTGGCTGCCTTAGTTGTGTCTACCTGCTGCCTGAATGGTGTTCTTTGTGTGAAATGTGTTCCCTAGCTGTTACTTTCCTTTTACTGGGTGTCTCAGATTGACTGACTGCTCAGATGTAAAAGACAAACATTATTTATTCTGGTATGGTCAGTGCTCTTTGGATAGCATTGAGATACCAGGTTAAATGCATGGTAGAAAGCCATAAATAGGCTACATTGTTATGCTTTCAGCATCATATTGGAACTAGCTATGTTAAAACTAAACCTTTACTGTGCATCTTTGACATAAGTGTCAAAAAGAAAGACATTAAAAGGATATTCTTGACCTGAAATCTTAATAATTTGTTAAATGTAGTTAGTTTCAGGTGGGCACTCCTGCTTACGCTTCTCCCTGCTAGTTTGTCAGCTCATTATTTTAAAAACAAAACAACTCTTCCATGTTGTGTGAAGAATTCAAACAAACAAGGGAAATGGCTCTTCTGGAGAAAACAGTGAACTTAACTTTTCAATCTTGTTCAGTCATCTACACTCTTTAGTTCTGAAGTAGAAAAGGGTCAGACACTGACCCCTGTTATCCGGCAGTGCCCCACCAGTTATGCAGGTTAGATTTTAAATGTGGGTAATAAGAAAGTGGCTCTCTTTTGGCCTTTGGAAATTCACTAATGAAGCTAAGGAGATGGAAAGGAGAAAAGTCCTTGTTCCAGTATTTTTAGAAACCTATCTCTGCACCCAGGAGCCAGCTAAAGACTGGCTTAGTGTTCGCAGGGGGACAAGTCACAGCAGTAGGTCACAGGCAGAGCTGCAGATGCCACTGGAATGCTGAACTGATGGTTACTAGGATGTACTTGGACTGTCTGGTTGCCTTATGGTGCAAACTTGCAAAAGTTAATTTTCTATATTGCCATAGTGCCTAAGCGTCCCAATGATGGAACAGGATCCCACTGTGCTAGGCATTGTACAAATACCAAACAAAAAGTCCCTTTGCCAAATAGCTTCTGACGTTCTTTCTGTAACTTCATTTACCAGCCTTCACGTTAGAATCAAGTCTATAGGAATGTGGATATATAATTTTTTTTAAATCCTAAAACAGGAGACTCTTGTATTGGAACCTTACTTATGTTGTCTCTCCACTGTGAAGAGTATACTGGCATAGCTATGCTGGCATTCCCTTGTAGTGTAGACATATGTCCTGTATGCTGATGGGAGGATTTTTTTCCATAAATTTAGGAACATCACTTCCCTGAAGTCAGTTTTGTTGATGAAAGCATTCTCCTGTTGACACAGCTGCACCTGCACTGGGGGTTCGGTTGGCATAGCTGTGTCTGTCAGGAATGTGGCTTTTCCCCCCAACCCCGATCAACGGAGCTATGGCAATCTAATGTCTGACTGTAGATCAAGCCTTAGGCCTAGTCTTAACTTGGGGGGGGGGGAGAGGAGAAACAGTCTAGGTACATCGCCCAGGGCTGTGAAAAAAATTGCACCAAGTGCTAGGGTTGGTTAACCTAATCCTTGGAGCAGATGCAGCAAGGTTGATGGAAAAATTCTTCCATTGACCTAGCTACTTCCTTTTGAAAGACAAATTAACTACACTGATGGAAAAAAAACCTTCAGCAATTGTAAGAAGCATCAACACTACGGTGCACGGCTGCACAGTTTCACTGCTGTGGTGTAGACATACCTTTAATGTTTGTACTCAGATATGTGAAATGGAGAAGGTAGTGTAAAGGCAAATTTGTTTCATTACCAGTACTGTGGGCTTCTCATGTGAAGGTGGGCAAACATGGCTCCCTGAATAGATTATATAGATAATCTTGTAGTTGGCATAAACAAACTTTATCTAGTTCCAGGCAGCCGTCATTTATAATGCTAACAAATGTTCAAATGGTTGGGTAGGAAATGCAAGAGTTCCTGATCAGTAATGAATTTCTTCTCCACTTGCAGTGGGTAAGGACCAAAAAAGGGTCACAGAAGTATTTGTTCATAAGACACATTGCTTAGGTATGATTTATTTCCTAGTTTAACACTGTTTGTTTTATTTCAAGTGGCATGCTCTCTCCCGTGAAGAACAAGCTAAATATTATGAACTAGCTCGGAAAGAAAGGCAGCTACACATGCAGCTTTACCCAGGCTGGTCTGCAAGAGATAACTATGTAAGTCATTCACTTGATGGATATTTTCAGCTAGTGTTTCCTAACTGAATTTTACTGTGAAAGGCTCTGGGAGGTGGGGTGGTCAAGGGCCATAAAAATTTAGCCTTGTATTTACTTTCCTTTAAGGAAATCTACTTGCTTGTTGCATTAGTGCTTCTTGTGTCCTAATTACAAATCAGTGTAGAACTGAATGGGTGGAGTAGATATTTAATGTTTAAATAAATCTGAGATCGTCAAAAGGAGCAAAGGGAGTTGGGTCACCTTAAGTCCCTTAGACTTTTCTGAAAATCCTAGCCTAAAATGACAATACATATAGATGTGAAAATCAAAACTTTTACAGTTTAAACATCCAAGTTTGGAAAATTTGGTAGCCTTAATACTTTGATGAATTCTGTCTTGAAATGCATAAGCGTGATGCATATTTTTGTGAAAGAGAAAACTCAAAGTTCAACGTGTAGAATAATTGCATAAGATTGTCGTATACAATTTTTGGTATTATTATGTTTAGCCCTGTGAAAGTAACCCTTTTCAAATTTCACGTGGTGTTTTCCATTTGGTCTTGGCCGACTGCTATCCAAAAATCTTCTTTTAAGAGAACTTCCACAGAATGGCCACTTTTATAGGAGAACATAAAAATCAGTGTGTTTGCAGCAAACTGATCTTTATCTTAAAATTTTCCATTTCTCCCAAAATCCTAAGTTATTTTGAAATGCCAAATCAAGTTGTCGTCGAGATTTTCAGCACGAGACCACCCTGAGAAAGATCCAAAGTAGAGGAAAAGACTTATTTACAGTGTTCGATGGGATGATCCTTCATTGTACATGTAATTGTAAGATATTTATGAATGGAAGGAAAATGTTAAATACCAGCCCTTGCCCATACTGCATTCTGGAGTGAATATTCAAAGCCGTGGAGAGAATTTAGCCTTGTGAGAGCCAAGCAATTAAATATCAGTCTGCTGTTCTGAAGTGTAGCCTTTTGAATCTACCATTATATCTCACGAAGGTTTATCCGAACTTCTCTACTGCCCATTAATTGCTGAAAAGGAGGCTCAGAACTTAAATTTCATAATATGTCTGTGCTTGCAACTACTATAATAGGTCAACATGTGACCTGGTCAAATGTAACAGGTCAAAACATGAAGCTTGTGGTTCTGTAGGAAGCAGCATCCTAGTCTCTGACTTGGGAGAGCAGGGTTTAATTTCCTCTTCTGCAACCTGTGATCTTGGTCACTTCGTGTAATAAAGTACATTTCTCCATCTTACAGGGGAGTTGCGAGAATAAATATACTGATGATGATTGTGTGATGTTCTGATCCTAAGATGCTGGAGCTAGATAAAGCTTTTTTAAAATATAGCTTTGGAGCACTAAAAATGCCTATTTGTGAATTCAGGATGGATTTGAGCCAGATTTTAAAGAAAAAACAGAAGAACTTCAAAAGAAAAAACATTTTGTTTTGACTGTTTTGTGTCTAAACATTGTCCACATTTGAATTTTAAATCTTCAAAAAACAAACAAAAAAACCCAAACACATACCCACACAGGCTGAAACACCAGAAAATATCAGAATCAAAACAAAGCACTCCAGATGTTTGGAGTCGACTGAAAACAAACACCGAAGATAAGCCCATGGCAGCTACAATTTTCATTATAAATCAGTTTTTCTTAGGATATCTTTTTAATTTTGTGAGTTAAACTCTGGGGGAAATTCTTAGCAGTGAGGGCGTTTGCCCTGAAACCACTTGACCTGACTATTATCTTTACCAAAATAAATGGCTTCCTCCCACCTGACTCCCACTCCCAGCTACTTTCGCACACACATTACTTCTTGTAAGCCCTGGCTGCAGTAAGAGATTGACCTGTTCCACTTATTAATAGGCTCTTTTGTGCCACTCGCCACCATGGTATTTGTGCTCACCACAGAGCTTTCCTCTCACTGAATATTCCAAGTTGCAGCTGCATGAGCGCCATTGTTCTGTTGCATGGCCAGCCCAGCGGTACTCCACAGATGAGCCAGAGAGATAGGCAAAATCTATAACAGTGCCTTGGGTAGGAGAACCAGCACCTGTGTGAGGAAATTCTGGCAATAAACTAGTTAACCTAATACACTTGTCCTTTCAACCTTGGCAACTACAAGATACAGGGGACTTTAGATTGGTCAATATACATCTAGTAGTACATGAGGTATAAATATCCTTGAATGTCACTAGGTTTTGGGGCTATTAACTGGTTGCTGAGTTTTACACAACATTCTCCTCCCGCCACCCCTCAGTGTGATGCTTTAGTTTTATTCGGGTTCTCTCAGAAATCTCATGAGACAGAACATTTCCCAAGTGCATTGTTGTTTAAGGTGACAAGATCCTTGGCAACAAAAAAAAAAATTCTCTTGGTATTCTGGAAAAGACATTGTATTAGGATCTCATCAGGAAAGAGGGAGAAATCGTTAGCAAAACTATATCTGTTGTTCGATAACACCATTACGGGAGACGCAAGAAAATGTTAATGTAGCAATGTCTGAGCTGCCAGGACTTAATACTTTTTTTGGGGAATGCTGACAACTAGCTTTTCCTGAATTTCCTGATCTAATTTCAAATAGTTTCCATCTGTCTTGGTGCTCCAATGTATTCATAACTTCACCTCAGAAGGCAGGATTAAGCAAACATGGTCTTGCTCTCCTGTTATTCCCAAACTGCATGTTGCATCATGACAGCTGCTCTGTAAAGAGACACTCTCTTTAGAGGTATAAGTGGCACAGGGTGCTGATGCGTTTTTGGAGCCCTGGAAATTTGGTTTAGCTGGCAAGTTAAGTGTTTGGTCTTCATCTAGCTTCTGGAAGTTTATTCATATCCAAATACCTGGCGCTATTGGCGCTCTGCTGAGGACAGGCAAGGAGGTGATCACCAGGAGTGACGCAGGCCTGGATTGGAAGAGTGCCTTCGTTTCTACATGTGAAGTAGACATACCTACTACACGTGTATTTGGAATTTAGTGACTGCAAAAGTGCTTTGAGATATTTGAATGGAGGATCTGATTCAAATCAGGATGAGTTCACCAATCCTTTTGGCTGACCACTTTGCCTATTAACATGAGAGCTTTACTCTGCCACTCATGAGAAATATGGTAAACACAAACTGCATTTTAACTCAATATATTCCAAGCAAGCTTCTGGTATCACGTAGCAGATATTAAAAATGTCTGAGGCCTGGTCTATGCTAAAAAGTTAGGTCGACTCATGTACATCACTCTGGGGTGTAAAAATCCACACCCCTGAGCAATATAGTGAAGTTGACCTACTCCCTGGTGTAGACATTGCTAGGTCGACAGAAGAATTCTTCCATGGACCTAGTGGCCACCTCTTGGGGAAATGGATTACTTACTCTGCCAGGAGAACCCTTCCTGTCTGCATAGGTAGTGTCTATACTAAAGCACTACATGGTGCACCAGCACAGCTGTGCTGTTGTAGTATTTCAAGTGTAGACAGGACATGCTTTGCAAGGAGGGGTTCTGTGTAAATATGTCCCTGTTCAGATGGACTAGCTATCCCTACCGTTTTTTTATCATCATGCCACTACTTATCAATCCATCAGGCAGCAGAAATCAAATTAGCCCCGGATAAAAGTAGTACAACGTTTTATAGCATAATACCTCAATTAGAAGATAACTATTTTACTTTAGATTCCCCTAAATTGAACTGAAAACTAATATTACCATGTATTTATACTATTTATTTATAGTATCTTTAATTCTGAAGGATGCCAAAACAATCTATATAATAAAGTATTTTGTCCACCACTGAAATGCAGCTGACTAGGAGATGGAACACTTATACATCCAACAGTTTGACTGTAAGAATACTGTAGCCAATTGAAATGTCATCCGTGAGTGCACAGCCATACTGATGACCACAATTTGACTGGCATGATCATGAAGAGCTTCAAAGTAGCAATCATTTCTCTCAATACCAAGAACACAAATATTGCATGCACTTATGTAACAAAAGTTGTTCCAGACAATATCATACTGTTTGAGTTATTTTCCATCTATTATGGTGCATATAAATGCATGTCATTATGTTTCAGAGATAACATTCCTCAATTAATACCACATCTAGATGAGTGGGGCAGTTCATGGCTCTTTGAGCTATCCTTTCAGGCTCTTTGCAAACTCAGAGACCATGCTGCATGGATTTTATACTTGGTTCATGTTTTTAAAAGGTTATCTTTGGAAACACAAGGAGTAGCAATTTTTTAATGAAAACTTAGTTTCTGGAACTCAATTCTGCTCCAAGGTGACTTCTATGGCAAATTCTTCAGCCTCAAGACACACAGGGCCTTGATTTTACAACTAACATATTGGACCAAACTCTTACTGGGTGATTTATAACACGAGGGCAAGTTTAGTTGCCAACTATTTCTGCACCTGGAAAACCCTTCTGTTGATGTCACATAAGACTGTTTCTTTCCTATTAGCTTCTCAGATGACATGAAGGCGTTTTAGGACTGTAAATTACAGCACTGACCTAGTGTTTCTACATCAGCAAGAAAATATTTCTGCTGGTGGTCTGCCTGTGACCAAATAATGCTGTCAAATGTGAGGTGTCTAGAAGACTTGTCACATTAAAAAAACGCATTCTAAGACCCTTGCACATGTTTCTCTTTAAGCATGAAAATGGTAAAACTGTGGCTACAGTTGGAACAGCTGAAATAAATGCAAGATTGGGTTTTAACTAAATTGAAAATGCTAATGCTTCAATGCCACTTTTTCACAATAGCTTCAGATTTGGGATGTTATGCACAGAATTCATTTAATGGTTCTTGGCTGGAGGTGACAAAGGAAAAATATTCTATATATAAAATGGTATGGTAAAATCCATCTATCTTCCAGGGGAAGAAAAAGAAGAGGAAGAGAGAAAAGCTACAGGAGTCAACAGCAGGTATGTTGTGAGTGGCTCTCTTGTTTTTGTTTTTTACTTTCCACGTCACATGTGTATCTTAAAAACACACACCAGCACTTACTGTTTTTCATTTCAGCATTCTTTAACTTTTCTGATTTGCATCTTTATATTTAAAATATTTTATTTTGAATGTCAGTGATTAAACATGCATCAGATATGCATTTTCACACTATGATAGTAACTGAGTATTTTCATTTTGGATGAACGTATTCATTGCCACCTTTATTGTCTGTTTTGCTTGTTTATTTCCTTTATGCCCATTTCCCTATCATATTTAGACCAAAGAAAGTGTGTCAGACACTAAATAATCCTTTCATGTAACTTTAGTAGCCACTGTAGTATTTCCATTGTGTTTTTACGTTTTAGTTATTGTACACTAACAGCTGCCTTATAGGTCGGCTCAAAGCATCAGTGAGGTCTCTTTTCTTTTACTTGAAAAATATATTTAAAAAAAACAACAAAATGGCTGGTATAAGAACCATAAAAAAAGAACAAAACAAATTAGATAATATTGTAGTATAGAATTTATTTGGAATGTGCAAAATCTCTTCAATGAAAATTTGTTAAAGAACAACAATCTTCTGCAGGTACAGGCCCCAGAATGACAGCTGCCTACATCTGAAGCATGGTAAGAACATCTCTAAAGCTTTACTGCTAAAATTCAGTTGTAAAAGACTCTTGTAAAACTACTTAGATTTAATTCTACAATTAGATTTAATTATATAATTAAATCTAAATTTAGCACAAATTATAGAAATACCATATCCGAAAGAAATCTTGTTTTGATTATTGATGGTTTTTATACCGGCTATGTATTAGGGATTTACCACCTCCCTTTTCTTATTTACATTTTTCAAACAGACCGTACCTCACTGACTAGCTGCAAGTCTGCCTGTGAAGCACAAGGATGGCTTTATTAAGCAATGTAAACCCTTCCAGCCAGCACGCCACACAAAATTTATAAAGGGCAGGTTAGAGTTGTGCTTTGTAGCACTGCAGTTAACTTGCTGCTGACTTCAAGATGCTGGTTGGCTGGGTGCACTGGTTTGCTTTTTCTCAGTCTCTTTAATTGAAAATGATTCATAAACACTAATGAAAAGCAAGGTATAAAAAATAGATTCTATTTTAGCTATTAAGAATTTTTCCCTCATGATTATTGGGCTAAGTCTCAAAGTGATTTAAAAAAAAAGAACACAATTTCTGTTCTCCTTTTTAGAGATTCTTCTCTCCATCACACTCTCCAAAGGTAGATCACTATTAATTTACACAATTGATATCCACTAAAAGTGTCTGGTATGCTTATCAGTATAGAATCTACCGCAGCAGAATTTTTGTTTCTCTATCTTTGTGATGGAAGGACATTCAACTTCCTCCTCTGTAGTGAGATCCATTTATAGAGGACACGGAATCAGTTGAAATGTTTCATTTTCACAATCTTATTAGTCCAGATTGTACCTACAAAAGTCCTCAAGTGTGTTAGGCACTGTAACAAGGTTAAATACAAACATGAACAGGTCCTGCATCAGCCAGCATGCCCTTGCATGGCTGGGCTTGCCAGGATCTCCTCCTCTGTCTCCCCTCCTTACAGACTCGTTGGCCCTACAGCAGTCTGCTTCTTCTCAGGACTCAGCCCTCTGGCAGGTCACTTTATTATCCGAGAGGGGAGACACCAAGTCCAACTGACAGTTCAATGACCTCATGTCAGGTTTTTGGCCCCTAAACCTGAGTCCAGTGGTCCTTACACTTTGTTGTCTCAAGGCTTCCAGTAGTCTTTATATTTTGCATTAGGGGGTTTCACACCATATTCCTTGGTTTGTGGGGGGAGATGGATCTGGTCCTAGAACATTGTCGTGAGCAGCCAAGGTCTGCTCCCTCAACTCCTTGCTGTTCCCTGGGTTCTTCCTATCTTAGTCTGTCCCTAGGCCCTCTTGCCCAGCTCTAGTAGTGAGCAATATTGCCCAGAGCTTTTCCCCCAGGAGATCGGATTCTTGCTCTTTTATCCACTCCTGGAGTTTCTTAGTCTCTCTCCTGACCAATTCAGAGTTCCTTTCTCCAGAGAGAACTCCAGGGCCTGTTTCCTGGGCTTCTTTCCCCTGCTGCCCCAAAACCTTCTCTTATATTAGCCACAAAGCTCCTCCCCTACATACTAGCCTGAATTGGGCCTGACGTATCCTGTAGTTGCTAATTGGCTCACCAATGCCCCTTAACCCTTTCATTGCCAGTGTTGGGGTATGAACAACATTCCAGGTCACTGCTTTCTCTCCCTCCTCCTGAAAGACTCTTTGCTACAGAATAGAGGAAGCTACTGAATCTTCCTCTATTGTTTGTTTCCATGGTTGATGTCACGCTTTGAAAGTAGCCAGTAACACTATTGTCTACTGGATGTACAGCTGGTTGTGCTCTACAAGAGGAATACAAGCTAAAATACTCTACTATTTCCCCTGTGCTATATGCCACTCAGAATACAACTTGCTATCTTCTGCATTTTATGCTGTCATGTTGTTCAATCTATACTGGGTTGTGTTGGAGAGCTACTTGTTGTTTTCAATAGTGAAATCTGAGGGGTGCTGTTTTGTTGAAATGAATAGAGTGGGGAAAACATACAAGTAAATGTAAGGTTGGATGTTTTGCCTCTTATCCAAACTTTCTGGAAAACTGACCCAGACCCCTATTTATAGTAAACCTGACTTTATTAGAGTCGGCACAGCAAATATTGCTCTAAAGTCAGATTTGTCAAAAGTAAAAGTGAATGTCTTAAGTATTAGTCTCGGCAGCTCCTTCCTGGTAATCTACCATACATAAAAACAGGCTTGTTCTTTGTTAGAAACTCATCTGCAAGCAAGTCCTGTTGCTTATTCACCAGAAATCCTCTTCTCTGAGGCCTCACTACTATTTGTAGAGGTGATTATATAATGAAAAGCTCATGACTGCAAGTTGAGGAACAAGAAGCAGGAACAGATTGATGCCTAAACAGCAAAGATCATATCTACATATCCCTAATGATAAAATAGAAAAAAGGAGCCTCTGGTAAATATTGTCAATTGTATTGAAATTGAAAATACTTAGGAGAGGTCTCTTTGTGGATTATATGCATGTAGATCATGTGGAATTAGTCTACTTTTATTATACCAGATAGGATGGTTCTTGTTTTCATGGAATCATTTGTCCAAGAAGAGAACAGTGGTGGCCCAAGTATTACAATTGGGAGATACAATTCAGTATGTGAATAATATCCTGCTTGGCTCAACCTGTAACTCCAGCCAAATTCAATAAAGATGTCATGTACATGGCTTAATCTTGGGCTTTAGTTATGATAAAACTGATCTTTTGACTTAGTATCATTACAAGTCCAAATTTTAAACGCTTTCTGAATTCTTGTGGGGCAAAATACTTAAGTGGTTAAAATCTGTTAACGTGTAGGACTTATCAAACTTCAATATATTCCACTCTAGATAAAAGCTCTTGAACACTGGGAAATTTTTAGTTTTTCTTGGATTGCTTTCTCAGATCAGATGTCCTGCCTCACGGGAATTATTTGTGTTTGGAATATTTTTATGAACTCTGTAGATAACAAAGAGAATGTTCTTGGTAGATGAAATAGAAGTGGATGAATGTGTTGCAAGTGTTCGTGTTTTTCCCTGCCTGGCATGGGAAATATTATAATACCCGTCTCTCTGTCCTCACACAGTTTGTAACATGGAATTTAAGCATGGTAGGTATCTTTTTCTCCATTGGAGCTGAGCTGTCTTGATCTGTGCAGATAGTTTTTTTTGAATAACACTTCTTGATACAGTGATTCTGTGTGTGATTTACAAGGGAAGTGCAAATGTGTTCCAGTGAGAAATATGAATGGGCAGACTGATTTAGAAAACTTAAGTTTGGGGGACTTGTAAGAACGGACAACATTTACTTTGAAGGCTAGGATAGGTATCCCTTCCAAACCCAGTCCAGGGTATATTCTACCTACAATAGGCATCAGTTTCCTTAATATACTACAAAGTCCACAATAGGGCTGTTGCAATCAGTAGTAGCCAGATGTTTCTGAAATCCGTCTCTGGGACTTCCCTGGGGATGTGCAATGATGATGTATTTGGGAGTGCCCTTAAAATGAGATTCACTAAAGGGTCTGAGATCTGAAGATCTCAGGGAAGCAGAAAGTGCTAAATTGGCACACCATCTACTGTATTCAAATGTAGGGAGTCCATTGGAGGTCAGAGGGCAAGTGGTCAGAGCTCTGAGGATAAAGAGAAATTAGTTGAAAGAGAGAGAATCTATAGGACTGAGCAGGGGAGATCAGCCTGAGACTTCTGTACTAAGGGGAGTGTAGTTGAAAGAAGGATGAAATGGGGGGAGGAGTTAGAAAAAGAAAAAATGTGTAAGACACATTCAAAGAGATGGGTTAAGGCAGTGATTCTCCATCAGGGGTATGCGGAGGTCTTCTGTGGGTACATCAGCTCGTCTAGATATTTGCCTAGTTTTATAACAGGCTACATAAAAAACACCAGCAAGGTCAGTACAAACTGAAATTTCATAGTGTCTTTTTATACGCCTCTATATACAATACACTGAAATGAAGTACAATATTTATGTTCCATTTGATTTATAATTATATGGTAAAAATGAGAACATCAGCAATTTTCCAGTATGCTGTGGCACCTTTTTGTATTTTTATGACTGATTTGTAAGCAAGTAGTTTTGCTGAAGCTTGGGGGGGGGGGGGGCACACAAGACCAATCAGACTCCAGAAAGGGATACAGTAGTCTGGAAAGGTTGAGAACCACCGAGTTAAGGTATATGGAAAGGTGTGCCCACACGTGTTTGAGTGTCTCCGAGTTGAGCCAGGGTTTTGCTCATCCATGGTTTAATGAGAATTAATCACTTTACGAGTTGCTCACCTCTCCACATGCAACCACCAGCAAACTTGTTACTGCTCCACTGTTGGTGATTTCATTTGAAACCCTGCTTCATGCTGACTTATCTGCTGCATGAGACTTGGAGATTGGATCCTGACTAAGCTTAATAACGTTGTTTGAAAATGGGGATTTTGGGCTGACTCGACCTCTTTTCCAGCTATGGAAACTCATCTCCGCCTTTTTCTTCATATATTCATAAGTTAGATGAATAGTAAGTAGACTTATTGATTACATAAGCTTTGTACCTGATTTGAAGTGTCACTGACCTCCTCAGAGTGAGGAATCTTGAGGGAGGGGTTAAAGCTAGAAAATTAAGTATCTGTAAAGTTTGGATTAGTTGTATGATTTGTTCTTTTTTATATTAAACTTTTTAGACCTATAAGAATTGTCTGTAGTTCCACTGAAGTGATCTGAGCTTTGAATCTGGCAGGCTCACAGCTAGTGAGTCTGTGTACTGCATTCTCTTTCCCTTAGGCTAAAAAGGGAAGGGGTGGAGCAGTGTCTGAGTGTCCCGATCTCTCAGGAAGAGGGAGGCAGTGTTACTCTTGGGGTGTTCATGTGCCCCCTCCAGGGTCTTGGAGATTCACATGAATGGTGGCAGCATGGTCTCAATCCCCAACTGGTAGAGTGTGGGTTGTGGGGGGAAAGGATTTAACTTAGTCTGGGAAATTAGCTTAGTTATTTGGTCTTGCATATTATAGAGACCCCCCTCTGTTACCCTAGTGCAGAGCTTTCCAAACTTTTCATGTTGGTGACACACTTTTTAGACATGCATCATTTCACGACACAGTAATTCAGTTTTACTAGCAAACCGGAGGTTAAACTAACCCGTTATAAGAGATACGGACACATACATAAATTGTAATAACGAAATGTATGGGGACACAACATATCTCATGAAAACCTTTCATTTATATTTTTAAAAATATATGATTTGTAAGATAATAACATACATTGTTGTCATTTATGAGTAACAGTATGTAAATATGTGCAAGAATTAAAAAAAGTTGAATAACACCAATAACTACTTACCATTTTAATGGGATGTACAAGGTTGATGGGATGAACACAGCTTTTCAATATTTGGTGGAATAAGAGGATTGGGGTGCGGTGGGGGGATAAGCTCTTGCTGGGGTGTGGGCTCTGGGGTAGGGCAGGCTGGGGATGGGTGTAGGCAGGTTGCTCTGGGACTGAAGCCAGAGAGGAGGACTCCCCCCAGCCCTTTCCCTGCCAGCAGCAGCAAGCTCTGGGTCAGCTTCCTCCTTTCCTGCCCCCACCCCTCAGCAGCAGCATACTCACTCACCCCCATCACAGGCAACAGAAGCAGGAGGGTGCTAGGACCCTGCAGCAACGGAGGCAGCATGTTGCTGCACGGAATTGAAGAGAAGGGACACTCTGCTCCCGGGGAGAAGGTGTAAGGGGGCAGCAAGGGGGGGCCGGGGGACCCTTATGGGGGGCAGAGCCAGGTTGCGGGGCGGGGGGAGGCTCTCTGGGCTCTTCCCCTCCTTCCCCCTCCCGGCACCTGCATGCAAGGCCCACAGAGTCTCCTGCCACGGCCGCGGTGCAATCCTCCTTACCCCGACTGTCTCTGCGGGCGGAGGGAGGGGAGTGGGCTTTCTGCCCCCTCTCACCCCCTCTTCTGCTGGCCGGCACTGGCCAAGCCTGCAGCAGCAGCAGCAGCTTGCTTTCCAGCAGTTTTGACCAGGGAAGTGCTTTTAGTTCCCGCGACACACCTACACACTGCTGCCGACACACTAATGTGTCGCGGCACACAGTTTGGAAAGTTCTGCCCTAGTGTTTAGAGTGGGGGGAGGAAAATTCTCTCTTTACAGGAAGCAACTTCTGTACAGGAAGTAGAGATTTCAGATTCTTTTATTGAATTTTATTCTTTTGACAGAATCAAACAAGCTGCCTTTTCTCATTATGAACTGAGAATAACTCTGTCTAAATTGCTAGAAAGGTGCAACTAAAGAACAAACTTACAAAAAACTCAGATTGTTACACTGAAATGTGGAAATATTTTACTTGGCATATACAAGAACTGCGACTGCAGATCACTTAATGATTTGCATCCTGCCATATGTCAAATTCTCAGCTAGTTAAGGAGTGATAAAGTAATTAGGAATAAAGCTGGGAGAAGTAAATATGTCCTTATTTGCAGCTTTCAACAAGTTGTTAGGACTAGCATTTAGTTCATGAGAACGAAACCTGAATAATTTTTACTTACAATCAAAACAAATTAAAGAGGCTTATTTAAATTGGGTTTTTTTGGAAAGCTTAAGTGGAAGACTAATTATTTTACATTTAAGTATCTATTCTCTTACAGGAATATTGGAGCTAAATTCTATTTAAAAAGGGACAAGATTTTGAATAGTGAGTAACTAATGAACCAAAACAAGAAAAATAATTTCTAAATAGTAGTGGCAATGAATGTGACAGTGACAAAAACAATGTAAACTAGAGTAAACCTACTGCCATAAATGATATAATGTGTATCAGATGACTGCAGTTGACCAGGTAGTTTCCTGGCCGATGTCATGTAGAAACATAAAGATGAAGTACACATCTTATCGCTTGTCTGGTAAACCACTTTAAATTGCTAGTAAATTAGCAAAAATACAAAACCAATCCAGTGACAGATTGGAGAGCTCAGTAAGTAGAGATCCTGTAAATGTGGAGATCATCAAAAATGTGACACTGGATGTGTCAGGAGTTGGGGTGGGGGAAGAGGAAGAAATTCAGGTTTTAACACTTTTAAATGTCCTTTGTGGCTTATAGTTATTCTAATAAAGTGCGTTTGGATATAGGCAAGGTGCCTGGCAGCAAAAATGTTTTTGAGGTGTAAACATTGTTACTCTGTATGCTATCTGGCAGAGAAGCAAGAAAGAGGTGTTCACTCCAGTATGGCTTCTCAATACCCTAAACTATAATGGTGAAAATAATTACCCCACCACTTTCCCTTAAAAATGGCTATATGACAACTACAGTGAATCTAATTTCTACGTTTTAGAAGTGACCAGCAAAATGCATGGTCTCCTCTGATGCTTTGATGTATAAATCTTATTTGCATTTTTAAAAAGTCTGTTATCATATGAGAAATTAGGTCTGGTCTACTATGGCTGGAGAAATAGGGTAATGATGACCTCATGTACTGAGTGAAAACTGGGCCACTAAGCAGAAGATAATTTGTCAAGCTACTTAAAATGTTTTTGTTGAAACCGGTGTTAATATCAGGGACTAACATTGGGGAAAGAGGTATCTTTTGTTGAAGCTTCAAAGAATGTAAAAACACATATGGACTTAACGTATACAGCAGGTCTGCCAGAAAAACAAGGGGAGATCAGATTTGATAGTGACATTTCTAAGGTGAAAGACAAACAAAAAGGAAAGTCTCCTCCCTTCAGATGTGTTCATACGTTTTGAAGAAACAAAAAAAACTTTTTTTTTTTTTTTAACAAAAATTGTGCCTTTCAGGTTTCATGTAGAGATTATGGTGACACCTATTGGGAGAGATGTGGAATAGAACATTCTTCTATTCTCTTGGTATTTGTAGTAGATACTAGAATAAACATGTTAAGTTTTTGTGCCATGTCTCCATCTGTTACCTAGGGCACAGTGTGTGGGTTGTTTGATTTTTAAGGGACCATTGGCAGGTGAATCTAGAGTGAACATGCACATTTTCTAAACTTTTTTTTACAAATTTAAGGTCAAAATAATTCAGTGAATTTAAACTATTAAGTTGATTGATATTGAAATCCCAACATGCAATATTTGCAGCCTACATACTCTGCTGCAAGAGCTAGAAAGTGAAATCAGATGAGTTATACACAAGTGAAATTGACTTGTCCCTTTTCATGCTCCAAACTTATGAAGTCCAAAATGCAAGTAAATCGGTGTTGACTATTTAGAACCAACATTTTTAATTAATGAAACAAACCCCTGTTTCAAAGGAAATTTCTGAGAGACAGGAGTTTTACAAGATCTTGAAATTTTATAATCACCTCCATAGAAAATATTCTTTTGAAAAATGTTGAAGGTGTTATTGGGTCAAGGGGGGAATAGGAAAACTTTTGATCTAATGTTGACCTTTGGGAAGGAGGAGGGAAGGCTGCTGGTAGTCCACCTCCACCCTGCTCAGAATTGCATGGTTTAGTGCAGTGGCCGCCAACCTTTCGGGCCTCACAGACCACTAAAGTGGCGTGGCGCCCCCCCCCCCCCCGGCTCGAGCGGCGCGGCTCGGGCCCCCCCTCCCCCCGGCTCGACTGGCGCAGCTTGCCCCCCCCCCAGCTCGAGCGGTGCGGCTCGGGCCCCCCCCTGGCTCCAGCGGCGCGGCCCCCCCTGGCTCGAGAGGCGTGGCTCAGGCCTCCCCTCCCCCCGGCTCCAGCGGCACAGCTCCCCCCCCCCCCGGCTCCAGCGGTGCGGCGCGAGACGGGAGGCAGGAGCGAGCCGGCGGTTGCTGGCCGCCGGGGACGGGGCGGGACAGGTGCCTGCAGCCTCTTGCCGTGAGTGAGCCCGGCGCCGCGGACCACCAAAATTTTCCCGTGGACCACCAGTAGTCTGCGGCCCACCGGTTGGCGACCGCTGGTTTAGTGGATTTCGCACCAGACAGGCAATTGAGTAGAGTTCCAAGTACAGCCTCGTGTTGAAGATGGTAATTCTGTTTCACAAACTATTTTAAGATTTCAAAATCTAGATTCATTTCAAATGAGAATGAAAACTGAAAATTTCAGAATTCTCCATTGCAAAATGTAAAATAGTTTCAAAATCAAAATATTTTGTCATAAAAATGTTCAAAACACCCTGTTTTGACATTCAGCATTTTTCCCCCTCCTGAAATGAATTTTTTGACAAAAATTAAGCGTTTCTGTTTCAATGGAACTGCATATGCTATGGTTCCATTGATGTTTCTCCGACCCGCTCTAGTCCTATTTTCCCTCTACCTCTAGCTGGCATTTTATAGTACTTTGCACTTAGGAAACGCTCTAACATTATGTAGTAAGTAAACATTTAAAACAACCATCTTACAGATCATCAACCTGAGGCTCAGAGGTTTTGACTTGGTAGAGTAACTTCTGCCAGTTGTTAACTGAACCAGTCTCCTGAGCCTGATCTGGTACTTAAACAACTAGCTCTCAAAGCCCCCCAGAAAGTTCTTTTATTTAATCTTTGATTCTGTCTCCTGTTTAAAGTCTTCGACCCATGAGCAAAAAATCTAAAGTTCTACAGGGTTAAGGCTTCCACAGCCACACCTATAGATAGGGCCCTACCAAATTCATGGTCCATTTTGATCAATTTCATGGCCAAAGGCTTTAAAATTGATCAATATCACATTTTCAGGAGCGAGCCGGTGGTTGCTGGCCGCCGGGGACGGGGCGGGACAGGTGCCCGCATCTGAAAGCTCACAAAGTTGTAACCTTGGGAGTCCTGACACAGAGGTGTGGGGGGGAGGGGTTTGCAAAGCTGTTGTGATGGGAATGTGGGAGGGGTGTCACAGGATTGCGACCCTCACTTTTGTGCTGCAGCCATGCAGCTTCCTGGAGCTGGGAGAAGTTTCTGGAGGTGAGTTTGATCTCCCTTGTGCTGCTGAGAGCACCCCAACCAGGAGCTCCTAGCTGCTAGTCCTGACCTGGCTGGGGAAGGAAAGGACTTTCTCTTCCCCTGCATGGACCTGCTGATGTAGATTCATCTGTGCTATTATGTGAGCTGGTCCATTTACCTTTTCTGAGTCTGCTTCCTCACTGTAACCAGGAATAATGTGCTACGCACAGAAAATGTTTATGAAGAGCTATGGAAGTTCATCTTATGAAATCTGCTGTCATTTAGATGGAATGAGAACTCTGGACACCCTGATTCCCAGCATGTGACTTTTGGAAAGCACAGCTTCCCTCAGTATATTCAAAGGTCAGAAGGTAGAATTTTAGTGCAAAAATAGCTCCAGGTTCCATTGTGGAAAAATTTGCATTCACTTTAAAGTTGATGAAAGCTTTTTTTGTTAAAAGTGTTGTGATTTTGTGTTTTTCTTGCAGTTATCCCCTCTTGAGGAGGAGGAGTTGTTAGAATTGGAGACTAATGTGAATGCATTAAGTACTCCAGCTTGAGGTCACAATAGCGAGAAGGGTTTTATTTTTGTTGGTTGTTTGTAGCAGTTGGTGGTTGTTAAGAAATGAGGATTGAGCCTTTGGATTCCATGGTAGTGGGATAGTGAATTTGCTACTTTGCACTGGAAACTTTGGACTTGGGAAAGAGGGAGTTAATGGAGTTATGTAAAAACAGATGCCTGTAGCAACAGAGAGATATTTTTTGCTCCAATATAAAATTATTTCTGTATTAACTCATTCATGAGCATAGGCTGAATTTTGAGTTAAAGTCTAACCATCCGATGAAGTGAGTTTTAGCCCATGAAAGCTTATGCCCAAATACATTTTAGTTTAAGGTGCCACAAGTACTCCTCATTCTCTTAACCAAAAATTGTACTTGCTATAGCTTAATGTGATTTACAAGGAAAAAAGTGTTTGCCATTTTTTGCTTCTTTTTTTATCTGAAGAAGTTTTTACTTGATTTGCTTTTGAAGTATCAAGAATATCAAGTTTTCCCTGTTTATTGCAAGCTACTTTCTTGGAACATAAGATAATTGAAGGGAATCTTTTCTCAGGACACCATCAGGTGCTTGAGTTAGTGTTGAGAGTTGACAACATTTGAAACCTTGACTAAATTCCCATTTCCTCTCAGTTGTGCAGGTTTTACTTCCTTTATACTTTTGATATTCTACATTCTTCTATCCGACCAAATCTTTCAGCAGCAATAGTGTACACAAGAACTGAATTTCTAATGTAAAAAATAAAAGCAAACCCTCCCCTCACTCCTTTTAAAAGGTTTATTCCTTCAAATGTTCATTGTACATCATAAAGAAGCAAAAAGGGCACAAACCCTTTTTTCCTCCCTTGCAGGTCATTTAATATACTGATCATTCTTCTCTCGAAGCTGTTGGAGTCTTGGCTGCCTAGAGGTAACCTGAAGTTTTTATTACAAACTACACAGTTTCTTGTCTGAAATGGAAAGACGGTCTGGAGTTTCCAGTATAATCCCTTCAAACACTGTAATGGTGATAGCTTGAGGGTCATATTTGGGCTCTAGAATGCCTTTAACAAAATCTGCTGCTGGTTCTACTCTACCAGTGGGAGCCCTAGCATAGACAGGGCTTTAGGTAGCCACTGGCACTTTAAGCCCTGTCATTAACCCTGCTTTGGGGTAGGTTTGACTCATGTCCTATAAAACACAAGCAGATGCTGCTGAATCAGCATAACATTAGTAATCCCACTGTAACTTCCAGCAATGGAGCTGAACTGCTGCTAGCATGGATGAATAAACTAAGAATTTCCTGGGTAGACAAGGCCTCAATGTGACTGTGTGTTACTTATAAATGCTTCAGTTTAAGAATGTACTAGTGGCTTGACTTTTTTTATTACTAGTGTCTTTAATATTGATAAACAGTATCAAGAAGTTAAGAGTAATTCTGCAAACTCCAAAAAAATGACATATTTGGATTTCTAATTAGTTTTGCTCAGGACATAGTTTGATATGTCATTCAAAACACACGAATATAAAGCAGGTTTTGTAATTGAAATCCCCCCCCCACACAGTCTACTCTTCCCTTTCTTCCACTGTCCCACCCCAAAGTGCTGTGGAAAAACTAGGCAAATACAGCCCATTTTAAAGCACACTTGTTCTCAAATAGTTTTTTCCCCGAGGGCTACTAGTTCTCCCTTTTATCCACCCCCTGTGTAAGAGTGTAAGGCTATTCACATACCCCACACTTCCAATAACTGGTCTGAAGTGGATGAATCTCTGTAATCCCCAGCAGCCTCCAGCATGTCAGCCTCTCTAAAGTTTGTTTAATCATGAAGATGAGTAACTTTATTTTGTAATGTTCTGGGAGATGAGGTTGCTAAGGTCTCCAGGGTTCATTCAGTTTCATTGCAAGGAGTAGGGGGGAAAAGGGTGCAAAACTTTGGTCACTCTTTTTTGGACAGCAAAAATAATGTTTGTGGGTCCCCTCCTCCTAACTTCCAGTTGAGTCACAAGTCTGGGTTTGCTAGTTGCTGAAGTTCAGCTTTATCAAATCTAAGAGTTTTCATTTCCATTTAAGTTACTTATTCCAAAGCCAGAGAGGGGTGTGTGTTTTCTGCAGTCTGATGTACAGTTCAAATGGCAGGTCGTGGCTCAGGCTCAAGACTTCACATATGTAAAATGTGACTTGCAGCACTTTCTTTGAAGCCTAACCACAGCCAGGGAACTGTAATTGCAGTCTTTGATTGCGCCGACTTCGCTTGTGGATTGGGCTTTGCTGGGGCATGCCTGGCTTGGCCAGACTTCAGCTGCGGCCCCCCAGTGAAGTCTCAGATGTGGGAAGTCTTCAGTCTCCTTAGCACATGCCTGTGGTTTCTTGAAAAGAATCTTGATTTGACCTGTTTTATATCTTTAAGGCAACACCATAGTTGTTCAGGTTTTTTTTAAAGGTACTGTTTGGTCTATCAGCAGTAGAAGTTACTTTCGGTCTGTAGCCTTAAAAAAAATAGGCAGCTGCGGAAAACTGTATCCTAGCCATCATTTTCAGGATAAGTACTGTGTAATTTTCTGTAGTATTACCCTGGAAACAATACATTTAGGCCTCCTTTTTAACACCCCCCTTGTACATTTGGTGTGTTGGAATTTGTGGTGTTACACAATTGGAATTGTGAAAGCAGCCTTTTTACTGATTGAAAAAGGACCGAGGAGAGGGAGAGGTTACAAAAATGTGAGCCAGAAATTGCTACACTTGTACTAAGTAGTAAAGGTACCAGTTTAAAAACTGAAGGCCAAAGAAAGGCCGTGGTCATTATTTTAACCTCCTGACTTCAAAGACTGCTTGCTGGTAAGGGAAGGGGGAGGAGGTAGGGAATCATCTCAACAGAAGAGCATTTCATTTCCTTCAGTGAAGTAGACATTGGTGGCTGCTACTGGGGAGTAGTTCTGAATCACAGCACTTGTATCAGACTGCTGTGAACTACTGGCCTGGCGCCTCAAGGCCATTCCTCAACAGGAAGCTGAATGTTTTCATGTAAGACTGAGAGGAAAACCTTCCCAGGAAGAGCAACCTGGACCAAACCTTTGAAAATCTGGGATGAAAAGGCACAAAGTAAATATAAATCTGCAGGGTTCTCTTACCAGTGTTCCTCTGCTGTTTGCTTGGCCTCTTTCGTGCTCCTTGGAAAGGTAGAGCCCTTCATAACTCTTTGATCCCCATATGTTATGGAGCAATGTGCTACTTTAAAAAGAAAATGCAGGAAACTGAAGAGGCTTTTTTTTAGTTGGGGCTTGGGATGGTTTTCCAAGGATATAGGAACTGAATTAGTCAATACAGCGCATGTCTGTTGAAACAGCTCTTCAGGGGCATAACAGCTTTACTTGCCCTTTTTGTGGCTAGCAAGCACAGCACCAAGTGAAAATTTCCCTTATTCAGCTACATAGGGAGGAGGGTGATTCAGAATGTGTCAGCGCTCCTTCAAATTACAGAGCTGAATGGATTTAGCAGCAAGATTTGCATTCCCATTCTAGTGCACTTCTGCTATTTACTCCATGTCTGTCCTTCACCTTTTCCTTTTCACCAAAATAATGGTTCCTAGTGGACTCTATTTTGATAATTCAACTTCTGGTTGGGATTTAGGACCTGATCCTGCACTCACTAAAGTAATGTCTTGATTTCAGTGTGTTTGGATTTGGTCTCTAGAGAGTTTTAGCTTGTATAATTTTCAGTTAAAATAATAAGTCAACCACTGTCTAACCAATAGCCAAGATGCACTGTACAAACACCTTCTATAATGAGACTTCAATTTAAACTGCTGGCAGGAATGTACTGTGCATTTAAGTCTGGCACACTGGATAAATATTTTGCACACTAAGTTTAGCAGGCTTTAGTTACAGCTCTGACGTGAGTCACTCAGCAATATGATTCTCTAACCTATCGTCTGATTTGACATATATTATAATAAACTAACAGCAGGAGCCTTGGTATAATGTGCACACTTAACCCATTTGTTTGCTTGAAAAGGGGTGGCCACCTCTTGGCTTACCTCATCCAAGGTGCTATACTATCTTATTTGTTAAATCACTACCATGTTTTCTTTAGTGTTTGTCATTCTTTCCCCCCCTTCAACATATGACTGGAGAGGTGTTAACTGGCCACTTCACCTTCTGTGGTCCCTTAACTGTTTATCCTAAACAATGTGTTTGTTCTACCTTGTATTGAGTAGAGACACTGAGTACCTTTTTCCAGACCTCACAGAGAAGCTCCGTGTACACACCAAAGCTTCTTTCTCTCTCTCAGAAGTTGGTTGAATAAGATATTACCTCTTATCACAGACAGGTGAAGAAATGGATTATCTGTGAAGTCTGACTGATATGAATTCCAGTAATTTAAAAAACTCTTCTAATGACAAGGTTTAAGTGACTGGCAGTTGTGCAGTACCTGAAGTGTTACAGTTCAAATAGATGTTATGCCATTAACAGCAACACTGAGATCACCACTGTAGACTGATTGATCTTTAGGTTGAAAATACCTGATTCACCATCTAGCACTGTGGCATGACTCACTAGACAAGCAGTGGGAGAAGCTTTTGTAATCCTGCTGTCTGGGTCAGGAGGGCATGGGCGAGGACTGAATCAGCAGTTACACAGGTCTCTGTTTCAGAGGTGTAGCTGTGTTAGTCTTTATAGGTCTCTGTATTACCTCAACCAGGCTAACAATCAGGACTGTTTATCTCTGGAGGGGGAATAGGCAGTACTTAAGACTTGCACTGTTGACCTTTTGCATGCCACAATATTAGCCATTCCTAACATCCTTACAAATTCTGCTGTCAGATAACTGAGCCCTGTGGTCTCTGACTGACAGCTCTGAATGACCTAGAAGCCATATCCTAGCTGATAATTAGGACAACTTCTTCTCACTGTTTCACACTGTGGCTGGGATTCAGAGGACCCTGCTAAGCAGCCTCCCATCTGGCCTTCTCAATAGTTGCTTTAAAAAAATACACAATTTCCTTGTTTCTAAGGCTATGTCTACACTGGCAATTGAACAACAAAACTTCTGTTGTTCAGAGATGTTAAACCCCCCCTCCCCTGCAAGACAAGTTTTGCCCCAGTAAGTGTTAGTGTGAGCACTGCATTGTCAACAGCAGCACTTTCCTGCTGACAACACACCAAAACAACAACAGCACTGCTTATTGGGGGTAGAAGTTTTGTCAGCAAGAGAGCCCCAAACAGCTGCTACATTATGTGGCTTTTAGCGGCATGGCTGTGGTGACAGTCATGTTGCTAAAAGCTGTGTAGTGTAGACATAGCCATATATAGGGCATGAGGCACCAACCAAGCTGGAGTTCTAATTGATTCCTACTATGGTCGTAATGAGGTGTGAGAATGTCTAATCCTCCAACAGACTTTTAGGTAAATTGTCACAAGGAGCTAAAGCTCCCCACAAAAGGGATTTCTCTAACGCTAGGTCTGCACTGGCACTTTCATGGCTCAGGAGTTTGAAAACACACACTGCCAACCCTACCCCCCTGAATGACAAAAGTTTTGATGAAAAGCACTGGTGTGGACAGCGCTTTGTTGGCGGGAGCCATGGACAAAGCTCCCCGCTTGTTGAAGGTGGTTTTATTGTGTCACTGGGAGAGCTTTCTTCTGGTAATAGAGCCGCTACACAGTGCACCTTACAACGACGCAGCTGCAGCAGCACAGCCACGCCACTCTAAGGTGCACAGTGTTAGACATCGCCTAACACGTTGATTTCCATATTCTAGCGCTCTGGGCACCTTAAGTGTTGTTAATAATGCAAAGTAATCTGGTGAACATATGAAACAAGAGCCCTGAACATTCTTAAAAGGCTTCCAACATGAGCCAAAGCACTGCTAGAATCTCAGATTATTCCCAAAGCACTTCCCGAGTGCAGCTGATCCATGAGATTACTGGGACCATCATCACTGTCTTCCCCAGAGGAAGACCGGTTAAGGTGTATTTGTTCAGAGGGCTCCTTGGAGTTTGCTTGAAGCAAATTGGTTTTGGTTAACACTTTCCCCCACTCCTTCTGTAGGTGGGAAAAGAAGTGCTTTCTCAACATGCAAAGCGAAGACGCCGACCCCGGGACCCCTTCTGGAGATGGAAGCTTGTTAAAACCCCAGGTGTGTCCTTCATCTGTACAGACCACCCATAGGGGCTTTCTAGGAGGTCAGATTCACCATGATGTCACTGCTAAAGACACTGAGTCATAAAGACAATCACTGCCAAAACCCTTCACTACCACAGGAGCCCAGCCCTGATGATAAAAAGGAGCAAATGAACATTTCAGAACTCCCAGGTCAGCAGAACATCTTTCATCTTCATCTTGTACTCCTAAGCCTCTCTCTCCTCTGTCTCCCTACTGAGTCGGCAACAGGTAGGTCAGCTGTCTCTGCCTGCTTCAGTCAACTGAATAACGGAGACTAACAGCTACCCCCAGATAGCACATTGAAGAATGGAATTCATCTGGTTGAAGACGCTCAAACTTTGTTTATTTAATGGTGCAAAAGGATCAATTTTGTTTTTAGCTTTAAAAAACTTGAATGCTTTTCTATTTTAACTTTTAGTTTCTAATGTCATTGGTGTATATTTTACTAGCTGTGAGCTTTTAAATAAGTTTCAAGTATTTTTTTTTAAGTCGTCTTTTTTTTTTCTGCCAGACCTGTATGGAAAAATGTGGCTTTTGTTAAACTATTTGTAACAAATAGTGGCCTCTCAGTCTATGTAATAGAGTGTCCTAGAGAACTAAATAAATGTAACACCACAGTCAGCTGGTCAGTAGACATGTCACTCCTGTTTCATTTACACTCTGTAAACATAAGCAATACATCCAGTAAATTCAACTGCAGTGAGTTCTTCTCACCCCTTTCCCTCCTCCTTGTAAAAACAAAAAACAAAAAAAAGCCCAGCACTTGAATTTACTTCACTTGTTCTGTATTTGTACCTGTTTTTGTTAGCCTGTTAGTGGGATTTTATGCCAGTTACTGAAATGAGCATTGATGTACCCATTTTTTAATAGTAAGGCCCAGCCTTTGCCAAAAATACTGTCAACTGAATTTTTTTGTCATTCCAGTTTGAGTAATGTGCTGAGCATTTGTTTTTTTTAATAAAAGCTTTGTAATAAAACATCACTTATCTGGTTAAGAGTAATTTCATGAGTTAGCACGAGCCAGTTCTAGTTTAAAAGGACTACAGACGCCATAGCAGCTAGAACAAGCCTAAGAATTCTATCAAGGTGAATCCATATTTTGGGGCTTAAAAATCTTCAGCTCAACATTCCTTTTCTGGGTAACGTGATTCTTTTACTCACCCAGACCTTGAATCGTTCTTGTAGATATTTACCAATTTGTCCACATCGTTTTTATAGTGTGGACACTTACAGTAATGATCTCTCAAATCCCATAACAATGGTAGTATCTCCCAACTTCTTCTTACTGTTGCTCTGCTTATACACCCAAGGCTTGCATTTGCTCTCTTGGCCACAGCATTGCTGTATGTGCTCATGTGCAGTTGGTGAACCACCATGACCTCAGTCCAGCCTTTCCTGGGTCACTACTCTCCCAAATAGTCCCCCATCCTGTGTTATCTTGTATTTAGCTACATTAAATGCATGCTGTTCAAGTGAGCCCAGTTTACCAGGTGATAGTTCTCTATAGAAGGAAGAATCAGCGAGGTAGCCGTGTTTGTCACTTCTGCAAATCCAGACTGAGTCCTGTGGCACCTTAAAGACTAACAAAAGTATTGAAGCAGAAGCTTTCGTGGGCTAGTACCCACTTCGTCTAGCCCACGAAAGCTTCTGCTTCAATACTTTTGTTAGTCTTTAAGGTGCCACAGGACTCTGTCACTTCTCTATAGAAGTGACTTGTCCTTACCATACACTAATTTTTGTGATCTACAAACTTTACCAACAATAAATGGTAATGGTCATACTAGAGTAAGTCACAGAGAGCTGGATTGGAGGACAGACTGAATAAAACAGGCAAAGCTGCATGATACATGCAATCTCTCACACCGCTATTACATCCCCCACAAGATTACAGAAACAAACAGATGACATGCAATGCATTAGTCACCCAGCCGGAGGGACCTTCAACTCGGCTTTACTCTGACAGTGGACTGGGTAGAATGATTACTTATCTTTTGTGGTTTGGCAGTGAGAGAGCTCCCAATGCTGACAACTCAGTGAGTAGTAACTTGAGCAGCAGTTTGGGTCTCTTATGGCAGGGGTTCTCAACCTTTTTCATTCCGAGTCGTCCCCCCGACATGCTATTAAAAACTCTAAGCCCACTTGTGCCATAACAACTGGTTTTCTGCTTATAAAAGCCAAGGCCAGCATTAAAAGCAAGCAATGCATTTGCCTGGGGCCCCATGCCACAGGGGCTTCTACAAAGCTAAATTGCTCAGGCTTTGGCTTCAGCTTTCTACACTGGGCCCCAGTGAGTCTAACACTGGCCCTGCTTGAAACCTGCTTGAGAACTGCTCTCATGGATAAGGTACAAATTAGTACCTGTGAAACATTCTATCCATCTCTACTACTGCTTATAGCAATATTAGGACTTCCTGTATGCAAGGTATATTTAGGGATACTAGGGCTAACACTATTTCACTGAGAAGCACCTTCCTTCCCCATGGAATCCACAGCCCAGAGTCAGGTGCCCAAGAATGGGATTCAAAGAATGCAACAAGCTGAGGGGGAGCTACCTAAGCTAGCCAGGAGCAAAATTGAAGTGCCTATCTCCTGCTCAGCCCTTTCTCACTAATATGGTAGTGATGGTAGATATGCACCCACCTCCCTAAAAAATAAAAACCACCCTGCTGATAACCATCAGCCCTGAAGTTATAGCACTAACCTGGGATGGGGGAGACCAGAGTTCAAATCTTCACTCTGTCTGATTTGGATGAGGTACCATACCTACCTCCCAGAAGAATCAACAGAGCAGGCCTCAGAACAGACAGTAGCTGTACAATGGATTGATGAAGTTTACAGCCTAGATGTGGACATGCTCAACTGGAAGTGTGCTATTGCATATCAAGAGGAGGGGCTAGAAGACATGATGTTCTATTAATGGGAGCATTATGTTACCTATACCAGCCCTGCCTTCACCCTAGCAGCCAAATTCACTGGTCAGTGCAGTCTCAAAAATCCATTTTAACTGTATGTGCAGTTGAGCAAGTGTCTACTGTATTGTATAATCAATTATGCTAACTTACAGTGGCAATTAAGCAAAAAAAAAGGGGGGGGGGATTTTAGTTGGTGGTAATTCACCATGTACATGTACCAGCTGTTTATTGTACCAACCTTCTTCCCACCGCTCAGCAGAGTGTTGCTTGCTGGTGAAAGTGGTTAATCTACAAGCCTTTCAATACTAGAGCTAAATCCCCCATTGGGAGGTTAGGTTACCAGTGATAAACATTTTGCATTCTTTTGAATGGTGTGTCTATTGCAAGGGTTGGTCCAGTTATGGAAAACCACCCTAGAAGTGGTTGCTGGCAGAAATGTAGGACCAGAATAGCTCAGGCTGTTGCTAGGGAGAAGAGATATGCACCAACAAAATCGTATCAGAACAGAATAGGAAAAATCCTATTGTCTGGCAGTCTGGAATAGCCAACAACCCAGTCAGCATATGCGGAGTTACTCATAATTTGATCCACAGAGGGACTTAGGCACCTAAGTCCAACATTTAGGTACAACTGAGATCCTCAAAATCAGTTTAACTGGCACCTAACCCTGAAAGCAATGAAATGCCCTAGGCACCTACGTCTGGGTCAGAAGGCATACTCAAAAGTCACCTAAGGCCCAATGGCATTTTTATACTAGGCATTCTGTTGCTTATTTAGCCTGCCTGACCTGATCCAAGAGGCATGCTCAGAGAGCACACGTAACCCACCCAGAAGAGAGCCAGGGTGATCAGAGCAGAAAGACAGTGTAGTATGTGTATATCTGCACCAGAAAAATCAAAAGCTGGGTGCTCAATGCACTCACCGTGATTATCTCTCTCTCTCTTTGCCCATCACCCCCCCAGCCGGGGTATGGGCCACCAACTGGTGTTGGTGTTTCAGTAGCAATTGGTTCCCTTACGGGTGGAGTTGCTAACCCCACGCCCATGTTAAGCCTACAGCACCTGGTATTCCCAGGTGGTCTCACATCCAAGTACTAGCCAGGCCCAACCCTGCTTAGCTTCCGAGATCAGACGGGATCGGGCTTGTTCAGGGTGGTTTAGCTGTATACCATTATTATGCTAGAGCCAAATTCAAGTCAGGCAGAGCAGGGATTTGAAGAAATGTCTTCTACAGCCCAGGTTAGTGACCTAACCACTGGACTAGGACTCCCACTCCATTCTAGCCAAAACTCTCCCATTTTGCTCAGGAAATGACTGACCTGGCATAGGTGCCCAACTCCAGAAGAGGTTCACAGCTGTGAATCCTGAGCAGAGACAGCTGCCTCCCTTCATCCCAAAAGTTAGGCACTCAACTATCTTTGATGGGTGGGACCTAAACCCTCCTCTGCTTTTCCCCACTCATCTTGCTGACTTCTGAGAATCCCTCTGAGGCCCCTAATTCCTCCCACACCATGCATGGCGATCCTGCATGTTTAACTGGGCAGCAGGGCCCTCCGCACCATAGCGCCCAAGACCCTTTGTGGATTTAGGCCTTAGTGTCTGCTAAGTTGCTGTCCTGTACTTAAAAATCCTCATGCACTCTGCCCAACCTGCAGCATCTGAACCAAGGCTGAAAACCAAACCTGGACTTTCTGCTTCATTTTTATTATAAACACCACCACATCCAGAAGAAATACATGAGTTAGCCAACTGGACTGGCACTTGATTATTAAGTCAGGAGCACCTACAGCCCACAGGCAGGAGGGGAGCCCCATTTGCACTAGGCCATGTACAAACACACAGGAAGTCTCTCTTGTCCCAGAGTGTTTGCACTATAATTTAAAACAATATGCAAGAAGCGACTAAAACACTAGAAACTAACACAAAGGGGTAGGAATGGGACAAAACCACACATAACTACAACATAAGCACAGTGATGCTCTATGGAGACACAACTGGTTAATTAACATAAATATCAACAATCCCATTGCTCTGCACTGGTTCATTACCAGACCCTCATGTAGATTTCCTGACCCAGGTCAGAGTTACCTCCATATGCACCAATAGGAATGTCTGGTGTATATGCAGTGTCCTGAAGTGCAGTGCAAGATACAACTCTCCTACATCTTTGTGGGGACAGTTTCTAGCATGCTACTGGCAAGTGGCTTTTTCCAGTTTTGAGAATGGCAAAAGCATGTTACGTTATTTGACAATTATGGGATGATTTTTTTTTAGATGAGGGTTTTAAACATTTGAAATCATCATCATCAGGAATACATCAGAATGAACACTTATCTGAAGAGCATTAGTCTAAATGAGACAGAAAAAAATCCTAGCTCCTTGATACTCCAAGTATCCAAGAAGTAGGAAGACTGCACTTAAGAGATTGTAATTTAATTTTAGTTCTCCTACAAGAATTGGAATCATTCATCAAATAAAAGCTAGCAGTCATCCTTCAAAGAACAACAGCACAAGTAGTACAGAGATTTCTAAATGTGCCACCTTTTTTTATGTTTTTGTATTTTTTTTAAAGGAATGGTAGAATCCCACCATGTGGAAGCTGCTACTACACACATCCTAAAGGAGAGGAACACAGGTAAAAAGGCTTTGTCTTAGATCAGTTTTCCTCACCCCTTTCCATAACAAGACTCCCCCACAGCTCCTCTCCCATCTAGCTGAGATCTACTTAGCAATATGGGAAGAACAGAGTAGTTGCAACCCCACACTGACAACTGTCATGATACAAAAATTTCTCTTAACGCTCCTGGAGGCAGGCAATTACCTGAGAATCTCAGCATTCATTTAAAAAGAGAGTAAGTTTCTAGCCTGATGGTTGTAGAGAAAAGCTTTAAAATGTGACCAGAGTCAGAAACCAGGTTAATAGAACAAGCATTTATCTTTTTTTATAAAAAAAAAAAAAAGCTCATGATTTTTTGAGGCCAGACTCATGGTTGCTGAATGTTTGGTACTAAATCCCTGACACTCAGTTGTGCCTCACAGGTTAAGAACCCTGCCCTAACTATTGCAGCAGTTTCATTTTTGTAACAATTCTCTGACATTTTAGAAAACAAAAAGCTAGTTTAAAATGACATTTGCATTTTACCTCCAAAACCACTGGGTCAAACACTGTGGGAGAGACACAAAGGGCAATCAGTCTAAGGGATAAAAGGGTTACCTTTTTCAAGTAGCTTCATTTGGCTGTGCATTCTTTCCTCCTAGCATACAAAATACAGCAGAGATTCTGAAGCTTTGGTCAGTGGAGAGCTGCTAGGTCACACGGTGATGAATTCTCATTTCCAGCTGCCAAAAGTGCATCTAAAAACAGCTACAATACATGTAATTGTTTTGTTTTTTCAGCTAAACCATGGCTACAGCTGCCACAGAGATGTTCTGTGATTGCCAATGGATAAAGGTGGTGCACAGGACAATCTGTTCTCAAATGCCATCCACACCATTTGAAAAACAACTACATCTAGACCCTTCCTAGATTCAATTAAATATTGAGATCTAGCTGCTATCTAGGGAGGAAAATGTCTACCACACTGTGGTGGGGTGTACACACCACACCAGCCTGCAAGAGCTGAATTGGGCCATGTGGCTCCAATCAGCCAATTAGGCTGCAATCTGGGAGAATTAAGCCTGGGTGGAAAGCTCTAATTAGGGGAAGCTCACCTGTGTGGGAACAGGCAGGGCTTAAAGAAAGACAGCAAACTGCCAGGAGGCCAGTTTGCAGTCATTCCCTGGGAGGAAGGGGTGTATAGAGACAAAGAGCTCATGGTTATTCCCTTGGAGAAGGGAGTTGAGAAGCTGGCAAATCCAGAGGAGTGGAGAGGGCCAAGACGTAAGGGAGAGGTTCAGGGAAAGGCAAAAAGGCTCATCAGGGAACCCACCTTGGCTACTCTTTAGAGGGTCACTGAGCCAGAACCTGGAGTAGAGGGAAGGTTCTGGTTCCCCTACCAGCCACTGAGGGACTGGCACCTGGAGTAGCAAATGGGAGCACTGCCTGAGACTGCTGGTGAGCAGGGAATTTGATACACATCCCTGTATCCCCCTGGAAGGGGAAGCCACATAGTGACCTGGCCCAGGGGCCAAATCCCAAAGTGGGCTCTGCAGTTCCTGGAGAAAGAGAGCGGCAGAGTGAAAATACTAGAGGGGTGTCTGCCCAGCAGAGCTAAGCCCCAGAACTGCCAGGAGGTGCATTCTTGCAAAGAGTAGTGCACTTATCACACACAGTAACATGCTGGAGAATCAGACTGACACCTGTAAGGACAAACGCTACAACCAAAATATGCTTTAATTGATCTACTGGGCAACTGTAATTATGAAGCCAGCTAGGGAGATTAGAAGGAATATATCCTTTGGGGCTGAAACAACATAGGGAGTGTTTCCTCTACCAATAGGCAGCCAGATTTACAACATTTGCACAAGGCTTGATCCTTCTAAGCATCCCTGTTGTATTCACTGCCATGGCCTGCATTTTACACCTCACTCCCTCTTGAAGCGGAGCCGTACAAAGCATTCCCATTAAGACAGCCCATTAAGATTCTGGTTAAAACTGCATTTGTGAAGTAGACATTTTCCTGTGCTTTCCCCAGCTGAGTCAGCAGCTAGATGACCCAGAGGCTAAGTTCTGAGCCATCTGTCCAGCTGCAAGTATCTAGGCTTGTGTCCGGTGCCTCAGCTGTTGACTGTCAAGCTGCCCCCCAGATGTGTGCCAAGCACACATCTCAAAGCTTTGAGGGAAACACAGTGAATGCTCCTGCTGAGGAAAAGAACAAGGAAGACAAAAGGTTTAAAAGCAAGAAGAGAAGGAAACAACAACAAACATTTTGTTCTTCCCTATTCCCTAGTTTTTCACAATTTGCTTTTCTTTACTTTATCAGGAAGAGCATAAGTGGTTAGTAGGGCCAGTTACCATATCCTCTTTTCATCCCCTTGAGGGTAAGGAGCTGAATCCTTGGGTAATCTTGAGTGAGGAAAGGGGAGGCACAAACAGGTGTTTCCTTTGAATTTCATTCATCATTTTAAATAATTTCCCAAAGGTATCTTTAAACAAGTTTTTGCCAGAAAATGGTGGGAAAAGTTATTCTACAATTTTCCATTTACTATTTGCATTTCAAACCTTTAGGGTTATAATCCCTTGTGCATCATCACTACCCTAATCTGAATCTTTAATTGACTAGGAGTATTGCATAATCATCTCTGGCGAAGGGACATTAGAACTGGAGCACAAGGGCTTTTTGTAGGTGTTATCACATCAGATTTTTTTTTATCATAACCTCTTAAACACAAGTTACTTCCAACAAGTTCTATGCATTCCTGAGAACGGTAAGCCTAAAAAAAAAAAAAAAAAGCTTATTTTTGATTTGATGGCTGCTAGCCCATGTTCTCAAACCTGGGTGTCTAAAGCCCTTAAATCTATATTAAGATGCATCAACAAAAGTAGACTGGTTTTCAAAAGTGTAGCTTCAATGGGACCTATGCATACGCTATATTTCTGTGCCTTGATATGGATTCACGGGGCTAACTTTAGGCATTCAGGCTTGAAATGTTGTTTGTCTGGCACAGCAGTCCCAAGCACTCCTGAAGGACACAGACATCATTCCCTCAGAGTAAGCACCTCCAAATGTCCCATTCGTTTTGGAGGGGAAACTTGTCAGGAATAGCAAGCTGGACCTACAAATGCCACTGGCAGATTTTGGGCATATAGTTTATAGGCATGTGCACAAACTGTACCTGTTAGAGCTCTTGAAAAGAAAACATTGCACCTGGGAAAGTCTGTTTTCCCAGAATATCACATTTCCTGGTGACTGAGTATATTTAAATTTATGATCAAATAGCTCATGCAGGACTTTAAACATAAATCCTTCAAATTAAATGAAAGATGATCTTACGATTAAAGGGAAGATTGTCAACTCAAATTTGGCCCTAAATATTGATTTTGTGTTTAAAACAAAAAAGATTCCACAAAACACAAGATTCATCATTTAAACATTGAAAACCTTAAACTGAAACTGAGTTCCTCCATTTCTGTGTCCATGCTGGAAGAATTTCAAAAAGTGATGAGTACCGATCATTAAAAGCTAACTAGATTTTAAAAATCCATTCAGTTTAAAAAGCTACGGTGTGATCAGTACCAACAATTTTTGTTTACAGTAAGATTTCTTTAATGTGACATTGCTCTTTGAAGGCACCGGACTGAACATCAGACCTCGACTGAAATCCTGGCCTCACTGAAGTTAATGATTTCTCTTCCTGCTTCTCTCTTTCACTTCCTGTGTGACCTTAGGCAAGTCACATAACCACTCTGTGCCTTGGTTTCTCTATCTGTACAATGAGGGTTTGCAAAGTTCTGCAGGATCTTTGGATGGAAGAATTGTCATCTATGTCTTCAAATTTATAAAGTATAGGCATCCGTCCTATGAAATATCACAAACTAAGTAACAGAATAGGGCCGCCAAAGAAATAAACACGCTGACCCCTCCATAAGAGCCTGAGAAAATGGGGGCTTTGCACCAAGCATGAAATATTAACAAAATGTGGGCTCTCAAGCCCAGGGAAAAGAAAATTCCAAAACCAAGGACCTATTACAAAGAGTGCCCTGCCGATATGCTTACGCCGATGGGACTTGATCTTAAAGAGCTCAACTACAGCAGCCTGGTACAAGGAGAGTGACACTACAAACAATACATGTAGTTTTTGAAAAAGTTACAGTAAAAAAAAGAAAAAAAAAACCCTAGCTTATAGGACTCCCCAAAATGTATAAGAATGTTTACAAGCTTTATATTCTACCTGGTTAAAATAAATCCATGTACTCAAGTCTGTAAATTCTTCAGGGCTAGGCCATGTCAGTTATATATTTGTACAGCAGCTGGCACAATGGGGCCCTGATCCATTATTTGAGCCCTTAAGTGCTACCCCAAGAGAAATAATTATTACTGCTTTAAAACACAGTATTAAGCAGCTTTTTTTTCCTGAGAAGTAAGCCACAAATGACAGCCATAAATCGTTCAAGATTAATTTTTAAAAATACAGAACCTATAAAAATAATCTGTTTAAGGTACTATTATACTGTAATCCAGCTCTTACCATGTTCTATAGATTAGCATAATTTTTTTTTTAAATGTCAAAACAAAACCAGACATTGCATTTCTGCCTCTACATTTGCCAGGATGCAAACAGACTGCCACCCAGTGGATTAGAACCAAGTACACCAGTTCAAAGCCAGTGGATTCAATACAGAATTGTTGACAATTTTATTTTCACAAAGACATGCATGAGTTGTTTTGGTAATATAATAAACTGTTCAAATACATGAATGCTGTTTTCACTTTTGTCTGCAAGAAAATGTCTTGTGCCTGGAAGATCAACATCTGCACAAAGGCACCATGTGTAAAGCTTTCAGAATTACAAGAAAAATTAATCTACCAAATTGGCCCTCAGCACAGAAATTGTTAACTGGTGTAAACAATCACTTCAGAGACAGATTACAATCAAAATGCACAGAACTGCCTGTGACATTCTAGGAAAGGCTTGGTCAAGCAGCATTCCTAGTGTAGGAGGAGAAAGCTGCATGGCACATGCTTGTATGGATGGCTTGACAACTCCTCATATGCTGGAGTTCATTTGTATTTGTAAAATCCTTCACCAGTCTTCTTACCCATCTTCTTCTCCGCTACCAATTTATTCAGCAGTGGGCTGGGAGAAAACAGAGTATTGTTTGGCTCTAACGAATGCCACCCTGGTGAGAGAAAGGAAGGATAGGTTAGTGGTGATATTTATTATTTTCAAAGACAACAGTCTCTCAGATATCAGGGATACTTCAGTATTCTTCCATGAAACAGTCTCACATGGGTCTCGTCATTCTCTCCTATTTAAGTTCTTCTACTTTAATTAATTGGCCCAGAGAAAAAGTTAGAGTGACTGTAGAGCATAGTGATTAGGGCACTCATCTGAGATGGCAGGTCCTTTCTCCTCTTCAGGCGGGGGGGGGGGGGGGAGGGGGGGAACCCAGTCTTGAACTCCAGATCTCCCACATCCCAGGGGAGTTCCCTAACACTAGACTAAAGATAATGAGAGGTTATCCTCCTCTCCCTCCCCCTAGCTGTTTTGTGTGAACTCACCGGAGGGGGCCAATCTAGGAGGTGGAGCACCCTGCTGACCATGCCTACTGGATCAAGTCCTGCTGTGACTTAAGTGGCCACTTCCCTGAGATGACGTGAGGTGCTCTGGGGACCTGACGTGCTCTGGGGCTCAAGCGGGAGACTGCCCAGGTCCCTAGGGAGAGGCTGCAGTGTGCACGTCCAGATGCAGAAGCTTAGGTACTGGGTGAGCTTAGGCACCTATAGGGTTAGGTGGCAGCTGTATAGAAGTTCAGGACTTAGACACCTATGTACCTTAATGGATTACACCCTCAGTATCCTCTACATATTACCGAAGGAGGTTAACCCCATGGTCCCAGCAGCTGGGATATTATATAGAGTTAAAAATACTGAGGAGAGTCTAGGAGACAAGAGGTAAGGATGAAAGAAGGATTTTAATCTGTGCAACAGTCAGAAAACAGAACACTGCTCAGAAGTATTGACTAATAGAAAGCCCAGTGATTTACTGAAGAGTATTTTCTGAACGTGAAAGTCTGTTTCAAGCAGACCTTTTTAGAACTGTTTAAACAATTATAGTCAGACAATTTGTCATCAATTGCTCCTCAGCCCTGATCAGGAAAGCAGAGCCAGTCATTAAAACAGTGTCCAATCATTTATCAACTGGGGTAAGAGGGGTCTTCCCTTCACCTTGAGACCTACTGCATGCTGGGGAGCAGCTGTCATGAAAGGTGTCACTATGGTAACCTCTGCAAGGACAGCACTTCTACCTGACCCTTCAAAATACATTTGCCAGAGTAATTCTACAGAAACACAACTACTATGGGCCCTTGTTATTGAGCACAGCAAGGGGAGGCATTAGGTTAGGGATAATAGGTTGGAATCAAATTCAGTCTGAGGTTATATAAAGTTCCAATTAATTTAGCTTTAAGTTTTGGTTTTTCCAGATCCCATCCCATTTGGCTAATCAGCTCAAACATTCATCCCATTTCTGAGGTGCTTCTGCAAGACCATCTTCTTTGGGGTCTGACATCTCATAGCTATTGAGAAGCCAGGAGCTTTAGAGTTGCATATTTTGTTGTTCATTTACACAGGACGAGACATTCAACTTTTAACAAATATAAATGACTTCCCCACTAGCTCTGTAGGGAAATATGGTTTGTAAAACATGTTGGAAAATGGACTGGAGGGAATATATTCCTAAATATCTGTCACTTCCAATTCATTACTCTTCTCCCTTTTCTCTCCATTTTTCATTAGCTTCTACAGTTTCATTGGGATTATTAACCTGCATTGATACCTCTCTATTGAAAAAACAGTCTAAACCAGCCAAATAACCATTCTTGGTTTTCCCATCAGTAAAATGAGGATACTACTACTTCCCTACACCTCACAGAGATGTTTTGAGGACTGAGCTCTTGTTTGAAAAGGGCTTTCAGGATGTTAGCACTTAAGTATAGTGGTCAGCAATAAACATTTAATACTAGAGTATGAACAACAATAATGACAAACACGTGACTGGGAACTCTCTCACATATTTATTACAGAAGAAAGACTATATAATATTTATGATAAACTTATTAGAAGTGGTATGTACATACTTATGCTTCTTGTTTAAGCCTCTACTACTCACAGTCTGAAGACTTACACTCCCAGCTCACCCATAGGAAAGCGCCTTGACAAAGAGACTAGTTTAAGGCGATTCCCAATGATCACTTTTCCCCTCATAGTATCAAGAAAAGTGTCTGAGCAGACTCTGACCTCTCTTCTTAATGTTTCCCAGTTAGTTTTCCACAAAATCTTTACTCCATACCACAAGTATGGAGCTCCTGTTCTCCCAACTTAAGTCAAACTTCCAAGTTACCTCTCATAATTACCTCCAGTAAACACAAGCCTGCATTTAGAATTTACATGTCCTCATCATGCTGTGATTTCTATCACATATTTTTGCTCAATGTTTATAGCTTTCACTTATGCTGCTATGAACTGCTCCACTCTCCAGTCATCCTGGCACTCAAAAGGATCCAACTTGTTTTTATACAGTATGCAATCCATTTTCCTAATTGTTTGATTAGAGTTGGAGTAACCACATTTATTTTAAAGAGGTGGGGTTCTCTCTCCAAAATAACTATTGTAAATCACTTAGTAGAACTCCTCCAATCAAAACAAAATTTGCGTAGGCAAAAGGGTTTCTTATTTCGCTTCATGTATACATATGCACCATTCTCCAAGGAAATTTAAGTCAGTTTTACAAATTAAAGCCAGAGAAGTTTGGAAGGGATTTTACAGAGTGAGTTTATGGGTGTTCTTTGGAGCACATCTCTCCTCACATTCTTGAAGAGGAAGAGTTCAACGGTTCAGCTTCATTTCATGCTTCTTTCACCCCCACAACACTGTGGCCTGGTCTCTGTTAAAAAAGCACCAATATTCCAGCAGTGGTCTATGTTAGCAAACTGCTCAAAGCCTGAGCCATGGCAGCATTAGCAGTTGAACACCAGTGCTGCTTTACCAGTGCTGCAACAAGGGTATTAATTTTTTCTAGTGCAGACACACCCAAAGGGACCCCCGGAACAACCATAGCCACTTGGCATGAACCTCCCCCCATGTCATAAACACATGCCTTTGAAAACAATGGGGTGTTGTTACTGATGCTGATTGATCATTCAGGACAATTTTCCCAACCCTTAATTGGCAAAGTCACTTACGCTCAATTTAAACTGAGGAAAAGTCAGACTTAAGTTGACACCTCCAGTTACAATTTAGCTAAGAAAGAAAGAAAGAAAATGTGTATACAGTACCATCTAAAATATATTTACTGGTATCCAACCCAACATAGTCCAGCAGTTCAAAAGGACCCATGGGATAGCCAGCCCCCAGCTTCATTGCAACATCAATATCTTCCTTTGATGCATCTCCTAGAAAAAATATTGACAGTTTGATGAACAGAGAAGATTCTGTATCCATTTGCCATCATTTTTAAATAATTAACATGGTGTTATTTCATGCTGGCACAGCTCTTTACAGTAATCTTTGCCAGCACACAGTAAATATGTTATGGAAATAAGTGTTGTGTTTGGCATGGTTATCAGCAGAAATATAAAATAGTAAATATTAAGTGGTATCCAGAATAGCACTATCATCCTCACTGGCATACTTTCAAGGACAGATTAAGGCCAAATACATAGACCCATAGATCAAAGTTATGGGAAAAGTCCAGAAGCCAATAAACTGATAGATCCCTGGGGGCTCAACTGCTACAAAATGTGGGACCAGCCAGCAAAGCAAGGGAAGCAGGCAGGAGGTTCTAGAAAGAAGAGTACAAAGGTGGGCCTCTCCCACAGTCTGTTTGTGGGCCGAATTCCCATTTTCCTGACTTCGTCCTTATTGTATTGCCTATTTCAGTAGAGGCTTTTGTGCTGTATGTGAGGATCATGATACAAAAGACCCCTCATCCAGGGCATACTAGCAAGAGAAGAGAGAGCCATTTGAACTACAGTTAAAGTTGTTTGAAACCTTGCAAACAAAATTTTGTGCTTGATTCTTTTTAAGTTTTCATAAAAATAGCTTGCTCTGGTGTAAGTCTATGCTTTTCAGACTTGCTAAAAATTCAAAATATATAGAAATGTCATTAATAAAATTCCAAAACAGAGACTTGAGACCTTTAATTTATAGCTTTATAATGTGAATCTGAAAAATAATTTCATGTGGTTTTAAAAAAATAAATGAAAGGAAAGAAAAGGACTGTAGAATAGAACACAGCCATATAGAGATTAGATACAGAGAAAGATGTCAGAGACAGGCTAGCCATTAAGAGGACTTACCAAAGCTCCTTGGAGTCAAAGGGAATCTTCCGATTGACTTCCAGGGACTTTGGTTCAAGCCTGAAGTGATCAAGTTAAACAAATCTCAAAGGGCCTAATTCTCTGAAGTGTCAAGTCAACTCCCACAAAGGTTGAGAGTGAGAGTGCCCAGCAGCTTGTAGGATTCAAGCCCTTGGGCTCCATTCTTATTCATAAACCAATGAGAATGCTATGACTTGTGGAATATGATCAAGAAGTTTTCAAACTGCTTTTTATTTAAGTAAGACATCTTCAACTGCTGAGCCGCTTCTGAAGCAGCTGTCTTTTTAAGACTCATTTCCCTTTCTGTGGCTGATAGATTCTTTTGTGTCCTTTTAAAAAAAAATTATGTTGAAATGCTTGGGATCCACATTTTACTTTTGAAAATTTGTAAGAACCAGCCTGTTTCACTAATGGGAAATATAATTTTTAATGACACTTAATTTCAATGTGATTTAAACTATTGGGCCTAATTCATCACAGCTGAATGGATACAACTCAGTTGAAGTTGATGGAATTGTAGCTACTTACAATAGCAAAATATTTGGTTCACTTTCTTTGCTATAGTAGACACTTTACCACTTAGGCTATGTCTACACTACGCACACTTTAGCGACAGCTATGCTGCTGTTTGTTGGCAGGACAGAGCTCTCCCACTGACAAAAATCTTCCACCCTCAATAAGCGGTGGTAGCTTTTTCGGCAGGAGAGATCTCTGTTCCTAGGAAACAATAAAGATAGAATACAAATAGAAGGATAACAGTCCAATAAAGCTGCCCCCCAATTCATAGTCAGAGCTACCTAAATACAGAATTCCATATAAACCAGACTAATTTACTGGGGCTTTTTCTTTTTTTTTTTTCCCAATAAAAAGAGCACAATATGAACTTTACTATGCTAATCCTCATAATAAGGCGCCAAGTTAAAAAATTACTTGCACAGTTTCATTCAAGGAATAAAGACTATACAAAAGCTGAAATCTTTATTCAGGCACAATATCCATTTGAGTTAGAAGGTACTTTACATGCCTAAGGACTTCAATGATTGACCTCATAAAATTAAAGTTTCAATGATTATTTTTGTCAAGAAATATCCTAGATTCCCTGCCAAGGTTAGCAGAGTAATGCTCTTTTTCTAACCTGAATCAAGTCACTAACATGAGGATCAACACAAGAGGAACAGATATGATACAAGTTTAAGTCATTCCAACAGAGAATATGAATCAACGTGAATTTAAGGTCTTCAGGCTTTAGCACAACTTCAGTCAACACCCTAAATGTATTCATTAAATAATTAAAGTTCATTAATACATTTTAAACAAGTGTGGAATCCTTGTATTCTTCAACCAAAAAAGACCAACCAGAACAAAGCTGACATCAAAATAATGCTTTTGCTTAGGCCAGGGGGAATTGATTTTATTATAAAATACTTGTCAATTTTTTCTGTAAATTTAAAAATCTGTCCTTTCCCTGGGTGCATAAAATAACATCTGTCATTTAACAAAGGCATCTCCTTAACACATTAGAACACCCACGCAATATATTCCAAATTGTAATATTTTACTAAAATAAAAGCTGTCCCTCTCCATCCCCGTTCCTTTGCCTTTCAAGTTACTGTAATTTGCTCTATTCTCCCTTCGAGATGTAATTAGGTACATTTGTTGATGGATAAACAAGTAGCACAAGTTTAAATTTCTTCTGGAGATCAAACCATCACCTCCATAAGCTATAAAGAAGATTTTTAATACTTAAAGCATATTAGCTGGAATCCTGGTAATGGAATGCTTTCATCTGTAAGAAAATGCCACTTTCAAAAACAAAACTTTGAAAAGACATTCTTAGTAGCAATGAACAGAGTGCCTGAAATAAGAAGAACTGCACTAAGGTCTGGTCTACACTACCGAGGTTAGGTCGGCACAAGCAGCTTATGTCGACCTAATTACGGAAGTGTCTACATTTAGATTTCGCTCTTGCCAACATAACTGCCTCGCTTCACTGATTTAACTCCACCTCCATAAGTAGCATAGGGTCAAGTTCAATGTACTTAGGTCAATTCAGAGTCAGTGTAGACACTGCACTGTTTACATTGGCTGTTACTGGCCTTCACTCCACAGTGCCCCAAACTGACAGTGCAATTGATAATAAGTGCTCCTGGTAAGGATGCATGCTGCTGATACAAGGAGAAAAGTGTAGACAGGCAGAAAGTAATTACTGTGGTGGCTATATGTCAGTGCAAATTAGGTCAATCTAATTTTGTAGTGTAAACATGACATCTGTAATTTGCCCTTTATCCACTCACATTACTAGCTTTTTTTTTTAATGGTTTAGGTTTTTAAGATTAACTGGGTTTGGTCATGGGAGTCAGGATTCCTTCCCTTCCAAATCCTAATGCAAAAGAGACTAGCACTAAAACAAGAACTCCCAAAACAACTAGAGCTAGTGGGACAGGAGTATGAAGTTACTGGGAGGCAATGGGACTGAGGTTCTGTCTACATTATAGAGCCTATGCTGGTCAGCATTACATGCTAGTCTACACGCAGCCCACAGCGGTTGGGATTTTTCTGTTTGTGTTAGAACACCAGCTGCATCTACACTGGTAATTTTGTTGGTATAGCTATGTTGTTCAGAGGGTTGGTTGTTTTTTTTCAAATCCTTGATCGCTGTAGCTATGCAAATATAACTTTTAAGTGCAGAAAGCCTGAGGTTCCTATATGCCCAAGACATGTTTGAAAATGGGTATTAGGGCTTGTCTAGAAGAGGAGTTATTCCAGAATGCTATTCCAGGTTAACATCAGGTGCGGAATCTCCTATTCCAGAAATAAGAGCGTCCAACACATGGAGTTAATCTGGAATAGTTAATCCACTTTAAATCCATACCCTACTTTATCCCAGATTAGTTTTCATAGGTGAATATGTTCTTAGGCTCCTAAAACACCTACAAAAACTTCACCCCTTTTAACCCAAGAACGTGTGTTCTAATCAAGCCAACTCTCCCCATCATCTATAAACTTCAAGCATTTCCCAGCCATCGGAAAATTCACATATGCAATTTATATACAATTCAGCATCCAGGGATTGCTCGGCATGTCAAAATTCAGATGAGAAATGCTTTTAATTACATCTGTAGGCTGACATTTGACATGATCACAACTTATCACCTGACTGATTCTTTAAAGATCAAAGATTTATAACAATCCCAACACTTATCTGAAGAGATTAATATCTAGCAGAGTAATGTCAACATCCCACAAAGTAAATACCACTGGTAAATACCTCTCTCATAGAGCCGGACTGCTTCCATCAGGTATGGCACCAGGAGACGATTTACAACAAATCCCGGGGTATCCTATAAAAAAAACAACAGAAATTCTAAATAAACCGTCTATACTGATGATATAGCCCAGGGGTCAGCAATCTTTGAGAAGTGGTGTACCAAGTCTTAATTAATTTAAGGTTTCGCATGCCAGTAATACATTTTACATTTACAAGGGCCAGTGGAGGGAACCCCAGACCTGCAGCGTGTGGGGCAGAGGAAACCCCAGACTGGCAGCACGGTGGGCAGACAGAACCCCACTGGCAGTAGGTTTGCCAGAACTATTCCTTGCCCTTTCCACAGAACAGCCACACCCACCCCATTCACACAATGATATGGCAACTTGGGATCTCTCTCTGTCAAGGGCTTTTAGCAAGTTGTTCTCTCCTCAAGAGATCTGCATGGGAACAGATAATCTGCGCCAGAAGCAGAGTAGAAAATTTTCATTGTGTTCATGCAATTACACACCAACTTAAAACGAATAGGTTTTTTTTTTTAATGAGCAGACCTGAAGTCCCTTGAGCGTTGCTCGTCACTCCTCGCAATCTAGATCTACTTGCCTTGCAAGATATTGGATTCTTTCCCAATGCTTTGGAGAATTCCATGAGTGACTCAAAAGTCTTTTTGCTGGTCATTGGTGTCTTGATGACCTAGCAGGGAACCAACAAGTGTTAATAAGCAACCAGAAGATGTTTCCTCTCCTCACCCTGGTACCTGTGCCAAAAATTAAACTATGATTCAGGATGTTCTCTGAATATTCCACAAAATACCTTTATTACAAAGAACAGTCTCACTAACCCAGATAAATATACATGTAACAATAGAACACTGAAACCTAATTTAAAGCACTCCAAAGCATCCTCCACATTCTGAAATTGTTACCGTAAGACAGTTAAAAACCGGGTTCAAAGCAATGGAGTTCATCTTTTTAGAATTCTACTGCAAAGGCTCCAGTATAAAAACTTCAAAAGCCATATGGAATGGGTGGCCAACCTGAGCCTGAAAAGGAGCCAAAATTTACCAATGTACATTGCCAAAGAGCCACAGTAATACATCAGCAGCCGCTCATCAGGTCTCTTCCCCTCCCCCGGCATCTCCCATCTACCGATCAGCGCCTCCCCCTCCCTCCCTGCGCCTCCTGATCAGCTGTTTTGTGGCATGCAGTAGGCTCTGGGGGGTGGAAGAAGGGGAGTGAGGGCAGAGCAGGCTCAGGGGAGGGGGCAGGAAGGGGCGAAGAGCCACATGTGGCTCCAGAGCTGCAGGTTGGCCACACCTGCCATACGGTTTCTAGTGCCCAGGGAAACACATTGGTGACATTCTAGAGAACCATGTTTACACACAGTTCTTGATAGAAAGGGTGTAACATGGCTTCCTTGGCCAATATAAACATGTGCACAGACACAGATGCTGTATTATATCAACTCATGAAGTCTAAAGTAAACAGTTGTTAATTTCTACTTTTCAAACTGTGTAAAGGCCTCTTATGAGCTTACCAGTAGGAAGGACCCAACTTATTTTCTTAGCAATTTTGTCCTTACCCTTTGGCAAACTTGGATTTTTCTAAAGAGTTTAACAGAGTTTGAACTTAACAAGGTATCTGTTTACTTATTTATTAGTGCCCCAGAATGAGAAATGATGCCAATACAGCTCTGGAAATAACATCTGTTAGTTAACTTGGACTCTCTATGCAGCCACTCAGAATCAGCTACTCTACATAATAAGCAGTGAGAGGTGGACTATATCATCAAGATTTTCAGTGGAATTTGGTCTCCTTAGCACCAGAATGACTACTGAGGACATCAGCACAAAAACACAGTGAGCATGGAATAAAAGCAGCAGGATTTCTTTCTCAGCAGTAAAGTGGTAGTGTATTTTCTTTTGAAGTTAGATCTAAGCATCTGGAAGACATTCACACATAGGACTGTACACTAGTTTCAAGGAAGCTCAAATTTATTTTACTTCTTGGAATTTTGAAGCCTAACTACTAGTCTCTCAAATTGTCAAAGGAAAAATCCCCCAAAACTCTGTTCTACTTTTCTGAAAAGGAGTCGTGGAGTTTAAGGCCAGAAGGGATCACTAGATCATCTAGTTTAACCTCTTGTTCATCACTGGCCACCAACATCACCCAGCACCCACATACTAATTCCAACTACCAAAATCAGACCACGTTTTATGGCCCATAGGAGACTAGACTATTTTGTGCCACAGACAGAGAATAGGAGGGACTCAGACTCCCCCCTCTCCCAATGGCAGGGAAATGATTAAGTGAGATAAATCCAGATAATCCTGGCAAGTGACCCTCCCCTCCCACATATGCTGCAGAGGAAGATGAAACCCCCACATGGTCACTGCCAATTTCACTTGGGGGGGATTTCTTCCCAACTCCACATATGGCGATCACTTAAATCCTGAGCATGCAATTAAAAACCAACCAGGTAAGAGAATATCGGTCTGTGAAAGGTGTCCAGTTAGATTCAGCAAGAATATCTGCATGAACTAAATAAGTGGCCTTTAGACAATCTTCAAAGGGATTTGCGACAGATTTGACCCCAGCATCACACCATCTTAACAGTGTAGTTTTAGTTAGTCACTTTGCACTGGCATGTCCAGAGTTCAAACCGTTAATCCCTATAGCAAGTGCTTAAGTGTCACAGGGTCAAAATGCATGTCCCACTGAAAAAATCTATATAAAATTTAAATACACTAGAACATTTCAAATCGATACTGAAGCCTGCTGTAGTGGCATGGGTATGTTCTCTTCAGATGTATAATCAAAACTATCACTTATCTGCAATTCTGTTCTGAATCTCCTTCCCCTCACAGAAGTTTGCTTTCTTCCAGACCTCCACTTAATGCAATGCAAGTGGATTTCACCTGTTCTGACCTCAGCCCTTTGTCATTCAGAAACAAGGAACCTGAGTGCCATTCAATTATCATATCAGATCTTTCAGACAGGGCCTTAAAAGACACACAGGTTCATAGAATCATAGAATATCAGGGTTGGAAGGGACCTCTGGAGGTCATCCAGTCCAACCCCCTGCTCAAAGAAGGACTAACCCCAACTAAATCATCCCTGCCAGGACTTTGTCAAGCCTGGTGTTCTACCATCTCCCTTGGTGAGATGCTGGACAGCCTAGGATCTGGGGCAGCTGGGCCATACAGATTGCCTCAGTCACAGACCCCAGGGCTTCCAGACATCCTGCTGTGGAGCCAGAACCATGACAGCCTCAGCTTGAACCAGGGCTCTCAGGATTTTTAAGATTCCTCACTCCATAGCAGGGGACTCCCCAGGCACCCCTCAGAGTCCCTTGGAGCCAGGAGCTACTGGCTGCTCGGTTTCATTTTGGAAAAAGTTGAATGGAAACATCTTGAGTTTTCCAAAATGAATTTTTTTTCTGTGGGAATTTTTTTCCTCACTGTCAGTTTCCCCATGGAATGGAAATTCTGAGTTTTGACCTTCTCCAGTGATGATACACCTCTGCTGTTTCACAATACTATAAATACCACTTTGTAAGTTGGCCTGAGGATTAGTCCTCAGTATTCACTACTGAGATGGAAAATTTCAGCTCGCAAAGATCTGCTTTATGATTAATGCACTAGAGAGAGACTCAAATATTTTTACAGCAGAAAATGTCTATCATTTGGCATTTTCAGAACTCAACAAATTTTCCTGAAATATAATTTATTTTACAACTGAGAACGCATGGAAGATTTCATTTAGAAAATTATTACAAAAAAAAATAAGCCTAAGAAACTAGGAAGTTATAATAAAAGGCACAACCATAGGTGAATAAATTACTGAGGAAACTCTAGAATTATTCATATGTTGGGGGTAAGGGGGAAAAAAAAGAGAAAGAAGCACAGCACTTTAGGGAATGGGGAGGAAGAAATCTTGCATCGTAGCAGAGATGGGGCCAAAGTTTACTTTCAGACAAATCCAAAAGTTCATAGGTGTTTGTCTCTGCAGTTTTTGGTTTGACCTATTTCAAAGATAAGATGTGAAATTCAAACTTACCCCCCTGAGTCTGAGGGAATTATGGTAAGTGCTTCAGATCCGGGGGTTCTGGCTCATCCCTATTCCCACTGCATAGGCATCAGATGTTTGAAAAAAAACATGTTGGTTGTTATTTTTTGGTGAGGGGGATGTTATGATGGGACTAATTTCATGTGCTCCTGTACACTTCCACAGGGGATGCATTTATTATTCTACTCTAAATATCAAGATTAATACATATTTTATGATCTATTAAAAAGACAGACACCAGACACATATGCCTTTAGATGAACGGTCAAGTAGCTTTAAAATAATTGTATTTTTCATATCTTAATACAACTGAGAAATAAAGATCCAAACGTGGTATTAAAAACAAATTATTTCAAAATCTCCACACACTTCACCTGAAACATTGCAGAAGCATCGAAATATATATTTTTCAAAGCTCCTGTGGTTAGATTAGGATGTTCTGAAACATTCACAGTAAAGGAGCTAATGACTCAGGGGACTGGCAACAGGACATGGGGTCTTTCACATCTTTTAACATCAGTTCATATCCAGCCAGGGCTCATAGAAACCAAAATTCCTCTCCCCATTGCTTGATGACTTAAAACACAAAAAGTTCTTATCCACTAGTTGTCCATGTGACTGAAATCATCATCAAAACTTATGCTCTTGTTGGCAGTCTCAGCAGAGAGGCCAGAAGCTAATTGGGCATGGAGATGGATCAACCAGAGATTCTTAGGAGTCAGAGATGAAAAAGTCCTGTTCAACTATTCAGTCCATCTCCTTCTCTTGGAAGGGAGGTCATTTTATCTTCTTATCTCTAAAGGTAGCTCCTCTTGGTCAGGAGGGCTGCATGCTGGGATACGTCCTATTATGTTAATGAACTCTCAGTGAAGTACAAGTATATTGCCATGCTATATTTATTATCAGAATACTATCAGACACTTACCTCCACAAGCTTCATCACAGGCACTGGGTTAAAGAAATGGAGGCCACCAAAGCGGTCCTGCCTGGTGGTGGAGTTGGCTATGTCTGTTATTTGCAAAGACGAAGTATTGCTTGCAAATATTGTATTTCTGTGGGGAAAGGAAGTGAGAATTGTGTAAATCAGTGGTCCCCAACCTTTCGTAACGCAGGGACCGGTCTACATTTTTTACATTTTCAGCGGCCCGAAGCGGACGCTTGTATGTCCGCCGAAAAGCCGCCGAATTAATTAACTCCGCCAAAAACTGCGGCTTTTCGGCGGACGTGCTGCGTCCACGGGAAGGAAGTGTTCGGCGGTAATTTCTTCCGGAACGAGGAGGCGGCCGCGGCCCGGTACCAAACGCTCCACGGACCGGTACCGGTCCGCGGCCCGGGGGTTGGGGACCACTGGTGTAAATGACATCTATCTTTGTCAACAACCAGGTCTATGCTCTAAAGATCAACAGATTTGCTATGGGCATTCAGTGGCTAATCATGAGTGTCTTTTTTTTCCAGCTAGTCTATTGTAGACCAAGTGTTTTTAAAAGTACCCTATCATACATAGCTGACACTACCCTTCACTGTTCTTTCCATAGCATGCAACTAAAATAGCACCACAATGACCAAGAGTTAAGCTTGTCTCTGAAAACTATATGAATGAACTCCAAGAAGAATATATAAGTCACCTCACTGGATCAAGAAATTGTTTTTTTTCCATGAAAAGTAGAAAAGTTTTGTAGTCCCCATCATAAATATCTTATTTCAGGAAAATTCTCCATTGGTTCAAGAAAGACAATGGGTCTTGTGCTCCTAAGTCACTTACATGCTTTTGAAAATCCTATTCTTAGAAACAAATATGAACCTAAGAGTTTAGCTTTTGAAAATGTTACACTGACAGATCTAGACAGCAAACATATTGCAAAAGGAAAAAGTAGAGCAGGAAAACAGAGATGCTACAAAGAGACAAGAATTGCTGCATACAGCAGTCATTCAATAGACAGGACCATATCCCGATATGTGGTTGATTGGATGCTTTTTATATATATATTTATAATAGCAGGGGAAGGAAATCCATCCATTGGCATAAACCAGTTCTTAAATTTAAATAATTCATATAGTACCTTCTATTAATGAGATTTCAGAACATTTTTCAATTTTTAAGCCTCACAATACATGTTAGATACAGCTTATCTTACTGATGAGGAAACTGAGGAAGAGAAAAACTAAATGACTTATGAATGAAGTTCTTACTTCCAGTTGCCTGCTCTAAACAAACTCCCTCTCAGAAAAATATCCCCTTGGGACAGTCAAATGTTGTTATGTACCAGAGTTCACTTAGATATAACTACTGTATGTTCTGGGACAGGAAAAAGCTTTGGAGAAACTGTTTCTTCTTTGAGTCAGGAGAGCATCATAGATCATGAGGGGTTAGAAAAACAATTGTCTGACAATCACAAAAGTGTCTCTAAAAATCTTACCTACGTCTCTCCCCAGCTACCTTTAATCATTTCTCCCTGGCAACAGCACCACAAAACAAGCCTTAGGGCATGTCCACACAGTGCACTAGTCCACACTACTAGGATGTAAATTCTAGTGTGCACTCCTTACATTAAACTGCACTAGGGAACTTTTAGTGAGTGCCAGCAGGATCCACATAGGACAGTTTGTATGCAACATGCAAGTGCACATTAGCATTTACACCTCTCTAGACAGACTAATGCACTGTGTAGACAAGCCCCTTGGAGTCTTCTGGGACAGGGCACTGAAAGAATGTTTTGCACCCACAATTCTGATATCAGTTGTTAAGTTGTTAAGATTTCCAAAGGTCAAAGAATATGAAGGACAACAATTCATGACCTATCCTTATTCATAATGTTCACCATTGCTTCCAATGAACTTCTATACAGAAGTCTCTCAAATATTTAAACAAACCCAGAAGCAAACCTAACAGACAAGATTTCTTCTCACAAACTAGTGGATCCGAATTTTTTAGTTAAGCTTCTAATCTCTGAAATGCCCACTTATGTGGGTAAAAATCAGAACTTTACTGTTAAATTAAAGCTTTGCATTGTTCTATAGATACAATTTGAAAAGAAACAACCTCATTAAAGCTAGATTGCATCCAAGAGTGTCTTTCCCACATTATTTACTTAAACCAATATACTGGTTTAAACCAAATTTAGATAGAGGATAAATGCCTCCATGACTTAGACCTCACAGTCAAAGTTCTAGCCTAGAGCAAAGTTGTACAACCCTTGAAATGGAACCCTTTAGTAAATGGAAATATTGACAAACCCTTTAGTAAATGGAAATATTGACAAACCCTTAATGAAAGCTTTCTGGCATCAGGTGTGCTTTCCTGCAGTGCCACCTAGTGGGTTCCAGGAAGAACTGTACAGAATCTCAAAACTCAAGAGAAAAAAAATATAGCCTTCCAGTGAAGTCATCCAGACTGTCCAGCTCCTTTAAAAATGTTGAAGTTTTGGATGAAAGACTACCGCCTTCTGGCCAGTTTTGTAACACAATTTCAGAATACAAACCACAAACTAGACACATTAGCCAGCTCCCAGCTGGGGTTGCTGCCTTAACAGAAAGATAAAAACTGGATCAACAGAAATGATGATATACAATGTTCACTGCACAGAAATTGGCAGTGTACAGTTAGGGAGGCAGAGAGAAAAGGCAAGGGGGCTCGCAGAACAAGAAATAATGACGAATTCTCACTCTATGATGACTGATGCTCCTGTCTAAAGTAGGAGCAACATAAATGGGAGACACACATAATAATGAACGCAGGAAGTGACATGAAAATCCTGCACTGGCTCATTTAGAGAAGGACAGGAACTGATTCAATGACAGTAGGACGTGCAGTGCATAAGGAGGGAAACCCACCCATATCACTTTGCTGAAAACCAAACCCAGAGATATTAGCAGGGTCATTAATTACTTATGAAGAGGAGGCAACATAACTACATTTCCAAATAGTAGGAGGATTCTCAAATGTAATACTGAAAACAGGATAACCTACAAACACAATTAGACAAAGCCCTAGGAGTAATTACACTGCTCTATTTCCCTGTCACAGTGCTGCTGTGAGGGTACATTCATTAATGTCTGCAAAGTGCCAGCAAATCCTCAGATGGAAGGTGCCATAAGAATGCAGAGTACTATGCATCCAAATCAATGGCATGATTCATGTAAGCTGAAATAGAAACCACGGGTGACAGCTGCAGCCAGAGCCACTTCAGCTTGCTGGGTACAGATTTAGTGCTTTAGTTGTGCTTGTACAAAACTTCTGTACTGTTAAAGCACTTAACTGGCTTAGTTTAAGTCAATTTATATCTACAAGCATAAAATTTCAAGCAGCGGGGACAATAGCTATCCCAATTCCTGTGAACTACCTGTTTGCCCCGTGCAGCTTTCATTCCCCTGCAAAAGTATTAAGCTGTACAAAGGGGGAGTTGGCAAGCCTGATTGCCGCCCACCTCCCCAACAGAGTTCAGCAACTCCACAAAGCAGTGAACAGCGTAGGGCTGCCAGGTAGCTTAATGAAGCTTAGCATCACCACAGGAAGATAGAGGCAGCCCCACCTTATTTGAGCTCCTTAAAGACTTATGATTGTAGAACCAAATCTGCTTAAAGCTCACTAACTTGGCTGAGCTATAAGCCAATTTACCTCTACAAGTTCCTGAGAAGGTTCACAGTAGCAGGCTCCCCTCCTGTGAACCCTAAGCCTTCCACAGTAGAAAACAATTCACCTGACACAATGTTTCTTGTGTCCTAACTCCTTGGAGAATTTATGTGAAAAAACTATGCCCTCCACACAGAGGGACTTGCCCCCCCATCTCTTATTTCTTTAAGATGGGGGGGGAGGAAGAGAAAGAAAATAGGCTAAGTCTCATGATATGTTCTGCACAAGGGTTATATTTCTTGTAGCAATAGCAGCTATTAAGCTTAACTAAGTTTACTGTGCAGGATACAGATGTATACCTGCTTCTGCATACTAAATGGACGTAAGGGCAGCAAAGTACAATAAGTAAATTATTTTAAGTCAACTCAAACAGTTTTCTGAACAATAAGCTGAAATGCTACTTGAGTTTACTTATGTGAAATTAGTTTACAGTTCCAGCTCAAACCAACCTATACAATTCTTGGTCTTCACTTCAACCTAAGCAAGCCACAGATATATTTTTGGGGAAAGGTCTGTACCACCCCTTGCTAAAGAGAAAAACTGTGACTGGATCGGTCAGGGTTATAAAGGTTGGTTCCCACTGTCACAGGGATTAGGTATATTTTCAATAGCTCCCACAGTTCTTGGATTCTTGATCATGGAGAATGGGTTGATATCTCCATGCAGTGCTGAGGCTGCTCAGTGCTTTGGCTAATTAGGACCATGCTGGAGTTCTGAGGGAAACCACACCTGGCATACCCTCCAACAGCTCAGAGTGCCTCCATGAGGAGCTGCCACCACATTTACTGAGCAGGAGTCTCAGCTCTGACCCTGCCCAGATTTGCCACTGCCAGTGGTTTGGGTTACAAGGAAAGACCCAACCAATCTACCTGGCATACAGCAACATACATGACCTGCAAGAAGAAAGGGAGAGGAGTCAACTAACCCCACACCTCATTAGCTCTTAAATCCATCCAAATCCATCTCACCAGCTCTTAAGCCAATTAGGCTTGTGGCTGGTTAATGGAGGGAGAAAAAAAAAGAAGCAACTTAGGAACCTGTCTCCTTTCCACTAGCAGCTCTTTTGTGGGTATGAGAATTATAGGCATGTGAATAAACAAGCATGGGGACCCAAAATTATTCCAAGCTATGGGGAAGGCACAGAAAGATGAACAGACACACACAAAAAAGAGCAAAATCCTACTTTCTAGGGTAGGAAATATTTAGAATTTCTTTTGGCTACAATCCTATCACTTTATTGAGCTAGTAAGGAAAAGACACTTAGAAGTAACATAATTCCCTACTGCCACCATCCTTAGATTTCTGTGCCAATTTGAAGAAAGTGTGGAGGCAGGAGGATATTCTTTTTTTCCTTCATACCCTTCCCCCCGCCAGTAATGAAAATAAAAGCTTAATACAGTAAAACCTCGATTTAACGGACTTCGGATGCAACGGACAAAATTTCTGATCCATATCAGACCGCGACCCCTCCCTGCTGCGGCCCCGGGCCCCTTTGCTGGTGGCCGTCTGATGGCTCCCGGCTGCTGCCCTGGTCCCAGCAGCAGGCGGGCTGGCTCCTGGCTCCCGGCTGCCGCCCGGGTCCCAGCTGCTGGCAGGCTGGCTGCCGGCTCCCGCCCAGGTCCCGCCAGCAGGCGGGCTGCCGGCTCCCGCCTGGGTCCCAGCAGCCGGGACCCGGGCGGGCTGGCTGCCGGCTCCCGGCTGCCGCCCGGGTCCCAGCAGCCGGAAGCCTGGCGGGCGGGCTGCCGGCTCCCACCCGGGTCCCAGCAGCCAGGAGCCGGGCGGGCTGCCGGCTCCCGGCTGCCACCCGGGTCCCAGTAGCCAGGAGCCGGGCGGGCGGGCTGCCGGCTCCCGGCCGGGTCCCAGTAGCGGGCGAGCTGGCTGCCGGCTCCTGGCAGCCGGGACTCGGGCGGGCTGGCTGCCGGCTCCCGCCCGGGTCCCAGCAGCGGGCGGGCTGCGGAGCTGCCGCCCCGACCCTGTGGCGGGCAGGCTGCTGCTCTGACAGCTCGGGCTTTTGTTTTTTTAAAATTAAATAATGGACTTTTTGATTTAACGGACACCCCCTAGCCCGAATTAGTCCGTGAAATCGAGGTTTCACTGTATACACAGTAGAGCAAATGCAGTATTAGTTAGAAAAAGAAAAAACCCACATCTATCAGCATTTACAGATATCTATTTAGGGACCCATCAGAGATCTGTCTGCTTCCATCTTACCATTCATTTTCTCCATGTGAGAAGTCATAGATCACTACCTTAAATCTCAACAGAGAGAGCTAGGCATTCCAATGCTAAGTAACGTTTAAACATATAATATGCCGCCACTACTGCTGGTGCAAAGAATGAGAGCAGTTAGTAAATACTGTGCTAACATTTTCATTTAATTTAATTTTTTTATTTTTACACAGAATGCCTCAACCACTTGTGCATTTCCTGAATTTTTTCAAACAAGTGAGACCAGTGAAAGGAAATCAGATATACTGCACTTTAGGCTGAAGCACACTCTTAACTTTCATTACAACTATCTTTCTAGTTACGCTATCTTTATAATACAAAGAGAATTACTTGATCCTGGGTACCTATCCAGGTAGACAATCTCCCCCAAATACAAACACTTCTCCATAGCCTGAACTGAATAATTTGCAGAGGAACAGGAAAGGGATAAAGCTCTTTAAAAGGGGGATTCTGTAACTGGCCCTCCCATACTTGTCAGTTGGTGGAACCTAGACTGTATTTACATGTAACTTTGTAAGCCACACAATAAAATGTCACCCCATGCTGGATGGTAAGCTGTACCTAGCAAGACAGGAAGGAGGAAGTCATTTTCACTAGGCACAGGGAAATCTCACATCTTCTCCTAGAGCCCTACTTGATTTAAATACCACAGACTGGAACTGACTTATTGTGTGACGTTAGTAGAATCTGTATAATAATCCTATCAATACCTGTGTCAGGAGAACTTTAAACTACCGTTCTGTAGATATATTTGGGTTAAGTCTTGCATAGATACTTCTAGTTCAACCACCTTACTGCAGGATTACAGCTCAGTGGTACCAAGAGTATTTGTATGAGTGCCGATACCCACCCCAGACACTGTTTGTGTGTGATGTTTATCTCGGAGCATACAGGCTGCCTAAATGCAACTCTGACATTTGCTAATCCTTTACTGATCAGAACTTCTGCAGCCATTTTTGAAAAGCACATAACAAAATGTGTTTGAAATCATGATTCTCACCTCTGCAGCCTCCCTGATTGATTATTTATCAGCCTGACAACGTAATTGATAATATTTTCCATTTTAGGACAGGGCCTGTCAGATCTCCATTTTTATAGCACCAATAAAGATTAAATCTCTTTGGTGTGAGCAGTTGGGAGGGGGAGAGTGAGATTTTAGTTAAATAATTCATTCTAATTGGTTCACTGGCTTCTCTGTATTTAATCTTTGCTCACAAGCTGAGATTGGAGAATTGCTCACCCTTTGTTCCCCTTAGAAGTCAATTCCTATTTTAATGAGGGAAGGGAAAGAATTCTGCACTGCACTGGTGCTGTATGCATATAATTTGTGAAGAATATTGGGGTGAATGTCAGAATATGCATAAAATATTACATAGAAATAAGTTGGACAATTAGATCTTTTGGTTTGCTGGCTGCCAAGCTAAACAACTGTCAGTATTAAAAAGTTATAAAAACAAAACCTTAAAAACACTGCTACAGAAAAGGAAAAGTCCAGGCCTAATGTTTCTTTTGAAAAATATGTTGTAGGAACAATTAAACAAACAAAGAGACCCTTTACATGACATGGAAAAGTCTACTACATATCCACGGAACAGAAGGAATTTGCGATGAATTCATTTTCACCACAAAATCCCTTGAATGAGGCATAACATAGGAAAATAAACTGGTTAACTATACTTGCAATGTGTTCAGAAAATCAGCAACTGGCATGTCAAATACTCCACATCACATGATAGTCTGGAGTCCAAGAGAGCCTAAGAAAAACTTCTTGATTAAGTGTAAAAGTTAGGAAAATGACATAAAACTGTCATTTAAAGAAAAGGATACTAGCTATAAATTTCAAAACAACATAAGAGACAAGTGGGGATGGATTTTAATCATACATACTCTGGAGCAAACTTGTCCAGTCTCTTGAAGAGATCGTTTTTCACTTGAAGGTTCTCCACAATGGCCTCAACCACAAGGTCGGTGCTGTGTACCACTGTCACTGGATCCGTGCTCACTGTTAGGTTGTTTAAGGTCTTCTCAATGAATTGAGCAGCAGCCTGAAAGGTTAAACAGAAGTCATAAAACCTATTTCTAAAAGGTTTAATTTCTTCGGTATGGAAGTTCTCATAGGTCAATTTATTTCACTGGTCACTTTTTTGAGCCTTAAAAGTATTAGGCGTTATAACTTGCACTATATTTCCAGATCAATTAGAAAGCTTTAAGTTTAGGAGAGTACTATACTTCCACAGATGGACTAAACTTTCACAGCAACTCAAGTCTTCTCACAAGCAAGGAGGAGATCCTTTATTTCATTCTTGTAGGATGACTGTTTTCCACCCCACCCTTTATTTCAACCTTCAGAATGACAGTTTTAGTGAACAACTGACTTATCACTTCAATACTTTCCCAGGAGAATTTTGACCTGCCCTCAGTGAAAATGGATTTCTTCAGTTTTAAACCATTATACTGTTTTTCCTTCCATAAGTGAGCTATCTGGTTTCACAGCTCATTGTTATAATCCAAAGTCCTTCACGGACACCTCAGGAAATGAAATGGCTTGCAGGCAACATCCACTGTATTAGAGCTCTGCTGGGAATAGGAACAAAAATTTTGTATCTCTTTTGTGACTGCCAAAACTGTTAATCACTGACACAGTTTATGAGGACAGATCAAATACAAAGGCAGGCTTTTTAAACAAGAAAGAATGGAGACTCAATATAGCTGAAAACAAACACTTGTATACACATTTTGGGGTCTGAGAACTTGTCTACACAAGGAAATTTACTAGCATAACTTTATTATTATAATTATACAACAATAGTTATGCCGGTATAACTCTTCATGTGGACACTTGTATTCCAGAATAAGGAGTGCCTTTTCTCAATTTAGCTTATACTGGTTCCAGAGCAGCATAAACTAAATCGGGAAAAAACACACTCCTTATTCTGGAATACAGGGATTTATACCACTACAACTATAGATGCATAATTAAACTGGTATTTTTATGTTAGTAAATTTCCCCATGAACACAAGACCTTATTCCTGCCATGGGTATGTGTCCATGGTAGTGTATACATGGGCTCTGACACATGCTTAAACCCAACCTTCCTACCATCCACACATAAAGCCTTCTAACATATGCTTGTTACCGTCTCAGAACACAGGCTCATGCAGGGGCATAGATATAAGTGTCTTGCTGTAGCCCATGTCCCAGCCTTCCCATTTTGCAGTGAGGACATTGCTAAAGGACGTGTTGTGATGCTTGTGTTCCGATAAACCATCAATGCTATCCCACAATTCCTGGGGCCTGTATGCTCCAGCTCTTCTACCTCCCAACTTCTCACTCACTCCTCTCCCGCTGAAAGCAACCTGTTAGGTCAAATGCAGCTGCTCTGCATTTAACCCTTCATTGCATGCAGACTGCTCAACTTCAAACTCTTGCTTGTCCAAAAAGCAGAGAGAGTCTATACCAGGTTTCTTGTCAGTCTGTGGTGTGAGGACCGCAAAGACCAAATTTTGACAAAGGCATGAAAAAACAGCACAAGAGCTTGGCAGAGTCGGGGATCAACCAGACCACTGCCCAGTGCTGAGTGTAAATCATGCACCTCAAGATCATCTACTGCAAAGCAAAGGATGGGAAAGGTCAGCCCAGCCACTTCTATTCAACCAGAACCACTCCCAGTACAGAGTCTATAGTCCTGTCTCCTGAGTCGGGATGATATGCTTAGAATCCTGGGGGCAGAGCGAGGGACATCACTAGAGTCACAGGAGCAAAACCCCAAACACAGCAGGATGCTGGCACCAGGTCATAGAACTGGATCAATTAGGGACATCCTGGGCCCATATTCACAGTAACTGTTTGGGGATGGATCTGGAACTGCCAGGAGAGGAAGTGACAATGCAGCAGGAGCTGTAGTTTGATAAATGGCACCCAAAATCTCAGTTATTATAACAAGTCGGAGATTTCCAATACAGGTTGACCAATACAATTATTGTGATAGAGAAAAATTACATGCAGGGAGTTATATTTTACTGAGACCACAAGCCAGGCCATTTCCCCACCCACTCCTCAATACCATGTGGGGTCCATGATGGATGTCAAGAAGGGAAAAAAATTTAAACAAGCAGCTAGCGATAACTTTTTACTGACTATATGGTTATTATTAGAAAAGGGGCATTAATCTCAGCAAGCATGGGTGCATATTTCACCATGCAGTGCTATGTGTGCAACTCAGTCACACTGGCATGTTGTTTTGAGTTTCACTGTCGCCAGCACTAGTGCAGGTCTCTGTCTGGATTACTAGTTCTAATGGCTGCGATGGCTGTATTTGGTCGTCTGGGTCCCTCTCCATTCATGGCCTGCTGTCCAATATCACAAGGGATTGCTTTCTTTCCGTGTGTCGTCCCCCCCCCGTGGACACAAAAAAATGTACTCTTTCGTTTCCTTGGCAGGCCTTTCCACCTCTGTTGGACGGGCATCAAACTAGAAGTCTTGGGGAACTGACAAGCAACCAGCAAAGGAAAAGTGTCCGGGATGAAATGCTGCAGGATGTTGTGGCCATGGCAGATGAGTAACTGGTCTTCCAGAGAGGGAAGGAGAATTGGACAATTCAGAAGGGGAGGGAGACAGCTAAGCTGGAAGAGAAAACGGTGGCATCATTCCTTGGTCATGAACAGAAACTGAGGGAAGAGGACAAAGGATAGCAGAAGGACCCCTGTGAGAGGCTGCTTGCTCTCACAGCCACCAGGCAGCAAGTCCCATCTCCAGCAAACACAGAATCCCCACCATGGTACCACTTCCTGCAGTGTACAGCCACTAGACAATTCAGGGGTTCAGTGGGCCAAGGACCACCCACAGAACAGTACATCTGTGGCCAGCCCACACAACACACTCCAGCAGGGCAAAGGAGAACAGGCACAAAAGAGACATTCAGTTTCACTACCAGTACAACTGTAGTGGTTGAAGTTGTACAGTTTGCCACTTCTGTCTAGAATATTGCTTATTCTGCTTTTTTTGTATGTTTGTTTGGGCTTTTTGATAGCAGCTGGGTTACCAAGGATTTTTCAATGTAACTGGAATGAATATCTTTCAATAAACTATTGTGGTTGCAAAAAGAATAAATCTCAAAGTTCTATCCAAAGGAGTTATTAAATTCAAAAGAATCAAAATCCACGCTATAGCAATAGCTTAATGCCTACATACAAAACAGAACTGACAAAGAGTCCTGTGGCACCTTAAAGACTAACTAAAGTATCGTAGCATAAGCTTTCGTGGGCTAATACCCACTTCATGCATGCATCCAACGAAGTGGGTATTAGCCCACGAACGTTTATCCTACAAGACTTTAGTTAGTCTTTAAGGTGCCACAGGACTCTTTATCACTTCTGAAAATTCCAGACTAATACGGCTACCTCTCTGATTCTTGACTACAAAACAGTGGCACATAAGCTGCAATGTGCCCTGTTAGCATGTTAAAAATCACATCCTCTTATGCATAGCACCCTGTGAACACACAAGGCATCCCTGATTTCCCTTGCCTGTCCAGATCCAACCTCAGTAGTGTCAGGTGCATTGTCTACTTGTTTGTACCAGGCTTGCAAACCAGCAGCATCCTGAGTCCACTTCAGGTGAAAATATTTTCCATTTTGCCTTGATGAAACTGTACAGTGGACAACAGGCCACAATAATATGGATGGCACTGACAACACTGTCATCCAAATGTTTTACTAGATGACTGTTGTGGTCCCTTCTAACTCTATGGTTCCATGATTCTAGTCCCATCTTGTCTTAAGTCAGCCAAATGCACACTCCACCACTGTCCAGCAACTCCTGAACCTTCTTTGCCAAATCCTCTAACAGTAGGGTATAGTGTCATGAACCATGGCAGAAGAGAGTATACAAGGTATCCAAACGTAACAGGTGGCACTGCGACCCCTCATAATAATTTGGGAACTACGTTGTTCCCACATGTCCAAAATGGTAAATGCCTGATCTCCACAGAACCCTGGCATCTCACAGTGTTCATGGCAACTCCACATCTCACAGTGTCCAGAAACCTGCGTGTGCGGTTGACCAAGGCTTGCAGAACAATGGAGTATTACCTTTTACGGTTGACATATTCATTTGTTCCTGCTGGAGGGCATATTACGGACATATGGGTGCCATCAATGGCCCCAGTGCAGTTTGGAAAGGCCACTCACCTCTCCTCTCCCCCATGCAGCAACTAAAACAAGTCTATCTGAAGTTCCGTAAATGGTATAATTATAATCTTGTAATCTCTGCTTTTGGGTAAAGGTGGTGTACAGTACTTTACGATGGTTTAGAGAAATCTCACTATTAGATAAGGATGAATAATGTTCCATTCAAACTTTAGGTTTTAGCCTTAGTTTTCAAAGACTTTCCAGCTTTTGAGGTTAATCTGTCATTTAAGACTATAATCTGAAAAACCAGAAGACATGATGCACCAACTTTCCCAATCAAAAAACCCTGAAAATATTTTAACTTCTTATCTTCCCAGCTTTTTGAATGCATTTTTAATACTATTCTACCAATCGGATTCTCCTCTATTCATCTGTGCACTAATTGCCAACAATCACAACATTAAATAGTAATTCTATCAAATTCAGTAAAGTTTGTCCAGTGGTTATAAATACCAAGTTGTCACCTCAGGCTTATCTGTAAACATCTTCTTTGTCATTCTTTTCAAACTATCCTCAATTCCTTTCCTGGAGTTCTTCAGGATTTCATCTGTCTGGTCCACTAACACCACAGTGTGACCAGTTGCTGCAGCAACCTGGGGAGAAGTGGGAGGGAGAAAGGAGCCATTAAGAATGTAAAATAGACAAGTCAGTTGGGCTAATAGGAGGAAAAATGCTAAAAGCTTTCAAATTTCACAGATATCTTCACATCTGGAGAAGGAAACTGAGTTAAATACAAGCTGGGACAGACTGCTAAACATAAGGGGTTAAACCAGGGGTGGGTAAACTATGGCTCCTGGGCCTGTCCTGACCGGCCCTTGAGCTCCTGGCTGGGGAGGCTACCTCGGCCCCTCCCGTTGTCCCCCCTCCTCACAGCCTCAGCGCGCCGCACGAGCAGCGCTCTGGCCACATAGCTGGCTCCGGCGGCACTGTGCGCTCCTGCAGGGCAGCATGTCTAGTTCCAGCAGGCCGTGCGGTTGCCAGACATACTGCTCTGTGTAGCATGGGGTGAGGGGGCAGGGGCTTTGATAAGGGGCAGTGGGCTATCAGGGGCAGTCAGCAGGGGACAGTGAGCAGGAGGCGGTTGGATGGGGTGGATGGGGGCGGTCAGGGGACGGGGCATTGGATAGGGTGTGGGAGTCCCAGGGGTGTCTGGATAGGGGTCAGGGAACAGGGAGCAGAGGGGTTTGGATAGGGGGTGGGATACTTGGAGGGGCAGTGAGGGTGGGGGAGTTTTGGGAGGGGGCAGTCAGGGGAAAAGGAGTGGGGGGGGGTTGGATGGGTTGGGTATTCTGAGGGGGGCAGTCAGAAGGTGGGAAGTGGGAGGGGTTGGATGGGGGCAGGGCCAAGCTGTTTGGGGAGGCACAGCCTTCCCTACCCAGCCCTCCATACAATTGTGAACCCTGATGTGGCCCTCGGGCTAAAAAGTTTGCCCACCCCTGGGTTAAACACATATGTTGGGAGACCATTTAAAATGAAGTGGGCAGTTAAGGGTTAGCAGGCAGTGGGGCATGTTACAAATGGTTGTCATGAGGTATAAAACCAATATTTGTTGAGTCCATGAGTTTTATTGTCTAACAAAGTTATGACTCGAAGTTCCCAGGCTCACCTTTTGTACAGGTTTCCCTAAAGGATGAGAACTGAGAAGTCAGATATGGAGTGGCTGCTTTGTGAAAAATGTTTGCCCACAGGAGATATGGTATTTGTGTCTTTTTAGATCACTTTTCTGTGAGAGTTCCTCTAAGGGCATACTGATTGTCAGATTTCACCCACATAGTTTTTTGGGCATTTGATGCACATGTTGTGATAGGCGTGTATAGGCACCAATGATTCTTGAAAGATGTGTTGGGGGGAGGGGGAAGATCACTGTTTATACATTTGCATTCTTCTCATGTTGGACAACGGAAAATATTAGTTGATTTCATTTGCCCGTTTCTATGCACTAATACAGGGTGGGTCCACACTCTATTTGACTTTTTTAGGGGTCCGCAAATGTAAAAAGGTTGAAAATCACTGTTCTACAGGCTGCACTGCAACGTGCTATAACTATGCATTCCCTGTCTTTTGTTTAGTCTCTCTATATGGTGCTGAACAAAGTAATACTTCCAACTTGGACAAAGAAAAGATGCAACAAAAATTCCCTTGAACTAGTTTATTGTTTCATACAGTGCAATACTAAAATACAGCAGGTGGCAAAGACTACTAGAGAGAAGGGAGCTCTTAAAAAGATACCACCTCTTTCAGGCCCTCACTCTTATCCCAGGCACATACACAGTTTCTTCTTTCAAAAAGGAGAAGAAAAACAGGAAGAGGTGCTGGTCATTTTACTGAAGTAACATTGCACTAATGGTATTTTCCATTCAAGGAGCCAAAGCTTTTTATAAAAGGCCAATAAGAAACAAGATAACCCTGAGAGTTAAGTACCACTGTCCTCATTTTACAAGAGAAACAGGCAGAAAGAAATGATGTGACTTGCCTGGAGTCACACAAGGTGCATGTGGCAAAAATCAGGAATAGACTAAAAAATCCCTGTTCCTACTGTGACAGAATGTACTCTTGTATTCACACCCTCCACCGATGGTTCTCAATTTACCACTGTGGACCACATATACAGTAAAACCTCCATTTAACGGACTAATTCGGGCGAGGGGGTGTCCGTTAAATCAAAAAGTCCGTTATTTAATAAAAAAAACAAACGAGCTGTCGGAGCAACAGCCCGCCCGTTGCTGGGACCCGGGCGGCAGCCAGGAGCCGTCAGCCAGGCCACCCGGCTCCCGGCTGCTGGGACCCGGGCGGCAGCTGGGAACCATCAGCCAGCCCGCCCGCTTGCGGGACTCGGGTGGGAGCCGGGAGCCGGCAGCCCGTCTGCTGGCGGGACTCGGGCGAGAGACGGCAGCCCGCCCGCAGCCGGGAGCCAGCCGGGAGCCGGCAGCCAGCCCGCCCACTGCCTGGACCCGGGCGGCAGCCGGGAGCCGGCAGTCAGCCCGCGAGAAATGGATTTCAGATGCATCAGACTTGCTCAGAAATTTTGTCCGTTGCATCAGAAGTCCGTTAAATCGAGGGTTTACTGTACTGCTCTCTCTGTGTTATGAGGGCTCCATCCAAACAATATATACATATACTACCTGCATGGCCCTGAGTGTGTCACATGGGCCACAGGTTGGGAATCACTGCCCTACACACTACAGGTATGTCGCGTCTTGCGCAAGGGTTCCGTTCCACAGTTACCGCGTAAAGCGGAAACCGCATATAGCTGAAACCCCATTGAGTTCAATGGCGGGCGAAAGCGCCTGCCCTAAAGGAAGTTTTTATATTTTTATTTTTCCCTTTCTTTTTTTCTTTTTGCCGACCGCGTAAAGCAGAAATTGCGCAAGTTAAATGCGCCTAAGATGCGACATGCCTGTATTGTAAAAATCTTTGTACAAATCATGTCTTTTGAGGTATTATTTAAAAACTTATAATTTTCTGGTCATTATTCTCCTGGTAAAATATTTGTGGCAACACTGCACGGGAAGTTATAAGATTCCACTGTATTATTAACACATGTTCCAAAAAGAAGTTGAGAAACAAGTCTGTCCTAAACAAAGGAATATTTGCCCTGCTTAATTTGCATTTAAGCAGTAAGCAGAGGCCTCAAGGAGGAAGGGAAACAAAGGAAGCTCAACAGTTGAGAAAAAACTGCACCAGGGCACATCATTCCACATAAACTTTTTGTCTCTTGGTACATAGCTGGAAATATTTTTCAAGGGGAGCTGTTGGAGAACTGAAACTATAAAAAGGAGGGAGAAACACACCAATGGACTACCCACCCCCTGCCTGTCAATTCACAGCACCTGAAGGGACAAAACAGCTGTTGGATTGGGGGGAGGGTCCTGATATAAGAAGTTTGATCAGTAAGACTGCTGAAAGCATGTGGTGTGAAAACACGTTTTTAATTTAACAAAAGCAACAAAGACTCTTGTAGCACCTTATAGACTAACTGATGTTTGGAGCATTTGATGAAGTGGGTCTTCGCCCACAAAAGCTTATGCTCCAAAACATCTATTACTCTATAAGGTGCTACAAGACTCTGTCATTTTTGCAGATCCAGACTAACACGGCTACCCCTCTGATACTTTAACAGTTTGTTAAATTAGGCACCAATAGTATTTTATCTTTATTTTTCTTGTAATCAATTCTGATGTTTATGCCTCATTACTTCTACTCATTTAAAATCTCCCTTTGTAATTAATAAACAAATTTTATTGTTTTAGCTAATCTAGTTTGTTTAAACTGAAGTGTGTGAGAAACTCCAGTTGGGGGTCACAAGTCACAATACTAAAATACAGCAGGTGTAATTTTTATTAAAGGAATAACAGGCTTAATATAACTTGTATTGTTCAGGAGAGAGCTGGGGAGTACAAGACACATTTCTGTAGGAAATCTTAGCACGAAGAGTGTGGTGGGATCACCCTGCAGTAGAACTGAGGCTAGTGAGAACAAGTGTGTTACACAAGTGAAGCCGGCAGGCTACAGTTGCACACAGACACTGAGGGTGGGGCATGTATGCTGGAAGGCTGTTTGTGAGGTATTGTAAAGCAGGGTATTGCAAAGCAACCAAGGTTGCAGGGCAGGGGTGATACAGCTGCTCCTTAGTCTGGATTTTACTCTGTTACACCTATATTTGAGCAACAGCCAACCTCCCCTACTCACAGTACGGAAAGGTTTAAAAGAAGGCATCTTCCACAGCCTTAAAGGAAAAAACAAGTCACTGCAAATAAAGAATGAAGTGCTGCTCCCAGGTTGTACACACAGTCACCCTGACTCTAAAATAACCCCATATTTATCATTACAATAGGATGCAGTAAGCACAGGGAAGCAAAGACACTCAAAGCATCCCTGCATCCTGAGGACTTGCATCCCTGATCATAAGGGTCCCTGTCAAGAACCATGCTGCTGCTCTTTTCAAAGGGCTGTCAGTCAATAAGAGTCAGAAATGTAACAGAATTCACAATAGACTTCAGTTGTCTCTCTGGACTAAAGAATTTTAAATAGTGTGCATGTTCCTGAAACTTCAGAGCACATATTTATGGATTTTACCACACTCATGTGGCATTGTATTTATTGAGGAAGGCCTTGAAGGCTCTTTCAGAAGAAATCCCAAATTCCAGTGATAAGGGGGTGAGAGATTATTTTTATAGAGAAATTAAAGTTGTAGATGACTATCCTCACTTTAGGTAGCAGATAAATGCATGGACCTCTTTCCACAATAGATGCAACAAGAATATCAGATAAATCTGTACCTCTGAGGGAGCACTACTGAGTTGTTATAACAGGAAATCCAAAGTTAAGAACTCCTGGGATTTACTCTGAGTTTGCTTTGTGACCTTGGGCAAATCACTTTACCTCTCTGTGCCTGTTTTCTGTCTGTAAAATGGGGAAAATAAGAGCAACCTACCTCACAGGAGTGCTGTGTGGCTTAATTATTGTTTGTGAAGTGCTTTGAGATCTGTAAATGCAAGGTGTTATAGGTGTTCAAAGTATTAAATTTCCTTGTAAGATAAGTAAATATATCTGAAATAGTCCTGTCCCTGGTTTAGCAATCAGCCATTGGATGGGTAAAACTGCCAAGTTAAAAGTGACTTACGAGTCAAAGGCTATAATGGCTGAACACTCAGGGAAAAAAGCAAATCCCATTTAAATATTAACTCACTGTAAAAAGCTACAGATTACAAATAAAGATATAGTATCTTAACAAAATGAAATTTAGTTCTCTTGCTATTTAGTGATACTGTCAATCAATCTATTCCTCGTGGAGCTGGTACTAAATAATTTTCTTAGGGCTTTCTTCTTCTGCCTTATCAGTCAGGCAGTTTTGAAACATTCACAAGAAAAACTCAAACTTTGTACTCTTCTGTGACAAATACAGCTTGAAGCATTGCAAAGAACATTCTGAACAGTGTTGCAAGTAATCCCTCTGGCATGATCCTGCACATGATCCAAATGGACATGCTGCACGTCACATACAGAACCCTGTAGCTTCAGTGGGACTGCATGGGAGCTAATTTCAAGACTGGAGTCTAAGATAACTATAACAAAGATTTTACAAATATTTGTTTTTGCAGTGTTTGCTTTGTTCATGACCACACTCTGTGTATAGTTACCATTTCCCCTACATAGTCAGATTCTCCAAATCCCTACAAACATTTTAAAAGACTGGAAAACGTTACTGTAGAATCACAAAACAGGGTAACTCAGCAGTAGGTGCAATATCTGCAACTACTTTTAATTAATTTTTTGAAAACGGACCAACTTACATGTTTACTGTGTGTCCCTACTGAGGCTGAATCCAATTCATATCTATTCTAACACTAACATGGCGCACAAAGGGGATGAAGAAAATGAACGCATCAACTCTATGCTGAATGGGTTGTTGCAGTTTCTCACATGTTTTTATGCAAAGATAAGAGATGACCACATACAGGTTTGAACAGATTCAAAAGCTGAAACAGGGTGTTTATGTAAATCCAAAGTCTCAGGTGATCAGATGTTTAAGAACAAAGTTTTGAAGACCTGCCTCCATCGGCTATTTAGGCAGCGAATTATGCTCAGAGTTAAAATATCAAGCCAAGTTAAGAATCAGAGAGGTAGCCGTGTTAGTCTGTAATAGCAGAGGTAACAAAGTCCTGTGGCACCTTAAAGACTAACTATAAAGTTTTGAAGCATAAGCTTTCGTGGGCTAATACCCACTTCGTCGGATGCATGAAGTGGGTATTAGCCCACGAAAGCTTATGCTTCAAAGCCAAGTTAAGTGACTCATGGCAGAAAGGTTTTTAAGCCAATCTGTGGCAGGAAGGACAAGATATATTTAACAACAGACACCATAAGAGGGAAGAGATGGCAGAGGCAGCGTTATCTGTACTGTGCTAATGCTCAGGATCAGGACCCAGGGTGCTAGGCCCTGTACAAACGGATCCTGCTCTCAAATAATCGGACAGCTCATACACAACGGCTGGGTGTCAAAGGGCTGACCCGCTACGGGACGAAGTGGGAAGAAACACCAAGGAAGCCAGGAGTCGCTACACAACAGGAGGCTGCTCTCCCTCCGCGTGCAGATCGCGCCTGGAGCGACCACCGGCTGCGTCCCGCCCGCTCTCCCGAAGGACGCGCCGTCCCCGAGCGGCGCCCCCCGGCGCAGAGAGACCCGACCCGCGCTAAGGGGTAACGCGGGACAGGGGCCTCTTGCCGCCCCCGCCCGCAGCGCTGCTTCCCGCTGTCCCTGGTGACACGGGCCCGGCGGGGCAGCGACCCCTGGGGGTGGGGGCGCCCCTGGCTCCCCGCCTCGGGTCTCCCTTCCCCGGCCCGGCCGCTCACCTGGGCGATGCCCGCGCCCATCAGGCCGCCCCCGATCACGGTCACATGCTTCACGATCAGCTTCTTGGCGCTGGCCGTGGCGGCGGCGGTGGCCGCGGCGCGCGCGAAGCGGCGGGTGGCGTAGGCCATGGCGAGCCGAGTGAGCGAGCGGGCGGGAGCGGCCAGGCAGCAGCCCAGCTGGGGGGCGGCGACACGGGCGGGGCTTCCTCTGGCTACGCCCACCCCGCCCCCAGCCCAGTCCCGTGCCACAGGGCAGCCCGCCCCCCCGGGAAAGAGCCATCCCCGGGGCCCGCTGGCCCAGATAAGAGGCAGGGGGCAAGAGCCCCCCCCCACCACGCCGCTGTGGGCGTCCCACCCAGCCCCCTGGGCAAGAGCCCCCAAGTCCCCCCCCGCGGACCTCGAGAGGCAGGAGCCGCCTCCCTGCAGCAGATGATCATTAACTAGCCTTACTTCAAATCAACAGCAAAAGGCAACATCTGTAAAAGAAAAAATCGGTCACATTTGCCACCTGCATCACCCTGCATGTCCCCTTTTTCTTCTCTCTGGTGAGTCCACAAGCCAGGGCTGGCAGGAATCCTCATGCTAGACGTAAGGGCCCCTACAGCCAAGTCATCCTTCCCTCCTGTACCAGTTAAAAAAAAAAAGAGAGAGAGAAAATTGCATAGAATGGAGGCCCTGGTCTTGATAAAGGTTTTACGCCCTTTATAAAGTGAATTAAATGAGGTGTTCTAGGGGAAGTGTAGTGCTTTCCACATCGCCACTACCTATTTTGATTCCTCAAATGGTTGAAACAGCAGCGCGGGGTCACCTGCAACAAAAATCCCACGTATGTTCAAAACAGCCTGCTTTGGGGAAGCTGCTACTGGTAGACTCAATGAAACAGCTGCCTAGATAAATAAAATAAAAGGTCAAATTTTATTGCATGCAAAGGTATCACAACTGGAGTTACTGATTACAGTAAAACTGTACAGTAAAATGTATGCTATAACATAGTACATTTAGGCTAGTAAGTTATGGTGTTAGTTCTAATGGGCAGTAAACAAAAATGACCCCTTATTTAACAGGTGATCCTTTCTTTAAGATACTGAGGTCTGAATTATACCAGGCACCAAGATTCATCAATTTCCACTGACTTCACTCAGGCTTCAGGGGACATAGGAAATAAGCTTTAAACATATTTTTTATAATCATTTCTTTGGAATTTTCTTCTACACCCTAATAATAGATCTTGGAGGCAGGTTTTGATACCATCAATTTAAGTACATTTTAAGGCCTAGTTACATGCAGGGCACATTGGCAGGGACAGCATTCAGGCCATCTTTTTGTTTGTTTGTTTGTTTAGGGACCAGCCCTAGTACTCCATAACACTCACTTCCTCCCCTCTCCCACTGCTGTAGAAGCAGAGCCATGGAGCACAGGGATCCAACATGGGAGCTGAGAACCCACAGGGGGCCCTGGGAGCTGTAGTTCCTTGGCTAGCTCCCTGGTTATAGAGTCAGGCTTGGAGCAGGGAAATAACTATGTTTCCTAGCATTCCCTTGGCAGCTATCAACAGGAAAGGGAGACGGAGGAAGCTGAGATCCCATGTTGCAGCTTGCTGTGAATGGAGAGCTGGCTGCTCTCACAGGGGATGGCCCTGTGAATGGAGAACACGTATGCCCGAGAAGTAGAAGGCTTTGGCCCAGATATCCCCTTCAGAAGACTTCCCCAGACTGTATTAAGGATATTGGTGTGACCTCACCTTGCAGCCCCCAAAGAAGGAATGGGGGGGGGGGGAGAATGGACAGTGCACCTCGCTATCTGAAGCCTAGCAAGGGAGGTATGTGGATCTCACTAGAACTTAAAATGAAAAGGGAGGGAGAGGACGCTCTACTAGAGGACCTGCGCAGCTTTAGATACCGTACCAGGCACATAGGAGGATTTCCACTTCTGAGCCATGGAAGCAGAAATTTCCTTTTCCTTTCTAGATTTAGCTAATATTCAGAAAGGGAATCTAGCACCTGCCTTCCAGATTTGAACACCCTCAAAATTCAGGAGTGCTCAAGCTCAATTTGGGCAGCTGTTACTTCATTTCTCCAAATCAAATATACTGATCCACTGTAACTTGGGGCAGCAAAAAACCTAGAGCCTGCCATGGTTACATGTACAAATAGGATACAGATGCAGGCCCTTAAAGTTGATTGTGTAATCTTCTTTGACATGTTCAAAAAAAATTGAACCATTTTTGCTTGTACATGACAAGCATAGACCAAAAGATTGTTGAGTTCAAAAGATTGTTAAACATTTGTAGAAAACATGGAGTTTGTGTAAGAAAAAACCCACAAACATTAAATTCAAAGAATTAGCAAATAGATCCAAAGGGTTAGCAAATAGATCAAAGCAGATTACCTTAGTAAAACAAAAAACAGACTGATCTTAACACACTAGATAGGTAGGATATACATTAGCAAATTCTCATGCGGAGTGATAAGATGGCTGGCCAACTCTTAAGGCACGAGATACCTTGGTTTTCCCAGGTTTTCATACACAGGTTAAAGATCCTTCTAGCCTGGCACCACCACTTCCCACAGTTCAGTCCTTGCCCATCAGGTGTTTCCAGGTATGTTGTTGCATGGAGCCTGAGGTCCCCCCTATGATGTCAGTGTCCCTCCTTTTACATTTTCCCATTTGCTGGAAAGCTCTTTTGCTGTGACCTGGGTCAAACAGTTCCCATTGTAGTGCTATCTCTGAGAGGTTTCTATTGTGCACAGTTCCTGGGGTAATCCTTGTGCTTGTATGTAGTTCCTCAATGAGACATTAACATTGTTTGGCCCTTTTACTGGTGTGCCTGGGAGGCTGCTTGTGGGTGCTTACAAACTCACAACAACATGATTCAGTAACATATACATAGTCAAACTTCATAACTTCACATACAATGATAGCACATACAATCCAAATGAGAGTAATGTCTAGCACAGGGGTGGGCAAACTTTTTGGCCCGAGGGCCACATTAACTTCACAAAAATTTACGGAGGGCCGGGTAGGGAATGCCCCGCCCTCCCCATCCGTCCCGTCCCACTTCCCGCCTCCTCAGATTCCCTGACCCATCCAACCCCTTGTCCCCGACCTTGTTCCCTGACTGCTCCTTCTGCTTCCAGAGACCCCTAACCACCCCGAGGACCCCACCCCCTACCCAATTCCTCTGCTCCCTATCCTAACTGCCCTGACCCCTATTCACCCGACCGCCCCCACAGAACTCCAACCCCTATCCAACCCACCCTGCTCCCTGACTGCCCCCTCCAGATCCCTCCCCCCAACCCCCCCCCCGAAACCCACTCCCATCCCCCCCTTACCATAGCCGCTGGGTGCAGCTCCAGGGGTGGGGGGAGAGCACACAACCCGGGGCCCCAGAGCTCTGCCCGTGCGGCCCGGCTCCAGGAGAGGGAGGGAGCAGGCCGCCCGGCCCCCAGAGCTCTGCCCATGCAGCGCGGTCCTGGGGGGGTGGTGCTACCTCACCCCCCAGGAATGCTCAGAGCACCACGGCGCAGCTATGGGAGAGGCGGGGCGCATGCTGCCATGGCCCTAACCCCTGGCGTGGCTCAGGGAGAGGCAGGGAGTGCTCCCCATGCAGCGCAGCTCCAGGGGAGGGGCAATCACGCAGCTCCGCCCTGCCCCAGAGCTTCCCACACAGTGGGGCGGGGGGGGGGGGGGAGGGGGAAGGAGGGAGCCCACAGCCCTAACCCCCTGGAGAGCTGCCCATGTGGCGCAGCTCCGGGAGACGGGACAGGGGTTGCCTCCCAGGCCGGACCAGACGTTCTCGTGGGCCGGATGTGGCCCACGGGCTGTAGTTTGCCCACCCCTGGTCTAGCAGATCAAGACTTTTAGAATAATGACACTTCACAAGACATACTTGGTACAAAACACATCCTACTTACATGACAGTGTAAGTAGGACAGTGGTGAATACTGGGGTGTCAGGTTGGCAAGTATATTGTGTTTTTATTTGCTTTCAAGTGTTTGCTTGGGCTGCTTATTATTCTGGGAAAGTCCTATGACTTGCGATATAAAGGAGGTCAGACTAGTCCCTTCTGGCCTTAGAATCTATGTAGTGTTTTGAGTCTGTTGGATTACACTTTCAGGCTTTTCTTCCCAACCAAATGGGTATAAAAACGTTCTTTTTGAATTACAATCTGAAACACAAGAACATAGGTGCTAGACTTCAAGAAAAACACCTAGTATTAAGAGACTCTCTATAAAATAACACCAGTTGGCTAAATATTGTGACAAAATTTTGTTTGAGCAGTTCACCAAATTCAGTTGGTTCCACAGGAGAAACTAAGTGCACTCAACTGCATTTTGTGCTAAAAAAGTCACTGCAACAAAAGCTGCTTTTGAGATACAATTAAAAGTTTACTAAGGAACAAAGCACCTTATCTGATTGAAGATTATTCAGGACTAGCCAATCCTAGATGGAATCAAGCTTCACCCAAACAGAAATTCTATTGCTCATTATTCATAGATATGAACTGAACGCCTGCATTGAGCTCACCCCAGCTCTGCCTGAGGGAGACTTGACCAAACACTAAAATCCTATTCACATATGCAGAATAATATTAAGCAAAATAAGCAGAGCTCCCAGGAGCACAAGAGAAAAAGATCCGCTTCTTTTTCAGCCACGTGAACCCCACAGTTTTTTGTATGAAAGACATGAGGGGAGAGCTCTCCTAGGAGGTTCAGCAGGAGAAACAGAACTGCTCTGACCTTTATCTGATGCATGTCTTGATAATCTCTCTCCTTACTGCATCTCCAAAATGCTGCTGTTGACGTCCTCCTCTGCTGCTACTGCAATCAAACATACACCCCCATCACTAACTTTCTACTCTTCATTTTAAATTAAAAATCCTGTCAACAGAATCAAGTAACAGGGTGGGGTTTTCAGGCAGCACTTGCTGCCTACATGACATCAATTAAAGTTACCTTCTATACTTAGATTGTTCGCTCCTTAGGGCAGGGTCCTCTTTTCATTCTGTGTTTGTACAATGCCTAGTACAAGGTGGTCCTGATTTATGACTAAGGCTTCTAGGTGCTACAGTAATATAAATAATAATATAGAATGATTATGATTTTGGTACAAAGTTCCAATTCTTGGTACTATTAAGGTGACACTCCCAGTTCCCATGTTCCCTACTCCCAGGTGTGGTGGTGTATAAACAGTAACAATAATGTTTTATATCCTTGGTGAGTTAAGTGGGTAATTTGTCACATGGTTTGCTTGGCTTGAATGGTACCTGAACCAACATCCCCTTTTCAAGTAGGCAATATAGTCTACTGGCATTTAAGTTACTTTAACCTACTGTGCCAGGGTGTGACCCTGTTCAACTTGTTTGCTCTCATGAAGTTACCAATTTAGTTATACCTTTACAAAGGCCATGTCTGCACTATAGGACCTATGGCATCATAGCTTTGTCACCATGCCTATCATATTATAATCCTATAGTGGAGAGACAGCCTACAGTGATGGAAAAGGTTTTTCCTTTGTTTTAGGAACACCACCTACCTGAGTGATGGTGGTAGTTAGGTTGACAAGCATAGACCCAGCTATATCTTGTTAATAAATTGTATAGTCAAGTGCTTAATCACACTTTGTTTTATTATTTTATTATGAAATATATGGTCAAGAGACCAAATAATCACTCAGTGAGGTTTATTAATATGGTACAGGAAAAAAGTTCTATACAATACCTATCTGAAGCAGTGATGTTACAATCACCTTATAAAGAAGGTGTGCTCCTCAAGTTACACATTTTAGCTGCCATGATTTTACAAGTTACATTTCCTTACATGTAAAATCCAACCCAAATCCACCTATGCATCACTAAAATCCAACCCATCCATTTGTTCCAGTTCCCGAACTTGTTGTTCTGTTTCTTCCTTATCTTTGTTTTGGATACTAGCATTCCAGGTACTTATGCATGAAGGTACTTCCCTATCTTTGTACTAGGACAGAGAATGAACGTATCTTGACACGTTTCCTAACTTTTTGCGCCAAATGCTTACTTCAGCGAATGCCAGGTGTTATGGGATACTTAAAATAATTTAGAAGCTGGCTAGCGTATACTAATCAACGGTTTACACTGGGGAAAGTGTAGCAGAACTATGGCCCTGCATGATTTGGATTTTTCACATCTCTAAGTGCTGTAGCTATACTGAGTTAAATTTTAAGTACAGTCCAAGCCTAATTCTATCATATTTAAATCTTGGAGCTGGTCCAATGGCTCTTCGATGCCAAGGACTCAAAGATTTCACGTTGCTAAAACGTAACCAGGAGATCAACAAACTGATGTATCGTAGCCTTTTGACAACATCTGTTGTGTTAACAAACAACATGAGTGTCCCTAGCCTCTGTTTGCCAGAAGCTGGGAATGAGCAACACGGGATGGATCACTTGATGATTACCTGTTCACTCCCTCTGGGGCACCTGGCATTGGCCACTGTCAGAAGACAGGATACTGGGCTGGACAGACCGTTGGTCTCACCCCAGTAGGGCCCTTCTTATGACCACGCTACAAATAGCTTTGTAGACACTGCAGCTCAGGCTGGGGCTCAGGCTCTTAAACCTAGAGAGCGGGGGCGTGCCAAGCCACAACTTAAAAGCTCTGACTACAGAGCTATTTCTAGAACAGTAGCGTGAGCTCGAGTCTGTCAACTTGGTCAGAAGCTTGCTCCTACTGGCTGTGTAGACGTACACAGAGAGAGCAAGAGATAGGACTCTCCTTGGAGTGTGAACCTGAATTTTCACAAAGTCCCAATACTCAGGAGTGTTCTGATCAGTGAGGCATTCTGGTTTGGCCCCATATCTATAAATTACAAATTACTTAGATTAAAAAATAAAAAATCCTCCCAGGCCAGAAAGTGTCCTCTAGTCCAGTAACAGTCAAACCTCAGTGGTTCAGGAGCCAAATTAGCAAAATCAACATTATCCAAGAGAGCCATAGTACTGTGAATTCGTTGTTTCATTTACTATAGTACTATATATTCATATTTAAACAGTATGATGGGGAAATATTGTATATAGTTCTCACAGCAAAATGACTGACCAAGTATTATTTTATCACCTACAATTGGTTAGTTACATAGTAAAAGCATCCTGATTGGTTAATAATTAAATCAGTGTTCTAATATCTAGTGCTGCAAAGAGCCACAGGACAAAACATTAAAAGCCACTTCTGAGCCTTAGTCCGAGCATCATCATTCTTGTCATTTCTAACACTCTTCAGCAACATAGCATTTAGTCATCATGTTTCTTCATACAGACATACAAATCCCTTAAGTCATTAATGTTAGCAGAAACTAACATTGGGTAACGGTAGCTTTTTTTTTTTTTTTTTTTTAAAGTAGAGATCAAATTAGCTAACATGCTCTCATCAAGTCACTTTTGGAACTCCGCAGCTAACCTTGAGTTATAGTTCATATTCAAGGAATATTCACCATTTTTGATGAGTATGTTTTCATACCTTAGAATGATAAAAATATAAAGCTGAATTTGCTAAGTGCAGAATCTCTTCATTTAGTCTTTTTTGAAGTTTCTTCATCTCTTCAAAGCAATTATATTGAATGGAAATGGAGCTAAAGTTAGACCAAATCTTCCTTCCATGGCTGGTTTTGGTGCGCTCTCAGGATACAAAAAGGTGAAATTTTGCATGAGATTTACAAACATCAAGAACAGCTCCATTTTTGCCAGTTGCTCTCCCATGCACACACGTTTACCTAAAGAGAGGTTAGAAAGGTAAATATTATTGATCCTTACACTGTTGACTCATTCAATTACAGCCCTACAATTTTCCTACAACCTTGTTCCAAGCAGAGAAGGACTCACATCTGAACTTTCTAAAGTTAGGATTCAGTCTTGGTTTGGATTTCACTTGGTTTTATTGCTTGACATTAGAAGCACATAAAGTGTTAAGACTTTATGGCAGTAAAACCACTTTTATAGTGTTACCTGATCCATCTTGGGGACACTACTGGAGAAGTTGCACTTATTTAAACAGCTGGGGGTGGTAGGTACTAAATTATGGTGTTTTGCAGCATACTCCCAAGAGGTTAAAAAAACCCAAACAAAATCTTAACTAAACAGTGTGCACCACACCATATATGTTCAACTTTTATTCTACTTTAAACAATGAAGATTATTTTCTATGATGAAATAAGAAAATGGCAAATGCCAAAGGCTTTTTGGAAGTGTAACCCCAACCCCAAACTTTAAGCAAAAAAGGCCATTCCAACTGTATCTAGATACTGTACCAATTCCAAAAGGAATGAATGTTTCTCTTTTGATAAGCAGGCCATTTTCATCCAGAAATCGTGTTGGCTGGAAGTCATCTGGTTTCTCCCATATATTTGGATCTCTGTGCACGGACCACAAGTTGGGCACAATCACACTGCCCTTAGGAATAGTATATCCCCGTAGCACTTCAAAACAAAAACGGAGACAGGAGATTTGACAGGTGTTAGGAGCAAATGCGAGAGATTTCACGCTTAACAGAAGGACTATAGTAATTAAACAATAGCCTAGATCCCCAGCTGTGGACAAGGAACTCCCAACCACACCTTGGGACAGAGGGTGGATGTCTGGATGCAAAGATGGTCCTTGTGCCCCCCTGATTATGGGCTGGCTGTGTGCCACCTTAGTCTCTCCACACAATTTAGAGCAGCTAGAAGTATACTAAATCATGCTAACAGTCAGGGATCAACAGGGTGTGGGAAAGGCCCAGCCATGTTATGTTTCCAGAAAGTCTCACTCAACATCCAGCAGCAGACAGGAAGATTGAACAGAAGATGTCCCACCAGAGGAACCCCTTACATTGGGATGATCCTCCTATGACTAGCTAATGCTGATAAAACTAGAATTCACTGGTGATGAACTTCAAAGCAAACACTGCATGATGTGCACGAATCCATTTAGTTTACTAAGATCATTTACCATTATCTAGAATAGCAGAGACATGTCAGATCTTCTACTCTTGCAGCCATTAAGCTGACCCAAAAAGTTTCACAGGAACACAACAACAGGACCAGGCCTATACTGCCAGCATTTTGAACACAGGACTTCCTCAAAATGTATCCCACTTCAACAATATTCCCCTGCCCACAATAAAAAAAAAAAATCTATCCATTCCAAAACCTTGCCCTCTCCCCCATGCCTATTAATTCCATCCTCCCTTCCCTATCCTCACACACGTAATCCTTCCCAATTGCGTCTAGTACATCTTGGCCTATCATGTTTCCCCTTTCTAATTCCTAGTAATTCACTGAGGCTCCCCTATCTGGCACTGTTTATCAGAGCTGGCAGGCCATCCCACAAACTCTGATTGCAACCGGCAATTTGTCCTGCAGTCTGTCTGCAAGCTATTTGACCGGATGAGGACAATGTCCCCCCTGATGTCCAGCTCAGTGGTCAGTTGGATTCTTTCTGGCATTGTGCTGGAGGTCTCAGAGTTCCAGGCCAGAGCACCCAGTGTCAGCTCCTAAGACCCTGAGGGGAAGGCAAACATTGGCAAGGAGAGGGTCTACCTGTAGCAGCTACAGGAATCCCACTCAAAGCAGCAGTGGCTTGGCACCAGCTTTCTTCCTCCACATACACTGTTGTAGAGCCTAGTAGAAGGATGTGCTAAGGGAACTATGTAGCTCATCTCTCTATGACCACCTTGAGGCACTGCTCAGGGATGAAAGGATGGAATTCTCCTTGAAGCAGTTAACAGCACTGTAGCAGATATTGAAAAATGTAAAGGTGGATATGCTTTTGGGTGGCTTGTAAGATTATTTTTTGCTACCTCCCACCCAGGTTTACCAATTCCTGTCGACCACCATCACACCCCCGGCAACAGGGACCAGCAACAGGACTTTGGGAATAAGTGAGATTATTGTTTTTATTTCTACAGAAAACAGCACATTCCTTTCCAGCTTAGCAATCGGTTTACATCATGTTAATATTTTCAAGGCTGTGTGTGCCAGGAAAAGTGCTAAAGACTTTCTTGTTTTTGTAAAATGAAAGTTGAGATTCTCTTTACTGTTCCCAAAGGGTGGGTCTGTCAACGAAGGCTCACACAATTCCTGTTCATCAGCAGATAGGACTCTAATTATGAAATACTTGGGCATCATAAATTAACCCCTTTGGATGATCGGACGACCATTCTACGCCCTTCTGTCTAAAGAGATGGCATTTTACGCACTGCAGTTATATCTGTACCTGAATAACTGCAATCTTCATGAAGTTCTCACTACCTGTCCCATCAGGCATTTCAGCCACAAAATGTATTAAAAACCCAACCACCCCAAAAACCAACCAACCAACCTACAAACACTTACCAGCAGTTTCTGAGGCCATTCGAGGAACAGAAAGAGGAACAACCACAGTCATCCTCTGTACCTCCATGATGGTCGCCTCTGTGAAGGGCATATGAGCCTTGTCCGAGAGAGAAGGAGCTCTGTCACATCCAATAACCACTTCAATTTCTGTGTGAACCTTTTCTATGCAAAAGGGAGGAGTAAAGGGAAAGATGAGAACTATGAGCAAAGACACCGACACACTTTCAGATTTACATTACACTCAATCAGGATAACATTGAGGAAAACTATGGGAACTGAAAATAGGATGACTAGAGACTTTCACTTCTAGGCAGCTGTTATAAGTATGAAGTAGCTTAAAATTACTGTTTTAGATTACTGTGAAGAGTTAATCCAAAGAAGGAGATAATCAAGGGGGAACAAAAGAAGAGGGTTTTACTTTCACTTTGTTCCCGGGGCTTTTCTCTCTGGATGCTCGAAGTCTGTCTGCCTTCTCCTGGCTATGGGAAGGAATCACATCTATGTTTCTATTCTACATTTCAATAATCTTCTAACGAAATTAAGCCTAGCAGTAAGTGTTTGTTTGCTTACCTGTATCACTTGTTAATTGGTCCACGGGTTACTTTGCTGTTCCCTGTAGCAGTGAAGAAATTCCAAGGGAGGGGACCAATAAGGGTTAAGTAATGCTAAGGTTTTTTTCTCTATTAATTTCTGTACCAGAAATTTGTACTACTTCTGTTTCTTTTATTAAAATCTTTCTTTTAAAAATTTAACTGTTGTTCCCATTAAATTAATCCTAGTTTGGATCAGGCACATCTCACAGCAAGTGAGGGTTTGTGGTCTTTGTTCTCAAATCTCTGCCAAAAAAAAGGGGGGGGGGAAGAGATTTGGGGGGTGTTACTATTGGGGTTCCAATTTACCCTACCCCATGGTTCTGGGGGCTCAAATTGGTGGTGGCAGCGTTTTCCAAGCCCCAACTGAAGAAGTTTGGGTTTTGGAGGAAAAAAATTTAACCTAAGCTGATAAAATAAGCCTGGGAGGTGATTTTCCTTTCATGCGCGGTCCCCACATCTTTACCCTAAAGTTCAGAGTGGGGAAATAAAACCTTAACAGCAGCCAAGTGCGTAGGAGTTTTCTAATGATAGTTCAGAAGTTGCTGGTCCTTTAAAGGGAGTCTGTGCTCAGACTACCCATGAGGAGCTAAAGTAAAGAGCCCATCTGGCTGATGAGCACCTGGGCCAATAAAAGGTCATCTGAGCCCAGTTACAGGTAGATGCTCACAGAGAGAGAATCTCTCCCCAGTGAAAGGAGCTTCAAGGACAGAGAAACATAGGCCCCCACGAGGAGGGTTGTGCAACCCCTGAGACCAGGGAAACAGCTCTTTTAAAACTCAAAATAAACTGGAACTAAACTATAACCCCAAAAGGGGAATTGTGTCTTATACCCGGTGGGGTCTTAAATGCCCCTCCGAGAAATAGGACCAAGGCAGGGAATGCCGTCAGAGCCACACTAGCTGAGCAGGCATGCTCCAGGGCAGGCATGCCCCACAACAATTAGTACCAAAAAAGGGGGACTCTCTGACTCCCCTTTTCCCCGGGCCCTCCCATCAAGGAGGGATGACCAGGCACAGACACCTTCCTTAGCGAAAGGAGATGATTACCTTCCTTTACAGAGGGGCAGCTATGACTGTGTCAGTTCCAGCTCCAGTATACAAGTACCCGAGTAGCAGCAGTAGCCCTTTCAGATACACAGCAGACCTCTATAGTAATGGACTGGAGTTCTACTGTGTTCAATCCAAAAATCAACTTGAACTCAAGTCTCTCATTTGGGGCCTGCAGTTCTCAGTCCTGGCCTTTCTGGCAGTCTACTTGGCTCAGGGATTGCACAGTCTTCCTCAGAGCTGTGGGGTAATGGTTTAACACCCATTACCCCATTGATTTCTATAACTGCACTATCTCCTTACCAGTACTTTATACATCACAAAAATCTGTGATCAGCCAGAGTGTTGGAAAGAGTTTCTATCCACTTTCTCTTTCCTCCTTGCTGCATCTTACTAAACCGTCCAAAGGATAAATGAAAGCCGACTCTCTATTCTCCCCTGTCATGTATATTAGCCCCAAAGTAATGGAGGAAGGTGCAAGTTCCTTCCTTCAACCTATTTATCACGGCATTGAGGACTCTTCATATAGTAAGTTCACTACAGCAGCATTCACTAAGTGCTTTCCACTCAGCTATGAAGATGGAGACCCTTCCCCAAAGAACTCTCAATCTAAAAAGACAAGCAAGAGATGAAGGGCAGGCCGGGAGGGGGGGGGGGGAAATATCCAAACTGGGTTATTTGGTGTGTGTTTTTAAGTAATAGCTAATATTAGTTATCCACAACATCCTTGGAAACCCCATGCCTGTAGTGGCTGTTCTGCTTATCAGTTCTACCTTTCGGCATTAGACCTGCCACCTCCTCAACAGCGATTTAAGGTTCATTATCTGCTCAGTCAGCACGAGAAAAACTTCTGTGTATGGGATTCAACAATTGTCACTTGCTAAACAGACACTTGCTGCCACCTATGGATTTGCTAAGGAAATTTCTGCTCACATGAGGAACACAAAGTAAACACACTTCTTTGCAGTGACGGCAGTGGGTTACCCATTTGACTGTTTATAAGACCAGAGTTGCTTTTCACATTGACGGATTCTGATCCTTGAACGTGGCATGTTCAGAGAGGTTCAATGGAAAACTGTTTTCAAGGGGCAGAAAATAATTGTATTTTGAGGATGCACCATCTCAGGATTTCTACACACACTATGTCACCAAAGCGTTGTATCCTCATGGTGCGGTCTGTAGGATCTTGCAGAAGTTTTGGGACTGTAATAAAACTACCTAGAGCAGCGGTCGCCAACCGGTGGTCCGCGGACCACTGGTGGTCCGCGAGAAAAATTGGGTGGTCCGCGGAGCCGTAGCTGGAGGAGAGGGGCGGGGTCAGTAAGAGGCGGGGGGGAGGGGGGGGAGAGCGGAGGCGGCGCAGGAGGCGAGGCAAGCCGAGCGGGGGAGGAGAGTGCGGCAGGAGGTGAGCGCGGGGGGTGTGTGTGTGAGCCGCGCCGCTGGAGTGTGTGTGTGAGCCGCGCCGCTGGAGCCGGGGTGTGTGTGTGTGAGCCGCGCCGCTGGAGCCGGGGTGTGTGTGTGTGAGCCGCGCCGCTGGAGCCGGGGGGGGGGGGGGTGAGCCGCGCTGCTGGAGCTGGGGGGGGGGAGCTGCGCTGCTGGAGCCGGCCCCCCCCCCAGTCGAGCGCGGGGGGGGGGCGGGGCAGTCGAGCCGGGGGGGGGGGGGGCCGCGCCAAGCAACTTTAGTGGTCCGTGAGGACCAAAAGGTTGGCAACCACTGACCTAGAGGCTTTGCTGTTTGCACTGCTGACTGCAAGATGCAAGATTTCTTGACTTTTTAAGCTAATGGCATGTCTCAACTGCTACCTTGTCTTTACTAAGTTAAAAAAAAAAAAGAGCAGTACTTAAAAGTCCCTCAGATCTTGGACAAATATACTTATCTTTGGAATTCAGATTAACTGGGCTCCAGTCCTGTTTTGATCTCTCTCACTCCTCCCCCATGTCTCTCCCTCTTTAGCTCCCATAAGAGCTAAAAGTGAGGCTTCTCTTTCCAGCAGATAGCAAGACCAACTTTTTCTGCCCATCTTGCCTCCCTTTTAGCCCAGCTGCTTCCTTGACAGGAAGAGTTTGCCCCCAGCAAGTGCTACTTCTGTGAACTGCCTGACCATGCCTCCTCCTAATAAGAGCTGAAGAAGCCTTGTGGTCAGGAACAAGAGGTGACACAGCAAGATTCCCAGGCAGGCCAAATTAAAGCAGAGAAAAATATTATGATGTATAAAGTATGGGATGGCAGATCACACTGATAAGGAGATAGTGTAGTTTTATAAATCAATGTTGCACACTGCCCTGGAATTCCACGCTCAGTTCTGATCACCTCATCTCAAAACAGCAGAAAGAGATGGGTTCAGAGACAAGTGACAAAAATGGCTCAAATCAACAACAAAAAAGAGAAAAATTACTAGCATGTATAAGACACGAAACTCACAATAACCTTCTAAACCCCAACCCATGACATGGATTTATAATGTTTTTCATTCATATTATAGCTCTGTTAGCCGAAGTGGTAAAGATATCCCAACTCCTATTAGAGAGAGAAACTTGGGTGAGGAAATCTCTTTTATTGGGACAGATTTCTGGTGGTGAAAGACACAAGCTTTCTTGAGGCACTGTTGCGAATCCCTGTCATACCCCTTCTCCTGCATTCCCTGAGCAGTCTGCTTACAGATGTTCACATTTCTACAGCTGGTCTGTAGCTGTGCCTGCACAGTCTTTTCTCCCCACAGGCCCAAGACATCTCCTGTTTGCTCCAGGGCAGAGCACGTGTAGAGCATGCAGCCAGCATAGTCAGCTGGGGAGTGGCACACAACAATGGAGAACTGCTAGGTGTGCTCACCAACCCAAGATGGACAATCAGAAAAATGCATTTAAAATTTTTGTAGGGTTTTAAGGGAGAGTGGGTGATTTCCAGTCCCCCTGAGCCCTTGGCAGTGGAGTTCAGAACTGTGACCAGAGAGGTCAGTATTGGGCATTGTGGGACAGCTACTGGAGGACTGTTAAGGTCAACATAGGTAATGCAGTGGCTCGGGCAAGCCCCAGGCCATCCTGGTTTTACTTTAAGAAATATTGTTACCCTAGATAAGAGTTTGTCCCTAGGTGATAAGGCGTTTTCCTGTTCCAAATCGAACAACAGGCAATAAAATGGTGTTTTAAATTAGCACTGAGTGAACTCATCCCCAAAATGCTGAACTGCTGTCCTATTGTACAATCTTTGCCTGAAGATTTATTCTCCAATAAACTATTACCTTGACCTTTTAAAAGAGATTACTCTAGATGAGAAGTGTGGTAGGCAGTACTTACTACAGCCAGGTCACAGTGCCTCATACTTGAAACCTTGCCTAGGTAGATATTGCAGCTCAGGCTGGAGTTCAAGCTCTGAAACCTGGGGGTGGCGGGAGGTGTTCCTCACAAAACATCAATGTATCCAAGTTTGACATGTCAACTAGCTGCAATACTTGCCTTAGATACATACCTAGAAAATTTAGTGGCAAACACCCAGCATGGCAGGCATTGCATGGGCAACGTTAATGCCATTTGGAGCACTTATGTTTTTTGTGGGGGGAGGGCTTGAATTTTATTATATACTAGCGAAAATACCCGGCGTTGCTCGGGTCCGTCGGAGGTGGGGAGGGGGCAGAGAGCTGAGCGAGTGCAGGGTCCGTTGGAGGGGGGAGGGGGCAGAGAGCTGAGTGAATGCAGGGTCCGTTGGAGGGGGTATTATGACATCATAACAATGTCACAGAGAACAGCAGCTGCCCAGCTGATGTGAATGGGCTTTAAAGAATTTCACCCCGGGGGGCGTCAGAGGTGAGATTTGAAATTTTTTTGACTGTTACCCTGATTAGGACCCTAAGACCTCTAACTGTACCAAATTTCAAGTCTCTAGCTAAACGGTGTGGAAGGAGTAAGCGCACATACATACACGCATGCACGATTTGACTTTTATATATATAGATATAATAATAGACCACCTAAGCATCCTAATTTTAAGTATTAGCCCTTTAAGTTACTTATACCTATTTATAACTTTAATTTCAGATTAACACAATTTTGGATTACTTGCCTTCCTGATAAAATACAGCACTACATAAAAACAAAACACAGTCTTGTAGTCCAGCCAGTGTAGAATAAATACAGTTAGAAAAGTCTCATTTACCTTGTACGTCTGGGTGGAGAGACATATAGAGCAAACACCAGAGCAACGTGTTGGTAGTGGTGTCAGTGCCTGCAATGAAGAGGTCACCAATGATAAAAAACAAGTAGTCTTCGTTAAAGCTACTCTCACTGTTGCTCGCTCTCTCTTCTTCCACTTGGAGGAGATACATATCAATGAAGTCCCTGGGATTTTCTCTATCCAGGGTGTCCCTGTGCTGTGCAATTATTTTCTTTAGAAAAGCTGTAACATCAAACTCAATTTGTCTCAGTTCGCTGAAGGGGCCAAAGGGAAGATAATACAGCCAAGGACAAATGTTGACCAGAAGTACATGGTTGTTTACACTTATCTCTAGCGCACGTGACATGAGACTTAGCATGGTCTTAAACTCAATGTCTTCGTAGTCAAAGCGCCTGCCAAAGGCCATAGAACATATAACATTGGACACAGAGTTGCTGATAATAGGAAAGGGGTTAAATGGATCCTTTCCATATCTTAGCATTTCTTCCTTCACATACTTCAGTTCTTCAATGATTTTGGGTTCCAGGCTATGCTTTCCTAATCCAAAATGACGAAGAGTTGAGTGAGAAAACTTCCTCTGTTGTCTCCATACCGGACCATATGGTGCAAAAACAACACCTGGGGAAAAAGAAAAAAAAAGAAAAAAAGATGAATCCCAAATTAAGCAGCTATATTCTCAAGGTGACACATTTAATTCCCCCCTGCCCCCAAAACACCAAACAAACAAAATAAACCCTCAACTAGATCAGGAACTTTCCAAAAAGGAAGGAGAGTCTTGTGATCCAGACACAGAACTAGGAACCAGAGAAAAGTGACTCTGTTCCAGCTCTAAGACTTCTTACGTGGCCTTGGGCAACTCTATACCTCAGTTTTCCAATCTGGGCCACCTCAACAGGCTTAATGTTCATAATACGTTTTGAGATTCTCAGTTAGCACTATAGGACTATTATTATTGCTTACCATCGCAAGCATTTCACAGGAATGTCAAATTTTGGGCATATGTTAGCAGTAACCCTTTGAAATAAACAAACAAAAAAGGCAGGGGGGGGGCGGGGGGGGGGGAGGGAGGAACCTCCTATATAAATGCCATGAGCAAAATGGAGATAATCAAATATTCAAATGCAATTTGTTCTGCTCTGTGACATTACAGGACAACTCTCTCCCTGGTACATGCCTCCCAGTACTGTCTGTGTGCATGCAACTCCAATGAGAGAAAATTCAAGTTAACCCCTACATTTTTATGAAACAATTAGGCAACAGGATATAAAAGCTACAAAGACTGGGAAGGTGACTATATATTTAAAACTTCTTGGTAAAAATGCCCTTGGATTTGCATCACTAGGGAGTTTTCAAAACATTAGATGTTCTCTATAATAAGAAATACCCATGAAGTCTACCCCGAGTCAATATTTTAAACTATAAATATTAATTTACATGCAGATAGATACATCTTGTTGGATTTTACAATAGACATTGTACACATTTAAAGTACAAACTCTATAAACAAAACAAAAAAACAGCTAGCTACAGTAACAACCAAATTCATCTAAACCTCAGAGTAACTTGGAAAAGTATTTTAAGCCATCAGAGCAAGAACCAATATTTTAGTCCTACTTATGGTGAACTCACATTATGTTTTCTTAGAAAGAGCAGCTTGTTTCATAAAAGCTACCTGACAACCTCATCACTCTATTAATGTTACATTTCAAAAATCTTTTTTTAAAAATTAATTGATTTGTGAAAGGCAGTTTGATACGAGTTTAATACCAAATCTAACACATGGCCAAATACATAGCACGAGAGAGAAACTCAGTAGCCATTAGAAATTGGTAATAGAAAGATATGTCTTCTTGATACTGGATAGGCATCCACATTTTGATAAAAGGACCCCATGGTCAAAACTCTAAACATGAAAATGAGTTATAACACTAAAACAAATCCAAAAATGTATTTAATAAAGAGTGGGTATAATAATGTACAAAGGGTAGTTGTATGACAAAGAGAATGCAAACTATTCAGGGTCAGGACAATGAACAGGCAAAATAAAGATTTGGTATGAGGACTTAATGATTAGACTTTCAGACTGAATTATCTATTAAATTGATCATGTTAGGCGGAAGAATCTGAACTCATTGTTTAGTTCCAAAGATCTTGAACAAAAGTAAGTAGAGTATTAAGAGTCCTTGATTAAGAATAAAGTCACCGTACCATACCAACTGAGTGAACACATTTTGTCTCATGCTTGTTTGTACCTATGTACTGGGGGAAGGGGAATAATAACAGCCACCGCAGACAAGGTGACTCCAGCTGTCAAAGAACCTTTAATAATCTGACCCATGTCAACTGACGGGGGCCAGGAAATAAAGGCCAATCTCTTCCCCACACTGCTGTGTCTCAAGCCCTTTTTTGTTGGGAGTATGGAGAATCCAGCAGGCTGCACCTTTCGGCTCCATTACCAGGACTAGGGGCTTCCCTGTTTGGAGAGATGAGGTTTGCCCCTTTCCTGACACCCCAGGGCCGGTTGGGAAGCCCTGCTTGGAGAGGATGCTGCAGCTCGAAGGGAGCCACCCGGCCACACGTCCCTCCTGTGGGGACCCCCGTGCAATGCAAGGGAGGCACCCCTGGATCTGCAGCCCGGGCCGGCGGGCGCCAAAACAGTGCCCGGGCCGGGGGGGGGGGGTCGCTCGGCTGCTCCCCCAGCTCCTGCGCTCACCCTTCTTCTTGGTGAGTATGGCCACGATGGGGACGCTGGGCCGGTCGCTGAACACCTCGGCCTGGCTGACCAGCGCCTCCCGCACCGCCTCGAAGTCGCTGAGCACGATCATGGGGCGGCTGCCCACGAAGAGGCAGAAGACGCTGCCGTAGACCTTGGCCAGGCCGGTCAGGAGCAGGTGCGGGGAGAGCGGCCGGGAGCCCCCTGGGCTCTTCTTCCGCAGCGGGCCGGGCAGCAGCGCGAAGCCGAAGTTCCCCACCAGCGGCCAGGGCCTGGGGCCGGGCGGGAGCCCCCGGGGCGGGCGGCTCAGCAGCAGCCAGCAGAGCCCCAGCAAGAGCCCGGCGGCCGCCAGCAGCGCGCAGCACACGGGGTCCCGGGGCGGCCAGGACCAGCCCGCCAACCCCGCGCAGGCCATCGCGCCCGGGGAGCGCAGCGCAGCGCAGCGCAGCGCCGCGCGCCGCTACCTTCCCGAGGCGCTGGTACAGCCAACCAGCCCCGCCTCGCCTCCTGTGATTGGCTGCCTCCGGCGGGGGGCGGAGCTCTGTGCGTCGCGACTGGTCCCAGACTCCGGGGAGAATCCCCGACTCCGCCCCCCAGCTGTCGGCGTGACGTCCCCAGCCTAGGGGGTTCCTTCTCCCCGCCCCCCGCCTTCTCCTGAGTCCTGCCTCCGCTCAGTGTCCCCCTGCAGCAGCAGGGACCCCAGAGCGGGGGTGGGAGGAGAGCAAATAAAGCAGCACAGGGGGCTGGCTACGTTATTGTTTCTCCCCCAACCCAAACGTTGCGTTGCAGTTCCTGGCCAGGGTGGCAGGCTGAGGGGAAAGAATGAACTTGACACCTGCCTAATCCATTCAGGACGCCTAGATATTTGCAAACAGGACTGTCTATAAATAGAATCATTAAAAATATCCTCTTTAATTTTCCTCTTGGCCCGGCCCACTCCCGTGGCACCTTCTGGATGTGCTAATAATTCAAACCAGCATAACAGTCTGGGGACCCCTCTGCCAGACACTCAGGAACATTAAACCAGATTAACTAAAGGCACACATTTAAAGTGCATTAGTTAAAGTGCAGCAGTCTTTTTTGTAGATGCTCTTATTCAGAAGTAAAGAAGTTTCTTTTAGTTTAATCCCTTTAAAAGGAATAAATTAAGCACAGCAACCTTAAGCATGTGCCTCAGTCCATCCCAATTTACCAAAGCACTTACATGTTGTGCTGAATCAGCATAGAGCTCTGGTGGGCCACCAGTGATGACTATATCCCAAAGACAGACATCGTTTGAGGAACTATAATAAATAAATGAGGAATATCTCCCCCCTGAGTCTCTTTAATGCCCCTCACTGAGCACCACCTCTTTCCCCAACACCCCAACCTTTCCCTTTGCTCTTACTGCCCCTACTCCTCACCTAGAACACCACCCTGCATCCACAACAAGCTTCCATTGGTACTGGAACTGTGCATTTTGGGTCTATCCTAGGCTATCCTCTATGAAGCCATAAAATATAGGCATGAACTATAAATATCAGCCAGTCCTGACAAGATTTGTCATGTACAGGTGCAACATTTCACCCAGGAATATCACTGGTTAACTTTCTTGTAATTGTCAAATATTATTTACAAAATCCACCCCCACCACACACAGACACACCCTCTAGTGTGTTTGAAGCCAAAGGCCACAAGTACTGTGAGATAGGCCAAAACCACAATTTGAAGTCTAACCTATTTCAAATTTCAGGAGGAGGTTTTGATTCAACTTCCCAGGTGTGAACCTTGTACCTGCTGTTTTGGTTCTGGGTTAGATCCAAAACTAAAAGTACATGTTCCAGTTCACTTGTGACCAAAATCTCACAAGAACTTCCATTTTCATGGAACTGAAATCTTGTGAGAACTGCTGGACTTCAACTAGTTGCACTATTCATGAGTGTAGAATTCTCATTAAATCAGCTGAATTGGTGAGTTTTCCATTATGTAGGGGCAAAATCACACAAGAACAGTTTTCAAGTTTGCAGTAACATTAGACCCTCAAACTTGAGCTATAACTCCCAAACCACATTGGGGTGCAGAAATAGGAAAGAAGATCTACTACATTGTTAATGAAGAAGAGGCCAGGATGCTTTCACAGGCACTTTATTTGAAAAAAAATGCTGTTCTAGTGTTACATGTTGTCAAGGTTCCCTCCCCACTCTGAACACTAGGGTACAGATGTGGGGATCTGCATGAAAAGACCCTCAAGCTTATTTTACCAGCTTAGGTTAAAACTTCCCCAAGACACAAATTTCTCCTGTGTCTAGTTGATAGGCTGCCACCACAAAGTGTAAACAAAGAATTAGGGAAAAGGCCACTTGGAGCTCCCTATTCCCCCCAAATCTCCCCAAGACTACACCCCCCCTTCCTGGGAAAGGCTTGAGAATAAACTCCTCACCAATCCTTAAAGGTGAGCCCAATCCAAAAACCCTGGATCTACACGATGAAAAAAAATCAGTCAGATTCTTAAAAGAAGAATTTTAATTAAAGCAAAAAAGAAAAAACATTTTACCTCTATAAAAATCAGTGTGGAAGCACTTTACAGAGTCACAAAAGATTAAAAGAAAAACCCACAGAGGAATCCTCTCTGCTTTGTTTCAAAGTTACAGAGATATCTCCCTAAAGCATGAGAAATTCATAAGTGAGAAACAAATATGAACTAACACACCTTGCCTGGCTATTACTTATTATCTGTGCTGTTTAAACACTGATATAGAATTAGATGGAGGGAAGAAAAGGATGTCTGGCTTCTTTGAAATCCCCAAAGCGAACAAGCCACAAACAAAGCACACAGAACAAACGCCTTCCCTCTCCCAGATTTGAAAGCATCTTTGGTCCCCATTGGTCAGGTGCCAACCAGGTTCTCTTAGCTTCTTAACCCCTTACAGGTAAGAAGGAATTCTAGGCTACATTATGGTTATGACACGTCCTTTCAAAATATTACAAATTTATCAAAATAAAACACTTGCCAGAGATAAACATAACATCTTCCATAAGGTACAGAATAGTGCAGTGGTGTCCAATAAGTTTCCCACTAGCCACATGTGACCAATAGGCTATTGAACTGTGGCTAATGCATGTGGCTTTTTTATAATATGGCTAATTTGAAAAATTCAAAATCACAAGTGTGGCTAGCATCGAATTTCTATTGGACACTGCTGGTTTAAAGCCTGACATCTGTGATCCACTAATCAAGCATGAAAGTACTGAAGTGTACACCAGTAACTTAGTCCATTTTTATTTACATAATGCTAGATGGACAGGTAGCATGTATTTACAAATACAATGATGTATTCCTGTTAATAGTGAACTTTTATCTAGGAAATAAAAAACAAACAAACTACTTTTTCCATTTACCATACAGTAGTTAAAGATAAGTTGTAAGGGCAAAATTCTGCTTTTGGATCTGTACTGTGGCTTAATAGCAGTGTGGATCTATATTACATGATTTTCAACTGGACTCTTTTGCAAATCTCCCACTGATGTCAGTAGGAGTTCCATACAAGAATAGCTAGGCAGGTGGTGAGCTGAGACTACTGCTACTGATCAGAAGTATTTGTTTCCATTAACCAAAAAGATCTCAACCACATCTTCACCTGGAAAATGTGCTCACTGTCCAATGCAAAAATACACTTCCCCTCACCCATTTTTCAACTATTACTTTGTCTTTTTTTTTTACTAAGATTGTAAACATAAAATCAAATATCCATACCCAAGTAAAAAGATCTATAACATGATCTCTAAGGGGAGTTTTGCCTAGCTGTTTCACAGGGGCAGCATCTTACAACACTCAGTGTAAATGACCAACAGAATATTCAGATGTTTGTATAAAATTTTAAGAGTTTTTCTAAAATGTAACTTCCTTATGGCAAAGCAAGTATTCAGCTTAAATCAGTATATATTTGTGCACACATCCCATCAACAAATTATGCACCTATGCATAAGCAGAATGAGTTCTAGAACTGTAAGATCTTTGAAAATAATTGCTTGAATCAAAGTTCATTATACCAGGATTTCAATACATATATACACACACATATATATATATATATAAGCTTTTGTGAAAATACAAGATGAGGGATTTTTAACAGTGAAACTCTTAGTTAAACATAGGCCTTGCATCTTCTAGGAGATGAGTAGTATTGCCTTGAGTGTTTCCCTACTTTGTTCAGCCAGAGCACAACTTTAATCTACAGAAACTACTTTTCACAAAGCTGATTCACTGGCCACATAATGTGTTATTGAGAAAAAAAAAACTTTCCCTCTTCAGCTTTAGCAGAAGGCACAGAATCCATTTTTTCTGGCAAACATTTGTGCTTGTGGAACTTAAGCATTAGTAGAACAGGAAACTGAAGTCTCTGGTTGATAGTCCAAGCAGTTATAATGTAAGTTTCCTTAAAACAACTTTCTTATATTCAAGGCACTGTGGCAGGGTGGGCCTGACCCAGCCTGCCGCCCCTTTAAGAGGGAGCAGAAGCCCTCTGCAAACCTCCCTTGCAGGAAGGCTAATTAGCCACCTGGGCTGCAGAGCAATCAATTGTATGGGTTGCACCTGGCAGCCTCCTCAGGGGGATATAAGGCTGCCAGGAAGGAAGCCCAGAGTGTGGTGGTGGCATGAGCTATTCAGAGCTGAACTAAAAGAGTTGTAAGCTGGACTATATAGAGTCTGTAGAGCTGTAAGCTGTAAAGCTGAACTATATAAGAGTTGTAAACTGTAAGCTGGACTATATAGAGTCTGTAGAGCTGTGAGCTGTAAGTTGTATAAAGCTGTATATATTGGTGGTGGGGTCCTGCACTGTTAATTAAAGAGCACTGTTTGGAGCAAAAAAGGGTTCCTGCCTGTGTTCCTGAGGGGGGTGAGAAGGCGGTCTGTCACACACGGACACACATCTTGACATGGAAGACCCAGCACAAGGAAGGTTAACTACAATTAGGCCACAGACAAGTTAGCTCCTCGGGAGGCCTCCCTTAAAAATAGATGGTCAGTTATGTCAAGTACATCATTTTATCATGTGACAGTAAGTATTTTTGATTCTGCTTTTCAATGGAAGCTAAAAGGGCAGATATTTTACACTGTAGTTTTCCTCCTCCAAAAATCTACATTTTAAAACTAGAAAAGAACAAAAGAACGATGTCCAATGACTCTCTCTTTTTAAACAGGCTTTTATCTATTCCTTGACATCATCACTAAAGCACTGTTATATACAGATGAAATCATATTATTTTAAAAAAACAAACCTCAGCCATTAGTCCATGCCACAAACCTACCTAGTGGCATTCTTATATTTTTAGATCAAGTTATATCTAAGATTTTCTGAACCTGCTCCTCTTTCCTACCTCATACCATGATTTCCTATATACCATCTCACAGAAGTGTGGTTTGTTTAAAATTTATTTAAAAATCTATGAACTCTATTTCCAGTTGCAGCACCCTATACATATTTTTTCCTTTTGTTATACTTTGTTATATATAAAACTGAAAATTAACAGTAAAATTGAGAAACAAAAGGCTTTACTTACAAACAAAAATATTCTAAGTTTTCAAAAGAACAGAATTTGTTCCAGATTTATTTTTTAAAGCTGACACACTTATGCTCAGAACGTCAATGGTGGTTCTTCATGGACCCGTGAGAAATATGATCCCTAACGTGCAAATTTTGACATGACACATGGGCAAGGTAGGGACTTGGAATCAGACTCTACTCTTATTTTACAGCTGTAGGTGTGCAGACCCATGTACACAGCTGTGCCATATACTATGGCTGGTTAGCCTTCATGTTAGACATTGAAGAGTTTCAGTTTATGTATGTGTTTCAAACACACAGGATGGCCTTCTTAGCTATGTCTACACTTAAGGCAGTGTACAGAGTACATACACTGCACACTGCCTAGCAGTGTAGAAGGTAAGGCCCTATTCTGCAAGGACAACATCCCATTGAAATGTGTAACCAGGAAATGCTACTGATTATTGCCCTGATTCTTGTTTTCAAAGCACCAATATTACAATAACTTGGTCATCTATATACCGCAACACTTTGTAGTAGAGGATGCAACATGTCATAGCATATGACTGGCCAGAAAGCAGCAAAAAAGGGGAGTCTACCGTAATGTTCACTTTCCTGAGAGATCTGCAACAAACAGCTGCAGCCCCCTTACACATTTTGCATGATGTGGATCAAATTCTGGCCTATTATGCTAATGGTTGGACACAAAATAAGAATCCTGCATACATTTAGTAGTGGGCATAGCACTTACCGGGAGCAGTCTCACTGACTTCAATGGGACTGTTATAGTGTTATTCCAAGCAGGAAGTGTTCAGCTAGGTACTTAAGCATGTATTTAATTTTAAGCAGGAGAATAGTTCCACTGGCTTCAATAGAACTACTCACACGCTTTAAGGCCAAGTCTATACTACCCCCCGAACCAGACTCTCCGCCATGAGGACGCCCAACACTTAGGATCCCGAAAGTGGAGTGAAAAGCACATCAGCTGCAGAGGTGAGCATGTGCTGCACCTTTTCCTACGGTGGAATGCCAGGTTAGCGTGTACTGAATCAAAGAGTCGGCTAAAATTCCTCCTGAGAGTTCTGGGTGCAGTGGCTTATGTTGCATCCTCCTCAAGTGTAGGCACAAGTTAGCCCAAAGCACACATCCACTGAAGACCACTATAAAAATCTCATATATGATTCATTTAGAATAGTTTTAAAAAGTGTTCCCACTGAAAGCAAATTCAGCCACTCTCCACCCAAATGCACTTAAAATCCACATGAGAAGCCAACAGCCTCACCCTTTGAGATTAAAAATGAAGCACAGGGGGTTTTTTTGGCAGGAGGCTGGAGGTTAGGAGAGAAAAGAGGTTGCTACAAGAGATTAATAAACAAACATTAACTTAAACAGAACCTCTGCCCCCTGGGCCATCCTTAGGATTTATGGGGCCTATGCAGTATTATTAAACTGGTGTCCCTTATTCCCTTTTTTTAGATGTGATTTTATAATCTTCAGCAACACACTAGTGAAATATTTTTAAAGCAAATTTTAAATTAAGGTTCTGTATACTAATATGTTCTGAGTAAATATTACAGTAATGCACAACTGTTTTTGTCAGTAAATTCAGACACTGGCAGCTAACTGGGGGTTGGTTAAACGGCTCCACTACAACATAAATTGCTCTTTAATAGTTTCAATTAGTCTGCAGAAGAGAAGAATGAGAGGGGATAGGATAGCTGCTTTCAACTACCTGAAAAGGGGTTCCAAATAAGATGGATCTAGACTGTTCTCAGTGGTACCAGATAACAGAACAGGGAGTAATGGTCTCAAGTTGCGGTGGGGGAGATTTAGGTTGGATATTAGGAAAAAAAATTTGATTAGGAGGGTGGTGTAGCACTGGCATGGGTTACCTAGGGAGGTGGTGAAATCTCCTTCTTAGAGTTTTTTAAGGTCAGGCTTGACAAAGCCCTGGCTAGGATGATTTAGTTGGGGATTGGTCCTGCTTTGAGCAGGGGGTTGGACTAGGTGACCTCCTGAGGTCCCTTCCAATCCTGATATTCTAAGATTCTATGTTGTGCTAATAGGTCCGGCGGGCTGGAAGGCTTTTTCAGTTTTAAGTCCTAGATACCCTCTGGAGGAGGACTCCCCAGGCTGTAGCAGCCAGCTGTGGTGGAAGCCTGCAGGAAGGGTCAGAACGGGGATAGGAAGAGGTGGCCAGGTTGCCACCAAGACCCAGGGGTGCCCTATGCAACCTTCAGAGAGGTAGCCGTGTTAGTCTGAAATAGCAGAGGTAACAAAGTCCTGTGGCACCTTAAAGACTAACTATAAAGTTTTGAAGCATAAGCTTTCGTGGGCTAATTAACTATAAAGTTTTAAGCATAAGCTTTCGTGGGTATTAGCCTTTAAGGTGCCACAGGACTTTGTTACCTCTACTATGCAACCTTGTATGCCTAAGGAGGGCCCTTTAAGGTGCCACAGGACTTTGTTACCTCTACTATGCAACCTTGTATGCCTAAGGAGGGCCCTGCCCCCCCCCCCCTTCATACACTTTTCTTGAAATTTTTTCACCTGGCCTGAAATCCTCATATGCCATATTTCAGCCTGGCATTAAGTTAACTCAGGAGTTTTGAGCCAAAGTGCTAGTGCACCCTTAATATAAAAGCACAACAGAATAGAGGTACACACAGTGCTGCTCTGCTACATGGTGCTGTTAATGGCAGTTTGAAAAGGAACAGTTAGCTTGTGAAATTAAGATTTTTTAAAGTTATATTAAAATGTGATTAAAACCTGCAAGCATATCCGAATACAACTATAACTTAGAATAGCATACACTGTATATATATTTATAACAGAAAATACTGAAAAAACATTTCATAGTATAATACATATAGATGTAAAACTGAACAATAAGGCACTTAGCACATTAAAATAGTATATTTATAAAAATACAACTGGCTGCCTTTGAACCATTAGTACATTTTCTGCAACGCACTCACGTTATGTAGCACTAACAATTACACAGGAACATTGATTTAATTTACCTCCTAATTTAGCAAAGAGAATTATTTCATTTGTGTTTATGGTTTCTTCAAGTCTGGAAATCAACAATACAATCATCACATGCTATACTAAATGTTTACTCTCTGTTCTTAGATTCATTTCTAACCATGACGGATGCTATACAGAATTTTCAGAGGTACTGAGCTCTCAACTCCTAGCAAAAACCAACAGAACTGTGGTGGCTCTGATAATCTGGATGAAAAGGTCATGGCTTCCCTTAGCCACATAATGAGTTAGGAGCAGAGCTGGGAGCAGAATCAGAATCTGCAGTTTCCCAGACTTTCCTTAAGGGCCCATCCCTTGCAATAAATGGGAAGACTCCCCACTTCAATGAGGGATGGATCCGATTGTAAAGCACTAGCCCATGTTTCATATCCAACATAGTAAGAAACAGATCTTGAGTGGCAATGTGTGTACTTTAAACAAACAGGATAAGTTATCTGGTGATGAAAACACTAGCAATGAGTGAAACTCCAAGTTTGGAGGATTGATTCAATTTGACATGATTATTCCATAGTATCCAAACATCTTGTCTGAAAGTCTCATGAAAAAATGTTTCCTGCCACTTCTTAGTTCTAGCTGGTTGCGGATAATGCAATACCACCAGTTCATATTAGCATATGGTATTCCTGGGGCCTGGGCAAAACTAGGTAATGTAGAAACTTAAAAATGAATAAAAACACTCAACCACACTGATTTAATATATTAAAAAAATCAGTTCTAGTGTTGGGAAATGTTTTATTTTCTCTGGACTGGCTGCCCAACCCTTAATAATTACCCTAAAAATACCATTTGTACAAGTCAGTGGGTGTTACTGAACACATACAATTTATAGCCACAAGAGGGCATTAAGGACACAGCATGCAGATAAAATCTTAAGTGGTTGCACAAGGCCACGTTTCTTTGCTAATGTGACAGATCTATTGCAAACCAGCTGTACACTGAGCATAACACTCTATTACCCTTTTAAGTAATAACCGTGGCAGAGATTTTTAAACATGGGTGTCCAATTTAGGCTTCTAAATTAAGTTAGGCACATAGATGTTTCAGAAGTGCCAAGGACCCATCAGCTCCTGTGTCTTCAGTGATGTGGTTGATGCATATATGGAACTTCCACTGATTTCACAAGGGCCCATCCAGGCTCTCTTCAAAGGACAGAAATTGAAGCTCAAACTATGATTTTCTGCCTTGTGGCATAGAAGAAGATACAGACACAATTTAAATTAAAGAAAAGTTTCAGAAAAATTACATAAAATGAAAGGTATACAAAAAGGCATCAGGAGTAGGGTAACCAGACAGCAAGTGTGAAAAATCAGGACTGGGGGGAGGGCAGGGTAATAGGCCCCTATATAAGACAAAATCCCAATTATCAGGACTGTCCCTATAAAATCGGGACAGCTGGTCACCCTCATCAGGAATAAAATCTTGCACTCAACCCTCTGAAAGTTTATGAATGAATTCCAGATAAGCTTTTTTACTTTTGGATTGTATCCACTTTACTCCATTTCTTCTTGAAATTTTGTGGAACTGCTCTATATCCCAACATTTATCACAATCGCTGTCAATTCTTTAAACTCATTATTATATATACTGAGTGTGGCCTATACCTGATTTGTTAGTTCAGGGTGGTAATAAAGAATAGTCTAGATTTATTATGTGAAAAGTTAAGGCTGTAATTCTACGTAGATTTAAGCTTAAAATGTTTCTGAATGAGATGAGTTCTTTTTAAAAAAATGGGTATAATAAATTTACTACTTTCTTTATATCAATAAGAACTTTTGAGATACTCGGTCTCTTGTTTAAAGGCCAAAGTATGCAAGCAACTGGAGTCCCCTCAAGTTCTGTTGACATTATTTGGGAACGGAGGGAATTTGAGCACTTAGCAGGCCTAATCCAAAACTACAACTGATTTAAAACAAAAACACACCATGCTATTCACTCAATTTTAATTCTCTCTCCTCTTAACAAAATAGGACCTCAAAGTGTACTGAATAAGGACATTGGTATTGAGCAAAGCACTTGATATATTCTATAGGTCAGTCATTAGCTAAATATCCTTCTAAATGTTTCATTGAACGTCCTTGTAATCTATCTAGGCTATCAATGGATGTGTTATTTAGTAGCCTAACAGGCTACCAAGTGAAAAGCATAGTTTCTGATCCTTCCTAGAATGCTCAGATGACTGTTTTACCATGCTTATCTTGAAACAAGTTTACTAATGAAATTCACCCACATTTCCCTCCATAGACTTTGCTATTAGAAGTGGTTCAACTAAAAATAACTAACATGTCAGTTAGGAGATTAACCACAATAGTCTGTGGTTTGACTTCAAAGACGTTGTGGTCCATGTAGATGAACTCAAACAAGAAATAAAACAAGTTTAGGGATCTATAAAGGCTGATACTGTACTAACAGGATTGGTTAGCTAATAATTGAAGGAACACTTCTCAAAATGTATATCCTCAGTTTCAGTTTGAGCCACTAAAGTTCTGCCAGGAAAAAACATTAACCTTGTGTCCATATGCACATCAGACTCCCCAGCCTGATGTTAAACATTGCCAGGGAGGACAAATAATATATATAAAAAGCTTGGATATCATTACTTTGTTATGTTTTACCAGGCTATACTTAAGAAATGCAAGTTAAAAATATTTTTCTGGTGTACAATTTTAGTCACTGACACTGTGAACTGAAAAAGAAATCAGATCTGGGTACAGTATATTGCATTTTATTTGTAGCAATTTAACTAGATATTTTTAAAACAAATATCATTACTTAATTTTCTTTTTAGTGTTCACATTTGTCAAGGCATTCTAAAAATAAGAGTAAATTTTTCACTCAAGTTACAGGTGAATTTAACTATTAATGCAATTATTTCCTCTGTGATCAGCTTTTACTAACGGTTTCAAAATAAAATACTTGAGTAGCTGAGGAAATGAATACAGAACAAAAACTTAACTCTGAGATGCCCAGTATCCACTTTGCTTCCCCAAGAACATGAAATACAACAAAAACAACGCTGTCCAGGTTAGCTGCTAATCTGCAGCTCTGTTGCACACTAACAAAGTTGTGTATTCCCACATTCTAAACCAGCATACTCGTGTAGATACTTTGGTTGGACGAAGGAATAGCAGGTCACTCATATGACAGCACCATTTAATAATAAATATTGTTCGGTAACAGTGGAAGAAGTGTTGCTGTTGGAGTGTGTATTCACCTTGGCACCTGTTTATGAGTCACTGAGATTTGTGCCAACGGTTTGTAAGAAAAAAAAGTAACCCCAAACCTCAGAATGCTTAACATCAGGCTCTCAAGCACAATGCTTATGTAATAATGTCATCACGATACAGTAACTAAAAATTTAAAATGTTTGATTTTTACATTTCCCATTTAGGGACTGACTTTGCAGTCCTGAAGCAGGTGAAGGAAATCAGTAGGAGTTTTGCTTATAATAATACATTATACACAGCTTTCTTTTCATTTATCTAATATTGGTTAGTGTATGTGAATTCACAAAAAAGTGTGTGTATATATACACCTATATGCATTACATAGCTATATATACACACACACCTAATACATACAGACCTAGGCTAACTTGCCATTAAATGTTTAGACTTCGAAATAATTTTCTTCTTGTTACACAGATATGTTTTAAAAATAAAAATACTTCCATGCTTGTAGAGCTTCAATGATGTTAGCAGCTGTTATTTCTAATTTGCAATCTCATCATCTCACAACAACTTTCCTTTTCAGGTTTTTTCTTTTTTTAAGTTTTTTTTTTTAAATATATAAAAATTACCAATACAAAATGTAAAAATTGGTATATCAGAGAGTATGTGGGAGGTGGAATTACTTCAGGGTCCATAGTGCATTCATTCCCATAGAACATAACATGTCAAAGCTCACTTCCAGTTTCACCAGTCATATCTCATAAGTCTTACCTTCATTAGCAAGAAGAATACAGTAAACCACTTCCCACCACTGTAGACAGATACTGTAACTTTAAATTTTAGCATGCTTTTGCCCTCAAACTCCAGAACTCTAAAGATGCGATTATGTGGATGAGTGATAATTAACAACAAAAGGTGTGATGTGTTCTTTGGCACCTCAATCTCCTAAGTAAATCAAACTACTGCTTCTTTTCTTTCTCAGGGAAAAATCCCATCTATGGTGCACTCCTAGTATTGAAGAGTAGAATAGCCCTGTACAATGTGATGAATAGAAAACATATCAATGGGTGTTATATTTTGTCTACAATTGTCTTGTACAATTACACAAGAATTTGGTCCACCTATTCCTTTACAATCTAGTCCTTTCAAGAACTTTGGTTATAGCATTAATGTTTTGGTAAAATAAATGAAGAAAAGAAAGAAAGCATCTGCTCTTTATCTTCCTTTCAGGTGGATTTTTCATTGTCCTCTCCCGTCTTCTGAACCCGTGAATATTTTTTGCATGAAGATTTGAAGCAGCTGGGAGGCCAAGATATTGGCCATGAGAAGCAGCAAGGAACTGAGCCTTGTACATTCTTCTCAAAAAAATAAAATATCGGATACCACCATGCTCGAGAGAGAAAATTAGTCGGGGAAGAGACCTTCAAGTTCTATATGGAGGAGAGGAAAGGAGAGTGGGAAGAAACAATTTAATAAGTTTAGACAGTAGAATCAATATCATTAGCTGAATCATAAAGAAGTGAATTACAATTGCAGTATATTTGAATGAAATTCTGAAAATAGCAAGTTTACTTAACCTGGAAAGGAAAACAGTGATGTGACTTGAATATTCCATTATTACAAATGGCATAGTGAGAACTGAACACTTCTTTCTTTCTAATGTGTCACACAATGAAAGAAAAGAGGAGACTAAAACTGAAAAGAAGTGTTGGCTTTAAATATACTGTACAAGAGTTGTTTTTTTAAGCAGACAGAAGATATAGCCAACCTTTGTCCAATTTACTGTAGGAAATGTAACTGGAATTTTTTAAAAAGATGGGTAATTTAAGATCACTAACGTTAGTAGCTACTATTTCCTAATTAAGATATGGTGTGGCATATCCTATCTACCTAAAACAGTGATAAAAGTATTCATGTTTAGAAAGTAGTACAATCTTAACAAATATATGCATGCCAGAAATGACCGATTATGTGTTTTCCTGAATTGGGGTCCATGTTAAGAAGAAACAAACATCTGCTTAACTTTAAACTTGTGCTTCAATTTCGGGGGGGGGGGGGGGGGGGGGGGAAGAAATCTACTTTTGCCCCAGATCTAATCTACTAATTTTAAGGCCATTATGACTTTTTCTGTGGAATTTACAAGGAAAGGCCATTATTGGGTTTATAACAGTTTACATATATCTACATCTATATATCCTCTGAACTTACCTTTTCATTAGCCATTGAGTGGTACCACCAGAAAAGCCTTGTGGTGATATAATAAGCAACGATAACATCTACAGTGTAGTGTTCATGGGCAACAAGGATGCAGATTATACCAGCAGCACTCATCAGCCAGCAGATCAAATGATACCACCAAAAATGATGAGGTGAGTCTATCAAAAGGAGAGAATTATAGGTTTCTATAAATATAGAAGATTAACTTCAGCAGTTTAATTTGAACCTATATGATGTGTGTGGGTATTTTATACATATATATTAATGGAGAAAGAGAAAAATCTCTGCATTAGTAAAAATGCACTTTGAACAATTAAGAAAGCTTACTGATGCAGAAGTATAATCTGCTGAAATATGGCCATAGACCTTCAGCGGAGGGACCCATGAAAGTTAACACTAATCTAAGCTTTCATTTTTAAGATGATTTTTAGTTCATATTACCAAAGAAAGAACAAAAGTTGACCACGAAGACTCAAGAGTTTGTCACTGTAATTTTCGCTAAAAATCATGGTCTAATCCAGAGGCCTTCCACCATTTGGTAGAGAGAGGACCAAGACCAATTCACAGCTAATGGTGGGTGGTGCTGTCTAAGCTCCTGTTTTGGATGTTAATTGCAAGATGCTTCTCAGTCAGCTACCTTTAACTGAAACTGCTCTTCTGCTTGACATCCAAAATGGCTTCTGGCCACAAGAGGAGTAAGCTCAATAGAGTAAGAAGCAATCTATTCTAATGGATTAGACATGGAACTGGGAGCAAGGAACTGCAGGCTTCTAATTCCAGCTCTGACACTATATGTGGTTTTAGTCAAGTCATACAACTTTTTTTTCTAACTTAGTATCCTGGTCTGTGAAATGGGGCTTGTATGCCACATATGGGAGTACAGTGTAATGATTAACTTGTTCATGTTTGTGAAGCAGTATGCAAGTGCTAAAATTTATCCAGAATGTCCACAACCCTCCAGCAGCTGGCAGTCTTGCAGTTTAGCTGGAATTTTTTTTTTTTTTTTTTTATGTTGGCAACTAGACATTATGACAGGCAGCTGAGCTCCACTTCCCCTGCTGTGGAAGGCTGGTGGTGGACCCCCCCTCTCAAGATTCCCAGCCCACTTTGTATGTAAAATGAGTCTGTTAGGTTTGGGGTAACGTAAATACTATCTCAGCGATTCTACCTAAAGAGGCTGGCTCTGTGCATAGTGTTACCTAGTTACTGTAGTCAGGACTCAGTTATTTTTTGGAGGGGGGGGGGGGGGGACTGAAAAACTACATCATAGAATCCCCCCCAAAATGCTAAGGCTCAGTCCACCCCACTGATTTGGAGTCATATCCTGTCATCTAGTTGAGGACCAGACAGAAGGGATGCTCCTCATTAGTATATCTTCCCCTGTTCTGAGAGAGAGAAGCCTGGGGTCTAGAGAAAGCTCCCTTGGCCCTTCCTGCCTATGAGTAAAATGCACTGACAATACCCAAAGATTGGAGGGTAGCGAGCAGCAGAGGTGGGAAAAAACTACACCCAGAAATAAAGAATGTCTCTCACACAAGAAACATTCCTGATCAAAGAGACCAGCAGAGAATATTGCAAATAACCTCTAATCCAAAACAATGATATAGTGTATGTTCTTGCTTAGAAAAGCACATTTTCCTAATTACACAGGAAATAGAAATGAGTCAATTACGCACTTCTGATGTACACAGCACTTTGATTACAAAGCAGAGGAATTCAGATGGGATACACGGCCATTTAGGCAACATTTACAAACCTTATTATAGGTACAGTCTGGTTGTTATTCTTCCCCACCCTTACCCTGCTATTTAAAGACATCTGAATTATGCTACTGTACCCCCCCCCCCCAAAAAAAAAATCTTTAAAAAGAAGAGAAATATATCTTGCCTGTGGCATATATTACAGGAGAAGATTTAAATGACCACTGTTCAGCTGTGATAAACATACACATACAAAACTAACAAAACAGAAATCAGGGAATCTTGTTGCCACCTACTCACGGAACATTAGGTTGAATGCTATCTGTTCTTCCAGCAGTTTTGATTAATTACACACAGTACAATGCCAGAAAATTTCAGAGTACAAAGACAGACTTAATAGTCACCATGCTATACTCCTTTTTTTGTTTAAAGAAATAAAGGTCTTATGTCCACAGGGAAGTTTTTTGTCTCTTTTTACACAGTTAAGTAACATTGTTTGCCTCATCATCAAGTAATGGGACATTCTTTTGTTACAAAAAAGAATGTTTTACATTATCCTGTGTGCTGATGTTAGGTAAATAATGTAATAAGGTCCAGTGCCTCAAAGCGCTCAGGAAATCAGCAATGAAATAGGGACAGAATCTAATTTTAGATACATGCTAGGCCATGAATTTAAAAGAAAATGGTACTGTACTGACATATGGTAAACAAGTAGCCAAATTATTGAGGTCTGAGAGGTGCATGCATATTACAGTTTATTGTCTGGTCCTGAATTACATCATCGTGAAACTCTTACTGTGAGACTCCAGAAGCCACAGAGTTCCCTACTGCTCTCAGGAGCTGGATTTTTGACTGACCCATTGTAAAGTGAGGTATATATACCTCAGAGGTATATATACCTCACTTTACAATGGGTCAGTCAAAAATCCAGCTCCTGAGAGCAGTAGGGAACTCTGTGGCTTCTGGAGTCTCACAGTAAGAGTTTCACGATGATGTAATTCAGGACCAGACAATAAACTGTAATATGCATGCACCTCTCAGACCTCAATAATTTGGCTACTTGTTTACCATATGTCAGTACAGTACCATTTTCTTTTAAATTCATGGCCTAGCATGTATCTAAAATTAGATTCTGTCCCTATTTCATTGCTGATTTCCTGAGCGCTTTGAGGCACTGGACCTTATTACATTATTTACCTAACACATACACATATACACACACATACACCTCACTTTACATATATATATATATATATATATAAAAAAGAAAGTAGGCTCCATTGTGAAAGCCAAACTCAGCACCAAATTCAGCACTGGTGTAAGCAGGCATGACTCCCTTTGCTTCCAGGGCTGGCGACAGAAATTTGGGGGCCCCCTACTTTGATAGTTTGGAGGCCCCCCCAGCCCAGCCGACAGCGGATGGGGGCCCCCCCAGCCCAGCCGCCCCCCCCCAGCCCAGCCGACAGCGGATGGGGGCCCCCCCCAGCCCAGCCGGCGCTCCTCCCCCCTCCCCCCGGGCAGCGAGAGCTGTGTGAGCCGCCCTTTCTCCCCCCTCCCTCCCCCGGACAGCGCTGCTGCCGCCAGCCGGGCTCACAGCTCCTGCTGGGGCCAGGCTCGCTTGTCCGGGGGAGACCCGCGCCGCCTCCCCGCCCCTTCCCCGCTCTCCAGGTCCGGCGACAACGGGTACAGCTGTGTATCGGGGCCCCCCTAAAGTTGGGGGGCTCGGTACAGCTGTACCTGTAGTACGCCCCTGTCGCCGGCCCGGTTTGCTTCAATGGGAGTTAATTATTTGAGAAAAAGAGAAATAACTAGAGGCTTATTTGCGGATTACCTCAAGCAGAAGTGATAAGATAATCATTTTGTGCACCTACCTGATCCAGCCCCTTTTTCAACCTCACCTTTACCATCCCTCTTCCACATGATCTGTGTGTTTTGGGAGACTGATGTTTGCTAAAACCCCTGAAGCTCCACGCCATGTACTATACTATTATTGTACTTGCATACTATGTACAACCATGGCAGACTCTTTCCAGAAGCCACCCACTGGGAGGGTCAAATGCATTTTGTCAAACTGTGTATTGAAGTTTTGCCATTTATTTTATGTTGTAAAAAAATAAAAACATGTATGAACGCAACAAAGTGATTTTAGCTTAAGTGCTCTTCTTGTAACACAGGCATCAGCCGCACAACTGTATTTATGTACTGTAACTTACATTCCTTGATAAACAGGTAGGTGAGTGTTAGCACCACTGTGTGACCACTGAACAGGAAGTCTCCACATAGGATATGGGATCCAGTTATGGACAGACCGCCACCAGAAATCAGTCGTAGGATCCTCTGCACCTTAGCCTGAGAATCTCCATTCAACTGGGAAATGAGAAAAATTCAAGATGAAGAATATATATTTTTGGACAAAAAATTTAAGTCAGCTTGTGCTTTAAAAATAATAATGAAAAGCTCTATCTACTAAACATCTGAATCTTCTTTGTCTATTGTCCATGTATTTCTCAAAGATAATAGCATATTTACCAGAAAAATCTGTCAACCACCAAGGCTGGACATTATAGGATTAGACTAGGATATGTGTTACTGGATTTTAAACCTTTTTGTTTCTTGTTTGCCAATCAAAATGTGCATGTTCTTCATAAAAATAACCACAAAGCTTTCATTATGCATTGTATAATAATCAATCAGGATGAGGTACAGTGTATTTCACAAGGATGGACACAAAGAATTGGGTAAATGCATGTTACATATTTGTCACTTGTGTTATGTACCACAGAACTCTCTTTCAATAATGGTGTGACAGATATGACAGTATCCTGCAATATCCTGGGCCAACCTTATGGAGTTCAGTTAAACCTTACTGAATTTTTAGGAGGAACAGGGAGATAATATACATTTCAAAAGACTATGTTAAACAATATAGCAGACGTGATTGATCTTTTGGGACAGTGTGTGTAAAGTGGAGTTTTTAGGAAGTACCTATGAACTCAGCCTTTGAAGCATCATCCTGAGCAGGAAACTATCTGCTGATCACCTGTTGCTCAGAGGACAGTTCAAAGACCCAGCTGGATTCTCCAGGGAGCAACAAAGAAAGGACTTTTGAATGACTAGCGGCTTTCTTCCCAATCAGCAAACAAGACAGGAACTCTGGTCCATGGAGGACCCGAATCCTTAAGGAAGGGTTGGAAGGACTTGGCCTACTGAGGCCGCATAAGACTGGGTACTAGTTCTGAACTCGTAACCACAAAAGAGAACCCTTTGGGAGGGTTGAAGGACTGACCTGCCAGAGCCCAGGTGGGAGGCAGTTGGAGTGATCACTAGTAAGCTTATTAGCATATGTGTAGGTTCTTTTATTATTTTAATGTTTTCTCTGTAATGCTTTTATCATAGGAATAAATAGGTTTTCATGGGAAGTGTTATGTGATAGCGTGATTGCCAACAGTGGTAAAAGTTGTTAGTAGTCTCTGAAGAAAAAGCAGGAGAAGCTTGCTTAGGCAGCTTGTCTTTTGCCGGGGATATTATAGTCAAGGGACTCTGCAGCCTGGAAATGCCCTGGTCAGGAGGGACACACACATGCAGGTCTCTACCCAAGAGAGGCAATGGCTAGGGGACTGGAACCTGAGAGCAGGTGCCCTTTCTCGACCACTATGGGGATATACAGATAAAGTTGCCCTGAACTATGAGAAATGGTTCTAACAGAATCAATATAAAATTATTATGGTGTGAGGTGTTACATGCAAGTCACTCACTTTGTCCAATTACATGCAAGTCATTCACTCTCTAAGTTAAATATTCAGAAAAAGTCAGCCTAGGTTTGATGACATGTTTGTAGACTTTTCAAATACACTCGGGGTGATTTACAGTTTCTTACTGATACTATGCAAACTCTCAGTCAGTTTCATATCCATTTTCACTAGGATTAATTTGTTGTGGGGGGAGAAAGGGGGCCGTAAGGGAAGACATGTATCCACCAGAATCAAAACTGAAGAAATGATTCACACGGTGCAAACCAACCAACCAACTTTTGCACAGAGAGTCATACATTTTCCTAGATACTCCCCAGACATTTTCATCCCTGGTGTAACTCCAATTAAGACAAAGCAATTATATCAAGAATGACTATGTACCTCCCTTTCTCCCTCTAGATTATCCCTGAAATATTAATTCAGGGAACTGAGTTGCTAGGGAGAAATTCTGTTCCTTCAAATCTGTCCCCTGAGTGGCTCTAATGTTTGTTCTGCGATACTTGGTAGGATAAAGTCTGTTTTTAATTGCCATAGATCCAATTTTAATGGCAGCATTCGGGGATGGGATGAATATTGAAAGCAAAAATCAGAAATGTGCAATTTAAAATAATTTTTTTTACTGTAGGTGCTGCAATGTTAGTATTAAAAAACTTCCAAAAAGCAGCAATTCAACAGTCCTTAACATGTCAGTAAAGAAATCTTTTTGAAGTGGCTATGGAATCTTAGTTTGGGGACCTGGAGTAATCATAAACAGAAACCTAAGCCAGTTCTTCTCCACTATCACCACACACAATTGGTGTAACATTTAGAGCATTTTATCATTTAGTTCTGGCAATACCACAATCCAATTTCCACAAATATTTGCTCCATTTTTTGAGTGTGGAGAATTTTCTTTTCCCATCTTTACATACCTTTTGTCACGAGTGTCAGTTGCCCAATCTGGATTTAAAAGCCCCAGACAGCCCTGGCCAGAACAGCATCACTGGCAAACGTTCTTACACCATGCCATCATTGCCTCTCAAAAATCTAGCTGCCATGCAAGGCTTCACTAGCTTGTCCTCCAAGTAGCAGATTTGTAGGTCAGCTGACAAACTACAGTAAGGTATATTTATTATGTAGGTCTCAGCCGAAAAAAAATCTCCCAAAAGTATGAACCTAGATGGCTGATATTAAAAAAAAATGAAGTCTAGCCTGGAATAATCCTGATGTATCTATATGTATATAAAACCAAGAACAAAATGGGCAATCAATCTGCTGTAATACTACTCTCTTGAACTCTGTACTCCTAAAAGATGCTCACTGTTCACAAAATCCTTCCTTACTAACAACAATATACCAAAATAAAATGAAAAACCTAGTAATCACCAAAATACAAATATGAAGACACCTGCCAGGAGCCACACTTATCTATGAAGAACATAATATAATACGTGGAGAAAACATTAAACTTTATTAAATAAATGAATGTGCCAATAGGTCTTTTTCAGATACTGTACTTGGTGTAATATTTTGGCCGATACCAAGATTTCTTACCTTTGGAGCACACTGAAAATGCATCCCAGGCACAGGTAGGGTGGTAACGTACATGGTAATACAGCGGTACAGGTACAAAGTTCCAATTATAAAAAAGAGCCTGCGTCCCACTATTGATCTGAAAACAAGGAGGGAGGGAGAGAGAAGAAAGTAAACAAACTGAAAGGCAGGATATATTTACTTGTCATGAGGAGTTAAGGAGGTATGGTGCCTCCTGTGTAGCTGTAGCCTCATTAAAAGTTATTAGAGCTTTTAAATTGTGATCTAACTAATATGAAAACAAAGTTTCAATGGTACTATTTCCATGTGAGATTAGAGAGACAGACAGACAATAGTTGCTGTCTGGACACATCTTGCTGGGTCACGTCACACACACTTAGAGAGAGAGGGTCACAGACAGAAATTGGAACATTAATGTGGTGCAGTTGAGAGAGATATTTGCAGCAATTTCTTTATAATGGTTTTGTTTCATTTAAGCACTAGGTGGCAAGTAAATGCAGACCTCTTTAATAGCACCAGTGTTCTAGCAATGTTTTTATTTTACTCGGTAATTCTTTTGTAATTTCCTTTTCATTTTCAATCCCATGTCAAATAAAGTTTGTTTTCATTTAAAGTATCTGTAGAGATTGTTTCTTGAGGAAACAGGAGATGATCTGGGGGTAATAATGGACTGATGTTCTCAGAGATGTAACTAGCTCGAGTATCCAGTTTAGCGCTAGTGAACTGTCTAGTGCCATGTCAGAATATGAATGAATACACACACACATATATATATATATATATATATATATATATATATATAATAAAAATAATACAAATAAATATTTAAGTTTCACTGAAAATGTTTTAATCAGCTCTACTTAGGGGTACTAAGGATTCACAGCACTTTCTGTCCGAGTGCAGTTCAGTCAAAATGGAATTGTTTTGGGGAATGGTATCACTTTAATGAAAATTTCACCTGTAAGGTCTCAAATCCACAATGGCGTTTCTAGCCAGATATTTCTCTCAGAATAGCCAATTACCTGGTGGTTAAACTGCTCTGTGGGGATGTGAGAGACAGAGTTTCAGGTCCCTGCTCTGAAAAGGTCTTGCTTTTATTCTGCATCAGAATGAAAACAAATTTTGAAACCTCAACATTTTTCATGAAATGTAATTGTGGTTTTCAAGACAACTCTACTCTGATGTATGGGTACAGAGCCTAGCTGCAAGTTTCCTTTAAAATTTCTATTACCTATACTCAATTTGAGAAATCACTGTAACTACTCATGGAGAAAAGTGCTACTCAACATGAATAAGGGTGGCAGAAGCAAAATTGTTACTAAAGTAGAAGCAGAGATAAATACAGCTACTTACTTGTATCTGAGAAATAGCCACTGGATTAGCCATAATCCAACTAGTATCATTCCATTTATTTCTGATACAGAAAAAGCCCATTTCACGCGATCAACATAATCAAAAAATTTATCTGGCAATGGAGGACTGAGCTCCTTGGGAGGTACCCTCTCATGAACCACGGTGATCATGACAGTCGTTAGAATTAAATTGAAGAGAGCATACACAAAGGCAATGCCTGTTTTCCACCATTCCAAAGGAAATTTGTTCCTAGATTCAGCAGGCATAGAAATCTGAATATAGTCCGGATATTTCTTTGTGCCTTTTCGCAAACCATTAGGTAAACCCTTAGGTTTGCCATTGCCATTTTTGCTCTCTTCACTGATAGACAGGGTAGGTCGAACATAACCATTTGAGGTATCATTGTTTTGACTTTCCATGTGCTCTTCAAGCTTTGCAGTCTCAATGGTATCCATTACCCCAAGACCTTGAGACAAACCAGGAATTACCAATTTCCGGATGCTTTTTAAAAGTCCTTACTCCTCTAAGTCCACCTTATGTTTCTGATTAATTTCTGTTCTCTAATAAAATCTTCAGAAGTTGTCCATTATGTTTTCCTCTTTTCAGTTTTTCTCCAACAGACCTTTGAGACAAATCTCAGATTCTTTCCCCTAAAGCTCTTACCGTATCATCTGTAAAACAACAAAACCACATTCAGAAACTGTTGCCAGCTGTACTGTGAGGGTTGAAGAAAGCAAATAATGATAAATGTTGATGCAGATATGTAAAGATCAAAATATAAGATCTCCATTAGGGAAAAATGATAGACAGTTATAGTTATTGTTTAATGTTAATGTTTATTTTAATAAGGTTATGAAAATGTTTTGAATCAATCATGTAACAAATGGTTTTTGCACATTTATACAATCACTACCTCATCAAAAGGAATATGCTGCTATTGCATGTTCTGTGCACAAGCAATGCAACAATCCTGCAAAAAGGGCGCGAAATTCTGTCCAATCACGCTGTTCCTACCACGTGCCTGCTCCACGTGCGTAGTCTAAATCTGCCTAGCAATATGGGATAGCCAATCATGTAACACATAAAGAAACTGCGTAGTTAACCAAGACTATAAAACTGTAAGTTAAGTGTGGTTGGTGTGGCAGTTTCTTCACGCTTTTGGGCGGCTGCCACCTCGGCCGAATAAACACGTTTTGTTTTGAGCCTCATTGGTCTCCTTGAACTTTATTACCGATCTCCCTCAATAGCCTAGCGAACATCCCGCTACAGTACATGACAATGCACAAATGAAATACCAAAGTGGAGATTGTGGACACAAAGCAGACAAGTATTAGGCAGTATTAAAAATGCTCACTAGTTTAATCCAAGTAGATGGTGTTAACTTTGTTTTGATCTTGACTCAATCAGTTTAGTGGGTGGTATAAACCTATAGATATAGATATAGATATAAAAAATATAAATAAAGGCCAACATTAAATGGCTTCAACAGCAGTTGCCATTACAGTGTTGATTTTCTGAACTGTCAACAGCAGAATTACAAGGAGTTGAGACTTTCCCAGACATTGATCATATTAAATGTAAACACTCTGAACAGAATTCCATGCTGTCTTACACCCCACAACAACCCTACTAAATTCAACACAATTGCATGGAGATTATACTAGGAATCAGTCAGTCAATCATGTCTATTTAGCCCTGGGACTGGGCCAGAAACTCAGAGCAAAACATCCAATATTTCGGCTTGATCTTGCAAGGTGCTGACTATGCATCACTAATCTAGCAAATATATAAAGCCAAAGTGTAAGTGTAAATGAGACTACTCACCCGCTTAAAGTTTGATTTTGCATTTAAAATCACAGATCTAGTTTGATTTCTATATGGGGGGGGGGGCAGTGAGGTCAACTGGGCCGCACGTTGCAGGGGAGGGGGACGGCAAATTCTGCACCTGCCCAAGGCTTGCCCCCCGCACCCAACATCCCTCCTGTCACTCCCCAAATATGCCAATGCTTAAAATGAGACTTCAACCTAGGTTTTTCAAATAAAACAATACAATGTAGCCATAGGTAACAAAGAGTCCTGTGGCACCTTAATGACTAACTAAAGTATTGAAGCATAAGCTTTCGTGGGCTAATACCCACTTCATCGGATGCAAGCAGTGGAAGTGTCCAGGGGCAGGTATAGATAAGTAGGCAAGAACCAGGTGGGAGGTAACAAGGTTAGTCCAATCAGCCTGAACCAGCTTGTCATCTCAAATCCGGGAGGGTGAGGTATTCCTCTATACCTGCCCCTGGACACTTCCACTGCTTGCATCCGACGAAGTGAGTATTAGCCCATGAAAGCTTATGCATCAATACTTTAGTTAGTCATTAAGGTGCCACAGGACTCTTTGTTACCTCTGCTATTCCAGACTAACACGGCTACCTCTCTGAATGTAGCCCTACTAATTTTTCAGCAGCAAATCTGTTAATTAGATTCTGACATGTACATTTTGAGAATTTTCTCAGCAGAGCAGAAGCAGGCATGGACTCTGTACTCAGGAAATACAAATGGAGTTCTATATTTACTCCTAGGTTTATGCAAGCTTTTTGATAGTATGAATGTAACGTAGGCATAGGAAGCATATTTTGGTACTATTGTAAAAATGTTTCAGGCTGCATTTAAAAGAAATACTTCATGAAAACTCCTACCTTTTATATCTTCATTACACAAGTATGTTTTCATAAGAAACTTTTACACACAGAAAAAGGAATGCTACTCACATCTATAGAACAGAAACGGCTAGTCTATCTCCAAGACCATAGTGCTCAAATAATGGCTGAAAAATTCCTATGGATTTGAAAGTCCTATGCTACTATACACACATCATATAGCTATGGCACACAAATTTGTATAACTCTTAATTTGGCTAAGACAAAGCTATGAATTATAGCACACTTATCTGCAAAATGTTTACCTTCAACTAACAGTGTGAGTACATCATAATGCTCACCCTTCCTGGCTTCCTTATGGGAAGAGGCACAGTACTCATCATAGTGAGATACTAGCACAGCTTGGATGGGTAGCATACTTTTTGTATTATATCATGATGGAAGTAGAGTTGCCAGTCTGTCCCACTGTTATAATATCACCTGGCTCTTCTATAGGAATTTACATCAGTAGATCATGTTTGATTTAAAGAAAAACTACTTAAAAATAACTTCAGTGTAATTATTGAGCTTTTGAAATAGGATGAAAGACTTTAAGAAGTCCAACACATTCAAGGCGTGAAGAGTTTCTAACACCTCATATGTGGATTAAAGCCTCTTACCCTTGGAGAAACTATGCTGCCATATCCTCCAAAGCTAGCCTCCCTACAAAGTCATATCCATTATATTGCCACATCTTGACTACCCACCAAAACCCTCCCATCTCGGACAGATTACCTCCCTCCAATAAATTCATTTAACCAATTAATTCTGGCCACCACTGCTACCTCAATCAACTTAATTAACGATGCCCCACATCAATCAACAACAGATGCTGGTTCCCACCTCGTTGCAGAGGAGCTCTGCAACTACTGCCCATACTGCTCTTTTGAATGCACAGAAGAGCCTTGGTTTTCCATCCAGTTGGGTCCTCTGCACTTCTCAGAGGCAGCTCTGCTCCTTTCATTCTCCTTCCCTTAGAAAGACCCCCCTAGTCCAAATCTCCTCTAGTCAAATCGTTGAGCGTATGGACAGAACAGCTGGGCATCTTCCATTGCTTAGCTATGGGCCTCATCTCTGAGTTAAGGAGTGCCTCCTCAGGGATACTCAGCATATGGACTTTTGGAACTGGGCTCTAGATAACTTTCATGATACAACTGTGTAGTATTTGTACCATGGCCCAAAATCATTTTCACAATTTCATTACACACCTAAACCCTGGGATAGGTGTGTTTATGCAGTTGTAGAAATAGTGTTTATAAGTTAGGTAAAGTGCACTTATTTTGCCATGTCAAAACAACATTTCTATTTTTCTTCCTGTTTCACTGACAGAATGGTGGTTTAAAAAGTCATATTGTGAATCTCCGCAGTCAATTTTTCTTTTAATAAATACAGCAAATTTTATGGACAAGCAAAGCATCTGTTTTTTAAAAATGAAGCAATTACATTTTCCTTCTTCTGAAAACAGGCTCACAGGGGAATATCTAACATAGGCAGTTTTAAGTCCCATCACCCAACCCACTACTTTCTCTTCTCAGAGCTGGGTCTGAGAAGTGGGCAGGACCTCCAAAACACATAGCAGACTCAGATCCATGGGAAAATACATCACGAAAATCCACTCTACTTGATGCTCCCATCTAGGCCTCTCACAGTAACTGCAGTACATTAGCAAACTTGGCATGCTGCCATTGGCTGGCTTTTTCCTCCAATATTCCTCTGGCAATGACTGAAAGCCACAGAGGAGGATTTAATGAGGGCAGCAGTAACTTCTGAGCTTTATTTTGAATTGTAAGTTCTTTTGCCCTAGGAGGGCAGGCTTCACAGAGCAGCTGCTCATCTGACTTCTCTCAGCTATGCCTCCTACAGCAGAGGAGAATGCATCTGTATAGCAGCTGCAAAAGGGAGAGGACGAGCTACGCAGTAGGCTTATGAGAACATTCCTCTTCTCACCCTAAGTCCGTCTCTGTGGGACTTGGACTGTTCTGCCCCTCTTCATGGTATAATAATGGACGCAAGTCTATGGCCTTAAGTTAGAAGGCAAATGAACAAACATACAAATGCTTCTGATTGAATTTACATTGAAAACAGACTAAGAGAAAAAGGAGAAATCTAAAATTATGTCAGTATAATAATTGGGTGAAGTTTAATCAATTAAGGAAAAAATTACAATCTGTATTAGATTATTCTCTTAGTAGGTTTGAAGATTGCTTACTTTCTCATAAATTTAATTGAATGAACAGTATTATAGGTTGGGCTGATATTGTGGGAAGCATAGGGAAACCTTACTAAGACTCGGTTTTCAGTTGCTTATAACTAAGGCTAAGATTTTGTCAGTTATTTTTAGTAAAAAAGTCACAGATAGGTCACGAGCAATAAACAACAATTCTTAGTGCCCATGACCTGTCCCTGACTTTACTCAAAATAACTGGGGCCAGAGCTACGTGAGGGAATGGAGACCCATGGGGGAGGAAAGGACTGCCAGGGTGGGGGGCACAGCCCCAGAGGCCACAGCCCACATACCAGAGCTGGCTGCAGCAGCGGGACAGGGGTGCAAAGTCAGGAGGGAGGCACACCAGGCTCTGGGAAGCTGTGAGGGGTCACTTGGCCTCTGGTGCAGCCACCAGGCAGGGGAACAAGGCCCCTGCATACCCCCCACTCCGGAGCAGGCCGCAGCTATGGGACAGGGATGCACAGCCTGGCTGCAGCCCCAGCTTCAGCTGCGAACAGCTGAAGAAGTCACGGAGGTCCAGTAAAGTCATGGAATCTGACTGCTGTGACTAAATCATAACTTTACTTATAACTTTGCAAAACTAACCATTTGGGCCACAATTGCACGTGCCTCAGGCTGTTCCGTTTGTCTGGCGGTTGGGGGGGGGGGGGGGGGAAAGTGAGGAAGGAATTTTCAGCCAAAACGAGTTAAGCCATTTCCAAGAACAAGGCAAGGAGCAAAATATATTTTTCCATGTTAAAAAATGCTTTGAGACTTTTTCTTTGAAATGCTTTAGCTCCCATATGCTTTGAAGGAGGGACTCGAAGATTGGCAGAAGGTAGACTTTGTGTCCAGCAATATGCTTTTTTCCTTCACCATGAAAATCTGCCCAAGACTTGGCCAAGCAACAGGTTTTTTAAAAAAGACGTCTTATTTTAACACCTAAAATCTCCAGATAATCACCCCTCAAGCAGCATGTTCCAGCCTCTCTCAATTTCTCAGTGCGACTTGACTGTGCATGGGGGAAATCAGAAAGACTTTCCTTGTAATTACTGCTCTCAGCTGCTCTGGGTCAGACACTGGAACAGAGAACAGGAAGCCTGTCTCTTTTATGACTCTCCTGCTGGCATCCAGCAGCCATGGAGGAGAAAGAAGCCATCCAATTTGAACACAGAAGAGATAAAAGTTGAATTACGGGTGAGGGGAGGGAAAGAGCAGTTTGGGACAAGGAGTTTGGGAGACTAGGGTGACCAGATGTCCCAATTTTATAGGGACAGTTCAGATTTTTGGGTCTTCTTATATAGGCTCCTATTACTCCCCACCCAGTCTCGATTTTTTACATTTGCTGTCTGGTCACCCTAAGGGAGACTAGGAGTTGATGAGGAGGGGAGACTGGGGGGAAAAAAAAGTGAGGGAAATGGGAGGTGGAGGAGGGAGAAATAAATAAGCCCAATAATATCACATTGAACACTGGTGGTGAAGAAAAGAAAATATTGAATAGCAGGTCCTTAAGTGAGCACCATGTTTCCTGTGCTCTGAAGGAGACAGAGGTCCTGTAGAAAAAAAAGATAATGTATGACCATGAAATTAAGGACTGTACCATCACACAAACACAAGGAGGCTAAATTAACACTGCACAGGCAAGCTTAATTCTTGACTTTTCTAAGGCTCTGTCTACATTACCATGGTAAGTCACCCTATGCTACGCAACTCCAGCTATGTGAATAACGTAGCTGGAGTCGACATACCTTAGGTCGACGGGAGAAACTCTGTTGACTTGCCTTACTCTTCTCATTGGGGTAGGGGAGGGTAAAGTATAGGGGTTAACTAGAGAGTGATCTGCTGTCGATCTGGCAGTTCTTCCCTAGACCTGCTAAAATCGACCGCCGGTGGATCAATCTCAGAGTATCGATCCTTGCTGTAGTGTAGATATAGCCTAATGTTTGAATACTTGACTTTACAACCTTAATAATGTTCTTTTAATGTAGTGATATGTATAATGGTATTCACGTTAGCACAGTAATAGGCTCTTTGTGGTAGTCCAAAGCCCCCTACTAGCAACAAACATTAGAAAGAACATACACAAACAATTCACTAAAAACTCACAAGGACACTAAATATAACATCATTGTGCAGGTCCTTCCTGAACAAACGATCACCATATGTCACGGTTTACTCCTCTGGGGCTTGGGAAGCACTGCCTAGTGGTCAGAGTCCATAGGGTCGCCCCGGGTTGCAGGGCAGCACGGTCACTCATTCAGTGGGGAGATCCTACCAAAACATGCTGAGCTCTCCCGAGGAGTGGCGGGGTGGAGAGAAGTACCACCCCGTCCTCCTCTCTGGGTCATTTCCTACCAGTCTCGCAGTTGGGGTCCCCCAGGCGTCTTCGGATCCTCTGCGAGCAATTGGGTTTGTTGGCTCCTCTGGTGCCTCTAGGGTTCAAGCAAGTCTAGAGTGGCTCCAGCCACCGGGGCAGTCAGTGGTGGTGGCTGGCCATCTGCATGAGCTTCCTTGGTACGTCTTTCTCCTATGGCTGCCAGCCCAGAATGAGCTGAGCTCTCTCCTTTTATATTCCTAGAGCACTTGGAGCATGCCCAGTACTGCAGGGGCGCGACTTCCACTGTCAGTACTACTGGTTTAATACTGTCTGGGTTAGTGCAAGGTTGGCAGCCCCGTCACACGATAACACAGAAACTAAGAATACAGCATTATTTAATATTTTTTTAAAATTAAACGCAAGGGACACTTCCATCTTTTAACTTTTGATCCCATTAAGACCCAATCCTGAACATATAGTAGTCATCAATAGAGTCTTAGCATTGATTTCCATGAGAACAAGATAGAGCCTTTATTGTTTTAAGGTTTTCTTACTAATGCCATTGCATATTTCTGGAGTATTATTAATAATCCAATTTGATATGTTGCTTTTAAAATCAGCATGTTTTAAAAAAATCAAGATCTAGTTTTCAAGATTTTATCCCAGGTTTTCTACACTCCCAGTATTATGTAAGAAATTCTAAGTTCTAGTAGAAATGTCAAACATGTCATTACATAGCAGATTCATTTATGCCATTCTTAAGACTAGACTGACTCACAGGACACCTTTTCTAGCAATAGTTTAGAAATAACACACAGTGTTAAATTTCCTATGGCAAGTATCCACAGATTAACAATGGAAAGCAAATTGTTTAACAAACTGATGTTAACACTGCTCCACCAAGACTAAATCCAAGGAAGAACCAGTATCTAAACAAAATGCACCAACAGAAAACAGACATTGTATGACGGCCTGGATGTTTGCTATTAACTGTTTCTGGATTCATCTGCTGTAAGCTAAGTGAAAATAAGTGAATGAAATATTAAATATTTAATATACACTAATTAGTCTCTATTGAAAAAAATATAGGTCAGATTGTACCTCTCCACCGCCGCCCCCCTCCCCGGCCGCCATACAGATATAAGGAGAAGTGAAGTATGTAGAGCAAAGAATTTTATTGAAACTTGTCAGAATCCAACACATCACAGCTTACATGAGTCCTATTGCTGGAGAGCTTTCCAGGAACACCCAACTCTCTTGACCACATCTTGTTCCCCAGACCTTTTCCCCCTTGAACCTCTTTAGCACAGTTCCAAACGTTAATAAGGGATAGGGCACTAGACTAGAAGATATTTCCCTGGCTGGCATTGCACCAAGCTTTTACTTCAAAAAAGTTACAAAATGTACATTAGTGTGTGAGTGCTACATTCAAAGCATTATTGCCCCTCGGTGGGGTCTTGAACCTGGTAAGAGCTAGGCAACTCAGGGAAGCAGAGAGACTACATAGGTGCAAAGTGTCCCTACAATGGCAGAGGCATGGTCTTGCTCCATCCCCCAAGCTCCTGAGTGAGCCTGCAGAGCAAGAAAAATATGGAGGTAGAGTAGGCTGGAATGTGATGCACTCTATAAAGGCTATAGCAATAGGCGTCCTGCTACCACGCTTCAAAGAGCTAAGGGAGGAATCCCTTCCTGTGGATACTGCCTAAATGGTATGACTGAACCACTGATACCAGTAGGACACAATACTGTACTAACAGGAAAATGCATTAGATGGTCTTTAACATGGTGGCTTGTTCTTTAATGACTGCTGGAGGGCCTTGAGTTAGTCAACCAAGATTACTGAAGTGGCAGAGGCTGCAGAGAGAGTGTGGAAAGGCTTCTGCAGGGAAGACCTTGAGACCAGGGAGTCTCAAGTCCTAGGTAGGAGGACTGAATAACCTAAACCAAGCCACGAGAATTTTGAAGTCAGAGCCTGAAGGCAAAGGTCTAGCCACATAAAGAACTGAGCACCTCACAATCTTTAATGTGTTGATCCTGACAATACTCCTGTGAGGAAGGGAAGTGCTATTATTCCCATACTACAGATAGGGATTCGAAGTACAGAGAAACTGTGATCTGCACAATCTCAAACAGCGTTTGGCAAAGGAAGGTTTTGCACCTGAATAAGGATCATCAGCCCAGGCTAGCATTCTAATCACCAGACTGTCCCTCTCCTTGAAGAGCATCACCACACAACAACAATAATGACATGGACACATATCCAATGACAACTAGATTACGACAACTCATTTGATATAGGATGACCAGCTATTTGAGGCCACTGACTTAAAGGCATTTTTGACGTGGGATGGATTCGAACCAGTAACTTTGGGAGTAAAGGTTTTCACATTCATCATCAAGCTTCTGAGCCATCCTAATCCTAGTTTCACATATTTGTTTGACGTCAGGGTGAAGAAACAATAAAATATTTGTAGCAGTCTGAGAAAGGAGATTACAATTATGCCTCAAAGTAGACAGATCAGAATCACTTACTGGTTTCCCCTATTGAATGATCTGTGACTCAGGTACTCATTGTATGTTCTAATCACTAAATACATTTGCTCTGGCTCGCCTTTGTTGTCACATTTCTTTGATCAGTGGAGAGAACCGTAAACGAAAATGCCGTGAAGGATATGCACCCTTCAACTGGAAACTCTACTGAAGAGCAATGATGTTATCATACATGTGAAAATGAAAATGTTACTGTTGTCAAAACACAAAAGCTGATGCCTAGCTACTGTACTATGGATTATAAAAGTATTAGAGATAGAGAAATATATTGCATAACTTCTGAATAAATAAAGTCCAAACCCTGCCTCTATGTTATTGAAACATTGCTTTAAAGCAGCTAACCCAGAACTTGCAGTTAGTATATTTTATGGGAGCACAGTGAATGAGCAAAGAACCTAGTACCCTGTTGAGTGGGGGTGTGTAGATTACAGCTACAGGATCAAATACATCACATAGCCTTTTATTCTACCCAAAAACATGAACACTGTAGGCCAAATTTATTCCCATCATAAGAAAACAAAATTCCACTGAATTGTGCCCAGTTCTGTTAGTGGTAAATTCAGCCCACTGTGTTCAAGGATTTGATTTTCACCTAGGCTTTTGTTCCAAATGGTATGAATAGAAAATGGGGACTTCTGTGCTTGGCTAATGTGTAACCATGATTTTGTTCTTGGGGGGTGATGGGAAAGGCAGTCGTTCTTACACTACAGGGTTATTTGGACAATATGCAACCTGCACTTAGTCTTAATTTTCTAAAGTAATGAAACATATGCATGAAGTCACTTTTTTAATCCCAAAATACAACAGCAACATTAAAACCAAACACTTCCCCACAACTAAATTTAGCTGTCTGGCTCCAGTTTTGCCACCTAAATTTAACTGCAACTCCAAATTATGTTAATGGAATGTTATATTAATGCAACATTTTTAAATGAAACCACTCATTTTTCTGTTTCCCATCATTTAGTCCTCATTTTCTGTATATATTTTAGGGATCACTTTCTGCAAACAAATCTACTTAGCAAGAAGATTCACACTCCCTCTGGTCAATGTAGAAGAAAGAATATAATCTCCTAAACTCAACATACTGGAGAAAAAGAAAAAAAGATTAAATATCTTGTAGATCTATTAAAGAGACTAACTCGCATATAAAGTTTCTAGTTTCATTGAAATTTTTCCTAGTTTTTCATATTTACATAATACGTGCATACAAAATGGAACAATTTACATAGCTGAATTTCTTAATGAGGCAAAAACCCTTGTCTGTTTTAATGTAGACTCTTCCCTAAAAAAATATTTGTTATAACTATACTTTAGCCACCTCCTTCATGCACACACACTCAAAATGTTTAGTTAGCCATGATTGTTATGAAAAGCAGAAAAAGTATAAACATAATTGTGTACAAATCACAGCAGAAAATAATCGTATGTAAATATTTCCTACAAAATTAGGACTTATCCGTTGTAAAATACCATGAAACCAAATGGACAAAGAATCCTGTGGCACCTTAAAGGCTAACAAAAGTACTGAAGCATAAGCTTTCGTGGGCTAATACCCACTTCGTTGGACACATGCATGTGGGTATTAACTCATAAAAGCTTATGTTTCAATACTTTAGTTAGCCTTTAGGGTGCCACAGGACTCTATCACTTCTGCAGATCCATACTAACATGGCTATCTCTCTGATTCATAAACCAAAGGAATTCTAAAGTTTCTCCCAATACTTCCTTTGAAAGCTGGCAAGAAAATAAGTAGCATCTAAATATTATAAGTTACTAAATTTCCTTTTACTTTTTCTTTAATGATATCTGCACTGACAATTTAATGAAGCACAGTGTAACAGTGAATTTACATCTATACAAGGGCAGGGTATTTAAAAATCTAGTTAAGGGCCTAATCTTACACACACTTATTACCAGATACTGTTATTACTGACACAAGTACCTCCTTTTAAATGAATGGTCACTGTGATAATCACTGAGGATCTGAGCTGAAATCCACTGAAATCAACATAAAGACATCCAATCGCTTTAAGGAGCTTTGGATCAGATTCTAGGCCCCTAAATGTGCAGGTCAATATTTATTAAGTAAATATTTTACTATATCTTAAATATTTTGGACAAACAAAATTTTTTCCAGTACTGTACCGAGGTCGTCCACTCACCTCGGCGGCGCCTCCGTCTGGTCGTCTGGGGAATCAGCTCTTTTGACCCTGGAGCGCCCTCTGCCAGCCGACGTTCGCTCCTGCACTCTGGCCCCGTGTCCCTCCCGGACCCCGGTGCCCTCTAGTTGAGGGTGCTGCACCCCTGCAGTACTCCCCTGGTCTTAGCGTCTCCCCTCCCTGGTGAACCCTCCACCCACTATCCCCAACTCGCCTCAGACCTGGCCACTGCTAGTCACCACTTGCCTCTGCTCACTGAGGCCAACTGCAGTCTCATGGCCGCTCATCACCGGCAAGAAGGGTTTGGCCTGCTGCTCCTCCAGCCCAGGGCTGCCCCCTTGCAACACCAGTACCCCGTGGGATGGGCCTGCGCTAGGCTAGGCAACCTTGGGCCCTCTCCCTAGAGCTTCTCAGCTCCCTGGCTCCCAGGTGCCTGGCCCTCGCCCTGTCCCAGTCCAGGTACCCTACTTGTGGCTCCCTGCAGCTAGGCCCAGTCTTCCTCTCTGGCTTACAGAGGGCGACTGACTCTTCTCTCTCAGGCCCTTGCCTCTCAGGCTTTTATACAGGCCTGTGTTTGGGGCGTGGCCTCTCAGCTGAGCCTGCTACCCAATTAAGCCTGCTAGCAGGCTCCCAGCCACAACCCCGGTCCTGGGCTGCTACAAGCCCCTTCCCGGGGCTACCCCAGCCCCTTTTTAAGGGGGGGAGCGGGTGGTCACCCCGCTACAAATACATATTGCATTTTATTTTGATTTTGATTTGCTAATCTAGATACTGACAGATAAAAACTAGATTAAGTGATGTGTATTTTCATGCAACTAAAAGGTGGATAAACATCTCATTTGGAAGAGTTCCTGCCCTTTCTCTTTCTGATTTATTCTAAGATACAATTTAGGATTACAGAGGTTTGACATTAATCCCAAACATTTTAGGGTATACAAAAAACTTTATACACTGGAGACAGAGTCACAATCTATAGAGAAAGGCTTAACAGACTTGGATACTAGAAACATGAAAGAGAGCCAGTACGTTAGACTGGTTTCCTCCCAAATTTTACCAATCTCTTATGAACTGGCACCTGCTCTATACTTCAAGCCAACAAGGCTGGCTGCCCTCAAAGCCAGGGCTGAAAACCAGCACTTGTTCCACCTCCCTGACCTTATGGCACTTTTCTACAAGCTGCCTAGGACCCATTCACAAATTACACCTAAATTCAGGAATAAAGCAACCACAGACTTCTACTATGTGCAGTTGGCTGATGTGTCTTTCATGCACAGAAAGGCTGGTTTTTATTGTGTGTATCAAATGGAATTTTATGAAACATTTAATGTAATAAATGAAAATGTGGCAAAAAGCAAGTGCTTTCGGGTCATCTTACCAACTTGAAACTCAGGCCGACATAGTAAGGTATTCAGTGAATCTGACCAGTTACCATTTTGAATTGAAACTATGAAAAACTGGGCCATTTCACATGATCTCTACCCAAAACTAGGTAAAGTTGGTGGTCTTGTTTGATTTCCATTTTTAGGTTAATTAAATTATTACCACAAAACTCAAGAGTGAAGATCAGGGAATATAAAGCCACAAGAACAGAAAACAGAAACAAGAAAAGGTCTGTACAAATTTAAATGACCCAAAACTGCCAAGTTTCAGAGTTCAAATACTTAGTCTCACTGTTACCGAGAGATGTAATAGGGAATAAACCTCTGGAAAGTGTTCTAATCAGTCTTAAAAAAATAGCAATAAAGCACCTAGATCAGAAAAGGGAGGAGACTCTGAAGTAGGGTCATCACCCTGGACATTTATCCTGTTGGAAGTAGGAGATAAAAGGTTAGTGGTGATCCAGCAGAATTTATAATGTCATGAGAGATGCAAGGGGATTTTTTTACTCAAATTCAATTTGTGATTTTTATGTCTGTGGGATGTGGAACAAACCGTGGCTGTTGTATGCTTGAAGGATGCAATTAGGTACCAACTCTACATTGCCTGATGGAACGTAGTTGTCTCCCGTCATGGTAAAAACTATGTTTTAAACAAGTCACCTGACAGTTGTGTTTACATGCACTGTAAAACCACCATAAGACTGGGTAGTAATCTTGACTGAAGGAAACAAAGTAGATCTGAGGAAAATCTGCTCATGAATAGGAAGATGCAGAGCCCTCCCAAACAACTAGTCCCATGTTCTGCCCAGTATCCCCTTTCACACCCCCTTCCATTTAACCGTGTACAAAGTACATAGATTGAGCAATATACCATATTTCTAACAGTTTAAAATCCTCCTTCCCTTTAAAAAAAAATGCAATGGTGTTTGCTTCCCACAGTAGGAGAGATTTTGAGCAGAAGATTTGTACAATAGCACAAGCAACAGAACTCCAACAACATAAAACTATAGCACTGTGAAATTTATTATACCCAGCTTTTGAGGCCGTTTAAGAGAGTCTCCTCTTTTTTGGAAAGCAGTTAGTGAAAGATAAATTCAAAACAAAAAGAAGGCACTCTCTTGGGTAAAATACTGCTTTCCTAAATAAGAGACTAGGCATCTGAATGGTTCATGTCTACACATGATTGCTCCTCCAGAACAGTAGTGAAAAGACACAGTTTTGTCCTTCAAAAATCCATATTTTCTTTTAAAGGAGACAAACTAGGGTACAAACAATCTACGTGTCCCATTTTTCTGCCATAAATGCTGTATAATTCCACTGAAACCATGGGATGTACATCAGTGGTTTTACAATGTGATGGAGAACAGCTATAAGTATCAAATAAAAATCTATGCATCCCAAATACATCATCATAACAGATATTGAGATCACAAAAGAGCTTTTCCATACATCTCAAAAGTGGTGGGTTGTTTTTTTTTAAAAAAAAGGAAAGAACCATTATCCCCATTTTACCAATGGGGAAATGGAGGCACAGAGCTTTAGAAAAATCAATTTGAAGCAGAACTAGACCTTCCTAGACTAGTCTTTCCTCCTATCTAGCCTAGATCTCCCTTGATGCAGCCCATTATTTCTCGTCCTACCTTCTGTGGCCATAGAAAACAATTGTTCACCATCCTTTTTATAACAGCCCATAACATATTTGAGGACTTATCAGTTTATTCTGATCTCCTAAACCTATAGGGACGTGATCCTATAAACATTTAAGCATGTGCATAACTTTATTCATACGAGTATTTCTATTGACTTGAACAAGACTTCTCATACACATAAAAAGTTAAGCATGTGTGTAAGTATTACCCATTTATGCCCCAATCCTGCGATGTGAATAAAATGCACATTCACCTAAATCATCAACCACCTGAGAGCTGTTTGTGCTGTACTCAAATTGTACATGGATAATAAAAGATTATCTCTGTTCTCTATTAAAGCCCTTCAGGACATGGCTGCTGAGGCTCCAGAAGTAAAGCAAGACCGTAACATGGTCAGAAATTATATACTCAGACTGATATATTAGTAAGATTAAAAAATATGACTGCTTGGAAGGTTTACTGTCCTACCCAAGAAAAATATTACCAAATTTAACAATAAGGATAATATCTGTGTGTCATATTAGCCTTTGAATAGCTTTCCGTGCAAGAAGAAGGTGGTTCAGTGGTTAGGACACTAGCTTGGGTATTGGGCAACTGTGATTAAAGTCCCCACCGCACCTCAGACTAGTGGCAGATAATGTAATCAGAAAGCGTGCCACTGCAGAGAGTGACAACTCTCCCGGAGTCTCAAATTGATCTTGGGCGGGTCAGATTCATGGGCATGCTGATTTGAAGAAAAACAATTTTAGATAAAAAAAAAGAATTTTCTATTCCTCATCATAAACAAGCCCACAGATTTTCACGAGATGTGTACAACTGAGGAAAGAAAAACCTGAAATCATTTTTGATCAAAAATGTACACCATTTAAAAAAAAAATTCCTCAAGCATACAATATCCTTCACCCAAATGTATCATTTGCAGTATTTTGTTAAAATTGTATACAAAGGATCACCTTGTCACTTACTGTATTTCTCTCTTGAATCACCCTCATGCTTTACTTCATTTACTGTCTCCTCTTTTCATATTTCCTTGAGGAATGAATACGTTCAAAAAGATTGATTAATTTTGTAATATCATAACTAATCCTGGTATTACCAAGTGGGTAGGCGAGATCTTTTAGTTTCTTAGCCTTGTTTAATAGATCCTCAAAAGGATTATCTCCTAATAATTTTGAAGTGTCCAATGGCAGTTTTCCACTTCCAGAGCCACATGCGCCTTCATGAGAAGTTATTGACCACTCAGGAACGTAGTGTATCCGGGGAATGTGTCAGAAATAAAGAAGCCCAGAGATCTCTAAATTTTCCCCTAGGCTTGTGTTGTCTTGATTTTACATGGTAGGGAAACTGATGAGGTCATCTCTCCATGTCAGAATAGCTCTTGCAAAACGAGCTGGAGCTGCTGAAGGCATTAGTTTTACTGGGGATTCCCATTCTGACTTAGTCATGTCATTTCTTAAGCATAAAGATATATGCCCTATAGCACAGAGCCTGGGGAAAAATATTTTTGCTTGGTTTCTCTGCCTTTCCTTTCTTCCTACTTCTAACTCATGAGTGATTTATCAGGGGGGAGGGGGAGAGAGAGAGATTCAAAATATTCCTAGGGAAGAAGCCTATCTTGTCTGGATTGATTACATAAACAATACCATTTATCTTAATGATTTTGGTTGTTTCCTTGTGTAATTTTGCTTCTATATTCTGGAGTTGATGGAGAAAGAGAAAACAAAAAGAGAAGGGGTCTTTGGTTTTTGCTGAACTTCCCTTTCTTTGATAAGGCCTTGTGCAAAAACTATTTATAAATCTTTTTTCATTCAAGCTTTTGAGTTATACAGAGCTCTTCTTCAGGTCTGGGTCCTTTCCCATTTTGTTGTAGATTGTACATATTTAGGCAGGCATTCGATTATCATAGGTGGACAAGATATGCAAGTAAACTTAAAAGTTTTATCTAAATATGGTCCTGTGACGGAGATCCAAACAAAATGATAATTACCTACCGATCAAGGACAGGCCAATGACAGCTTGCTGTAATGCCGGACAATGCTTTGAAGGGCTGCATAAGAGTAATCAACTTTGATTGTTTTCCCCTGACCAACCTGGATCTTCTCCTTTTCCTAGGGGTCATTGTCCAGGCCTTCTGTTTGTCGGGGGACCCCAGCTTCAGTCAGCTCTCACCCCATAGCTCTTTTCCAAGCTCCTCAGCGGCAGCTCATAGTTACTTCTTTCCTTCCATACTCAGCTCTCCTCCAAAGCAACTCCAGCCACCATTTCCTTGCTAATTGTCTCTCATCTGGGTCTCGGGCAGCTGTTACTTACCCCTCTCAGGCAGCCTCATCTTCATCTTCCTCTCCCTGACCCCCTCTCAGGCTCTGGCTCAAATCTTTTCCCCTCTAGGGCTCAGTTGTCTTCTTTTAAGACCAATTGAGTCACATGTGCACTGGCCTAACTGCTACCTCTTAAAGGAACCAGTCAGCCTGTGACAATTACCCACTAAAATTATCTAGCTGGCCAAACTTTGGTTTTGTTTTATTAATAGACTGCACTGCAGGAAGATTGAAATGGAAAGATTCCATTGTAGCTATAGCAACATTGGAAGAAGCCAAGAAAAAGCAGAACTATATCCTCTTTGCATCATTTTGGGATCTAGTCGTTCAGACTTATGCTTTGTAGCTATAAGAACATATCACTGTGGCATGTTGTCTTCTACAATATGACTGATGAGATTATAGTTTCCCTAAATGAGCCACTTAAGACTGAGCTGCAAAGACTGAGGTAAACAGAAAGACATCCTGTTAAAAATAAAATAATTAAAAAAAACAACAACATCCTTTTCAAGAAGCAGAGTTGCTTAGCCAGTTATGGTTTCATAAGAATAGGAATTACTAATGTAATTAATGTGTTTCAACGATGACAAATTAGGAGAAAAAAAGCAAGTGAGCAGAGTATATCAAACAAAAAAGGTAAATGGCTGTAATAAACTACAAGCAGTTTCTAAATGGGTGGTAAGCAGAATGTTCTTACCATTCTTGGCAAGTAGTCCTGTCTTGACTGTTACAGATAAGAAATCTTCTCTGGGCTGTATAACCAATCAATTATTTTATTTTCAGCAACGTTGTTATTTTAAGGAAGCTTTGGTGTGAAGAGGTAAGTGCATAAGAACATATGCAACTTATTCAACTTTGTCAATCTCAGGATTTTCATGCAAGGTTCATTTTTTCTTTGTGCTAGTTATTTCCAAGATTTGAAACATTTACACTATTTTTAAATATTTAACCAATATGCATTTCTTAAAATACATGCAATAATCCTAAAATGTGTGTATCAGACTCTTTACTGCAGAAGCTTGGAACACCTGCACAGAATTTCTGAATTTACAAATTTATTTCAATTTTTAATTATACTATGGTAAGCGAGGATAATCAGGTATTCCTGTTATAATGTTTAAAATGCCCTTGTAGAGGATTTTAAGCAAAGATGACTATTATGGGCATCTTTTCATTAGTTACCATGTTAAATATGTGCTGTTCTATACATTTAGACTTTAAATGTAAATCATTTTCCCAATAATTTTATTTTTGAAGCAAAATAGCTTTATTAGGGCATGTGCATAATTATGAAAACAGTTCTAAGTAATATTTGTGTGTGTTTTATATTTGATAGGGTGTTGAAAGGAATGCCAGAGATAGATCACTATAGCTACTGTTTAGAGATAGTTAAGAAATAGCTAAGCCTCTTACTCAGAGATCAGGAAAAATTATGTAAAAGATAGTTATTGGTGTTATACCTGATCTGAGATCATATAAAACAGATGTCAAACTCTGTTAGTTTGTCCAATATTTTAAAATGTTTACGTATCACATACATTATAAATCATACTTTCCTACAATGAATATGATCAAGGATGCAGCTGGGATCAGAACACAAGAGGTACTATATTCCCCAACTCCCACTGAAGGCAATGGAAGTAGACAGTGCTCAGCAGATTGCTGGACAGGGCCCTTGAAAGCTTCCAGATCTGCATTGTTGCCATTCATGTCTAGTCTAGAACTCTTGTCTATGGAAATAAAACTGTCAGACTTGACATAAGCCAAGATCATAACAAAACATTAAGTAGGATCAAATTTGTTTGCAAGATTCTCAAATATTTTCATAGGTTTAATTACATAAAATATTTTCCTACAGTGAATATGCTCATCAGTATTGCACTTGAAAACTGCAGTACTGAATCTTGTACCCACACCTGTATAAACACATCTACGAGAATAAACTGATCCCTGTTAACAGAACTGTTTAGGAATTTCTGAGATAAATTCTGTTCAGCCTGTTGCACCCAATCCAAACTAAGGCTCAATAGAAGACTTAAGACTGGACTGCAATGGTAGAGTTTACCTGGAATGAAACAATGATTTTCCTCAGAATAGAGGATTTTTTAGGGCTATAGAAACTACTACTAGGTTTGGCCAGAATTGTAAAGCTTAGCAGAAACCCAGCAGTAAAAAAAAAAAAAAAAAAAAAAAAAAAAAAAAAATTGCCTCAGGGAGATTTTGGTTTTTAAATTATTGTAGTGTTTTTTTCATTAATTTTTTACAAGGAATTTATTCCTTTTTTCTTTAATTAAAATCTGTTAAGATTATGTTTCCCAATGTGCATTACTTTACATTTAACAACATTAAATTTCATCTGCTATTTTGTTGCCCAGTCACCCAGTTTTGGGAGATACTTAAGTTCCAGGCAGACTGCGAAGAGCTAAACTATCTTGAGTAGTTTTGTATCATCTGCAAATTTTACAACCCCACTGTCTACCCCTTTTTCCAGGTTGTTTATGAATATGTTAAATAGGACTGGCCCCAGTGCAGATTGCGGAGGGACACCACTATTTACCTCTCTACGGGCTTGATTACACTTACAGCTTTGTAGCAGTTTTGGTTATACCTGCCGTCGTATACAGCTATAGCGGGTCCACACTTAGACCCACCAGTGGTATAGCGAGGCCACATTCATGACACTTCAAGCGGCACAGGAGTGGTGCATTATGGGCAACTACCTCAGCATTCAGCTGGGTGCAACGTGCTTTTCAAACGAGGGGGTTGAAGGGGAGCGTGTTGTGTGTATGCGGATGGAGAGAGCGAGTGGATTCTTGGAGTCCCTCTAACTGCCTCTTTGCCTCTCACAGCTTCTTTTACTCTGTTTAACCACAGTGGCTCTTTTTTGGTTCTTTTATTAATTTTTTAATTGGGGTGTACATTTAAGTTGAGCCTCTATTATGGTGCCTTTAAAAAAAGTTTCCACACCGCTTACAGGGATTTTACTTCCACACTCAGGTTGTATGTGACAACACCTGCTCTCTTATTCCAAATTCAAAATCTTTCCCCCAGTTGCAGAGGGGTAAAGGTTGAAACAGAAAGCGTCAGAATGGAAAGAGAGAGTAAGAGTTTAGTCACCCTATCTAAAGGGTGGAGACTGCATTCAAAGTGCCTCTGCTACAGGGGTGTGTCTCAGTGGGCAGTTAGTAAAAAAGAGGAAGTCATGTGTTTCTTGATAACAGTTCACTCTGTGCATGAGACATCCTGAAAATATGCAGTGTAGTTGTAGCTGTGTTGGTCCCAGTATATAAAAGAGATAAGGTGGGTGAGATAATTGAGTGTACAGCTAAATACAGGCTGAGTAAGTTTTCCAGACATGAAAAAGAGCTGTGTGGCTCGAAAACTTGTCTCTCACACCAACAGAAATTGGTCCAACAAAATATATTACCTCACCCACCGTATCATCCTGGAAAGATTTCAGAATAACCACTACTGCCGTGGGACACAATGGCAATGGAGTTAGCAGTTGGGCAAGTTATTCACAACACTTCTCCTGAAAGGAATGCAATGCCTGCTTATTTTGCAGCTGTTCATATTTATAAAATTAATAGTAATATTCATAAAACATTCACCCATACACCAAGATCATTGTACAGCAGTACAATAAAACTACCCACCTAAAACTTCAAAAGTGATGGACAAAGAATAAATGTGTAGCTTCTTTTATCCTGAAAGAGTCCAAAGTGCTTCAATAGCAGGAACCATATTTACTTCACTGGAATCACTTTCCCTACCACTGACGCACGCTTCACGTTCTCGGTTGAATGTGGCAGCTCCAACAGTTCACAGCAACAATATACAAGGTAGGGCAAATGTGATCATTCAAAATGGAATTTGATCAGAATATCAGGAACAACATCCATACTCTTGAAGACACTTTCTGCAATAGTCAAAGCCACAACTAATCAGGACCTCCATTTCATATTTTACCTGCAAGTCAGAAGCTCCAACAGCACCTCTAAGCACTATACTAAGGGCTTGTCTACACAAGGGCTCTCAGGGAAACTACACTGAATTAATAAAAGGTGCAAATTTAACTACCTGACCAGGATGGTGGTGATGACTGTGAAATGCTCAGAGAGATTGGAAAGGCTACAAAGACAGAAAATGTAATAACAGGGATTTATACTATCCTCATTGAGTAGGTACGTGTCACCTCAGGAAGGGATGCAGAGATAAAATTTGTAGACACCCTAATCGACTGCTTCTTGGGCCAGCTTTTCCTGAACCCCACAAGTGGAGAGACAAGGAAGGTCTTTGGAGGTTTTTTGTCCAAATACTGAGTCAGCCACGTGCCTTAGTGCGTAAGATTTAATGGCATCACTGCTGATCTCAATCAAGAGAACGAAGGGCTGAATACTTGAGAATGCCACATTCTAGTGGAACTGACACAGAAAACTAAGTTTCCCTCCTCCCATAAGCCAACCCATAGTTACTACTCCCACTATGTCTGACCTGCTACAACACATGTTCCTTCATGCCACATCTTTTTGAAAGTGATGCCAGAGCTTTATGAAGGAGTGTACAGAAGTGACAGAATTATTAGCAATCTTAACTAGTATCTATTCCATGTTCTTCCTATATACATACCTAAGTGGGAAGTAAAAAAAAACTTACATACAAGGAATGATCTCAAAGGCAATATCAAAGGATTCCAATAACATCCTAGTAACCATGATAGCAAAACTGGAGAGGTTTGTGACATCACCAGAACTTGTATGAAAACCCTTATTCAGAGACCTTTTGTTGTGTTTCATCGATTTGGTGGGTGGTATTTTACATGAGAAAAAAAAAACCCACCACAAACCTCATACAATTTATCAAATAGCCCTGTGACTTCCTACCTGTTTGCTTTTGGTAAGATTGCAAGTTCAAGTTTTGCTATTAGCAGGTGAACAGTCGTCTCCTTTCTCTCGACCAGGTGTGAGGAATTCATTTCCTCTTTTCATTCAAGCCTGTAACTACATGTCCTCTCTACTGATACCCTTTCCTTCACAGTTCATTGTGACACAATAGTTCCCTTAAGAAACCTGTTCTCCTGTCTTCCCATAACCCTAGACATTACTGTCATCGTCTATAATTAGTTTGCCTTGGGTACATTCCACAGTCCTCTAAAGTCTGCCACTGTGAAGTGTGGTTTAAATCCTATACTAATTACGGACTTATTTCCAAAATTATCTTGGTTAGCAAAGTGCTTGAGAAAGTGACTGTTTCGCTCGTCTTTCACCACTGACAAAACAGCCTTCACCGTTTTCCATTGAGTTTTGTGCTGGCCATAGCATCATTCTGCTCCATCTTCAGCTAACCATTCTCTGTTGGTAAAGGCCCATTCTACAGCCTTATTCTCTTTAACCTCAAAACAGCCTTTGACACTAGTATAGATCAGATAATCTTGCCTGATATCCTCTTGTTATCTTCCTCTGTGCCAATCCCCTTCTTTATGGAAGCTGTTTGAAATTACTATAGGACACTTTAAATTCTCTTAGCTAATCAAAATGCTAGTTAACATGACATGGCAACTATAGCCATTTTAGAGTGCACCTCAGATGAATACTTTTCTGTATATTTTCAATTTCTTTGATGAAAAGTTTAATCTATGGTAGTGACATCACTTTCAAATCACTTTTTCTTTTTGCAAAGTGAAGGTATTGACTCCATAGTTAAATTGTAACTTGCTTTCCATTTTAAGCCTAGTTTTCATCTGCATCTCACTTCCTGTGGAACACCTCTCAGTTTTTAGACAGGGCAAAGCATTTTTGGGAAAGTTTGAGGCTGAACTAAAGTGTTTCAGAAATGAGATTTTTCAGGAAGCAGAATTTGTTTTGGAAAAATATCTGGTTTTATTTTCCCTTTAAAATAGCTAAGTCTAGGAACTTCACATTTATTTTATTCTTGAGACCAAGATGTCCAAGATCAAGTGCGCAGGAATATTTTCAAAAGGTAAGGTGTACACATTAATCATTCTTTCCTAAAAATATTTGAACCTTAAAACTCTCCATCAATTTCCCAGACTTCCCAACAGTTCACCACACAGTCCCATCAGCTGAAATTCTCTGCTTCAGGTTGGTTACCTCCAGATGAATTTGTAAACTCTACAAGCATGAGTTTAGAGAATTAAAATTCTGATTGATGCACCAGCAAAATGTGTAAGGTTTTGACTCTGCTGGCAGCACATCTGACTAGCTTTACCACATCTACAATATTTTCTCACTTTTAGAATGTAAAAGAAATGTTATAAAAACAAAGTTAAAATTGAAGGCAACAGAACATTTTGGTTATAAATACAAGTCTAAGAATTCAAAGCTTGTGTTGTGTTTAAAACAAAACACCACTCTTAAAATTCCCACCCTCTTTTACAACAGGGCCCTGATCCTCAAAGGTATTTAGGCACTTAACTCCCATTGAAATCAATGGGGGTTGGGGACAGATCCTCAAGGCAATTAGGATGCCCAAGATTCTTGGTACACCAAGCCACTGTACTATTAAACAACTCTTCCCATATGGATCTCAAAAGCTCAAATACCATGTTTACAGTAGGATACCTACAGAACCAGAGCTATTGTGTTAATTCAGCGTTGGAGTTACTGTACAATATTTTGGTTCCACTTAGTATTGTCACCAACTACCACAAGTCTACAACTTGTCCAACCTGTGGACGTTATAATTGGTGTAAGAGTCCACTAGAGAATAAACATTAGAATGCAAAGTGCTTTAAAAATCCTGTTAGCTATCAAAGGGGATGAATTTGGGTCGACAGTTCTCACACAAAATTTCTGCCACATACAAATAAGTGTTAAATTTTTAAAACCCCTTCAAAATAAAGGATTTTTAACAGAAACATCATCATTTACAGCAGAATTACTGAGTTGATCCTTTGGTAATTCAACAGCAAGATAGTCATGTATTTTACAAAACAAGCAATTTTTTTAAAAAGAGAACCAAAGTGAATAAGTAGAAATTCCAAATCTTTTGCATTAAACTTCGCAGCAAACATAAGGCAACTGTGTGGGCTTCTCCCCGTTCCCTTATTTTGAAAGGTTACAACAGAAAGTTTAAAACATCAAAAACTTACATTAATAGACATGGAAAAAGAGACAGGCAATTCAACATGGCTCTTTCTGAAGTGATGCAAGGCAGAAGATTATTCCCGACAAGTCTGTAAAAAGAAGAAAATGATTCAGTTACACTCAAATCCTCCACAGGTTGTTTTTGTTTTGTTTTAAACAACAAAACAAAAAACCAAAACTATAGGATAGCATATTAGGACATTTGTGTAGGCTTTTGGAGTAGTTCTTTTAAATGAAAATTCTCCTATAAAAGACAACTCAAAATTATTATAAAAATTATTTTGATATCCTAACTCTGAATTAAACAAGTGGCCCTCCTCTCTATAGGTACATAGAGTGAAATAAAAGTGTAGGCCCCGGGTTTATTTTTCCCCCCTGAACTTGTCCATCCTGCTGCATTCCATGAAGGTGATATTTTGGGTTGTTTTTTTAAAAAGATTTCCCCTTGAATGTTGGCCCACTCCCATGCTGCTTCAGTGTGAGATAAATAAACAGGGCTCAGGGAGTACAACAGAAAAGTTTTAGTTTATCAGGACTGTTCCTGCCCTTGAAAAAGGTGGCTTATCACCCCTGCAGCTCAGGGGATCATGATGAGTCTCTCAAAGGAGTGGGATGTGATTCAAGAATGGACTCTCCACAATACTGATGAATCTGCATGTCCCCTGAAGGCTTGACCCTGGAACATCTGCAGAAAAGCCCTGGGAGACTTGTTATAGTAGTGGTAGGGCTTGATGACCTTTTAATGCACTTAACTAGCAGCATCCATGCTGCGTTCAGTACCAGTCAACTGTGCTCTGACAAGGGGAAGTGGCTGAGCTCTGTATTCAGGAGCATGGCTGCAGCTATGGGTTCTAGGGACTTAGATGCAACCTTCTACCTGGCATGCTGCCCTTCTGGAGTTGCCCCCTTCATGGGGATGGGGAGCCACTTGTCTCTGCAGCCAGCTTTTCCACTCCTGCCCCCTTGCCTTGTTTTCTGCTTAGGATTGAGGGGAGTTTGAAGATAGCAAGCAAAGTGTCCCTTCTGGGACTGGGCTGCTGAGACAATACCTGCATCTTCCCTAGCAGAGTTGGTCTCTCCCCAAACCTACCTTTCCTGCCTGGCTAATGAGAGGGCACTGTCCAGGCTTGGGCTCAGAGGGGATGCTGTCCACAGAAATGGTCAAGGTTCTGAACAAGACACTTGATAAGAGGGAGGTGGAGCTGGAGACACAGACCTTTTCTTTACCCTTTTGCTAATACAATGATCAGCATGGTCCATTGAACCAACAGAGAAGTGCTTTTAAAAAATCCCTTCCCAGGTTTAATCTTAGCACACAATCTTAGAACAGCAGTAACAAAAAAACGCAATACATTTGTCTATCTAACACTTAACTGATTGGTCACAAATGGAGATTGAGGAGAAAGCGAGAGAAATGAAAAGAATATCCATAATATTGAAGAAACAGGTCATGACTGACATGAAAGAAAGATGACTGGAGTACACAAGTAAAAATTTTCTGTCCATAACTCAAAGCCAAATTATGGGTCTCAATTTACTGAGCCAAATCATTACACAGAGGCATCACCACAATACAGTCTCCTGCCATTTACAAGATGTTGGCTTTTTTGATGAAATAACAAATGAACAAACTTCTGGAATGACATTTTACTTGAAGAGGGACTTTCACACTAACAGTTTCTATATCTGAAGAAATATTGTAAGTACCCATCTTCTGTACCCTACTTGCAGTGTCATAACAATGTGAACAATTGCAAGAGCTCCCTAGCTGGTAGGCCAACTTTTCCTTCAGCTTGATACCACAGAGAAATTAAATAACAGTCTTGTTCTGGAAAGACTTGTGATACCAAAAGATCGGCTTTATGGCTTGAGTGTAGGATGAAATAAGATTAGGGTGAACCTGCGGAAAGCACACTGTTTAATCTGTTGACCCCAGATGGGTACAGCTATGTAAACAGAGGGGTGCAGCATATAGCCCTCCTTCCCCTCAGGAACTTCCTGCTCTACTCCCAGTTTCATCCTGCATATGAGCAATAATTCAAACATATTCAGTGGTAAAGGGGTAAAGTACAAAAATTAGCTTCCAACTAACCAATATATTAGAAAATGTCATGTATAATGACAGCATTTGAATGGGAGGTGGATTTTTGTGTGTTTAAATGTTCCCCTTAGCATGAGAGAACTATGATATTTCAATTGTCCACGTATTCAAATGGAAAGACTACAGAAACCTGTTATGAAAAATATCCATGCTGCAATACAAGTTAATTTCCTAAAATTGTTGACTACGCTATGCTTGTTTATAAAGTCTTACTTACAACCATAATAGTATAAACCAGCTGTAATCTGGTTCCTTGCAAAACATCTTCTCAACAAGGGGAAAATTAGAGGAAAATTTTCTACAGAATTTTCAAATAGAAGTATGATCATTTCAAATCTTCTACTACTACCACTGTAGCTGAAAGGGATAAGCAAATAACAAAAGTTTTTCTATTTAATCTTGTTTATTTAGTTTGTACATTTGACATCACTTTAGGTGAAATCTACGTATAGTACCACATCCAAAACTAAATGATTCTTAGTATGCCATCTTAATTTGTGTAGTTAAAACCAATTATTCTTCGGATACTGGATATTAGTAATAAACTCTTGTATGTAGGCTGCAATCAATAAGAACTGCTTACATAGTCAGTCTGATAGCCCATTTCCTCTGTTCAGAGGGGTCTTTCATATAAAAGGGAGGGGGAAAAACATTGAGCAAGAAGACGTTTACTGTAAACCACAATCACTAGCAGGAACAATCAAGGCAAGTGTGTGTATCTGAATCTACTTTTAACTCATTTTTAAAAATTGAGCAGTTTAAAACTAATTACCAGTTTGAAAGGTAACCATAATTGTAACTCAGAACAGTGTGCTTGCAGATCAAAGATATTTGACTTGAAACCTCAACTAGACATTTTTTATACACCTTCTAAAATAATAGCAGAATTAGCAAAAGGCTTATTATTCAGCACAACTGCCTACAAATAGAAGATATAATCTCAGCAGAGGACATCATTGACAAAATTTATGATTTGTTTTTCAAAGATTCTTCAATAAATGGTCTTGTGACATAATATCTAAGCATGTCTCAGAATCTTGGGGGGAAGCAATTCATTATATTTTAAAAGTTAAGAGACTTACTCTGGGTTTATTTGTTGTTGAGACTGCAGTCTAATGTGCAAGCCCAAAGTCCTTCAAAAATGACTTGGAAAAATATATTATTTATTGTTCCAAGTAATCCTGCATTAAAACAGAAAAAAAAAAAGATTTAACACATTGCGTCAGCCGTAGGGCCTTTTTCAGGCTGTGAAAAAAAGAACGGATTATGTTCCTAGCTGTGTTCTAATTTCTATCTTATTTTCAAGAAAAATATCAACATGCTAGTACAACATCTTGTATTTCTAAAGCATGTACATTTTTCATTTGAAATCTTTAGTTCATTTTGCATTACACTGCAAAATAGTGTAATTGGTTTTACTTTCCAAATCACACCTCAAAAGCTCCATACAAAGCATACATACACAGAAAAACAAAACCACTCTGTGCGGAATGCAGACACTAAAGCATCTGCACTTCAGTAACGAAAAGCACAACAGTATCTTTAGTTGGCCTTTAGTTATCTAATAAACTTGTGAGTGCCAAATTCAATCCTCATGTACAACCCCAGTTAAATTCAACAGGAGTTGCATGGGTATGTGTAAGGACAGGAATGGGCTCTCATGGTCACCTTATGTTGTTGGATTTGAATGCACACTCCTAGTGAGGTCACCAGAAAACAGGCTCATGCTTCCTAAAATTGAATTTAACTTCACTCATATACTCTCATACCCTTAGGGCTGGGCTACACTACGGTGGGTTGGGGGTCGGGAAGAGGAAATTGACCTAAGATACACAGATACAGGTTGACTTACCTGGCCATCCCCATGGCAGCGGGTCGACCGTGACTGCTCCCCCACCGGCTCCACTTACTACTCCTGCTGAGGTGGAGTATAGGCGTTGATTCAGTGATCGAGTTATCATGTCTAGATGAGATGTGATAAATCGATCCCTGATACATCGAGCACTACCCGCCAATCTGGCGGGTGGTGTAGCCGTACCCTAAGAGTCTGATCCAATTTCCATTGAAGTCAATGGAAAGACTCCAGTGGGAAATGGATCAGGTCCTTCATACACAGCATCAAAAAAGAAAAATTATATGGGTACACTTTCAAAAGTTGCAGTAGTTGATTTAGATTTTACTTCTAACCATCAGCGTCCCTTAGAATGAGCATACAAAGCTAAGAAATGAACAGCAAATCTGAACACAGAAGTATGAATTAAGCCAATTAAAACTGTGGCACTTCATGTTCCTACATGTTAAATTTAGAATAGAAAACATGTATCTTTCAAAGTTATTTTTAAAATTATGATATAGAAATTTAAATGGGAATAATGAGAAGATCAAACTACATAACTGGACAATATTACATTCAGCATGTTTTTTAGCACTGCCAAGGCAAGAATGTGGCATTCCAATTTTAACATGTTCTTTTGAGGCTGTGAGATGGGAACACTTAGCTTCAATACAGCCTGTGTTCAGACTCAAATGGACACTGGCTGCAGCATTTGGCATCCTAATAAAGCATCTACAAACAGCAAGTCCTGTTTCCCCATTTACGAGGTTGATGTGGGGGAGGGACAAAAGCAGCAGAAGCAAGTTGGAATTGCTGTGACAGGAAGTATACAGAGCCACCTACCAGGTGTTTCACTTTTATTGTGTCCTCTCTATGTAAAAAAGATTACCACGGGGGCATGACCTTTGTCATTCCACTTTAGCAGCTATTATGTTCCTTAAGATAATACAGGAAGTCTGTACAATTGATCCACTATTCAGCACCATTGAGCTTCAATGTGTCAATGTAAGCAAGCAAACAATTTGCTTATGTAAATTATATGTAACTGAAACTAACTGTGAGAAATGATTCAGTATTCCTTGCTCTCTCTGTTAATTAATTGGTTGGCAATTCAAGATACTTGGAGTCTTAACCTTTCTTAAAACACTCAACACCTGAAAATCTGGATAACTAATGTGAAAAACATACAGGAGGAGCAGGTGAACTATTAATAAAGAAAATGATGCAAATAACTACCTGTGTTGCAGTATAGGGAAGTGACAAAGAGTCCTGTGGCACCTTAAAGACTAACTAAAGTATTGAAGCATAAGCTACCTCTCTGAGATAGTGACCTAAGTATAAGATCATCCTTCCCTAAATTGAGAGTCAGGAAATCTGGGGTCTATATTGTTGCTCCTGCCAGAGATCTCCTGTTTGAGCGTGGACTAATCACTTAACTTCTCTATCCCTAATCCAACCTCCCTGATGTTGTCAGGATAAATTAGTGGTTTTGTGGTGTTCAGATAGAATGATGATATATATCAAAGAAATGTACATAACACACAAATAACCCTGTCATAAGTGTAAAGTGCTGGAGAGAGTTAATGTTATTTGAGAACAAGTGACGTAAGAGCTCCCTGCCATGAGAGAGGAAGGGAGGGGTTTTAGAGTTTAGTTTTCATTTTGGCTGGCCATGCAGCATGAGCCAGGGTCCGAGAGCTTATCTCTACCTGTGGAGATGACTCTGCTTCCTTCTTATATTCCTACTTAACTAACTGTAAGTGATCTTAAGCCTGTGCCTATTTAGGGTGTCTCTATCCATTTCAGATGAGAAGTTAGAGAATTCTAAATTGTAAGCTGTAATGTACCTATGTTCTATGCTCTTTTCTTTATTAAATCTTTTAGTTAAAAAACGTTTGGTTTACTTCCCTTAAGGTTTCCTTTGCTTCCCAGCTGGGAAGAGAGGGGTGAGGGGGGAAGTAGGGAAACAGATCAGCTCGGGGTATAAGCTGAAGAACGTCTCTCTCTCTCCAACGAGAAGAGAGGAGGGAGGAGGTGACACAGCCTCCAGGTGTCTGACTGTAGCTCTCAGGGAGGGGGACAGAGTTAGGGTTTTGGGGAGTCTGAGTACCCCAATCCAAGGTCTTGGATATCTACTCAGATGGTAGCAGCCGTGGTTCCCCAAGAACCCAACTAATAAAGGGGGGAGAGTCTTGAGGTGTAGAGAATTAACTTTAGCTGCTTCTCAGCTAAGTTAAGTAGTCTAGCTAAAAAAAAAGAGTCCCAGTCTTTGTACTCGAGAGCACAGAAGCTGGGGTACCCACTCTTACAAACCCTAAATAATATTTCAGGTACGCAAATTGCTTTTAGCTTTGAGGGAACACAGCTTCACACTATGTCCCAAAAATGTATTCTACTTTCAGGCTTTCTATACCTAGTTAGTTCAGCAATAGCAGAAAAATCTGAAATCAGCACCAACACAATATTTACTAATTACCAATTCTGGAAAGCAAAGGGGTCAAATTTAAAGTGTTCCAATAGCAACAAGATGTTATATCTTACCTCGTAGATAAGGTATCAATGAACTATGCTGGATGAATAGAGTTTTTTCTACTTGAAAATTACCAGAATTTGTAAAATAACCATTTACCATTTTCAGCAGTGATACATTGGCAAATTGGTGGTAATGACAACTGACCCATTAACTACAGAGTTAGTTACCCTGCCAAAGTGTTACACTCTGTCTAGACAACTTCCTTCTGATATCTATCACTCATTCAGAACGGTTTCAGGCAGTTTTGCGAAGGTGCAATGAAAATGGGGTGATCGGAGATTAGATCACGGATTGAGGAATATATTTACTTTGGCTATGTCTACACTGCAATATAAGCACAGGGTTAATGGAACTCAAATTAGCTGACCCTTGATAGGAAATCCTGGGGCTTGATCATCTACATTGTATTTTAACCCTACATTAAGACTCTTCTAATGGTGTCCACCCTGAAGTGCCCAAACCTGAGTCAAAAGTAACCATACCCCAGGGTCCACATCACCCCTTATTCCCGAAATGTGGCTGCTCTAGCACTAGGACCGTGGTGCACTGTGGAAAAACTTTGCTACCCACTCTGCACATTACCAGGAAGCAGATCATTTTGCCAAATGCTTGATGGGTTTACTCTCCACTGGAAACCCAGGAGGCTCTCTAACAGTATGCTTGCAGATGGGGGATTAGAAGAAAATGGGTTAATGCTGAACCGAGCTGCCCATAGAAGTGTCCTGAGTAGAGGGAGATTGACTTAGATACGCATGGGTAAAACAGGGTAGCAATATTTAGTTATTTGTGTTACAATAGTGTCCAGAGGCCTCATTCCGTGTTGAGGTTCCATTAGGTGGGGCACTGCACAAACATAATATCAAAAAACAATCCCATGCCACAAAGAGATTGCAATCTAAATAGGTACAAAATGCAACAGATGCATAATGGGGAGTAGGTAGGAACAAGGCCAACAGTTCCAGGAATGTAAAGCTGCACATATTAGTTAAATGTACACATTGGAAGTTTCATACCGGTAGTTCACCTGAGAGAGTGATTCATTAACTCAGGGGTGCTCAAAGTGGATGTCCAGACCCCTCAGGGGGCCGCAAGGCTGTTACATGGGGGGGTCGTGAGCGGTCAGCCTCCACCATAAACCTCACTTTGCCTCCAGCATTTGTGGTATTATAGTGGATATGGATATATATAAGTGTTTTTAATTTTTATGGGGAGGGTCACACTCAGAGGCTTGCTATGTGAAAGGGGTCACCAATACAAAAGTTTGAGAACTACTGCATTAACTTCTCTTGTTTAGCAATTAAAAAAATATCCTAGTTGGGAGATCCTTGACATTCACATGTGCTTTAAGACAGTCTCCTGCAATTTCAATGGATCAGCCAGCCAGAGGGAAGAATATGTAGACATCTGAACAATCACCTTTTTAAAATAAAGTCACTGCGGCCAGCCCTGAGAACTGTGACATCTCCCATTTTCATGGGCACATGGGTCAGTTTCACTAAAACTGGATTGAAATAATTCTTGTAATAGCAAGAAAGTATGGCAGTAGCTCTATCACATCTTGCCTGGTGATTATTAAAAAGTGTGGGGCATCTAGCATAGGCACCGATTCCATGGGTGCTCTGGGGCTGGAGCACCCATAGAGAAAAATTGGTGGATGCAGAGGATCCACCAGCAGCTCCCCACCCCACACCCTGGCTCACCTCTGTGCATCCTCCCCTGAGCACACTGCTCCAGTTCTCCTTCCCCCTCCCTGGCTTGCTGTGAATTAGGGAGGGAGGGAGGGGGGAGAAATGGAGCTGCGACGCTTGGGGGGAGGAGGCAGATTTGAAGTGGAGGTGAGCTGGGGGAGGGAGCAGTTCCCCTGCGCAGCTTCCCTTTAGTGACCTGCTGCTGGCGGTCCTCCCCATGCCCCAACTCACCTTTGCTCTGCCGCCCCCTCTGAGCGCACTGATGCTCTATTTCTCCCCCTCCTTCCTGGCTTGCTGCGTGAAAGCCTGGGTGGGAGGGGGTTTAGGGGAATGGGCAGAGTTGGGGCAGGGCCTGAGCACCCATGGCGCCTGCTAAAGCCAGCGCCTATGGCATCTAGTAATATTATCTACACTTTTACAAAAAAGAGAAAAAAACAAATACAAGGAATCCCAAAAACTCAAAATTATCATGGGTCCTTAAACTTTTGAGCTTAAAAAAAAAAACCTTGCAAACAAAATGCAGCATTTTGAGGATTTTTCCAAGAAAACGACCCTTTGGGAGTTTTTAAAAACTGAATATATTTTCATCATTGCAAAACAGCCCTCCAATATCAATCTAACAGCACACACTATAAAAACTACTGAGAGGCTCTATACATGACTTTCTAGTGTGTATCTAGTGTGTGAGGGCAGGGTGGGGCAGGAATCTGAAATGAATGACTAAGTCAAAACCGCAGGCATCCCCAGGGTGAGAAGGCAGAATGAATGCTGCATGGCCCTCCACCCCTTGAGGGTCAGAAGTACTTCGAGCATCCTGGAACCTTTGGCAATACAAATCTCCATCTTCCAACAAAATTAATACAACAGGACTTACTAATGAACTTGGGTAAAGGAAATGTTATTTCACTACAATGAAGCTTAGTTCCACTGTGCTTTATAACAGTGACCATAAGTATTTGCTAATGTAGGTATTCCACCCCCATCCCATAGCATAGCTATAACAGTGTAGCTATTTTCTATTAGTGTGAATGTTACATATACACATACTAACAATCTGTAACAGTGATAATGCAAACAAATCTGCTGGGACAGTGGGGCCTGTTGTCATTAAAGTATCATTTAATCTGCTGGAACATTAATGCCAGTATGGTTAAGCAGCTCTCTCAGCAGATACAGATCCAAGAAGACAGTAGTATCTGTGTTACATAAACTTTCCCATGAATGCCTGTTTGAGCTCCTAAAGTCCCACAGCATCTTCTGGGACAGTAGTGCCCATGGTACAGTAATTCTCCCAGCAGACACAGATCTAATATAACAGACACTGTCTTCATAATCTTCCCAGCATCTGTTAGGAGTACTGTAGCATTGTATCCATGCTAAATAAAGTGTCATACATCTGCATTGTCTATCCTATATTAATATTGTGAAATTATCTCATAAATTGATAGCCTATAGAAATATAAATTAAACAAAGATATGTACTGGTTACTAATCATTTCAGCTTCACAGTAAAGTCTTTTATTAGATAAGAAAATTTAGAAGAGTAATACTCCAGAACACTGTTCCTAGAGGCTAGAGAATATAAAGAGGGAGTTTTAAAGAAATACTGCTCATATATAGAGCAGCATCTTAAAACAATTGTTTCCTACTTTTTTCTGTCTGTGTACTTTTTGCATGTTTCTCAGCACAGTTAATGAAAAAAGACTAGTCACTTCATTTGCACAGAAATTATTTGGCAAAATAGAATAAAGTTCTAGAAATAAAAATTTGGTTTGTATTTGTGGACACAATTCTGCACTTCCTTCTCAGTTAACTCAACTTCACTTTTGTCCAAGTTTATATTAGCAAAGAAGACAGGCTCCTTACAAGGTGTGACTATATAGTTTTAATGCCCAAGGGTGTCAATTGCCTCATAATAATAATAATAGCCTATTAACCGGTCTTCCTATTGTAAGATAAAACCATTTCCCCTCTCAATAAAGTTATGGTTTACATGTATCATATGGTTTACAGATATCAAATCTGAGAGTTTAGGTATTGTTTAACTTTTGCAGTTTGAGGTAACAAATAGCGGATGGTATGGTAGAATATTATCTGTGATATATCAATGTACCTTGCCAAAGCAAACTCCTCCTAAAAAACACCTGACATTTGCAAACCTAAGTGTAAGTGTATGGCTTAACAGATATTTAGACAAAAAAAAGTTACAAATTACAGTATTCTTGGTGTATAATTTGGGTCTCCAGAGAATATTCTATTCTGTGACAGATAAGAGAACAGTCTTTCACGAAACTGTGTTCACATGATTGTCTACTGTTAAATTTTACTTAATACAGGCACTTTCAAAATCTGAGGTATCTGGCAAAATTCAGAAGAGAAATAATTTCTGTGAAAGTATATGGATATGTAATTAGTGCCCAATCAGCAATCATTTTGCACGCAGAACTCCCCTTGAAGTCAATGGAAAATTTCAGTCAGTGGGGACGGATTACAGGGTCAGTCCTAAAATGGTGCATAAGTGATTTTATATAATTGTTTTTTCAGGAGAGCTAACAAAATGACAGCAGATGCTGATGGAGAATATAGTGTGTATACAAATCCAAACTGGCAATGCACAATATAATTTCAAAGTCTTGAAATGAGGGCCACAACAGAATTACATTGGAATTTCAACCAAGATGTGTAGATTCTACATTCCCAATAGTGCTGGTGGAAGTGAGGAATAACTCCATTGTAGACAATTGTTATGAGTGCAACCTAAACCAGGATTTTGCTCTGAATTGTGAGAACTAGCTGGTCTGTAAGGTTTAAAAAAAGTCAAATTAGAAGAAGGTTTTATGCCCCGGGAAGGGACATTTGCAAGTCAACTCCTCAACCAAATCTCAAAAAATAGGAGTTTATTCAGAAAGTCTGTACACAACTTGAGTTTTTATAGGCTAACTCATATTTTTATTTTGAAATGTTACAGACCATCATAGTCCTGTTTTACAGTCATATTTTTCCCTCTCATATTCATTCTGAGCCTTAACTACTGTCCTCTCTGCTCGGTCAGCTCATTTGGAAGATTGGTTTTCTTAGCTGGGTATTACTTAAAGAGTACACACTAGATGCCCATGAGGGCTTGAAAGTCTGGAAGACTTGGCCCAAGAATTGCAGAATGAAGAAACAACCAACAGCATAAAACTCACTGAATACAGTTGGGAAAAGCCCCATATCCATTACAATTTTATGGGTTTTTCCAAATGCCATTGCTTACTAAACCTATTTTATATGGAACACTTTTAAAATGTCCTTGAGAAGACCACAGAAACATCTCCATGTATTTCTTAGGTACCAGGAGTCCCTACTAAGAGTCTTACTCAACAGCACTAAGGATCCTATACCATGCCCACCGTAACCAATGGAAAGGAAAGACTCCCATTGACTTTAATGGGCAATGAATGAGGCTCAAGATCCACTTTTATTTAACTTACATACCTAACCCTATCCTAATTTTATAAAGGTAAATGAAGTTATTAAAAAAAAAGTTAGAGGTAATATCATTTATTCCTAACAAAATACACTAAAATAATCTCTCAAATAACAGCACCTTTAAACACCATAACTACCACCTTCTGTAAATTTAAGACCCAAAGAGGGAAAATGAAAACACATTATACTTTCTATCACGACAATGTATTGTTCTTTAATTTAACCCAAATAGAAGGACTATATTTTAATTTAATTGGCGACCACTAATACTACTGTAGGCCCCAATCCTGCAAATTTTAAACACCTGGTTAACTTTACAGCAGTAGTAAACCCACTGAGATGTCATTACAACATTTCAGATGAATGAATATCTATTTATAGAGTTATAATCCAATAGGAAACCTTCATTCAAATAATAAATAATAATAGACAGATTTTTAGAATAGAATTTTCTTTCCAATACCAAAAAACAAACTGTTCACTGGTTCTTGAGTCCTGAATATATATATATATATATATATATATATATAAATAAAATGACTGGCTTGAGAAGTTTGGGTTGTTTTATTTGATTTTATAAAGCTCAAAGCATTAAGAAAGACAGTTTAATTTGCAAAAGAAGTTGAAAAGCAACTAGCTCATAGTACATCTAATCACTCGCTTTTTGAAGAAAAAAAAAAGTTACCAAAATTCTCCATTTCAATCAGTTTCTCCTATGCTGTAACTACATTTCATAAGGATTTTTAAGTTTTATTTTACTCTGCAAAAGGTGCATCCTAAAGTATTCATTCATAGAAGTAAGTTCATTAAGATTTAGGGCAGACTCTGCTCCCACTTAAGCCAACGTTAAGATTCCCATGGAGCAAGAAGCTGACCTTTACAAAGCTACTGTGATCTAGGATGTACAAACATTTTAAAAAGTTCAAACCTTTAAAAGTTCTTACAAATCATTTCTCAAATATGCACGTAGCACAGCATGGGTCTCAGTATAACTCTTGGGTAACGAATGTACATTTTAAGAGATACATAAATATATTCTCCATACTAAATAGGTATTTACAAGAAAAACAAAGCAGCCTATCATCCATACACATATTATTTTCCCCATTAAAAACACTTTTTTAAAAAAGTAAAAATTATTTAGCAGAGGTAGAAGTAAGGAAGTGAACAGTCTAAAAGAAATTAATAAATCATGTTAGAAATGGAAAAGACCTATTAGATTACCTTGCCAATGCAGGCTTGTTCTCTACAGTTGCATTTCTTGTACTCTGTCCAGGCTAGTTTTGGACATCTTATGTGAAATACTCAGGCTGTCGTGGTAGACGTCAGTAACAAGCCACATTCCATCATTCTCATCCTTCCTCTGCAGAATACAAAATTGTGTTGATTTGTTGTCATTCAACGTACCCACTGAGTTGTGGATGGCAACCCTGGAGCTGAAGGTAGTTCCTCCTCCAAAGGCAGCAGGGAAGTCTCCTTTGCAGCCTCAGGACTTTTTGACATTTGGGCTTTGCGGCTCTTTATGGCCAAAGACACAGACCCTCCCACTTCTGGGGTGGTAGCAGCTAGAAAGTTTGCCCACACCTTGATCTTCCCCTACAATTCTCTTCTCTCCCAGCCTCTTACTCCTCTCTTTTCCTTCCTGGCAACAGGGATTGGCTCTGAGGGAGACACTTCTTAGTAACGTTTCCTTGAACTGATTGCCAGATCCGTATGCACTGTTACCTCAGCAATGCTCCCGCAGCTGGAGAAGCTCTCCTGATTGTGGGCGGCTCCAGGCAGAAGGGAGGGCGGGGGAAACCCGAGGCCGCTTTCTCTGCGTGCTGCTGCTGTGTTTACAGTCAGTTTCAGGCTCCTTGCTCCCCCCGCCCCACCGAGCCTGGATCTCGCCTGACATCATTCATTCTCTTACACACCCGCCGGCCTACTCCATTTCCAAACACTGACTCACCCTAGTGCTGCTGCTATTCAAAGACAAGGCTAGAAAAACCGGTAACACCGGTAAAGGATCCCTCCCCCCTCGATCCTAAAGGTGGAGAGAGAGTTTGGCACGGAAATAAGGAATGAATCTGCTCAGTGCCTGTCTGCTTCTTGCTACAGTTGTTACAAGCACTAGAGGTACAGACTCAGAGCTGTCAGGCAGGGACAATGCGAATGGGTGAGATTGCATTAATTTGACTAAAAACGCACAGCAAAACTCTTCCGAACGTATATAAGATGCCTTAAAATTAATACTCAAGCAAATAAGCCCTCCTTCTCAGTGTGTGAGCTTTTGGCAGGACTCCTTGCTTTCTCCCTATGCTGAAGTCCACTCCCTATCCCAACTCTCCATGCCCACGCCCTCTCCTGGTTAAAACACATTTCTTCCAGAAGACATGCAATGGTAACTGATCTATAACGCTCCTCTTGGTGCTATCACTGATAGATACGCACGAGTATTAGTGCAATAGTGGGAAATAAGTCTATATTTCCTTCTGTAAAGTGCAAAATGTTTTTTTGGTGCTGTAAAAATGATTATATTATTATAAATGATCTATTATTATTTTTACAGCATCCAAAAGTTTGTTAGTTGATTTATAGGAAGAACAAGAAAGGAGAGGAAAAACATTTTAAAAATAAGTAAATAACTGTGAAGTCACAAAAATTGGCCGGGTGTTCTCAGGGACAGCATAGCTCTGAAACAACAATAAATTCGTTACTTGAAACTAATTAGATTTTAAGCTGAGACTGTCCCCTTAAAGTAACTATAGGAGAATGTGGCCCTTTAAGATCTTCAAAGGAGTTTTATCATTTTAAGGAAAAAATCCGTTCTCCAAAATGTTGCTGTCTTCAACATGGGCAGATTAGAGTATATCATTTTTCCCTAAGCATTTTTGAGGGTGGAGAGGAGAAAAAAAGAAAGATCAGCGAGAACGTACTGTTCATGTCAGCTGAAGCAAACCCAAACATCTTTTTCATTACTGTTTTTTCTTCCATGAGATCATCAGGGATATTATTGGAAACAGTAATACTATAAATGGACAAAGCCAGCTTGTGCATTAAAATGGTAATTTATTTCCAAAAAGATGCTAGGCAATTTTCAAAGGAAACACTGCAGCTAGACTGCTTCACATGGCCCATGGGACAGAACTAAAGTTGTATCTGTGATGGGTGGAATGGGGGAAATGGGGAAGAGCATCAGAATACTGAATAAGCTTATAGGAATTTCTCATTCAAACCAATCTTGCAGTTTATAGTCAAGGTAAACAGCAGTACTAACTATGGCCTAATCCTGCAATAAAATACAGGCAGGCGGATTTTGGCACGTATGTGGAAGTCAATAGTGTTTTGAATGGGCACAGGGAGCTACCCTTTCAGAGAATATTTCAGGATTCAGACTAATGGGTAGATCCTGCTAACATGCATGAACATGCTTAACTTTACCTATTTATGCAGTCCCATTGAAGTTTTACAACCGTCGGCCTTCCAAGCTCCACACATGCTACACTCCTGCTGTACAGTTGCACCTAGTGGGAGATTTAAAGATAAGGGTTTTTTTGTAAAGTAAACCCACCCTCAGAGCAGAGCTCCTCTTTCAGCTGATAACCTCTAGGTGTTTTAAAAACTAAGATCCTAATCCCACAAAGTGCCTACACAGATCCAGGAGCCTAGTTCTCACAATAGCCCTATGTACAATAGGTACACATTATTTATTATTCCCAATTTAGAGATGGGTAAACTGAGTCAAGGGGAAGTTAATTTTCTCTGGAATGAAACAAAGAGTTAAGAATGGAATTGAAGTGTACTAGACCATATTTATATAGAAAACCAGCACATCAGTGGATTCCAGCTCAAGTTGGTATGTATGAAATGTCCATTTTCTACAAACCTAAGTAAATAGTAAAATTTTAGAATCAGATATATAATGAATAGGAATGCCATTTAGTCAACACAATTTGAGCTCCATCTTCCTAACTGTTATCCATTCCATAGAACTAGGCTCTTATAGCTTTTTCACACCCTAAATATCTCAAAACACTTTAGAGCCTAATTGATTCACCAGTAAATGAAATCTCATCCTCTAAAAAAGGTTACAGTATCTTAATGAATACAGCATTTAATAAAAGGTACTCAGAACAAACATTCTAATTCAATCAAATGTTTCACTATCAGTCTGAAAACTACAGTTGTGATTTGCACTATACAAACATTACACTGCTACCCTGATTGGAAAAACTGTAAGAAACACACAGATGCTTATCTGCTATAGTAATCAGTACAGGTCCTGGCTTGTCTGAAGTGTTTTGATAGCAAGCCTGCCTTTGCATTTCCAGAAGGCTGGGACCCAAACAAACATTCAATAAATCATGGTTACTGCATGGCAACATATTAAGAGAACAGCTAGGATGGGTTGTGCAAAAAAGAAAGTATGGAAAAATAAAAATCTATTTGCTCAGGAGTTCAATCAGATATAGTATCTAGTTATGAAGATTTTTTTAAAACCTAACTTCACTTTTAAGAGTTAGAGACACAAGGAGTCTAATTCTCAGAGATGATGAACATCCAGATACTCCATTTAACATCAACCGGAGATGGTCAGCACTTCTGAAACTCAGGCCAAAACTAATTGCCTAAAGCTATAGAATGAGCTGAATAGTTCAATCAGAAGCTGAACCCAGGTTCCTAATCATTTGATGCACATGCAAAGACTTTTGCTCTGAATTTGACAGTCTTTCTACATAGCTGTCAAAACTTCAGCTAGAAGTGATGACCCATAGAACAATTACCAATATGTAACTATTCTTGCCAGAGTCCATTTTCCTAAAAAGCCAAGGGTCTGGGTACTACTAGCTCCACACTCACAACTGTGTGTACTCATTCTAGTGAATGTTAGGATTTTTCTTTTTATAGGGTTGAGAGGGAAAAAAAGCCCATCCCACCAGCATAAACCAAAAGGTCTCCCCTCTTTGTTTATTTCACAAGCTATCCCTGGAAGGAAGGAAGGCACATTCCCATTCTTGTCCTCAGCACTAATCTCATCTCTTTGCCTACATTGATCACAAACTTCTAAGATGGTTGTCAGAACTTGTTGCCTCATCTCTTCAGTCTACAAGAGGGGGGTGGAGCTGGCAGATAGCTTTCTGCAGGTTTACTACAGGAAGGAAGCCAGCCAGGGAGAAGCGGGAGATTGCATAGGTGGGAGAGGTACTGGCTGTGCTAAGAATGCAGAAGCCCAGATTCTTCTGCAGTGGTTCCCAAACTTTAACAACCTGTGAACCCCTTTCACTAAAATGTCAATTCTTGCGAACCCCCTCTTAAAAATGAATATTTCTAGGGATTTTCTCCTTTACCTGAGTATAAATTATAAAAAAGTGACCTTGGAAATAAAAAGTTTGTTTTTATGACATGCTCATTACACACTATCTATTATTATTGATCATTACAGTATTTGTATTACATGCTGAAAATTGCAACACTGTTCCAAGATCTCACTTTCATAGCTTGTATCACTTTGAATAAGCCTGTTATAAGACACGGCTCCTATGTCTCATGAAGGAGTATCAGATGTGAAACAGCATGAAGGTATTTAAGAAGCCAACTCCAAGAGTTCCTCCTACATAAGCAATCAGTCTTGAGCAGTCTAGGAAAACAATGTATGTTACAACAAAGCTTAAACTTGTTCTTCATAATAACAATACTAGTTGTCTATTTAATTTTAAAAACAGCAAAAAATATTTACCTCCCTTTCCATTTCTTATAAGGAGTCTTGAAATTTATATCTCCTCAGTGTATAGATACACTTGCTTTGATCTGCTTAGCTCTTGGAAGTCCAGGGGCTTCAGGCTGACAGCCCCGTGCTGCCCAGAGTCCCTAGGGACAGATCTATTAGAAATTTTTTCCCCAAGACCCCTGTGTAACATTTCACAAACCCCAGGTTGGGAACCATTGTTCTATTGCAATCAATGGAAGTTAGGAGCCTAAATACGTCTGAGGCTCTGGGCCATAACTGCTTGTTGCACCACACATACTCCATTCACAGTATTTCTTATGTAAACTTTTAACCTTTTTAGCTACCCCATCAGCTCCAATAAAAGTATTAGCTATGCTCCATCCCCCCACCCACAGTATACGAGAAGCTGCTAACTGTTTTCCTGGAAGCAGAGTAGAAGCAGAGTATGGAGGATAACTATGGCCACTGTCCCAAGGCCATTGGTAATAATGTCAGTTCACCTAGAAAAGTAGTGAATCTGTCCTGGCCTAACTGGGACTGCTGGAAGTAAAGTGTATGGTTAACATGAGAATTCCTTCATTTGCTTGTTTTCCCCCAACCAGGCAAATCTTAGTTATAGTATTATACTGTAACTGATGGGTGGAGAACTCTCCACATATACAGTCTGCCATAAGTTTATGAGGTTTAAATAGAAAGCCACACAGCTAAAACCATTAATTCTGGGTGTGTTTTACATGTAATACATTTTCAGAACATGTTGCTATTTGCAGATACTAACCACTCTAGGTCTGTCATCATCCTCACTTTGGGATTTTCTGGTAATAAACATATGTCATTTAGACAGTAGACTTCAGTTCAAAGTTTTATTTACACATTGATGACTCAGAGTACTTATGGAACAAATTTAGATATGTCTTCCATTCTGTTGCATATATTGATTGCTTAAGTTCCCTGACTTACGTGTCTCAGCCTTAGAAAAGAACTTCTGAATTTGGCCCAAATGATCAAAGTCAGGACTGCATAGCCCCATTCATACTAATACTGACTCTGGAGCCTATTTATGACAATAAAAGGGCCAATTTTATTTTTTTAAATTTGTTTTACGGAAAAACTTCCCCCAAAACAGATGCTCCCTCAAATGCATTTACGAGCAATTATCCAAGCTGAATATCTATCTCTTTTAGAGAATCAGAGAGGTAGCCGTGTTAGTCTGGAATAGCAGAGGTAACAAGTCCTGTGGCACCTTAAAGACTAACTATAAAGTATAGAAGCATAAGCTTTCGTGGGCTAATACCCACTTCGTCAGATGCAAGCAGTGGAAGTGTCCAGGGTAGGGTGATCTCTGGCAAATGTGAAAAATTGGGATGGGGTGGAGGGTAATAGGAGCCTATATAAGAAAAAGGCTCCTTTTATATAAAATCGGAACATCTGGTCACCCTAATCTCTAGATAGAAGGGCACCTAACTATTTGAACTAAAAATATTTAGTTTTCAAATGCACTTCTGGTTATTTAGCACACAAAATTGTTGCTATGGTAATGCACATGTAAAACACCTTGCCAGCCTCCATTTTGAAAAATCAGGCTCTAACTGTCAACTTTGGTACCCATTTCATTACTGATCTTTTTGGCAGAAACATGCAGCTCTCTAGGATTATGGGCGTAGCTAGAAAAAGTGAATGACTCTTGAAAAGTATATCCATTCATTATTTTTGTCAAATCTGAACCTTGATAAGAAACATCTTTATTCTTTCTTATTACCTGACAGTATAATTGTTAGTTCTTATAAATTTCTACTAGTCTTTACATTCACTACTAGCCTGATGCATGTATGGGTAGCCCTTTCCATAGCACAGTCATGAATTTCAGTTAGGGCTTGCATAATTTAAGGAAAACAATCTGTATTAAACCCATATTAATGTTTGTAATTTATTCTGGGAAAAGAATAGCATGGTATTTTGCAATCGCTGTTGTATAGGCATTTACAATAGTTGATATATTTTATATCTGCATTGATCGTTGATGGTGTTTTGTAACCAGTCTATAAATTATGCATATCTAAGATAAATCAGGTACTTGAAGAGAACCTTACTGCAATAGAACTGTAAAGTCAGATGGCTTTTCTATAGTGATTTCTGACAACCATTCAGTTACTAATAATACTCCACCAATTATGTGAAAAGCTATTCTCAAACATTGAAAAATAAAGCTTTTAATGCATAATGAGTATAACTGGCTAAGTAGTGAAAATTGTTTCCTGAATATTTTTGATTTGTGAATCATTTTCCAATTTGCCACTTTTGCACTCCTTTATGTTCAATAGTTCATGAATAATGCATAGGTTGAAATAAGTTTACATTGTACTAAATCCAAATATTTGTCTTTACTCACACTTCATTTTAGTGCAGCACAACTGGAAAAACCTGTAAAAAGAGAGGAAACCAGTAAAATCTGTTAATGTTTTCTTTTGCCCATTATGAAATTATCCTTTCTAATTATTTAGAATTAGAAATTGTCATCAAAAACATTATGAATTATTTCCCTGCCTCTCGGATTATCACATAATTGTCATTCATTCAAATGGTCCTCTCCACATATCATTTTGTCATATTTGCTTAAATGCAACGCTGTAAACTTCCTTTGGCAGCCTGATACTGCAGTCACTGTGAACACAATCCCACTGTTTATTTCAATGGGAGATGTGTGCATGTGGACAACTGTTGCAGAATCAAGCTCCTCTTGGTGCTCTGGGAATGCAAGGCATGGATCCAATAATGTGTAGCAAGGAAAAAGAGTAAAGTACTCCCTATTCAGAAAATGAAATGGACGGATATTTTTGTGATGAGTAGTGATAGTTTGAAATTGATAGCTACAAATATATCTTGTCTTCAGGCTATTTGCTCCAGAATTCTGAGGTGGATCCTGCAATCTAAAAAGATGACAGGTAGATATAATTTACTTTGGAAAGGGTGGTTATTGAGGCATTACTTAAAGTTAAAATAACTCAAGTGGTAGCTGGAAAATCTCTCCTTTTAATTTACTCCAACTGGCTTTCCCTTCAATCTGCATGCCCACTTAAATGTTGGCATAGGGTGGGGTTTCTTAGGAATTCTGGATTGCAGACTTGCAATCACCATTGACTTGGTGATTCTTGGGGGTGGGGGGTAGGAAAGGTCAAAGCATGTGCCTTGAATATTTGTAACTGGCAAAGTGTGCAGCTATGTCACTTTGTGTTATGATCCCATTAGATCGTAAGCCAAGCAGGTTTCAGATTGGCTCAATACCTGGAGAGGTATTATGTGACAGTGACAAGAAATCACAGAAAAGCCGCTGTCGTCAAGCATGTCTTCAGAGCTCCAGTATGAAACTGCAGAAAAACCTGAGAGTCCCTGCATTAAGTTTAGAAGTGTGAACAACAAGGGTGATGTTGTGGTGGGAGTCTGCTATCGACCACTAGACCAGGGGGATGAAGTGAACAAGGCTTCCTTCAGGCAACTAACAGAAGTTACTAGATCACAGGTCCTGGTTCTCAATGGGGACTTCAGTCACCCCGATATCTGCTGGGAGAGCAATACAGAAGTGCACAGACAATCCAAGAAGTTTTTCGAAAGCATAAGGGACAATTTCCTGGTGCAAGTGCTGGAGGAACCAAGTAGGGGCAGAGCTCTTCTTGACCTGCTGCTTACAAACAGAGAAGAATTAGTAGGGGAAGCAAAAGTAGATGGGAACCTGGGAGGTCGAGTTCAGGATCCTGACAGAAGGAAGAAAGGAGATCAGCAGAATACAAACCCTGGACTTCAGAAAAGCAGACTTTGACTCCCTCAGGGAACCGATGGGCAGGATCCCCTGGGAGAATAACATGAGGGGATAAGGAGTCCAGGAGAGCTGTCTGTATTTTAGATACTCCTTATTGAGATTGCAGGAACAAACCATCTCAATGTGTAGAAAGAATAGTAAATATGGCAGGCAACCAGCTTGGCTTAACAGTGAAATCCTAGCTTATCTTAAACACAAAAAAGAAGCTTATGAGATGTGGAAGCTGGGACAAATGACCAGGGAGGAGTATAAAAATATTGCTCATGCATGCAGGAGTGAAATCAAGAAGGCCAAATAACACTTGAAGTTGCAGCTAGCAAGAGATGTACCTGAAGAAACCCTTCTTGTTACTCTTAACATTAGTAACAAGACGAAGGTTTAGGAAAGCGTGGGCCCCTTACTGAATGAGGGAGGAAACCCAATGACTGAGGATGTGGAAAAAGCTAATGTACTCAAAGCTTTTTTTGCCTCTATCTTCATGAACAAGGTCAGCTCCCAGACTACTGCACTAGGCAGCACAGCATAGGGAGGAAGTGACCAGCCCTCTGTGGAGAAAGAAGTGGTTCAGGACTATTTAGAAAAACTGGTCGAGCACAAGTCCATTGGGCTGGATGCACTGCATCCAAGGGTGCTAAAGGAGTTGGTGGATGTGATTGAAGAGCCATTGGCCATTATCTTTGAAAACTCATGGTGATTGGGTGAGGTCCTGGATGACTGGAAAATGGCTACTGTAGTGCCCATCTTTAAAAAAGAGAAGGAGGAAGATCCGGGGAACTACAGGCCAGTTAACCTCACCTCAGTCCCTGAAAAAAATCATGGAGCAGGTCCTCAAGGAATCGATTCTGAAGCACTTAGAGGAGAGGAAAGTGATCAGAAACAGTCTGCATGGATTCATCAAGGGCAAGTCATGCCTGACTAACCTGATTGCCTTCCACGATGAGGTAACTGGTTCTGTGGATGAGGAGAAAGCAGTGAACGCATCATTCCTTGACTTTAGCAAAACCTTTGATACAGTCTCCCACAGTATGGGCTGGATGAATGGACTATAAGGTGGATGGATAATCAAGCTCAACAGGTAGTGATCAATGGCTCCATATCTAGTTGGCAGATAGTATCCAGTGGAGTGCCCCAACGGTTGGTCCTGGGGTCCAGTTTTGTTCAATATCTTCATTAACGATCTGGAGGATGGTGTGGAATGCATCCTTAGCAAGTTTGCAGATGACACTAAATTGGGAGGAGTGGTAGATGTGCTGGAAGGTAGGGATAGGATATAGAGGGACCTAGACAATTTAGAGGACTGGGCCAAAAGAAATCTGAGGTTCGAGAAGGACAAGTAGAGTCCTGCACTTAGGATGGAAGAATTTCATGCACTGCTACATACTAGGGACTGAGTGGCAAAGCAACAGTTCTGCAGAAAAGGACCTAAGGGTTATAGTGGATGAGAAGCTGGATATAAGTCAGCAGTGTGCCCTTGTTTCCTAGAAGGCTAAGGGCATTTTGGGCTGTATAAGTAGGCGCATTGCCAGCAGATCAAGTGACATGATCATTCCCCTCTATTTGGCATTGGTGAGGCCTCATCTGGAGTACGGTGTCCAGTTTTGGGCCTCACACTACCAGAAGGATGTGGAAAAATTGGAAAGAGTCCAGCGGAGGGCAACAAAATGGTTAGGGGGATGGAGCACATGACTTTTGAGGAGAGGCTGAGGAACTGGGATTATTTAGTCTGAAGAAGAGAAAAATGAGGGGGGATTTGATAGCTGCTTCAACTACCTGAATGGGTGCTCCAAAGAGGATGGATCTAGACTGTTCTTTTCCAGTTGCAGTGGGGGAAGTTTAGGTTGAATATTAGGAAATACCTTTTCACTAGGAGGGTGGTGAAGCACAGAAATGAGTTACCTAGGGAGATGATTGAATCTCCTTCCTTAGAGGTTTTTAAGGTTAGGCTTGACAAAGCCCTGATGGGATGATTTAGTTGGGGGTTGGTCCTGCTTTGGGCAGGGGATTGGACTAGATGACCTCCTGAGGTCCCTTCCAATATTCCCTGATATTCTATGATTCACGTAATAAGGAATTTGATCAGATATGAGACAATATTGTCCCTGAAGCTATTCTTTCTCTCCATTTAAATTGTACCAGTGCACCCTGGGATGTCTGGAGTATCTACTTAGCACTTGGCTTTTGGGTAATTTCTATATTCAAGGTACTGTATTGTGGGATGGAGTTAGGAGAATTGGGTGAACAGAGCCAACAGAGCCTCTGGATTCTTGTTCACACTGGAATGAAACTATCATAGATTATCCCACTTCATGTAGACCTGAGCTAAAGACCCCATTGAAAGCATTGTAACCCTTGGTAAAATCAACGGTTGTAAATAATGGTGATTGCATTTGTGTGTGGACACAGGACTGTACAGCATCACAGGAATTTCAATCAATGGTTTGTTTCAGTTGCTTTTTACAGCATCTAAGTTGGTCTTTCCATTTATGATTAAGAATCACCATACTTCCCTGAAAGGTCTCAATAAATCTTTATAATTACATTATTTTTCATAACTGATGTAAGATGTGTGGTTGTTTTGGGTAGTAATTGTAAATTAGTTCATTTGTTAATAGGCTATTTTACCTTGTGTTCCCAATAACGGTCCAATGATGTGCTGACAGTGCAATATTTTAATGAAGGGCTCCCACGTAATTTTTTTCCTTTTAGCTTTTCATAAACCCATGCAGGCAGGACCACATGTACTGCTGACATGAGAGGTGAATTGGGGAATCTATTCATACGTTTTCCTTTCTAAATGAAAAAGGCTTTCTCATCTTCATAACCAAGGAGTAAGGCTGCAGCACCTGGCAAACAATTATATTAAGTGCCCTTATGCAGCAAAAATTTCCCGTTGGTCTCAAACAATATACATCCTGATCTTCAATCATCATTTACATGAGTAATCCTTATGCATTCAAGTACTCCCATGAACATCACTAGGACAAGCTGCATGAATAAAGATTACTTGTGAGTATTTCAGGATCTGGCTCATATACCAGTGGTTCTCAAACTTTTGTACTGACCCCTTTCACATATTAAGCCTCTGAGTGCGATCCCCCGCTCCTTCTAAATTAAAAACACTGTTTAATATATTTAACACCATTATAAATGCTGGATACAATGTGGGGTCTGGGGTGGAGGCTGACAGCTCACAACTCCCCATGTAATAACCTCATTACCCCCTCCTGACCCCCATCTTGAGAATCCCTGGTATATACTAAGTATATTGATAGCACTGTACAGTTACACACTATTTAACTTGTGTCTTGTGAAGTGAGAGGTGCAGGTTGGGGCAGGTGATAACCTTGTAAAGGAATGGGGATTGGGTGCATTCTACTACAGAAGAAAGTTGACAATATCTGATAGTACAATCTGATACATTCCAAAAACTTAAAATATGGTTTACTCTTCTGAAATATTTTTATGCGCTCAAGCAGTAAAAGCTGTCTCGAGAAGGCATTCAATAGAATCTAGAGTGTGGTGAATCACATAACTGGTATGTTCTACTCCATGCATCTGATAAAGTTGGTTTTAGCCCACAAAAGCTTATGCCCAAATAAATTTGTTAATCTCTAAATTCCACAAGGACTCCTCGTTGTTTTTGCTGATACAAACTAACACAGCTACCATTCTAAAGCCTATCACTGGAAGGAATATCTCCCCAGTGCATAACATTGTTTTATTAGACTAATTGGTAAAATGCCCTGCACCAAGTGGTGCCTTCTGCTTGAGTATAAGGAGCAAACGATATTAACATAAGTGCACAGTATAAAATAAACTGCTACAGAATCCATTTGCTGCCAGATTAAAGCATCCCAATATTAGCACTTTTATTCCTCTTCAAAGTGGAGACTAAGGAATTAATCCTTACATCAGTCCTGTGAAGTAGGTAAATATTTCTCCCATTTAAAAGATTGGGAAAAGGTGTCAGCAAGAATAATAAACTTGTCACAGAAGAAGACAATTGAGCTATATTTAGAACTCTGGAAGTTCCTGGAACTTCCTGTGCTCTGACCACTAATCCCCATATATATGTGGAACAAGTCCTGGTAGATGGCTCCAGGAATTGGGAATTGATGCATTCTAGGCCTATTCATACTGCTAGGATACTAGTTCTAATCCAACACAGTTTGAAAGGGACCAGAATGCTGTACCAACTGAGTTTTGTATTAATTTAGTTGGTGTTCACAGTTCAGTTTTCAGCGGATATATGCTTAATCACAAACATCACTGTGATTGTGACTATTTAGAATGGGTTAAACCGAGATACAGGAGGGGAGAAACTCTCACTGCACCAGCCAAGGAGTATGGGGAGCACTGCTTACCCCAGCCAAAGAGAGGAGGGGAAGCTGACCCCTTTCTTTTAGCTTGGGAAGAGGGGTGCACTCTCTATTTATTTAACCTTTGAGTCTTTGGAAGAAATGTTGACTGTCCCAGAAGGCATGCCAAGTTAAAAATGGACATGGAGGTGGGGTTGCCCTCTCACCATAAATATGATCCAGGTTAGGAATGGGGCACAGTTGTGAGACAGTGTAGGGGCCTTGCATTGCCACACTCTGTTTTACAACTGTTCTGGGACAAACAGAAGATTTGTTTCCAGGCCTATTCAGTAGCTTTCAAGAGAACTACATTCACTAAAATAAGTAACAAAGTAAATAAATCTGAAGCACAGATTTAAGAAATTAAATAAATGGAACATAAATAATGTAGTTAAATACAACGACTGTAAAATAAATATTTTCTTAAGACACTTTGAAGCTTCTTTTCAGATGTACTTATAATGTGTGGGCCCTGATTCCCTCTCTCTCTTATACTGGAATAATTCCATTGACAAAAGTTATATTAGGGTATTCCTATGCCAGTATACCCTATACTAGGGTAAGAGAGAGAGGTTAACAAATAGGGCACCCTATTTTACTAGGGTAAAATGGGTGTAAGGCGCTGTCTGATTAAAGTTGTGTTATATAATGTAATCTGTGTAGTTACACCACTGCAAATCCCTAATAGAGATGCACTTGAACCGGTTTAAACACAAATTAAATCTGTTTAAGTGCATCTGCGTTTTGGACTGCACCAGTGTAACTGGTTTTAGGGTATGTCTTCACTACAGCAGTAGTTCGATTTCCTTTATTTCGATGTTGTGAACGTGACTGTATACAGTCGATGTTGTGTGTCTTCACTAGGCACAGCTAAGCACAGCAAATCGACAGTGTCTGTCCGCAAAACTTTTGCAAGCGTCGACATGACGAGCGTTGCACTCTGGGTACCTATCCCACAGTTCCCTGATCCCCCAGCAGGCACCATTTTGAGTGCTGCACTATGGGTAGGCATTTCCAAATTTCGCGCCCTTTTTCCGCGCCGCCCACCCCCATTACGAGCGGTGCACTGTAGGTAGGCATCCCATAATTCGCGCCCTTTCTCCGCGCCGTGCTAACGCCATAGCATTGCAAGCATGGAGCCCGCTGACACCACGGCTGCAGTAATGGCCGTTGTGAGGACCTCGATCACGGTTGCGGAGTTCATGCTGCACCGTCTGCAGAGGAGGAATGCGATCCGGGGAGAACTGCGCTTTCTGGAACCCGACGACAGTGAGGAGGAGATGGACAAGGACGTGCACAGCGGGGACGACATGGACACTGCCATTTTTGGAAGTAGGGCGACTGACAATCTGTCAAATTTGGTGGCAATGGGGCAGGCTCATGCCATCAAACGCCGATTCTGGGCCAGGGAAACAAGCACGGACTGGTGGGACCGCATAGTGCTGCAGGTCTGGGATGACTCCCAGTGGCTCAGAAACTTCCGCATGCGAAAGGGCACCTTCATGGAACTTTGTGACTTGCTGTCCCCGGCCCTCCGGCGCAGGAATACCAAAATGAGAGCGGCCCTTACAGTGGAGAAGCGAGTGGCGATAGCCCTCTGGAAGCTTGCAACACCAGACAGCTACCGGTCAGTGGCGAATCAGTTTGGGGTGGGTAGGTCTACAGTGGGCTTTGCTGTGATGCAAGTAAGCAGGGCAATCGTCGAGCGGCTGCTACACCGGGTTATAAACCTCGGAAACCTGCAAGCCACAATAGATGGCTTTGCCGCCATGGGATTCCCTAACTGTGGTGGGGCTATAGATGGGACTCATATCCCTATCCTGGCACCGGACCACGAGGCCGCCGAGTACAGAAACCGGAAGGGATATTACTCAATGGTCATGCAAGCAGTGGTTGACCACAAGGGACGTTTCACCGACCTGTACGTGGGGTGGCCGGGAAAGCTTCATGACGCTCGAGTGTTCAGGAACTCTAGGGTTTTTAGGCAGCTGCAGCAAGGCACTTTCTTCCCCGACCAGAAAATTTCTGTGGGGGGTGGTGGAAATGCTGATCGTTATCATTGGGGACCCAGCCTACCCCCTACTGCCCTGGCTTATGAAGCCCTACACAGGAGCCCTGGACAGGGGTCAGGAGCTGTTCAACTACAGGCTGAGCAAGTGCAGAATGGCCATAGAGTGTGCAATTGGCCGTCTGAAGGGGCGATGGTGTTCTTTACTGATTCGCTCAGACATCAGCGAGAGAAATATCCCCATTGTTATTGCTGCTTGCTCTGTGCTCCACAATATCTGTGAGAGCAAGGGGGAAATGTTTATGGCGGACTGGGAGGCAGAGGCAAATTTACTTTCTGCTACTTATGAGCAGCCAAACAACAGGGAAAGTAGAAGAGCACACTGTGAGGCCCTGCGCCTCAGGGACGCCTTGAAAGACAGTTTTATGAGTGCCCGAGATGGCGTTTGAGAATCTGCTCCCTTGCTGTGCTCTAAGCCTGCTGCCCTTGAACCCTCTTTACCTCCCCCCTCCCCATGCTTTCCCTCCCCCCTCCCCATGCTTGCAGAGGAAATAAAAACACTGTTTGAAAAATCATGGTTCCTTTATTGGTGCATGGGAAATACAAATACAGGGGATCACTGTCCTGGTATCCTGGAGGGAGACCGGCAGTCGCAGTGGGGGAGGAGTGGACAGAGCGGGGGGGGGGGGAAGGGGGGAGAGGAGGGGTGGGCAAGACACAGCAGCTTTTAAAAGTTTTCCGAGAACGTCAGCCTGCTGCTGCTGCTTCTGCTGGCTTGTGGGGTAGAGTGGAGCGGCCCACGGAGCTTGCCCCCCCGTGTTCTCACCCCGCGTCTGGGTGGGGAAGCTATGGGAGTTGGGGGGGGGGGGGAGGTGGTTACACAGGGGCTGGAGAGGTGGTCTTTGGGCATGCTGCAGCTCCACCAGAGATCGCAGCATGTCGCTCTGGTCCTCCATTATGCGGAGGAAAGCATCCATGCGTCTTTCTTCGCGCTGTTCCCTCTTTTCTGCAGCGGCTCTCCATTCCTGCCTCTCTCGATTCCTTGCCTGTATCATTCTTTCCCTCCACTCCGTCTGGCGGGCTGCCTCAGCACGCAAGTTCTCCAGGAGTTCAGTGAACATTTCATCGCGCGTTCGCGTTTTCTTTTTACGCTTTCTTATCTGCGATGCACGGCGGGGGGAGGAGCAGGACGGGGGATTCTGAGATAATTGTTCATCTGTGGGCGAGTGTGGGAAAAGAAAGTTTGAAAGTTATGAGACAGATACATTCAAGGTTAGGAGGCAGATGCAGTCTCGGACGGTACACAATGGGAGTACTATGCCGTTTGCAACCTCAGTATTCAGAGGCCTGATATGATTTCTGTACAAGGTCATGTTCTACACCTAAAAGTGACTGAATAGCTCACAGAAAAGTCCGAGCATCTCACACACATATGCGTGCCTCAGCCCAACACAGCTTCTGAAATCACCGTGCAGACGGCCATGGTAAGTTAAAAGTGGCACTTGCATATTGTAGAGTAGCCCCACCCCCTTCCCCCCACCGCGTGGCGCCCACTGACCCGCAAACTGCAAAGCAAATGCCAAAAAATCTCTCGCTAAGGGCTAAGGTCTTTTTGGGGCTCTTCAGACCACTTGCGGACTGTTCAGCTTCCCTGCTAGCTACCGCTACGGGCTGGGGGGAGGGGGGGTTGGGTGCGCGTTGGATCTGAAGCGGAAGCAACCGCGTGCAGACTGCTCAGATTCCCTGCTAGCTACCGCTACGGGCTGGGGGGGGGGGGGCGGTCAGCATTCATGGGGAGGGGGTGGTGCGGTTGGTCGGTCCTCAGCAGAAAAGAGTACTTTGCAGCTGGGAATCTTTATCTCCCTACTAATTGCAGTCCGTATCTCAAACAGGCAACCCTGAATGACATCACTTTGCTGAGAATTTCTCGGAGAGATAGGGAGCGCATGCTCCTTGACTCCATGCAAAGTCCTGGTCCATACGCCGCAATGCTAGCCTGCTCAATGATACCAGACAACTTACTACTTTCGTGGCGTGGGATGGTGTCCTATCACGGGGGACCACATAAGGCGGCTCTCCCCAGAAATCTGCTGCGCTGGATTCATCGCTACCTCCTGGATAGCTTCCTTGAAATGTCCGCGGAGGACTTATGGTCAATCCCGGAGTATATTGACAAACTCTTTGAGTAGAAATTGACCAGCAATGAAAGCACGCTAAGTCCTTAGGGCAAGTTACTCATTAATAAATGCTTCCTTTACAAAATCACGCGTCATGTGAAACACTTACCCCCCTGGGTTAAGAATGTATCTGTCTCTTATCCCCCTGGGAGGCTTGGGAGAGTGCTGGCTCAAGGGTGATAAACAGCTCCTGGCTCTCTGGGAACATGGGTTCTCCGCTGGGCTCCTGCTGCTCTGTGAGATTTTCCTCTTCCGCATGGTCGTCCTCCTCGGAATCAGTCTCCTCCCTGACGATTATCCCATCTGCGGAGTCCACGCAGACCGGCGCGATGGTGGTGGGGGCGCCCCCCATTATCTGATTTAGTTCATTGTAGAACCTGCATGTCCGTGGCGCGCCCCCCGATCGTCCGTTTGCCTCTTTGGCTTTCTGGAACGATTGCCTCAGCTCCTTAATTTTCACGCGGCACTGTGTGGTGTCTCTGTTGTGGCCCCTTTCTAGCATGGCCTTGGAGACTCTTCCATAGGTGTTGGCATTCCGTTTGTTGTTGCGGAGTTCCAACATCACGGATTCCTCTCCCCAGATAGCGATGAGATCCAGCACCTCACGAGTGGACCATGCTGGAGCTCTTCTCCTCTGGCTGGTTTCCAGGGCAGATGAGCTCTGCATGGAGTCTTGTGATGCTGAGCTCTGCATGGCAGCTAGTGCTGCTGATTGCTCTGATTGCTCTGAATGGCGACTGAGCTGTTCAGGTGAGCTGGCCACGCTGGCCAAACAGGAAATGGTATTCAAATGTTCCCGGGTCTTATCTACCTGGCCAGAGCAGCGAGTTCAGAGTGCAGTGCAGAGTGGTCACAGTGGAGCAGTGAGGCAGTCCAGAGCGGTCAGAATGGAGCATTGTGGGACAGGCTCTGGAGGCTATTAATGTCGGGTTCCGTCTTCACTAGCCCACAGTCGAGCTTGGAATGTCGAGATTAGCCTTATTTCTAATAAGGCTGGAGTTCCAAATCCGATCTTGAGGGCCCTTTACATCGATGTTAAGGGCATGTATGTGAAGACAGGTACACGTTTAATTCGACCTAACGTCGTTAAAATCGAATTAAAGTGGTAGTGAAGACAGGGCCTTAGGTTCACCCATGCAGGTTAGGAGAATCAAACCAATGAAGTTGTAGCAGGGATGTTGTCGAGCTCCTTACACTTAGTGGCTTTAGTACTATCCTCTGATTACCAGTAGTTAAAATCTTTGCATGTTCAACAGCACAACACCGGGTAATGTAGCAACAGAGGAGTTCCAAATGTGGTGATCCTAAATTCTGTCTCCCTATGTATTTTGCTTTTGATTATTTGTTTTTTCCCTGTTGAACATCCTGGGATCCAATGTCAATAATTTAAAGAAAAAAGTGTTCCTGTTTTGAAAAAACATTTGGTGCCAGTTAAATTCCTAAGCAGATCTATGTGCCTGGTAGAGGAGATCAAAAGTTATTGTAATGGCTTCCTTTTTCTCAAATGAGATTAAAGCAGGGTTTGATTTATAATTCAAGTGTAAATCAAAGACTTATTGTCAGTTTTAATTTTCTTTCACTCTAAGTTTTTGTAATATTCTTAAGAACTTGGAAATACAGCTCCCCTTAACAATATTATCTTTTTCTATGTAGAAAACAAGGGGTTTTAAAAAAAATTCAGTGATGGAGAGGAACATGGCTAACTATACACCTTCCCCCCCCCCCCCCAAAAAAAAAAAAAGAACTTCCACCAAGTTGGTCATATTAAAGCCGGGACTGGCAAATGTTGGGCTTGGAAACCATGGTATTTCAAAGTTCTGCACAGATTTCTTTATTACTGGTTTAGGGTACAGTTTTGGAAATTGTAAATGTTGTTGCCTTTTGCTGTTTGTTTTACATCCCTATGTAAACACTGGGGCTGGGAGGAAGGAGAGAGGGAGTTTTCCTATGCCTTGATAATATCCTTGCCATAAAATGTATCCCTAACAACAAATTTTAATCATCACCCACTATTGTGAGTGATGTTGCCCTGCAGTCATCAGTCCTCCATAGCGTGTCAGGTACCACACCCAGGCAAGTTGAGTAGGGCTTTCAGATGCTAGACAGGCACCTGGTAATCCCCATATAGAACTCAGTGCCTCCAGCCACCACTCAAAGGGCCCCAGGCACTCTGCTCCCACCAGGGTCCTAGGCACCCGCCTCCTGCAAGGCATCCTACTTCCTCCACCAGCCATCTCCTGCTCCCGCTAGGGTCCCAGGCACTCGCCAGCTGCCCTCCTGTTCCTGCCAGGACCCCAGGACCCTACTTCCCCTGCCAGCTGCCCCCGTGCTCCTGCCAGGGCCCTGGCACCCTACTTCTCCCGCTAGCCCACCTCCTGCTCCCGCCAGGGCCCCAGGCACCCTGCCTCTCTGTCCCCCCTTCCCCTCCTCACCAACTGCCATGGCAACTTCTCCTCCTGGTGACTACTATCCCTGCTAAACAGGAGGGAAAGAGCAGCAGCAGATTCTCCCCCAGCAGATTCACCATACTATGCTGGGACACTAAGGCTCAGCCAGTCCATTACAATTTGGAGCCTGATCCACAGCTGGAATCCCTCGCATTGGCTTCAGTAGGCCTTGACCATTAGCTCCTATTTGGTGACATCTCAGGGCTTCAAATAAAACTGGTTTAAAAAACTTAACTCTCTTAAGTTTTTCCTGTAGTAAGTGAAGGCAATGTAAGTAAAGGCTAAAGGCCTACTAAGGGCCCAACCTGAGGCCTGAACTAAAGTAATGGTCAAGTCTTTGCTAATATGAAGCAAATTGCAGCTGTGAGCAATTAAGGCTCACAGAAATTGGCAGGAAGAGGGCTGATATCGTAAGAATTTATACTCATTATAATTTCAGTATAAACATAGTAATGAGGTACATTATAAACCAAGGACACTCCTCAGATAACGGGTAACTTCATGAGCCATCTCAATGACAGGGGCAAAAGGGTAAAATGATGGATAGAGTTGTTTTGATCAAAACAACAGGTGCAAGGAGCAAAGCAGCACCTAACGAGGTAAATGGGCTGCACCTTACTACGTAGGAGGGGTTGAACCTGAATACGTCAAGAGTGATGTGTAACTTGTTCTGTATCTGTATATAAGCATGTGTCACCGGAATGTCTTTGTCCGGCTCGAGGGGGAGTGACAATGTCCCGTCACTGAGCTGTATCCATTGCCAAGCGTCACTCTCTAGCTGTATGTCTGGTGGACTGAAAAATCCGCTGGAAACAGAAAGGGTGTCAGGGTCGCAATAAACCCTGGCCGAGGTGCCTTTGTACCTTACTAAGACTCTGTGGTTATTGGGGGTTCTCGTCGAGTCTGCTGCGTCAGCTATCTGTACAGAGCTGGGGCAGCACACAGAGGGAACACACGCACGCAGCCGAGTGATATCAACAGGAGAAAGCAGAAACACCATACAACAACACTACACCACTACAACATTTCCAACTTTGCAAAAGACATGATGCTAAGCAAAGGCATCATCAATAGGTGCAACTGAACCAGTGCAGAACATTGCATGGTTGCAAGTGTAGACAAGGACACACTGTATTCAGCACCACCTCAGAAACAGTGATTTAAAAACTAGGGCTGAGACTTGTGCTGAACCTCCAGAAGGCACAGACAGTAAGGCACAGCCCCAGAGGAGAGCTAGCAAAGGTGGATTTATGTCATCTTTGTACTTGTCTGATTCAGGCTGCTCTGGGGACCAAAACAGTCCCCAGCATAAAGCAGAGCAGCCAGGAACTGCTCTAAATTATCCACCTTCCCCCTGCTGTCTGTGAAGAATCTCCACAGCTATGTTTTGGGTAAAAAGGGAATTCTCATGACAAACCCCCACCCCATGCCAGAACTTGAAAGGATGCCATGCCGGCTAAGGGGCTTTCATCATATTGTACAGGAGTATTAGTAGCAGATAGAATCCCTCCCTAAGTCTTTATCACAGTGAATATAAACCCTTAGTTTCCATGATGGGAGCAAAAGCATAATTGCCAAAATGGAGGGGGACACCTGCACCCGTAGTAGTGGCTTGGGAAAATGTCATCGTATTGACGCTGTTGTAACAGTTGAGTATACTATTTATTATAGAAAATATAGACTAATTGGGTTCTCCAAAACCTGAAATTGAGCCTTCATTGTTGTGAAGAATAGCTTGAAAATGTGACCAAGTGTTCCTGAAAGGCTCAAGAATCAGATCTCCAAATTCATTATTTTTATTAAAATCTCATGACTTTTAGTGTGAAAGTTAGCCTTGATGGAACCTTCTAAAGTGCATCGTTACTACAGATTCTATAGCACAAGTGAGTAAGAAGTGATAAACCTCTGCTTTCAACAGGATGGAGGTGTTAAATCTTTTTCTGTACATCTGTGTGTAAAGTACAAGGCCAAAACCTCTTGACCCTTCTAATTAATTGTGATGGTTTCAGTATTGAGTCAGGTCCACCAGTTATCCCAACAGTGCAGTTACCACTTTAACCATCTGCTCTTTAGAAAAACCGTTCCCTTCAGAGATCTGTGTGCTGGAAGCATAGCCCATGGATCTGGTCTTCATCACCAGAAGTCATTTCCCCCCAAGTGAGAGATGAGAGCCTATGAAGAAAAGCTTGTTTGTACCCATCACATTGGACGAAGTGTTCTTCTCGGTGAAAGCATGACCCATGCTATGCTGCCAGTGGTCACCATGACTTTGGCTATCTGATGAGTTACTACCTGTCTTCTGAGTTAGTACCTGTCAAACTAGATAAAGCTGCCTTTATAATCTTAGTTTGGTTTAGATTTCTACCCTCAACTGTCCCCTCCCCAAAGCTTGAAAGAAAACGATGTGAAACTATGTGTAATTTGCTTATTTTGGCTTGCTTGTTCCCCTTTTCTACTTTTCTGTTCCCTATTTTTTGACAGGAAAATCCCTCCCTGCTTACTTGCATCTCTGGGAAATGTCCCAAGAGGTATTAAATTCTCAGAGGACGAATGCATTCCTTGAGCCAAGAGAGATCCATTCAACTGAGCTTCTCAAACTTTAAATTACACAGAAAAATTATGGAGGACACAATCATATGTCAGATCAAATGCTTTATTGGCTGCTGCGTAAATAGACACAGAGTGGTGCTTGATGTGGTTTCCCACACTAATTGCACTAGGCTCTCATCTGTTGTAATTTTCACTGACTGTGTCATCTACTGCCTTAACTACAGATTCTAGGAAAATACCTCTGTTCATTTTTAGTTTTTTATAAAACCAAAAAGGTTGCAATAAAGTCACAGTAGCCATAAAGCAACCTTAAAATCAATACTTGGTAACTTCATAAGATTATATAAAGTGACCAAATGTCTCATTTTCTCCAGAACAGTCCTATTTTTTTCAGGATTTTATCCCAGGATATGGCGCAAGTCTCCCATTCTATGCTCAGCAGCTCCCTTTGTTCTTCTTCCATAGCACAGGTTGCTGCTGTGGGATCTTGAAAGCCATTCTTCCCAGCCACATGGAGAGATTCTGCTTGAGACAGACCCTGATTCTGCCTTCATGTACCCTGAGTGACAGATGCCCTATGGTTTTTATTTGGAAAATGTTATTCACTTTATATTGATGAGGGAGTCTGGCCAGCTTATTCCAATGAAGTAGACTGTACTATGGTAATATTTTTACATTTACTATAGCGCCCTTTATCTCAAAGCACATTACAAATTATGCCCCCAGTTTATCCTCTGTCGATCCACACCTGGAGAACTCTTTTCCTGTCTGGATTTCTGAATTTTCATAGAGTAACAGGTGGAGTGCTGACTCTATGGCCCCATCTTCCCCTTCTCTGCCTCTGAGCAGATGTCTTATACCCCCATCCAAGGATGCCCCCAGGCTCTGTAGATGGCTGGGAGCAGGAAGGATAGGACAGGAGGAGATATCGCTATATGTACAAATATTTCCTCCTTTTTATGTAGATTTCCATGCAAAAATCGAGGCAAAAAGTTACTTCAACTCAGAGTTGTATTTGCCTTCCTCTTGATCCCCTCTGCAGCTGCCAGTGAGCAGATTTCAGGGATCAGATTGGACAAACGCCCAGAGTTTTGGTGCAGGGAGATAAATCGCATCCTAATTTGATAACTGTTTATATATATATATATATATATATATATATATATATATATAATATGAGAGCGAGAGATCCATAACTTTAGCTCTGATTATCATGAAATACTACATAAAGAGTGTTTTGTTAAAGAGAGAGTTAAATGAAAGGTGGGTGAGAGGGATGGAGGTGTTTTAGTGCATAAGGAAAGGGATATTGTTTCAGGCACACAAATGAGCATGAAATCTGAGTGGAAGGAAGATGTAAAGTAATTTTATATCGTGCAGTTTAACCAGATCAAAGTTGTTAGACACTGATGCTCTGTATCACAGGGAGAGAAACTGTACCCAGTATGAACAATGGCTGGTGGCTAGCCAGCTGTTCAAAATAAACTCTTAAAAGCAAGATCAGCCTCAAGCCAAGTAAGGAAAAAATGTCCCCAAACTTACCAAACCATAAGACAAGAAATCAGTAAGAGTAGGAACAAATAAAATCAAAATATTGACTTTTATATGAAAACATTGTTCAGAATCAAGCAATTTAAAACATTAAGAGAGGGGAAAATAATATTTAACAGGAGTCAGTGGAAATGAAATGATTGATTTGGAGATAACTTCATGTCCAGCTCTCATGTTTTGAGTTACCTTGATTAGAGGAGTTTGGAATCTAAATTGTTTTTTGTTGTCTTCTTTGTCACAATGGTTCTCATGATTATTCTAGTTTATCAGCTTCTGTTTTTGGAATTCTTCAAAAGAAGAAGAGTGTGGTCACACTGTCGAGGGGGAACATTTGCTATTTTACCTCACCCCATAGTCCAACAGTACACTCCACATCCTACCCGACCCCATTGGCTAAAAAAAACAGTGTTTTTAAAAGTTTAGACTTTACCCCCCTCCCCCCCCCAAAAAAAATCAACACAAACTGTGCAGCCAGTCTTGTGATTTAGTCAGATTGCTGCTCATCACGAGTGCAAGTCAGCCCATGACGGTTACTACAGGAAGTATAGCTTGCTACAGAATCTTCTGTGTCCATTTGTTATACATTTAAGAGTATATATCAGTGGATATGCAAAAAATTTATGCATAAATTTCCACTCATCATTTGGGGTGAGAGGGTGGAGTGCTTGTACACAAGTCAATACTATTGATTGCAACATTGCTTAACTGAGAGGCCGGCTTTTATGGAAGAAATTTTATATGTGAGTGTTTAATTCCTGCCCATCCCCATTTCTATAGCACCTTGCCTCTAAGGATCTCAAAGTGATTTACAAACTTAAATTAAACAATATTTATATTATGAAATACAAGTACTAGCTGTGGCATTAACAAGTGTGTGTTTCCAACATAATGGGTACCTGTTCTCTTGTCAGAAATAATAGAAAGTAGGCAAGTAGCTGCTAAAGGTGACATGCAAAAGACTTTGGAATAGATATAGCTGCTCTGTGCTGTTACACTAAACCTCTTATGCTTTTCCAAAGCACCCACTGAACCACAGCTTGGAGGCAGGTGCTGAAGGAGCTTCAGCTGGTAGGCCATATAGCCTCTAGCTCTGATAACTCCCAACAAGCCCTGAGACATGTGGATAAAGGAATATTTTACTGGGGTTGGCAGGAAAAGGAAAGGTTGCAAATTCCTAAGTACAGTGGTTTAACCAATTATAATTCAAGGTAAAACTATAGTGGTTCCTAGCTTGGCTTCTGGGGATAATCCAACAGAGGATTATGGCTCCTCAGCCCTAGTGCCTTGGGTGCCTTTTCCAGTATTAAAGGGAAGTAGGTAACTTGCAGGTTTCCTTGCAGGAAACACTCCATGGTGTTTGTCTTTGGGGCCCCTCTGCACTGTTTCGATGCTGCAGCAGTTCCTCCCCAGCTCTTGAAAATGGACTGCTTCAGTGGCAGTGGTACTAGGCTAGATGGCCCCCCAGTGCCAGGCTGTATACAAGGACAGTATTCCCTTTTGTTGGGTCCAATCCCTAATCTGAGCACATTGACCACTTCCCAGTCTAGTCACCACTGTATAGGGCACCTTATCCACAGTAGCCTTCTTCAGGCTCCTGTCCCTTTAGCAACCTGATCTAGCTGCTGGCTCTATGTCCCCAAGATTTCTCTTCAAACCTCTCTCTGCTCTATTTCTGCTGCTCCCCACAAGTTCTGTGCAGCCCTGTATCCAGCTTCAATGTCTGCCATCACAGCCTGCTTCACATGCAGTTCTTTAGCTTCTGCTCCCTTGTTTGGCTTCCCGGCAGCCTGCGTCCCTGCTCTGCTCCTAGCTTGCCACTCCACGCCTTTTTCAGGTCACTATACAGTTCCTCCAGCTCAGCATATAGGACTAACTTAACTTGGGTCTGCTCATGCCAATTAAGATAAGACATGCCTGACCAAGTAACTTCTGAGCAAACTCAAACAAGTAATTGCTGAAACAACTAACTGTTGTGAATTTGTCCATAGTTTTTGTTGCCCTTACTTACTAACATGGGTATGTGTGAAGTAAACAAAGTAGGCAAGAACACCCTGAACTAATAAGGTTACTTTACACAATCTACAAAGTGGTTGGTCCTTACATGCGAGAAGTATAGATTTTAATAGCTAGGAAAGATGTATATAAACTGTGTAGTGTGTGATATGAATTGGAATTGTGGTATCACCCTGAACCTAAACTCTGCATCTTAGCCTGGCAAGGCAAAGAACTGTTACTTGCCTAATAAAGCAACGTGAGTGATGAACTGGAGTTGAACCAAGTTTTTGGATCCCAGAAAACTGGACGAGGTATTCTGAATAAGCCAAGTGAGAACAGTCTACAAGGGAGTCCCCATACAGCTTTCCAGCTCTGCTTGCTATGCAGCCTCTTCAGCTTGTCCTGGTCTTTTTTCCCAGAGAAAGGTTGCTTCTTGGGTGAAATTCTTTTAGAGTTCTGCCCCCTGTCTCTATTGGCTAGAGGAAGGAGATATACCTCTGGGTCCACCCTGGAGACTCACGAGTCAATGGTCAGGGAATTTGAGTGCTTTATATCAATTTAGTTAATTTAGGTAACGAATCAAGGCAGAAGATCTAAGCTAAAACTAAAAAATTAGTGATGGAATGGATAAAACAGAATGTGTTTGGGTCAAAATCACTTTGGGAAAGAATGGTAACAAAGGCTCCATCTAGTGTTTGGAATCTGCTACAGACCCTTCAGGATCTGATTTGGATATGGATAGAGCCCTCTTTAATATATTTAATGAAATAAGAATCAGAGAGGTAGCATGTTAGTCTGGAGTTACAGAAGCAACACAGAGAGGGATGGGGGCAGCCGTAGTTTGCCCACCCCTGCTTTAGATGCTTAAACGCCTTTTAAAATCTTCCCCAAGTCCCATTTTCAAAACTGACAACAGCACTTAGGAGTCCAAGTCTCTTTGACTTTTAATGAGTTAGACTAGTAAGTACCTAGGTCACTTTTGAAAATGGGATAATGGGCTGATTTTAAAAGGCATGTAAGCACCTAAAGGTACAGATGTGCTTTTGAAATTTTCCCTAGACACCTATCTGCATCTTTAAGTGCTTATATACCTTTATAAATCTGACCTTTAGCTCTTTTGTTAATCTTACCCTTTATCTTGTTACTAACAAAGAGTTCTTGAGCTTCTATGGAGGAGTGAATATTTCAGAGATATAATTATGACAAACTATCAGTCATGTCTGTGAAAAGAATGGGAATATGATATCTAAACATATTAAGCTGAATAACCATCATCATCATTTAAAAATAAGGTTCACCTCCTATTAGTTTGTTTTAATCTTTGGATGAAGAGGAAGAAGATGCTAGAGGCAGTTTCCATGGGGGATATGAGATGCAAAATAATATTGGAGATGATTAACATATTAATGAGTATATGTTTGAGGATGAAGGGCTTGGTGAGGTATTGTTCAGTGGATGTTTGGAAATTCACAAGCTTCTGACATTTTTGTGAACATCTGATATGTCGTGTGCAGGGCCGGCGACAGGGGGGTACTACGGGTACAGCTGTACCGGGCCCCCCGACTTTAGGGGGGCCCCGGTACACAGCTGTACCTGTTGTCGTCCCCCCTTGTCGCCGGATCTGGAGAGCGGGGAAGGGGCGGGGAGGTGGCGTGGCTCTCCCCCGGACAAGCGAGCCTGGCCCCAGCAGGAGCTGTGAGCCCGGCCGGCAGCAGCAGCGCTGTCCGGGGGAGGGGGGGAGAGAAAGGGCGGCTCACGCAGCTCTCGCGGGGGGGGGGGGAGCGCCGGCTGGGCTGGGCTGGGGGGGGGCCGGCTGGGCTGGGGGGGGCCCCCATCCGCTGTCAGCTGGGCTGGGGGGGGGCCGGCTGGGCTGGGGGGGCCCCAAACTATCAAAGTAGGGGGCCCCCAAATTTCTGTCGCCAGCCCTGGTCGTGTGAACAACTAAGGGAAATAATTGAGTTGAATTACACTAAAGAACGGAGAAAAAAGAATTATTTCATATTTCCTAGATATTTCTACTGCACTTTTCAAACAGATTTTTTCTGTGAGAGAAAACTTGAACATCATTGTTCATATCTGCATGATCAAAATGCTCTGTGGAAAACCTAGGGTTTTTTTTATCACACATTTTAGATCGTGGTTACCTTTTCATCCCGGTAATACAAATCTGTGTTTTATACCATCAGAATGGGAGATGAAAATTCAAAGCCTTTATTTAATTTACCACGCCTGACTTTTGTAAAAGGAAGAAAAATAGTAGAAAAATATTATCAATACTTTAAAAACAAACAAACACAAAGATCAGGAGCTTTAAATTATTTCTCTTCATTTATGACCTCTAGTGGTACACCATTACAGATTTCATAGCCGTGTAAATGCCAGTATGTAGGGACAGATCATCTTTTTTCATTTCTTCCTCTTTTCTTCAGTTCCCCTTGCTCGTGTTTTATTTTTTAAATGGCCCAACATTTTCAATTAGAGCGTGGTTAAACCTAAGTGGCACCATCTCTCTCTCTCTGATACCATAGAAACCTGTAAGTGCCCTTTACATATTTGGGACTTAACTGCTTGGTTTTTGGGCGGTGTGACTGGCTGTAGAGAAATGAGCCCAAGGACACACCATTCTCTGTGGCATCATCCATGTCCAAAATCACACAGATTTCCCCACATGAGTTTTGGTCCATTCATTTCTGAGTCCATTCTTTTGGGTACCATTTGTGATCTTAAAACAGTCCTTGAACAGTATAAATAGACCTTTTTATTTGGAATAATCCAATCAGTCTTGGTTTGGTATCTTTTTCTATTACACTCACTGTTACTAGAGATTTGTGATATTCTATGAACCTTTACCCACTTTCCAACAATTGACCTCACAATTCTAGACCCTGATCGCTACACTTTTACCAACCTTCCTCTTTCAAAAAGAAAAAATGGGGACATTTTACTATAAAGGGCAGAGTGGCATAAAAGAACATTTACCTCTCTGTGATCCTTTCCTGTTCTCCCCTTGTCCTAACCTCTCCCACTTCAATCTAGTTATTATGGTGCTGTCTCCCTGTCACAGGGTGACTGGTTCCTTTAAGGGGCTGGGATGGGGGTGGGGGTGAGGCAGGGCACCTGTAACTGATTACCTGCTGCCCAATTGGGCTTAAGGGAGGGCATCCATGCCTTATAAAGTGGGAGACAGCAGCAGGGGAAGGATGGCTACTCACTTCCTTCTCTCAACCCCAACAGAAAGTAGCAGCTGTATCCCAAGGTAACATACTGTACATCTAGTCAATGGGATTGTTGACATCCCCCCATTATTGAACTTTCTGTTTTTTGTAGCCTTTCCAATATCACTGAGCATTTCACAATCCTTCATCTTCATCATTCTCCTCGTGCTATACTCTTATTATTCAAGTACAGAATGTGTATCTGTAGAGATTCTATGGTACAGTTTGATTCATTTAAGATTTCTGCTATGTTTGACTATGCTTTCTTTCACCTACAGTGCCACTCCCTCACCAGCATGACCTACTCCGTCACTTCTGTATATTTTGCACCTGGCTATTACTGTGTCCCATTGATTATCCTTGTTCCAAGTTTTTGTGATGCCTGTTAAATCAATATTCTCATTTAATACTAGGCAGTCAGGTTCACCCATCTTAGTATTTAGACATACAGTATTGGTATACAGGTACTTATAAAATTTATGAATATTTAGTTGTTTGCCTTCATCTGATGTAATTGGATGGGACTCTTTCCTTTGACACTTTCTCTTCAGTTCCTATCTTTATCAGTTTCTAGGATATAGAGCATCCACTTTAACAAATCCTTCCCTAAAGGATGTCTCTGTCCAAACCGTGTGCTCCTTCCCAGCTGTCAGCTTTGCCCTAGCTCTTAGTTTAAAAACTCCTCTATAACCTTTTAATTTTACATACCAGCAATCTGGTTCCTTTTGGTTTAGGTGGATCCCATCCTTCCTGATTAGGCTTCTCCTTTCCCAAATTGTTCCTCAGTTCCTCCCAATACCATGTCTCATCCATGCATTGAGACCCTGCAGTTCTGCCTAATTGTTGACCCTGCATGTGGAACTGGAAACATTTCAGAGAATGCTACCATGGAGGTCCTAGACTTTATATGGGTAGGTATCAGGGCAGCTACTAGTAGGTTAAGCTCTTGTACCAGATAAGAAGTGGATACAGAGCTTCTTTTATAGAGAAATACACCAGAGAGGTTTCTTCCATAAGAGCCTTTAATGCACTGCATGCTATAGCTATTACCAACTCAGGTATTTTATACATGGAGTCATCTAGTGGCTGAACAGTATAATACATTACAGGGAATTTTCCCTATAAAAACCCTATACAGATGAAGGAATTAGGGATATTGTTAAAATAAAAGCACTGCTTAATATTGTATATTTCATATGCTTGAATTGTTTTTCTTTAGTTCCATGGCAGGCAGAACTCTTCATATTTGTAACCACAATGTTTAACTATTTAGTGTTGTATAGTGACTGGATCATGTTAACAACTTCTACTCTCTGGGCTCATTTCTTCTATTGAAATTAACACTCCATTTGTGCATGTGATTAAACAGGTTGTACTTTTAGTCAACATCGAGATTTACAAACCTCTGTTTTCCTTTGTGTTATTTATTTTAAAAATAACTCTTGAATTTCTAGCTTTCGTCCCCCAGGCATTTAGCTATAGTAGTTTCTCATTTCTAGGAGTGGCCCTACTTATTGAGCTCTAATTTAGGAATCCTGGGTCATATAAAAAATCCTATTGTTTTCCCCCTATAAGCAACATGATGGGATTCCTGTGGAGGGGTGGGGATGAGTTATGTGAAGTTAGACTAGCTCCCTGGAAGGGAGAAGGTTTAGGCTAGAACATCACATCATTATTTCCAGGACATTGTCACTTCCTATGAAATCTTAACTAAAGCTGGGAGATATTTTTCAAGCTAATATCTTATTTGCCAAAAAATGCAGTTTTGGGTCAACAAAAACTATTTGTCAAATTCATTGAATTGTTTTGACCCAAAAGTTTAAATGTTTTGAAACGTTTCATCCACAATTTCTTAACTCTCTGTCATGGGGCTAGGGCCGGTTCTAGGCACCAGCAAACCAAACAAGTGCTTGGGGTGGCACATTTTCAGGGGTGACATTCTGGCCATTTTTTTTTTTTTTTTTTTTGCTTTGGGAGGCAAAATCCTAGAGTTGGCCCTAGCAGCAGCAGCGTGTCATGCACGGGGGGCACCCTGAGGCCTCTGCGGTTCGCGCCACTGGCCGCAGGGTAGCAGCACCTGCACCTTGTGGCTGGGCCAGGCGGGCTCTGAGTGGGGGACACATGGGCTGGGGACCATCCTGTGTGGAGCATGGAGCCGCCTGCAGGTGCCGCAGCCGGGGCTGGGCGAAGCGGGCTGAGCCACCCAGGGGCTGCGGCAGGGTGGTCAGAAACAGCAGTGGGGCCACAGAGAGTGGGGCGATGCTGTGCAGGGCCTGCGTCCCGCTCTCCAGGGCTCTGCTCCCTCTGGGGCTGCCCTGCTCCAGCTCCTCTGACTCTTACTGGGGTGGTCCCCCTGGCTCTGCCCTCCCAGATCCCGGCATAGGTTGCTATTCCTGCTCTAGTATATGCTCATATTGGATACCCATAAGGTGCTCTGGGAGGATCACTGTGGGAGTTTTCAGCAACATTACATTCATAATGGATTTCTAGTCCAATGCTGGCAATGTCCTGAAGGGAGCCTGCTGCAGAGTATAACTATTCCTGGGCTTCAACATTTTCCACTCACCCAGAACTTTGTGGAGTTTGGGTAGCACAGACTGGGCTAGGATTATGACAAAGCTGACAAACAAATTTGGGGGAATATGCAAGGGCTCACTGAAAGATTAAAGTACACATGCATTCTTGGACCTTCATCTTGGAATGTGGCTCGTGGAGGGTTGGAGGTTGGGCTGAGAGTCACAACTAGGGTGACCAGATGCCCCAATTTTATAGGGACAGTCCCGATTTTTGGGTCTTTTTCTTATATTGACTCCTATTACCTACCATCCCCCGTCCCGATTTTTCACATTTGCTGTCTGGTCACAACTTGGGCTGAAAATTGCAGGATGTCCTTTCCCTGTGAGCTGTGGTTTTTCAAGCATGTATACATTGGCACCATCCTGCTAGATTCCCTTTATGGGTCAATTTTCTACATTGTTCTACAATTAGTTCTCAAAACTAACTCCAAACGCACAAACCCTCAACTTCCTTCTAACTCTCACTAGAGGTTTTACAAACCCTAAAATGATCTACATATGAGGATATAGTTGGATAAGCTAAAAAATCATTTTTTCTAACTGACAGTTTGATGTGATAAAATAGCAGTGGACATGTGCAACTGTCTTTGGGGTTTTTTTAAGTTTTATTTTTCAGTTAAAGATACTCCCAAAGGGGCTGCAGTTGATTCTTCAATCTTAGTGAATAGGGGAAAAAACCTCTTCAATTAGCTACATAAGCTTTTTTCCAAATGTCAAAATGGTTTCCTATACAAAGGTGTGTATTCCCTTGCAGTTCATTGTTCATCTTAATTCATCCTGCTCAACAGTAGTAAAAGTAATAAAAAGTATTTCAGAAATCTTGATATGTGAAAAATGGCAAATCCACCTTCTAAAGTAAGACATATATGAAAACTCACTTTTCAGAAGGAAGCTAGATTTTGACCCTGAGATGCATTCCAGCACTTTCTGGGCTTTGAAGGGCGTGTTGTTGTCTTGAGAAAGATGACTCATTAAATCCTCATAGCTCTAATCCTGTGTTACATCAGTGACCACCAAGGGAGAGGGATGTATAGTATGAAAAAACCCAGCTCTAATATTTTGCTTTCCTGCAGTATAATCCATTTGGAAAATTTATTTATAATTATTTAAAATTACTAATGAGCTCAGCCAGTAATTTTTTCATTCTAAAAATTAAGAGTGAGACCTCTATAATTTTACTTCAGTGAGAAACTGCTGAACTGGAATTAATTTGCAAACTGTACATCATTAAATTAGGCTTGAATAAAGACTGGGAGTGGCTTGGTCATTACACAAACTGAAATCTATTTTCCCCATGTTAATTTTCCCCCCTACTGTTACTCAAACCTTCCTGTTACGGTTTGAAATGGGCCATCCTAATTATCATTACAAAAAGTTTTCCCCCCTACTGTTCCTCAAAACTTTTCCCCCAACTGTTACTCAAACCTTCCTGTCACTGTTTGAAACGAGCCATCCTAATTATCATTACAAAAAGTGTTTTTTCTCCTGCTGAGAATAGCCCACCTTAATTAATTAGTTTCTGAGAGTTGGTATGGTAACCCCAATCTTTTCATGTTTTTGTGTGTATATATGTGTGTGTGTATATGTGTGTGTGTGTGTATATATACATCATCCTACTGTATGTTCCACTCTGTACATCTGATTAAATGGATTTTAGACCACAAAACTTATGCCCTGTCAAGGTGTGCCTCCCCACTCCAAACTCTAGGCTAAAGATGTGGGGACTCCGCATGAAAAAAGAAATCCCCCCCCCCCCCAGCTTATTTTACCAGCTTAGGTTAAAACTTTCCCCCAGAACCCAAACTTCTCCAGTTTGGACTTGGAAGAACGCTGCCACCACCAATTTAAGCCTCCAAAACCATGGGTTAGGGTAAATTGGAACCCCCCTGTAACACCTCTCAAATCTCCTCCCTTTACCTGGGAGAGACTTGAGAACAAAAACCAAAACCCTCACTTTATGTGAGACATGCCCAATCCAAACCAGGATCTATCCAATAGAAACAAGCAGGCAGAATCTTAAAAGGAAGATTTTAATAAAAGGAAAAGAAAAAGAAAATTGTACAGAAATCAATAGAAAAGACAACCCCCTGGCATCACACAGCATAACTGATCCCTCCCTGGGAATTCTTCCTCTGCCAAAGCTTAACAGTAAAGAAACACCATGGATCAATTATCAAGTGATACAGTTCAAGCATACAGTTCACTTACTACTGGACTGATTTGTCAGAAGCTTATAGGAATGTAGAATAGAGACAGGAGGTTGGTTCGCCACAACTGGCGAACAGCACCACAGCCAGAGCAAGATGAGGAGAAACTGAAACTAAAAAAACTCTTTGTTATGTCATCTGCCTCACAGGTTACTTTCAGATTAACCCTTTACAGGTAAAACAGTGATTCGAAGCTACTTTATACTTACGACATGCCCAAATACATACGTTAGTCCGAGGTTTCTCAAACTGGGGGTCGCGAACCCCTGGGGGCGGGGGCGCTGAGCGCTCCCAGGGGGGGGGTCACGAGCTCCTGTTGCTGCTGAAAAGCCGCCAAATTGATTGGTTCCGTATTCAAAAGTTTGAGAACCACTGCGTTAGTCTCTAAAGTGCCACAAGTACTCCTCTTTTTTTTTTGTTGCAGATACAGACTAACACGGCTACTACTCTGAAACGTGGATAAAGTGTTTTTCACAATCATCCCATATCTCTGGTATATCCATTTACAGCATGAGATCATTAAACAGCTTTTAACTGTTGATATCTTCACAGAATGATGGTGTGAACAGGGTCCTAGTGAGGCCACCTATGGTCACTCAGCTGGGATGAACTGCAAAGAATGGGGCAGCCAAATCCCCAAAAGCTGGTGGATATACCAATATTTAGGTTCACCAAACCATCATAAAACAGCTGCTTTATTACTTTATTGGTTACTCAGAAGTCTAAACAACACAGTTTCCTTAAAGTGATCCAGCCTCAGGCCTCCATCCAGCTACCCCCATCAAATATAATTAACATTTTTGTAAATCTTATTTCATCATAAAAAAGAAATGTTCTACCAATCCCAGGTTAACAATTGTTTCAGATCTCACCAAAATACATGCTACAGCCAATTATTAACTAAACTAAAATTTATTAAAAACCAAGAGAATGATTAAAACATCAATATACATACAGACATGAGTTCAATTCATTGAGATTCAGAGTCACAGCAGAGATGGTGAGCTTTGTAGTCGCAAAGAATTCCTTTAGAATTCAGTTCATAGGTCATAGTACAATGTCCAAATCTCATATTCAGGACACAACTGGGACCTCAGTCTTGCAACTCAAACTTCCCCTGATAAAGTCTAAGCAAATCTGAGATGACAGAATCTGGACCCATGGATCTTTTATACAGTTTTATGTCCTCTTTGACAAGTTGGGATTTCCTCAGGGAACAAAAGATAATTAGGATGACTTTGAAGGAGGTCCATCACCAGTATTTAGCTGTATGAATTAGCATAAGGCCATTTGCTTTTTCTTCCACCATTCAAAGTACATTTCAAAGAGAGATGAATACCAAGATATCCCATGTTTAGAATTCATTCAAATGATATCAGAATACAGCACAGAAGGGGACTGTTGATTACCCTGTCAACCCTACTCATACATATGTAAATGCACAAAACCACAAACATAATCTCCCCTGTCTTTTGAGGGTTATTTATTTTGCCGGATGCTTAACCCTTTCTAGCCATGCATCGCAGATGTAGGTGTGATTAGAATTGGGCTGCACTGAACTGATCAAGCTAACAGATACCTCACTACAGATACCAATGAGTCTCTTGGCCTCTTGCATTGGGATGTTAGGATCACAAAATGCTACTTTATTTCTATTTAAAATACTTTGGAAATGCTAAGATATCATATCATGAAAATGAGAGCCATGTAAGTACCTCACAACAGGATCTTCCAGGCATATTCTACATAAACTTGTACTGAAACTGGGTTATCAAGACCTGCTAAATAATCTGTACTTTGATTTCTGCACTAATAAAACCTGCTAATATTGCTGATTATCCACTCTATCTAATCTCTCTCTCCCTCTCCCTCCTATATATTGCCTTTTAAGATCATGTTTATAGCTGAGTCAAGGATTTATTTATTTTTTCTAGGATGGCTTGGGAAAAAATTCAGTGTTTTCTTGGATTTCTCTGAGGCAGTGCTACTTGTATAGCCAGGATAGCTTAAGGTACCATCTAAGAGTGATAAGAAAGGTAGAAGCATAGTAATAACTGAGCAGGCAAGTGAAGGCAAGGGATCTACAGGTCCCTCACCAACACCTGTGGCAAGGAAACTTGCATAAACCATGTGGTTTCAGGGAGATCTATAAGACCTGAAGAGTTTTAGATGGGAATTGTAGGTACAAGCTATCTTGGCCATACAAGTAGCACTGCCTCAGGGAAAACTAACCAAGAAAACATGTATGAGGCGAGAAAGAGAGCCCTCTCTTTGCCAGAAGCTGGGAATGGGCGACAGGGGATGGATCACTTGATGATTATCTGTTCTGTTCATTCCCTGTGGGGCACCTGGCATTGGCCACTGTTGGAAGACCACATACTGGGCTAGATGGACCTTTGGTCTGACCCAGTATGGTTGTTCTTATATATACTCATAGTTAGTAGGTTACAGATTGCTGTAATAAACCATAAATGCAATGTCTCTGGACACCAAAAATCATGGACTGAACAGACACTGGATTTATCATTTATTATAATAAACCCTAAATTTATCCCAAATCTCTATGGTATATCTATTTATAGTATGAGATTATTAAACAACTTTTAACTGTTGATCTCTTCACAGAATGATGGCCTGTAGTGAAGGAATGAGACTAGAACTGGGGTATGCTGAATTTGTCAAGCCAGTAGAAACTCAGTACCACTGAGTCTCTTGCCCTCTTGCACTGAGATGCTGTTAGGATCACAGAATGCTACTTTATTTCTATTTTAAATATTTTGGAGATCTTTGGATATGATGAAGATGGGAGCCACATAAATACCTCACTGAAACAGAATCTTGTAGACACTAAAACTCTACATAAACTTGTGCTGAAACCGGATTATTAAGAACTGTTTAAATACAATCTGTACTTTGATTTCTGCTAGTGTTGCTGATAGTCTGCTATGTGGTAATCTAAACCAACAGAAGTTGGTCCAATAAAAATATTACCTCACACACTTTGTATCTCTAGTAAACTAAGTAAGTAAGTCTAGGCTCTAGAATGTGTGTTATGTTTTTATTTTATATGTAATCATTTGTTCCCAATAATTCTTATCTTTTGAATTTCTTCTCTTCGTTAAATAAACTTTTGCTTTTTTCAATATCAATACATTTAACTGAGGTGTGTTAAGCAGAGCTGTGATCTGAGGTGTAACTGATAAACTGAGGGGTACTATTCCGTTGGGAGCAGCAAATCTTGGAATTCTGAGTGTTCAGGGGACCAGGGACTGGACACTCCAGCGGGTTGCTCGGAGGTCTCCAGGGTTGGAGCATGCTTATTGCCAGGGCCAGCTCTACCTTTTTTGTCACCCCAAGCAGCTCCGTCGAAGAGGGAAGAGTGACGGAGCTGCCCCAGGCGTGCCATCGAAGGCTGCCTGAGTGCCACCCTGACACCACCCGGAATGCCGCCCCCTTCTGTTTGCCGCCCCAGGCACCTGCTTGGTAGGCTGGTGTCTGGAGCTGGCCCTGCTTATTGCTAACTTGCAGAGGGACAGCAGAGCTTCTGTAGGCCAAGAGGCAAGTGCTTGCATTGCTCATAACCAGTGGAATCAGGGAGCTGTGGCAGGCACAGGGCAAGGCTTACCTCATGCTAAGGGCAGCTGATAGTGAGGTACCTCGCAACCCCGAGTACTCCATGGAAGCATCACAGCATGCAACTGAAAATAAATAGAAAATCTCAAACATAAATTAAGCTAAATATAAGGTAGACTAATAGTGTGGAAAACAGTTAACTAGGGCTGACCTAATTAAACCTAGTAGTAAAACAGAAGGAAATTTTTAAATCTTAGTTCTTTCTCTGTCAATCTATGGAAGACTGTGTGAGATGACTCATTAATCCAAGGATAGTATCCAAGGACTGTAACTGTCAATCTCCATCATGGTCAGTGTGTCCCTACATAACAAGAGATCTCCTGTTTATCTGGGCCCTCCTTAGGATTTATGGGGCCCTACACAGTATTATTAAACTGGTGCTCCTATGCCCAACGGCAGCCTGAGCTCGCAGTCAGGCAGTTGGGGGAGGGACAAGGCAGCAAAGGATAAGAAGACTCCCGACCCGCCTCCCAGTGGCAGAGACTCCCGTACCCTCTCCCTCACGCAGAATGGACATGCAGAAGGTACCTCATTAAAAGCACTACATTTGGGAATAAAAAATGTCAGTCACAGGTTTTTTGATATACCCTGAAGTTTGTCAGAATTTTATTTGCAAAAACTTTGTAGTAAGGGTGAGTCAGCTGTCTTGCTGAATACAACATTAAATATTATGGAATACATGATGCAGCTCTTCTGTTTTTACATTTTCTTAATCAGTTTTTCTAAGTAGATTTTATATTTTAAATGTACTCTTTAGCCTTCATAAAGTAATCATTCAAACTACATATTTAACTCACTGAAACAAAGACATTATTTTAAATTAATCAGTCATAGAGTTTTAGTGTGTTCATAACAATGTTCATTGCTTTTAGAAAAAGGGAACACTAATTTACTTCGTGTGATCTCCATAACAATAGACATGTTTATGAAATGTCACCAACTTTAAAAAATGTTTCCAAAGATTTTAGGCATAACCAAGGATTTTATATCTTACTAAGGTACTGATTTGCTGGAGGGTTCTCTGAAAACTAGTTGTGTATTTTAGATAAGGGTGGTCTTTTGAAGGTTTTATTTTAAAAAGATATATCTGAAGATCCAAGCATTTAAGGCTAAAGATGATTGTACATCTAAAATTCTATGCAAGGATTTTTTTAGAGATGTGATTTTATAATCTTCACTGACTCACTAATGAAATATTTTTAAAGCAAATTTTAAACTAAGGTCCTGTAGACTGACATGTTCTGAGCAAATATTACAGTAATGCACAACAGTTTTTGTCAGTAAATTCAGAAACTGACAGTATATAACTACAGTATGGCAAATGCCTGTTAAATCGTTTCATTACCACTCTATGGCTCTTTTAACAGTTTCAATGTTGTGCTTAGTTCCGGCAGGCTGAAATGCTTTTTCACTTTTAAGTACTCGATCCCCTCCAGAGGAAGACTCACCAGGCTGCAGCAGCCAGCTGTGAAAGCCTGCAGGAGGGTCAGAACAGGGATAGGAAAATCAGAAGGGTGGACACTAAGACCCAATGGTGCCCCAAATTTTCAGGTGACCTATGCAGCTTTGTATGTTCCATATACCTAAGGACAGCCCTACTGTTCATGGTTCTTGAAAAGATTTCCCCTCCCCCTACCCATCCCCAATGTTAAGTTCTTCGTTAACAGGCTGGATGTTACCTTATCATTCACTTCAGACCTCAATGCACAACTACAATAAATGTATTTCCTAATTCCATAAATTTACTAATACTAACTTGCTAATTATTTGTTTACTTCTGACTTGATAATGATTTACCTGGGTACATTTTCGACAGTTTTCCCATTTCAAAGAATTCTTAAACTTGTGTAAGTGATTTAAACTTTAGATGAATACATAAATCTTGCATGTTCATACGTCTGACAAGGTATTTTTCTAACTTGTGGTTGTGAGTGAAACATTCTCCTTAGAAAAGGGCCTTTGTTGTATAACATACAATGTCAGAATACAATGTACTGCCATCTGTAAAATGTCTACTTTATATAGTAAATATAATACATATCAGTGATACAAAGTACAGATTGTCACTATCATTTCTCTTACATTTAGCACAAGTGATAAAGCAGTTGCTTAGGGACCTTTTCAACTTCCATTAAGAAAAGGTTCCTAGAATATAAAATAACAGAAAAGTGGGGGTCCAATGGGTCTTCACTTCAGTAAGATCAGGCACTGTCAGAGCATAATATTATCATTGGCACACTTCAGTGACCGCTTTTATTTTAATGTTCTTTTTGTTGTCTTTTTGCTTTTCTTCTTTCCCTGTTCTGTAGGTTCCCTTGGCCCCACCACTCTCTCTCTAGGTGTTTGCAGTGGGGGCTAGCTATAGTTGGGAGCATGCATTATTCTAATGGGTGTACAAATTGCACAAGCTGGACCTTTGATCATAGGCATCAGTGAATTCACTGCCCTCAGATTCTCTACAACCCCAGCTTTTAATGGTATGTGAGATATCACAAATAAACATTTTAAGATCCACTTTTAAAATTTATTCTTTTGGGCACAATCAAAATAGGGCTGCTTCTTTTGTAAATCAGTCTTAAGAGGCAAAATTGGCACAATGCATTGCAAAGTGATGGTGTTGTATTAAAATATCATCCTGCCAGGATATAGCTTGCTGTCATTCTACAGATCTGAGGATAATGCAGCAGAATCACACATTGTGCCGCAACAAAATGTTACAATGCACTGTGAGCAGGTGTCACAATGTAATGTGACAATGGTGCAATGTGTTGTGACATGTTTTCATCATGTCATGATTGTAACATAGTGATGTGAAGCAACGTATGTCCAAAAATTCTTGACGTGGTGTGACAAGGTTGTGGTTCAACAGTCGGGTGTAACGGCAGCATGTCTTCACATCCCCTTTCCGCATTTGGTTCCCTTCCCACCTTTGAGTTGTCTTTGGTGATTGTGCACAGCTCAATGCAGGCCCTGACTCTTACTGGGTGCATGTACAGGGCCTCGCCCGCAGGGCCTTGATGGCTGGTGACAGTACTGCCCTGCAACGTGTACAACCCAATCACTGAGCTGGGATGCTCTGTGCTGATGGGGAGACCCCATAACTGCTTCACGGGGCTGGCACAAACCCTGCGCCGCGGTCCCAGCCTAGGGCCCTGGCCACGCCTGAGGCCAGGGCAGGACAAGGGGGTTCTGGGCAGCCCCGAGCCAGGCTGACCGGGGGGGGGGGGGAGCATAAGGGACCCAGCCAGCGGCCCGGAGCTGCGCCTGAGGCGGCGGGGACGGGGCTCCCAGCAGCGCGTCAGTCACGCATCCCCCTCCCCCCCCCCCAGATCTGGCGTCTCCCCCCTGCCCAACGCTCTAGGGGACAAAAGAGCGAAGGGCCGCGGGGCTAGAGCGGCAACACCGGAAGCGCCCAAACCCACCCCATCCCTTCCCGTCTGGGTGGTACAGCCAGCTTCCCGGCGCGCGCGCCTGCGCGCTCACTAGCCTGTGCGTAGCGGAAGGCTGGGGCGCGCGCGGCCGCTCCTCCCTAGCTCCCTTCTGCCGTATGGGCGACTCGGCCTGAGCCCGCCTCCCAGCTGGCGCTCGCGCACGAGCGACTGAGAACTCGGCTCGAGCCGGCAGCATTCTCCACCACTCACCCGCCCCCCCCCCCACATACCCCATTTGGAAGCCCCCGCGCCTCGCGCTCGTCGCGCCCCCCCCCCCCCCCCGGCGATGGAGTGGCCTGGAAGTCAGAGCAAGAAAGTCAAGTTGAGCAACGCGGTGCACAGCTGGGTGAGCGGCTCGGGGAGCGGTGCCGGTAGCGGGGGCGGGGGGAGGAGGGAGAGGAACCGGGAAGCGGGTGGCTCTCGCTGTCCGCCTGTGCTGATGTGGCATTGCTCGTCTGCAGACCTGGTGGCTGAGCTCGAGAGAGGCAGCAGCAGCAACCTGTGTGTCCGGCTCGCGGTCCCCATTGCACGGGCTGGGTCTGCAGTTTGCAAAAGGTGAGGGGCGGCGAGGGAGGAGGTGCGGTGCCGTCTGCACGAGGGGGATATTTCGAGCGACGGTGACTTGAATCCTTGGTACTTGGATGGGGTAGGGACCGAGTGTGGCGGTGCAATCGGATTGTAAATGTCTCATTGAAACCTACCCAGAGAGAGATGGTAAATGTTGCCTTAAAATGAATATACCCGTGAAAGTCTACCTCCCCCAGGCGAGTGAGACGGGGTACCAGCACATCTCTTCCTTGCCTGGGGCTCTGCCTTCCCGGGTCGTTATGTTTGAAAGTTGGGCTCCGGGGGGGAAGAGGTAGGAAGGGGAGTTTGCACAGGGAAAAATGCAGATGTCAGGCTTTCACTCCTGGGTTTTGCACCAGGGTTCCTCTGCTTCAAATATGTTGGAAGAGGGAAAGATGACGAATTCAATGTACAATGTAACCATTCATAAATCTGGGGCAGTTTAAGACTGAGGTTCTTTGTAATGTGATGGCTAAATGGAAAACTGTCAAAGTAAGATTTAAGCCAAACAAGGAAAACCATGGCTCATATTCATAGAGGTGTGGGCATATGGGCAGATCAATTTACAGTGCAGGCCAAAGACTAGCAAACTAAGGAGAAAGAAGAAGCCTTCCCTGAGAACACTTCTATTATTTTTGATACAGTGTGTGAAAATGATTGGGAGTCTGAAAATAATGCTATATTTAAGCAGATGTTATGGAGAGATGGGTCTCTATTCCTTGCCATAGTAAATATTACACAATTCTTACTGTACAGATAATAGTGTTAAAGTATTGACTAGTGTCAGAGTATTGCTCTGTAGTTTCCTACAAATTACTTTGGTAGGGAAACTTCATAATTAAAAACTAGTATGTCTTGATGTAGGACCACATGAATGCTAGACAAAACAGGTGGAATCTCTGTTCATAAATTGTGTGGTGTACAGCTTTTTACTTCTGTATTATTTAGAGATAATACCGCTGGTCAAAACATGTGCCTATAAGTTGTTTCCAAGCTAACTTACTGTATCACATTGTTGGAAGTTCTTAATTCTGAGTCAAGAATGAGGAGCATGTGACATTTTAATCTGATGCTCTTAAGATGTGTGTTCAGTTATTCTGCCTTCTAGTGTAGGAGAACCTTCTGATGCAAAATCATTGTTGCAATTGACTGAAATGGGTTTATGCAGGAATGAATGTGGTCCTTTGTATTATAAGAATCTTCCCCTAGTATTTTATGACTTTCTGGGCAGACATTCAGAGGCATTAAGGGAATACTGGTTAAGATCAAATATTTTAAAAAACAAAACAAGTTACTAACAACTCCTTACGTTTTTAAAACATTTTTTTAAAAAAACCTGCTGGTCAATATTCCTGCTGGTTGGTGTTTTGTTTAACTGAAAAGGTAATGTAAGGCTAGTCACTCTTATCTTCGTTTTATAGACCGTTTCACTTTTTTCCAGAGTTAGTGCATTGCTTGCATTATAAACACGGCTGTGATTGTTTTTGTCTCATCTGGAATTTTAACACCCTCTTCCCCCATTTCTGTTGGTTTTAGGGTTGTATAAACTCACTTGCTTACCAAATGCTATAAACATCACCAATGTGTGCTGGATGTTTCCCTAAACCAGGCAACTGTGGAAGTCAGCATGATACTTAAAAAGACATACTTGTTTCTTTGAGGTCCTACTATGTTCACCCATCTCTTATATTGATATGATGACCAATTGTGCAGGATGCTGCAGGGGTGGGAGGCTTCCCAGAGTATGGGTTCTAGTCCAAGCCTGAAGGTTTACAGCCCATTATTCTAAGCTCCATGAGCTGGAATCAGTTGGTATAGTGTGGATGTGGCCTGTAATTGCAGTGTAGACTTGGCCTGGGATAACAATGGCTGAGCCATCAATGGGGCAAGCTTCAACCTGTAAGGGATTTTTTTGGATGAGCTGAGAGAAGCAACCTGGGTGTATCAGTGGAAAAAGTTGATGGTTTGGGAAAACTCCCTAAGACTCATATTGGAAGTGGTGCAGGCTGTTTGTCCCAATTCAGAGAGGGAAAATAAGCCAGACCTGCCTGAATTATAGGGATAGAGTGACTGAGCTTAGGTAAGGAAATATAAGTGTAGGACTCTTTATATCTTGGCTCTGCCTGCTGTATACTATTGGGCAAAAGAATAAACACTACTTTGTGTAAAAGTTGTTCATTCACTTTAATCAGCTGCTGTCATGGGCTTCTGAAGGGAAACACTTGTAGATTCCAAATCCCAGTTGGACCTGCAGAAGTAGTCATGGTTGGTACTCTGCAAGCTGTAGCCCAGGTCCTGGTCTAAGCGTAGCCAATGTGTAGAATTCAACTTCAGAAGAGAGAAAGGTCTTATATCTGTGTCGGGGTATACTCTGTGAGACCTGCAGAAAGGAACAGCAGTGCATAAGCCCAGTAACACTGGCAATGTTGCATTTATGGCCTTTAGGCTATTAAAAATCTTATAGCTATAAAGGTGCTGCTGAATTTGGCCAACAAGCATTTATATAAATCTAATTATATCCCTTCAGCATTGATTCACATCTGCAGATAAACCTTATTATATTGGCATCATTAATTTTGATCTACATAAAGGCTTTATCAGCATTTATATTTTACAATATAAATCCCTGAATAAATTACCTGTTTGTTTCTTCAGACTGAAATTAGACATACATAAACTTAGTGCCAGGAAACAGTGTCTCCACACATAGAGCCAAAAAAACTGACTGTCTTTAGACTTTGTGTACTTATTATTTTAGCACTTTTTGGTCTTTTTGCAACCCTTCCGTCTATAATTTGAAATTTTACATTTAAAATCAATTTAATATTTTGGAAAACTGCACATTTTGAGTGATCATTGTCAATTTTTCATAATATTTAAGTGTGATATGCAAAATTAAAGTGATTGCATATTGTAGATTGGTGCAATAGTAGTAATGATTTGCGTAACTTTAAGATCACAAAAGTGAGATTTCCAAAAGCACCTAAGTGACTTAAGAACACAAGTCCTATTGACCTTCAGTGATTTATATGCTTTCGAAAAATCTCACTTTAAATAAATGTGTTAAGTGTTACAAGTATGTTTATCTAAGATAGTAAGTGTATGTTACATGCTTACCTGAGACCCTTTCCTTACAAAAGAAAAATATTTTGAAGTATTACGACTGGGACATCCTTGTTTTGTTGTTGTTGAAGTGAAGGAATGCAATATTCCCAGTCGTTGTATAGATTATTATTATTTTTTGTATCAATGGTATATAAACTTTTTCTGGAAAATCAGTACAGTAAAACCCCGATTTAACGGACCCCGATTTAACGGACTTCGGATGCAAGGGACAAAATTTATGAGCAAGTCCGATGCATCCAAAATCCGTTTTTTCGGGGGCTGGCTCCCGGCTGCCGCCCGGGTCCAGGCAGCCAGCGGGCGGCCTGCCGGCTCCCCACTGCAAGCCCGCCTGGGTCCCGGCTGCTGGGACCCGGGCGGGCTGACAGCCCCCAGCAGCGGGGACCCGATCGGCCGGGCTGACAGCTCCCGCCCGGGTCCCAGCAGCTGGGACGCGGGCGGGCTGACAGCCCCCAGCAGCGGGGACCCGAGTGGGCGGGCTGACAGCTCCCGCCCGGGTCCCAGCAGCGGGGACCCGAGCGGGCGGGCTGACAGCTCCCGCCCGGGTCCCAGCAGCTGGGACGCGGGCGGGCTGACAGACCCCAGCAGCCGGGACCCGAGCGGGCGGGCTGACAGCTCCCGCCCGGGTCCCAGCAGCTGGGACGCGGGCGGGCTGACAGCCCCCAGAAGCAGAGACCCGAGCGGGCGGGCTGACAGCTCCCGCCCATGTCCCAGTAGCTGGAACCCGGGCGGGCTGACAGCCCCCAGCAGCGGGGACCCGAGCGGGCGGGCTGACAGCTCCCGCCCATGTCCCAGTAGCTGGAACCCGGGCGGGCTGACAGCCCCCAGCAGCGGGGACCCGAGCGGGCGGGCTGACAGCTCCCGCCCGGGTCCCAGCAGCCGGGACCCGAGCGGGCGGGCTGACAGCTCCCGCCCGGGTCCCAGCAGCCGGGACCCGAGCGGGCGGGCTGACAGCTCCCGCCCGGGTCCCAGCAGCCGGGACCCGAGCGGGCGGGCTGACAGCTCCCGCCCGGGTCCCAGCAGCCGGGACCCGAGCGGGTGGGCTGACAGCTCCCGCCCGTGTCCCAGTAGCTGGGACGCGGGCGGGCTGACAGCCCCCAGCAGCGGAGACCCGAGCGGGCGGGCTGACAGCCCCCAGAAGCAGAGACCCGAGCGGGCGGGCTGACAGCTCCCGCCCATGTTCCAGTAGCTGGGACCCGGGCGGGCTGACATCCCCCAGCAGCCGGGACTCGAGCGGGCGGGCTGACAGCTCCCGCCCGGGTCCCAGCAGCCGGGACCCGAGCGGGCGGGCTGACAGCTCCCGCCCGGGTCCCAGCAGCCGGGACCCGGGTGGGCGGGTTGACGGCTCCCGCCTGTGTCCCAGCAGCCGGGGACCCGGGCGGGCGGGCTGCTGGCTGCCACCGGGCGGGCTGTGATAAGTAAAACCTCCATATAAGGGGCTAATTCGGGCGAGGGGGTGTCTGTTAAAGCCGAAAGTCCTGTTATTTAATAATTTTAAAAAATTATTAAATAACGGACTTTCGGCTTTAACGGACACCCCCTCGCCCGAATTAGTCCGTTAAATCGGGGTTTCACTGTATTTATAGTGTGTGTCTGTTAGAACACTTACTCTTTCACAAGTGAATGGCTTATTTCTGTTAAATGCGACTGGGTGGGCAGGACTGAATGGATACTCTTGTTCTCCTCTGTGGCAGTGCCGGCTGTTCCAAATACATATTTTTTTTCTTCTTTGAAATCAGGATGTGAGTCTAGCCAATCAGCTTTCTGGAGTATCTCCAATTTATTATATGTACCTGAACTAGTATGTTTCTTGAATCTATTCCAAAGTTGTCTGGCTACTGAATTAATACATTGGTTGTAGATTTATAAAAGCCTCCTTGTTAACTACCGCAGAATTGGGAAACCCGCTTGCTTACTGTTCAAGTGGGACTCTTATATGGAAACTGAAGAAGTCTGACCATTAATTTGGAATTGAAACTTTCATTTAGAAAAAATTCAGATGTACACCTTTAAAATTCAAATGGGTGCACCATTGTCATCTTTAATTAGAAAGGACAACAGTGCTGTTGTTCCTGCTGCTGTTCTTAGTTTTGTCAGCACAGTAAGATTGACTGGATGCTTTTATATTTCAGTGCAACCCTATGGGCAGCATTAAAACTGTCAGGAATCATGACAATTTTGCTTAACTTTCCCAAGCAGCTGATCTCAAGCACTAGAGCTGTTGCTGTGGATCAACCTGGCAGCCATTGCCTCACATCTTACTCCACTCTCTCTTTTTTGTGCTGTTTTTGTGCTGGTTGGTTTATACCTCTGACTCGTATGATTGGTTAATTTCTGGAGCCCTGCGATCAGCTGGAAAACATGCCCACAGAATTATTGAAAACCCTTTTGTTCTGGAGGTATTTAAATCTCCCAAGAGTGCAAATGTTGAAAATTCATCACCAAAAATTAAGATTAACACAGAGGTCTATATCAGCTCTCCCAACCCTTCCCTTCTCCAGGCAAAAATGCTAGAGAATCCTAGTTTGTCAAACATAATGCAACATGCCAAGTATAAATGGCAAAATAAACATGCCAAGGTTAATATGTGGTATAGAAACTGAGGTAATTTTCCATTAAATAGGGCAATGGTGCTAATGCTACTGAGAATCCTTCACTATCGATAATCCGGTTTTATGTAGCACCAGCTGCACAATTTGGTGGTAGGCTGTCTCTAGACTAAGAAAACTTGTATTGCATCAAAACTAGCTTAATTTCCCAATTACGTTTAGTTGAGAACAAAGTCATTAAATCTTAGTGCAACTCTGAATTAAAAAGAACAAGGAATATTTGTGGTACCTTAGAGACTAATAAATTTATTTGAGCATAAGCTTTCATGGGCTACAGCCCACTTCATCAGATGCATAGAATGGAACATTCAGTAGGAAGATGTATATATACATAGAGAACATAAAAAGGTGGAAGTTGCCATACCAACTCTGAGGCTAATTAATTGAGATGAGCTATTATCAGCAGGAGGAAAGAAAAACTTTTGTAGTGATAATCAAGATGGCCCATTTCAGACAGTTGACAAGAAAGTGTGAGTAACAGTAGGGGGATATATAACATGTGGAAATAGATTCAGTTTGTGTAATGACCCAGCTACTCCCAGTCTCTATTCAAGCCCATGTTAATGGTATCCAGTTTGCAAATTAATTCCAGTTCAGCAGTTTCTTGTTGGAGTTGTTTTTGAAGCTTTTCTGTTGCAGAATTGCAACCTTTGAGTTGACCAGAGTTGACTTTGAGTTGACCAGAGGTTACTGAGTGACCAGAGAGGTTGAAGTAGTGTTCTACTGGTTTTTAAATGTTATGATTCCTGATGTCATATTTGCATCCATTTGCATAACATTCAAAACCCAGTAGGAGAACACTTCAGCCTCTCTGGTCACTCAGTAACAAACTTAAAGGTGGCATTTCTGCAACAGAAAAGCTTCAAAAACAGCAACGTGATAAGGGGTGGGGAGTCCCAGGGGGCAGTCAGGAGACAGGGAGCAGGGGGTGGTTTGAAGGGGTGGAGGTTCTGGGGGGGGAGGCGGTCAGGGGACAGGGAGTGGGGGGATTGGGAGTCCCACCTCATGGCTCCTGATTAGTTCCCCCACCCCATGTAAAACCCAGGGGCATTCTGGGAAGTATCCAGCATGGATCTTCTGTAGCTGCTGTGACCATTCCTGATCTCTGCTCTTGAACTCCTGGCTTCAACCTCAGTTTGATTTAGACCTCACCTCCTGACCTGCACCTGAAACCTGACTTGGATTCTGGTCCATGGTATTGATCCTGTCCTGTAATTTGCCTACGAACTCCTCCGCTCTTGTCAGCCTCAGGTTTGACCTTGCTCCAGCTATTTGTCCTGACTGCCCTCATCAGGATCCTGGCAGTCTGACTGGTGCAACAGTCCTCAGTAGACTGTGTGTGTGTTTGATGATAGGGGACCCCCACCTCCTGCACACACACAAAATCCTAGTTCCTTTTAATGACTCATCATATTTTAAGCATTTTGCTAACTTTTCCTCTAACTGGATAGTCAGAAATTGGAATGGTAGTGGAAGATATTTTAGCAGTTGAAAGAAGATTTACCTACAGGCAGGGTGGTCTAGATGTTTGAGTACAAAACTGGAAATCAGACTACACATGCATAATTTGCAGGAGAAAGGACCTTTTTTGGGGAATATAGAAAGGAGCCAAGATTAAGCCTTATAATGGGAACCTTGTTACAATCCTGTGAGAGTATTTTCTCCTTAATCTAAAGAATATACAGTACTGCTGAAAAAAATCGTAACTGGTTTTCTAATGACCTAAATAACGGCATTTTAGCATCTGACCTCCTATTTTTAGCCAGTCAGATTTACATGCAATAATTGATTAGCCCAGCCATCCATCCCTATGGTGGAAATTGGGGAGTTCAATGTATGTGGTCCACAGAGGTGGTCTGTTTAACTTCCTTTGTGCCCTTTGGCTTTATACAATTGCAGATCTATTGAATGTTATCTTGGTTTTTATTTGCTCGCCTGCCAATCTTGCTTTGTATGTGTGAATAACTTACCTTTATCAATTCTCCTATCTACAGGGAATGCAGAGAGCTACCAATGTCACTTATCAAGCCCATCATGTCAGCAGGAACAAGAGAGGCCAAGTGGTGGGGACGAGAGGTGGCTTTCGGGGCTGCACAGTCTGGTTAACAGGTACAGTCAAACCTGTGCATCGATTTTAAGAAGCTTTTTCTTCATTTTTGTTTGCCCATTGTATCTTCTCTTCTCTTTCCTTTTCCATTTTTTCTGGCTAATTGTGGGTATGAGACTTAGGTTAAAACAGAGTGGATACAACTAGTTTATTGACTTCACAGTCATGGAGTAAGGAAGGGATTTGCATATGTCCTAGAGAGCTGAGTGTTGCCTGTAAAAGGAGATATTCAGTCCCTTGTGGGGTGTTTTTATTTTGAAGAGAGGTTCTTGGAAAGGGACACGTTCTGTAGAATCAAAGGTCTCATAAAATATAAAACTTTTCTGGAGGAGAGCAAATGTTTCTCTATCAATCCGTGCAGTGGGATCTTGATCTGGCTTGCAGGAAATTACTGTAGGACAGACAATAAAATGGTCTTTTGGCTTTGAACATGATTTTGAGTAGGCCAGATATCGGCTTACATTTGTGTAAACAAGACAGCACATGCCAGGATCAGGAACTTCCTTCAAAAAATCATTTTAAATGGCACTGTTAAATCATTCTTTTTCACTTCTGTAATGTCCTTTTAAACATTTTTTCAAGATCTTTCCTTTACTCTGACTTTGGGTTTTAAAAAAAATACTGACTGAGTTATCAGACTCATTATTAAAGCAGCATATTACCTGTGCTGCTGGTGCGTTTTCAAAGTTGAACTATGTAATGCAGTGGTTTAAACCCAAATGGATCAGTATTTATACCCCATACATATTTGCTTTATGTCTGCACTTAACACTGATTTAAACTGCTTCAGTTGCAGATTTGTCTAGATATTTAATCGTATCCCTCGCTTCTCAACACAACTCCCAGAAGCAGTGCATTATTGGAGTTTCAAAAGACTACCAGTATATTACAGCACTGTTGTGGGAGGACTAGTTGAACAATTTCAGCTACACAGCATTAACCTTAGCACTAAATCCAGTTGCAAATATAATTTGGGTGCTGTATACAATACCTGTTAAGTGGAGTTTCTGGAGAGTTACCATTCCTGTGGGAACTGTACTGGCTGCCCGTTGGTTTTAGAGTGAAGTTCAAAGTGTAGGCATTTGACCTATAAAGTCCTAAATGGCTTGGTGTGGTTCCGGCCTATTTTGATACGGAGAGAAGTGGACTCTCGGTTCCACAGCTGCAATCAGCTAAGGTCATTGAGCTCGATCCTCCGTTTAAATATAAAGACGGAGGAGGCCCCATCTACACAGGAAAGTTTCTGTGCAGTAAAGCAGCTGAGAGCTCTGTAATTCCCGAGGTGTACACCCCGCCAAGCCACTTAGTGCGCAGATGCAGTGCTCTAAAAAAAACACCCTAACGAGAGGCGTACAGCTTTCTGAGCTGGGGCTACAGTGCTGTGGTGCCAGTGTAGACACTGGTGATTACAGCACTGCGATTGGCCTCCAGGAGGTGTCCCACAATGCCTGTCCTCACCTCTCTGGCCATTGGGTTGAACTGTACTGTCGTGCCCTGCCGTGACCAACCCCGTGAGCCCCAGACCGTACATTCCTTTGCAAATGTGAAGGTCCCCTTCCTGTTTGCTTGATGATGCATGCAGTGGTCTCAGTGCATCTTTCCCGGTGGCCATGCCTGCTCCATGCATCAGGGGGTCTTCCGCTTGGAGCAATGCCGAGCTTCTGGACCTCATCGGCATTTGGGGAGAAGAGGCAGTGGAGTCAGAGCTGCGCTTCAGCCATCGGAAATATCATACCTATGGACAGATTTCTAGATGCATGATAGAAAGGGACCATGACGGGACATTGACATGCAGGGTCAAAGTGAAGGAGCTGCAGAATGCCTACCACAAGGTGCGGGAGGCAAACCGCCGCTCTGATGCTATGCCCATGAGCTGCTGGTTCTACAAAGAGCTGGATGTGATACTCTGTGATGACCCCATCTCCACTGCGAAGTACCTTGTGGATACTTCATTGGCTTGCGTGCCAATCAAGAATGGACCAAGTGAGAAATCTTGGATGAAGATGGGGAGGGGGACCCTGAGGCAGAGGATGACTCAGTGGCCAGAGATGCATGTAGTCAGGAGTTCTTTTCTATCCCCGAGGAGCCTTGCCAGTCACAGCAGTCAGCCTAGTGTAGCGAAAGCAGGAGAGGAGGCCGCTGGTAAGTGGATCTGATTTTGGGAATTGCTGAAGCGAGTTGTTGGGGGCAGGGTGGTTGCAGAAAGCAGGCTTGTCTCCCACCTCATGCATAGTCTGAGCTGCAGAACAGGCTGTTGATAGACTCCATTACTTTTGGGAATCTCCCTGAGAGATCTTCAGGAAACTCTTATAGAGATACTGTGCAATCCGCTGCTGTAGGTTCCTTGGCAGAGCTGCTTTGTTTCTTGACCCATTAACAGTAACTTTTCCTGTGCCGGTTTGCCGTGGTGGGTGGGGGGACCATTGCTGCACTCAGAATAGCTGCATAGGTGCCAGGGTGGAAGACACAGGCTTGGAGAAGACCCTCCCTTCATTTCCTGCTCATCCTCAGCAGTGAGATATCTTCCATAATGATCACCTCCTGTGAAAATTGTGAGGACAAGAATGATTATCAGGCCCACCCCAAGAGCCATGTGTCCAGCAGAGTCTGAGAACAGTGATTTACCCTGGCCCTGTGGCCATTTTGGGGGTCTCGTGGCTCATGTGTGCTTGCCTGGGGTCAGCCAGTTAGTGACAGGTGTGTGAGTACTGGCTGTGTTTTAAAGCACTGAAACAGTGTTGTCTGTGTTGCAAACAATAGTGCTTCTGTAAAATGTTGCATTTGAACTTCCCAGAGACGACCTTAGGAGCCCAGCCTCCCTCATTGTTATCGGCGACAGAATGGCTGTGTAGAATTAGAAAACGTCCAAGGAGGACTTTATGCATGAGGCTATGATGCACTCCGCCACCGAGAAAAAAGAATTGAAGGAGCGGCAGGATAGCGCAATGAGGGACTGAAAGGAGAACATGGCACACCAGAAAGAAGCCACGGAGCAGCTCTTAACAGTTATGGAGTGCCAAGTGAACGTGCTCCAGGTGATACTAGCTCTTCAAACAGCAGCTTTGCGCCTGCTCTCCCTTGCAGCCTCTGTCACAAAACTCTTTTTCCCACGTGCCCCTCTTCCCCCCACTGCCAACGCACTGTTATCAACCTCCTGGCTCCCCTCTCTACCTGCAGCATTCCACTCCTCCTCCTCCTCCTCCTCACAGTCCCGGGACCCCACCTCCTCTTGAGACCTTCCCTTCTCCCATCCCCCACTACCCTCCTTGCGGCTGATTTTTTTAGTTTGACTATCTCCTCTGGTTGTTTTTAAATAAAAAAAAATTGTTTGTTTGAAAGCAATCTTTATTCTATTAAGTAAAAGCAAAAAGAGCACTGCAAAGCAACATACAATTATGTTAAGGTCCCTTCTTTCATCATGTGCACCAATCACCACCTAGCATTACAAGCACTACAATTCTGAACATAGCAACAAATATTGGTGGCTTTCGGCTTCAAATTGATGCCTCAAAGCATCCCTGATTTTTATAGCCCCCTGCTGTGCCCCTCTAATAGCCCTGGTCTCTGGCTGTTCAAACTCAGCCTCAAGGTGCTGAGTCTCTGTGGGTCCACCCTGAGTGAAGCTTTCACCCTTCCCTTCACAAATGTTATGGAGCGTACAGCACATGGCTATAAGCATAGGAATATTGTAATTGGCCAGGTCCAGTTTCCCATCCAGGCATCGCCAATGGTCTTTTAAATGGCCAAATGCAAACTCTACAGTCATTCTGCACTTGCTCAGCCTGTTGTTGAATCGCTCCTTGTTGCTGTCAAGTTGCCTTGGGTATGGCTTCATGAGCCACAGCATTAAAGGGAAGGCGGGTCTTCCAGGATCACAAAAGGCATTTTGACTTCCCCTATGGTGATCTTCTTCTGGTCAGGAAATAAAGTCCCTGCTTGCAGCTTCTTGAACAGGCCAGTGTTCTGAAAGATGCGTGCATCATGCACCTTTCTGAACCAGCCTGCATTAATGTCTGTACAATGTCCACGGTGATCCACAAGTGCCTGGAGAACCATTGAGAAATACACCTTGCGATTAATGTATTTAGTGGCTAGGTGGTCTGGTGCCAGAACTGGAATGTGCGTGCTATCGATTGCCCCTCTGCAGTCAGGGAAGTCCGTTTGTGCAAAGCCATCCACAATGTCACATACGTTGCCCAGAGTCAGTCTTTCAGAGCAGGATGCGATTAATGGCCCTGCGCGCGTCCATCAACACAAGTCCAATGGTCGAGTTTCCCACTCATAACTGGTTAGCGACCGATCAGTAGCAGTCTGGAGTAGCCAGCTTCCCCAGTGCAATCGCCACGTGCTTCTCCAATGACGGGGCAGCTCTCGTTCTTGTGTCCTTGCAGGGCTGGGGCGAGCTCATCACACAATCCCATGAATGTGGATTTCCTCATGCGAAAGTTCTGCAGCCACTGCTCGTCATCCAGACATGCATCATGATGTGATCACACCACTCAGTGTTTGTTTCCCGAGCCCCAAAGCGGTGTTCCACTGTGGTCAGCACCTCCGTGAATGCCACAAGCAAGCTCATGTCGCAGCTAGTATGCATGGCAAGATCAATGTCACACTCCTCTTGTCTTCGTAATTTAAGGAATGGCTCCACTGCCACTTGTGATGTGTTGGTCAGTGCGAGCAGCATACTGGTCAACCGCTCAGGATCCATTCCTGCAGCCTGAAAGAGGCAGGGGAGGCCACGCAGTACCAGACCGTTGAAAGATGGCACCAAATGCGGATGTGAAGCAATGCATCCCGAGGCATGAGACAGGATCTAGGATGCCCTGCGACATCTTCCACCTTCCCACAAGTTTTAGTGGCAAAAGAGAGAGAGGTGCTCTGTGGGAGAGCTGCCCAGAGTATACTGCTCCAAATAGCACTGCAAGTGCGAACACGCTATTGCACAGGCATCTGTCAGGGTGAACACACAACGGAGGTTTTCTTTTTGAGCTTTCTGAGCGGTGCTGGCACTGTAACTTTGGAAGTGTAGATGCTCCTGGAGCAGGAGGACGCTACTGGCAAAGCATTGTCTGTTAGGGCCCTTTTTCTTTGGTATATTCTCACCCCCACATCTCTCGGGCAAAACAGCCTGAATCTGTAGGTGTTCCAGGTGAAATGCAAAGCCCATCTGTTTGAATGGCCATTGGCTGAGTCCCGACCCAGTGGGATTTTTGTTTAGTGGGAAAATGCTGTCATGGTTTAAGCTGTATTGATCAGATGACCAGGGATAAAAAGAAATTGTGGGAGGAAGGAAAGGTGCTGCTTCTTTGGATGACTGTATTTCCTAACTCCTGAGGTGGTTGGTTATTTTATTTATTTAATTTATTTATTTAAATAATATAAATGTTACCACAAGCTTTAAATGAACTGTCTGATGTGGAGTTCTTAAAGGCTGACATTGAAAAAAGTAAATAAAACAGTAATTTACCCTACTTGTAGACAGTGTGGATCACTCTTGGGTGTGAACACAAGGTGTGCTGTCATAGTTTTAGGGGGAACAAACTGTAGTTATCATGGGAAATTTCCCTAGTGTAAACAAAGCTTGTGTGAAAGGTTTGATAATGATAAAGGTAGAAAAACATCAAGCAGCACATTTGGAATGCAGCCTGCTATATCTTGTTTGGTCTTTGGGTAAAAGAGATTGATGCCCTTGCTCTCCACATCTCTACACCACTATGGACACTAATATGGCAAATAGTCTTTTTCTGACTTATTGACTTCAGCAGGACTTCTCACACATTCAAAGTTAAGTATGTGCTTAAGTTCTCCGGTGGATTGGAGCCTTCATACTCAGTCTTCACTGAGTTCAGTGCTACTACTATTTAGTTTGCAGAAGATGGCAGAAGAAGTGTGTGAGCACTGCTTAATCTATCTCTGGTATTTCTCTCATTCAGTAGTCGAAATCTGGAAGGAGAAAATAGCAGTGCAATAAGCAGCTTCTTATTGTAGACCATGGCGCTCCTATTCATATGGCCTCTCTGGTTCAGTTTTCCTTCATCTGCTTACAAATATTTGAGCAAGGTATGAGAGAGTGACTGAATGTAAATAGAGGAAGCTGATGGAGTTTAACATATTTTTTCTCCCATTCCTTAAAGTGGTTGAATGACAAATTGGTCTAACATTGTCTTTTGTTTTTGTTTAGGGCTGTCTGGGGCTGGGAAGACCACCGTTAGTATGGCATTGGAGGAGTATTTAGTGTGCCATGATATTCCATGCTACACATTGGATGGTGACAATATTCGCCAAGGCCTTAATAAGAATCTGGGCTTCAGTCCGGAAGACAGGGAAGAAAATGTCCGACGTATTGCTGAAGTTGCTAAGTTGTTTGCAGACGCTGGTCTGGTGTGCATTGCTAGTTTTATCTCTCCTTATACCCAGGTAAGCATATTGCCCTGATACATATTTGTAATGCTACAGGATGCAGTAATTTTGCTGTGCCACAAATATGTTCACATCACCAGTCTCATTGGAGAAAACACATGTAAAATGTCAGTGTCACTCAAGGAAAATTTTTGAGCTCTAGGAATCGTCCATTTAGCCTTTCTCCAGCTGATAAATAGAGTATAAAATGTTAGTATGTAAGTTTGAATTTCCTTTGAGTTCCCTTAGAGATACAACTGGAGGTGACCTCCTGAATTTCCTAGGCATGTTGAACTTTTTTCAGTATCCGTGCAGTCGCTGCATCTACTAAATTTTAAAATGGGAGTGGTCTTCAGTATAATTTTGTCAAACCTGAGAAATGCAAATTTGGCTTTAGGACAGGGGGGGAGAAAGAGAAAAGATAAACCAAAATTTCAGTGTTTTTTTCATTTGTCCAGATTAGAGCCATCTGGATTTCTTTGTTTTTTAAATACTGAGAAGGTGGAGAATGTGCTTCATCTGGAAAACATAATTCAGCTGTTAAAACCTCTTTTACCCCCCACCTCCAATATACAGCATGATCTTTACTTCCAAAAATTGTGCCTAAATTGTGCAAGCAAAATATGCACTTGAGCATGCAAAATGGGTAACTGTTCAACTTGTTCAGATTGTTGTTGCATGCAGTTTTGCGTGTGTATTTTGATGTGGCTTGTTGGAAATACAGCATAAATGCGTGTGTATGTTTCGCAGTGATAAGAATTTTTCATTGTGTTTGTGGAGATGTACTCTGTGAAAGAAGGGGGGAGGATTGGTGAATGGACACTAGGGAGCATAATTAAAAATAGTCTTTATGGATGAGGTTTATAGTGTGACAGTATCAAAGTGAGGATTACCTCATTATGTCTCTGGGTATTGTGGTGCAAACTGTTCTTTAAAGAATAGTTTGGAGAGTTCAGGATCCTGTAGCAGGCCAGAAGTTCTAGAGATGAGAAAGATACACTTGTTGGATACATGCTATTGTATATTTCTTTAGGGATCAAGAAATCTAGATTTAATATTTCAATGAATTGCTTTTTTTAATGATGGCTAATGATTGGGAATCTTGTGACTATAAGTATGCTCTCAGCAGGACCATACTTGTAAAATGAATATGTGGTATTTGGGGCTGCCCCAAGCCTAGTCAGGTTGACGGGTCCAGAAGGAAAGTTGGTATTCAGTGGAGAGCCAAAATAAAAGGGGCGGGGGGTTGAGAAGAGTTGAAGAATTCATGGGCCGTAAGCAACGACATCCCTTCATTGCTTCAATGAGATGAGGTAGATGTATTACTCTCAATGGGAGATAACTCCTGTTATTGGGGGGAGGGAGGAGAATAGGAAATAAAATATCCAATTGTACATATGACTTAGGTATAAAAATCCAGTTCTGTAGAAACTACCTCTGAATTTGGTGTCAATTTTACTATGCAGAAAGCAGCAGATCCACTAATTGTATGTAGTTGGTTCTTTATGGAAGGAATATATCTATTTCCCCTCCCCGTCCCTATTTTGTGATCGCAGTCTTAAGTAAGCTAATGTCATTCACATATTCATATTTAATTATTATTTCTGCTTCAGAATTCTATTTAAAATCTGTTCATTCTTTCCCCCCCTTCGCCCTCCCTGTTCAGGATCGGAGCAATGCCAGGCAAATTCATGAAGGTGCAGGTTTGCCTTTTTTTGAAGTATTTGTGGATGCTCCGCTGCATGTCTGTGAAAAGAGAGATGTTAAAGGACTCTACAAAAAAGCCCGGGCTGGAGAAATTAAAGGTGAATTTAAGTCTAGTCCCATCTTTTTCAGGCTAAACTTTGATGATGATGTAATGGCTGGCTCTACGGACAAACCGACATTTCATTGCGGTACTGTATGGTCTAGTGAATAGACACTGGACTGGGACTCTAACAACTGGATTTCTATTCCCTGTTCTGCCCCACACCTACTGTGTAACCTTGGGCCAGTTGCATTGTCTCTCTGTGATTTCTCCTCCCACCCTTTACCTGTCTTCTCTATTTAGATTATAAACTCTTTGGAGCAGGAACAGTTTTTCCACTCAGTATTTGTACAGTGCAGTGTCAACCACCGTGGGTCCTGATATAGTTTCCTTGTGTCAACACTACTGTAATGCTAATAATGGCCTGCCAAAAAAGTAATGGACAAGAAGTACTTTCACAATCCTCCTTTCTGTAAAGCTGCATCATGAGGAACGCTTTTACAAATTTATTTTTGTGGTGCTGAAGAAGTGATGGTTGTGTGCTGATGCTCTGTTGCATTTTAATACCACAAATAAGCCCCACTAGAAATTATTTAAAAAGCTGGAAAACATATCGTAATGGATTGGAATCAACCTTAAACAAAATTGCTGGCTAACCCGGGAGTTCTCAAATCGGGGGGTCATGACCCCTCGGGGAGTTGCTGGCTGCATTCGGCGGCTTTTCGGTGGACATACCGAGCTCTTTCGGGAGCACTTGGAATGTCCGCCGAAAATAGCCACTGAGTGCAGAAGTAATCAATTTGGCGGCTTTTCGGCGGACGTACAAGGGTCCAAGGAGCCATGAAGAAAAGTAAAAATGGGTCGCGGCGGGGGAAAGTTTGAGAATCGTCGGGCTCACCTCATAAGAGTGCCTTTTTGCTGGATAGTGGTCCTGCAACTTGTAGTGGTTAGCAATAGTCGTTGTGCCTGTATTTGAAAGCAAAACATTATTGTACAGGATCTGTTTCAGCTACTTGATCTCATACACTTGAAGGGCAGAAGGGACCTCTTGCTGGGTAACTGAAATCTTGATTTAAGGACTTCACGTTAGAGAATCCACCATCTTTTTCTCGAGAGAAGATGAAGCTATTGAATCAAAGACCACTTTATGCATATCTGGATTTCCATGGAGGTGATTGGGTGTGATTGGTTCAATCACAGAAACCTCCTTGGAACTGTCACCTGATGTGCTGAGACTACCTCTAAGCCCGTTTTCTCTGCCAGTTTGGGCCTCCAGAACCCTGCCTTGTTGAGCCAGACATGCCAGTCTGCTCCAGACCCAGGATCTGAACCATGTACCCCAAAGCTGCAGACTTAACTGAAAACAGCTTAAGAAGTGCTTCGGTCTCCAACACCCAGGCACCTAGCTTCTAATGAGATCCAAACCCCAAATGAATCCATTTTACTCTGTATAAAGCTTATACAGGGTAAACTGCTAAATTATTTAAATTGGGATCCATGGCAATGCATCCCCCTCGTTAACGTGGTCCCCACACTAATGCGCATGGATCCTGAACCCGGACTATAGTGATGGTCCGGTGTATAAAAAGTAGGATTTAAGTGGTTACAATTAATAACAGACAGAACAAAGTGAATTACCAAGCAAAATAAAACAAAAACATGCAAGTCTAAACCTAATATAGTAGGAAACTAAATGCAGGTAAATCTCGCCCTCAAAGATGTTCCAGTAGGTTTTTCACAGACTAGACTCTTTCCTAGTCTGAGTCCAGCAGTCACTCAGACCCCTGTAGTTACTCTCCTCTGTCCAAGTTTCTTTTAGGCATTTCTTTAAGGTGTAGAGGCTACCTTCTGAGCCAGCTCAATACCAAATGGAGGGGTTTCAAAGACCTTTTATATTCTTTCTTTTGTGGGTGGAAACCCCTTTTGTTCTCCTTTGCAGAATCACAGCTACAAGATGTTTTGGAGTCACATGAGCAACTCACATGTCTATACATGACTCTGTTCTTTACAGGCTGATGCCATTGTTTACATGTTAGTTTGAACTTTCCCAGGAAAGCTCAGATGTGGATTGGCGTCTCCCAAGTTCATTGTCAGTTACGTTTTTCTTGATTGGACCCTTACCAAAAACAGTCCTTTCTCAAGAAGCTGACCAAATGCTTCACTGAGGCTACTTAGAATCAAAATGCATTGAGCTACAAGTACACAGCCAATATTCATAAGTTCAGCAAAAAAATTATACATACATACAGATATCATAATCATAACCAGCAAATTATAACCTTTCCATGGACACCACACATGACAACCTTTATACAATATTTGCTGCAAATATATAATAGTGGTTGCACCAATGATTTGTATCGTCACAGGTTATGTCAATAATGTCACACACTGATAGAGATGCACAGCTGTTTGCTCCCCCAGGTATTAATTACATTGGGTTAATTAATAAGCAAGAGTGATTTTATGAAGTTCTTATTAAGTAGGATTTAAGTGGTTCTAAGTAATAACAGACAAAACAAAGTAAGTTACCAAGCAAAATAAAACAAAACATGCAGGTCTAAGCCTAGTACATTAAGAAACTGATTACAGATGAAATCTCACCTTCAGAGATGTTCCAAAAAACTTCTTTGGAAATTGGACTCCTTTTTATCTGGGCCTAATCCTTTCCCCTGGTATAGTTCTTGTTAGCTCCAGCTCAGGTGGTAAGTAGGGGATTTCTCATGACTGGAACCTCCTTTGTTCTGTTCCACCCGCTTATGTAGCTTTTGTCTCTCTGGATCCCCACCACACTTTCTAAATGAAAAAGCCCCAGGTTTAAGATGGATTTCAGTACCAGGTGACATTCTTCCTGGCCTGACTCACAGGAAGGCTTGCAACTAAACAGAGCCATTTACAACCAGTTATCCTAGTTGACGGGAGCCATCAAGATTCCAGCCCACCATTAATGGCCCACACTTTGCATAATTACAATAGGAATTCAGAGTTATATTTCATATATCTAGTTTTAGATACAAGAATGATACATTTATACAAATAGGATGACCACACTGAGTAGATTACAAGCTTTGTAATGATACCTTACAAGAGATCTTTTGCATGAAGCTTATTCCAGTTAATTATATTCCCACTCATTAGCATATTTTCATAAAATCATGAGTGCAGTGTCACAGTGGGATTGTCTCCCTGGATGAGAGGCATGATAGCATGATTGGTTAGAAGCTCCTCTGTTTCAGAGTAGCATGTTAAGTAGAGAGGGCAGAGAAAATGATATGGTGTGTGATTTGGGATGTAAATACAGTCTTCAAGAGTCTAATAGCCATGTATAGCAGGCTTTATTAGCTCACTTAACTACTTCAGCTGTATTAGCCTTACCAATGTGCCAGAAAATCCCACTGTGATGTTTTACCCTTTAGAGTTCTGTATGTTTAATCAAAATCTTGTTAACCAATCTTGCGTGCAGATAAGCAAAATATGTAAAGATTATTTAACAGAGCATTCTGTATCAAAGCAATTACAGTTAGGACAGCCAAAAGGGTGTCTAATTAGCAACTCAAGATTGTTGTACATTGTGCTTTTGCAACACTACCTTCCTTCCTTCCTCCTTTATCCATGGTATATTCTGTTATTTACCGTAGAAAGGTGCATTTAGAAAGATCTGGCAATGATGATAAAGGGCCTCATTTAAAAAATAAAATGATGTCAAAGAAGTTAAAACTGCGTACTCTGCCATACTGAGTGTCTGCCTATAGCCAGGCAGCCAAAGTTGAATAATATAAGAATTGGTATGAAGTATGGAGGAATTTTCAGTTCTGTCTTCTGTCATGTAGGTTTTACTGGCATTGACTCTGAGTATGAAAAGCCTGAGGCCCCAGAACTCGTGCTGAAAACTGATTCCTGTGACGTGAATGATTGCGTTCAGCAAGTAGTGGAACTTCTTCAAGAAAGGGTAAGAAGATGTGGTGGTGCCTTCTGATAATGATTTAAATTTTGATTTAAATCTATCTCAAACTCTTCTTTTAATTCTTTTAAAAATATTCTTTTAATTCTTTTAAAAATAAGTTTTATATAACTAAAGATCAATAAAAATCTTTTCCACAATTAAAAAAAAATCCACTGCAAACAGTTGTCTTTAAACTCACTCTTCAGAGTCTTAAAAACAAATGTTGTCGCAATAAGAACCTGAGAATAGGAAATAGACTTTAAACAAAATTGAAACTTAATTCATTTTCATTGTCCAAGCTGAGAGACTCAAAAAGTGAGGTGCTCTGATACTTCACAACTTGTTCATCGGTAATATCATGGTAAAGTGCTTATAGACATTATATATAAAGTTATGAACATAAACTGAAATCATGGCTGAAGAGTGTTTCGCAGTTAAGTCTGGAGAGTGGTTAAACCAGTTTCTCAGAGACAAAGGGAAGTTGATGCCCCACCAAGTGTGCACAAAACTAATGAGCCATTATCTACCAAGTGGCCATTGTTTACAAAAAAAGAAGGGCAGGGACAAAGACTTTCACCTTGGCACAGAAACAGCTTGGAGATTTTTTTCCTCCTGAAACTGGGAGTCTCCTAGTTTCCAACTGGAAAAGTTTTTAAAAGAGGAACAGGGGCAAACACCCCAGCCTCCTCCTCCCAACTGCCTCTGGCCTGGTACCTAAGAAGACAGAGGAAAACGGCCATTGGAGGGGGTGTCCTGAAGAGTTTGGTTAGTAATCTTGCTGGAAGCGTGTGGTGAGAAATTTTGCTTGAATCTGATAGTTTGTTAGGCACCAGTAAGCATTTTATCTTGATGTTTCATGTAATCATCTGTGACTTTTATGCCTCATTACTTTTACTCACTTAAAATTTCTCTCTTTGTAGTTAATATACTTGATTTATTTAATCCAGTGTGTTTAAATTGAGTGTCTGGATAACTACTGAAGTAAACTGGTATATTATTCCCTGAAAAGAATAATTGAATTAATAAATTTGACAGTCCAATAGAGCGCTGGGCAGTACAGGACTGGGGGGCAGGGGAGGGGGGGCACGAGAGGGAATCTGGAACTAGGGCTGTGATGTGATTACTCTGTAGTATAAGCAAGGATGGTGAGAGCCAGAGTGTAACTGGCGGGCTGCAGTTAAACACAGATATACAGGATGTGACTGACTGTGTTTGAGTGACCAAGGTGGGAGCTACTTCAGCAAGGCATTGTAAGGCACCGAAGGTTGCAGAGCAAGGGTGACTCAGCCCCTCGCTGGTCTGAATTTTACCCCAGTATGGCACATAAATCCAGCCCTGTCACTGTAGAGTCTGAGCACCTCACAAGGTTTAATGTATTTATCCTTGCAGCACCTCTGTTAATAGTACTGGCCCAGTTTATCTTTATTTTACAGAGACTCTGTGTCTCAGATCCCCAAGTGACCGTGACAGTACAAGGAATTAAACCTAGGTCTCCAGAGTGCCAGGGTAGCAGCCTAATCATCGGCCATCATGCCCTGAATATTCTCATAGAGGGAAGCGTTACTTGCCATATATAAGATACTGGTAATAACTTGATCACAGGATCTCATGCAGTTCCTAGTAAGAAAAGCTATCTCTGTTCTAAAACTTCATAATTCAAGAGACCAGCAGCATGTAACGAGCCTCCAGTTCTTTGCTTAGTGCACTGGCTATGTTATGCTGAATAAGATTTAGCATTTGTCACATTTAAACCGGTTTAATGTATGCTTAGGCCATACTCTAGCACAGGGTTTCTGAAACCGGGGTTCGCGACCCCCTTGGGGGTCGCCGAGCACTCCCAGGGGGGTCGCGAGGTCCTGGCGCCACTTAAAAGCCACCGAATGAATTACTTCTGCATTCGGCGGCTTTTCGGTGGACGTACCGAGCTATTTCGGGAGCTCTCGGCATTTCCACCAAAAATAGCTGCTGAATGCGGAAGTAATTCATTCGGCGGCTTTTCGGTGGACATATAAGGGGCTGCCGCGGCAGCCGAGGAACGAAAAATGGGTCGCGGTTCTGAAAAGTTTGAGAACCGCTGCTCTAGCACTTACTAAGAAGAGTGAGAGTGAATGACTATTCAGGGAAGGGCAAGAGAGACCCCTTTGCCGTTCCTCCCCTGAAGGACAAAGCCGGGGTTTCTCAAACTGGGGGTTGCGACCCCCTGGGGGGTCGCGAGCTCCTGCCGCCACAACTCGCGGCGGCGGGGCGGGGTTGGGGGGGGGGCGCACCCGGCAGCACGCCCACGGCGGCGGGGACTGGGGACGAGAAGGTCCACGCGATTTTTTTTTTGTTTTTTTTAAAGTTCTGTGGCTTTTCGGCAGAGGGGTCGCGCCCCCCCCCCCCCCCGCCGGAGCACAAAAAGGGGTCGCGGTCTCAACAAGTTTGAGAACCGCTGCTCTAAGCTGATGGAACAGCACCGTCCCATCGGCTTACATCCAGCCTCCATGAGAGGCAGTAGCTATGTTGTCAGAAGAGCTTCTCCCATTCACATAGCACTGTCTACACTGGTGCTTAGGTCAGTATAATTGATGTTGTTCAGGGGTGTGGATTTGGACGATTAAATTGGGGATTGGTCCTGCTTTGAGCAGGTGGTTGGACTAGATGACCTCCTGAGGTCCCTTCCAACCCTGCTATTCTATGATTATTCACACCTCTGCGTGATGTAAGTAGCTTTAGATAGCCTTAGTCTCAAGTGAATTATGTATGCTTTAAGAATCTATTAGGAGTAGTATTTTACCTGTAATAAGCATGTGCATTCTCTTTTTTTTAACAGTTCATTAGGACTAGCAGAGGAAAAGCAGCAGAGGATGGAATTAAAAATTTTGGTTTTGTTTAAAATATCTATGGAGCAATCCTTATGCAAAATGTTAGTATTTCTTGAATTTTTTGAAGGGAAACAAGCAGCTTCAATGTCTTCCTGAAATCTGTGCTAAATGCTGGTAGTTTAATGGCTATCCAACAGTTATGTAATCCCAAATTAGAGGGGTATGTGTTAAATTGGTATGGTATTCCTCATAATCCTGTATCTTCCATTTTACTCATGCTTTTCAAATTTGAGTAGGAGGAGGTTTCTGTAGCACTGAATCATGTCTAGATTCCTCTGAATCTAGTCATGGCTGGAGAAGTGCTGGATGTAGCAACATCAGTACAGGTACACACTGTGGTGCTCCACTAGGGGGCATAGAGAGCCACGAATAGGAGAAAATGAGTTTCAATGGGGAGTTTCAGACTAAGAGTTGAATTGTGGAGATGCACAAAAAGAAGGAAGGTGGTAGTGAAAGAGCAGAAGATGCTAGTTCTTGCTGGGTTTGGTTCATGTTCTCTTTGGTGATATAGCTGTAGTAACTGAAGAAATAGCATCAGTGGGATTCAGGAAGTAGAGCTGATGAGAAATTGACTCTGAAATGGGAGTGTGTGAATGTAGAGGGGGAAGAAGATACAAAATATATGTCAGTGGGCTCCTGGGAGAAAATGAGTGAGGGAGACTAGAGAATAAGGAAGTCTGGGAGATAAGTGAGAAATCAAAGGGGGTTTTGAAGATACCTTACTGGAGAGCAGAAGAGAGGAGGAAAAGGAGGAGTTAGGACGCGGAGGAAATGTAGAAATTTTGGTTTATTTTGTTTGTATTTGGTTTGATGGCTGAAAAACCTCAAGAACCCTGTAAAGAAAGAACCTTCTCACCGCTGCCCCACATATTAAAATTAAGAAACCTGAATGACAAAGTAGTATAATGTGCTCTCCCTTTATCAATATCTATCTGCTGTAATATGGGTTTAACAGTCAGTGAAAAGCATACTGCTCAAACTTCTTTGTCTAAGGTTGCGAGACTGATGGTCTCATTGTTAAACCAGGAGGGGAACTGGCCTGTGTGTCATATGAACAGCCAGAAGTATTGAATATGTCTAATATGTCTCTAATATGTCTACACTGCAATTAGATACCTGTCACTGGCCTGTGCCAGCTGACTCAGAGTTCAGGCGAAGGGGCTATTTGATTACGGTTTAGATGTTCTGGCTCAGGCTTCCATCAGAGCTCTGGGTCCTAGTGCCCAGGCTCCAGCCAGAGTCCAAATATGTAGACCACAATTAAATAGTCCCTTAGCCCAAGCATGAGTTTGCGACCATGGGCTAGTTTCAGGTTTTTAATTGCAATGTAGACATACCTGAAGGGTGCTTAATTTGACCAGCAATATTGTTGCTAGCTATTTTTCTTGTGTTTATTGTTTAGGATTAACTATTTTCCATTCACTTAATTTGCTTTAGTTGCACATGGTCCCATAATCTGTTCTGAGGAAATTTTCCTTCTAGCTGGCACACTTTCCAGGATGTGACATCCTAGATTCTGTCCAGTCTTAAAAAAACACATTGTGTATGAAACACCGTCCCCTGTAGTTTTATACATTTCACAACAATGAACAGCTATTAAGACAAAATCAATCAAATAAGATCCAAGCACTATCTCAGTTTAGCTGATGCTTTTATTCAGTGCAATTATTAATACTGTATAGCATGTTATAACTTTACACAAAGGAGTTAGTAGAGCTATATATCTCTTAAGGTAAAGATCCAAAGATATACATTTTAAAAATTGCTCAAATATACCATATGAATGTGCATGACACTGACTTCTATAGCATAAATACAAATGTGAAACAACAAAACGGTCTATTTAACAGTATCGACTCATATTAATATTTATTTTGGAGTGTCACAATCTGTCACAGTGAATGCACAGTATGGGGTAAAAAAAATACAGGAAAAGGCTAATTATTACGGGACACTGTGTTCTGTTAACTTGATGTGGAACACTAGTCACCAATAAGCCATAGAGTCACCCTGGGACATTCATGTAGGGATAATAGATCAAATAAATACAGCAGCAGGTTGGACACTGGAGGGAAGAATGGTTTAACATGATAAAATGAAGTATTGTTTTGTGATAGGCTGATATTAAGGTGGATTGAAAGCTATTTTCCTTCATGCTGAGGTCCACAGATCCATTACAATGGTACTGCAGCGTGGGGGAGGAACCAGACCTGTCAGTGACCGGCAACAGGAGAATGTCTCACTTTCTGAAATAACCTGCGACTTTATCTGTCTCTGCAGCCGCCGATGGCTTAGCGAGATCTTCCTGTTGCAGAGCATTATTGAGGACCATTCCAAACTTCATTTCCAATTTTCAGACTAACATTTCAGGTCAATATATCCATCGCTTTGTCCAAGGCTACATTGGGGGCTTGGAGAGATTGTCCCCTTAACTCCCTTTTCCTTTCTGCTCCCCATTACTTTCCCTGGCCTCCATTGTATAAATCCAGAAAATTCTTGTGTGTGCAGTCAAAATTTAAACTGGTATCTGTAATAAAGATAAATGTGGCTATTTTCCATGGTGGTCAGGGACTCGATATCTTCTAACTGGGGCGGAGATTTTTATCTTCTCACTATACAGGCCTTTTGTAGACCGCCAAGTCCAGGCTGGCTTTCTCTCAGTCCTTTCATTTCAGCATAAAATCATAGGTGGCATCAGTTTAATGAAAAAAATTAGTAACTGTCCTCTGACAATATGTGCCTCAACATGGTTTCACAAGCAGCGCTAACATGGGTGGACTGTATTACAGTATGGTCTCTCTTTCTCTCAGCCTAAAAGTCACAAAGTTGAAGGGCTTCTGTCTTGCACGTAGTGGGATTCAGATCTATTTTATGCAGATGTATGGAGCTTTGGTCCTTGAAAACAGGTGCTCAGACAATCAATTCTGAGTTATCATGGTGTGATACAGTAGGAGAGCTGAGGTTATTCAGTCATTAGAAAAGTCTGCTTAAAATCCTGACCCCTGCCAGTTCTAGAAAGGCATTTTTTTGAAGTAGTCTGAAGTACAACAGGAAAAAATACCTCTTTGCACGTGGTTGCTAGATCAAGTTGCTAGAGCAGGGTCTGAAGTTGCTCTCTTTTGCTTCAGCACTATCTACAGATCTTAAAAGTTCTACCCATAGCTTTGGTCATCTGAGGTGCCTGGACACTGTCTTGAGGAGTACACTGCAGAGCTGTGAAAGAACTTCAGAAGAAGCATTGTTGTAAGAGTCTGGTACCCCAGCCTTTATGCTCTCGAGCACAAAAGCTGGGACTCTTTACTAGCCAAACCACTTAACCAAGCTGCTTTCCAGCCCAAATTAAGTCCTACACTCCAAGAAACCCCCCTTTTTACCAGTGGGGTTCTTAGGGTTACCAATTGCTGCCACCATTTGGGTATACTTCCAAAACCTTGGGAGGGCCCCGAACTTCCCCACCCCTCCCCGAGGGCCAAAGTCAGGCACCTGAAGGCTATTCACCTCCCCGCCTCCTCTCCTCTCATTGAAGAGACAGGCACCTGAAGGCTGCTTTCCCCCTCCCCCGTCTAACCTGACGGTAAGGAGAGACAGTCTCCACACTCCAGCTGTGCACTTACTGCCCTGGTCCCTATTTCCCTTCCCTTCTCCCTTCCCAGACTGGAAGCAGAGAAAACCCTAAGGGAAATAAACCAGACTGTTTTATAACTAGAAGATTTAATAAAGAAAACGGAATGAAACAAAGATACAATATACTTCACAATTTGGAGTTCTCTAGCTCCCTTCTGAAACGGAAAGACACACCCCAAAAGGCATAGGCTTAATAGGAGAATCAAAATCACTTACATCAGCTAAGTAGAAGTATAAGAGAAGAAAAGTTGAGCTATCTCTATAGCCGGAGATGCTTGTTGACTCTGATCCCTGCCTCTGGCCTCATGGCCAGCCAAGATGGAACTGACCTTTAACTCCTCCCTTCCTCATGGACTTGAGGCTCTGATGACGTTGCTGTCTCAGATAACATAGCCCCACCCAGGCCTTTACACTTATGACAATTGTCCTATTCCTAGTCTCAACAACCCACTAGAAGGCCACAACACAAATTAAGGTATCTGTCATTTACTTCAAATTGGAGCATTGTGATCTGCTTCGTATCCTGTTTCTAGCCTTAGGTCCAGGGACAAGCAGAGTAGGATGCTGAAATATCTAACATTCATAACGAAGCCATCTTTAAAGCATTCCCATTTTTTCTGTCCTCAGACAATTAGACAATTATTCTGTTTTTCAGCTGGATAACAGCTTCTTTCTTCTCACAGCTTGGATTGTTTACTGTTTGATCTTGTGTGTTTGCCCTGCGTCTCAGGTCTCCCACCAATCGGGAGAGTGCCTTAAAACTGAGCTATGGGTATTCTGCTGTGGGTCTCTCGCTCTCCTCTGTTAAAGCTGTTCTGTATTGGTTAGTTAATTAGCCATTTGGAGCAGGACAACTGGACTTCACCTCTCAGGAGAGTGTCCTAACCACTAAGCTGTCGTCTCACACTCACACTGTCCTGAGAAGTGGGAGAGACCTGTTCAAACCCTCTCTCCTTATAGCCTAGGGAGGCACTGAACCTGGGTGTCTCACCTTCTGAGTGAGTGCTCGAAGTACCTCCATCTCCTCCTCTGGCATTTCTTGCAAAAAACTGCTTAGGTGCCTAACTCTAGGAGAGAATCAGAGAGGTAGCCGTGTTAGTCTGGAATAGCAGAGGTAACAAAGTCCTGTGGCACCTTAAAGACTAACTATAAAGTTTTGAAGCATAAGCTTTCGTGGGAGAAGCTTAGGATCCCAAGCAGTGGGAGGCACCTAACTACAATCAGGACTCAGGTACCTAACTCCCAGAAAAGGGCAGATCTTGGGAGACACCCCTTTCTTTGTCATCTGCTACTGGCTATTTTAGGTGGCTCCCTGCCTAGTGTGCTGGTTTTTGTGTGTGCCCACACTGCATACTCTGGGATATCAAAAAGATAAGCTAATGGAGGAAAGATCATTATTGGTGTAACCTTGAGGAGATTTGTAAGTATGTGAGAATAAGATTGGCAGTCAATTTAAGTAGTAGGAGGGGGAGAGAATAACTTAACATAATGGTCTAACATAATCATAAGAATGACAGCTATATTTTGACACAAATGGGGGGAAAACACGGGTGAGTTGGTTTTCAAAGAGACTTCTATCTAATTCGTAAAATATGATTATTTTTATCCTTCTACATTGAAGATTTGAACACACAACACATTGTAAAGATGTTCCACGTGACTGTGGGCAGAGAAAAGCCTGCATTGACAGAAAAAGTTCTTATAATTATAAGTATGATGAAGAATTTCTCGTGTGGGAAATTTCCGGCACTATATTGATGGGTCCCGCGCTTTCTCTTCTTGGGGGGGAGGGAGTGTTCAGGGAGCCTATTTCTTGCCTCTGAACTGGGTATTAACTGCCCCACTAGTATCCTAGAGGGGTGAAGTGGAGAGGGAGGGACTCCGGCCCGCCCTCTACTCCCGGTCCCAGCCCAGAGGCCCTGAGGATAGTGGCAAACCACTTGGACTAGCTATTCCTTTCCCTGGGCTACTTCCCTCTCCTACCCTTCAGCTTGTGGGGGGCTTCCTGCCCTCTCTCTGCACAAGCCAGGTGTTCCTTTCCTAGAGTCTGGGTCTTTCTTAGCTCACCGCAGCACTTCTCCAAACTCTGCTCTGCTTTCCTCCAAACTGCTCACCGCTCCAACTTCTCCCAAACTCCCTCAACTGTCTGATTGAAGCAGGGTTTTTTTATCATGTGACTGGCTTCAGAGACTTTAATTGGCTTCAGGTGCCTTAATTGGCTCCAGGTGCTCCAACCACTTCTAGCAAACTTGCTTTCCTCTAACACTCTCCTGCTGCCCACTTGCCATGCTGTATCACACTATGTACATTAAACTTCACTAATCTTCACGCCATATAGTCAACACAAAAAGTGGATCTCTTCTCATATCTCTCTGCAAAATTGAACAGCACATATGGTATTTAAGTTGCATACGTTTTCTTTGTCTTGACGAAATTTACTAGTGTGTTGATGGGGTATGCTGTTTGGTATAATTAAAATAAAACTGTAGTTGATCAAATTAATAAAATACAGGTATAATTGTTTTGAGTTAGTTAACTTGGTAATTTAAAAACTTGCACTGAATCTCCCAGTCATTATTGAGGTTCTGCTGTGGTGTCTATTTATCAAATGCTACATTCTTCCAGTATATATCATGTTGTGTATAACGTCTAGAAACAAGAATCAGGTGAGGACTAATAATGAAAAGGTTTAGGAGTGTAACTCCTCTCCCCCTTCTTTTTCTTAAATTGCTTTGTTTTACAGAATACGGGTGCCTAATTTGAACCTACAGTGTATTTAAATAAATAATTACACATTAAAAACCATTGTTGCATGCATAAAATATACATGCATGTTTATAAATACACATACATTGTGGTTTTAACTATGTTTGCAGCTTTGATCTAAAATACGTTTGTCTAAATATTATTTTCACATTTAAAATGTTGATCCATAATTGGAGAGGGCTCTAAGTGCACTTGTTTTCACCAAGGCTATTTAAAGCAGAAAATATTATCCGTGTCATGTACACAACTTGCTACCTGTCGGCCACCAAAAAAATTAAAATACCCAATGGACACTGATGCCTTTTTTATACTGTAAAGTGCTTGTGACTAATATGAATATATAGTGGTTACAGTTAAGATCTTGACATTGTTGGATGCCGCTATGACCTTGTCCATGAGACTGTTTTCCCTGTACTTGGACTACTGCAGCAAATGCTATTCCAAGCTGAAAGTATCAAAACATGAATGATAATTGCAGTATAGCAAGTGTCTGTGCTACTGTATTATTAATATCTGTTTTTTGTGGGCTTTACTCCATTAGCTGAATGTCTGGTGTTACAAGTGCGCATCCATTGGTGTAAATTAGCTGAAGACTTATTGTTCCTCTAATAGTATGTGCTTTCCGCTACTATCTGATAAATAATAAATGGCTTTTTAAATACAGGATGTATTCTCTTGAAATGCCTAGTTTTTATTTTTGTATTGGTTTGGCATGTAATTTTATAAATGTACCGAAAAAAGGGATATTCAGTGAAACTTTATCAACCTAAAGTGGTCACTAGATGGCCTGCTAGCATAGCCTTTTTACTGAAATTTCATATGGTTTGAAGACATGGATTCTTCTTGCTGCTGTTTTTAATCTAAAGTGATGTTTTAAATACCGTTTTTATATCTACCAGGAACACTAGATTTACTAATGCTATAAGTTATTTAAATGTCTGTCTCTTTGTGAAATGGTTTAATGTTCCAAAGTGAATTTTACATTGCATATAAAAAACAGGTTTCACAAACGAATTTTTACGTGCTGTCAAATATATCTTTGGGTAGTGTTCACCCCTGTGTGTGTGGAGCGTGTGTGTATGTGGAATATACACATTATACAATTCAGATAGAGATTTTAATAGACATAAAATATGACTTAAGTTTAACTTTCAAAGGCAAATTTGGGTGCATAAAATAAAGGAGGGATGTCATAACTTTGTTATGTGAGCGCACAATATTTTATTAACAATATACCAAAATGCTTTTACGTTTAAGGAAAAGAGTCCTTCACCTCCTTTTCATGCTTTTGGAGCAGACTGAAAGTTGGGTTTTTTTGTTTGTTTGTTTCTTGGGTCTTTTTTTTGGGAAGGGAGCAATGTTTTAATTCTATCATTTAATGTATCATTAGATGAAGCTATAATTTTCTTGTAGCCATGTCATGAAAGTTAAAATAAAAACAGAGGCTAAGCATTAAGATGTATGAAAGATGACCAAATAAACATTGTAAAATTTTATTATTAAAAATGAGAGATGTGGCAGCAATAATAGATACATATCATTGACATCTTCTTAGTGGGATCTTATGTAACTTTTCCTATTTAATTATGAATGTAGTTGATTCTGAATTTTCTCATTCTTTTCATAATTATTAAAATTGATTATCTTCACTTTTTTGTCTTGCATTCTGACTCAGCAGTAGATCAACTTTTTAAAAAATTGTTTTTACTAAAAACTTTATGGTAGAAAAATATATGATTTTGCAAAACTGAAGGCTGTGGAGTTTTAAGATTTTTCTTAAAAATGAAGAATGTAATATTTTTTCATGTGTACAAACACATCAGTCTTATAACAGAATTGCTACTGGACTGTTCCCATGAACAGATTATTATAACTTGTAGTCTTGTTTAGAAACTGTAAGGATTAGTAGATAGATCCTGGTGATTTCTAAATATTATTAATGATGCACTTTTTGCTCTTTCCCTAGTGCATCTCTGCAGCTTTTACCTCTAGAATACTCCATGTTACTTTGCTCACAACATCCTTATGAGGAGGCCTAGATGATGGTCTCTTGGGTCCTGCTTGCCAATATTGCTCTCAAATTGAATAACTATATTGAACTCAATTTTGACTGGAAGCATCGATGACTACTGCTATATGTTCCTGGGTTAGTCCATGACTCATGGTTTAGCAAGATTGTCTAAAACGAATCTTTATGTGAAAGTGGAAGATAACACAGTATTTCTAATGTCAACATATGCCATTTTATCTTATATACCTTAGCATTTTATACCACTGTCCATCCAAAGATGACTGAGAGCCGGGTGAGAGATTTGATCATGGGCCTGATATGCTTACAGTGGCCTTAGCCATGGAGAAGGTTAGCAGATGCTTTCTGGACCAGCTGGAGTTTGTGCATAGGTTTCATATTCAGCTGTAGTCTAGCCTAGACGTGGCAAATACATGGACCCTTGTGACCCGACCATTATCCAGGAAGAAGGCATGAAGTTTCCTAGTGAGCTGGAGGTGAAAAGACTTTTTTTAAGAAACTGATGTTTCTTGCTCATTCAAGCTTACTGAGGGGTCAGAAGGTATCCCGAGGCTATCTATCACATTGATGAATGGGGGCTGTGTACCTTCACTAGAAGGTGGAGACAGTGTCTTCCGGAGCTTTGGAATGTGGGATGGGGCCAAACTCAGTCAGGTGCAGTGGAATGGATAATACTCTCTGGTCAGTGCTAGAATCTTTCCTCATGTAGCCCCACATGTATTCAGTTGACCTTATCAGCAAAGTGTGCAGACTGCTCTTCACATCAGTTGTTGCTTGAGTCTGGTGTATAGGATATGCAGTCTGGGTTGAGAAGATGGCTTACTACTCAAAATAGCTCTCATTGCCATGATTCTGCTATGTTGTTTGTGGAGGAGTAGAATGCTCATTTTGCCTTCTTTCCTGCAGTGACATTTATTTGTATTGTGCAAATCTTAATGAACAAACAAAACCAACAGCTTTTGTGCCATGTACATTTGTTTGAGGTTTCTTTTCACATAAACTAGTCCTTAGAGATGGCATTATCTTCACTCTTGTCTATGGAGATTTATTAGTTGTTTAATAATTGGTGAGACATTCCTCTTTTTATCCATTAATACAGGTACTTTTCCACTGACTACTTCTGTCCCACCTTGATTTCTGCAAATGATACCCATTATCTGTCATACTGTCTACACAAATGATGCCAGTTGCCTAAGATGCAGAGAACATTCCTTTTTGCAACACTGAGTACAAACTTTCAGCAAATTACAGAAGCACCAATCTGTATATTAGTTGCAGGATGTGGAAGAATTTAGGAATAGATTTATTTTCATGCTATGCTTTTGCAAATTATTTATTTTAAAGCTATTTGCACAAGTATTTTCCTGCATCAAAAGCAAAGCACAACTAAACACAGTTGCAAAAAGGGACATTATAATCTAAAAATTATAGTAGCTGACTGAGTTACAAATGTTTCACTAACTTTAATTACTAATACGACTGGGATACTTGGTTGGATTCTGAAACTAGACATCACTGGAGAGGAATTAATTTTCTGGTGAAATTGTGTGTTCTTCCTTTCCCTGCTTCAAATATTTATCATTTTTCTCTAAGTTAGTGAATGGATACTTGTGTGTGTCCTGTACATCTCATGGAATCTATTACACAATATACATTTTAAAAATAGACAGATGTGGAATAGACATTTCTTTTTTATTTCAGACTTTAAATTATGTAGATTTGGATTTTGGGTTATAGCAGAAATCTATCCTAGTACTTTGATTGTTGCTATCTGAATGTCATGTCATATATCTTGAACTTGGGAGGATAAGGGCTAGGGAGAGACTGAGGATGACAATCAATATACCAAGAAACAGAAGAGGAAGCTTGAAACTTTTTCATCTGTGCAGTTTTCTCTTGACAAGCTTTAGTTCAAGTCTCAATCCTACAAACACTTATGTACATGTGTAACTTTATGCATAGAGTGTTTGTTTCCACTGAACTCAGTAAAGCTTCTTGTGTAAAACTTCTCATATTAGTGTTTGGATTGGTGCACTTGTATTATCCCACTATTTACATGTAATATTGAAATTTGTGCTAGTGCTTTCTGGTGATCAAATTTGCTTGAGAAGCATATTTTGCACTTACTTTGTTGACGTTGCTAAAGTCTACTGTGCCATTAGTTGCTTAAATTCCAAAACAAATGTTCTCTTTCTGCGTAAATAAATCAAGTTTAAAAAATATGATATGCCCTGACACTAGCTAATTTTGTAAATGACAAATACAGTACTAATGAAAAATTGTATACAGTTCAGTGATAAATAGTCTGTAGTTGCTATAGTGTATCCCATACTGTATAATTATAAGAGTTCAGAAAAAGGTTCCTTATCTGGGCACTTCACCTATGCAATAATTAATACCTCTAGCCCACAACTTGACTAGCAATATATCAAATTTTAGAATACATTTGGTTTTCAACTGAATAAAAATGATTTAAGATGTATGCGGCTCAGTAGAGAGATTGTGCAACAATAAAATATTACCTTGACCATATGTTCAGCAGCTGAAAAGCATTTTGAGTGAGTACCGAATTATGATTTTTTTAATTTTTTTTTTTATATAGGACATTGTACCGGTGGATGCCTCTTATGAGGTGAAAGAACTGTATGTCCCAGAAAACAAGCTCAAATTGGCCAAAAGTGATGCGGAGACTCTGCTAACGCTGGAAATAAATAAGGTAGAGGAGTAGTGGTATTTCTGTGTTTCAGTAATTTGGTTTCTGAAGTCAGAGCCTAATCTGTCATTAAGGAGACATAGCATAGTACCTAAACCAGTTACAAACGGTAACTTTTTAAAGATTGCTATGTTATTTGCTTTTCTGATCTTTTGGTATCTTTGAGTCTCCATGACCTTAAAACGAATTGTTAGCATTTTAAATACATTTTAGTTCATTCCCGTAACATCGCTATGACATACTAGTCGGATGTTCTGGATGATATATGTTTCTAGTTTTCTAAGCAAAGCAGTCTCCTACCTACCTTTTATCGATAACTTTTTGTATAAGGTCTTAATTATTTTACAAATGTGCAGGCTTTTTTATCTTTCTTAAAGACAGATTTATACTATGGAAGGTGACTCTTAGTAATTTCATCCTTTTTTTTTTTTTTTTTATTAACTGAGTTATATTTTTTTCCCCGTCACTTGTTTTTCTTTTATGCCTTTGGCTATCATGACCTCACCCTGCTTTTTCGCTCCCCTTGGCTTCCCTTCTGGATGCCTTGACCTACTCTGTTGTTTGATTAATTTACTACTCTTCCAGTTCAGATTTGAGCCAGCCTTTTGAAAACATAGACTGGCTGCTTTTTGTTCCTTGTATTCTTCTTTTTTCAGAGGAATTGGGCCATGAGCCAGCAAAGCACTTAAACACAGACTTAACTGTAAGCACACGAGTTTTCCTATTAACTTTTTAATGAGGTTACTAGTGCTTAAGCATATGCTTAACTTTTGGTGTTTTGTGGGATCGAGGTCTCAATCTGTCTTGGAAGGATGTTTTAAGATTTCTAGTCTTTTTTCCACACCTATGGATTGTAACACTTCCTCTCTCTGTAGTTTACTAGATTCCTTACTCTGCTGCCTTCTGTGAAGTTATCTGTTGCTTTTCTGAATTAAAGTATCTTATTGGTCACTAGTACCCAGCTTCTTTAGTCTCTTATTGTAAATTGCTTCCCCTCTATTGGTAAGCAATAGCTCAATCTAGAAAAATAATTTCCCCCTTCTTTTCTTTGTTACTAAATACCAAACAAGTATACAATACAAGAGAATTCAAGAGGGCGTGAAACCGCTAAGAGGTAAACGGGTGGGGCCCGCCCCAGCATCACTTTTGGGGGGCCCAAGTCCTTCTGAAAGGGGCACCGCCCGTGGACGGTGTGAGGCTGGTAGCGGCCCCCGGCGCGCCGGGACCGGGTTCTTCTCGGAGTCGGGTTGCTTGGGAATGTAGCCCAAAGCTATGGGAGAAATCTGCATCTTAATTGTCTCAACGTGAGGTAAACAAAGTACTAAATATTAGTCATGTCCTTGTATTACATGTGCTCTTGCACAATAGACTGCCTAAGCTCACAAGCTCTTCCGTGTGAAAAGCTCTTAACTCAGTCTCATCAATGAACATACAGAAATAATAAAACAGTTGCGATACATCTCACTGTGTTGCCTTTACTAAGTGTTAAGGGAGGAAATTCCCTGTAAACTATCAGTCTTTTAAACTGAAATAAGTGGTAGTCTGATTATTATGACCCTGACAGGAGAAAAAGTCTTAACTGCTTTTTGCTATAAAAATACCACTTCTAATCAATTGGTAGATTTTTTAACAGTTACTCCCAGGATTATTTTTCTGTTTTATGTGTTTCTCTCGTCTTCTTGCTTAAGAATGTAAGTAGCCTTGTATGTACAAAACATGGCCTTTTCATTGCAGAACTATCTGAATTCTGTCAGTTTGAACTACTAAAAAAAGGCCTTTTGTATACAAACTAATTGCAATTCATTTGTTTCCAGCTTAGCATTGGAAATTCAGCTAATGTGATGCTGGAAATGTGCAAAGTAGCTCATTTATTGATTGTGAGGAGAAAAAAGGCATTTTTTTCTGAATGAAGAGACTTTGAGCTTTATGCTACTGATGATTAATGCTTTCTGTTAAAAGCTGAGCTGTACTTACATACACGTTAGATTTAGTATACAGGATATCTCTGTATTCTGAAAAAAATCCTCAAAGGTTACTTGGTTCAGTGCATGGAGTTCACTCATGTCCGCATGTATGTGTTTCTGTCTCTTTACCAGGTGGATATGCAGTGGGTGCAAGTTCTGGCAGAGGGTTGGGCGACACCACTTAATGGCTTTATGAGAGAGAGAGAATACTTGCAATGCCTTCATTTTGACTGTCTGCTGGATGGTAGGGCATTTCAGTTTAAAAATACTTTTAAAAAACACCTGAAGCACTGAGCTCCGTAGCTTTGTTGTGGTTCGTTGATTTGCCATGGGAGAGAACTGCATGAGACATGTGTCCTCTCCTGATGACAGAGGATCAAAACTCACAAATGATTAAACTTAATATGAAATAATATTTTGCTTTTAGCGCCTGCTTTCCTGTGACTGGATTAGTTTTATAAACGAAAACCCTTCCACAATTAATAATTATCTTCAGCAAAGTATATGTCTTTCAAAATTTCCTATTCACTTTTGAAAAACGTCCTTCTCCAGTCTCGTTAATTTTCGGTATTCAGGATTACTGATAAATAATGGTTAATATGTACTTCTGGATCAAGATTGTCTAAAGACATGTTCTGTGGCAGTGCTGGAGTGAAGGGAATGAAAAGTGATTCTGTGCTGAGCCTTTGAGCCATGGCAGACAAAACCAAGAAGAAGGTTTATGCCCCTTCTGGTCCTCTTTTAAGTTCTGTCTGATTTTGATTTTGCCTCTTACAGATCCCCTTTGCTACAGAAATGACTTCCGTCTCACCATTTCCTGTTGTTGTTCTTTGCCATGCTGCCTCCAACACTTGTTACTCCTGTCTTATCCCAATATTCCAGATACTTATTCTCTCTCCATACAAATACCTCTTTAAATCGCCCCCCTCCTTTTCCCCCCCCAATCTCTCAAATGCTAACCTGTAATAAACTGCCATCACCATTCCATTATTTCATACTCCAAGTTTGCACCACCCTCTGAGACTTCTCTCTTTCTTTCCATACAATTCCATTTCTTTCCTTCTCTGCCCTGTAAAACCCATTCCTACCTATAGAGACTTCATCATCTTTTTGCATCTTGTACATGACTGAATATACTCCTGTTTTAACAAAATATGCATCCTTTCGTAGTGGTACTATAGATGCAGCAAAAAAGCTTAGTGAAAAGAGTTTTAAAATGGTGGCGTATTTTAATTTTCTTTGGAAAAATATCTGGTTACTGTTTTTGAAACAGAATCTGTCTCTGTGCATAGCTGTACTGCAGTTCCGTTCTTTTGTCTGGTTGCATCTGTAAATGCAACAGTTTTCGGTATTGCCTCCCTTTGTTTCTTTGATTCTTATTTAGGTAAGACACATGGAGAGAGCAGCACTGTAGGGAACATGTGGGAAGAAAGATGTTGGGGTGAGAGGTAGAAACAGCTGCACCCCTGTCAGTACACCTACAATCTATCCTTTGATCACATATTTTTCAACATTTCAGAGGCCTGTCGTTTCACAGATGGCCCTTTGAGGGAAGGTCCTTCAGTGTGGTAGAAAAGAAACTTTAATTTTCAGATTGAAGGTAGAGAGGAAACGTAGTGCCTAAGGAGGCGATAGCGGTCATTCAGTAGTGTTAGTTTGGTAGTATTCATTTTGAAACGTTTTTTTTCCCCAAAATCACTTCTTCTGTTCACCTGTTCTGTTCCGTACTTTTTTCTTAGATTTGTGTATTACCAGTTAATTACAAGATAAAATTATTTTCTAACAAATAACAAAATGCAGTCCCCTGTTTTCCCCATTCGTTGTGTGGATAAAGTTTACTTCAGCACAGTGCAGTTTTGAAGTATGTAGCCCCAAAACTTTTCCTTCATGGCTTTAGTTTGCAGCCCTAGACGTGCTGTCACAGTTGTAGACCAACCTGCGCTTTAGACTCCTTTTCAGTTCCTATTGAGTACACACCTCAGGCAACTAACTCTGCTGCTTTCACGTCTGTAGGTGGAACCTAACCCCATGGTTCTATCACTGCTACACTGGATCTTTGGGGTGCAGCCCCCAGTGGCCCCAAATAGTATTAATATGACAGGCCCCAATTGTGTTTAACACCTGCATGTAACTTCTGTATGGGAAGCATTATTTATTTACCTAAAAATACATAGCATTCAGATACGTGAATGAAAACAACAAAACATCCACATATCTGGATCTTACCTAAACCTCATTCTTTCCTTGAAAGTTTTGGGAAGATTCACTCAGCCTAGATACCCTGATTTCCAGGCTGGGAGAGACACACTGGCCTCCTGCATTCTCCTTCTCTCTCTCCCACTTCATCTCCTCCGAGCTACTGCTGCTTCCCACTCCTCGCCCCTTTCTTTACTAGGCAGCATGTTTTAACTGATGCTCATTTTGATCTCAAGGCTCTGGCAGAAGAACTCTGTAACTTGATGGTGCATAGAAGCAACATCTTTCCAATTAATGGACTAGCAACTAATAATATCAAGCAGGTAAACTGAGCTGTGTATATATAGTAGTCAATACTATACAACAGGTGTAGGCAACGAGCTGATTTTCAGTGGCCCTCACACTCCCCAGGTCCTGGCCTGCATGTCTAGGGGAGAGGCGGCTCTGCGTTTTAATTTAATTTTAAATGAAGTTTCTTAAAAATTTAAATACCTTATTTACTATATATACAACAATAGCTTAGTTATATATTTTAGACTTACAGGAAGAGACCTTCTAAAAAGGTTAAAATATATTACTGGCACGTGAAATCTTAAATTAGAGTGAATAAATGAAGACTGGGCACACCACTTCTGAAACGTTGCTGTCCCTTGCTATACAATACAGATATCTCCCTCATTCTTCGTGCTTGAACACTTGAGGTTTTAATAAACTTGATGCAACCTAAAATCAGCTGTCTTTAAAGGGACAAATCAGTATCAAACCTGGTCCTCTTAAAAAAAACAAAGGCCGGGAGAAGTTTCCAGATACTACACATGGCTGACATTTGTGTTTTTTACATTAAAAAATTCTCTATCCCCTTGCTGAGTGAAGGGCTAAAATTGTGAAGGGAAACAGATTCTGTTCAAAATGCTTTCCAATGCACAAAGTGAACTGCATGTGAGACTCTTAGGTTGATAATTTTAACATCAAAGTAACTGTGTTAATGATGTTACAAGTTTTTGGTTTGTTTATTTATTTATTTATTTAGTTGTCAGGCTGATTATAATTTTTACATTGGGAAAATAGGGAAAAGTGCAAAAATCAGCTTAAACTTTCAAAAATGACCCATGATCATGGGTGCCTCATTTCTTGAGGGTCTGACTGGGGCCAAATTTTTCCATTGGGTGGGTGTCCAGAATCTTATAAAAATCAGATCCTTGTTAAGAGATGTCTAGTTGGACACCAACCCTACCTTAATTTTCTCACCTATATCATGAGGCTACTTAACTTTCAGGATGTTTGTATGCATTTATTAGTGCAATTTTGCAAAATTATAAAATCCATCACATTGAACCTTCCCAAACATCTGAAGTACAGCTAACAAAAATGTTAGTGGAAATCAGAGATTAATATGCAGTTTTGTGCCCAAATAACTTTTAGATGATCTTCTGATTTAAAAGGCAACATTGAATAAGAAGTAAAGAGCCCCATTTTACTCCCTGAATGTTCATTCTGGAACCACATAACCTAGTATGTAAGGCGGTTCTGGAAGCCATAAAACACTGAATATCTTTAGACTCCCAAGTATTTGTGTCTAGCATCAGTCTTTTGACAGATGATTCTGTCTGTGTAGATTAGAAGGTTTTAGTACCACTTTTATTAGTGCACATATTGATTGTGTCACAGCCAATTTTTAAACATGCTGGTTCTTTCTCTAAGACTTGGTGCCTACATTACTGTATAGCAACCTGGTATCTCATAGAGGAGCACAATCTCAAGTATTTTATTCTAAAATTTGTCTCTTTAGCACCAATTAACTGTAATTACTTGAAGTATGCATCATGGAATGTGTAGCTTGTATTATAACTTGTTAGAAAGAAAAGATTGGGTTTGCATATGCCATTTGGTCATCATTTGTTAAGTGTGTATTCTTTATCCTGCAGGGGGAGTTATTAACCTGTCAGTGCCTATAGTGCTGACAGCTAGCCAGGAAGACAAAGAGAAACTGGATGGATGTACAGCTCTAGCACTGGTGTATGAGAGGCGTCGTGTGGCCATTCTTCGTAACCCAGAGTTTTATGAACACAGAAAAGAGGAACGCTGTGCCAGACAGTGGGGAACAATATGCAAGGAACATCCCTACATCAAGGTTGTTTGAAAGCAGTGTTATCTAGCTCTAATTAAAGCTATCCATTTTGTAGCGTTATAATTGCAAGTGGAGTAGAGTTGACACCAGCAACTGTTTACCTTGACCAAAAATTCTTTGCTCTTCAGTTTAATTTTTAGACAAAAGTAAATCTTTTTTCTCTTTGATGCAGCTGATTTTCTGTTGCATACTCTTCACTTGTTAATGTGGCATTGTAATGTCAGTGGATGATCTGCTTGTAACACGTGTAGAATGGGCCATGGAATCAGCAGTGGATCAGAGAAGAGCTTTCTCCTTGGGTACACTTAGGAAATGCAGCCTTCTGTTCAAGGTGGGCCCAGATGGGTCATCAAAACTACTCAAGTAGCAGATGAACATGGTGCATTTGGGGTGTATCTACCCGCCCTGAATATATTTTGGGTGGGAATCACCTTGTTTGAAGGTATTGAAACATTTAGTCTCTCCTCCCATAGAGATCATTATCTTTCCTGTCTCTTTGCACTCTGCCTGCCACACTGGGTGTTCTGATCATTGAGTAGTCTTCATGTTTTAAGGTTTGTAAACTCTGTGTGTTAGGGTTTGTAATCTCGATGTGAATACTGCATTAAAGATTACCTGGGTTATCTGTTGTTGAGATGCTTTTTAAATCGTCTTGGTCTCATGTTGATGACTCAGCACTAGAGTATTTTTTAAAAGCTCAGACTAACCATGAGTTTGTTCCAACAAAAGAAAAATTATTGATTTTTTTTTAAAAATCTATACAACTAATACTTGCACGAATTTTAAAACTTCACACTGCCCTAGTTTACTTTAGCCTTTTTAATAATACAGTGCTGTTGAACGTTCTTGTGGGAGTATGACTATATCTGGAATATTGCATATTTAGCTGCAGCTAAAATTATTTCAGTGATCATGCATTCCGTCCTGTACAATAACAGGTCCTGTGGATATGACCGATGGATGGTGAGATTTCAAGTTCAGTGAAAGCTGACAATTATATCGGTTAAAGAAATCCAAGACAATGGAATGCATACAACAGGTGAATGCCACCTTATAGTATGCCACCAATCACAATATGACTTGGTTAAGATTGGTGTAGAAAATATGGATCCTCTTCTCATGTCTGCTCGGCAGCTTTGCACCACATTGTCAGCCCAGAGCAGTGACTCTGGCCACCTAGAATTCTCCTTAGTTATGGGGACTGTCTAGGTGTCATAGAACTAGTATAATAGTTCCTATATGTTTTCCACATGCCCCCTTTTTTCTGCCCTGGAGCCTCCATTTTCAGTAGGCTTTTTAGCAGAAAAGGGCACTGTTTTGGCATTCTTAAACTGCAGTGGTCTCTAGCTGTTGGAATGGTCCCTTTGGAGAACTGGAAGACCACATACTGTATATACCAGTTCATAAGCCAAATTTTTTTAATAAAAAAGGGAAGCATCAGAGAAGGGGGTCGGCTTATGAACGGGTATAGAGAGAGGGAGAAGTGGGACACAGCTCCTCCCCCCAACAGAAGGGGCAAGGAGAGGCAGCACAGTCAGCAGAGCCGGAAGGGAAGAGGTGGGGCCAGAGTCCCTCCGCTTCTGGCCATGCTGCTCTTCTCCAGCTTCCAAAGCAGCTGCAGCTCCAGGGCTGGCAGGCTGCGGCCGTGTGCTTGGCCCCACTCACCAGAGCACACTGCGTCCGCGCTGCCCACCGGAACATGCAACAGAACAGCTCCCGCCAGGCCAGAGACATCCTCCCCTGGCCCACCCCAGCTAATGTGGGAAGGGATGAGATGGGGAGAGTGTAGGTGTCCTGGGCTAGGGGTAGGGTCATGTGGGGGGTGGTCACAGGGATTACTCTCCTGCCCCCCAGCTTCTCCCTGCCCCCAAGAAATTTCTCTACCAGTTGCTGTCCTGGCCCACCAGGGTAAACCGCTGGCAGGCCAGGACATTTTGTTGACTTAAGTTTACCTCCGTGCCTGCGAACGCTTGAGGTAACCAAACTCTCGGCCTGCGCGGCTTATCCTGATGGCCGTGAGCCAAAGTTTGCCGACCCCTGAATTATAGGGTCATCTTATAAATGGGTCATCAATTTTTTCTATTTTTACTTATCCATTGGGGGGAGGTCAACTTATAAATGAATCAGATTATGATCAAGTATATACGGTAAGTTAGATTTGCCAACAGGTGCAACTTGACTGGAGCAGATATTCTAGGCTTTGTTACTTCAATATTCTGATTTCTGTAGTTAAAAAAACCCAACAAACCCTTTCCTGGATTACTGCCTTATTGTAACATTTTGCATGCAGGTGTGGCACAAATTTTGTATTCTTCAAAAATTCCATAATGCTGGAATTTAAGGATAAATTTGTACACACAATTGCTCTTTTGTACAACTGGGAAAGTTACTGGTTCAGTTGCTCATTTATGTATCCTTGCAGAAAGGCAGCTCTAGCCTTTCAAGAATATGAATTTCCACTTTGGTTCTGTCTACTTAAAATTTGCCATAAATTAATATTTGGTGATAAAGGATGAGATGACACTAATAGAATACTTCTTAAAAAGTTATAAGTAAATACCTGTTATGACACAGATCAATAAAAGTCAAGGCAAAATAGATCTAAAAACTTCAGTTCCTTAAGATTTCTGTTTTATTCACAAATGTAATTCATTGTAATGGATGAATAGTCAGCCAAAACTTTATTTCCTTTTAGTTTGCCACTAAATGCTTGTTGTTACTTATTGATTCTGGGTTGAGCAGAATTTTTGTAGGCTTCATTCCAGTACTGGGAGTGAGAAGTTTGAACAATTAAATGGCATGTGACTTGAAGTTGGAAGGCATCTACATCTTTTGGCTGTGGATGTTGCTTAATTACACTGGTTAAGCTGTTAGTTACTTTTCATGTCTATGCATCCACGCATTGTGCAGTATTTTGAAGAGAAATACATGTGCCAGTCACGGATTGGTTATTCTCAGCTTCTTTGCCCTACACTATAACTGATTTAGATCACATTTCAGTGATTTTCAAAATTACCATTTGGACTTGGACAGTCTCTATAAAATAGAATTAACTGAAAACAGATTTTGGCAATTGCATTGATGTGCAATCCTTTGGATACTCAAGACAGCTGACAACTGTCTTTTGTAACTGAAGTGTTTTTGTTTTAATTTATATGCTGACAAAACTCTTCTGCTCTTTCTCCTAGATGGTGATGGAGCAAGGGGATTGGCTTATTGGTGGAGATCTACAGGTCCTTGACCGTATTTATTGGAATGATGGTCTTGATCAATACCGTCTTACTCCTGCTGAACTAAAGCAGAGGTTCAAAGAAATGAATGCTGGTGAGTCACGTTTGTAGCTATATTCTAGTATTCTCCATATTATCCAGAGGCTTACTGCTGCAAGACTGAGTGGGCTTCTTGCCCAGTGGGGACAAACATCATTAGTGGGATCACAGTATTTTGGAAAACTTGAAATTCTTCTTCTAGATGAAAAATGGACAGATGTATTTTTAAAAATGTGGGTGAGCTGTGACTTGCCCAAGGCATCATAGCATGTCAGTGACCATTGAAGTCCTGTCCTCCCAGTGCCTGTCAGAAACCACTACTAGACAGCTACAACTCCACAATTATATTCCACAACTCAAGAAAAGAAGAAAATAACACTGGATTGTGGTGCAGCATGATTTTAAATTATCATAAGGTAGATGTACAGTAAACCTTTCCTCAATATGTTCCCAGCTGGATAAAAGAGTGCAAGTCTGCTATTTTTAAAAAAAATTCAGTTCTTCAGAAAGAATTCACTAAGGTGACTAAGCCATTGCAATATTGAGCCAGAAAGGTAATCTTCAAGAACAAGAAAGTGCTTTTTTTCTCCTTCCAGGTGTATAGAGAGCCTGATTGTTTTCAAAACTCTCTGCTTTTGTTTGTTAGAAATAATGTGCATCTACCCCCTTAGGTGACTGGATTAGCTTGACTAACTAAAGTAGGGGTAGGCAACCTATGGCACGCATGCCAAAGGCAGCACGTGAGCTTAGTGGGCACTCACACTGCCCAGGTCCTGGCCACATCTGGAGGGCTCTGCATTTTTAATTTAATTTTAAATGAAGCGTCTTAAACATTTAAAAAACCTTATTTACTTTACATACAACAATAGTTTAGTTATATATTATAGACTTCTAGAAAGAGACCTTCTAAAAACATTAAAATGTATTACTGGCACACAAAACCTTAAATTAGAGTGAATAAATGAAGACCCGGCACACCACTTCTGAAAGGTTGCCGACCCCTGGATTAAAGACTAAAATCTGAACTAGTTTGAGAGGAAGCTATTTTTTGTCAGGCTGTCTAAAACTGTGTGGGTGTGTTAATACCTATGAAACTCAGACTCATGACAAACTCTTGATGGGATGGAGGGTGGGTACGTGGCTTTTTTTCTGGGAAAGATTTGACATCTCTGATCTTTCAGTTGAATGCCAAGAATGCTCCCGCTTCAGTTTCCTTGTCCTCAAAGAAGTCCTCCAGCAAAAACGGGAAAGACAGTTGGTATTTCTAATGTCTTGGAAGGGCAAAAAGCTCCCCTTTTTTGACAATAAAATCTTTCAGACTGCCTTTGTACATTATAAAGAAGCCCCCCACATCCACCCCGCCAAAAAAGAGCAAGTATAGTTTTTCTGCAGGTCATCTTTGATGACTGCCTTTTAAATGAGCCAGATATTATTGGTGTTCTGTAATTCTTTGGAATGCCTTAAGTGTTTTTCCTTACATATTATCTTCATTGTCTTTTACGCTCTTTTTAATTAAATCTATTCCATGCTGCTCTTTGGGAACAAAACACATGAGCCTTGCAAGGAAACTAGCATAACAAAAGGTATTGCAACTCCTTTGAAAGTATTTGGGATCGAGTTACTAGCTTCACATCAGAGAAAAGTAACCACCCTGTGTTGGTTTATTTGTTTTCCATTTTTAGAGGTTTGTGTAAGATAAATAAGTAACAGACCAAGTGGTAATGGCTTGGCAGTAAAGTTGTTTGCTCATTGTTCTTATAAGGGAGTTGCAACAAACAAGCGTCTAAGAAAGCACTGGAAGGTGTGGGAGAGGGATTTGGAGGAACCCAAATCAGCTATACAGCTTTTGAGATATAGAATCCTTACTTTTAACTCTTCGTTATCCAGTGAGCAGACAGACAGTTGTCTGACATTTGAAAAACCGGTTATCCTGGCATCATTATTTCCTTATAACAAGGTGATGGTGCTATTGTGCAGTCATGCATGATCCTTGTGTCCCTCATTGACTTTCTGTGGAAGAAAAAACTGTTTTTTTGGTTTGATGTATTGCTGAAATAACTTTAAAGTAATATTAACTCTAGTCTACCTGTGTCAGCTGCTTACCCTGCATAACCTCTATTATGGTGATTAAAGGTGGAAGAGACCTATTAAGTTTGTCAAATCTCCTTGTAAAAGGTAGGCTACATTCCTTTTATAGTGTGGGCAGGAGGAAGGCAGGGAAGAGGCAGGACTCAAGGTGGGATATTAGAATAATTCTATTGACATCTCAGATATTCTGAAGACTGTCTGGGATTTGGATCACTCTGGCAAATGCCATTGCTGTTGCTTATGGAGAAAAGTTTGTGTATTCTAGATAATAGGGGTGCCTGGGTTCATGTAGTACATAACATTTTCTTCTGTGTAACATTTCTGTATATCTACACCAAAACCAATATCTTGAATTTCATCCAGAATCCAATAGGTAGTAGAGCCATGAGCAGATACAAAATTTATATCCATGGATATCTGCGGAATTTAACCTGTAATTGAGCAAGACCAGCAGGGCCATGGCCAGCAACCGTGCCAGGAACTGCATCAGCAAAAGCAGCAGCAGGTCAAGCCACCACTTGCAGGAGCCAGTGCCCAGCCCGGGCAGCTCCTCTGGCATGGCTGGACCGCTCCTAGCCCTACCCACTGTGGTGAGCACCAGGTTCACCAGCAGCTGTCCCTGCTCAAGCTAGTATATGCAAGTGGATAGCATGCTCCCAGACAGGGGATGCAGACCACTGTGTGGAAGGGGCCATGGGACCAGCCAGCTTTCTGTGGGCCATGATTTGAGAACCTCTTGGTAACCAGTGCGGATCATGTATCACGGCTGCAATATGCTCTTGGAGAGATGCCCCTTCAGTAAGCAGACTTGTTTTTAGTCTATTTTTCTAAATACATTTAATGGGGAACTCTGTGTAGAGCTCATTGCAATAGTCTTATTTCTGAGTGATTAACCTAACAATGTAGGCAACCCATTATTGACACAACTTGAAAACTAAAACGTGGACTTATTTTTTTACCCGTGAGTAAAGTGTGAATCCATGCTGTTTGGCTAGTTCCAAAATGCTGATAAAGTATATAGAGCCGTGATCGCAATTAAACATTGTTGAACCATGCAGCCCACTGCTCATGGTCTGAACTTTGCAAATAGTTACTCTCAACGTCTTGGCCCTTTTTTCTTCCCATAGATGCTGTCTTTGCATTCCAGTTGCGCAACCCCGTGCACAATGGCCATGCTCTGTTAATGCAGGATACCCATAAGCAGCTGCTAGAACGGGGCTACCGGCGTCCAGTTCTGCTCTTGCATCCACTTGGTGGCTGGACAAAGGATGATGACGTTCCTCTGATGTGGCGCATGAAGCAACATGCGGCAGTACTGGAGGAAGGAATATTGAATCCAGAAACAACAGTGGTGGCCATATTTCCATCTCCCATGATGTATGCTGGACCAACAGAGGTAGATACATTGTGAGACTATAAAAACAATTCCAGTGTTACTCTGTAATGTTTTGTATTACTGTGCTGTGTACTGTTGTGCTGTGGTTTGTATTTTTTTTTAAACTGGCAGTTGAGCCTTTAATAATAATCTTCTCTTCCTTAGCAAACAGCACCACAGAAATCCCTTTGCTATCCAGGCAAATATCCATGTTTCTATGCAGTAATTCCGGTTTGTTTTAGAGGGTTTAAAGTGGAAGATGAGAGACGGAGCAGTGTCAAATTTTTAGATGCTGTTTCCTTTTTTACCATTAAAAAGACATGATGTATTATCTCTCACCTTTTCTTTTCAGATGAGGTTATGAAGTCTTTTAACATATTGATTAGTTGCCAAAAAACATGGATTTTAGAGATCTAGTTTTATCTCCCAATTAAAAATGGGACAGTGGGATCGGTGGATGGGTGTGTCTTTGGCAAATATAATGTAGGGAGAATTGCTTTATGGCGTTGCATAAACATGACTATGAAATAACTTTTGGCAAGATTTTATTTAGAGGTTTGCATTAAAATTGAACCTTCTAGAGGTTGTGCAATGCAATGAAGAGAATTAAATGTTGACCTTTGGGAGAGATTATTTGCCTCAGGGGACATTGATTACCAATTTTTTTGTTGTTTCTTTGGGCCATGGGAAGTTCAGCTCCTGACGTTCACAATAACTGAAAATTAATAATCTGATGGTGTTTTGATGGCCTAGTTACCATACACAGGGAGTCGCATTTAATGTTCGGTTACCTCTCATTGTTGGCAAGCAAAGTAGTTATGGAGACTGAACTGCCTTTTCACCCACAGAGAAAGGTAGCCCCAGATCACAGTTGAGGCATGTTAGCTAGGCACCATGGAAAGCTTGTGCTGTTGCTTGTATTGGATGAGTTGCCACCTTTCACTAAAACTACATTCATGCAGTTTTTTTAAAAAAATCTCTTTTTCGACATTAACAATGTTCTTGCTTTTGGCTACTTGTTATACTCTCTTGTGGTTTTAGAAAACCAAACACCCGTAAATGAAGTTTCTTATGAATACAGTGTCCCTGTTTCCATGTTTTCCAAGTGCATATCTTGAGTGTATAAGCGGGTTTTGAATGAAACTCTACCCACAGCCTTCAGTCCTGATACTGAATAAAATAAGAAACATCTCCTAATTTATGCAGCATTTCCAATGACCTCAGAAAGCAGCCTGCCAGTAATGTGTTGTAACCAGCTAAGGGGGTGGAGGGGGAAAGACACTCTTCCTTTAATCATTTTCTGTAGGTCATTTAGAAGACATTGGTACCAGATTTGTTTCTTTAGCGCAAATGATTTACAGAACAACAGGCAGCTGTTAAGCCAGTATGGTTATCAACAGGATGTACATGGTTTTCCAGTCTGTAAAGATTTAATGGGCATGTTTTGTAGGCCTCAATTTAGCATTTTTGTACTTTAAAAAACTCTCTTTATGGTCTGTTGGGTAACCAGCTAGGAAACTACATTTGCAGTCCTGACAGTTATCTCTGAAGGAAAAGAATCCACTCCAAAAAGGGCAAATGCCATATAAAAACCTTAACTGCTTCATCCACTGGGGAAGATGAGCACATTGCCAAGGAATATGAATGCATCACATTTTTACAGTAGCTGTTGATTATGTTCTCGCATCTCACAGTTACACATTATATGATCCTAAAGTTTTTTGAAATTATTCTAATGAAACACCACTTGTATCCTCCACCAGGTCTCATTGTAGCTGAGATTTCTTGGTTGCTATTAGCTGTATGATAGTATCAAACATGGGCTTTTCCTGATCTCTAAAGGAAAATTTTAACAGCTGTACTGGTCCATCTGCATGTTGCTTGTGTAACTGATGGTGTGTTCGTGGTGCAAACGTGTAAAATAGCAGGCATGTCTAACGGACTTCAGATGTTTTCTTTGCACCCATAGGCCTCATCGGCAATGGAATCTGGTACATGTGCTGTCTAGCTGCGGTCAAGGTGAAAATTCATACCAGTTGTACAGTGGTAATTCTCTAATTAGTTCCTGGTTCTAGTATTTGCACAGTACTTAGATACTATATGAACTCCCCTCTTACATGTTAAATCCTGTGTTTCTTGCCCTGTTAACACACTGAAGACTTGCAGTATAATTTAATGCAGAATACAATGTCATGCATACTAACTCACTCACAGGATATTCATCTTTCAATAGGAGATCTGTGTATGCAGCAGCTGCAGCAGCAGGCCCTTGACTCTTAAACCTGTAAAAATGTGAATGTACATCTTTGCATGTAAATGTTTGGAGTAGGAAGATAATTACAGGTGTCTGCAGCAGTCTCTTAAACCTTTTTGCATACACAATTTTTATTTCTAAAGTTGCGTGTTTATAATGACACAGTAACATAACAGTCTCACCCTATGATTGATCTTCTGTATCACTTTCTCGGTGGTTGCCTGGTATTTTTCTCTTAAGACTTTTTAATTACTGGCTAACTCAGTGTGTCTATTTTATGTTATGCATGTTAGTTTAGAGTTATTTTTATGAGAGGGTAAGAATACAGTTTTTAAAATTTTGTCTTCACACTATCAAGTGCAATATTCTATAAGCTACACTCTTGGAGTCTTAAAAAGTCACCTGCCCTGCAAGGAATTTTCTAACTTTCAGAGTGAATTCTATTGATTTCCTATAAAAGACACACCCGTCCTCAAGATAGGTAGGTAGAATTTTAGGGTATCGGGATTGTACACTGAATGAAAACATGCACAGTGTGCTGTACTTGTTAAGTTGTGTTTAACCTCCCCCCACATGTGCACATCAAAAAGATGTTCTGATTAAAGTGTGAAGGTTGACAAACATCAGAATATTTCCCGTTAAGGGGATAAATAGATATCCGTTGAACTTCTCTATCATTTTCAGTCAATTACTCAGAATATATTGTACAGCTAAGCCACGCACTGAAAATATTACAACCAACAATGGAACAAGAAAATTTGCTTAAGATCTGATGGTATAATTGATTATCCTAGAAGCCACAGAACTGCTACTTTGTTACAAAAAAATCTAGTTCTGTAAGAACCAAAGGTATTTAATTAACAGGTGTTACTTTGTACTATCAGAGATTACATCATAAAAAGATTCCAAGTGGTCTTACTCATAACACACTTAGATTAGGATTTCAAAGGTGAGGGAATTAGATGCTCAATTTGCAGTGAAATTAATGTGATATGGATGCCTAAATCCCTTAGGCTTATTTTGAATACTTGGAAAAATATCTAAAACATACATGGAATCATACAATATGTTACACTTTGGACTCTGGTAAGTATTACTTGCAATCTTCTATCCATCTATTACGTTAATGAGGATTGTCTACAGACAAAAGTTAAACAAGTTCCTCACTTCTCTGAAAACAGTTCTCTGTGGTTGGCTGTAGAGCAAAGGTGGGCAAACTACAGCCCGCAGGACACATCCAACCCGCAGAACCATCCTGCCCGGCCCTTGACCTCCTGGTCAGGGAGGCTACCCCCTTCAGCCATCCCCTGCTTTCCCCCTTCCCCAGCAGCCTCAGCGGGCGGCAGGGCTGTGAGCTCCTGACGGGCAGCGCGGCTGCAGGGCTGACTCTTGCCGGGGGCCTGGCTGCCACACATGCTGCTCTGAGCAGCATGGTAAAGGGAGCGGAGTGGGGGGTTGGATAAGGGGAAAGTGGTCATGGGGGGCAGTTGGGAGAGGGAGCAGGGGGCGGTTGGATGGGCAGAGGTTCTGGTGGGGGGGCTGTCAGGGAATGGAACTTTAACATTTTCTGACTGTAGAGATTTGAAGTCTTAAAACTATTTTTCTTGATGTGGGGAAAGTAATTGTAGTAATATTCTATTCTTTTAAGTTCCGGAATCTTTTTCTTGCAACCTAGTCTGCCTGAATATATTGCTAACAGAAATAGCAGTTTTAAGATTAGCATCTGTGTTAGTCTGTATCCGTAAAGAAAACAAGGAATACTTGTGGCATCTTAGAGATTAACCAATTTATTTATAGAAATAGCAGTGATTTTGGAAATACACTGGAAATATTGTACCTTTGTCTATGTAACATGGGGAATACCCATATTCTAAGACTCTAAGGAGCAGTTTTTCAAAAGAGCCCAGCATGCAATAGCTCCTGTTTAAGCACCTAAACAAAGGGGACTGATTTTTCATTTGTGCTCAGCATCTGTTGAGACTAAAGGGAGTTGCTGGGTACTGAACACTCTTAAAAATCTTTCCACTTCATTGAGGCATCTAAATAGGTGCTGAGCTTGTTGAACAAATAGCCCCAATTTTGAGTACTGAATACTTCCGAAATGGTGTCCCTACATCTTCTGGATCTTTATAAGAATGGCCACAATGGGTCAGATCAAAGGTCCTTGTAGTCCAGTACCCTGTCTTCTGACAGCAGCCAGTCCAGCTGCCTCTGAGGGAATGAACAGAATAGGTAATCATCAAGTGATCCATCCCCTGTCACTCATTCCCAGTTTCTGGCAAACAGAAACTAGGAACACCATCCCTGCCTATCCTGGCTAATAGCCATTGATGGACCTATCCTCCATTAACTTATCTAGTTCTTTTTTTGAACCCTGGTATAGTCTTGGCCTTCAGAACATCCTCTGGCAAAGAGTTCCAGAGGTTGACTGTGTGTTGTGTGAAGAAAGACTCTCTTTTGTTTGTTTTAAATCTGCTGTCTATTAATTTCATTTGGTGACTCCTTGTTCTTGTGTTATGAGAAGGAGTAAATAACACTTCCTTATTTACTTTCTCCACGCCAGTTATGATTTTATAGACCTCAATCATATCCCTTCTGAGTCATCTCTTTTCCAATCTGAAAAGTCCCAGTCTTATTAATCTCTCCTCTTACAAAAGCCGTTCTCTCCTCTTACAAAAGCCGTAATCTCTCCTCTTACATACCCCTAATTATTTTTGTTGCCCTTTTCTGAACCTTTTCCAATTCCAGTATAGGCCACTTGCATGCCAAATGGAAAAACTGTTCATTCCCTTGCCTGTGTTTGTCAGTTTGGGCTCTTCTGTATATCATGAAGTAGCTCTTGGTGAGAACTGCTCTTTTACACAGGAGCCATATGGGATCAGCCCCAAGGTCTGTCTAGTTCAGTATCCTATCTCCATCAGTGGATAGCACTAGAAAGCTGCAAGCAACTGCTTGATACATTGATATGGGGTAATCTGTTTTCATGAGTCTCATCCTAATCCCTAATAGCTAATCTGTCTTCAGCCCTAAAAAATTTGAGATTTCTTCTCCTTTCTGCTGCAGAACTGCTCTCCTCCTTCACGACTAATGGGTAATGCTACCTGTGGAATTTGGATGTGGTACAATGTTTTAGCTGGCGTCTCCAGGACTAAGCTTTGTCCTTCATTTTAGGCCACCGGATCTTCTGCATCTAGTGGCATAACAAAATAGGGGTTCAATTTCTCCTGACCATTTTGTCTCTGCTTTGTTTTATTTGTTTTTGTGCATTAGTGACTTCATTTCAGCTTCAAACATGTCTCCCTCACCTCCCTCCCTCAGCTTCTCTGGTACAGCACCTTTTGTGTTAACCCTTCTTCACACCCTCTCCTGGCTGCTCCCACCCCCAGCAGCAGAGCAGCCTAGCAACCACGAAGCTAAGTCCAAGAGGTTCTGTAGGCAACTTTTTAGGAGCCTCAGAGGGTGAGCTGCCCTGCTACCATAAACCACAGACCCTTGCTTTGCTAGGGTCCAGGTTTGGGAAGGCAAACTGCCCAGGAGTGTAAACCACACCTTTCACCCTGCCAGGACATGAGGCTTTGACTCAGACAGGTGTGTGGACAGGGTTGAGACTCTAAAGCCGCAACTCAAATGTGGGAGGCTCAACCAGGAATGTGAGGATTTTCATGATGAAGAAAACCCCTCACAGCCTGCTGAGGGTTAAGTCTTGTGAACTCCAGAGACTGCCTTTCAAAAAAGGCGAAAGCAAAGCACCCCCTTCATAATGCAATAATTTGTACTGCTAATGAGCAAGTGGGGTTTAAACCCTTAGTCTGACTTCCCATCCTGAGGGATGTGTTTACTGGGGCTTTTTTCCTCTCGGACACACTTTCACAGCACTGGAAAGGATTCACACGCACCAAATGTTCAAAATTAAGACTTCTTAAAATCCGATGCAGAGAATTATTCACCCAAAACAGACATGGCTATGGACATAATGTTACCATTATGGTAAAGGTGTGCAAAGATCCGAACTTCTTGCTATCAATATGGTCATCCATAGCCAGTTATCTCCAGCAGCTAGGATTGCTGGTGCCATGTATTAGCTTGTATCAATCCTATGAAGGATTCCCCTCCCTCCCCCCCCCCCCCTTCCCAATGTGCCTCCAGGAATTTCTTGTGAGGACATGGAACAACTCACTGTATAGAGTGGAAAATCAGGTGTCAGTCCCAGATCCCATCTGCATGTCCCATTGTGGGAGGTTAAGTACAAATAATATGCTGACAGGCCGTGCAGGTTTTACTTTAGACTTACTGTGGAAGCAAGCCTTGTGGGCAGGACCTCATAGCTGAAAAACAAACTTCTAGAATCTTAGAGTACACCTTCTTTTCATTCACATTGGCAGCTGTGTCAGTGGTGTGTCTGAACAAAAGCATACAACCATGGCCACACAGATTCAGACAGTGCGATCTGTCACGGTGGCCAGTGGCATTTACTTCAGAGGAGTGTACAAGAAACCATGTAGTGGGCAGTTATGTGGCTCACTGGGGAAGTTTCCTTTCTCTTTTTGTTGAAGGTTAGTTTGCTTATGATCGAAGCCTGAGTGTTTGCCTGTTACAAAACTAAGGAGTTTTGTCAAAGCCTCTATGGCAATGAAGGTAGAGTTCTGGACAGAGAAGAATCTTCTGTTTTTCATGATAGTTCACGTAAAAGGTGCAGACTAGAGGAAGTGGGAGAGTTGAAGTTCTGCTCTTCCACCAGCCTAAAAGGTACTTCAGACTTGATACACACTTACCGTTATTGCACTTTTAGAAAACCTCTTGAAACAAGAATTCCTCCATTTGGAGCTGTTTGACCTACACCTAACAGCCTGGACATGGGAAGAAAAGTGTAGTTCATTAGGGATTCTTCATTAGCTTCATTGATATTTTTGAGAATCCCGACAGCAAGTAACAAGGAAATTTTATTTATTGATTGGATGGAATCACATTTCTGGTATGAGAGGAGACAGAAAGAGATCTGGGGCAGGGAGACTCTATTTGCAAACTGAACAGCACGGTGGGGCCCTTGTCTCTAGATGCTACTATAGTACAGATAATCATATCTTTTGGGGGGATCCTGGCTACACTTGAGTTTTTTCCAAGCCGATTGCCGTGGTGTTTGGTTGTAGGAATCTGAGTATCATCAGCATGATGTGTTAGACAAGCCTGTGGCTGGTTTTTCCAGGTGCCATTACCTCCAGAAGGTAGGATTTAGAATTAGTTGTTTCTTCCATAGAAGAACCACACTGTCATTGTGAAGAAAAGATTATTCTTACAGTTCCTGGAACTCTTAGACCCAAAATGAATTCTTATCAAAGTTAGTGGGAGATAATTCTTACATCATTTTGTTCCAATCCTTAGCACCTCTTTGGTCATCCTAGGGTAAAGATATATCTCAAGCATATGAAGTACACATGCCAGTTGTAACACCTTTATTTCAGTCTATCCAAAATGGCACAGCCTAGGTCTTCAAAATTGCTGCAGGCAAGATGTTAAAATCCTGCACCAGTTGGAATGCTAGGCATCAAAAAAACTATTTATGAAGAAAGATTCACCCTCCCTCTACAGTGTTCCTAGTAACCTTGTAGGAAGCCTCATCTGAGGAAGATTTTCAAAGTAGGTTTCCATTCTCTTGCAGAGGTATCTACTCGTAGGAGATGCTACTGGGTTGGCTCCCAAATAATTCCTTTAAATTACAAATCTCTTGCTGTATATGAGGGGGATGTCTATTTCTGCTTGTAGTTCTATTACAATAATTAAAACTCTGCTTCTCCTTTCATTCTCTGGTTCTGTGGTACACCACTTTCCATTAGTGATGAAAGAGGAGAAAAACTGGACCAGAATGGGAAATTTGTGACCAGGTAATTCTTTGATAGCAGATTCTCTCCTTATTCAACCTATCCTGGTGGTCTGGTAAATGAGTAGAATGCAATTTGTAACAAATTTAAATTTTTCTCTAAAGAAGACTTGAACATTTAATTGCTTTAAGGTTATTATCTATAAATCAGGTTATTATTTTAATGCTAATCCGTTGCTGGAGGATTTTTACAGTAGTGGAAGAACTCTTCTGGTGGCCTGAGCTGCAGGGTGGGGCTTTGTGCTGGATCCTACAGCAACTCTGGATTGCCTCCAAATTGCTTAGGTAAATGGTATTAACCCAGTAGTGATACATGAGGAGAGAAGCTGTTAACAGAAAATTATCGGGTAAGAAATTGCTCATTCCAGTATAACTTTGATTATGACCTAAAAGTCATTCATCAGAAGTTAACATTTTTCTATTTAATTGCTCAGTTCTTGTCATTTACTGACTTATTCTACTGTGAAAACTCCTTCTGATAAAAGAAAAGGACAGTGGGGAATATGCAGTCCTTTAGCACTCTGCCTTCCAGCAGACTCTTTAGTCTCTTGCCATCTTGCAGAACTTACTGATTGATCAAACTGTCTTCAAGATGCCAGATGCCTCCTGATCTACTATGGCCACCCAGTGTAGTTTGGAAGGGCAGGGAAATGCAGATGGAAAGTTGTTTTTAGTTTGACTTCAGTTTGGCAGAAGTAAAACTGCTGAAAGTGGGTAAATGTTTATTTCATAGTACTGATTAACCTATAGTAATGCTTGCAATTAAAATGTTTATATATGTAATTTTTTTTATTGCTCTGATGGGATTTTTGGCAGGGAATTACTGGGCTGCATGTCTTTTAGAGGACAAATGTATTTAATTTAAAAATGGAAATGTGGAGCCAGATCACATTTCATTGATGGAAAGACTTCCTTTGCATTCATCTGTCATTATAGTATAAGCCAATAAATTACTGAAAAAGAAAACATTTTTCAGAGAAACTACTAAGTGTTCCCAAAAAGAGAGCAAAAAAGTATATTAAAGATTGCTTAATTTTTCTTCCCAACTGTGTTAAATGCAAACAAACAACTCTTTTCCCCACCTCAGCCCTCCGTCCCACAAGAATTAAGATAGGCACTTTTGAAATAGACTAAGGACCCAATTTTCAAAGAGATTTGGGTGCTGAGAGATGTAGATAGGCACCTAGTGGGATTTCCAAAAACACGTGAGCAGGATGGGCACCTAACTCTATTGATTTCTGAGTGAAAGGGCTTTCGGAGCTTTGGATTTAGCAGTGATATCCAGAGGTGTTGGGAGCAAGGAGCCCAGAATTTCATCAGAGGTGCTCGTAGCCACCTACACTCCTGCTTTGTCTCAGCGAACCAAGCAAGAGTGCTGGGGTGCAGAGTGCTTGAGCCATCTGGGCACTAAGTTCCCTACTTCTATGCAAAAAGGTGCAACGTTTACTCCAAGTGTGTGGCTACAAATAGCCGCTGCCTTACTGGTTGGAGTGTTGAATTGAAGTAGATGGCTAATGTGTGAATCCTATAGATTTTAATTAAGTTTGTTTCAGTGTGTTGTATTGAGTGATTGTTAATAAAGGGAGTTTTTTAAAGTAGCAAAAGTCTGTAGTGTATTAATATGGGAAATTATTGCCTGTCCGTGCTGCTTAAGTGATGTGTTTTTTTGTGTAACTACTTTTTCAATAATTGGCGTTTATGGTTGGCGATAAATGTTGCACATTTTATGCAGAGATGGCGAGGAAAGATGTGCATTATGCTGTGTGTATCTGGGGGAGGTAATATACATATGGCAAAACTGCGGTGGATGGATGAGCATTATTACCTTTCTTTTTTTTTTTAATTGTTGTTGTATTGGTGATGTATGCAGTTGAGCAACCTTCCCTGCTTTTTAATACTTTGATGGGACACTGTATATTCAGCTCATGGATCATTTCCCCTCCCCCAGCCCCCCTTTTTAGTACCAAATAAGCATAATGAATTGAACACTGGTGAAATTTTAAATAAATTATGCTGTTGAAAAGCTACTCTGTGGAAGGATGTATAATCTTTTAGGGAAATGCATTTTAGTCTATCAGATTAACTTTTACATTTTGGGGGGAGTATTGAGGATTCTCCTAGAAACTGTAATATTATGGAATGAAGAAATAGTGTGTGTCTATACTATTGCTATCATTTATTTTAGTATCCAAGAATACTCCATGATATGTGCTCCCTCATGACTCAGATCAGTGTTCCAAACACTATGCTAAATTACTGTATTTTAAATGAGTAGAAGACCCAAGGCAATCTTAGATGTCCTTGGATTACCTGGAGATGAAGCACCACTCCTTGGAAATACATATTAAAATGATGCAGATAACTGATTTAATTTTAGGGTAGGTCTAGATGAACGCTTATATTTACATGTTTAAATATTTAAAGAAAAACTTGTGTTAGTGTGTTTGTTTAGATTAGGATGTAGAAGTCATTTCTGTATTATCTATCAGAGGCTACCTACTTATGGTCATGCACTCTTTGAAGGTGTGAGACACTCTTCTGAACTAATATGCCATGTCAGTTACATTTCTTGATTTTTGTAGGCTTATCCGAATCAGCACTTCTGCATTGCTCTCTGCGGGAAGGTTCGTTTTGACATTGCTGTTAAACATTAAAAACATAGTGATTTACACATTAGGGCTCTCTGTTGTAGTCTCTCATCTTTTATAGTGGGCAATACCACATGTTTCAGGGGAAGGTGTAAAAAGATCTCTGGAATATATCTACATTAACAGTGTAATTTTTCACCTCAAGGGGAAACTTTCTTCCCTAGTGATTAAGCTTATGTTCAGAATGCTGAAACGTGACAATTCTTTTAACTTCATTGTTGTTAATACAACCATGATACTCTTATGCACATGAATAGGTAATCTGTTTTGAATCCAATTGAGCTGTTTACTTCCACGCTATCCTACACAAGGGAGTTGAATAGGCTAAGTATATTACTTAGCGTTTTCCCTTATCAATGTTTTTATTTAGTTCCTTTAAATTTAGAGGTCCCAGCTGACCATTCCATTCATCTTTCATTCCATTCATTTGTCATGTCAACATATTCTTTCTAAGCTGTGTAGTCCTATTAATCTCCTGCAGAAGCTTCTCCTTGCATCTTAACATGACATCCCTAGGGCAACTACAGCAATTGGTTACATGGAACAGTAAGAGGAAAGGATTCATTGTAGCCTGACTGTCTTCTAATGAAACTTATCAGCTAGAAATGGAAAACCAGCGCTGGGGCAAGTCAGGTCTTCATGAACCTAATAGCAAGTGCTTTGTTTAACCCTCACTGATTTATGGCTTGAGAACTGCTTAGCAAACTGATAGGCAATAATGTTAGTTTAGCGGTAGCAATAGCATTGTTGATCATCCCCCTTGCCTTCCCACTTCTCTTTGTCTCCTGTTCATTTATTTTTGCCAAATTGTGTTCCAGGTTCAATGGCATTGCAGGTCACGGATGGTAGCAGGAGCGAACTTCTACATCGTGGGACGGGATCCAGCAGGCATGCCACACCCTGAGACTGGGAAAGATCTCTATGAACCAACCCATGGTGCAAAAGTGCTGACTATGGCGCCAGGCCTCAAAACATTGGAAATTGTTCCCTTTAGAGTTGCAGCTTACAATAAGAAAAAGAAGGGCATGGATTATTATGACTCTGAACAGTAAGTTGTTTTCATTTTAAAACTAAAATATTCTGAGTAATGTGTGAGGTGTTGGTTGGTTGTTGTTGTTGTTTTGTTTTTTTTGCTAAGTCTGTCAGCATTTATTGTCTAGTTTTTCATTAAATAGAAGCTTCTCAGAGATAAGACAATTTGTTTTGGGAACACTTAGTTTTGGTTCACAGTTCTTAACTTGTTTTATGATCTTTGTATAGAAGAAATTATTTTAACCTTCACCTCTTTTGAGGTTGTTCTTCACTCTTTGTGTCCAAAACCAGCTTCTGTATATATTACTATGGTGCCTACCAGTGCAGTGCCACTGTAGGTCGAGATCATTTGCCATGTATTACTGTGGCTCTTTGGCAATGTACATTGATAAATTCTGGCTCCTTCTCAGGCTCAGGTTGGCCATCCCTGGCATAATTCTGCCCTATACTACATCAGTGTGCTATGTGGTGTATTACGTCTAAATTATACAGGCAGCTTGCTTGTGTTGTGTGGCATTACCTCTTTTCCCCCAGTGGCTGGCATCTCAGAGAGCTTCCTGTCCCTTCTGGATACTGACCTGGTCTGAGTGGTTCTAACTTTTTTTGTGTACACACACACACACACACACACACACACACACACACACACAATTTCCTGTGTGGCCTTGGGCTAGTCACTCAATCTACCTCATATCTCAGCTCCCCTTCTATAAAATGGGAATAATACTCGCCTACCACCCCGTTTAGCTCCTGAAAAAACACCGCTTCAGTCACTTTCATTTTTGCAGAGTTTAAGAGTTCTTCAGAATATCATCTTAAATCATCCCTGCTTCCATCTTCCCTCACTCCTCTAGTAAAAAAAACATTTAACCTCTCTCTTATCTTAGCAGCTGCCTAGCCTTGCAAGCACTAGCCTCAAACAAATGGTAGGATAAAAAAAGCAAAGCATTGGCTTTTTTATATGGCCCTCATCACCATGGGATCTGGATGCCTTAAATCACTGATGGATTTTATCTTCACAATATACCCAGAGACTTCCTCTGTGATCTTGGCCAAGTCCCTTCATTTCTGTGCCTCAATTCCCCATCTCAAAACAGAGATATTTCCTTTCTCCTACCCTTTGTCTTGCCTATGTGGACCGTAAGCTATTTGGGTTAGTGACTATCTTTCTATTTTTGTATGTAAAGCTCATAGCAGGGCACAATGTTGACCCTGATCTCTGCTGGGGCCTCATGTTGCTACTGTAATACAAGAAATTCTTGAATGGTTAAACCTCTAATCTTTAAAACGAGAGAAAAGCCCATTTTACAGGAATGATAAGAACTCTGGTCATGAAAAATGAAAGGAAATAATGAACCGTTAATCTATTTTGTCTGGTTTGTCAATTATCACATACTTTGTTTGATTTTTATATAGTGATTATTGGTATAGTCCTGTTGTGTTACTGATATACAGCGTGAGTAATGTGAAGACCAAGTGGACAGCACCAAATTGTTCTCTGCTTGCATCCTAATATATATAGGTTTCCACATGTAAAATGCTCTTTCTCGATCTTTCTGTCTTGTCTTTTTAATTGATTTATTGCCCTTATTCAACTGCCTAGCTCTTTAGAACTGAGCTGCAACAAAACTGTACTTGTTTTTGGGTCTCAGGCTTACACTAGGCTATAAATCTTTAGCATTGTTGACCTTCAAATGCCCTTTCAACTACAATGGAGGCATGAGGAATACTATAGAGCTTTTTCATCTCCCTCCCTCATCCTCACCCCTGCTATGGGTTTAATAGAGCAATCTACCCCAAACTCCAATGCCCACTCGCAAAACATATTTCATAGCACTCTCATGGACTGATTTTACAGCTTCAGTATAACAGAGCTCCAGTACAGTATGTGTTGGAGAAACTTTCATCATCTCACTGGTGCATATTTTGAAGATCAAATTTTCTGTTTCCCACGCCATGTTGACATTTTCACAGCTGATTTATTCCTGTCTTTTTGGAATGTGTGTTTAATTGCTTTTGCTCCACAAATTGTAAAATTTAAGTGGAGTTGTTAATCTTTGTGCAGATCCTTCATCAAATTCCCTGCTGTACCTACCAATCCACTGAGTTTCTCCCCAAACAAAAATAGTTTAAATGTTACCAGGCTAAGGCGGAAATAAACTAAGGACACACACACACTCTTTTTGTTGTTGGCCACTTCTAAAAGACTGTGAATAACCTTTATTCTTGTAAAAGGCGTTTGGTCCCATCAGTGCTACAGTTTGAAACACAACTGGCAGGAAAATAATTTTAAATAACCTGTGGAAGCATATGCTGTAATATAACTCGTCTCAGCCGAAGCTAATTTCATTCCATAGATACAATTTTCAGAAGTGCCCAAGTCCTATTTTCAAAAGTTATTTAAGTACGTAGGAGCCTAGTTTCTAAGTGCATAAGTCTTTTTTTGAAAATGAGACAGGTGCCCTCGAAGTGTCCATCCAACATCAATGTTACTCTTATGATAAAGATGTCTTTCTGTCCCTTACCTCACCCCATTTTATTCCTGCCCAATTTCCTATTCTACAGAGTAATAAGTAAAAAGTAAGAATTCCTGACTCATCCAGGATTCCTTCTTAGCATTCCTCCTGGATCTCCGTCAATCAAGATATTTGTTTTTTCTCAAGTAGCACCTTTTCATCTGGAAGCAAATTGCCTTTACCAATATGTTATTTCAAAAGAATTCTGGGTCCTATTAAATCATAGTTTTAGTAATGGTATTGGATAAGGCTTCCTTTTCTTGATGGTTACATCTTCCATTGCTCACACTCAATAGCGATCTGATCTTTATCATTCGTAAATATGTCAAATTGTGAGTGGTTGAACAATTAAAGCTACTTTTATAGTATTTTCAGTTTTAAAATGGAAAACTTTCTGGCAACACATACCTCTTCAAGCCAAGCCTTATGCAAGGACTAAGCAAACATTATTGGACCGGATCAGTAGCAGGTTTAAATCAGAATAGTTTCACTTCAGTTTAGCTAAACTTATTTATGCCAACTGCTGAGAATTTGGGCCACTGGTTTTAAGGAGAGCCATGCATTTTAATAGAAAATGTTTGCTGGAGGAAAAAAGAAAAAAGTGAAGAGGAGGAAGAATAACTCCTTGTCCAAACCAAAATTTAATTTTATGAAGATTTATGTATTTCTTTTAGATATTGAAACTTTTAAATTTTTAAGAAACTGAACGCACTTTTTAATGCAGCAATGGACCCCTAGACTTCTTTATACTATTCCCCTTAATTCTCTAATCAGAGGTTTTAGCCATCTGACATACCTTGCTTGAAGTCTTCAGGTCTGTTCTCTATTTGGACCATCCTTAGATATGCTGTTGTTCAGACAGGACCAGGAAGAGGTCAGATAGACCACTTATTAAGATGCAGTTAAATAGCATATCTGAGTCTCTAAGTCCAAAGGCTGGTACCCTCTTCTGATCCCTTCTGGGAACTTGAGCCTCTGTTCAAATTCCCACCACATTCCCTGCCTATAAACAGCTTAGTGTTGACGTGTAAATTGTATGCAAGCTTCAGAATTAACATTAAATTCTAAGTAGAATGTGAAGAGTCTGTTCTCCTACAGCTCTCTTAATCTGTAAACTCTGTATTATCGTATTCACACTAGGAAATTAACCTGGGTGCCTCCTCTTGAAAACTATTGTAGAAAACAGCTGCTTGTGTAGAGAGGACAAAACTCTTTCCAGGACAGCTAATGAGAGGTTGATAGACACCAAAGTCCTATCTATGCTGGGGAAGAAACTTGATGAATGTTCCCTATTTTTCAGTCCAATTCAGAGCACAGCTTTTTTCCATTCCAGTACCTCCCTTTAAAATAATATTTCAGTTATGTTTTCTTATCTGATGTGTGTTATATATTCTGTGTAGTTGAAGTACATTTATATATATTTCTCCTTTGTTTCTGCAATCTGGGCATCAACACTACTGAGAGCAGGAAGATCATTCTAGGCTTCACTGTTCTGCACTGGACTACAATTCAAATCAAAAAGTTGTGCTGCTAACAGCTTATATATTGTGCATTGTGAAAGGGGACTGTGGAATGCTTTCTATACCTTGCTAAGCTCCAGCTCATACCGAGCATGGTATAGCACTTAAAGCTAAACTCTGCCCTCTGATGCACACACTTGGTTCTCATTTGTTTCAGTCTGAACCATGTGCATGTGAGGTCAGTATTTGGCTTTTATTTCAAACAGACCAGTGAAGAATGAGTAACAAATACATGTTGCAAATTGAACAAATGAAGTAAGTAAAATTGCTGTATTTAATTTAACAATAAATCATTTTTGCTTAGGAACACTTGGTGGATTTTTTGCCATTGTGTCTTTGTTTTCGTCTGTGTTTAGCTCTGGTGAAGAGAAAATCGTTTATCTGGTTAGAACCATGGTTTCCTCCTCGTCACCCACTCTGATTGGATTACTATTGCCTTTTTTTGGTGTTTAACATGCTGGAGGATGTTGAACTTGAGTAGCTGATAGAAAATCTTGATTGCCTTCAATTTTCCATCTATCCTGCTTAATTTTATCTTTAGGAATTACAGCTGTAGGAAGATAGGCAGTGGACCAGGATGAAACTATCTATCTTGAGCATGTGCGAACATACACTCTTACCCCTTATTTATCTTTAGACTATATATATGTATTCTATATGGTGTATATACTCTCAGGATTTTGTGGTGCTCTTGATTAGCAGCATGTCAGAAACCACAGTTGTGTTCTCAAATACACACTCCAAGGTGGGGTTTTATTAAAGTAGTATAAAGTCATTATCGAAAAAAGGGAGGAGTTAAGATCAGTCTCTGCTATAACTGCCATCTTTTAAATGTACATTCTCTCTTTATTTACTTTTTTAGCCATGAAGACTTTGAGTTTATATCAGGAACTCGCATGCGCAAGTTGGCTCGGGAAGGACAAAACCCTCCTGAAGGTTTCATGGCTCCCAAAGCCTGGACTGTGCTGACAGAGTACTACAAATCCCTGGAGAAGGCTTAGGTCTCTTATTAACTGCAGATTAATCTCTGACGCTTGATTTATAACCAAGAATGGGACCACACAGTTACCGTTCATGCTACTTTGTTGTGGTGTCTGTCAGGAAGTTCTTCTCTGGAACCAGACTCTTTCTCCTGAACTTAGCATCATTCATTGCCTGCTTATGGGTTGTATTATGTATTGGCACCTAACAAACTGCTGGTTTTAATGTCTTCTCTTTTATTACAGTCAATACTCTTACAGTAGGATTTTTAACTCTTTTTTATATTATTTTTATGCCTCTGTCCTATGAACTCTACAGCTGTTACGTTGATGCAAAAAAAAAATTCATACACTATTTAAGCAGTCTGGTAGTTTTTGATTTCGTGGTTTGCAGGATAAATGTAATGATTAGAACTATAGAAGTAAATGAAATATTTTAAAACTGAACTCAATACTTTTTCTGTCAACTAGTGATCACAGAAGCATTGTAACTTTAAGCTCTTGTTATATGTAATCTCAGAGAAAACGTCTTTATGCAGCTCAATTAAAGTTTTTTGCTTTCTGTATTACATTTTGGAGTTTATTATTTTACTTTGTACTTCTCTTCTGCATTGGCGCAGCAAAGTGAGAGAAAATGCATAACCCGTGAATAGAGAAAAATATAGGCTTTACTATTATATGTAATGCTTATCCCAGAGGTTTAGGATAGTGGTTGGATTTTTTTTTATTTGCTTGTTGCCAGTGGTGTAATATGTACTTAGTGTGAATATTTTATCTAGTTGGATTTTAAGTCTTCCCAGTATTTGGTGCCAATTATTGTCTCATGACCCTAATACTTTAAAAAAAAAAATTGTGGGAAATCCTGCATCCACTTTCCTAGTTACTTATATTTCTGCATATGTTTCTAGGCAGAAAGTTCATTCTCACAAAAAAAAATATCTTCAAGTGTGGGCTACTATAGCGATATAAATACATGTCTCATGAGAGAATTTAGCCCAACATTTGAACTCCTTATTTTCATCTTTTCAAGAGTTCTTGATGCAAAGTAAAATCTAGCTTTTTTCCCTAAAACGTCTCAGTTTGTGTAAACAGTGAAGGCCACACACACATCAAAGGTCCAGTAAAAATCTTTTAACTAGTTTAATTCAGCATCCAAAACAATATTTATTGCAAAAATTACAAAAAGCAAATTCTCAGAAGAGTGAAATACAAACATTTACTTTTTGTCTCTTGAGCCTTTTTCAGTATAAAATAAAGCCGAGCAAGTGGGATTCCATCAAGTCTTTGCAATCCCCCAGTTTTCTTCATGGCTGCTGCACTGTTGGATGTGACCTGTTTTCCTCCTCCCTTTCTTCATTGCCACTTCCATTTATTGTGCAAAAATGAGGTTTGTGGGAACAATCAGAGCAAAGTCACATTTTTACATGGGGATACAGGCTTCATCATGAACTAGAGTTGAATGTACAATCATGTAGTTTCAAAGGAAGCAGTCGTTATTGTAACTAATGGACTGTTAGTATCATATTTCAGCTACTTGTCCTCAGTAATATTTGAATAATCTGCTACCAAAGGTTCCAGTTCTGAAACTGTTTAAGGCATTTCAGTCTTGTTATGGGAATTGAAAGGTCTTGTCTTGTGGTGGTGTTTTCCAAAATGATTGACTTTACCCTTCCTTCTAGATTTCTTTAAACATCAGACTGTGGTCTTTATGCCTGTGTAAAATGGGCAATGCTAGCAGAAGTTATCCCATTTACATTTACAGAGAGGGCAGTGTTATCGCAGAGAGAAAAGGGGAACACTGATTGCACCTCTCCACATCAACAGCTTCTAGCCAAAGTCTGAGTGAGGGGAAAAATTGTGAAAGCTCATCACTTAAACATCACAGTACAGATTTTCTTCAAAGTTTGCTTTTTTTTTAAGATCTCGGCAAGATCTACAACACATGAGAAGTTTGAATAAAATTTAGTACAGCACTTTCTTTAAGTTGCACATGCAAAGTTTCCACTTCAAACATATGGGTGAGCTAATGTTAGCAGCAGCTGAAATGGGGATTGCAATGAAAGTTGGAGCTTGGCTTCCAGTTGTCACGTTTGCTAACTCCATTAGCTGTAATGTCATATCATTACAATATTTTGAAAGATAGCTGGGAGAGAGCTGCAAACACAGGGACATAAAATCACAGCTTAAGAACTGATACATCATACAGTGGAAACTATTTTTACGGTGAGGGTTAGAAATCTAGTGTGAACAGGTAGGTAACCTAGACTCAAGAATGTGACCCCTCTCCTATATCATTACATGTAGAAACCAGAATACAAAAAGGGTAATGGGCAACTTTAGCTTGCACGCTTCAGCCGCTTTCAGGCTTAAACTCTGTTATATTATTAGTTCTGGATGTCTTACCTAACCAACCTCTCTGTTAACAAGCATTCAGTTTTATTCTTGTTTTAAACAAGCAGCCCATAGCATCCCCACTCTCCTTTGCAGACTCATAGGGCTCAGCTAGGAGTGGAGACTCTGGGCTCTATGGGCAGCACTGGGCCTTATTGCAGCAGCTCTCTGTTTGCCACGTGCTTTGGCTGTACCTTAATTTTCTTTTTCTCTCTCTCCCAGTAATGAAACGGAGTGATTAATTCTGCTTCTCTTCTGTAGACAAACTGTCTCTTCAGAAGGCTTTTTCTATGTAAAGAGGCATACAACAGAAATGCTGTTCCTTGCCACAGACTCTTCTGTGGTGTCTCATTCATGCTTATACAGTGATTCAGAATCTTTTCTATAGCTGCTCTCCAGCTTAACTAGAGGAGCTTTTTGGGGCTGGTTTTCACTGGGGGGGAGGGAGGATCGACTGAAGATACGCAACTTCAGCTACGTGAATAACGTAGCTGAAGTCAGCGTATCTTCAGCCAACTTACCTGCCGTCCTCACGGCAGTGGCAGGCGGCGGCGCGCTCCCCCATCGACTCCAGCTTGCGCCTTGCGACAAGCTGGAGTTATGGAGTCGACAGGGGCGCCGCGGGCGATTAATTTCTCTCGTCTTAATGAGATGCGAGTAATCGATCACTAAAAGATTGCTTGCTACCCGCCGGGTAGTGAAGACGTACCCCAAGTGTCCTCAGCCTGGCGCTGACATCCTTTTCTTTACAGTGGGTGCTACCTACTAGGGGGCCATAACTTTGAGATCCTTATGGAGAAACTACCTATAAGTGACTTACACAGGCAGTAGCAGAACTAGTAAATTTATCTCAAACCTATCCACATAGCTTTTGGCACTTCATGTAACTGAAGACTGACCAGGGTGTTAAAGGCTAACAGGAACTATTTATCTCAGGAACAAGTGACATCAACTTTTGGAAATACTGCTGTAGCTCTGAATTGCAAAAAGGTAAAGATGTATGTATTGAGATGTTTATTACTTGACAATAAAAGAGCACCCATCCAAAGTTCTTTTTGAAGATCATCTTCCTAAAGTATAATGGACCAGAGTTGATTCTGACTCAGAAGAATTTGGAATACATATACATTTCAAGGTCACTTTTTTCCCCTCTCGCTCTCTGGTTAAAGTCTTTACAAATGGGCAGTGGCCTCCCCTTCTGATCTTACACTGGGGGAACATATGGCTGTTCTCCCATATTTCTTGCAGAGCCTGGAACTCTTACTCGCCACTATCAAATCATTCTGACATATTGAGTATAATGGCTTAAAACGTAATAAAACACCAAAAAGCTAAACCCCTTTCCTGCTGATTTTAAAACGCTGTATCAATGATTCAAGGACAAACTGGACCCAGATTTTCAAAACGTAAGAGTTAATGAGGTGGATGGAGTTTACCAGGTCCTTGTCTTTGGGGTTGAATAAGTGTTACAAAATGATTACAGCTCCTCAGTGACATTATTTATTCCAGATGATGCCAATTCCAGCAACATGCATTGAGCAACTTGAGAAATGTTCCTATGGAGTCACCAGGAAACGTAGAATGGAGGACTCCGGCTGCCTATTTTAAAGTTACACTCACAGGCAGGTTGGTGTAAGTTGTGTGGGGGTAATGTTCCAAATCATTCCAAATGTTCCTGGTTTGTGATGAAAAAGCAGCTAACAAAGACCGAGGATACAGACTCCTATCTGTATTTTTCAATAAGGGATCTAAACACGAACAACTCAGTAATATTCCAGACATGGAAAATGTGGAATAGGTTGCATAAACTATTAAGGCAAAAGCCTGGAGATAACCCAAACTTCTACATCTGGAATAATTCTTCAATAAAAATCAACAAGAATCAAATATACTGAATGTTTTGGATGGGGAATAAAAGGATTTGAGTGATCATAGATCTTGAAGTGGATCTTAATTGCTGTGGGGCCAGTCCTCCATGTGCTTTGTATCTGGCCTGTCCATGACCTTCAGTTTTGCCCTAATTCAGTGACTTCAGTAAGTGTTCCATGAGTGGAGCCCTTTGTAGGATCAGGCCCATTGATTTTTAATGATCTAAAATAAAAATATACCCTAGGCCCTTGCGTTTGTAACTGAGAAAATGCTAACCAGGAAGTCTTGGCCCTCTATTCCTATTCCTGATGGAATGTGAATTGAGGTATGTCTACACTAACAAGTGTACATAAGTCCATGCGCATGGTTGTGCCATAACCCTTTCCCATATCTAGACCGCTGAAGCCTGTGTCCTAAGGTGAAGATGGGGCATGTAAGCCAGCACACTTGAGTGTTCTGGCTCACATTAGCACAGTCACATACCCATCCTACAGGGCAGTATGGATGATGGCATGGGCCAATACCAGGTGCCACATTTCAGTAGTTCTCCAGCCCCATTTCTACAATGCAGTGACCCCTTGCTGATCCAATCTATAAAGGTCCGTCTGCCCCTTGTTACTGGGGATAGCGAACTGCACTGATCAACTGAGAACTTGTTTTCCGCTGCACTCTTGATCAATACAGGTGAACATGGATCATGTTCTGAGAGCAGCTGCCTAGTCCACCAAGCACACATGGGTGTTGGTCAATGTGTGGTTGGAATATACCGTCCTCTGTGATTTCTCCCAGAGTTGCAGGAACTTTCATCTATACTGGGAAACTTCACAGGGGCTGCAGGAGGTGGACATTTGTTGGACTCTGTCCCAGGGCTGGGAACACAGGAAATGCCTGAGGCAGCTGTACTGGATACCAAAACACTCAAACAGTCGCTCCAGGAGGGATCATCATACATGTCCATTCTACGATAGAGTGGCCTGGGTGAGTCTAAAGTTCCCAGTGCAGAGCCTCCAGAGACTAATGACCTCCCACCTCCATTCCGACAGCCTCCTTATCCATTGGGATGCCAATGAGGGTCAAGGTAAGGAGGCAGCTGAGACTGTGGAAGAAACCCCAGAAGTCCCAGAGGAAGAAGAGCATGTCACTGCACCTAGAGGAGACAGCCAAGCAAACACTCACTGAGGAGGCTGAGGAGGACCCTGAGCCAAGGAAGAAATAAGTACCAAAGGCTAGTAAGTTATAGACCCATGCTGCCTTTTCCTTGCCAATATCCCCTCATGCTCTGGTGCTAAATGTCTGATTTTAAGCCCAGTCCCTGTTTCACTCTACTCCAGAATGGTCCCCAAGCAGGACATGATGGTAAATCAATGATTTTACTGAATTCCCATGAAGCACTATTATGTATTTGGCAGAGCATGATTTTATATACACACAAACATACATCTTTCCTGCATAGGCTTCTCCTTTCCCAAAGGTTCCTCAGTTCATAATAATCCTAAAACCCTGTTCCCTACACCATTGTATGCCCCTTTCATTGCATTAAGACTGCAATTCTGACTGGTTAACTGATCCTGTGCCTGCAACTGGAAGCATTTCAGAAAATGCTACCATGAAGATCCTGGACTTCAATCTCTTACCTAACAGGGTAAAATTGGTTTTCAGAACTTTTCTCCTATTTTCCCCTATGTCTTTGGTACCTACATTTATCATGACCACTCCTCCCCAGCACTGCACATAAGTCTGTCTAGCTGTTTTGTGAGATCTGCAGCCTTTGCACCCAGCAGGCAATTTAACATGCAGTTCTTCTGATGGTCACAAATCCGTTACTATTGCCTGGCGCTCTCCCTAGTAACTGGGTTTCCCTGCCTAGGAGAGGAATTCTTAGTATGAGAGGATACTATGTGACATCTGGAATGAGGATCCCAACAATGGGATTGTTTCCCTCTGCTACAGCTTGATGTTCACTTTCTCTGAGACTTTCATCCTCTTTAACAGCATAGCGCAGGGGTCTAGGCGTGCGCACAGAGTGGGCCGGGTGTGCCCAGGCACACCTTAATGTCTTGAAATAAAAGTGGCTTTCAATGCAGAGTGCAGTGCCTTTAAAATAAATAAAATTCCCTGGGTGCACACCCTAATGAAATGTGCTGCGCACGCCTATGACTGGCGATTGGGACCCCCCAGGGGGTTGTGAGATTATTACATGGAAGGTCGTGAGCTGTCAGCCTCCATCCCAAACTTTGCATCCAGCATTTATAATGGTGTTAAATATATTAAAATGTGTTTTTAATTTATAAGTAGGATTGCCCTCAGAGGCTTGCTATGTGAAAGGGGTCCCAGTACAAAAGTTTGAGAACCAGTGGCATAGAGGCTGCCAGGCTGATTGTGGGCCTGCTCTATTGTGTCCCTTAAAGTCTCCTTTATGTACCTGTCTCCCTTATCTCCTCCAGTTCAGCTACTCTGGCCTCAAGAGCCTGTATCCTCAGAGGGCCATGAGCTGCTTGTACTGCATGCACACCCATGCCACCTGTTCACAATTGCAGAATACAGATAATTGCACATGCTGTATTTAGTGCAATGAATTGGGTAGCCCTCACGCTGCTGCTGGTCTTCTGCCTGCTTTATTTGTACTTCTGCAGTTCTTTTGGGGGGTTATTGACCTAAGTTTAGAGTGTGTTTGTTACGTGTATTTGCCTCTCACACTCCCTTGCAGAACTCTCCTGTTTGCTGCTCCTGGTTTTTTAAACTCTTATTCTACTGAGTTAGCCCCACTCCAGTCAAGGGATTATAGGATGGCAGGCCAGAGCCTCATTAGTAAAGCTCTCACCCTAGCCTTGCTGGCCCTTTGGCTCAGAACACAGACCCCAGAAGAGATCACACTATAGTTAGCATGCAGCAAACAAACAACTTTACAAACAAACTCACCCCAAGGGTCATGTAGTGTCGTCTCCTTCACCTGGAGAACTCCCTCACCAAACTCCCCTCTTTGCTACTCCTGTTCCTTAGCTCCTGACTTGAAGCTATGAAAAGGATAATTAGTGGACTATCACTATGCCCTTGCTGGCCAAGAAATGCACAGATGTGTGCTCTCAGCGATAGTCCTGGGGCCATGCAGACCAAGGGAAGGGATGGGTTTGGAAAATGCCTGGTTGGGGATATGGTAGTTGTCAAAAACTTATGGTTGTCCACAGTTACAGCTGTCTTTGTCTCCTGTGAAAATTACAAAAAAGTTTGAATGAGTTACTTGAATTAACCCTTCTCCCTCCATGCCCTGTCTTACTGTCCTCTGACAAATAAAAGTTGCACGAAACTGGGGGAGTCAGGGGGTGCAGGGCTGGTCAGATATGGGAAGGGAAAGGGAATCCAAGGAATGTCACAGCAGTCCTTTCTCCCTTTGAAGATTGATAGGTTTTTAACCATTCCCAGTCCCTGGTGTCTGACCTCTCCCTGCTCCTAGCCATGTTTCAGAAGCAAGCGAGGTGTGGGGTGAGTGCAGTATCCGCTTCAGGAGTTGCAGAAACACAATGCACTGTTCCTTTGCAGTGGAAAGGTGAGAAGTTTGCAGTGTCATCACAAAGTTCAGGGAATAAAAGAAAGTTGTGGTGTCTCTTTCCTTCCCTGCCCCTTTCACTGCTGTTTGCTGGACACAGGGGCCGGTTTCAGATGCAGGGGCAGTTGGGGATGGGTGAATGTTCTTAGTGGTTTGCTTCTCTCCTTCCATAGAAACTCCATCTCGTAGCATAAAATATAATAAATTTCCTATCAAATTACCTCCCACTCCCATAAGCATATTTCAGCAAATTTCTGGGGTAGCAGAAATTCCAGCTGGTTCTTGAGCTTCAACGGCAGTGCAAATGTGGTTCACCTTCATAGCCAAGCAAAAGTCTCCATTCAGCAATATGTAGAGGGTTAATCATTAACAGAAAGATCTCTCTGGCATTGATTGATGAATCATCTCTGTGAGACTGGAAAGCCACATCTCTTTTCCATTCTGGTACCTTGAAAACTAGTGTGTTCTCAAATGCTGGCCAGCCTTTAAAGAAGAAATTGGCTATTGGTAATAGAGCCCCTTGAAGGAACTGAACTCCTTCCTAACTGCCCACTTGAGACACTAAGAATTATAATTTTTTAAAAGCATTGCTATATGTGTCTTACCATTATTCGCCTCTGCTCTTTGGGGGCTGCAAAAGTTGTCTGAGAAGCAAGGATAGTCTAACAGTTGCATTTCTGAAGTACTAAAAAGTATTGATAATGTGGCCTTCAACAGCAAAGTTGTGTGTGTGGGAGGGGGGGAGGATTTTTCACTTTGTCCAAAAGAATTTAAAATAAATTGCTATACTTGTCTATGGATTTGTAGGACCTTTGGCTGCAGAGAGGGAAACCATTCTACCAGGAGCAGCATACCAGAGATAGCAGAGGCAAACAGAGAAGGACCCTGGAGGACCTGCTCATTGATATGGAGACGAGGAACCAGGATCAGTTTCAGTTCCTCAGAGCACAGGAGGATCAGTCTTTTTAGCAGGAAGAGGTACCCATGAACCAGTTCCTGGAACACGTTGCACGCCATAGGGAATGAGTGTTTGCCCTTCCCCCAGAATGGGAGCATGTCCTGATTGTGACTCATACAACTGGTGGCTGAAAGAATTCGGGGCTTGCCATGGACACTGCTCCTTTGTAGGAACTGGCACCACCATCTCCTCCAGCAGCAGTCTAGCGTAGAGGACCCAACTCTCCTGAGTGACTGGGAGGAGCCTGCATGACTCTTGATACAAACACCACTCCATCAGCACCTGAAAGTCCTCAGAAAGGGAATGATGAGCTTGAGGCAGTCCATGAAGTCTAGTAAACATTCAGCCTCTAAACCCTGTCCAGGAATAGGATTGCCAGGTGTCTGCTTTTTGACCTGAACATCCAGTCAAAAAGGGAAGCTGGCAGCATCTGGTCAGCCACGGAAGCCACCAACTCCGTCCCATCTCAGCACCCATATACAGCAGCTCCCTCCAACCGGGCTGCCTCTTATTACTTGGGTGACCCCGTTCCACCCTGGATCATGCTCCCAGGCTGCAGTTGCTCCTCACCTTATCCTCACAGTCAGAGATGTTTCTGTGCACCCCCGCTGAAGCCTCATCCTGCAAGATCCTAAGGTTCCTGGTTGCAGTTCACTGCAGTTATGAGCTCCAGGTAGTTGTCAGCCCTGTGCTTGTCACTCAGCCTGCAATGCTCAGAGCTAAATAGCAAGGATGGTGGCTTTCTACTTGCAGAAGAGAGAAAGGCGAGAGTGCGCACATGCTGTCACACACCTTGGGTCTGCTCTTTCAAGTGCTAAGCACAGAACTGCATGTGCAATAATAATAATTAATAATACAAAAAGTGTCTGCAATATCTCAATTGCAATGATCATGGACAAGCATGCAAATTGATTACAGTAGACTCTCGATTATCCAGGATGATAGGGAAAAAAATAATTCGGGTTAATAAAATCCTGGATAATCACTATCCATAGGATATATGGACAGAGGGGGTTGGTTCACCAGCCACCCTGAGCTGGCGGGAGGGGGTGTTGGTTCACTGGCTGCCCTGCGCCCTGGTAGGGTTTTTTTGTGTGTGTGCTGGGGGAGGCAGCAAAACCAGAGACAGCCCTACGAGTTTCGCATATTTTTTTTTGACATCCTGGTTAATCCACATCCTGGTTAATCCAATCCTGGATAATCGAGAGTCTATTGTATTTGAACATACAACTGTCATAAGTGTGAGTGTGCCTTTTTTGCACACACAATTGTGCCAAAAATCTCACGTGTGTGTAATGCCTCTGTGCGTGAATTAATGATCTCTCTCCCTCTCTGACAGGCCACTCCCTCTTTCTCCCCTCCATTCTAAGGCTAGTCCCAGCTCGGTGCTCACTTCCCGGCTGACAGAAGAATGTCAGCAGACACTTAACAACTCCCCTCTGTGGGGTTCTGGTTTTCATGTCCATGTCAGCCACCCAGCTGAAGTGACAAGGCCCTGAGCCGGGGGTGAGCTGCCCTCTCACAGACAGGCTGCGGGTGTGCTCAGGCCTGGGCCGGTGGCTCCAGGCACCTCCAGTGCACAGGGTTAGGCCACATGGCGATGCTATGGCCTGGCGCAAAGACCAACTGTGCAGTCGATGGGTTCCATTCACGAGGCTCGGGCTGGGAGACCCTAGGCAGGGAGCAGCTTTTGGGCCTCAGATCAGTCCGACTCCTCCCTGCCCTAACCCCTTGCTCCATGGACTGACTTCCGCTGTGCCCCAGTTGAGCAGGTGGGCAGGCTCCACATTGGCTCCTCCCAGCCTGGCTCTGCAGGCAGCAGGTGAGTTCCGGGAGGGGTGGAGAGCGAACAACAGAGGGTCGGGAGAGAGGACTGAGCCCGGGGCTGGGCCTCGCGAGAAGAGGTGGAGCAACGGTGTTCCGGTTTCAGAAATTAGAAGGTTGGTAACCCTATCCCGGAGACATCCCCAATTGTCCCCCCCCCAACAGTTTTCTATAGCCATTTCCCCTCTTGTCAGGGGGAGGGGGAGGGTAAGGAGAGAGGTTCACATGATAATGAGTATATGGTGCTCAGGGAGTGAGACACCCATTGTGTTTTGACATGCAGTTCCTCTTTAAAAAGTTTCATTTTTATGCTACAGGTGTCACTTTTAATTAATGTTACAGTTTCCCCAGAAGGACGGGGAAAGTGAAATGGGCTCACAATGCACAGGCAGTTTTAACATAAGCAGAAGTCACAAAACAGAGAGGTGAAATGAACTTATTTCTGGCTTGGTTCATATACATGTAAGCAGGATCTGAATGAGCTTTCCTGCCCCACTCCCTTGACATCTAATGATGAGCTGGGGGAAGGATTTCAGGAACAGACCATATTAACATAAACAAACCTACTCTGCCTAGGAATTCAGAAGAGGGAACTGCTTTGCCAAAGTGATCAATTTTGCTGGTGTAATGAAATGTTATCCCAATTGTATGAGTAATGGGCAGCAGAACTGGACTTAGTCTGCCCTGATTGAATGAATCACCCTCCACTGAACCTCACTTGATTAAACAGGTGGTTGGGATGCCAAATCCCAGTGAAAGAGAGAGAGGGTAGAACAGATGTTCCTACCTGGTGATGTAGGCTCTGCCTAACATATCCTAGATCAGGGTTGGCAACCTTTCAGAAGTGGTGTGCCAGGTCTTCATTTATTCACTTAAATTTAAGGTTTCGTGTGCCAGTAATACATTTTAATGTTTTTAGAAGGTCTCTTTCTGTCTTTAATATATAACTAAGCTATTGTATGTAAAGTAAATAAGGTTTTTAAAATGTTTAAGAAGCTTCATTTAAAATTAAATTAAAATGCAGAGCCCATGACCTGGGCAGTGTGAGTGCCACTGAAAATCAGCTTGTGTGCCGCCTTTGGCATGCGTGCCAAGGGTTGCCTACCCCTGTCCAACCTAGACACGATTTAACTCTCTCTCCAATGTTTAAAGATTGAGCTAATTAGACTCAATTATGAGTCTTTCCTTTGTTTAGTGATTATTAGAACTGAAATCACTGATAGCTAGGTCTGAGACCTAAGCTTTAGACCTGATGTGGGACCATGTTTTAGTGAAAGACACTGCACAGCCTTCCGTCTAGCAGTGAGGTTTCTCACTAACTGGTGAAATCATGGAGAGTTCAGTTAAGTGGTGGGACCTCAAGATGTGGCGTCACAGAGGGTGCAGTAGAGAGGCAAGTGCAACAAAGAAGCAAAGGCATAGTGAGTGTATGACAGTGCAGCAGGCAATGGTGGCAGTGGTAGACAGCAATGCAAAGTGAACGATGGCAACTGTGAGACAGTTGCAGCGGTGGCCACCACAGCTGAGGTGGGATGTGGTGAATGCTCCTCTGAACTCTGGGTCTTCGCTGACAAAGTACAGCAACTGTGGGGTGCAGTGGGGGGGGGGGGGAGAGGAGTGGCATGTTAAAGGAACATTTGTTTGTTGGACTTTCGCACTGCAAGATGAGAAACTGAGGCAAAGGACACTACCCAATGTACTCTGGGGTGAGTGTTTTTCTCATGGTATATGCTTTTGACTCATAGTTGTGGTGTATTCCCAAATTCATGCTGACTTCCTTTTTCCTTTTTATTAAAATTTTTCTTTGCTATATGGCCCCTCATCTCCACCAAAATTTGACCTGTTTCAGCTTTGGGTGTAGTCATGCATAATAGCTGATGAGTGCTGTTATCATCACACTCCGTCAAGTGTGAAAAGAGAGAATTTCTGAAGTTCTTCAGGACCCTTAAAGAACATTTTGGTCATTGAAACTGATTGAGTGCTCCTGAAATTGTTAATGTTAATACTTGTTTTAAATTAATATAAAAGCATTCCACAATGATCCCAACAGAACTGGATCAACACCCTTGGCAGCACAAAAGCCAAGCTCTGCGGTGTTAATCCCATGGAGGTACCCTACCAGGAGTCAATAGTTACAGAAATGAATGGCTAACGGAATGGTTATAGAAACATCGGCTACAGGGGAAGAAAATCCTCTGTCCTCATATCCATTTAACTGACACCATCATAGGACCTAATCACATCAGCCACACCATCAGAGGGTCATTCACCTGCACATCAACCAATGTGATATATGCCATCATGTGCCAGCAATGCCCTTCTGCTATGTACATTGGTCAAACCGGCCAGTCTCTACGCAAAAGAATAAATGGACACAAATCTGAATCATAACATTCAAAAAACAGTAGGAGAACACTTCAATCTTCCTGGCCATTCCATTAAAGATTTGATGGTGTCAATTTTGAAACAGAAAAACTTCCAAAACAGACTCCAACGAGAAACTGAGGAACGAATTAATTTTCAAATTGGATACAATTAACCAGGGGCTAAATAGGACTTGAGAATGGTTCTCTCATTACACTAATTGATTGCATTTCCTGAGTTAATTTACCTGACACAGAAATCCATTTCAAAAGGTATTTTTTCTCCTGCTGATAATGGTCCATCCAGATTTAACAGCCTCTTAGAATTGGTATGCTAATGTACAACCTTCCCCCCTCCCTTCTTTCTGTGTGTATAAATGCATCTATCTTCTGTTCCATTCTATGCATCTGATGAAGTGGGCTATAGTCCATGAAAGCTTATGCTGAAATAAACTGGTTAGTCTCTAAGGTGCTACGAGTATTCCTCGCTTTCTTTATGGACACAGACTAACACGGCTGCTATTCTTGAACCTGAATGGTATATTGGCACACTAGGTACCAATGTTCTCTCTTTGCTGTTCCAGCAGCTGCATCTGGTGTGATGGTATCTGTTGGCACAGGCAGTAATCACCCTCTCTCTTCCTGCTGTTCCAGGATGTGTGCACATATGGCATCTGAGACTTTCCTTGTCTGCTAGGAACCAGCACCAGTGTGCACATGGGTGGGATCTGGCCGTCTGAAAAGGCTTTGCAAACCAATCCCCCTCTGTGCAGAAATACTCCCCTTTGCATATGTTGTGGAGGGCACAGCATGTCATGATTATGCAAATTGTGTTGGCCACATTCGCGAGGCCTACACATCCTGTCTGAATGCCAATGAGCTTTCAGCTCCCGACTCCATGACCATTCTGCAACTACTCAGTTTGTAGGTGAAGTCACTTTTTCCTGGATCATGGATGTTATGGTACCATTTCATGATCCAAATTAGGAGCTGGTGTGTCTGGTCCCCCAAAATAACCATTGTCACAGACTACCATAGAAAACCACGTCATGTTTGGGAAATAAATTTCTGTCTCCATCCCTGAAGTACAATCCCAGTCTCCTCAGCACTCTGGCATCATGAACTTCTCCAGTGTTTTCAGTCTTGGCAAACATGAATCTGCCTCTGAGGTCCACTAAACCTTGCAGCACAAATTAATTAGTAACCTTTTTGATTCACAAACGCACATGCCCCTTTTGGTGGGCAAAGTTTTGGGATGTGGGTGCCATTGATGATCCCTGAACTATTCAGAAAACCCCATCCTCTAAAATCCGGCCATAATGTCTGTGGTGCTTGGGTTATGGCAACCATTCATGGGGCGATGATAGTATTGATTGCCTTGCAGCCACTGCTAGTCATCCTAGGTTTCCAAAACAATGTGATCCCACAGGCTGGTTCTCCTGCATCAGTGGCAATACTGCCAGTCTCCATATCTATTCCATGGAATCAGAGTGGATAGTCAGTCACCATCTCAGTCAGCCTTCTTTGGCATGTCAGAAAGTTCTGGCCCGATTCTGTCCATTATCTCAATGACTGATTACTGCACTGCCAAAACTTAAGCCCCACAAGATGGAGCAGAAGCAGAACAACATCGTCGTTCACTTGTTCTATATCTTCCACCAGTTTGGCAGAAGGGCGAGGTGAGTGGGAACTGCCATGGGCAATGAGAGAAGGTGGTGGACAGTACCAACTACTCACTGCATGCCGTTTCCTAGAGTGTACGCTGTGTCCCTGGGATACTGCCCCTACAATTGTAGCACTAACGTAGCATACCAAATAGAGACAGTATGGACATGGGGATCATAGAATATCAGGGTTGGAAGGGACTTTTCAGGAGATCATCTAGTCCAACTCCAACCTCCTGCTCAAAGCAGGACCAGTCCCCAATTAAATCATCCAACAGACTTTTGCCCACATCCTTAAATAGCCCCCTTGGAAGCTGAGTATGCAAAAATTGAGTTCAACCTACTCATAAGTGGAATAAAATATCTTGCTAAAAACTATAAGGCAGCTAGAGATTTCAGTCTGAAAGTGATGCACTCTAAGATCATGAGTGCGTTGACTCTAATGGATGCTTGAAAGAGAGAGCAACTGCTGGCCCAAAACTAATACTTTGTTCTGGCACAAGAATTGGTCCTTGGACGTTACTCAGAATTTGGGGTTGTTTGTTTGTTTTTTAATCTGAGTGCTTTAAAAGATGAGTTTGATATTTGGTATTTGTCCATTTTCCTTAAAAAAAAAAAAGTCACTAGACTGTATCATGCAATTTTAAAAGTGTAAACCTGCCCTATAGTTAGTACGCCTGCTAGATACCACAGAGCTCTTGACAATGCAGCAGCTGTTAGTCAACTCGTGATTTGAAAGAAGAACATGTCAGAGTTTCTGCACAGCTGTGTTGTTTTACCTTGAAGAAAGCCTGAGGGTTGAAATAGCAGGGCCTCTTTTAAATTTGCTTTCTGCTTTTGTAATAAATTTGGTTTTGATTATGAAACAAGTTGGATTTTTACACATCCTTCAAAGTGGACATGAGATTTCTGAGTCTTTCGCAAACCTAGTGCTCACCCTTGTGATATTTGGGGTTTTTACATGTGTCCCTTTCGTTGTTTAACTTTTATGAAAATGTTACATTTTGTTCCTTTATAGAGGGCGGGTAGGAGCGTGTGCACGCATGCATCAGTATCATTCTCGTGACATTACTGGAACTAAGTGCTCTAGAAACACCATCTTGATATCATTTTGAAGCTGAAGGGGAAGGCAGTGTCACTGAAAACCTGATCAGTGCTTTAAAGTACATCTGGAATTCTTAAAGATAATAAATAGTTCCAAATTAAAATGGAGTATAAAGGTGTGCCATGAAATTCCATGAGACTTAGATTCAGTCAAAGGATTTCCTCTTTCAAAGTATTTATATGCAGAGTGGTTGTAGTCCAAAGGCTACCTGCATATAAAATGGCATCTTATTCAGCATAAATCCCAGTAGGACCTAAGTGGTGCATAGGCCTTGTACTGTTCCTGTGCCCTCAGGGGAATTTCATATCCTAAACATTCTACCTGAAATTTCATCTCTGATTAAAACTGGCCATACTCTTATTTCACTCTTCCCATTTCATCTTAGAACAGCAGTTATAACATCTTGCTGGGCCATTTCCTGAAGATTATTGGTTGTCTAGGATTAATTTGTTGAAACTATAGTAAAGAGCAGTTTACGTAACATACCTGGACTTTCAGAAAGCCAATATAAAGTCCCTCACAAAAGGTTCTTAAGCAAAGTAAGCAGTTGTGGGATGAGAGGGTCCGCTCATGGATCAGTAACTGGTTAAAAATAGCAGACAAAGGGTAGGAATAAATGGTCAGTTTTCACAATGGAAAGAGGTAAATAGTGTGGTCTCTCAAGAATCTATACTGAGACTTGTGCTGTTCAATATATTCATAAATGATCTGGGAAAGGGGGTAAACAATGAGGTGGCAAAGATTGCAGACAATATAGAATTATTCCAGATAGTTAGGGCTAAAGCCCTGCCTGCCAAAAGTTACAAAAAGAATTCCCAAAACTGGGTGACTGGGCAAGAAAATGGAAGATGAACTTCGAAGTTGATAAGTGCAGAGTAGTGCACATTGGAAAAAATAATCTCAGCTATACATACAAAATGACAAGCTGTAACCACTAGAGAAAGATTCTTGGAGTCGTTGTGGATAGTTCTCTGAAAACTTCTGCTCAATCTACAGTGGCAGTAAAAAAAGATAACAAAATTAGGAAATATTAGGAAAGAAATAGATGTTAAAACAGAAAATATCATAATGCCACTCTATTAATCCATGGTATGTCCACACCTTGAGTACTACATGCAGTTCTGGTTGCTCCATTGCAAAAAGATATATTCGAATTGGAAAAGGCACAGAAAAGGGCAATGAAAATGATTAGGGATATGGATCAGCTTCCATACAAGGACAGATTAAACAGACTGGGACTGTTCAATTTAGAAAAGTGATGACTAAAGTGGGGGATATGATCGAGGTTCATAAAATCATGAATGGTATGGAGAAAGTTGAATAGCACAAAGGTTTTATAACCAATTGACGCCAATGGCAAAACCCCCATTGGCTTTAATGAGAGCAAGTCCCAGGGTCTTAAAATGTCAGATGAGAATGTGAAGTCGAAGTCTACTGTGTGGCATAAATCCATTATTGCATTATCAATAGGCTGGAGGGCTGGTGGCACATAGAGCACTCCTTTGTTGTCTGCTGAGAGATGGCTGGTCACATGGTGTTGGCTTCTCCGCCTCATTTCTAGCAGCTAAATCCAGGAAGTATTCTTCCACCTAAGTATCTGCTGCAGTTGAAACAAAGATGAAATAGAATCACAAATGGAATTATGCAACATTATCTGTATTCAAATGTGGTTCCCATTACAAAAAATTAGGAGAAATGGGCTGTGGATAGGCACATGGAGAAGGAGGTGATGGTTTTAATAGTTTAAGTGCTATAAATCTGTGTGCTGAGCACCACGCTATAGTAGTTCGCTGTAAAACAGGCATAGATTTCAGGAATGTGACTTTTACGCCATACATTAACATTTACTCCGTGGAATGACTTGAAAACACAGTCAGATACTGATCCAAAACATTCAGTGATGAGAGTCTGGAGTTAACGCACTAAAAGAATTACTTCAGATTTGCACTAGTGTAGCTGTGAGAGATTTGTGAAATCTTTTCTGCTTTCAGACTGTCTAGGTTATGAGCGATGGGTGTGATTCCTAGCACATATCTGTGCTAGCTCAATGAGAGGTAGTGCAAGTATAAATGGTAGTGTAGCCATGGTAGCTTGAGCAATGGTAGCACAGTTTAACTATGCTGAATACAAACCTACCTGAACCCTGTGGCTATGCACCTGGCATGGCTAAGCTGCACTGCCCATGCCACTGAGGCTACACTACATTTATCCTCACAATAGCTATCATTGAGCTAGCTCAAGTATATGTATGTGAGCTGGGAATTACACCCCTAGCCTCATTGACTAGTGATTTTAGGTGCCTCAGCTTATAGGTGCCTAATATGAGACATCCTACAGAGGCCTGACTCTCCGAAATGGCTGAATTGTGAAATGAGGCCCCAATAAATGTTAATTTTGAGCACTCAGAAATGGAAGCACCCAAAGTCTGTAGTTACTTTTAAGACACAATTTCTGGGTGCGTGTCAGGGTGGGCAAATGTTAATCTCCAAAAGGCATCCGGGTGGAAGTTTGAAGGCTGTGAAATTGAGCAATACTTTGGCTGCATGAAACATAGACCAGATACAACTCAATCCTACTTTCCAGGCAAGAATACAAGTCTATTACACTGTAGTTTTAACCCGTGACCAAAGGCGAAGGAGCTGTGCAGCTCTTCGGTGGCTGGAACTTCCCCGACTTACTAGCTGAGAGCGCCAGCAGGGCAGAAGTGAGGCACCTTTGGTGGAACATGCCATTGGTGCCAACATGAAAAGCACTATAAACAAGCTCTGTTTGATTGTTGCTAATTATTTAGAGGCCTTTATAAGTAACTTCTTTTACTATTGCTTTATTGGTTATTTCTCTAAACCACAAGCACGGATGCTTGAGTCAGAAGACTGCCAATCTACTCGAAAGTTAAAGATATGTTGAGTAACAATTACCTAATAGTTATTTTCAGCTCTCACATTTACTGTTCTGCTTCAAATTTTTCTAACTGCAGGGTTTTTGTAGCTAATTCTTAAATTCCAAATTAACAGCCTCTTGTGAACAATAGCACCAAATTTAAGATTTTTCATTGTCAGTTGTTAAACTTCCCTCTTGGTTCACATTTTACATTTGTTTTATAATTTTTGTCTCTAGAAGGGACAACGTCTCTGTTTTATTTAGAGAATAGCTAGCTTGCATACAGAAAACTGTTCAAATGGAAGCACTAGTCAACAGTTATGGTCTGATTATTTCTTTCTTACCCAAGTATTCAGCTCAGTGCCCTTTGTGTCCTTACTTTCTGTGTTGCAGTTGCTTCTTGTGAAACACCAGCTCTATAAGCTGGAGAGAAGATTTTGGCTTTGTTTAAAGCCGGTTTGGTGGGAGGGTGAAACCCTCAAATGGAATCTATCAGAAATTAAAGAAATGATCACCTCATGTAATGCAGAACCTTTTTGCTATATCTTCACAAAATAGTTTATAGCCCACTGTTTTAATTATTTGTGGAGGATTTTTATTTTCAAGGGCAAAACAAATACATATTACTAGATTTAAAGCAGTCGCTAACTGAAAAGGAAATAAATGGAAAATGAATGTCTTTTGGTACCTTGGCTATATACCTGATAGAAAAATCTTTGTTTTAATCCTTTGAGTATTCTCTGGAGAATACATTTTTCCCAACAAAAGCTGTGTTTTATAGAGCCCATAAAATAGTCATATAAACTGAGACTAGATCAGCTCTCTCTTGTGCTATACTTGGACACGAGCCTTGATGCTACTGGCTTCCATTGTTGCTCTCATCTAACTATTGAATCATTATCAGTGAGAGAATTTGCTGAACATTTTCACTGAACTGACCTACAGATGTCACTTGCAACAGCTCTTTGACCAAATACTCTGTTGTGTGTTTCACTTGTGAGTTTAAAAGCAACCAAAAGAGAGAAATGCATGAATGTCTCTGGTCTACTTATGCAGGTAGTCATTGCCTTTCTCATCCTGCAATCTCCACGTGCCTCTCCACCAATAGTAATCTCTCTCCCTCTTCCCAAACTACCTTCAAACCTTGCATTCTGTGTCATATCTTTGGAACACAGATTTGACACTGATGCTCAGGAAGCCTTCTCACACCAGTTTTGTGAAGAACATTTTGCAAGACGTCAGCCAGCTATCTTAAGTCTTTAAAATGGCCGCTGAAAGAAAAACTTAGCTGGCTGCAGCCAAACTGTGACTGATTCACTGAGTGTGTCTGCAAAACATCTCAAATGAGCTAGTTTTCTTCTTACGTGACTGAAAGTGGGCTATCTACATGCAGGGTTTCTTTGATGACAGGAAATGGGAAAAGTCACCAAGTTGTGAACTGTAACAAGATTGCTTGGAACTTCATTATGATGAACTTGGCTTAAATACCTAAGTGAAGATTCTATACCATATAGTTTAGGTTTTTTAATTTTTTTTGTCTGTGACCCACAAAATGAACACAAATTTGTCCCATTGCTCACCATATCCCACAATTCTTTGTGCCTTTGTTTCCTCAGGGGAGATGCATTTAATGTGAAGGATTCCTGTTTTGAAGATGACTCCACACTGCACACATTTACTGTGCATTTTATGGTTGCTCTGGGATCTTTAATATTTATTCAGCCTCCATGTGCAATTTTAATAAAACACGTGCCCATGGGGCATTCCACTCCAGTATCCTCTCTTCCTTTTCTCATAAAAGAATCCTTTATTGTTTCAGGCTGAAAGTGCCTCTTGAATTTGGACATATCTGCAAGAAAAATACCACAGTTTAGAGATTTATCCTGTAAACTATGAAAAACTCAACCAAATTATGTCTCTCATCATGGATTCACAAGTTGTAAAAAGCCACGTAATTATCAAACCCAACTGTAAGTGGAAACAGAGATGGTCCGCACAATTTAAAATGCCTCAGAAGGGAGGGGGCTACTGTCCTCTTACTCTACATTTCCCCAGTTTATAGAGGTAGGGGAAATGTAGTGTAAGGGTATGGCTACACTGCAGTTAAATACCCATGGCTGGACCATGCCAGCTGACACAGGCTTGCGAGGCTTGGCTAAGGGGCTGTTTAACTGTGGTTTAGATATTTGGGCTCAGGCTACAGCCTGGGCTCTAGAGCCCTGCGTGGTGGGAAGGTCCCAGAGGCTGGGCTGCAGCCTGAGCCCAAACATCTACACTGCAATTAAACAGCTCCTTAGACTGAGCCCCCGTGAGCCTGAGTCAACTGGCAGCATCCAGACGCGGGTATCTAATTGCAGCATAGGCATACCCTAGGAGAGGGGAATTAAAATAATGAAGGTACAAGTAAGAGAGGAGGTCATGAAAGGAAAGATGGCTTCATGGTTAAGGCTCTAAACTTGGATTCACAAGATTTTTGTTCAATTCCCAGCTCAGCCATAGACTGACTTTGGGCAAATTGCTTCAGCTCTTGGTGCTGTGGTTCCCTATCTGTAAATCAGGGATAATCTTTCCTTTCTTTCACCTTTTAGCAGACTTGTGTATTTAGATCTTGAGCTCTTAAGGCCAAGGACTGTCTCTTTCTATGTGCAGGTACAACACTTAGTATAATGGGGCTTTGATCTTGGTGGTGGCATCTAGATTATTATTAAATAACATTTCATGAGTTCTTTTTATATAAAATTAGGGAAGGGAATTAGTGAGTAGAAGACATAAAACAGAGAGACGGGGGGGGGGGGAATATTAAAGATAAAGAAGGTCAGAAGGTGGATGAAGTAAGCAGTATCCATCAGCTAATTACACATTTACTGAACTCCTTTTCTTCTACAAGAAACAGTTGACATATGATGATTTTCTGCCCAGGTTCATACACTGACACTCATCACTATAGTATGGGTGGGTTGAGACTTTGGGGAGAGTGTTAGTTAATACTTATGTAAAACCAACATAAGTATATAAAAATGGGATACATCTGTCTGTATCCTTCTGCCCAGTCTTTCATGTGTTGTTCATCTTAGATTGTGAGTTCTTAAAAGCAGAGTCTTTGGCCATCTCTGGTTGTTCAGCCCCTACCTCAATAAGGCCATGATCCTGAATGGGAGTTCTGGGCACTATTGTAATCTAAACATTAAATAATGTAGTCCAAGGAACGAGTTGGTGCTAAAGCTGGAATTAGAATGCAGAAGTCCTTTCATTTCTTCCTACCTTGGCATGCAGCATTGTCATTTATTGGTCTCCAAAATCAGAAAGACTCCTGTGGGCCTCAAAGCTCGGATTTGCTGAGGAAAAGCAGCACCAGCTTTTCTAAGTGAAAGGGACGCTAAAGCAGATGAAGTTCTAAACTGGGCCTATTTTAAACATATTCTCTCTGGTGTTTGATTAGGCAGATGTTTAGCTGTGACTTTTGCTTTCCTACTAAATTCTGTTCATTTTATTGTTGCCTCATCCTCCGAATTCATCTCCACCATTCCTCTACGGTTTCCTGTCTGATACCTAAATTGTGGGTTCTCTGGTTCAGGGGCTATTTTCATTGTTACCTATTGGTACTGGGCTAGTTTGATTTAGGACTTCAGGGCTATACTGTCATATAAGTAATAATAATGGTGGTGGGGGAAATCCTCTGGATTAGCAATGTGTCATACACTTATTTTCCTGCTAGCATCACTTCACTGACAAAATGTTCCCAGAACTGCTCTAACATCATCCATGATACTGATGCACAAACCAGAAAGTAATCAAAAAGCCATCTTCATTTCAAGCTCCATTAGAAACACAGAAGGAAGGAGAAATCTTGATGCGCTCCAGACAGAAAACATACCAAGTCAGTAAGGGGGGCAAAATATTTTAAAAATTTCTTAATGGCTATTTGAAACCAGATGCAATGAAAGAGAAAAGAAATTAAATGATTTATGTAATATTGGACCTTATGCCTACAAAACTGCCACTGAGACTTTGCATACATTAGGACTACAGGATCGGGTCTGTTGTTGTCTTTTTATATCATGAGTGTTGCCACTTCTTGGTCTAAAACTAGCTTTCAGTTCTAGTCTAAGCACTGTCAAATTTAATTTCTTAAATCAACACAATTTTTTAATTATGAGTGTGTGTGGGGTAAGCATCTGAAACTGGTAAACTTCTAATGGGTTTTTCTTTTTTAGAAGTTTGTATGACTTAAAAATAGCCAGACTGTGCATGTGTGTGTGTGTGTGTGTGTGTGTCTCCTGCTCTCCTCCTGCCCCATCCTTAAACCTGTAAATAAAATAAAATAATCATGTTTTGGTTGAGAACTTCTTTGCCAAGTTTTTGTTTTGAATTACCTTTTTTTTTTTTTTTTTTTTTTTTTTACATCAGGCTAAAACTGTAGGACATTTTGCAGTAAGGTGCGTTACGCTATAACTAGTGTGTTAAACCTGGTCTGAAAATTTAGGGTTGGATCTGCAGGTGTAGATGCAAAGGTAGTGTAAAGCATCCCACTATATTTCTCTAATCCTGCTGCCATTTCTGGGCAGGGTCAATTTCCCATGCACTATCTTGATTCTCTTTACCGTCCCCAGGCATTAATCTGATGTGTTCAGCTTTAATGAGGCCCAGTAGTTGATAGGAAGAAGCTGTTCTGTTGATAGCTGTATCAGTGCATTCTCTAGCTACCAGCCATGCCCCTTCCCTGTCAGCGGTTTGCATTTTTTGGGGTATTTATTTGTTCCACATAGCCCCCCCACGATCTCATCAGCTGCTACAAACTCATCCCTCTTGGACTTTCAGCTACTTGAGTCTTCTGGTGCACTCCGTGTTGGCAAAGTCATTTGAATCTAGCCCCCTGCCCTGGAAAGGCTACCACATGTAATTGTGAGGAAAATGTCTCAATGGTATAGTCAATCCTTGACATTTTTCCAAACTAGCTTTGTTTTCTTCTAAATTGGAATGAGTTAACTATGAGGCTGGAATATTGCCCGAAAGTGTCAGCAATGTCTTCATTTTTTTTCTTACTGGATTTTTCTTTGCCTTATTATCCATGTAGTTTTTGTAAAACTATAAAATGCTCAATAAATGATATTACATGGAAGAATAAAAATCTCTCCACACAGTTTTGTGCTGAACAAGCAGGACTGTAATGTCTTTCCAGTAACTGCACACTAAGCAGACCTTCTACTCATATGTGACACACTTATTTCCATTCACTCTGATCTTTTGCCCAAATCAGAATGCAGGAACTGAATAGGATTACAAGGCAATTAGGGTTTTCTTTTTATGCAGACAGTTGTAGATTGCACACTAAATAAAGCATTTGAAACATTATCCTTTTCTGTCATCCAGCTTCTCTTGAAGACCAAACTGCTAACACTGATTTTTTTTCTGTATGAAGTCCATAGCATGGTGCAATAATGAAAGAAATAAAAATATACCTGTAATAATTAGAAAAAAAGTTACCATTCCTTAGATTGTAAATCCTTGGGGGAAGAAGCTATGACTGACTCTGTACCTAGCACAATAGGATTCTGAACTTGATTAGGGTGTCTAGGTGTTACTGTAATAAAAAATAATTTATATAGTTCTCTCTTCAAGAGCTCAGCTCATATGAATGGTCGTAACTAATAGTTACATTTTCAAAATTCCATATACCTGCTTGCGTGAAAACATGACCTGTGAGGGAAGATTGAAAAAATTGGGTTTGTTTAGTCTGAAAAAGAGAAGACTGAGAGGGAACATAACAGTTTTCATGTATGTCAAAGGTTGTGACAAGGAGAAGGATGATAAATTGTTTTTCTTAACGTCTGAGGATAGGACAAGAAGCAATGGGCTTAAATTGCAGCAAGGGCAGTTTAGGTTGGGCATTAGGAAAAACTTCCTAACTGTCAGAGTGGTTAAGAATGGGAATAAATTGCCTAGGGAGGTTGTGGAATCTCCATCATTGGAGATTTTTAAGAGCAGGTTAGACAAACACCTGTCAGGAATGGTCTAGATAATACTTAGTCCTCCCACAAGTGCAGGGGGACTGGACTAGATGACCTCTCGAGGTCTCTTCCAGTTTTATGATTCTATGCAATGACTAAAATAGTAAAACTTTAGATTGATCAGCATCAGAAGAGTAGGCAAATAAAATTGAGGCTTGATTCTGATTTCACACCAGGGTAAACTGAGTGCAACACCATTTAAGTGAGAGCACCAGTCATGTAAAATTCATATCAGATTTGAATCCGTCTTTTACTGACAATTTTAAATTGGTCTAATGGGATCTGCTTACTCAAAGAGATGTGCATTCTTTGAATCTCATCTGCTTTCTTTAGCAACAAAAGCAGGTGTTTATTCCTGTTGGCATTGCAGATCAATACAGCTCTGGAACAACAAGCTATGTTCCATTCTACATTATCAACCGAATAGCCAGCTATTTTCTGATTGTGTAATCTTAATAAACAGAAAGAACACAACTTGATTTTTCAGATTTCAGATTGTGTTTACTGTGCTAGCAATTACAAAAATAAAATAATTTTGTCTTGTATATTGAACTCCTTTCAGTATGAATACCAATGAGAACAAACATAGAAAGCCTCCACAAGGTGAAATGGCACTTTTTCAAGGTTGACTCTTTGGTTGAGATTTAATGGGGATCTGTGTTGTATGTCAGACTTTAGTAACATTCCTGAAGTCAACACAAGAGGTCTTACTTTGCCAACATAAAAAAAAAAAAAAAGATTGTTACTTTAATGTGCTTGTAGGCATAAATCCTCATCTTTTAACTTCAACTAGAATTAATTTTCTCATGGCACTGGTAGTTTGAGAATCAACAGCTTTGAAGACAGAAATTCTTCTTTCTCCCTCCTTTTCCATATTCTTCTCTCCCTTTCCTCATTCCACACTTGTAATTATAATAAAGGACCACAAGGACGGTACATAAAGCAGTAAAAGAAAAATGTGATCGATATCTACAGCATGCTCCATATTTTAATTCTTGTATTTGGTAATTACATAAGCAATGTTTTTCATGGACTTGCTCCAACCTACCCAAAGAATCCTTGTTCTTTTCCAGTTGATTTGTCTTAATAAAACTGCCAGGAAAAGCTTCTTAGAATTCTGCACAATGTTCACTCCTGCTAGAGCAGCACATACTGCTTCACAATACTTCACTTTAATTGATTTTTCTTGGAAAAACTCTGCGTGTATCCAACTGCAAAGACAGAGTAGTTAATTCTGGAGAATTTTGATTAGCAGTGTTTTCTTGGTAAGCTCAAAGATAAAGAAATTTTTAATTGCAATAAGCTTTTATTACTGTTCCAGCTTTCACAAAGCCTGTTTTAAATTAAAAAAGGCTTTTAATTTCTTTCCTTCAGTACTATGTAATACAGAAAATAATGGTTTGAATTAGCTTCATATTTATGCAAAATATACTAAAATGTTCATAATTAACTCTTCTGTACTTATAGAATTGAAGTCCCTTGGCAGAACTGAAGTTGGTGCCATATAGGGTAGAATTTACCTCTTGACATTAGTGAAGACTTCTGTGAAAACTTAGATGCAAGTAATACTGATGTGCACTCCACCCTTACAGTTAGTTTTTCTCAAGTTGCGACAGTGGAAAATTTGAAGGCATTCCTCCCCTGTCCTCCATCCCCATATTTTTTGTTTTAAATTATTTTTATTATTAAGATACAATATGAATGAATGTTCAAGATTTAGCAGCTCTTGATACTAGACATATTAGTAAGCAGCATATTTAAAACTGAAGGGAGTGGGAGGGGAACAAAGGGGGAACAGAGGTGAGGTGAGTGAGTAACTCACAAGGTGTTCTCGCTTTCTCTTTTTTAATGCCTCTTATGCCAATAGAAGGAATTTTATGTCATGCAATAGAAACATTGTACATTCAAAATAATTCAAAAACTGAGCTGGCTGTGAACAGAAGGGCCATATTCAGTAGACCGCAAACCCCAGAAATATTTGAGTCTATTTGGATCAGTTGCCTAAAACTGGTCAACTAAAGATCCCTGTAGGAAGCCTAGATGACAGGCAGAAAATAAATTCATTCCCCATCCCCTCTGTTCTTAGTGGCCATTCGCACCCAACACTTTCCCCTCTTGACTTGGTTTCCTTAATTTTATTTGTTTTTTTTTAAATATGTGCCATTAAAATCCATGTGATGGGAATACATGGGAAATACAAATATTGTGTAAATATTTGGTCTTCTCTGATCTATACTACTTCTGTGCTTTGTTGTATATGTGGGCACCTAGAATTTGTTTGGTTTGTTATAAGAAAAAAAGATTTAAAACATTTAATAAATCATTTTTTAAAAATGCCAAAAGCTTTGGTTAACTCTTTTTGCTTTAAAAAAAAAAACTGGTTGTGGCATTGGAATATTGTAGGTATCATCACTGATGTGGTACAAAGACCACCATTAATTAAAGGTGACAGAAAGAACCTGTCACTTTGCAGCATGATCCATCGCTAGCTTTGATAGGTTTTCTACTGCAAATTCAGTGGGTGAAATTTTCTCTTGTGCAGAGAGCCAGCACAAGACCAGTGTACCTCTTAATGGCAAAATTCTCAGCTCTACTGAAATCAATGGAGCTCTGCCAGTTTACACCTGCTAAGGATCTGGCTCACAGTATCATAATCCATCGATGGCTCAAATGGTGAATTGGTCTTGTGCTTAATGCTCTGCACAGGAGTAAATTTAACTAAGTATGAATGGACAAACCCACCCTTACATGAAAGGGCTTCATCAGCTTTTAACCAACCATATGGTAAAAACATCTATGCATATTTTTCTGTTACCTTCAGGCACTGCTAAGCAGCTGGTATTAATGAATAAAAATAGTCAGTGAAATCATAGCATGTGGTTGCTAGGAAGGAACAATTTATAGCCTGGAGTATTATAGATTACTGGGGGTGTGGGGAGGGGAACCCACAACCTCTGAAAGCATATATGATTTCTGCATTTCATCTAGATCTAGGGCACCTGTGCCGCTCAAGGCAACAGAATGCTGGACTGATTAGCAAGTATTAATTCTATTCTTACCACTGATCACCATGGGGAGTGGGAATCTGAGAACTGCAATTTTTTAAAAGGGCCATTACTATCATTTGTTTTCTTGTCACGTATAGCATGATGTCAATTTTACAAGGGAAGTTTCCCTCTCATATTGGATGCCTATTGGAAGTATTTTCACAACCAATAATCCAAATGTAATCCATAAAGTGAGCCACTAAAGGTGTCTGTCATATAACTTAGTGTAATGTGAAAGCACTGGACCTCATAACATGAGGCAGGTATTTATAGCCCTTGGTTACATTTTCAGGCCTTCCTGTTTAGTAAAGTTCAATGGTACTTGAGTGAGTCCCTTCCCCTTACAGAGAGCAGTGACCAAACGGGTAACAGCATTAGAAGATTGCACAGTAAAGTGAAAATTGCTAATTTTCAGGGAGGCATTGTTTTATTGCAATGCCACTGGGCAAATCGAAGTTCCAGCCCCACTCCCTCCTCCCAGCAAAGAGCGTGGAATACAACTGTTGGGCAAGGTAATAGGGTGCTGGCCTTGCAGCATACTTTTCCCCAAATGCTCTAGCTGGTGCAGCAGACACTATCAGCAAGACAACTCAGTACAAACTGGGTTAGCATTCACTGACATGATTGCCCACCCTTCTCAGTGAAACCTCTCTGAGAAGCCAGGGAAGCACTGTGAGTTGGGTAGGAGGCGCTGGACTGACATAGGGGCTGATCAGCAGGCCTCATGTTCCCTGTCCCTTCTGCCTGGGACTGGGACCTCTTCCTTTCCACAGACAGGGAGCATGGCATGGGACCTCTGAATGCAATCTTTTCTGGAGAGGAATGGAAGAGATAAGAGTGGCAATAAATCAATACATCTGACTTGGATAGACAGCACCCAGTCTCTTTTTATAGTGTTTCAACACTAAAACCTATTAAGCCCAATAGCCTGGACAAACTGAACTGTGGCTCCTAGCAGCAAACGTTCTTCACATCTTCCTTTAGGCTCTGCTCACATCTATTTGCATCTGTTTTGGTTCAAAGTGGGCTGTGTTCTAATTGGGCAATAGTGCAAATTGTCTATAAAAATATTATTGTCCCATGATAACATAATGAAACTTAGCTCTGATAGTGATCCAAACCTGACTGAAATTGATGGGAGTTTTCCCATTGACTTCAATGGACTTTGGATCAGGCTCAAACTGCTTTTTCAGCTTGAATTTTCAAAGAGACATGAGCAAACTAGGTAGAATTTTTGCACTTAGTGTAACCCCTGTAAGCTCCTCTTAAAATTCCAGCCTGCATTCACAGATCTGAAGCACCTTAACAAAGGTAGCTAAAACCCACAGTAAGATATTTAATGTTCATCCTGCAAACAAAAAATTTATTTTATTTGCAGTTAAACAGTTATTTTGGCAGAATTCTTATTAGGAGCCAAGATTCAAAGTTCGCAGTGAAGAGCAAAAGCAGAAAGTGTGAGTATCTTTAAGAAGGATAAAACTTTCATCACACTTAAGACAGCTGAAAAGAAATTTTTTTTAAACATTGTTTTTCCATGCTGTAGTTGCCACAGAGATGTTCTGATAAAATAAGTAAAATAGCTATCATAACATGAATGTTAAATGGATTAAGGACTGGCTAACTGATAGACCTCAAAAAGCAGAAGTTTCCAATTTCCCCTATTATATTCAACAACCAGTCTTATGAGAAGGTCAGACTAGATGATCTAGTGGTCCCTTCTGGCCTGAAACTCGATGAATCCATTTTATGTATTTGCAGCGAAAGGGAAGGAGGTCTGCAATGGGAGAGAGGCGATCCACAACATAATCTTTCTACAAAGATTCAATACACACTGTGAAAATGTCTGAGAACTCCTCTTTAGGCTAAAAGAAGAGCTTTTGTACAAAAAGCAGTAGGAATTTCAAAACCCCTCAGCACTAATCAGATTCTTCTGCCATTAAAGTCAATGGGAGCAAAGTCAGGCCAATGTTTACTTGCTTTTGAAATTGCCACTGTTGCAAGTGTCCAGGGACATTTCATGTATCGTGAATGTTGTTACTGAGTGAATATTCCAATCTCTATCTAGCTGACAGTTGAATAGAGTGAATGTCTGTGATGTTTTGTGGTGAGCACTAACAAGGCCTTAATTACAGGAAAATTCTTTAGGGATAGGGAAGGCATGAACACCACCAAATCATAAGCAGTAGCAATCACTCAGTACTGGGGAGCACCAAGAGTATTTTGGCAGGCAGACAGGCCTCATAAGGACTCTAATTATATTTTTTAAAATTTTAGCTCTTTTAAACTTGTTTCAAAAAGCAATTTGAATTTTTTGTTTACTCTCCCTTGTTGGTAATGACCTTTTAAAAGCTGGGAAATGTAACATCTTTCCCTAACCAATTTTGTCCTTTCCATTTCGTGAATGCTAAGTCTGCATATATGCCTGGTTCTAATATTCCTCTCTGTCCCAGGGGGCTGTGATCCCCTGCCGCCTTCTATAACTTCCAGTGACAATTATGGGTGCTCCTCTTAATGAGACGACTGTAAAAGCTTGGTTTTCAAAGCTGCTGAGCACCTGCAGTTCCCATTGACTTGAATAGGATTTGTGGGTGCTAAGCCTGACCAGACGTGATTCACTTTCCTGTTGTTTATGGAAGCGGACATGCTTCATCAAGTCAGCTTCGATGAACGTATCCAGAATTTTGCAATCAGAAAATCTAGAAAGAAGCTATTTTACTTTCAGCATACATGTAAGATGTGTCATTTCAAAAAAATAAAATTTTATTTTACCGCATAGTATTGTTTTTAGTTTGAGTTACGTATGGGGGGGGGGGGAGGGAGGGCACCATAACCTTTTCAGTGCTTAGGGCCTCTAAAGGTTTTAATCCGGCCCTGGTAGCCAGCATAGCTAGCTGAACCCTTTCACTCAACAATGGAGAGCTGCTAAGTGTGCTTGCCAAGCTGGGCAACCAGGAAAAGGAATTTCAAAAATTCACAAGGCAGGAGGGCTTCTAGTCTCTGTGACCACAGGACAGTGGAGTTCACAATGATGACAAGCGCAGTCAATGTGGGGCATCGTGGGGCAATGTGGGGACAGCTGCTGGAGCACAGGTAAAATCAACATAACTAAATCAGGTTTAAGATTAACAGCCGTGTTAGTCTGTATCCTTAAATAAGATGATGAAGATATGTGGCACTTTAGAGACTAACCAGTTTATTTCAGCATAAGCTTTCATGAGCTATAGCCCACTTCATCGGATGCAACCGATGAAGTGGGCTATAGCCCACAAAAGCTTATACTGAAATAAACTAGTTAGTTTCTAAGGTGCCACATATCTTCATTGTCTTATTACTAAATCAGTATCTGTACTTGCACTGTGTCGATAGATGTCAATACATCAATCCTGGCTCAGGGCTGTCAGGGAGGTGGTGTTACTATGTCAGTGTAATAGGGCGCTTAAAGTGGTCAGAGATCAATTTGAGTGTAGACGCATGCAAAACTAAGTCAATTCAAGCTCCGTTTTATTGACCTAATCATATAGTATAGACCAGGCATCAGAGACTGTCAAAGAAGATTGGACTTCTAAGGTTGGCTTTCAACAATAACAGCAGCAGTGACATCTCCAGTCCATTTCAACTAACTTCTTCTCTTTCCCCACGAAAGGACAGTTGGTACCTACCATCAAAGAGACTGCCGAACAAGGGATTTTTCTTTCAAAAACCTCTCCAGCTAAAGAGAAAGGAAACAGAAAAAAGAAAGGAAAGCCTTATTTAATACTTTACATTTCAAATTTGTATCTTCTTTTCTTTATCTTTAATAAAAGGTTACACACCATTAAAAATTCTTTTATGCCTTGGCGCTAAGCAGGCAGAGGTCTCAATATACCAAACCCTGCACTTTGTTTAATACTGTTTAATGCTAGACAGTGACTAAGTTATATTTAACCTTTGAACTCTATATTCCATCTAAATTAATACAGTAGATATGTAGTACTTTAGTGTGGAAAGAAGTTGGAGAAGTTTCCTGAAATGTCTTTCCTAGGTTACAAAAAAAAAAAAAGTTTTAGAAGGAAAGTACAAGACTGAGATCAGAAAAGGGAGGCAAAGGGCATGCATGTAAGCTCATTCAGCAGACAGAAAGATACCATAAATACGGGAAACTGTGAATATATTTGTAACTGACCTCAGGGGACAATCCACTTTCTAATCATTTTGTTCTTGATGCGTCTTATGTCTGAAACTCCAGTAGGATACTGAGCTAATTATTACAAAATAGGTTCCCAATAAGCAAAGCAGGAAGGGACATGGAATCTGAGGAAAGAGTGTGCTATGTAACATTACCACTCATATCAAATGCATGCCTGTCACATTATCACTTACTGTAGTCTCTTCCATCTGGATCACACTGGCTGGACTATACTGCACGATTGGCCTGCATGACTATATTTGTCAGAATACACTGTAGGAGGATGAAAAAAATAGCGTATTGTTTAGCATTTAACACCTTACATCATTTTAGAAGTTTAGAGTGCTAGAATATGGGGGATACTTACACACACACACAAGCTATTGCCACTGACAAATGCGACTCAGCCATACAATTGGCCTTTTCAGTCTTCAGTCCTGAGCTTTCGAATGCTAGACCTGACTTTGGGTCAGATTCAAAACACACTGAGATCAGTGAAAAGAGTCCCATTGACACCAATAAGCTTTGAGTCAGGGCCTAATTGTACCCACTTGTTTTTTTTTGGGGGGGGGGGATGTGTGCATTTTAGTATTAAGACTATCCTGGTCCTTTTCATTTTATTGGTATTGGGTTTGAAGTGAACCAGGAACTCTAGAGATGTGCCATCTTGATACTGAAAATATATATACTTCACTGCCCTGTTCAATTTGGACTCTTCCCAATAGGCCATAAATCAGTAAAATATAGCAGCAGCAAAAGAATAATAATACGTAGCTCTTATAGCCCTTTTCATCTGTAGTTCTCAATGCACTAGAAGCACATCCTACCTGTGTGTCTCATTTACCTATTGTATTTTGTCATTAGCCAAGAATGCAAACTCTCATAGGGCACCTAGAACTCTGGGATTAGAATCCTGAAAAGGGCATCTATGCACTACAATAATAATACTAAAAATGAAACCTTACACTAAACAGCTGACAGCTTCTGTGCCACAATACTAGAAGCCAATTACAAAACAAGGGAGAGTGTCAATAAAGGAGAGCCACGCAGCCCTTATGAGAGAAGAATGGACCCATAACTATAATTTTGGTGCCTTTCCTTGGTGTCTCATCCCCACAGCTGTAGGACTTCCTAAATTTTATATAGTCCTCCTCTTGGAGTGCAGTATTTCTCCTGAGAAAAAGGCCTGAGAGGTTCATTGATTAATAATCATAAATGTTAGATGTTGATGAGGGTAAGTCAGCAATTCACATGAATGCCAGATGGGTCCATTGTTTTATTTTTTAAACTATAAGTCATGAATTAATTCACAACATTAAAGGCAACAAACACATTTGTAATACAATTGCAGGAGGAAATAGTGATTTTCTTTTTTATATGAAGTAGACAGCTTAATCCTTCTCCATAAGCTCTTATTTCCAAAAGCATTTCTTTCAGTTATGAAGTTTGTAATTTTGAAAGATGCGTAAACTTCTGTTACTGAACCTGTGTTTATGTATCTTTGCAAATAAGATACTTGAGTGCATTTTCCAGTTCTCCTGCTGTTATTCTTTTAGTGGAACCTGAAATTTGAAGTCCTAAGGCCCTCATACAGCAGAACACTGGGGCTACTAGTGCTTAAAACTATGCACATGCTTAAGTGCTTTTTTGGGTTGGGACTCAAGGTCTGAGAGGGTAACTTGTTCAGGGACAGAAAAAAGACTGGTCACCTTGATGAAAGATGAGTGCATAGTCAGATGTTAGAATTGGATAGTAGAAGAAAAACAGATAATCTTGCTTTTGGACTGGATGAAAGTGTTTGTTTTTGGTAGTTCTAACTATAGCAGGATGTTCTGCCTTGGAAGAAGCAGACAGGAGGAGAACTTAAGGAAAAGTTGAGGTAAAGATAGTATGCTTGACAGCCTTTTCATCATTCTCTTAATCTTCCTTATCCTCCAAGGAGGAAAAATTGCCCCCTTGCAATATTATATTATACAGGAGAAGGGGATTTAGGAGGAGAGTCAGACACTGGTCCAGCCCCTTAAAAGACATAGACCCCAAACTCATCTTGGCCTCCTTAATATAGATTTTCTCTTTCTGAATATTGTTTTCTTGCAGCTTCTGAAAGGGTCATATAGTCAATGAACTATAAATATAATGTAAAGGGAAAAAAGAGGCATCATAATGTTACCTCAATCTGTAGGTGAAGCCACAGTTGACATGAATGTCTCCCTTCTGGAGGGTGGAAAAAAACTGAATTTGAGGGTGACTTGGCCCTGAAAGTAGGAGAAATCTTGGTGGTGGATGTTTGTGCTGTTGAGTTTCTCACAGTTATGGTGTCTCTGGAAGCTGGAGTGAGTGGTCCGTTATTCAACTTCCTTTATAATCTTGCGTTATCCAGAAACGGAAAACAATAGGTCACTGGCAACTTTTCCCATCTTTCCTGCTTTCTCGAGGGAAAAATTGACTACCAGATGCTTAACTTTTCTTATATCAGAGTCTGATGACATGAACCAGGTGGTGTATGTTGTTTTAATATCTCCCTCTTCCAATGGTCTCTCTTATGATAATCTGACCCTCCTGTGTTGTATAGCCCTTTCTTCCAGACACCTCCATTCTAGTTCAGTTCTGCACTCTTTCTTTTGGTGCACCCAGAAATCATCAATGGATGGTTACACGATAATGGTGCTAAACAAACTATTCAGAATGGAAATCCAGCCCTTGGGGATGCACTTCACATACTGTGGCTAGCAGGGCCTGGTACTGCACGGTGGTGAATACTTTCAGTTTCCACTGAAGTCAGTGGAGTTGAAGGCAATCAGTAGAGCACCGGGTCACATTACTGAAGGCACTCAATTGGTGTGATTTGGTAATGTCACTTCATGAGTGAGTGTGTCTGAAATGCAAACAAAGGCCCAGATTCTTAACTCTCCCTTTGGCCTATTTGCACTGTTCCACATTACAGAATAATAAATAAATAAAAACAGAAAAAAAATCTCATCCTCTCACAGCCTCCCTGGGCCATATGAAGCATTTTCTTTTCCTCTTATTATTTTTATTGTGTTAAGTGTCTCAGTTTGCCAGCCTGTTAGGCTCATTTTGAACAGTTGTTGTCATGTGCATGTCTTTTTCACTGCCAGCTACCCTCTCCTCCTGATCTCACAAACAGCAGCATCGATCACGTGCCTGAATCCAGATGGGGGCTGGAAATAGCATGAAAGTACCCTTTCCGGCATTTCAACATCATTGTCAGACACTGACACTGGGCAAATACCAGAAAACATTCACATAGAAAAATGATTTAAAATATCATGAACTATATTAATCTATTTTGTTAAAATGGGAACTTGAAAAACAGTCAGATAGAAAAACAAAATAATACTATAAACTATATGAAGCTGATTTTAAAAATGTGAATTTATCTGGCTTCTTAAAATAATGTTTATTTCACATACTCTGAAACATTGTATTTTGGGTGAGGTAGAGTAACCAACATGTGAAACCTGCCCTTTTTTGAATACTGTGCAGGTTGGGTCATTACTGAATTAAGACTAAAATTATGAATCTTTATTAATTCATTTGAAATTCATTGTAATAATCTTAGCATCAAAATAATAAAATTCACATATTGGTCATGTATAGTAAATGTACAGTACTGCTTATCATCTTACCTTATATATCTATTTTCTCCTGTGCAATAAATGAAATAATTTAATCCCTGGCTCAAGGGATATATCACACAAATGTACCCTCGGGTAGATGGGTAAAGATCAAAAGAAAACAAGACAAGACACCCCCCAAAAGAAACCAACAGACCACCACTGGTCATCACCTACAGTCCTCAGTTAAAACCTCTACAACACATCATCAGTAATCTACAACCCATCCTAGACAACGATCCCTCACTTTCACAGGCCTTGGGAGGCAGACCTTGCCAACAGACAACCTGCCAACCTGAAGCAGATTCTCACCAGCAACCACACACTGCACCATAGCAACTCTAACCCAGGAACCAATCCATGCAACAAACCTCGAGGCCAACTCTGCCCACATAGGTACACCAGCGACACCATCACAGGACCTAACCAGACCATCCACACCATCATTGCTTCATTCACCTGCACATCTACCAATATAATATACGCCATCATATGCCAGCAATGCCGTCTGCTATGTACATCGGCCAAACTGGACAATCCCTACGTAAAAGGATAAATGGACACAAATCAGATATTAGGAATGGCAATATACAAAAGCCTGTAGGAGAACACTTCAATCTGCCTGGACACACAATAGCAGACCTAAAGACAGCCATCCCACAGCAAAAAAAACTTCAAGACCAGACTTCAAAGAGAAACTGCTGAGTTCCAGTTCATCTGCAAATTCGACACCATCAGGTCTGGACTTAATATTGATGGTGAATGGCTCGCCAATTACAAAAGCAGTTTATCGTCTCGGGATGTTCACACCTCCAGATCACCTGCTGGAAGTGGGCTTCACTCCCCCACCCCCTGATTAAATTTACCTTGCTTTCTTGACTGCATATTTATACCTGCCTCTGGAGATTTCCACAATATTCATCTGATGAAATGGGTCTTAGCCCACAAAAGCTCATGATCCCTAAAATCTGTTAGTATATAAGGTGCTACAAGACTGTTTGTTGCTTTTGCAGATCCAGACTAACACGGCTACTCCTCTGATACTAAACTTCATACTGTCCATTCAATCATTCCAAATAGTAGATTAAACTGAAGGCCACTTCAAAGATGATTGTTCAGGAAATGGATAAATAATTAATCTTAATTAATCAGAGAATATAGAAAAAGAGCCTAAAAATGTGGATAGATACTCAGCATGAACAATAATTCCATTGCCAGGTCACAGAAATAGCTCAGGCCCATTTCATTTCTATAAGATTATCCTCATGGTATTAGAGATACCATGTGAGAAATGGTTTTTCTGGAGCTAAGAATTATTAAATTAATGGCTCACATCATTGCTCTACATGTGTTGATCTTATTACAATTACTCATCTGGTCCACCTTCTATAAGTCCAATTTCATATGTATTCCTACAGCTGTGGCACTGTAGTGCTGTAAGTGTAGACAAGCCCTAAGTAGTACCACAACAGCACAATTGATTTCCACATGGCTTAATGTGGTAGAATCTACTTGACAATGATGACAACACAATGGCAGTCAGTCTGCACAAAAAGGGTAGTAGGCTGTGGTGTGCAGAATGTTATCATCAAAGTAATAATTCAATGATATTTCAGTGATATCAGATAGTGTTGGTCAACATTGAATCACTTTCTTAATACCTTCCCTCCAGCTTTGGTACCTCAGCCTCTGATCTCCTCATGCCTATCTCCGTCTAGTTTGCTTTTACCTACTTTGGGATCTGAAGTCTTCCCTCACCTGCTGGTTGCAGAACAAAATTATTCAATAGTGATTCTCTGTAGAACCACTGATTTTGATGATTGTTATGACAGATACACATCTGGTTTGGTTGGGAGGGATTTTAGTCTGCTGTGGTGGCCTAAATAGGCAGGGATCTCCCAATCAATAGGATAAAAACAAGGACTTTTTCACACAATCACTTTCTTTGGCTTCCCTTCTAGCAGTACCTTGGCATTACCTTTTACCTACTCACCATGAGAATTCTGGTCACCTATATCATCAGCTTGACTCTTGAGTTTTAGAGGGAAAAAGTGTTCTTTAACAAGCAATTATTTGACACACTTCTACATCTTCTGCATATGACAGTGCTTATGTTGTGATGGTGTGGATTGTCACTGTGGAATTGAGGGTCTGGTTCTAGCCTAAGAAGTTTTTGATTTTTCTGTGTTTATCTCTTGGAGTTTGAACTTTCTCCTTATAAGACACTAGCAAAAGTGCCCGGCGCTGCTCGGGTCAGTCAGAGGTGGGGAGGTGGCAGACAGCTGACACCCCCTGACCAACCCCAACACCCACACCTCACCCCTCACCCACCCCGACACCTTCCCACCCCCCCCAAGCAAACCCGACACCCCCACCTCACTTACCGTCCCACCAAACCCAACTCGGATCCGTCGCAGGGGGGGAGGTGGCCCAGAGCTGAGGGATTCCGGGGACCTTCGCAGGTGGGGGGGGGCCAGAGCTGAGGGATTCCGGGGACCTTCGCAGGTGGGGGGGGCACAGAGCTGAGGGATTCCGGGGACCTTCACAGGTGGGGGGGGCCCAGAGCTGAGGGATTCCGGGGACCTTCGCAGGTGGGGGGGGCACAGAGCTGATGGATCCTGGGGTTCCGTTGGGAGGGGGGAGGGGCAGAGAACTGAGGGATCTCCAGGGTTCCGTTGGGAGGGGGAGGGGCAGAGAACTGAGGGATCTCCGGGGTTCCGTTGGGAGGGGGGAGGGGCAGAGAACTGAGGGATCTCCGGGGTTCCGTTGGGAGGGGGGAGGGGCAGAGAACTGAGGGATCTCCGGGGTTCCGTTGGAGGAGGGAGGGGTGAGCTGAGTAAGTGAGGTGTCTGTTGGAGGGGGGTATTATGACATCATCACCACCTAACTGCCCAGCTGATGTGATTGGCCCTGAAAGACTTTCACCCCTGGGGGGCGTCAGAGGTGAGATCCGAAAATTTTTGACCCTTACCAGCATCTAGACCCCAAGACCCCTCACTGTACCAAATTTCAAGTCTCTGGCTCAAACGGTGCGGGAGGAGTTCGCAGTCATACATACATACATACATACACCACTTGACTTTTATATATATAGATTGAGAATTTAAAGTAGCAGTTAAGAATTATCTTTATCTCTGAATATTTCTGTGTGTGTAGTTGGTATATTTGGGTGATTTGAAGGGGTCTTCTGCATTTGTGTACAAATTGACACTCAAGATGGCACTTGTGAAAACACAAGGTTTGCATGACCAGAAGGCAGTTTTCTTGTCGATTAGGGGTGAAATTCTGGATCCACTGATATCAATAGCAAAACTCTCACTGACTCCACTGAGGCCCAGGTTTCACCCTAGGTTTAAAATTGGTATATATCAGTGGAGAGCCATTGAACAGATCATAACTTGACCAGAAGCGGAGGATGTGCAAGAAAGGAAATTATAAAAACTGATGACATAAAAACAATGGGGTGCCTGAGGGCTGTTATTGGGCTTACTTGTTATTAATATACGTGCTCTTGTTTCTCTTAAAAACTTGTCAACTTCGGAAAGATAAATATTTACTTAATGTAGGAAATACTTGAAAATATTGTAAATATTGAAATAACCAAGGTGTCGACTTGAAAACTAGCAATCAGTTAACAGTAAAAGGAGCTAATATTGTTGATGATATGAACGTGGTGGGCTGGTAAATTCCATGGAACAAAACAAACAGTTTCAGAAAGGTTGGAATATTGGAGGCTCAGAGCCAGATGTAATGCATGTTGAGGTGGCCTCTAGATCAGGCCATAAATAAGCAGCTCATGCAGATCAATGTAAAGAAGCGCCAAGAAATGTCCTGGGAACACTTATCTTGAGAGGGGATTATATAGACAACTGATTAGGGAGAGAGCAGATTTTGGATGTTCTGAAACCATCTGCAAAGGATTTGGGAACAGAAAAACAAGGCAAAGCAAGTTTCTCTCTGTGTGTAGATACTGAGAATATAGCACATCAGTTATTATGGCATTAAATAAGGTACCAATGAGGACATATTTGAAATATTGTTACAAGCAATTCTAGTCACCATTTTACTGAGAGGAAATTACAGATACTGAAAATGTGCAGCAGGTTGCAAGCAAAATGATTTTCTGGGCACAGGAGGGAAGAGGTTTTAAACATATGAGTTATGCTGATAAACTTTCCAATATAGCTTAAAGGAAAGAAGGCTGGGAGAGAAGGGGAAGTTAAAGAAATAAATAATTTCCTGAGAGGTAAGGAACAGATTGATGTCAACAAGCTGTTTGAGTCAGAGACAATAAATAATTCCAAATGAAGAGGTCATGAAATGAAGTTAATAAGCACTTCAGGCAGAGTCTGGTAAATAGAAACACCCGCTCTATTCCATGATGAACTCCAGAAAGGTAGGGTGAAACATAGCTCCTTTTATTTGTTGCAGCAGAGGTTTAAGACCTCATTCAAAACCACTGAAATCAACGGAAGGACTCCTAGAGATTAGCTGCTCACTTAGGGAAAGATTCTACTACCCTTACTCAGTGTAAGGAGTGGTCTACAATGGGATCTTATATTGTCATGTTTGTCTTTTCACACCCCTAAGAGATTTAGCTATGCTGGCATAATCCCTGGTGTAGACAGCACTAGGTTGATAGACATATTCTTCCACTAACCTAGCTACTATCTCTCAGAGAGGTATATTACCAATGCCAACAGAAGAACTCTTTCTGTCAGCATAGGTAACATCTACACTGAAGTGGTACAGTGGCACAGCAATGGCACTGTAGTGCTGTAAGTGTAGATAAGCCCTAAGTAGTACCACAACAGCACAATTGATTTAATGTGTTAGAATCTATCTGACAATGATGACAACACAATGGCAGTCAGTCTGCACCAAAAGGGTAGTAGGCTGTGGTATGCAGAATGTTATTGTCAAAGTAATAGTTCAATGATATTTCAGTGATATCAGATAGTGTTGGTCAATGTAAATCACTTTCTTAATACCATTGTCCTATTGAAGGACACTAGACCTGAGTGTTTAATTGTAGCAAATACTTGCACTGGACAAACACAGTCTCTTTTTCTGCCCATGTAATGGCCAGGAACAGATTGTGAGTCTCAAACATTTATTCTTTATTCAAGTTTAGTCAATGGATTAGTTATCTGACCTGTGTTGGTCACTGATCACATAAGCCATTTAATACTTGTGGCATATAGAGCATTTAGGCAGTGTGGTGACCGGGACTAGGAACATTCTGGATGCATAGTTAAAAACATAAAACTAAAAAGAGCCTATGCATCTGGAGGCCATTGCAGCTGGAGTCAGATAGACTCATCTAAAAATGAAGTGGCGTTTCATGGAACTGCCTCGTTGTCCTATCTTGATTATTTTTCTGTTGTTCTTATTTTGAATATACTTAAATTCACAGCAGAGAGGAAGGTGGTCTTGCAGTTAAGAATAGGTCTTGGACTCTGGAAATCTGTGTTTAGTTTTCAGCTCTGTCACAGCCTTCCTGTATGACTTTGGGCAAATCACTTAAATGCCCCGTGCCTCAGTTTCCCATCTGTAAAATAGGGTTAATAAACCATCCTTTTTCCTCCCCTTTGTCTTGTGTATTTAGACTATAATCTCTTCGGGGCTACTATATATACAAACGGTGCCTATTGTAATGGGGTCCCAATCTCTTGGAACATTTATGAGGTGCTGTATTACAAATAATGACCATCTGCTGTAGCTGAAATTGAAAGACATGTTTGGCTAAGTTGATTTGGGTAGAAATAACCATGTTGTTTCTGATTCTTGAGTGGATAATTAATTATTATAGGTCAGAATTCAGCAAGCATACAGTTTATAGAGTTAAACAATGCATGCATATTGAGTTTGTGGAAAGATTCCCACCAACTCCAGCGGAGTTGGATGATCAGTATCATTGTCCACTACTTTCTTAGCAACACAGTACCCACTAAAGCCAAGACTGTAGCTTGCTGCTATTTCACCACTTTTCAATAAACTTGATCTTTCATATTTCTCATTGTACACTATCCCCATCTACTTTCATATCTTGTTATTGTAATTGCTGAGTGTTAAAATATTTTCATTAAATTTCACTGTGTGCATTTATTAGAATATTGGCATTCATAGGAATTGTGGTCAAACTCAGTTCTGTATATTTCAGTGTTTGTAATGCTTCAGATACTCCCATGTGTACATATCCAGAGAATCCCCTGAAAAATATCAGTCTGCAATTAAATATAAATTCCTAAATGCAGAGGTTTAGAACCATCCTAAACCCATATAGGTCCCATAGTATCATACTATAATACACACACTGGAGCCACATTCAGACTTAGTTTAAGAAAATACAACTTCCCTGGATATCAATATGTACATTCAGTGGTCATTTAAATAGTGGTATAAGGTTTTATATTAGCCATACGTTTGTCACCATTGAATTTGCCTCACTTTTCACACAATTGGAAGTAAAAAGTGCAGGATATCTGAAAACTTCATTGAAGGTAAATTAACTAGGCAAATGTGATTGTGAATGGCTGTCTCATTATACTAATTGATTGCATTTCCCTAGTTAATTTACCTTCAATAGTTCTTATCTCCTACAATTTGAGTCAACGAGAGAGACAAGGATAGTAGAGAAAAAAAGCAGAGAAAGCCTAAAGTCACAGAGCAGCTCAATGGCAGAGTGAGGAATAGAACTTAGGTCTCTTGACTCCCAATCCATTGCTTTAAACTCATCACTGACATAAGATTATTACTACTAAATTAAATAAAAAGCTACTAAAGAAATCAAAAAGCCACCATTGTGTTTATGTGCAATCTTAATGTCTTGTTTCCTTAGAATGCTGCATAATTGTGTCTTATGTTTGAGATAAAGGCGATGATGCTCATCACTTGTAACATCAATTCAATATGAACAATAATTAGGTTGGCTATTTGTCTGGTTGTAAACCGGAAAGTCCTGTTTTGGGAAAAGTTTGTCCCTATCTGGCACTGGAAGTGATTTTGTCTGGTACCATCAGGGAGGACAATTTTGCAGAGCACAGTGCTCTGCCCCTGCCAGCATGACCTTAATACGTCAGTGGTTAACAACAACAGGCCAAACCCTGGCGTTCTCTCTCAAGTAAAGCTGCCATTGCAATCCATGAGAATTTCACCTGATTAAGGACTTCAATTCTTTCTACGTTTTCTACACAAGCATTTCTAGGCTGAATCTCTAGCCTTTGTCACTGATTTCAATGGGAGTAAAGTCAGGCCCAGTTAAAGAAGTTAATTTGATGTAGTAAAATGGCAGCTCCTATTGAGACACAACAGGAATATTCACAGTTATGGAGATTATTGAAACAGTGAATGGCACTTTTGTTTTGAAACATTAGATATAAACAGAAATCTATATAATGTTTTCAGTATTCATTTAGGCCCTGATCCAAAACCCGCTGAAGTCACTGGCAATCTCTTCACTGAATGCAATGGGTGTTGAATTAAGGCCCTTAATTAGCTAATAATATAACAGAACTGTACTTTTAAAAAAGATTAACATAAAAATATTTACAAATATCTTCAGACAGAAAAATCCTGCTCAACTGTAGCATGAGAACAATTTGCCAAACTATCAGATAAAACAGGAGGTTCCAATTTTGCAGAGCTTTAGGGGCTCCTGGCAGAGAAGAAAGCTGTGCATGTACATACTGACAAGTACAAGATAAGCAAGTTTTCCACTCAATGGAATCTTGTCAGTTTCATTGCTCTCCAGTGTGTATTTGCCATAGTCATTTTGGAAGTCAATGGTGATGATTCAGGTTCTGCTAGTTAGCAGGTAGCCATACTGTTTCAGCAAATGGGGCCCAGATTAAAAAGAAGAGAAAATACCGCAGCAATAAAATAAGTGAGGACTGGCCTGCCTCCCAAGGTCTCTTTGAGTGAGGGATCATTTTCCAGGATAGATTGTAGATCCAGCACATCAGGTTTTAGCTGTGGGCTTTATGTGATGACAAGTGGTGTTCTGTTATTTTCCTTGTTGGGCCTGTCCTATAAGAGGTGACTTCTGGATACCTGTCTTGCTCTGTCAATCTGTTTCCTCACTTCCCCAGGTTGTTTCAAGAATGCTTGATAAAGATCTTGTAGGTGTTTGTTTCTTTTCTCTGACTTTAACTCCAATTTTAAAATAGTTTTTGAATAATGTAATCTGTGAATGGTCACAGAACTGAAGCCATTGTTAGCGGTTGTGATGTAACCAGCTAATAAACAATAGAGAAGAATTATTAGCTATCTGGTTTGTGATGTGATGCTTCTGCATATGTAGCTTGAAATCACATTTACCTGATTTATTAATGTACCTTTTCTTAGATTTTAAGCTCTTCAGGGAAGGGACCTGACATACTTTTGTTTGCATAATGCCTAACACAGTGGAATTGTGATTGAGGCTTTTAGGTAATACAATACAAATAAATAACATTAACATATCTCTTTTGACATTACTACTTTGCAAGTTTCTTACGCCAATTGAATATCTCTCTTTTCAATTAATTTTCCCTGGGTATATTGTATTGACTTCAATCTTCCCAGGAAACATCTCCTTTTATCATTTATACTCCTATTCCCAAACTCTCCAGATCCTTATTGGAGTTCACAACATATTCTCAGGTTGGTATAATCTACAAATGTCATTAACATGCTCTTAACTCTTTAGTTAATTAATGAAAATATTAAATAAGTTCAGACTTAAAATCTGTTTTTTCAACACTACACTAAACTCCTCTCCCAACATGATGCATTGCTGTTTATTATTACCTTTTGTTTAGGTTCCTTCAGTAAGTTTTCAGTCCAAGTGATAATGTGCAAATCCAAGCCAATTATAAAATGTTTCACTAAAATTCAGATGCAACTTTCCAGATATATTATTTCCAATGCATTTCCTTCCTCTGCTAATTTCATAACTTGTGTCAAAAATAATCAAGTTATCCAATAAGATTTGTTCTTTATAAACCAATGCTGGTTAGTTGTCATGATTTTGTCATTGTCTAAAGATGAAATTCATTCCTGTTCAGAGGACGTCATAAAGTCTTATACATACACCTCTTAAATCCCATGTTAAAACTTAAAATAGGGCTGAAGTGGTTCACAGGACCTGGGTTTGCGCCTCTGCACTGGGATTAATTTCACCCTAGATGCTTAGAGTTTTTTGCTCTTAAATTATAGAAAGAACTGGAGAACGTCTGTCTTGAAAGTAATTGCCAGGATCATTCTTTTAAAAATATATCAGCTTTTCTGTATATTCTCGTACTTCTCCAGTTCTCCATGACTTTTTAGAAAATATGTTAATGGTTTCATAAAATAGGTTATTTCTTTAGCAACCTTGGATGCATCTCATCTGGATACCCTGATTTCTGTGCATTCAAATTTCCCCAGTTATTCTGTTACCCGCTTTTTACTATAGCTATGCTTACATATCACTATTGATGCTTATATGTCCAAACGTCTTCTCTGCTTCTGATTTACAATAGAAGTTGTGTATTTCAGGAAATCTCAAGACTACTTTTATGCTTAGAATTCTCCTTTTCCTCCTAACATACCCCAAAACTGCAGAGGACAAAAGTCAGTACCTATAGACTGCAACACTTACAGTCATGACCAAGTTTGAAAATTTGGTCCTCAGTTTCTTTAACAGATTTAGAATTGGTCCTAAAATTAGAATAGTTGCCAACATTACAAAATCAGAACCCCATCAGAGTCCCACTGAAGTCAACAGATAAATTAATATAGTAATTTGTGGGAGTAGAATCAGTTCCTCAAATCAGTTGTGAATACATCAAGCTATGTCTCTTTTATTCAGTATGAGCAAGAATAAAAATTCTGGAATCAGACTTAGTTGTCAATCAGGACAGAGGATGGAATGGAGTTTGCTGCTCTTTGCTGCTAGTGGCACATTGGCTCTGCAGAACTACACTAATGAAATCTTGATTATGCCATTAATTGCAGATAAGAGTGATAAGACACCAAGTGTAATAACACAACAACATTTTTACAGATATTTTTTTCTGCTCAGAGCTACACTTTAAGGGCTGAATGTAAATCATATGAGGAGGGCAGGTATAGATCAATGAAATATTTTGATTAGTAAATTTCTACAATGCCATTTTTCTCTGCATGCTCACCATTTTTCCTGCTTTCATGCTACCCAGATATATTTCACAAGAGACTTTGTAGTTCCATTTTCTATGGATTCTTTAAAAAAAAAAGTCATCTGAATGAAAAAGGTATAACATTGTTACTCAATTGAGGTCACTTTCAGTAAAATAACAGATGGACCCAAATTAAAACCTGAGGTCTGAACTTTGGAAATGTTTTGATAGAGATCCAGATCTGAACTTTACTGCATGGGTCCATCTGTACTTAAATGATTTGCTGTGGACCTGGTTGATTAAACTCTACCTATAATGCCATATTATATTAATAACTAAATACATTATATTATTTAAATAGAGCACAGTATCCTTGATATTTCAAGTGGAGATTGTAATTGTTAACAGCCTGCTTTATACAGCAGGAGTTGTACTGACAAATAAAACAGAACCCAAGAGCATGATTGCGAGTAAGTATTGGTTCCCCTTTTTGAATCCAGAGAGAAAAAACAAGTACCACATTCTCTTAGTTTTTCTTTATTGATAAAATAGTATGATAATCTCTGTAGAAAATTCTCAAATAAATATTTGTTCTATACTCTATACATTGTAATGTGCCTTCTCCATAGGACCACCAATAAGATCTCTGCTTTTCATATCTTTCTCTTATGCTAAGAAATTCAAAACAAAACACAAACAAAGTGGTCTGAGAGGAATATCAGCAAAGTGCAGGAAAAAGGCAAGAACCTTTTGAACTATTGTTTAATTAATATGCTTGCCAAAAGGCATGTACCCATATAAGTCATGCCACAGGTCAAGAAACTATTACAGCCAATACATGCCATCTGCTAGCCGCCAATTACTCCCAACCCTTTTTTCATTTGAACAATTCACATGCTCCCTCCAGGCTAAAATGAGTCTAGAAGAGAGAAATCTCTTTGCTGAAAACAAAACAATTAAATGTTTCTTAATAGGTTTGCTTGGCACCTATGTTTCTATTTTCTTTATTCTTTTATGTTGTTATTTGAAGTCAGACCTTTTTGGAGAAGTATAAGTAAAAAGCAGGTCCTGTTATCAGGCTCTGGCCTCTTGTGAGCCTGAAGAAAATATTACATTTTAATCACTGGTCGAAATGCTTATTATTATTATGAGTAGCTGGGGTGGTATGTGCAGGTGCACCCATGTTTGGCTTTTGCTGATAAGATGCCAAATTGCCAACCTGCCCCATATGTCCTTATAATACACCCCCTGGACATGTATTTTATAAAGTAGTGCAAATGAGATCATATACTGTACTGCTGGTGTATACATTTATTATTTGCCTTGTTTGCCTTTGGAGAATAATGTTACTTTTTTTCTCTTCTTTAACTGTCTGAAATAGTCCTTTGCTTGGTGGGTGGGAGGTGAGGTCTCCCCACATGCTTTTGACATATGTTGTAAAGCTCAGTAAGTCAGATGAAAACCAAGCATTTTGAATTACTTTCTTATTTCAGTTTCTGGAATTTCTGACCAACTTTGAGAGCAAAACCAGATGCTAGGGTTTGGGGGAGGGGAATCTTCTCAAATGTTCTAAGTGTCAGTGTGCCCAAGGCATCAGAACATGCATGAGTTTGGCTTTTTCTTACCCTCTCAACCAGGGTTGTATATCAAGAGGATCTCACTTCCAGGAAGCAGTGACTCTCTAACTCAGGATGCTAGTGAGATTGAGGGGGTTTCCATGCTGGACCTTCTGTAGGACTATCTTTCTTTCTTCTTAGAAGTTATCCCACCACAATCCAAATTTCAACAGCTGTGTATGAAAAGTTATATTGCAGTTCAAAGGACAGATGGTCTCTTCTGAGGCTTCACTCAGTGCCTTGTGATGACTGGTTGTTAGTGCAACCATAACTCACCTAAACTTTGCCCGCTTCTGGAGATATAAAAATGTTGTTCCCAAGTGCTCTCTTTGGTAGCTCTTGACATCTGTTTCTCACATGTGGTAATGCAGGGCACTAAGATACTATGGATTTATTTCCATTGGAGATTTAGCTTAGGTGAATTTTCTCCTTAACATGCTCCACATTCACACAGCAACATGCCTCAGCTATGCCATAGTCATGCCATGTGGTGAGGTAGCTGCCAGGCCCTCAGGTATATCACAGACCCTGAATTACCTTATTGCTCACCCAATGTAACAGCAGCGAAAATGCATAGCTGGTCAAAATTGTCAATTTTGTCTCTCAAGCTCCCTGAGCACCCAGTACTTGCCGTTTGTCTGTGATCTGATCCCTGACTGGAAGAGGCCTGCCTTCATACACCACTGCTTAGTGTCCTTGGTCCCTTGCTTCTTGCAGTGTCTCCTGCTTTAGTTATCTCTGGTCATCAATATGGTAGCAAGAAGAAAGCCTGGTAAGAAGCCCATGGATCAGTGTGCAGCCACCTTGCTTGCAGAACTAGGGGAGGATACAGCATCTTAATGTTCAAGATGGGTGAAATCATCTTTGTTGTTATTAAAAAAGACATTAAGAAATATTTATCTTACTAGTGTAACAGTCCGTGTACATGGGCCAAAGTGCTTAATGCTGTTTGTCCGGGCTGTCTCTACGGCTCGCGGCGGTGCACGTGTGGTGGCCATTTTGTGCCGCCGAACTACAACTCCCAGCAGGCTGTTTGTCTGGGCCGTCTCTACTGCGCATGACAGCTTCGGACAAACATCCTCTGGCCTTTTATTATATAGGATAATCCCAGCTAACAGTTTGGTTGTGGGTGGATGAAGCACAACTATGATTTCCTCCCTTGTTCCCCAAACCCTCCTCCCTTTCGCTTAATCATTCCATGCAAAATGGCAAGGAAAAAGGTGAAGAAAACACTGAAAACCAGCCACTTACAGGAGCATTTTAATATTGGGAAAGCATTCTGTGGATGTTAAAGACTTAGAAGTTAAAAGCAAAATGTGGCTTGCCATAACACAGGCCTTGAAGGCAATACCAGCAAAACAGTTCAGCTTGTTAAGACACCATCCCACAAGTGGTATATTGCTGATCTTATTTTGCTCCATTCTTGGATTGTAACAAAATACTGTAGAATTTTCCCTTCAGTAAACGCTCCAGGTGGTCTCTGATTTCTTGGCGTGGAAAGGCCTCCCTCTGCCCCATTACAATTGGCAAGCCACTTTCATCATTTATCATGTCATCTGTCACAAGACGCAGAAAGATTTTTATAGCATAGCTGGACGATCTCATCCCCAAGACCTGGAATAACGTCTCTTTCTTCCAGTCTGGTATCTACAGCAGCCTGGAAACTCTTCCTCCCCCAAGCCCCAATCCATCCCTGCCGCCCCCTCCTCCCCCAAGAAATATCTTGGAGAATTGGAAGGTAAAATTAACTCAGTATTTATTTTACTGGAAAAAGTGATTTACAAAGCTTCAGACCAGCCAGAGGGTTTCTTGGCAAGAGTATCAGCAAAGGAAATGGCATTTTTTTTAAAGATAAAAGTTGATACTTTTATCATATGAAATAAAGCATTTGCTTGATCCATGCCTCCATGTTCACATGGCTCTGCACTGTTGGTGGGCTGCTGCTTGTAACTGCAAGCTGATGCCTAGTTCCTCTTTGGGGTTTGGGCATCTATGAAAAGCCTGTGACCATCTCTTGGCAGCAGCTTCTGCAGAGACATGCCAAAGAAACATTGCCTTCATAACAGCCAGCAGCTGTTGGCTGAGTAGGATCCATACCTTCAGCACTAGCACACTGTCACACCAGCTTATGTCCTGCCAGAAAATGAATATCCTGGGCTTGGAAAGGGTTTTTAACTGGCTTGGCACCATGTTAGGGTAAGGTAAGAAAAATGATAAAACATAAACAAATACATCTTGGGTTTTGTGTGTGTGTATGTGTGTGTGTATGTGTGTGTATAAAATAGTTCTCTAAAACATGTTAATAATAATTAGGTATAGTTAGCACAAAAACCTCTTTTGGTGGTGGTTGGGAGGTAATAGCTGTGGTCAGTTTTTGTTGGTGGTGGTGGCCAATAACCCGTTTCTCTGCATCTCAGAGGTGGCAGACATAGGCCCAGGCCATTTCCTCCTGCTATTCCCAGGGTGATCAGACAAGTTGTTCTACAACACCCTGAGAGTGCACACATGAGATTGTAGGATATAGATCCAGATATCAGAAGGGGTAGCCGTGTTAGTCTGTATCCACAAAAACAACGAAGAGTCCAGTGGCACGTTAAAGACTAACAGATTTATTTGGGTATAAGCTTTCATGACTAAAAAACCCACTTCCTCAGGTGCATGGTGTGAAAATTACAGATACAGGCATAAATATATTGGCACATGAAGAGAAAGAAGTTACTTTACAAGTGGAGAACCAGTGTTGACAAGGCCAATTCAGTCACTATGGATGTGGTCCACTCCCAATAACTGATGATGACGTGTCAATACCAAGAGAGGGAAAATTGCTTTTGTAGTGAGGAAGCCACTTCCAGTCCCTATTCAAGCCCAAATTAATGGTGTTAAGTTTGCAAATAAATTGTAGCTCTGCAGTTTGTCTTTGAATTCTGTTTTTGAAGTTTTTTTTATTGAAGGATGGCTACTTTTAAATCTGTTACCGAATGTCCAGGAAGATTGAAATGTTCTCCTACTGGTTTTGTATGTTACCATTCCTGATGTCAGATTTTTGTCCATTTATTCTTTTACGTAGAGACTGTCCAGTTTGGCCAATGTACATGGCAGACTGGCACATATCACATTAATAGATGTGCAGGTGAATGAGCCCTTGGTGGTGTGGCTGATGTGCTTGGGTCCTCTGATGCTGTCGCTAGAGTAGATATGAGGACAGAGGCAATGTGGTTTGTTACAGGGATTGATTCTTGGGTTAGTGTTTCTGTGATGTGGTGTGTAGTTGCTGGTGAGTATTTGTTTCAGGTTAAGGGGATGTCTGTAAGCGAGGACTGGCCTGAATCCCAAGGTCTGTGAGAGTGAGAGATGATTTTCCAGGATAGGTTGTAGATCATTGATGATGTGCTGAAGAAGTTTTAGCTGGGGGCTGTACGTGATGGCCAGTGGTGTTCTGTTATTTTCCTTGTTGGACCTCCTGTAGATACCCAGATACCTATATTGTCTCTCAGAACCAGATACAGTGCCAGTGCAGACACTGGGGATGACAGATACTATAGTTGCACTCTGGGGCCGTGACCCCCCGAGGGTCACAGGATGATTCCTGGGGGGGGGGAGGGGGTCACGCGCTCCCTGCGCCGCTGAAGTGCCGCTGAGCCAAATGATTTCGCTTTCAGCAGCATTTTGGCAGGGATGAGGAAAAGGGCCACCAACCCCAGAAGTTTGAGAACCGCTGCTCTAGTGCATTAGGCTACCACATGTTGACTAACCTATGGTTGCTTAACTTGTGGTTAGCCTGCACTGAAGAATTCATAAGTGAAGAAGCTACAGGAAACAAAACCTATTAACTGTGCTGGCGATGTTCTGATGTAAAATTCTTGGATAATCTAACTCCATTACCTAAGGTCAAGGACCTGGAACTATGTACCTGTTCTTACTCTGTTTATTCTGTATCCTCCTTTACCTTTTTAATTTATACCTGTTTATACACAGAGTGGCCCTTTTGTTCTCAAAATGTTGCAGACAGTTAGAGTCTCCTCTAAAGTACTGGAAAAGTTTCATTAATGTCACTATGGCTTCTGCTCCTACAAAGGGAAAATGCTAACCGATACCTCCATGTGGCAGAGCATGGTAACATTAATTGAATGTCAAATGTGAATCTGGGAACTGAGCATTCACTGGTATAAGCAACAAGCCTTAAAAAGTGCCAACAACTAACGGCAGGGCAGCCTCTGCTCTGAGAGCAGGAAATGGCTCAAATTTGGATGGATCAGGCTCAGAAGCTTTGGATGGTAATTGATCTAGATAAATTACAAAAGAAAACTGCTTCAGGGTCACAAAGTGGGCAGCATCAGCACTTGGCTCCTTGGTTCTTCATGTACCATACAGTCTTCATGTTGCAGTAATTTAAAACATACTACCACATTCGGAGTAACTGATGTGCTGTCTTCCAGACCACAGCAACAAAATTGGCAAAGATGTGGGCATTGCAACGTGGAATGTAGGTTCACTTACAAGTCAATCAAGAGAGGTGGTTGAGGCAATGGCTAGAAGGAAAATCCATATACTATGTCTGGAGGAAACTCAGTGGTAGACGGGCAAAAGGAAAAATCCTGACAGATAGATTTAAAATGTTTTGGTCTTGAGCAAGAAAGAATATGAATTGGGTAGTTGTCATCAAGAGCCAAGAGATTGCTGAGGGTGTCAGGAGGAAGGAAGAGGAGACTGATTACTCTCTATCAATCATATCATATCATATCATACTACTGTTAGTGTTATATGTGTGACGGCAGCATATATTCTGAAACAGGGTAGACTTGTGGAAGAGAAGGAGAGCTTTAGAAATGAGTTGGCAGAGTTGATGGTTATGGTTGAGACTAATGCCTTGTTATTGGTCAGTGATGATTTAAACTGCCATTTTGGTGAAGGGAGCCCTGTGGAAGGAGTGGTGAGTAAATTTGGCTTTGGTAAAAGAAATGCAGAAGGAGAGTGCGTTGAGTGTGATTGTTCAATTGGTTTTCAGTGGTGAATACATGATTTGGGGAAGAAAAAAAAAAGAGAATCCCACATGAATACCTGGTTGGAAAAAAAAAAAAAAGAGGCCCACATGGCAACATACTACAGGGGAAAAAGTAAATCCTAGGTTGACTATATTTTGATAAGAAGAGAACATATGAAAATGGTGAAAGATGTAAAGGTTATGTCGAGTGAATATATGGCTGAACAACATGAGGTATTAATAGCAAAAATCCAACTGCAACCTGAGAAAACAGGAAAGAAGATGAAATAGAGAAAGAAATTGCCGTGGTGATTATGTAAGGAGGAAAGAATGGAAGAGTTCTGCCAAAAAGCAAAGGAGGGCTTTTATGCTTTGCCAACAACAATGAAGTCAGTGGAGGAAGAATGGAGGAAATTTAAAGAATGTTTCATTAAGGCATTGGAGGCAACATGTGTCAGAACAAGTGGTAAGATGGGGTGGTTTCAGAGAACAAGCTGGTGGTGGAAGTCTGATACACAAGAGATGTTAGAGAGAATTATTTAGAGTGTGGGACCCATTCACCACAAATGTGCCCCTTTGTGGCTGAGTCTAATAATTAGCCTTTGCCCCATCTAGTGCCCCCTTCCATCAGTTGTTTATACTGTAGTGGCTCTCCCTCTGTGACTCAGCCCTCTGCCATGTCACTCTATAGTTCACCCCGCCCCCTCACTTGTAGGGTAACAAAGTTCCACCAGACAAGCTCTCTGGATGCCATCTTAGGCAGTCTTCTGTTCTGACTCCAGGTCCCATACCACTTTGCTAGCAGTTGGTAGGGAAAAACCCAGGACTGCCCACTATTTCAGGTTCCAGCCCAGGGACTCTATGACTAGCAACCTAGGTCTGCTCAGTTTCAGACCCTGTTGCTGTTTACCTGGGCTCCTTCCTACTCTACCTCTCCATCTCCTTGCCTGTCTCTGGGTTTATCACTGGAGTTTCCTCTGCTCCCCATGGCTACTTCACCCTTCTTGGCCTCTTGCAGGATTTGCTAGCACAGAAAAGGTCCCAAGGCTTACTCGCTCATTGGCCCTTCTCATTGTTCCTAACCAAGACTCTTACTTTCAAGAGTGACTGCAGGCCCCTTCCCTGCACCCCTTCCTACTCAGACTTCCTAGCTTTATACTCCTCCCCTAGCTGAACTTCCTGTGCAGTTAATGCTTATCAAGTCCTGACTTCCCTCCAGATGTGGCATATAAGGGTAATTGGTCCCTTCTGGCCCATATTAACCCTCTGGGTTCATTTGCCTATTTCATTATGACCACTAAATCCTTTTCAGAGCCCTGCTTTCCAGGATAGAGTTCTCCATGCTGTAAGTATGGCCTGCATTCTTTGTTCCTAGATGTATAACGTTGCATTTGGCTGTATTAAAACTCATTTTATTTGAATGGGCCCAGCATACCATGTGATCCAGATTGTTCCATAGAAATGTAATGTCCTTAATAGTATTTACCATTCTGCAAATCTTTCTGTTGTCTTTAAATTTTATCAGTAACAATTTTTTTATTTACTTGCAAATCTTTGGTAGTCATTATTTTAAAAAATATTATTTTTAATAATAGAAAATATTGAATAGTGTCAGACCTTGTACTGACCTTTGCAGAATCCCATTAGAACACCTCCATTCAGTTTTCCAATGATGATTACTTTTTGAGATTGTCAGTTAACCAGTCCCAAATCTATGTAACCGGAGCAAGTCATCCTGCTTGCCCTTTTTGAATATTGGCACAATATTATTCCAATCCATCATCTGTTTGTCTATCTTGAATGTATCAGGTCATGATAACTGGTTTCTATGAAACAACAATTCTTCTAATCCTGTAATCCAGTGCTCCCCAACCTTTTGTCACCCTCAGCACACCATAGCCTCTCCCAAAATTCCACGGCACACCACATACAAAAATTGGATAAAAAACAAATATAATCTTCAAAATATCGTTTTGAAGAGTATAATAGTATATTATATATATATATATATATAGAGAGAGAGAGAGAGAGAGAGAGAGAGAGAGAGAGAGAGAGAGAGAGTGTATATATATATATAATAGTATATTATTATATCCCCCCAACGCCCCCTTGCACACTGCTTACCCCCGCTCCCAGCCCAGCCTCCCCCCAACGCCCCCTTGCACACTGCTTACCCCCGCTCCCAGCCCAGCCTCCCCCCCAACGCCCCCTTGCACACTGCTTACCCCCGCTCCCAGCCCAGCCTCCCCCCAACGCCCCCTTGCACACTGCTTACCCCCGCTCCCAGCCCAGCCTCCCCCCAACACCCCCTTGCACCCCGGTTCCCCCCCCCCCCCCCGCGCTTACTTGTTCGCTGGGTCACGCTGCTGTGACCCGACTCCAGCGAGGGAAGGAGAGGAGCGACACGCCCCCCAGCCTCGCGGTCAGAGCAGCGCCGCACCACACCGCCTCCCCCGCCCCCCAGCCTCGCGGACCTCAGAGCAGCGCCGCGCCACACCGCCTCCCCCGCCCCCCAGCCTCGCGGACCTCAGAGCAGCGCCGCGCCACACCACCTCCCCCGCCCCCCAGCCTCGCGGTCAGAGCTTTTGTCGCGGCACACTTGGCATGGCCTCACGGCACACCAGTGTGCCGCGGCACACCGGTTGGGGAGCACTGCTGTAATCAATTTATCTTTATCCATCAGAATGATGTCCAAAATACAGTTATTTCAGGTTGGGTAAAATGCCTTTTGAGTTAGAAAATTATCTATAATTTCCCTCCATCTTCATAGTCCTCTATTTTCAAATCTCAACTGAAGATGTTTTCCTTCCTCACCTGTATTTTTGCCTGTTGTTCCACTATTTTATTACTTCATTCAGTTCTCAGTATATTATTTACTGTAACACAAAGCATTTCTGGGAGGTGTTTACATGGAATACAGCATCTTTATTGTATTTTGATTGGTCCCAGTTCAAGCTATAAGTTTTAATGAACAATCTTTTGTTGATGGTGGGAAGATTTGTTATGAGTGAGACAAAATTAGTCATTATTGCAAAATATATGTTTGGATAATTCAGTGTTTATGACTGGTGTATGTTCTGTCACTTTAGGTCCATGTTATTTAATTTTTTATAAATGATTGTGTGAGAGAAAAGGCAGAGAACACTGGAAAGGATTTAGGTCTGCCAGAAGAAGGAAGCTATAGAAATATAGTATACAAGGAATGGTAATGGTTGTTGGAGTTTTAACTAAGATGTAAGTTAGGTAGGTAGGGTAAACATTTGAATTGTCTATGTTGCAATTGTGATTTGCAGCTCATGTTAACATACCAATGCTAGTTTTAATATAGCTAGCATGCTAAAAATAGCAGTAAAAATATGGCAGCTTAGGCTTCAGTGTGGGCTAGTAACATAAGAACATATCCAGCATCCCTGGATGAGCTTGTACAGGCAACACTGAACCCTTGTTATGTATCTTCACTGCTATTTTTAATGGTACTAGCTAGCTGACTATATGAGCTGCAATCACGTCTGATTGCAGTATATAGACATACCCAAAGACTATATTCTTTATACAAGATCAAGTCTAATGTAAACCAATCAGATTTGGATGTTTCCTTGCTACCTTCAACATCCCATCATCCCCAGCCTTAACAAAGGCACAATCCAAGGAATAGAAGAGAGGCAATATTTGATCAAGGTGTAAATGTAGTCCACATGTACTAGTTGTGATATAGTTAAGGCCTCACCACATCAGTTCATGGGTTCAGAAGGTCTTGTCTTAATATTAATAGCAAAAGGGGAAGATAATAGGCAAATACTTACAGGTAATCAAACTATTATAAGCTTATCAGAGGTCTCTTGCAAAATGGTACCAAAATAGATTAGCAGACAGGCCTTTACCTCAAATACAATGTACATCCAGAAGATACGAATAGATGTAACAGAAGATGTGGTATAGCACAAGTTCCACAACAGTGCTAACATGGCCTATCACAGATCCAGATGGTGATTAGCTATATACCCTTCAGCCCATCCAATGTTTTCTAGGAGACTAGAGATCACATTATCAAAAGTATTCATCTTAGATAGTTTGGGAATTCTCTGTGTGGCTCCTGGCATGGCCAAGATGATCCTTTGCTACTTTCTTCATAGCAATCAGTCAGCTGTAATCCCTGATATGAGCAGTGGTTAATCTTCCAGCAAGTGGAATTTAGGAGTCACCTCATTGGAGAAACAACACCAATTCTGTCTACAGCATCATTTCCTATCTTATTATTCATTATTTATTATTAAGGCAATGGATCAGAAGCATCAGACTGCCTCAGGATCAGCTTTTTTACATCTCTCTGGCACATAGTCAAGCATTTCTGACTCCTATGCAAAAGCTTTCTGAACAAATCTTACATTGCTTGTGTTCATATACCAAGATGGGGAGTATATTACTAATACTTAATCATAAATTAGTTAGGTAGGAAAGGATGGATTATTGATGCAGTAAGCAGTGAAGGTATTAAAATATTTGATGATTATGTGGGGGGCTTCCACCTCCTTTTCCCTGTGTGTGTATGGACAAAGGAGCATCACAGGAAATATATACCAGCTCCTCTGTCATTGGCTTGAGGGAAGGTGTGGTGTGAAGGGCCTGCTGGTACAAAGGAGTTCATTCTCCAGCTCTTTCACCAACCCACGGATGTGGGTTTGGGTGCTCTCTTCTGTTCTCCTTTGTTCTTTCAAATTTACCATCCTTCCTATGATAAAGTGAAGGAGAAGAAAGGAGAGAGTATGTCTATGAACGGGGACAAATGGTGAGTGGATTTTAATGATATGTGCAATATTTTAATTGGGGAAAAAAGAGAAAGGGAGAGGGTAGAATTTCATCCACAACAATCTCTCGCTCTTTATTATCCCTCTTCTTCCTCATTACAAATCTCTCCTTCTTTTTGCTCTGCCCCACACAACCCTGAAATCCATTCCTCACTTTTCCATACTCCCCCTCCTTTATATCCTCATTCTCCCCATTTTCTTTTTCCTTTGCACTCCAATACTCTGTCAGTCAACTGATAGTGGTTAGAAAGTGTTCTGAATGGTGAGAAATTGCTTGCAATGGAATGTTAATAGGATGGGGGCAGCACACCAGATGCAATATAAAATTCACGAAGAAGAGGTTAATACAGTAATAAAAAATAACTGTGTGTGAAAGATGGGGAAGAATCTGAAAATGAATTACATTACGTGGTCTTGAAAATCTCTTCAAATGTCTTCCAGTCAAAAAACCTCTATTGAAAATAAAAAGCAGAGTGGATGCTAAATAACTGCAAGTCTTTTATTCAGGCAGCCAAAGTCTGTACTAGCTGAGATCCTAAACAAGGTCAGTGCTAGGGCTTGCTGCTCACCCAGCTTGATCTAGCAAGCAAAATCAGGGGTTCCAAGTCTCCTGTGAAACTATTTTCTGTTTTAATCATGTAGAATCATCTCAAGTTATCTGTCATATCTGCCATGATACATACTTCTGTTCTGGGCAGCTCTGAATAAGGGAGTGAGTTGCCTGTGTGGTCACTCCTGGGAAATATAAATGTGATCTTGACATTTATTGTTGGGCAAGTCTGCAACTTAATCCTGTAGTAAAATAATGGAATAAATATTTAGAGCAAAGGAACAAAAGTTATCCCTGATTTAAGTCCCATTGAAATCAATAGAAGTCACATTCATTTACCCAGGGTTGAATTTGGCAGATTTGTGAACATCTAGAAGATCACTGAACGAAGAGCTGAAAGTGGCATGGGTTTATGAAATACAAATCATGCCAGACAAACTTGATTACTTGGAGGTTGGGGGAGCAGATTTACAAGTTTATTGGATGAAGGGAATGTAATACTGCAGATGTAATATATCTGGATTTTAGTACAACACTTCATACTGGGTCTCAGAAAATCTCTTTCACTAAATTAATTCAATATTGGCTTGGATTGGAACACTTTCATGTGTTCTATAAAGTGACTCATTGACTACAAAGAATGGAATGTTAAATGGCAGTCTACTGAGTTGGGGGAGATATTGAAAGTGATGCAGCTGGTATCAATGTTGTTAAGTTTATTGTGGCTTCAATGGCATTATTAATGACCTAGATGGATAAGAGTAAATAATTTATCAAATTAATAAAATTTTCAAATGGGACTAAAATTAGGAAGAGATAGGAATACCAGTACAGACAGGGAAAAATAAGGACCTACAGAGGTGAAAAATATAGGCTGGAAATAACAGATTCTCTTTACAAAAATGTAGGTTAGTAAATATTAGGAAAAATAAACGGAAACATAAGTATTCACAGGGAGGAAGAAACCTGAAAAACAGTACATACGGGTGTTAGAGGGCACAAATTAGACATGAGTTTGCAATGTGATATGGCAACTAAAAATGACTAATTTTGGATTGTGTATGGAGAGAAGTTGGGGCCATAGGGACTACAAGAACAAGTCATAAGAACATAAGAGTCCTTGTCTCTCTGTATATGATTATGACAAGATGGCATCTAGACTACTATGTTCAATTTGAAGCACCTCAAGGCAAGAATTACATAAATATAGAGAGAGAGCTCAGAGAAGAGAAACAAAAATGGTCAGGTTAAGGGTGTCTCTACTTTTGATTTCATAGGAAAGACAGATGTATATCTATGTAGCATGGCTAAGCAGCGACTATTTGATGTGTAATAACTTTTTACAAGCATGTAAAGAGTAAACAACAGGGACAAGGAGGAATTATTTAGAGTGGGATGGAGGGAAGAGGGTGTAATTAGAAATAATGGGATGGAAGGTAAACCTAAGAAAAATAGAGGTTGCATATGGGAAACTGGTGAAGACCTACTGGTTTTTCCAAAGAGTCAAATATCCATCTTTTGCACTTACATGAGGCCAAGATAGAGCTCACCAAAGCTGTTGCTCCATGGAACCTAGGAAATCTCTATTGCCTCTGGCACACTTCTAGCCAGGTTTGTGTCTGAGCAACCCTGGGTCACTGTGTTAGCTAGCTCAACTATTGCTGTGTCACTTAGTTGAATTCAACTAATCTGTCACCAGTTCTGCAGCCGATTCTCTTCTCCCAGTGATCCTTTGCTGTTCATTTTAACATACGTATGTATAAAAAGGCTTTAGTGCTTCTTTAGCACCATTTGCATAATTTCTTCATTGGGCATTTGAGACCCTAGGCTGCCAATTTCATAGAACCACCTCCGTTCTCACTTGACATTGTCCAGTTAGCTGTTCTTATTTTTTCTTGTTGTAGTCTCTCTCCCTATAAGCATTTATCATTACAGGAATTAAGAGGAAGCAGCCCAGTTTCTCCAACAAGCATGTGCAATATAGTCAATTTGTGTGCTCCTGACCGAGAAGCAAGATGGTAGCATTGTATGTGATTGGCTGTGCTGTGGGATATTCTCAGAGATGCTTCCACACTAGCATCATGTCCGTGATACTCTTCTAGCTCCTATGAATTCAATGTGCATTTGTCTTGGAAGTCCCTGGAGGTGAAAATCTCAGAGCAACAGAGTTGAAACCTTACCAGGTTGGTGCCTATGACTTTGACTCCTTGGCCCCAAAGGAAATAATCACAGATACTGACAGGCATACAAGCAGGAGACAGTCATTCTCCCAGCAAAGGAACTAGATCCCAGATAGTGAAAGGTAAAAACAAAGAGACCCTTCTCTTCTGGTATTTGTGTGTTTGGAAGCTGTCTCTTGAGACATTTATATTAAATGAGTATGGCTTGTTTTGTACTAAGAATGAGGTAGTTTAGTAACAGGCACTGACATTGCTGTTATTGCTATGCACACAGTGGTTTTTCTCAATACAACAGTCAAATAATTTGTTGCTTTCTTGGCTACTAGTTTTTTTTTAATCTCTTTTTAAAATATATTAAATTAAGTACCTAGAGTAGCTAATATTCAAAAAAGACACAAATGCCAAAAGATCATTCTTGTTCTGTTTCCAGGGGCAAGATTGACATACCTCTAGATTCTGTGGGCTAAATTCTGAATTAGATAGTAGGGAAACTTGAACTTGAGTCTCCTATATCCCAGGGTGAGTATCTTACCTATTGGCCATTACAAAGTACAGCTTAGTCTGGTTTGCTTTTTTGTGAATTTCAGGAGGTCTTGGTTTTGTCCCAGCGAGGAACCAGATAATTTTTAAATCTCAAGATTTTTCACAGGATGGGGAAACCTTTTTTCATGCGGATCTAGGACTTTTATTGATAGGCTTTCCAGGCACTTTTTTAATGGAGTGATTTGAATGAAGAGAGTGTCTTCATGTGTTACACAAAAGGAGAAATGGAAATACAACCATAAGCACAAAATTAGGTGCAAAAATGAGCATGGGGAAAAGCTGTGAAAGGATCATAAAGGAGGCCAGCATGGAGCGTAAGTAGTAGGAGGTTCAGGTGGGAAGTAGACTGAAATGAGAGCTGTAGAGTTGTGCAGAAATATGAATGTGAGGACAAGACTACTATTAAGAACCAAAGGGCTTGCAACAGGTGATACCCACCTAGATCCATCCCAACTGTGGATTGTATCCAAAAAAAGCAAAAAGGATTTTAGGAATCATTGAAAAGGGGATAGAGAATAAGACAGAGAATATCTTATTGCCCTTATATAAATCCATGAATACTGCAAACCGATGTGGTCTCCTCATCTAAAAAAAGACATACTGGCATTAGAAAAGGTTCAGAGAAGAGCAACTAAAATTATTAGGGGTTTTGAATGGGTCCCATATGAGGAGAGATTAAAGAGGCTAGGACTTCTCAGCTTAGAAAAGAGAAGACTAAGGGGGAGGATATGATAGAGGTATATAAATCATGAGTGGTGTGGAGAAAGTGAACAAGGAAAAGTTGTTATTTACTTCTTCTAATATAAGAACTAGGAACCACCAAATTAAATTAATGAGCAGCAGGTTTAAAACAAATAAAAGGAAGTTCTTCACACAGCACACAGTCAACCTGTGGATCTCCTTGCCTGAGGAGGTTTGTGAAGGCAGGGACTATAACAGGGTTTAAAGAGAACCGGATACATTCATGGAGGTTGAGTCCATTCATGGTTTTTAGCCAGAATGGGTAAGGAATGGTGTCCCTAGCCTCTGTTTGTCAGAGGGTGGAGATGGATGCCAGGAGAGAGATCACTTGATCATTATTTGTTAAGTTCACTCCCTCTGGGGTGCCTGGTATTGGCCACTTTCAGCAGACAGGATACTTGGCTGGATGGACCTTTGGTCTGACCCCGTATGACTGTTCTTATATGAAATTGCCAAAGATGGGAAAGACAAGAGTGAAAATAATAGCTCTGGCTTTATCATGAAGCCTGTTGTAGAGCAGATGCAGAATATTATTAGTTAGTGCCAGAGGAGTCACTTTCCATTACACAGTGGTGGGTGAATTTGATCTGCACTCCAAAATTGGATTATTGGCTATTTCAGCTAGCAGACACAGGACCTGCAACTTAATGTATTTTTTATTTTGGTGAGCATAGAAGGTGATTCAGCAGAGAATATGTGGAAGAGTTCACAATACTTTAGAAACCAAATCCTGCCTACTTTACTCCCACAACTGTAGGTGAGTAAAGCAAGCAGGATTCGGGCCAAGGATTCATCTGCAGTCTACATTTTTCTTAATCTCCTGTTTTCATTTCTGTAGTTCGTTGGTACCATGAAATCACACTTATGACTTAACATAATATAGATCCTATAGTCAATGACAGTTAATATATAGGGGTGAGCCATCCTCAGTGTTACAGCAAAATAAGTCAGGGAACATACACCTGAAAAATAAATATTTTTTCAGTGTTCTTATTCTGCTGGAAAAAACCAGACTGGAATGTCAATATTTCATCCTTGTAACAAAAGTTTGTCTGGCAAATATGTGAAAGGAATACATCATCACTACTTTATTGAGCTTTGATTTTCTTCATTAAAACATACTAAATCTTGTAGCACAATGATGCTTTTTCTTCACACTAACCACAATAAACTTGGGAGGAGATCTATTTTTATTAAAGCCCATTCAAGGCAAAATAATTTATGACAACCACAACAGTGGTATCGATAAATCAGTTTTGAGAATGAAAGTTTAGAGAGACTTCCTGGGGTTTCTCACCCACCACCTTGTTCAGGAGTGTCAGAGACCCACAGCTGAGCCCAGACCTTGCTCATTGCCTTCAGCTGACTCAGGTAATGAAGCCGGCCTCCTGATTGGCTGAACTATCCAGAGGGCACAGTCTTAAATCCTACAGAAGGCCTGGGTCCCCGGCTGCTCAGTAGTGTTCCATGCCTTAGTAATGTTTCTGGTCCTGCTTCCTGGTCCTGTTCTCAGCTCCCTTCTTGTTTCTAGTCGTTGCTATGGATCCCTGCTTCTGCTCCTTGTCCCTGATTTGAGTTCTGGGTCTTGGCTCCTCCTTGTTCTGGCTGATATTCTGGTGCTGACTCCTAGCTCTAACTTGCTTCTTGGCCTTAGTATTCATCTTCTGATCACAGTTCTGACCATTGGCTCCTGGATTCTGGCTCTTAGCTCTGGCTCACTTCCTTGACTTGATTACTTGGCTCCTGACTTGACCAGTAGGCCTGAGTACTTCTGTTCCAACTGTTAATTTAGTCTCCTTCCCTATTAGGCAAGGCCACCCACGCACCAGGCATTACAAGGAAATGCTAATGTGATGCTTTCACTTCTTGTTTCATTCGGGGAGGGAAAGGGGAGGGGGTTAAGTTTACTTTTTAGTCCTCATTTGGGGAACCCACACCAAACTAGGTAATGAATGTTGCTTTTACGGAGTGAAGTTTCTGGAGAGAACCTACCACAAAAGCACTTCGTTGGAAGCTTAGCACAATAATACACCCATCACATAAAGGAAAATAGATATTTTATGTTGCAGAAGATTTAGGTTCAAGGCTAACATGAAACTTATTCATAAATGGTCTTAAACTGGAGTTTTCATTTGATTTGCATAAGGCTAGTCTGAGATAACAAAAGTTGGTTGCATTCCTTTCACTGGTAGTTTAGTTTGCTAGTTGTCTATTTTTTTTAATGGTTCAATGGACATTTCCTAAGTTTCTCAGGTTCTAAACCAGAGTCTCAGCTGCCCCAGGTCCACTTTTACAGTACATGTAACACCTCGGAGACAACTGCTTAGTGCTACATACTTAGGTGAGAGTGAAATGTTCATCTCTGCATCTGCAGTTATGACATTCTTTCACACAATCTGTTTCTGCTTTTTTAAAAAAAGCCTTTATGTCTGATCTAATAAGCCAACACATAAAATATGTGAACTTCTGAGCCGCGAATGGTAAATTATTAAAAAAACACATTTATTTTGTTTTTTTAAACATTTTTTAAAAGCCATTTTCATTTGTATATTTTTTTTTTATTGTGAAGACTGTCTCTGGAACTATGGTCAATTTTATCAAATGGTTTAGGAACTGCAAAGAATGATAAATCCAACACTGGTAAGATCCTAAATTATATAGTAGTTTGAGGAGGAATATTGGATGAAGATATGTAAGTCTTTATCTCAAATGATTTTTAAGAAATATAGGTTCAGAACTTCAGGTGATTGTTTTCTATATATAACACAATATTCATCTTAGTGTATACGTAGCTTGCCTCAGGATTCATTACTGAATTTGGTCCACTGGTTGGATCACTAGCTTCCCTGGCCTGGGCCAGGGTACTGATGGGGAGTGTGATGTGAACGCTGATCCATGTCCCCCACAATATTCATAAAACTAGCTATAAGCAACTATATTTTTAACTGAGAGTTTTCTTCAGATAGTGGCTAGTCCTTGTATGGATGTTCAATGAGGGAAAAATTGCAAAGAATTTTTCTTCAATACACGCTTGTGTGAACCATGTATAGGCCAGTTACAGTTGTAGTCTCTGCACTCAGGCAAGCACAAAGATTGCTCCAATTGTGGGGAGGAAGTAGCGCTAATGTCCAGCCCCACATTGCAAATTTGGTGTACCATAGTGCAGGCTGCACCATCCTAAAGGATGTATGCCACACCATACCAAAGGATGCACACCATACTGCCTATGTGGATGAGGGCACTCATGGAGGGAGTGTATCTTAAAGACATGATCTAGCTGTATGCTTTTAGCAGTGTGCTGTGTTGTTAATCCTTAAAACCTTTGTTTCTCATGCAGCAAGATTGCAGCAAATAGATTTGTGAGGAGATGCTATTTTTGTGCGTGAGTAAGGTTAAGTGCTAATCATAGTTTTTCACAGTGAGCAGTCATCTCCAGCCCTTTTGCCTTCTTGCTGCATTCTTCTCAAGAACACAGGGTAAAAATGTAGGGGGTAGTAGATGAAGAATGGCATGTCAACACGCTGATGAGGATCTTAGCCACACATTCCCCTCTTATGCCTTATTCTGGCTACTAGGCAGGATAAAGCACAGTAATTCCTGTCTACTCATTACTTTTTACCTCATGTTTATATGTGCAACATTCCACACCTAAGCTGTACAATATCTAGACCCATATGTTGGCCAGAATACTGTTCACACTGCAGGAAGGTAATAGAGGACAAAGACTGCTGTTGTTCTCTGGCATTTAATTTTTATAGCTGAGAAACCTGAGGTAAATGGGGTGTTACTCCTAGGCCAAGCGGTCACCTTGTTTCTATAAAACTGCTGGTTACAATGTGATATGAGTCATTGTTCAGCTGTTGGGAGTATGATGAGTGAGAAGGTGATGTTGTCATCCTTGCAAAATCTTGATAGACAAAACACCCATAAGGGGAGCTTCTGAGCATGAAAGAAAGAAAGAAAGAAAGGTCAAACTTCTTTCTGCCACCTGCATTTTGATGTAATTCAAAGTTCAGGCAATCTGTCAAAGCTGCCAAACACATAGTACTAAAGTGAGCACACCTGAATGCTCTGTATTGTACTTTGCATTATTGCATTTATATCCATAACTATAGACTGTATATGTATAACATCCACTGGTGAATCTCATAATCATTTGGTCGAGTTTGAATAGCATAATAAAAGGGCTGATGCTGAGCTGGACCAATTGGATCTTCCAAATTGGGCAGAGGCTCTCTGAAGAGAAGAGTCTTTTAAAGGGTCTCTGGTCAATGAGGGATTTTATTTTAAGCAGGGGTTACCAAAGGACAGTATTCAACAGTGAGAGAGATCAAAAAGCTACAACAATAATTTGCCTCTTTTGGTTTCAGTTTAACTCAGTTTTGTATATTTTGTTTTGGCCCCCTGAAGTCTCTTGTTAGATCATCAGATGCAAACAGTTTGAGAAAAGTTTTACTCTCCCCCTTTCCTACCCAGTACTCCCAAGTCCTCTAAATCCCCACTTTAGGCTAGCATTTTAGGAAACTCGTAGTTAAAGTTCCAACACTAACCTTAACTCTCCCCCATATACTCAGTCCTCACCAAGTGCACCAATATAACCTGCACATAATCTGCCTTCTGGAAAATCTGAATGTAGTGAGTGGGAGTTTTGCCTGTCAGTGTACAGTGGATACTAATGGGAATAATGGTCGTCTGTTGCCCATATAGCAAAGAAACATGCACTAATGGGGTTTGGGGCACAGGGACAGAGATAAAGTTGGTTTTGAAACATAAGTGCAAATTTCCTGTATTTCAGGAATTTAAGTTTATTTTTGTTTTGTTTTTTTAAATGGTCATTTACTGTGTTTTAAGGGACAATATATTCTCAGCCTTAACTCTGTTTTAACTAAACACTTTATTTGAAAATTACCTGAGCTTTATTCAAGTGACAAAAATGACTGAATGGTTTGTGCTTCTAGCAGTATAATATCTGTATTTTATCGGTAATTCTCTTGAGATTTACAAGCTCTGCAAGATATCCTGTCAGAATTTAGAATTCCCATGAAGCACCATACATAGTTCTCAGACAAATTGATAACCATCATGAGCAGAACAGTATTGGAGGCCTCACAGAAATTATAAGCTTTGCTGGCACAACCTATGATGCTTGTAACGGCTGAAGGCTCACATTTCATGCCTAACTAATGAGGCTTATGACTTTCTGGCAGAGCCCAGGGCTTAAAATGGCTTTAAAAAAGACTACATGTGGCTCAGAACCCCAGAGCCTCAGAAACAATCACTGAAGAGGCCCCTTTTGATTCTGCACTCCCGAAGGCACTGTGTTATGGAGATATGACAACCTCTCTCTAATTGAGATTCCAACCAAGAATCCATTATAAATCTGACTTTCATCCTTTGCTCCTAAATTTGGATAGAAATATTCTTTTGGCTTCAGTAATTATGTGGCTTATCTCAGGCCATTTGGGATTTATTTTTGAAGTGTCAAGTAAATTGATCAACCCTTGCCCCATCTCTATTTCTTTTGTTATACAGCTTTTAAAATTGCCAGATGCTGTTGGTGAGTGGTGGCTTGTGAGTGTTTCTGGTCAATAGCTTGAGGTTGGGCAGGGATACGGTGGAGTTGATATTATTTTTGGAATATGCAATGTGATATCTTACTTTGACGTATATTGGAGAGATTGCATGGACTGTGACAGTATTTAAATCTTTCCCTTCCTGTAATTGTTCATTTCTATTCTCTTACATTGGAGATTGGAAAAACCAATTCATTTTGTTTATTGAAAATTCATGGGGTGATCCATTGTATAGAGGGTCTGTCCGAGCCCTACATGTCACTTTGTATTGAGGTGGCATGAAAGAAGGACTCTGTGGGCAATAACACCCACACCCATGTGCCTGTTCTCAGGGAAAACATTCTCCTCACCGGCCCTATACTGATCAGTCCATAGGTTGATGCTGCTAATGGCTGATGCTGATCATGGGAAGAGGCCACGGGACTGTGTTTACATGGACTGAGTAACTCGCTCTCCACACACACTATTCAAGTAGGATGGAGAGTGCTGTAGCCACCATTTGAGCTTGTAGAGGATGGGGGGGCATGTGTAGAGGACGTAGACAATGCTGCATCCCTATGCCTGGGCCTCATGTTGGGAGGTGCATTTCACCTCTCTAGGCTACTTGCATTTCAGACTAGCTACTTATACAAGACCTGGAGATAGTGAAACAGTTCAAGTATTTGGGGACAATCATCACTGATGAAGGATCCAAGGCAGAATTTTGGGCAAGAGCTGTGCAAACAGTAGCCAGCAGTGGCAAAGCTAAAGCCAGTTTGGAGGAATAAGAACATCTCCCTAGAATACAAACTGAAACTGCTGCACACACATTGGTCATCTTAATTTTTCTGTATGCATGTGAGACATGGACCCTTATGGCAGAACTTGAATGGAAAATACAGGTAGTAGAGATGAGATGGTTCTGTAAAATCCTGGGCATCTCTTACTTTGACCACATCACTAATGAAGAGGTCCACCAACATGCACTGGGTCATATGAAGACCTCCTGACGACCGTGAAGACTTGAAAGCTGAAGTGGTACGGTCAGGTAACAAGATCATCTGGCCTATCCAAGATCATCCTTCAAAGGACAGTACAGTGGAAGAGAAGAAGAGGTAGACAGAAGAAGAGATGGATTGACAACATAAAAGAGTGGACAAGAATGGACTCCATGGAAACTCAAGCACTGAAACACAATAGTCAGGGATGGAGACAATAGGTTGATTGCTCATCAGTGATGGTTCCCCAGTGACCAGTGTGGTTATGGGACTGATGATGATGATGACTTAGACTTCAAACAGAAATTCCATATACTACAAATAATCTGTGGTTCTAGAAAAAATCATGTGACAGATTTAAAAATTGAGGGATGGATTATATCCATCACAAAAAAGAGCTAGAAAATAGACAGTTAACCCAAAATTAGGCACTGAACCCATATAAAAGTTGCCTGCTTTTTCCAAAGGCACTGAATATCAAAATGCACTCAGTGACTTCAGGTGGAGCTGTGGTTGGTGATGAACTCTACAAATCAGACCACTTCTACTTAGGTGTCTAAATATGGCTTTGGAGACTAAATTACGTTTATTTTAAAAAATAAAAGCTTTGATTAGATGGGGAAAGCCTGTAGCATTCACCAGACCTGTCAAGAAAGCTATAACACTTGTGACAATATTCTGTAAAAACCACAAATGCTCACATCCCAACTTGGTTGATGCTCACTGAGTTAGTGCATGTAGAAAGTTTGCTTTACTTCAAGACACTTTTTGAGTTAAGTGACCAATAATTAGAAATTTTCAAACAGTAAAATACCACCACATTTTTCAAAGTCTCATTCAACTTTAAAAATGGCTTGTCTGATTACTTCACACTAAACGTCCTCTAGGCATGGTCTAGACATGAGACATCTTATGTGGAAAGGAACCTGTTTTCTCTATTGCAGGGATTCAGAATGACCATATTTGGGCACCATTTCACCACTCTGTTTATGGAATCATTGTCATGACTTCATAATAATGTGTCATCCAGGGATGTGAAATTTAAAATGTTCTGTTCTGTAATTCATCAGAGGGAAAGATCTCGCTCATTAAAACTGGTGGCTGCAATATAGAAGTTGGTGGGGGAAAGTCCTGATCTAGTCATTCTGGCATATGTGCAAAAAAAGAAAAAAAGGATGCAAATGAGACATTGCAAAAATGATATCCTTGGAATGTTCATATGACTCATATCACTGAAAAGAAACAGACCCCAGAAAGCCAGAACTGCTTGATATAATCTCGGATATGATTCTAAGGGTTTTAGTTCCATTTCCTTAAATGTATTTTTAAAGGTCAATATGCCCTTTGGAAATGTAAACCTAACTAATATAGTCCAACTATCAATCAATTAATTTAACTGAGTGATAATACATATAGGAAAGTTCAATTCTGGTGGGTTAGGTTTTGTCTGTCAAATAAGGCATAAGTATTTGTATGCACAAATGATCATCATAAGGAAAACTGGTTGTTTGCATGTATAAATACCCAATCTTTGTATCATCATACTATTTTTGTATATTTGCTGTAACAACCAAAAATCTGCCATTTAAAATTTGTTTTCAGTAGCTCAGAAAAACTCATGGACATTGCCTAAAACCTGATTCTGCAATCCTAGCTCACGGTGAATAAAGTCATAAGGACTAGGTACTATTTATGCTGAGTGTGATCAGCAGAAGTGTGCACTTGTGAGGGGTGTTCACCCCAGACTTGCCTGGCAGAGAATAAAGTAGAGTGAGAAGGGAACTAATTAACCTGATAGGCCACAGCTGAGGGGAATCAGGTGGCTAGGTAATCTGCTGACAGGGATCCCTCTGAGGAGAAACAAGTTGTCTGGATTTGTAAAGACAGGAAATTGGCAGCAGAAGGGGTGACTGTGAAAGTCTGTGTCACACCCTGATATGAGGGAGTTAGGAGGCTGGCAAACCCAGAGGGGAGTGCTAGATGGTAAGAAAGGGCTCAAGTAAAGGTAGAAAGGCAGAAGTCCCTAAACTGTGGGGTGTGCTCCCTTAAGGGGCACAGAGGAACTTTCAGAAGGCTGTGGTGAGGCCTGGGCCAGCCCTCATGGTGGTGGGGAGGGAATGCCACCTAGCTCCTCCTTGGTTCTAGGTCTATTCTTCTCTGGTCCCACCCACAGTCATATCCTGAGCCCCATGCCTGGCCCCAGCCTTGATGCAGCTCTGCTCCGGACCCCCTCCCTGCACCTAGCCTTGGCTGCTGGCTGTAGCTCCATTCCTAGCTGGGGGCCAAGGCTGGAGTTAGGGCTGGGAGCAGAACTTCACCTGGCTGTGGGCCCAGGTGCCTTCCCCCACCACAGCCTTGTTGCAGGTCTGCCTCCAGCCTCACGACCAGCCCCAGCCCCACCCACAGCTGTGGTCCCAGTCTCAGGCCTCTTACCCTGTTGGTGTCTTCCAGTCCCCCCGAGCTATATCCCTGCTCCCAACCCTGGTTCAGATGGGGGTCATGGAGAGGAGTGGGTGGGAGCATGACCTTCAAAAGTTTGGGGACCACTGCAATAAGGTCTAGAAGGGAAAAGACTGACTGCTGTCTAGGGGGTCCCTGGGCCAGAACCTGGAGTAGAGGATGGGTCATTGTTCTCTTGCCAGCCCCTGAGGACATGGCATCATGGGTCAGCGACTGAGAAGACTGTCTAAGATTGCGGAAGAAAGACTTTGATACCCTGGAAGGGGGAAATGTGTATAGTGGAAGGCTGAGTTATAAAGAGGCAGCTCGTGGAGCAAGAGAGGGTGCAGAATGGAAAGGCTGGAGAGACAGTGTGCAACTGTGTGAAGGATTGCTGACCTCACAAAACTAATCCCCAGGAGGGGCACCATCCTAGCGGTGAGTAGAGCACTCCATTACAGCTGTTTGGTTTATTGCATGTTCCCTAACAGTTTATTTTAGTAGTGTTTGTTTGATGTGCTCTTCAGCATTGCTTACATAAATTTTTGTTGGTAATTCCTTTGGTTTTATTAAATTGTACATTACATATATTCCATAAATTACACGTAAATCCATAATACTTCATTGAATTAAACCTAAGTATTACACAGACTCTTTTAGATTGCTTTATTGATGCATTTTGTTAGGCATTTGTGTACAGTTTTTCAAACTTGGCTGGAATGTTATTTGGTTGTTGCATATATTAGTTTATGAGAAAGTTTGGTCTTAAAGCAGAAACAATAATTATCCCTGACCCTGGGTTGATTCTCCATAATTATTTAGGATAAGTTATTAATTTATTAAATTAAGTCCAGAAATCAAAACTGGACCACCAAAAGATGGAAAAACTAATATCTCACAAAAGCTTAAATTACATAGTGACTTCAATTACCCTATCTGTCAAACAAAAATCCTCCAAAAGCAATTTTGTGATATGATAGTGAGTTTGGGGAGGATTTTTATTGGGAGCTTTCACACTACCTGCCACCATCTATACCTGCAACTCATGGGGTCATATTCTAATCACTTTATATGATCCATTAGTGACACTGGTGCCTAGGTCTAAAGCAGACTTTGGATCTTCCAATATTTGAATGTTTAAGCGACCAGTGTTCGCAAACTGTAAAGTGAAATTATTATTTTGAATAGTCATTGCAAGCAACCTACACAAGAGTACATCTATTCTATATCTAGGGAGAGTGCATAAATCAAGCCATATTGATGGTTATATGAGTTCCACTGCATCAAGTGTGATTCTGCTTTGAAACGTGATTTTAAAAATGGTATTGTGGGGATTCCAGAGCAAATTTGCTCAATTTACTAGTTAAAAAAAAGAAGTGTTTTCAAACTGTGAGCCCTAAATCACCCTTCTGATGAAATTATTTCACCTCTATCAGTAATATAGTTCCTGCAGACCAGATACTGTCCTCAATTACGTGTTCATCACAATTACCTTAAAATTCTGCCCTTAACTGTATCTGCAGGACCTTTGCTTTCAAAGGTGTTGTACATGAGTACAAAATTGAACATTGTAGTTGGCACTTGCCTATCAATTCCATTGCTCCATGAAACAAAAGAGAATTCAGTTCATTCTCTTAGCTGTATTGGATCTGCAGAGCTAAGAGGAGCAGAGTACTGAAAATTTATATTTTCCACTACAGTAGGTACTGGTAACATTTCAGATTCAAGGGGATTTCAATAAACTTGAAGAGCATCTATGTGGAGAATTTACATAATGGAATCTTTAAAAGCACCAAGATGAGCTTTCACCTTCAAAGTATAATTAGCTTTAAGACATTAGACAAAGTCATATTTGTTTAAGGTCATTATTTGAGAGTATAGGAAGGTGTGGGAAGGGCTGTATTAGAGATGAAGGATACAGGATCAGAATGCCCACTGTTATATTATATTTATTGTTTTTAAAAGAAGAATCTCCTTGCTTTTGAGTATCTGTAAATGTTGAGAAACAAAAGGCTAACTGTATAGATTGCAATTGTGTGAGTAATTTCAGCATGCAGCAGTTCCCTAAAATGAATTGCAATCCACTTTGGTCACAGCCCCATAATCAGTATCTTTATACAGGGCTACAATCTAGTGTTAGATGGGCCTTAATCCTTTGTGTGTGTGTGATGCCTCTGAGGTGTACACCTTTAAGCTTGCTGGTACACACTATATTTCTAATATAAATTAGATTAATCTAGCTAATCAAGATTTTTGTACAATGTGGCACTTGGTTACCACAACATACAGCCATCCATTGCCAAAATAAAATCTAGGAAAAAAAAAAAACTTTCAAAGAGGGTGTTTGTGAAATCCCCATAAACTAAAGGGAAGTGACAGAGTAGCATGGGAGAGGGTCTTTCTGCTAGAAGTCATGTAAAAACTTTAATTTTCACTTTACTTACCCTCGGAGTGTTTTTATGACATCATTCCTCATAAAGGTAGAAATGGATTACTGAGCACACACAATGAATTTGTGTGAGATACAGTGAATATCCCACGAGTGGGGGAATAAGACATAATTTGGAGCTGGAGCCTAGAGTGATTTATGAAGGTCATTGTCTTACTAGTTCAGATACTTTCCATATGTTGTTGTAGAAACCCCCTTATGTATTATATGTATAAAACATATGTAGTAAATTAGTTTCCATTTAATTTTCCCCCTAAATATGTTTTGGTTTAAAAATGACAGTGTCTGTTTAGTTGATCTGTAATGTCCTACCTTATTTTTAAAAGGAGCATTTGAAATGATAAAATTTTGAGATGACAATGGTGAGGTTTGCTTTGGAACCTTTGACAATACAGCTAGGGATGCCTTCAATACTAAAGCATCCCTTTGCACTGGATTTATGGCTTAACTTCTGTATCACGCTTAGCTGATATATAGTATGTTCTATATCATGACTAAAGCCCTGAAGGTACTGACCTCTTACAGTATTGGGGAAATACATGAATTGTTCTTTTTGCAGCTGTTGCACATTAGATATTTATCTCATTTTATTTAAAAAATAATTTGAAGATGGAATTGCTTCTATTAAAAGAAATGCTATGGAAATATGATTACTAAACATATTTTGGTATTTGAAGCACTAAAATTACCAATTTTAGCTTCTTCTTAGGTGTAAAAATGTTTTTTTATTGCACTAGAGAGACTTTATTTTATTTTACTGGTTACTTAGTATGTGAAGGGACACTTTTTAACCAAATAAAGCAACCTCATCTAAAGTTGACCCTGAAGTACCTATTGAGTATAAATGGGGGAATAATTCATTACAATATTTATTCTGTGACTTTTGTGTCTTTGTTTGAAACTTTCTAGAATTTATTCATTCAGAATTTACCAAATTCTGCAAAATGTATGGGCTTGTAGTTTACTCATTAGTAATTTGTCATGGGTATTCAAAATACCTCTGTGCCTAACAAAATAGGGCCCTGATCCAGGACTGGGGCACCTCAATACAGGGATCGGCAACCTTTGGCATGCAGCCCACCAGGGTAAGACCCCCGGTGGTCCAGGCCAGTTGGTTTATTTGCCATGGCCGCAGGTTTGGCCGATCGCAGCTCCAGGCCAATGGGGGCTGCGGGAAGTGACGCGGGCTGAGGATTGTGCTTAATTGGAGGGACTGGCCTGGAGTGGTGAACTGTGGCCAATGGGAGCTGCAATTAACTGAACCTGCATGCCAAAGGTTGCCGATCCCTGTACTATCACAATAGACATACAGCATTACTTATTTTTATTATTACTATTTAAGTCACATGGTATGTTCCTAACTCCGTTGGCGTTAATAGATATACTCCCTTTGATTTCCGTTGGCTTTGGATCAGGATTTGGAGAGTATAACTGTTAGACTCAGCTTTTAGAACCTATAACATAATACATTCAACATTCAGTCTCCACAGATTTTTGCATTATTTGCTTAGAATTAATTGTTTCGGTGGCCATCCATTTAATGAAACTCACTCCCTAGAATATTTGTGGAAAGTGAATGTAGTAGGAACATGAGCCCAGTTAAAACCAATTTTGTTTAAAAATTTATTAGTGGCAACTTTTTAGCTGGGTTCTCTCAGATATAGAATTGAGGATCAATGATTTTAGGCTTCTTTCCCCTCTGCAATGCTGTAGAAGGCTTTTAAAGATGCTCCATAACTCAAGTACTCTCTCTCTTCCCGTCACCCCCCAGTTGGGGTATGGGCCACCAACCACAGAGCACTCCATCTCTGTTGTTGGTGTTTCAGTAGCAATTTGGTTCCCTACGGGGTGGAGTTGCTAGCCCCATGCCCATGTTAAGCCTACAGCACCTGGTATTCCTAGGAGGTCTCCCATCCAAGTACTAGCCAGACCCGACCCTGCTTAGCTTCCGAGATCAGACGGGATTGGGCGTGTTCAGGGTGGTTTAGCCGTAACTCAAGTAATATGAATCTTAAAATCAAAAATCAGTTCACTGGCACAAAAACCTCAAATTGTAAAGATTTAAAATATTTTCATAAAGTTTAAATAACATCTGCAATACATTGTAGAAACTGATTAAGTTCCCTAGTTAAATCAACCAAAAATAAGCAGACAGCATGCTATTCAGCAAACATATTTTTTCTCTCTTCCTTGTTGCTTCAATATGCAGCTGTGCAATATATCACTGTAACAAAATCACTTAGTATACAATGCTAGTACAACTGAGGGTAAGTAGTACAGTAGCAGGTCTGTGGATGTCTTTCTCCATGTCCTCCATGACTCTTACTGTATTGGTGCCACATGGTTTTTTCAGACTTCAACTGTGTGTGAATTTGCTTCTGTTATGGGAGAAGAAATGTGACTAAAATTCTAACATCTGTTAGAGCCCTGAGTAGTTTGTTGGATGAGCTCATAAGCAGGTAAGTCAGCTTCTCCTCATCACTGCTATCGTTAGCCAGAGCCACTACTGTTGACCCACTGAGAATTACTAATGTATCTCAATGGACACAGGAGTAAGTTAGTCAGCCAAATAGGTATTTCCTTGTAGCCTAAGGGAAGGACAAACAGCTGTGAATGCAGCTTCCACAATTGTGTGCATGCATAGGACACAAGGAAAACCTTGCTGGACGTTGTCTGGTTTACTCATTTGTCTGCTCACTAAGGATGAAATTCAGCCCTGTGCAGAGGACTGGAACAAGGTGTATGTACCACTTAAATCTCATTTAAAGACCTATTTTGAGATCTTAAGTGGTCCATAGGCCCTATGCATAGGACTGAATTTTACTTCATAGGGTAAATTCTGCATCTGCCTCCATGGTTACAGCTTCCATATGGTTCCACTGCAGGGATGCGATGAGGGAGGATTTAGTGGGAATCCATGAGGGAATTCTGTGCAGCAGGAGGACAGAGTAGGGAGAGGATGGTCATGCTCTGCAGCAGCTCTCTGGCTTGTGGCAGGCACTGTGTTCCTTCTCCCCCCATTCATTGTGCATTTGACCAGCAAGTAGTGTGGGTATTGGTCTCTGGGTGGAGGATTTGTCTCCTGCCATCTCTGTCCAAGAACTTGTCTAGTACCTTCATGGGTGCATCATTCACACTATTTTAATTGTCTGTCTGAGTAACTCATTGTCCTTTAGTTTCTGAATGGATAGTATATTTTTCTAACTTGTCGTCTGCATTATGTGTTTTATAACTCTCTCGAAGGATTTTCTTAATTTTTTCTCAGGACTGAGAATTGCCATTAGTGGCCACCCTTGATTCCTTTATATAATAGCTCTTATTTTAATCATTCCTTCCATTGCTTCTCAGCACAGAGCATTCAGATACAATGCATACTTGTTACAGGTTTCAGAAATGAGGCAGTGTTTGGGCTCATTGTGGAAGGTGCTAAGCACTTCAAGTGCTTTGAGAATTGTCTTTCTGGGGTCTGCTGATGGTGGCACTTACACTAATAAATAATTGTTAGAAGCAGGGTTTTGTTTAGACACTGAGGGCTGGTCTTCACTACGGGGGGCAGAGGGGGGGCCGGATCAACTGCAGATACGCAACTTCAGCTACGTGAATCACGTAGCTGAAGTCTGCATATCTCCAGCCGATTTACCTGCCGTCCTCACGGTGGTGGCAGTCGGCAGTGCGCTCCCCCATCGACTCCAGCTTGCGCCTCTCGGCAAGCTGGAGTTCTGGAATCGATGGGGGCGCTGCGGGCGATCGATTTCTCGCATCTTCACCAGACGTGAGAAATCTATCGCTAACAGATCGATTGCTACCCGCCGATCCGGCGGGTAGTGAAGACAAGCCCTGAGAGAAACAATAGCCCTTTCCTAGCTGGAAGAGGTGACCATCTGTCCCTTGGGGGACAAAATGGGAACTCAATTAACAGTGGGGATAGTAGGGGAAACTGAGGCAGGGCTTACCTGTATCACTGTAGTTGGCCACAGGAGGGCATCCTGATGCAGGATCTATTACCGGGAAAGATATACCATAATACTTCTCTAAGACATGGGTAAGACCTTATTTGAAATACTGTGTAAAATTCTGTCTCCTGATGGAGTGTGATAGAGGGCAGCTGGCCTCTGTAAAGACAGACAGCAGATGAGTAAGGGAAACAAGAAGGAGGAGCAGGTGAGCATTGTCTTCAGAGAGCTACATGGAAACCCAAGAGAGCAGTAGTTAAATGCCACTGGTGAAGAGACCTAGTACACACAGAGAGAACACTTTGGTGCTGTGGATGGGAGCTGTTAGGGAGAAATGGTCAGAATAGAGAGTCCCAGCTGAGTAGAAGTCTCATACAGAGGCCCCTAGATAAAAGGGAAGAATCAGTTCAGTCAGTGAAGGTTGAACCCAGGAACAGAAGGATTGATTATTTAGAGGCTAGACTCGTAGACGAAGAGGTCTATGGAGGGGAACATTGCAGGACCTCTCTTGCAGACCACCTGAGTTGAGGGCTATGGAAGAAGAGGTCCAAGAAACACAGACATATCAGAGGTGTGGAGGACCTGGAATAGGGGCATAGGAATTGGAGAAGAGGACTCTCCAGTAGAAACCCTGGAAATGCTGACCATGGAGTGCAGGGCTGAAGGACTGCTGCATTTTAACCTGGTTTACTAGTCTGTCTGTAGCACATAAGTCTAGTCTCCTGTGGTTGTAATACTTTGGTCTACTTTTAGTTCTTGTGTTTAATATGTGGGCGCTGGGTGGTGTTGGCTGCCTGTGATACAGGAGGTCATATTAGACAAGTGTGTCTCAACCTTTCCAAACTATTGTACACCTTTCTGGAGTCTGATTTGTCTTGCATTCCACAAGTTTCACCTCACTTAAAAACTACTTGCTTAAAAAATTAGACATAAAAACACAAGTGTCAAGCACACTATTACTGAAATATTACTTACCTTCTCATTTTTAGTGTATAATTATAAAATAAATCAATTGGAATATAAATATTGTACTTACATTTCAGTGTACAGCATATAGGGCAGTATAAACAAGTCCATTATCAGTATGCAATATTTTTTAAATTTAGCCTGTTGTAAAACTAGACAAATATCTAGATCAGTTGATGTAACCCCTGGAAGACCTCTCTGTACCCCCAAGAGTACATATTCCCCTGGTTGAGAACAAGGGTTGCCAGATGTCTGATTTTCAACTGTAATGCCAGTTGAAAAGAGACGCTGGTGACTCCGTCAGCACTGTTGACTGAGCCACTAAAAGTGCGGTCAGATGCACAGCAGGGCTAAGGCAGGCTCCCTGCCCGTCCTGGCTCTGCGCGGCTCCCAGAAGCAGCTGGCATGTCCAGCTACAAGGCACAGGAGCAGCCACGGGGGTTCTGCCCACGCCCTGAGCTCTGTCTCTGTGGCTTCCATTGGCTGGGAGCTGTGGGGGCTCTGACTGCAGGCAGCATGAAGAGCCCCCGGCCTCTTCACCTGGGAGCTGGACATGCCAGCTGCTTCCAGGAGTAGCTGAAGGGAAGTGCTGTCTGACTGGAGTCTGCACCCATCCCACCATCCTGCACCCCAACTCCCTGTCCAAGCCCTGAGCTCCCTCCCACACTCTAAGCCACTTGGCTCCAGCCTGGAGCTGCACCCCAACCCCCTCGCCAACAGCCTCACTCCAGAGCCTGCACCCCTAATCAGCGCCCTCACCCCTCTTACACCGCAATCTCCTGCCCCAGCCCAGAGCCCCCTTCTGCACACTGAACCCATTATTTCTGGCCCTCCTCCGGAGTCTGCACCCCCAACCCAGAGCCCATACCCCTTCCTGCACACCAGCCTGGTGAAAGTGAATGAGGATGTGGGAGAGCAAGTGACAGAAGTTGGATGGAGTGAGTGGGGTTGCCCCTTAGAGAAGGGGTGGGACAGGGCAAGAGTGTTCAGTTTTGTGTGATTAGAAAGCTGGCAATCCTATGAGAACCGCTGGACTAGATGATCTAGTCGTCCCTTTTGGCCTTAAACTCGGAAGTGGTGAACTATTTATTCTCACTGCAGCTGCTGCTTTTTGTTGCCAGTGGAACCACTGGATTTGTTTTCCTTCCCTCCCCCAACTCCTAGTTGCCACCAGTCTCTGGTGCCAGTTAGCTTCATTTCCCCTCTTTTGGGATGACATTAATACCTCACTAATTAGAGAGGTGTGAAATAAGATGTTACAATATTGTGGGCTCCTCCTACAGTACATAGCTACGATTAGGCAAGGAGTTACCCTGTTCTTCTTTGCCACTACCTGGTTGGTGATACTCCGCACCTGGGCCCTGTGTTGGCATCCTCCTCTTTATCTACATTAAAAGTGAATGACATTTCTGCAGAATAACCCTACTTTCCAGATTCGGGGAGGTCGTTGTCATCCTCTACAAGGGCAACATGCTCCCAAGCCCTAGTCTCTAACATGTGCACCACTGTCCTTAATTGCAGTTGGGGGGTGCCTGGCAAGGGGAAAGCTACAGTACACTGCATCTAAGCCTGGCCTATATTAAATTGCAGCTGTAACTAGTAACTGTACCTCTTCTGGAGCATTTAGTTTCTGCATGCATAATGAATGACCTATGCCGCTGCTAGTGCTAGAGGACTTCTTCTGTGTGGGAGGCTGGGAGCAATTCATCAGGTCCTTGAGAGAACCATGGGCCCTTTGGCTGATGAATAGAAGAGCCCTCTCATCTTCACAAGGTTGTTGTGTTCTCTCATAAAACTCTATCCCAGGGGATATAATTGTCAGAGATTCAAATCCAGGAAGTTCCTTGAGTCTATTTAGAGTGGTATTTAGAAGGGGTGTAATGTATGGCAAATATCTACATCTTTTTTTATCTTAGAAAGTGAGGAATACTTGTAGCACCTTAGGGACTAATTAGTTTATTTCAGCATAAGCTTTCGTGGGCTATAGCCCACTTCATAGGATGCATAGAATGGAACAGAAGTAAGATGCATTTATACACACAGAAAGAAAGGGGAAAAAAAGTTGTACATTATCATACCAATTCTAAGAGGCTGTTGAATTTAGATGGGCCATTATCAATAGGAGAAGAAAATACCTTTTGAAATGGATGTCTGTCAGGCAGGATTTAACACCTGAAGGTAAATTTACATTGAAGGTAAATTAACACAGGAAATGCAATCAATTAGTGTAATGAGAGAACCATTCGCAAGTTCTGTTAAGCCCTTGGTTTATTGTGTCCAATTTGAAAATTAACTCTAGTTCCTCAGTTTCTCATTGGAGTCTGTTTTGGAAGTTTTTCTGTTTCAAAACTGACACCATCAAGTCTTTAGTGGAATGGCCAGGAAGATTGAAGTGTTGTCCTACTGGTTTTTGAATGTTATGATTCCTGATAACATCATCAGCTTGTGCATCATCAAAAGAATGGTCTGCAAGTTGTGAAATCTTCATTTCTTGTGATGGTTGAAGAGAGAGAACATAGCTTGACCGTTGGATTCCAGGTTGAGTTTGCAGCAGTAGCGGCCTAGGAAATACACACACATGCACACATCTATAACATTTTAATTTGACAGTTGAATAAATGTGCTCTAGAACTATTGAAACATTGTAATTTTTCATAGAAGAACAACACGAGAACAGTAATGGTAGTTGCTTTATTTGTATATTTATTTTGTACTGTGTTCAGGCACATAAAGGAAGTATGTTTCAAAAATCCTAAACTCTATTTTGGAAAGGCACACAATTTTACTTCAATAAATGTTTATTGAATCCATTTTCCAGCAGGTGGCGCCTGAGAACCTGAAATGCAAACTAGTATCGATTTTAAAATCAAGTTTGTGTGTAAAGTGCATCCTTGAAACTATTGCCTCGGTGGTAACAGTATAGTAGTTCTAACATGCATGACAGTTAGAAAGCAAAGCAAGGATGATCAGAACTCGTTAAAAATAGAACTCCTTCCTAATTTTTTTATTTCTTGGAAGCTATAAATGAAACTGATTACAACAAAAGTCAATACTCTCCCTTTATTTCCCTAAAAGGTGTTGATTCAGGAAAACACTTAAATACTGTCCTTAAAGGCTTAGATGCTCTCTTGAATAGGGATGTTTTCTGGTTTAGGGCGTAACTACTCAATTGTGTGTGTACATATATATAATAACAACCCATCACAATGAATTAAATTAAGTTTAGTGGCATTAAGTACTTATTCCACATGGGAGTGGAAATGGCCAGGTTTCCTTTTATCCAAAAGCCAACACTATAATTCAATTACCTTCTTCTAAACATTGTTGTAGGAAAGGCATTTCAAGCCAGTTCCAGTTAAGCACAGTAGAATTTCAGTTAATAGTGAAGTTCTTGCTTGTTAATTTAATCTAATAGGGCTATATCCTAACTAATGGGATCTGGTGATTTTAGTAATGATTGCACATGTGCTGAATAATCTGTCATGGTTCAGGTTTCAGGAGCTTGGCAGAAGTACACTTCCATGAACTTCCTATTCTGTGAGTTTGTATTTACTCTCTCTCAGTGCCTAGCGATTCCTTCCACCCTATTTTAGTATGTGCTTCTAAAGACATTTTAAAGTTATTTAAAATATTCAATGACAGCTGCAGATAGAAAGTTAATTTTACTCCCCGTAGGTCTTTTCTGTTGTTACTTTCAATAAAATATTGGAAGGGGAAACAAGTTCTTGCGGCATATACATATCTACATTTAATAAACCTCATATATAGTTACTAACTAAATGTTAATTATACTAATTTTCAAATAGAGCAAATGACTTAAAATGGTGAAATAAACTATTAATTGGTCCGAGACCCTTTTTAGACCAGCTGCAACATTCCAGAAGAAACTTCTACTGTGGATTCTACTCTATTCAGTTTCTTATGATCTTCAGGATAATATTTTATCTCAGGGGACATGGAGCCTACTGAGACTGGGAAAGTCCTATGGCTCAGTATTGCAAACACACTGTAGATGAAGATGTAGCTCTCTATTATTAAATATCATTACAAATGGGCACTGGTATAGACCAATAAGATAATGGTAAAAGTGGATGGGTTGTTCCCTGTAAGCCTAGTTATAAATGTAGATGCTTCAAATAAATTCTTCTTAGACTACATTTGTTTGAGATACACCCAGCTATTTTTGCCTGTACCCATTAGCCCTTAGGTCACAAAGGGTGAGTATATTCCCTGGTTATAGCCTCCTGGCCAACTGCCCAAACTCTGGTTTCTTGACTGATGGTTGTCATGTTGGGAACCAGAAATGGGGAGGCATAATGTATGGGCAATATATTCTGAAAATTGAGAGCAGTAAGAAGCAGGCCTCACACCTAGCAATTGTCCCAGCCTGTGCTGTCTGCCTGGCTGCTTAAAATACATCCCTCCACAGCCTAATAACTGTTTGTGTCCCAGCCCTGGTAGGGACTATACTTATTTTCATAAACACCACGTTTTGTGGGGGGGCACCCAGCTGGCTGTGCACATGCACAAAAACCTGATTGGACAGCTGGCATTTATACTCATATGCTAGGGGCACACAACCCTCCATGCCTAACTGTGAAGATCTGGCCCTATAATATCACAGCAGGATTTGAAATGGATACAATCCAATACAAGAGATCTGATTGTCTAATGTCTGTATTAAGGGTCAAACCACATATCAATGAATCCTTTCCCCATTTCCTCCTACCCATGGAAAAAAAAAGCTACAACCTACCAGCCCTCCTTGTAGGTCAGGGGTCTCAAACATGCGGCCCGGGGGCCACATGCGGCCCGCAAAGCCCTTCCCTGCGTCCCGCCAAGCTTCCTGGCGCCCCCCCCCCCCCCAGTCCCCCCATAGCAATTTGCAGGACGGAGGGGCCAGAAGTGGAGGCTTCTCTGCTGCCTGGCTGGGCCGTGTGTGTTTCTAGCTCTGGACTTCCTAGATTGCTCTTGCTTTGTTTGCCAAACAGCTGTTGATGGTGCCTAGTGCTTTCCAGGAGGGAATGGGGAGCTGCTTGCTCAGAGGAGGAGGTGGGGCAGGGGTGGGACCTCTTGGAAGGGGTGGAGTGGGGGCGGAGCTGGGGCAGCAAGGGCGGGGTGTGTGTCAGTGGTGCGGCCCTCGGGCCAGTGCACTAGTCCTCATGGAAGGGGTGGAGTGGGGGCACAGCCGGGGCAGCGAGGGTGTGTGTCAGTGGTGCGGCCCTCGAGCCAGTGCACTAGTCCTCATGCGGCCCTCGTGGTCATTTGAGTTTGAGACCCCTCTTGTAGGTAGAGAGGAGTAATTGTCTTCTGCCTTTCCATGCTCCAGAGTGCTGCTATATCAAGACCTTCTTCTTCAGAATGGAAAAACAAATATGCAGATAATGGGCTGTCATCTCCCTTGCAACTGATCTAGTCACTCACACCTGTGCCAAGTGAGTATAAAACATTAACATGTCTAAATGTCAGCATTTTATATGTACATGTCATAGGATTAGATGTGAAGCATTGGGCAATGGTAAAGTCCATTGTCTTTTTAATAGGGTTCTGAAGGCAGCTCATACTCCACAGAGAGGTGTCAATGTGAGCTAGAATATTGAATTAACATATGTTACAAAAAAGTAAATGCTTAAGAGCGAATGACCAAAAAATCCAAACCAAACAAATAAAATAACCCCAGTGAGGGCTGCCAGTGAATTTAATGAAAGTAGGACTGGAAAATGTCCCTCAAGCCCCACACCATCCCTGAAAGGCAATAGCTGCCAAAAATCCCATTTGCGGCCCCCTCTCTTATCAAAATATCTACAATATGCATCCATAGCTCAGACCCACTATAGCACACAGCTTCTTAAAATAAAAGTTAATACATCTCAAATTAAATACAACCTTCTTACCAAGCAATAAAAAGTATATTTTGATGAACAACTGAAATTTCAAGTCTACCGCAAGTCCCAGAAGCATGCATTCTGTAAATGAATGCATTCCAGCAAATACCAAACAAAAATAACTTCTCAACAGAAGTCTCTTGGGCTAAGCAAAATACCAACCCTCTGAGGACAATCATGCAGGAGAAAGTTAGTAAATAACTCATCGTAAACTCCCAACTTCTTCCATGGATGCAGCCAGTAACCATCATGCATGGATGGTGGCGAAAATTATCTTAGCTTTTCTCATCTTCTCTGTGTGACAAATTCCTTTGCTCTCCAGATTAAATGAAATAAAGTCTTCCACTGCATCTGGTATAATAAAGTTATGCTGTTACCCTCCTCCAGGCCAGATGAGGCAATCAGAAATGGACACTTTTCCCTTGCAGCTGTTGCCGCTTCTTTTGATCAAAACTGCTGTGTTGTTAGCGACTGTAAATCTGAAGAGAGAAGTTTTTTTTAGGAGATGTACTAGACATGTTTCATGGTAAGCACTCAAGACATTTTCTATGCCTTTTTTAAAATTTCTCAAGTACATATGAGGATCTAGGATGCTGATCCTTTTTTAGAGGGTTTGGAGGTTTTCTGTAGCAAAGGAGTGGTGTGCTTGTTCAGTGTACAGAATATCATAAACATTATTCAAGCAAATGACTTCATAATCAAGGATCAACCATTTGCAAGCCCATCGGAAATGTGATAGATCTTGATGGATCTTATGTTATTGGGACCAGCCTTGGATCTGTTTATCTGCTCACCAATCAAGTCCATAAAGAGACTGAACAATGTTTATGCTGTCAAGCCATCAGAATCCTTAAGGATTCTAGTAAAATTCAAATAATTGGGCCTGAAACTACTTTGCTGGTCACCAGCCTTGTTCTTCATAATTTCCAATTGTTTTGTCAAACTTTGGTTCCTGTTTAGATGCTTGGTCTCTCCACAATGCTTTAAATAACTGACACTATGTTCTAGATAATGAATCCTCAAGGCAACATTTTTAAACTCAGCCTGCACATCAATTTAAATTCCAAGGCAATTTCATTCCAAGGCAATGTTTCATGGTATGATGCCTGATTCTTGCTCTAATTTGAGAAAGGGGCACTATACTTGTTTGTTCCACCGGAAAAGAGTTTGGGAAACTAGGACCAAAGAGATTAAGTATCTGAGTTGTTCTTTTATTCAGGCAGTTTCCTATTAAGATTTGCTTCATCATGGCTGTGCAAAAGGTTCCTCTGGAGCCCTAAACCTACCAAAGCAGCTAGGGCCACATACTCAGCATGGTTGGCATGTATATAGCCCACATTCCAAGCTAACTTCACACTTCATACCCAAAACTGTATTTGAGTGATTAGTGGCCTTGTCCTTTTCTTCCTGCTACCTACTCTGGTCCGGTAGCACGTCAAGTAGTTTATTTGGGGCTGGTGTTTCCTACTGTGGTTAGAAAAGAGTCCATAAACACTTTGGGTTGAGTGGGCAGCAGCCAAAATGCTAGCACCTGCAGTCCACTTTGAGGAGAGGTCATTTCCTTATAGCATAGATTTCATAGAGTTTGCGGTCAGCTGGCACCATCAGATATCTGTGGTCAGACTAGGTCACTGTGTTTGCTTGCCCCCAGGTAACTCCCCAGATGAGTCTCCATCAGTTACCCTTTTTATATTTTGGCACAACATTAACTTTCCTTCCAGTCTTCTGGAATATAGCCAGTGTTGCAAGAGTTACTCAAAATCAATATTAATGGTTCAGCAAACTCCTTGGTCAGCTTTTTTAAAAGTTATGTGGATGTGCTGATTTTAAAATGTCTAACTTTAGTACTGCTATTTCACATGCTCTTGGGTTACCACTGGGATGGAAAGGGCTAGTCATATAACACAGCCACCCCATCTGGCTTTTACCACACTTCAGAACAATAATATTTAATTATATGTGTCTGCTTTTTCTGAATTATTATTGACAATACTACCATGTCCAATTAGTAATGGAACAATACCTTTGTTAGGAATCTTTTAGTTCCTAATATATTTTAAAATTCTCCTTATTGCCCTGAACTCTGCTGGCCATAGAGTTCTCTGTGTCTTTTTGCTTGTCTTATCAATTTTCTACAATTCTTATCTCTGATTTATATTCATTACTATTATATTCATTACTCCTTTCTTCCATTTTGTTAAATATTTCTTCTTTTTTGTTGTGGAAGGGATTAGCTCTGAGTCCTTCCATGGATCACTGTTTTTCAAGGCAAAGTCACCCACCAGGTAGAGGGAACCCAAATGTATTATCTTGACTGCATTAAAACACATTTTGTTGGACTGTCACCATTTAATCAGATTCTTTGGCTCATGCTGCAGTAGTAACCTGTCCTTCTCATTGTTTTCTGCCCCCCCCCCAAACTTTGTGTCACCCTGAGATGAGGGATTAAGGCTACCAATTCCCAAAAACAAAAGTAGAAGAGGTAGCCCAAGGATGGGCTGGGCAGGGGTGGAATGGGAAAGAAGGCTTTCTGGGAGATCTGAGTTGTAAGGAACAGTTAACTCCAAATGAACAAACAGGCGTGGCCTAATGTCAGTATCAGTGACTTAATGCTGCACATTTGTTTCCTGTAACCCACATAAAGTGAGATTCAGCCCTTACCATCGTTTAATGGCGCAACCTCATATGTACTTTTAAGAAAGCTATGGACACAAAAAATAAAGAGTAATCCCATTAAAATGAGGTGTTAGGGCCTCCTAGTGTGACATGCTGATATCTGCCTCCTTCCCACTAGAGTTCTTTTGAGCTTAGAGAGACTGAATGATCCTGGTTAAGTTTGATTGTGTGGCAGGGTGGGCTTGACCCAGCCTGCTGCCCCTTTAAGAGGGAGAAAAGCCCTCTGCAAACCTCCCTGGCAGGAAGGCTAATTAGCCACCTGAGGTGCAGGCCAATCAGCCTGCATGAGTTGCACCTGGCAGCCTCCTCTGGGGGATATAAGGCTGCCAGGAACGAAGCCCAGCGTGGTGGTGGTGGCACGAGCTATTCAGAGCTGTGTGTGTGTGTGTTGAGCTATCAAGAGCTGAGTGTTTGAGCTATCAAGAGCTGAGTGTTTGAGCTATCCAGAGCTGAGTGTGTTTGTTGAGCTAACCAGAGCTGAGTGTGTGTTTGAGCTAACCAGAGCTGTGTGTGTGTTTGTGGAGCTATCCAATACTCACTCTGCGGGTGCAGTTGGGGAGGAAGTCCCAACCGGGGGTAGTGGACTCAGCCTCCCCCTGTACCTGTTTAGGGCGGTGTATTCAGAGCTGGGTATTAATGAGCTGTTGAGAGCTGGGTATTAATGAGCTGTTGAGAGCTGGGTATTAATGAGCTGTTTTAAGCTGTATATATTGGTGGTGGGGTCCTGCACTGTAAATTAAAGAGCACTGTTGGAGCAAAAAAGGGTTTCCTGCCTGTTCCTGAGGGGGGTGAGAGAGCTGGGTCCGCCACAATTACTATTGTTATATCATCAAGAAGGACTTTTTCCATGATCCGTAGTATCTGAGAGTACTCTTTCTTTTAGGCTACTAGGTCTAGACCTTAAAAAGCCCATACAGTGAAACACTGACATTTTATGTGCCTCCTTGGAAGTCATTCTTCAACCTCTGTGTTCCTACCTACTTGATCTTGGATATCCCTATGTCCCTTTGGGATGTAGCAAAGTTCAATGACTAGGGCACCAGCCTAACAGCCATGAGATATGGATTCTAGATATGGATCCTACTTCTGCCAGTGGCCTTCTTGATCAAGACACTTACTCTTCCTATACCTCTTCCCCCCCCATCTATATTATTGCTAGGCATAATACAAACACATAATAACAATCCTTGCCCTGAAGGACTTGCAATCTAAATACACAAGTAACACAAAAAAAGTATTCTCCCCATTTCACAGAGGGGGAACTGAGGTATAGAAAGATTAAGTGACTTGCCTTGATTGCAATGAAAGTCTGTAGCAAAGCTGGAAGGTGAGCTTATATCTCCTGGCTATTTAGCTAGTGTCTTAACCACAAAACCATGTCTCCTGATATCTGTGAAATTATACTTAATTTTGTAAAATGCTTTGGTGAAAATATATGTAAATATAAGTATCCTCCCTATTGAGCTAGTGGTGGATGCTTTCTTTTATCTTCTGCAGAGCCAGCAGCAGGGCCGGCGACAGGAATTTTGGGGCCCCGTACAGCAGATCGTACGGGGGCCCCCCCGCCGCCCGTGGCCCCCCCCCCGCCAGTCTCCCGCCGCCCGTGGCCCCCCCCCGCCAGTCTCCCGCCGCCCGCGGCCCCCCCCCGCCAGTCTCCCGCCGCCCGCGGCCCCCCCCCCCCGCCAGTCTCCCGCCGCCCGCGGCCCCCCCCGCCAGTCTCCCACCGCCTGCGGGCCCCCCCGCCAGTCTCCCGCCGCCCGTGGGCCCCCCCCCCGCTGGTCTCCCGCCGCCCGCGGGCCCCCCTCCCCCGGTCTCCCACCACCTGCGGGGGCCCCCTGCCAGTCGCCCGCCGCCCGCGGGCTCCCCCCCCCTGCCAGTCTCCCGCCGCCCGCGGGCTTCCCCCCCCCTGCCAGTCTCCCGCCACCCGCACCCCCCCCCCCGCCAGTCTCCCGCCACCTACGGGCTTCCCCCCTCCCCGCCGGTCTCCTACCTCCCGTGGGCCCCAACCCCCGCATGCGCTGCGGCCGCGTGGCCCGGCCGGGAGAAGCAAAGGGGGGCGGGGGAGGCTGCTGGGTGCCGGGGGAGGGGGCTGGTGAGCGCTGCAGCGGCTGCAGCGGCTGCCCGGAGCCGCGCCTTGCTCACAGCCCCGGCGACAAGGGGGTACAGCAGCGTACCCGCCCCGGATTTCAGGCCCCCCCCTGAAGTCCGGGGCCCGGTACAGCTGTACCCGTTGTACCCCCCTGTCGCCGGCCCTGGCCAGCAGTAACTAATCCATTTGGTTTCTGGTTGTGGAAACACAGGTTTCTTCCTATTCTAGAAATATATCAGCTGATGAGATTCCTCTGCACAACCTTCCAGGATATTGTAAGACGCACAGGTCAAGAATAGTCATAACTCTTTTTCTACTCAAGAAATGGGTCTCAGTAGTCAGTTTCAACACTTATTCTGTGTCTTTTCCAACACTTGTGCCACCCTTGACTTTTAAGAGTACTGGCAAAGGTACTCAATGCAACAAAGTGTTTTGGAAGACAAAGTATACAACAGTAGAAAATAGAGAGGAGATCAAGCCTTGTAATTCAGACCTGGATCCTTCAGCTGCAAAGCCTCAGGGTGTTCAGATTAGTGTTTTGCTTTCAAAGTTGAACAGGAGAAACTTACTATTTACTAAGAATCAGAGAGGTAGCCGTGTTAGTCTGGAATAGCAGAGGTAACAAAGAGTCCTGTGACACCTTAAAGACTAACTATAAAGTTTTGAAGCATAAGCTTTCGTGGGCTAATACCCACTTCATCGGACGCAATTTTGCTAGGGCCCTGTTAAGATAATGGGTAAGGTCTGGAAAACAAAGAGGTACAGACTTTCTATTTCCAAGGTCCAGAAAAGTCAAGTCCTTTGTGATTTACTGGGTTAGAGGTTTTCATCATGGGACTTAACCAGATGCAAAAAGTCAGCCTTACTTGTTCCAACTTCTACTCCTTTTAAAAATCTATTTGACTGCAGCTGAAGCTTGTGGATACATTCAGGATACACCCTGACGTCAATGAACCATCCACAGAAATATTAGCACAAAAGGAAGCAAAGGGCTTGATTCATATGAAATCAATCTTTTCAAATCATTTTTACTGTAACATATTACAAAACATCATATCATATTGATAGAAAAATACAGTTGTTTCTTTTTCTATTTTGTTATCAAACAGGCAAAACCTAAGTCCCAGGCAATTAACAATATAATTAAATATACTGGATGTATGAATTCTCATCAACATTCAAACCCACAAATGCCTGAAATGAAATAGCAAGAACAGAAACATAAGGAAAGGAGATACAAGAGGAGGACAGAGTAGCAGTTGATAATACATTGTATTTACCGTATTTTTCGCCCTATAAGACGCACTTTTTCTTCCCCAAAACGGGGGGGGGGGGGGGGGAATTGGTGCGTCTTATAGGGCGAATGTCTTATAGGGGAAAAAAAAAAAAAAAAAAAAAAGCGCCTCGCTCTCCCGTCCCTGCCGCGCGGGCGGGCTGCCGAAGTTCCCCCCTCCCCGCCGCGGGCGGGCTGCCGGGAGCGTCCCGGTTCCCCCCTCCCCGCCGCGGGCGGGCTGCCGAGGTTCCCCCCTCCCCGCCGCGGGTGGGCTGCCGGGTTCCCCCCTCCCCGCCGCGGGCGGGCTGCCGGGTTCCCGGCAGCCCGCCCGCGGCGGGGAGGGGGGAACCGGGACGCTCCCGGCAGCCCGCCCGCGGTGCGGCGTGGAGGGGGGAACCGGGACGCTCCCGGCAGCCCGCCCGCGGCGGGGAGGGGGGAACCTCGGCAGCCCGCCCGCGCGGCGGGGACGGGAGAGCGAGGCGCTTTTTTTTTTTTTGTCCGGCTTTTTTATTAAAAAACGAGGGGGCGTCTTATAGGCCGGAGCGTCCTATAAGACGAAAAATACGGTAAGCCTTCTAATATCCTTCTCTCTCCCCTCCTCCCGCACCTCTTTCTCTTCACTGTGATCCCTTCATCTCAAATTAACCTATATCAAATGATTATTTTTGTGGGGGCGTTCTGAGATAATTACATACCATCAACATATAAAAGCTGTATCAGCCCAGGTTTTCAACAGAGTTTCAGTGAGACAATTTGTTCCTAAAGTGTAGCATATACATAAGTTGTTGCAGGATCAAGGCCTAAATAAATGGCCTGATTTTCTGAAGTGCTGAGCACCCAGCAGTTCCTATGGAATACTGTATTTGCTAGTTAGCCCAGCCAACAGATGGGTTTTGTGTGTGCAGAGGAAGGAAAGGAGACTGTAAAAAGATTAACAGACAACATGAATGGGCCTTCAGTTCAAAGCCATTTTATGCAAGTTTAATGGAAAATTATGATTAACTGCAATTTTCAGTCCAATTTAAACTTAAAATTGTTGTCACTATTTGTTTGTGTTTTCTTAATATTTTTCTCCCATATGTTTTTATTTCAAATTATCCTTTTTATAGTGGAGAGAAATGTACTCTAATGATCAACTTGTAGAAAATGTCTTTTCTGGCACAGATTTTTGTCATTCTTTCCCCTTGTGGGCAATAGTATACTGCAGGACTTTTAGCATAAATAGAATATTTAAAGCACAATGAAAGGACATAGTAGATAAAAGCCATATAAAATTTATAAAAATACTAAGTTACATCTTATGTTTCCACTATATCTCTTGTAAGAACAAGGAACTTCAAAGCAAAATTCTACAATGTTATTTTCTACTTATAAACAGAAGTCTAATGAGTCTGCTATTTATTAGTTACAGATTACTGTAAGTATATGAACTTTGCTTTTTTTCTTGCCATTAACATTCCTAGCTTTTAACATGCATTTAAAAACATTAAACATTTGGATAGCATGCCAAACTTCCCCTAACTACCTATTTCTTTGAAGGGCTGCACTAGTCCAGTCTCTCTGACAAATAATATGAATTCTTAAAAATATGTAACTATTGTATAAGTATCATAGTCTACATTTTAAAAACTACTGAAATCATTTATCTGTGAAACTTGTTTTGATATCTCATGTTTAAAGGGCTACTGTTAACTTAAAAACCACACTTCTGTCTGAATTTTTTAATCTACAATTTTACAGTAACAAATGGAGCAGAATGGAAGCTACCTCTTAAACCCCTCTATGACTGCGTAGTTCCAGGGGCAATCTAGCTTATTTGTATGTAGTCAGACTCACTGTTTTGTCTATAGATCTGTATACAGATCTATCAATTTTCCTTGTTGGTGGTTTAGGTCTTTCATACATCAGCAGGTAAGAGATAAACATTTTTTAAAATAGGAAACCGTACTACAAATTGCCTTACAGACTTGGGATGGAGGTAGTATCTGAAACTAATTTTAACCCATTAAAAATGTACTAGTTTTCAAATTGTTGGTGTCCCTTGAGCTATGCTTATTATGTGGAAATATTTCTTTGTATATGTATGAATAGTATATACCTCTGTACTTACAGTGCTGCATATTAGCTATATATGTGCACATTTGTATATATGTATGCAGAGTACATAAAAGTGAGAATTACAGAGGTAAATTACCATATGAGATGTAAGGCATCGCAGTTTGTGGGGCTTACAAACATTGTTTAGAAACCATAGAAGTGAAACTATATTATATTGAGTATATCTTATATGTACTATATAAAATACTGACCCTACAAAAAGGCTACAAACATTTAGCATTTAAGGTTTGCTAGATTTTATATAACATTTGCACACACTGTGAAAGGAATGTTCTATACTGTTCAGAACAAAATACTACCCAGAATACATACATCACCAATTCAAAAATCCAAAAAGGAAACTATTTATTATAATAAAAAGTATTTCAAAACAGGAAAGGAAATTACAGATTGTGAGATCACTAAATTCAGAATGAATAAAGTACCCTGAAACTGCATGATTAAAAAATCTGTTAGGGATATGACAAGGGAGTAGGAATGTTGCTTATTATCCCTCTTAGAACAACAGTAGAATTTCCTATTAACGCAGTAAAATACCTCTTTATATGTCTTAGGCAAAGTGTTGCTGAGAGAGCTATGCAACATTCTCATATGTGAATTTTAAATGGACATCACTCCAGTTTTAATCCTATGTGATTTCTCTTATCTAAATTTGCAATTAAATAACTTTGTACTAATATCCCAGAAAACCGAGCTGGCATAGAATCCATGATTAATGTATGTGGTCACAAAAGTTTCCCTCAGAGAAGTTATTTGGAGAATCAGGAAGGCTGACTGATGACTTTGTATATGAGACGGAGAGAAGACAATTAACCATACTTTGATGAGCAATTATACATTATTGGAAGTGGGTGCTTAAAGAGAATATTACTTAAATATTAGTGCATGTTTGGCGACAGGAAGAACCATTGGTTTGGCAGAAATGGTATTTGAAAAGGAATGTGCTTTTGTTTTGTTTTTGAGTAGATTTCACACAAAGAAAATAAGAATCTTGGTCTGATCTGGTAGATGAAGTCATCCCAAATGTTAATTGAGACTTGACATGTGAAACTACAAAGCCAAGAGGGCTTCAGGATAAAAAAGTTTTATTGGTTACAAATGGGCACTGGATGTGAGACTGAATAGTGAACTAACAGGCTGAAAAAGTCTACTTTTACGCTATGAAAGAAGAGAACAAGTTTTTCTGTCATACTGCAGGTAATGTTTCAATGTTCTGAACCAAGTGTTATTGACAGGGGAGCAACGCCTTTGGAAGTATTCATTTTGGCATATTCCTTTCTTTTTTACTTCTGTTGTTTGATTTCCCCCCTCTCTGTTTCTGTACAATTGCCAGTACAGCCTAAACTGAGACATGGAAACCATAACTAGAATAGTTAGGGACAGACACCTCAGAGAGGTTTCATTCTGATCTTGTGGGGCAGCAACAGAAGGATTAGGCTATGGTTTTAACGGTGGGCATGAAAGGTTCTGGGAGGCAGCAGGGAGAGGCGTGGCATACAGGAGGAATTCAGCGGAGCTCCAACATCTGGAAAACCAGAATCACCTGACAGTCAATGAAGGCATCTTTCCAGTTGCACATATAAGATCTTGGAAGCTTCCCAGACTGGAGCCGTGATGTCCCTTTTTGATAGCCTTAAGAAGCCAACAAGTATTCACAATGTACTGTGTAGAAACAGGTCAGCTTGTGCCACAACAGCCCGAGGAGCAGAGAGAACAAGGGTCAAAGGTTTCCTGGAGGATGATGGGAGAAGACATGATATAAGGGATCCTGACTGGGATCCATTAAGACAATGACAATTATATGTGCCTGATGCATAAACAATTCATTGGGAACTATGGTGTGGAAGAAAGTATGTTCCTGCCACATACAATTTTCCAGCCACTGTCAGTTTTCTTTTTCATGGCTTCTCATATTACCTTTTTCAAAAAAATATTTCACACATTTTAAAAATTTACAGTTAAGGCTACTACAGTAGTAAAATTACTCCTAAAAGTTGAAAAAGTATGGAACTAACCAGAGACAGTAACTTACAGATATATTTTATCACTATTACAGCCCATACATCCTTTCCAATAATATAGATATAAGAAAATTTACACTACACATTCCTGTAACACCTTCGCTTCTAATCCTTTGCTAGAACTGATATTTGTAAAGGAATATGTTTCATTTTATTTTAAACAAGTGGAATGCACACACAAGAATAAACTGTCTTGATCTGATCTGAAAGATGAGGTAGTCCCAAATGCTAATTCGTGTAATATACTTGTTCAGCAATTCATATAAAATGTAGTTGCATAAGGAGAATAAATAAACAATAAGGTTTTTGGTAATATACTCTACAAATTAAAGTATCTTAGTGATGTATAGTTAAAGGATGAATATAAAATGTGTGGTAAATGTCTCTACAACATTTTAAATTGCCTTGATATGTTTTAGTCACTGAGTCAGAGTTAAGGCTGTTAAGGTGGCTTTTCATGTCTATTTTATTGGTAAATAAATGTAGGAACTGTAAGGATAAGACTTTTCCCACACATTTAATACTTATCAAAAACAATTTTTGTTCTTCTTATGTGTTTTGAATAAGGGTTGTATTTACAGTAATCTTAACTGTAAATCAACTAAATTTGTGGGGTTTATGGAGAGGAAGTAGCTTCTCTATAATTAGGCTGTAACTCATTCCCATTGTAGAGCTTTATGTCAGCTATCCTCTCTAACTATGGCATGGAAAATTGGTTTGGCTCAAAAATTACCACATTTACTCAGGAACCAAGGGAAAATGTTTTCACGTTACCCTGATTTGAACTTAAACTTTTGTCTCACATTTGTCTTCCTCTAGATCAAAAAGGGTTTGTTGTTGTCCATTCAGACTTTTCAGTTTTCTCATGTGCCAGTTATATGAGAAAAAAAATACTTTTTTGTTATGGACAGTTCTGTATAGAGAATGCATAACTGCATTGCACTGGGGGGAGTGTTTGAAACTGGAGGGAACAGCTGGGGCTTTTGGTACCAGCGATGGTGTGGAAGTGACTTTGAATTGGAAGATAAAGCAAATTAACATCTCTGAAATGATTAGCAGTGAAATAGTTAACTATGGTAGGTGGTTAATCACGCCTCTCATAGATTTATTGTTTCAGACAGTCCCAACTCATGCAGACATCACCTTATCGGTTTTTATTCAGAATATATTGGAAGGCTTTCATAGTCACCACAAAAGCACATTTTGTTAACCGAAGGCTTAGTTTTCTGACTATATTGCAGCAGGAGTTCTTTTCTTTGGATCCATGAGTACAAAACTGTAAGCTTTTATACCTGAACACGGTTTGTATTTTTTATGTTTCATCTCCTTGTATTATCTCCCCCACCATATCTACAAACCAACTAGACTCATCCATCTCTTCCCACTAGGAAACAGAATTATCAGTTTGTTCTTAGAGTTGCTCCAGACTGTAATACAATGAATAGTTCCAGAAGTAGATGATCCACCCTTGAAGTTATGGTAGATTTTATTAACTTCCAAATGATCATTTTCTACCCTGTTATATCCATGCAAATCATTTCACTGGTGTTTGGGCGTAAAGGAGAGCAAATTTTAGCCCAGACTATACACTTTTATTTCCTTTTTAAAAACCATGTATTTTTTTAACTGATTGACTTAAAGAGGACAATACTGTTAATTAATACTTAACTGCATTGCAATAAATACAGACTTTTTAAAGTTCTCTTTCATTCAGATTGGTCTGGATCTCACTAGCCTAGTTTATTTTTGATTATAGACATTTATTTTAGTGAAATCATTCTTTTATTAGCAGGATCTGTCTACATTTGGTTAAATTAAATAGCTTAAGAAACCACAGTGTTTTTTTTTTCCCAATTGCTTTGATCAAAGTCACATTTAAAAAAATGTTTTATTGAATTGAGCTGGATCTTATTAATACAGAAATGATTATTTTAAAGTCTTTAACATTTAACTGTGATGGTACCCTAGCCAGTCCCAGCTTCAACTTCACTGCAAGAAAGGACCATATTTCTAAAAATCACCTTTGCTGCTGTTTGCTGTGTGTGCACATGACCCAGAGGCTTCAGCTTGCACTTTCTTTCCATTATGCTCTTGATAAATTCAACAGTGATTATTTTTTCCTTGTTGGTTTCTCCTAAAGTTTTAGCTCTTGGCAGATCATAGCAGGGAGGTCAAAGATCAAAACTATATGTGCTGTTTTGGCTAACACTGGCTGTCCATCACGTAGCTTCAGATCTTAAAGCAGGTAGCTTTACATTGGCTCCACCAAGACAGATCAAAAATCTGGATGACACGTTTGTTTTTTTAAACAACTTTCCATGGGGTCTGATTTATCTCAGTCACACCTGTAAATCAAGAGTAATTCCACTGACTTTATCAGTTATGGGGTATCAGCCTTATCAGTTATCAGTATGAAAATGGTATGGGTCTGATTTTTCACCTATACTAAGCATATTTACATATCACTCTGGCAGTGTAAAGGGATCTTGGAGAATAAACTTATATTATGCCATTTTAAGGTACTTTTACTACTGTGCTACAGAGCTGTGTAAAGAGGCCTTTGTATAGAAAAGAATCGGGTCTGTGTGAGATCAGAATAAGGCCCATAGTTCGGGTTGCCAGGTGTCCAGTTTTTGACTAGAAAACCCAGTTGAAAAGGGACCCTGGCGGGTCTGGTCAGCACCGCCGACTGGGCTGTTAAAAGTCCAGTTGGTGAAGGACTGGCAGTCTCCTTGCCCAGCTCCACGTGGCTGCTGGGAAGCGGCAACATATCTCTCCGCCATGTAGGTGGAGGTGCGGCCAGGTGGCACCACGCCCTGCCACTGCCAGTAGGAGCTGTGGGAGAAGCACCTGCGGGGGGGGGGGGGGGGAGGAAGTGTGTTGTGTTGTGCCACCTGGTTGAACCTCCACCTAGGAGATGGAGGGATATGTCACCGCTTCCTGGCAGTCGCCTGAGGTAAGCTCTGCCTGGAGCCTGTACCCCGACCCCCCCTTCCCCATGACTCAACCCCCTGGCCCAGATCAGAGCTCCCTCCCACACTCTAACCCCCCCCAGCCCAGAGCCCGCCCCCCCCCCTCTGAGCCCTCATCCCTTGTCTCATTCCAGATCCTGCATCCCCAGCTGGAGCCCTCACCCTCTCCCACACTTCAACTCCCTGCCCCAGCCCATTGAAAGTTTGTAAGAGTGGGAGAGAGTGAGCAACAGAGGAAGGGAGAATGGATTGAGCAGGAGCAGGACCTTCGAGAAGAGGTGGAGCAAAGGTGTTTGGTTTGGGGCAACTAAAATGTTGGCAACCCTACCCATAGTTGTTAGTTAATACACCTCTTTAGCTACAGCTCCATGCCCCCCCCCCATCCCCAACTTGTGCAAAACTGATGTCTATAGAATGCTTGAGTGTGAAGATTTTCTTAAACTCGGGGTCAGCTTCTGCAAACCGCTATTCCTGCCGATAGTCACATTGAAATAATCTATTATGGTTTTCCAGGATTTGGCCTTTAGTTTAACCTGTAGCCATTCAGATTGCAGACTAAGCAAAATATATGCATAAGTACTCAAGGTTTGTATTAGAACTAGGCCTGAGCTGAGAAGTTCAGATTAATGTTTGGACCAAAACTTCCTCTAAATTCAGGGATGTTCACATCTGGGGTTCTGGTTTGGATTTATTTCTAGTATTCACCTTGATATATAAGACCTAGTTTCTTACTCCTACACTACTCAGGCAGTACAAAGAAACTGAAATCTGCTTGCTGCTAGACAGGTGACAATTCTAGTTGGGGGTGGGAGGAAGGGGAGGGAAGAGAACTTCAATGAGGTATAAAGCCAGTGTAGTCTCCCTCTGCAGAAACAGCCCCTCTGTTCCTGGTGTAGGAGGCATGCTCTAGGTGGAGCACAGGTGAGGTTGGCAGAATGTAATTTCTAAGCTTGCTTATATATCCTTAGGTGTCATAAGTAAGAGCAGTGCTATGACTCTTCCATGGTCATCTGGCTCATTTCAAATGATAAAATATGGGCTTGTCTTGAAAATATCTCAGGTTAAATCCTGACCCCTACAGAAATCAATGGTAAGACTTCTGTTAACTTCAAGTGAGCCAAGATTTCATCCCCCAGGATTTCCACAGCAGAAATGCCTATATAATGTATTGAATGGTGGGGGCCATTACATAGCAGAGTCTCAAAGAGGGACGTGAACTCCTGTGGACTTTCAACACTAAAGATGAACTTCCCTTAAGAAGAGAGCATGTAACATGCTTGTAAATGTGTGTCTCCCCCCCCCCCCCCCCCGCAGTATGTAAACTCTATAGAAGGTAAGTCCTCTACTACTGTTGCAAATCCAGATAACAGAGTTTCTCCTTTAGCTCAAGAGATAGGGTTCTGTGCTACTCTAAACCCTGAGATGATCTTGTGAAGGAGCATGTTACATCTCCAACACAGATAGCTTCATTATCTGATTTAATGTGGGTCAAATCCAGGTTCTTTGGAGCTGGCCATTTTATAACATGGCTTGCCCAGGGTATATCTCTCCACTCAAAGACATTATGCCCCATAGCAAAGTTTTTGTTTTTGCTATGTTGCAATGTTAGGCACCCAGTGTCTCTAGAAATACAATACTGTTCCACAACTCCTTGTTGCACATAAAAAAAAAAGATTAATGAACGTACCTTCATATTTATTCTAGACCATCTGCTGAGAGTGGTGTAAATAGGCCCAAAGTTTTGGTATTAGAGCCTTCACCTGATCTAGCAGAGAATTATACTCTTGCTTGGATATGGCTAAAATATGTCCTGTAGTGGTATTGTACAAATAGCATCATAGAGCAATACAGTGAGTCATTGTCACATGAGTGGTGGTGGAGATGTAGGTCAAATTCTGCCTTTCACACTGCCAGCACTTGGGGAAGAATTATGATTTGTCTGCATATTGCTGAGTCTTTGCGGTTGGCACCAGAAGAACTTGGAATTTTAGATGGAAAACATCCAAAGGAACTTACTGTATGAAACATACAGAGAACTTACTGTACTGTTCGATACAGTCCAGCTCTTATCTCAGTTGAAAACCTAAAACAAACTAAAATTTTAAGAACCATATACTCTGACTATTTTTAATGGCGATTGCAGATTGTGTGGGAAAAGAATGATTGCTCCATATACCCCATTTTTCAAATCAAATACATTTATCCTACTAATTAAGAGCTCAGCCATGCCTTACAAACAGTAGCCAACCTTAAGGGTAGTGAAGGGTCAGCTTACCACATGGGATGTCCAGGGAGGAATTCTGGCCCCTTGCAATAGATATCCTCCTAGAGTGATCTAGCAATCACAGGAGTAAGAGTGCAGAATACTCATCACTGTGCACCTGCTACTGCTTTTTCTCTCCCCTTACTGTCCCTTTTGGGATGTCTTCACCCAAACCAGGTGTAAACAGAGAGCAATCCCTGCTTTCAGAGGACATTCACTGTTGGGAAGCTTCTTGTGTCCTCATCTCCTCTTGCATACTTCCTGTTCATACAGACACAGTCTGCTTCTAAAAGTACAGTGTCCCTTTATATTTAGGTTTAATGCATGGAGGGCCCAACCTACTCTCACTGAAAGTTATGGCAAAACATTTACAGGAGTCCAGGATTGGACCTCAAATGGGACACATCTGGAGTGCCTGAGCATTTCTCCTAACTTTTATATAATGTAAAACTAACAACAAGAGCAGTTCCTCTACTTTTGAAGTAAATATATTCCAATTTCTTTTGTTTCTTCACTTGAATAAAGTATTTGTGGTCCAATTAGGATCTTATCTTCCTGGCGGAGGCCTATGTCTGTGATAGTCACAAACTAGAACCTCAAACCCCTGAATACCCCCCTCCCCCCAAAAAAAAACTTTGGAAAAATGGGATCCAAATGAACTCCTTTTCAAGAGTTAATCCCTCTGTTAACCTTTCAGCAAGTCACCCACCCTGCCTTCCAGTTGCTGGTTTTTCTTCTCATCTGACCCACCTTCCAGATACCAGCACTTTTTTCTTCCCCACTGAATGAAGCCATACCCTCAGTCAGTTGTTGAGGCCACCAATTATATATATCCCAATTGCAGCTTTCAAGACACCAATATCCTAGATGTCAGCCAACTGGAAATTACATGATGTGTTAAAGGTTTCCAATTAGAAGGAATTGAAGTAGCCCTATAATAAAATTATTTTTCAATCTTCATAACTAATATTCCCCTTGTACAGAGATTTTCAATAATGTCTAGTTAAAAAGTTAACTGGATCAGGTCTTACATTATCTTCTTAAAAAAATCTCTGCTTCCTTGCTCTTTTTCGGTCTTTCTTTCAAATTCTGCCTATTAGGAGCTAAATGTGTTTAAGTGGCTGGAGGAACAGATTTAGGAGGAAAGACAAAAACAAGTAAATATGTTCAGCTTGTCCAAACAATTTTTTTGGGATGGAGGGGGAATATGAGGACCTTTTGTCTGTGGAGCGTAAATTCCAAGGAGGGAAGGGGATTGTTTAGACTTGGAACAAAGGAGATGCAACATGGAGTAATGGGATAAAATTAAAGGAAAATGTAGCCTGAACATCAGGAAAATAGCTAACAGCTCTCTTAGATTGTAGCATATCCCACTGGATTTTATGGAAGTCCTGTTGAGTGATTTAAACTAAACTAGTACAAGTGTGTATATATAAAATGTGTATGTATGTGTATATGTATATATAAAAATAGCATTATCAATGGGACAGGCAAGATGACCTGAAATCCATGTAGTTTTGGAGTTTAGAATAGGAGTATAAAATATCAATTCAATAAAAAGCTGTTATTTTATTTGTATTATCATTGTGCTTCAGTGCCCCACTCATTGACCAGAGCCACAATGAACTAGACACTCTACAAACACAGACCAAAAAGACAGTCCCTGATTCAAATTGCTTATAATCTATGCAATGCATATTTATAATGCATGTCTCATAATCTCATCAGTTTAATTACATGAGTGCACCAATTTGTGCTAGTTGGCAGCCCTTCTCAGACTGGACATAGCAAATAACCTACCACAAAATACCATAATTTGATCCTATCACAATGGTCAGTGTCCCCATCTTTTAAGCATTTCCCTGGGATTTTTGTGTATAAAACTGTGTGTGTGTGATATAATGGATTTTGAGTTGGTTTTGAAGAAAAATCAAATATAAAGGCTTAGGTTCCAGTCTTGAAATGGACTCCATTTAGATGGCACTCTGTGTCTGTCCACACAGAGCAGATTGCAGCATCCGGGGCTCAGACTGCAAAGGCACCAGTAATGCCATATTCCTACTGTTTTTGAGCATCTCCTTTTGTATGTCTGGTCCCCAATGGATATTTTTTACCTTTCTTTTTTTCCAGAGGGGCTAAAGCTCTAAGTTTTTGCCTAAAAGTTTCACTCTTTGCTTGCACTGACTGAAATGAGGCCTCTTTTCAGAACAACCAAAAAGACTCAACTTTCCTGATGTTTTTAATGGCCATCAATCTTTTTCTTTGTCAAGGGACTGAATGGTCTGAAAAATGTGCTGTTGGACAAGACCGCCCCCCCCCCCTTACTTAATCATGGAAAGAACCTGGCCTCCCCGTTTTTCACTCATTGCCATTATTCTCCCAGTGGATATGTTCTAGAGTATGAACATCCCACAATTTTGGCAACTGTTTAAACTTAAGTTTAATGTATGGGGGTGCACTAATTATGTTTACCTAAATGTAACAGTTGAGTCAACATTCATTATCATGAAGAACTTGTTTAAAATCTGGTATACAATTATTAGGAAACATGGGCCCAATCCTAAACGTATAGCCGTCTCTGGCTTCAGAGACCTGGACTTCAAGGTTAGGCTTAGGCTTTGAGTCAGATTTTCAATGGTGTTTTTTACCCAATATGCACCCAATCCAGCTACTTTATATACGTGACTAAATGGCACCTTATAGGCTCCAATGTCAATTTAAAAAAAGCAATATATTTCAATTAAAATACTTACTTGCAGTTAAAAGACTGTATTATACATACTTTGTAAGATCTTCCTAACATCTTGGCTCAGGAAAATAAATGAAATAGCTGCCATGGCAATAAGCATAAGAGAAATGGATATTATAATAAAAACAACACTTGTATCCACAATCTATGGTTCTTCTCATGGGGCAGCCATGTTATAGTATATTCCCAAAGCAGTCAAAATACCAAAACCACAATTTTGGATTGCTCCAAGACTGGGAGTCTGTTCTCTGATTTATGTACAAGAAGAACAGAATAAAATACATTCTAATCTCTACACCAAACTGACTATCTTTATTCAAGCTACTTTTTGTTTTTTTTTGGAAAGTGAATTCTGGACCCCTCTTGAAGTCAGTAAAATCTAAGAAGGAACTGTAACTCATCTATGACTTGAGTAGTACAAAACTTTACGTAATGGATAGAAATTGTGATACCCAAAGTGGCTTCTACAAAAGGTTGGACTATAGTTTTCTGTATTAGTACTTCAATCATTTGGTATGACTAGATGACACCAATATGTATATAAAGTTATTGATATTCTCCTATTTTGTCACCTATCTTATCTTGGGTGGGGTGGGGCATAGCTTATGTTCGTACAGCACTTTGAAAGCCTCGCAGTATGTCTATACTTGCTTCAGTGGTGCAGCTGCACAGACTGGGTAGCACCTTTTATTTACAGAATGCTTTTCAATTGGGCCACACCAGTAATTTACATCAGTATAGTGTGGCAGGGTGGGCCTGACCCAGCCTGCCGCCCCTTTAAGAGGGAGAAAAACCCTCTGCAAACCTCCCTGCAGAGAAGGCTAATTAACCACCTGGGCTGCAGAGGACTCAGGCCTGATGAGTTGCACCTGACAGCCTCCTCAGGGGGGATAAATGCCTGCCAGGCAGGAAGCCCAGGTTGGTGGTGTGGTGGTGTGGAGTGTATAGAGCTGTGTAAGGAGCTAAGCTGTAGAGCTGTGTATAGAGCTGTGTAAGGAGCTAAGCTGTAGAGCTGTGTATAGAGCTGTGTATAGTAGGTGGTGGGGTTTGCACAAGCTGCACTGCGAATAAAGAGCACTGGTGAGTCGAAGAGTCTCCTGCCTGTGTTTGGAGTGAGGGCGAGAAGGTGATCTGTCACAATAGCTACATCTCCCAGGGCTGTGAAAAACCCACACCACTGGGAGACATAACTATACCAATCTAACCCCTGGTGTGGACAATGCTAGGACAATGGAAGAATTCTTCCGTCAGCCTAGCTACTACCTCTTAGGGAAGTGGATTGCCTACACCAGTGGGAGAAACCCTCTTGTTTGTTGGTGAGCCCCGCTGTCCAGGGCTGAATCCCTCTGGCTTCGGCTTCAGCCCTGAGCCCCAGCAAGTCTAAGCCAGCCCTGGCAGCCCCATTAAAATGGGGTCCCAACCCACAGTATGAGAACTGCTGGCCTATTGATAAAGTTCTAATTTTCTCTATTGGTATTTCCCAAACTTTACTCCATTTATAGCCACTATGTAGCAATTGGTATGTGGGCTGCTAAACAATGGAAATTTAAGTGTGTCTTTTTGGCAAAGTTGCTCTCCCCATCTAACAATGACAATGTTAGTCTGAGCAATAAATGTTCACTGTTAGTAAGTAAACACTACTCAGCTACTCCTCCCCAGAGAAAATGGAATTTAGGTGATTACATCAAATATGAGTAAGACTACAACCACAGGTACCTCCTTTCTGACATCTATCATTGGATCTGTCCTTTTTAAACAATCTGCTTGGGGTAAGAAATGATCTCTATAAAATGTGGCCCTATGTTTTAAAATGCAAAGTATCCATCTTTAATACTTACATGCCCCCCATTTCTATACTATCTGAATGCCTCAATCTTTAATGTATGTATTTTCACAACACCTGCAAGAGGTAAGGAAGCAGGGCCGGCGACAGGGGAGTACAACGGGTACAGCTGTACCGGGCCCCGGACTTCAGGGGGGCCCCCTGAAGTCCGGGGCCCGGTACACAGCTGTACCCCCTTGTCACCGGGGCTGTGAGCAAGGCGCGGCTTCGGGCAGCTGCTGCAGCGTTCACCAGCCCCCTCCCCCGGCACCCAGCAGCCTCCCCCCGCCCCCCTTTGCTTCTCCCGGCCGGCCACGCGGCCGCAGCGCACGCGGGAAGTAGGAGACCGGCGGGGGGGGGGGAGGGGGGAAGCCCGCGGGCGGCGGGAGACTGGCGAGGGGGAGTGGGCAGCGGGAGACTGGCGAGGGGAGGGGGGCCACGGGCGGCGGGAGACCGGCCGGGGGGGAACCCCGCGGGTGGCGGGAGACCGGCCGGGGGGGGGGGCCCGTGGGCGGCGGGAGACCGGCGGGGGGGGCCCGCGGGCGGCGGGAGACTTGGGGGGGGCGTACGATCTGCCGTACGGGGCCCCAAAATTCCTGTCGCCAGCCCTGTAGGGAAGTACTTTATCCTTGTATTACAGATGAGAAACTGAGGCACAGAGTGACTAAATGACTTACCCCAAGTCACAGGGGAAGTCCATAGTGGAGCAGGAACTAGGTTCCCCAAGTCCTAGGCTAGTGACCTAACCGCTGGACTATTTTTCGTCTCGGCTAAATCACATCAGTGTCATCAATATAGATCTCTCTCTCCAAAGATTCCCAAAAAGCCCTCCAGAGAGGGTAATGGGTAGAATTGCACGTATTCCATCATATTTTTAGGGTGTATATTTTCTAAGCCACTTAGTGCTGGCTTTATTCTGCTCCCATTGAGTTCAATGGTCAATGGGGAGTGCTTTAGAAAATCCCACCCTGATTGTTTGTTAATTGTTTTAGTTTTGGAAAATACATTCTAAATCAATGATACTTGGCATGTACCTTTCAGCCATAGATCTAAAAGCACTTTATAAAGCCACACAAGAATTTTCTCCCCTTTGTACAAATGGAAAGAAAATGAGAGATTAAATTCCAGTTTTACGCAACTTGATAATGGTGGAACTAGTGATAGAACTCTCCTGATGATCAGTTCCCTGGCATCTTCACTGGACCCTATTGCCTCCTTGGTATAGTGTGCTTGCATTATTTTGTGCCCATGCAGATCATAAAACCTGCTCTGGGGGCTTTTCTAAAGAGCAGGATAAAAGAAAAAGGGGAGCGGAGTCCATGCAAAAGGAGTAAAAGGAGATGAAACCGACACTATTGTAGTGACTGACCCAAAAGCTGCTGGTCTTTACAAACTTTACAAACTTTACAAAGTTTGGATATGTCTTTCATCCAGTTTCAGCTGTCAGGGTGGTGGTCTATTCTACTGTTTTCTCTCTCTGCTGGAACTGAAACTGTACCAGACAGGGAATTTAAAGACATGATGGGAGGTATCTGAATTTACAGCAGATTATGGTTTCATTGCCTTTTTTTACTTTGTTCTTTTTCTTTTCTAATGGTTCCAAAGTTAACTTTATAGCTGGCATAACTTGCAAACATTGACTCACTGGCTAATCACTGGAATGGCATTTCTGGTGAATGTTTATATATAAAACTTTGCATCTTCAGTACTTTGTGCACTAAAGAGCACTTTATTTGCCCAAACAGAGACAATTTGCAGGGTTTAGTGATGCAGACACTATGAAAGCCGGTGTCAGCTTTGGAAAGATGCATAACATATTCTTGTTGTCTATGTCACTACAAACTAGACCCAAACAAATAATTCACAAATAATAATCTATTTATCATGAAAAGATAGTTTCTTCTTTGTGAAATATCCATGACTTGGTTGCAAATTGCTCAAAGTTACTTTTTTAGACTTTATTGGACACATTTTTTTGGATTGGATAGTTGTTTACGAATATTGTTTGCCTAATTGACCATTTCATAAAATATACAAGGTAACTTTTGTATATTAATTTTTATATTTTCAATTGCATGTGTGCAAATTAAAATGTCAGACCCAAAATAAGAACAGCATGCGGGGAAAATCTCTATAACAAAAGAATACAAGTCTTTCTTTTATAATTTTATTTAAGAACTTATTAGTTTTAAAATATCCAAATTCTAATAATATTACATCATCTCATGGGAGGAAGAGAATCCACTTGTGTTTTTATGAGCCCAGTTCAATTATTTAGCTTCTGCAGCAGAGGAAAACCAGGTGTGCTGTACATTTTTGGTTGAATTGGCCCTTGGTTAACAGTTTACTTGTTCTGCTGCCTGCAGGGTTGAATAAACTGGACAAAATAAGGGACTAGAATATTCACCTAGTCATAATTGTCCAAATGCAACCTGTCAATGTGCTGCTTCCACTGATGCGTATTATTGTAGTGAATTATCAGGTAACACAATGAAGGCTGGGTTGAAGACAAAATGCAACCCTAGCTCAGATTTAGAGCAATCCCCTATTAATTACAAATCATTTCTTAACCTATGCAGGCACCACAGTGATCACATTCTGGCTTGTAGCTTCATGCATCCAGATCAGGCAGATTACATGCAGTATACACCTTAATTATATTTTAGAACTTCTGCTATTCAGTGACAGACCACAGAAGAACTTCGTTATTCAGAGTCCATCTTTTATCAACACTAGAGCCAATTAAAACAATAACAACCCATTGAAATCTATTTAGCAAAATAAAGACATAGCAATACATTAACTCCAACATTATTTTATTGCACATGCAGCTGTTAGTTTGATCTGCAGCACTTTCTCCAACAAGAACTTTCTTATAAGCACATCCTTTCAAGACTTAACAAGGAATGGCACCTTTTTTATTTAGAACATATATAATAACTTATTAGAGAGAGAAGGTTGTTAGGTGAGGTAATATCTTTTATTGGACCAACTTCTGTCCAATATTGGTGAGAGAGAGAGAGAGAGAGAGGAGCTTTTGAGTCTCTTCCAGTAAAATATATTATCTCACCCACCTTGTTTCTGTAATATCCTGGGACCAAAATGGATTCAACAAAACTGCAAATTTATATTTTTCTCTTTCCATGTTATAGTCATTTAAAAAAATCTGTCCAAGTATACATCACAAACAAATAGGCAATTGTTGGAGGGTAAAGAGTGAACAAGCAAATGTGGACACATCATTGAGTACAGAAAAAGTCAGACACATTTTTCTGATCTTTTCCTTCTCTTTCTCTCATGGGACTTAAATATTATTACTTACAATTCTCCTTTGTTCTATTTGGTTATTGCAAGAGTAATTGTTCAGCAATGTATATAAACTGGGTGTTGTTTACCTCCTAAAGGGCTGGGTTGTTTGTCATTACTCCTGGAAAACTGTTGAAAGTGCTACGAATTCTTTAGTGGTGTCACGGGTCTGGGAATGCTCCTGTGAATGGGTTCCAGATGACCAAATGTTTTGTGCTAGAGCTATTCCTTTGGGGCAAAACCCTCCCTCATGTGCTAGTCTTGGAGCAAGGGAGACTTGTAGGGGAGGAAGGCTGTAAAATGGCATCAAATCACTAGTTTCTGTATGTCTTACTCCACATATTGCAGTGTAATGAGTGGAACTGGAGAAAGAGGGTCAGGTGCCCCAAGGGACCCAGTGGTGTGGTTGTGACATCAGGGGCTTAGGAGTGCAAACTGGAGCATACTGCTACCAGATAATCACAGGCCTCTCAGTATAAACACTGTGCTTTCTATATGCTCAGTAAAGATTTCTTTAATGAAATGGGTATTTCCAGGGTACCCATCGTAGCACCTCAGGTTGCATTTTCCGGCTAGGCTGAGACACACAGTCAATAGATCTCTGCAGTGATGTGTCCATCGCCTTCCTGATTGGTCCCTTTCAAAAATATTTTCAGTGGTCATGCACACTGAACCATCAAGGAGCTCAGCTCCAATCTGTGCAGTGAGCACCCATAGCCTGCCCTTGGCTCTATGATGTTGAACCACAATAGTTCACTAAGACAGAGTATAGGGTGAAATTTCCCCCTTTAGTCCTGAGTTTTTCCATTGAAAGATTCTCCCACGCCTTTTGAAAGCATTTTATGTTAGGCACATATAGTACATAGCATTCCACTCAGCATCTATTATGTTTATTACTAAAAAACATATACCCTCTTCAGTTTCAAATTCTGGTGTCAGTTACATTAGTGTAAACTCAGGGAATTTCATCAACATCAATGGAATTAGTGTGGATTTACATCTGCCTAACCCAGTGTAAAGTTTGCCCCCAAATCTCCAGGTTTGGAGGCTGAGAAGAAATGCATGATTCATGGACTGGAAGACTTTTTGGAAACTGGAAAATTCAAGAACAAGACACAGGTTATAAAAGAAAAATGAGACAACCCATAAAACACTGATAATTTGAACAATATGAGCGGTGTTGTCTCGGTTTGCATAAGGGAATTCATAGTTGATAGTTTCATGAACTAACTGGAATTGTTCTACCTGTATAATGTTGTTTTCACTTTATGCTGTTTTCTAGTTATTGAAATGAACCGTCAAGATGTGGCATTCATTACAGACATTTGCCTTTGTGGTGTTCGGTGATCTTAGGATATTGTAGGAGATCTGTTTCTTTCAGTGTCCATATTCTTACTATCTGTATATAACAACAAGAGCTTCACAGTGCCCCACCCAGACTCTCTCTGGAAAGCCCATCCTCCAAAGGCACAGTCACCAATACCACATCTTCCTTTCCAAGTCAAAACTTAATAAAAAACCAACATTTAATATAACATGCAATTAATGTCAACAACTGGGGTGTGCACAGTCATGGCTAATGGTCAGAGCCAAGATAAGGAACCAGGAGTCAGAGCCAATGGTTGAAGCTAGAGTCAGAAGCTGAGCTGGGTTGGAGCAAGGCTGTGGACAAGGCAGGCATAGGAGCAATCACAGTTGTGGGGTAAACATTTTAATCTGGCCCTTGAGCTCCTGCCGGGGAGTAGGGTGCAGGGCTTGCACTCATACTTCAGCACAAACTGCTTAAACGCATGCCAACTACACTGTAACCCATTGTCAGATATTTTTGTATGTCAAGTATACCATGTCTAGCAAAAATAGATTTGATATGCACAATTACTAGTTTGCTGTAGTATCCTCTAGTAAGGCTGTGTCCAAGAAGTGAGAATAATAGTCGAAGAAGGCAAGTACTCCCTCCCCCTCCCCCCCAAGGCAAGTGTAAAGAAATCTACATCATCTTTGTTCCAGGGGGATTTTCCTATGCCATGATACAGACTCTTTTGTGTGACTTGGTCTGTATTTTTGGAAAATGCGACAAGCCTTGACAGTTTCCTTAATGTTACTATTCATTTGATGCCAGCATAACTATCTGTTCCTCCTAGATTTTTTTAAATCTGTAAATGATCTTCACATTTCCTTTTTAAGATATTTTTATGTAACACTTTAGGAATCACCATCCCCGTTGCCTCTAAACAAATCCCACCTACAACTGAGAGCTCCCCTCTCAAAGTGAGGTGGGGCTGCAAATATGCTGTCCCTATGCTAATATTTTCTGCAGAGTTTCATCTGAGCAGTTGTTCTACCATTCACAGTCAATAGTTCATCTGAGACCAGGCAAGGTTCTTGTGGGTTTTGTTTTTGATTGACATGTACAAAATTTAGGTCTGGACTTTGCTCCACTGCATTTTTGTCAAATGATCTATAGAGCGTATCTGAAACTCCAAATCCTTGGCTATATCACTTCATTCATTTAGATTTACATAAAGAGTTTGTGTGTGTCAACAATATCTCTAATTATCTAAGTTGGGGCTTCATTCTTAGGGCTAACAAAGGGAAGAGAGAAAGCAGCCTGCTAAAAGGGTAAAGCCTCAGATTCAAATCTATTCATATGTGTACTTTTTATACATTATAGTGTCTCATGTGTACATAAGCTACATGTATACTATTTGCTAAACTGTGTATATAAGTTTTTACTACCTAAATATTTAGGCTTTGATCTACCATTGTGTTCTTCCAATTTTACCCAGCATAATGCTACTGAAATGGAGTGGCATGCAAGTGGTGAATCAGGTCCTTACTGTGTTCTATTAAGGAAAAATAATGCCAGAAATGGGGACCTAAGCGGTGCAGCCAATTAGAGAGAGAGAGAAAGAATTAGACACTGTTTATAATAATGCAGTATTTACAATGCACCCATTGCAAAAGTATGTGGGTGCTAAATTTTGTCATATCGAGATATAGCTATAGTCTCCTTTCACCCATCCTATATCAAAGAGAATTTGATGGTCTCAGCTTTTTCTTGTCACCAAACTGGCATAAATTTGACACAGCTCTCCATACAAGAGAGGACCAGGACTAAAATTATCAGGGTTCAGGAGAGCAGGAGGGATTGGCAGAGCTGCAAATGCTAATTTGAGAACATGGACTTGTCATGTATTGCCTACCCAGGCAATTGTTTGCAAGCATACCAGAGCTGGGTCAAGGTCAGCAATACATTTCCTTAGCTATTTTAGAATAATCTGGAGAGAAATAGCACAATAAATTGAAAACAGATGGACAGAAAGATGTATTTAGCCATTGAATATTCTGTGCAACCAAGTTAAGTCAGGTGTCTGACACTGTGACATTTTTGTCTCAGTAGGAAAGGAAAAGAACACCTGGCGACTGAGTGATTGGGGCTGGAGTTAACATTTTGATAGTTATGACACAATTTTATTCATTTTTTGTTTCCTTTTAATAAGTTTTTCATTTGCAAATTGATTTTTCCAACAATCTAACCAAAATATTATTTTGGATAGGAGCTTAAGCTTGAAGGACAAAGTGTTTGCTATTCCATAAAATCATATCCGTTTTATCTGAAAACCGTTGGATAGGATATATAATCTCCTGTGTTTTCTAGTGGGGAAGACTGCATTATTTTCTCAACATGTAAAGCAAGGAAACAGCCAGGACTGCATTAAGTAGTGAATATAGAGCACTCAACCAGTTGAAAAACCAACAAGGAGACAATGGTAGATATGAGAATGTAAATACATTAAACAAGCCATCTAAGTGTAATTTTCTAGTTAATGGATATGTGCATCATGTGCCCATAATTAGGGCCTAATCTTGTATCCCCCCACAGGTACTACCATCCTTTCCTCTCTCAGGACCTAGTAAATTGTGCTCAGAATCTTGCAGCACAGAACCCTCAGGCTGCAGGATTTTCCTGTAATATCACATGGCACAAGGAGACTAATTAGACCAAGATTTTCAAAAGTGATTGGTAACTTTGGGTGCTTCAATTTTTGGATGGCCAAACTGATACACCTTGCATAGGTTTGATTTTGAGAGAGTGCTCAGCACTTGTCCTCTGAAAATCAGGTGCTCCTAACATACCTTAATCACTATTCACCTGTGCAAATCTTGGCTTCAAACTTTGTCTAGTCAAGAGAATCGGACCATCAGTAAGTAAACCTCCACTGTAAACATGACGCAGAGTGTCTACAGCAGCCATGCTACATGGGTCTGCCATAAGGAAAGAATAATCCAAATATTTTCACTAGGTAGTTATTAGTTTCAGTAGATATTATATGGATTGTTTTATTTGGAACAAAGAATCGTGAGACAAATTGCTATCTTTTTTAAAAGAGAGGTTAATTCAATTGAAGCTGTATCAGCAAGCTGAGGCTAGCTCCATTTTTGAGCAATTCCAGAGACATTTTACCCAGTCAAGTTCCTTAGCAAGATAAATTAACTCCTCACAACAAAGTTTCATTGGTTAATGATACCCTGAGGACTTCTGGCTTTTCCAGATTAACTCTTGATAGGTGCCTTGTACACCATAGGCCAGTTTCCCACACTCCTTACACATGTAAACTTAACACTGAAGTCAGTGGGAGATTTGTTTGAGTAAGTCATACAGGATGACTTACCCACATGGATTGTACTTGAACGGTTTGCAAACTAAAAGATCAAATTCTTTCTTCGGAAGGGTTCATGCAACTCCCAATGGACGTGTGTACTGATTTAACCAACATAGATAAGTTAATTTCAGGCTAAGTAACATTATTTTTTGTGCCATCCAGTGATCAGTTGTAAAGTATTATATCAACACATCTGATACAGATCAGACATGTCCTTTTTCTTTGCTTCAGTATGTGCTTCATAGTACTTCTTCGCCTGTTAGATAATGAAGTGTGGAGAAAAAGGTTAATCTCCGAGATTAACAATCACAGAAATGGCATTTTTTTTTAAATTGGAAACTCAGGAGATTCACATTTAATTTTTATGGGATGATGATATTTGTGCAAAGCCAATACGTTTTTAGGTTGTTTTGGAATTTGTAGCATGGTGTCAGAGCCACGGTCACATAATAAAAAACTGGCAGGCAATCCTATTCTGCCACAAACATTCTATTAGAATCTAAACCTCATATAAAAACATCCATGAACACTGAGGGAATTCAAGTCTCGCTACAGCCTTTGCAACTTGGGCCGATCTCTAGTCCACAAAAATGGGTGCCTAAAGTTAGAATTTAAAGTTCATAGTTAGGCATTAAAATAAGTGCTCTGGTTTTCAAAAGTGCCCAACAGCTTCCACTGGCTTCATATGGGGTTGCTGTACCTCTTAAAATCCCTGAGAGACTACAGGTGGAGGAAAAACACAGAAACCCTCTCTTCCCTCTTGTAACAGAATTTGTCATAATGAGTAGCTGCAAGAGTTTACCACAAGCCATTTTGCATCCGTATATGTTCCACCTAGAAAAGGGTGCACTGGAGATTATCATCTTGAAAACTCCCATAATTTTGGTGATTTGGATAATGAGCAGCTCAGATCCAAACAACCTATTGCTGTGTTGTGTGTGGTGGGGTTTTTTATTTTATTTATTTATTATTTTTTTTTGTAGAGCCAAAACCCACTGGGTCTTGCCTATTCATAGCTTTGGGACAAAATGAACATTTCATCTGAATGCCTCCCCAGACTTTAAGGGTTCAGATAAAATGGAATCCAGATCTGAATCTCATGAGGTTTTGTAAAACCTAAACCCACTGGATTAGATTTTACAAAACCAAATATATTTGCCTCAGTCCATTTCTAATTCTTGGGTTTTCCAACCTAGGCTGTCTTGTCATTTTACTTGTTTATTATGCAAAATATCTTGTGTGTATTCCATATGATTAACTATACATAGAGGAAATAACAGTCCTTACTTTCAACATGGGCAGAGTCCATCTCTAAGAATCTATCCACATACTGTATTTTCAACCATTCCTACTATTGTTTAATCCCATCCTGTCTGATTGCTCTCTTCAGTGTCCAAAGCAAACCATGAATTGTTTTGTAGTACAGCTGTTTGAGGTTTTTACCCTAGCTTTATAGTTCTGTCAACTATGGCACTTGATTACCTACTCTTTTCTTCCACATCTTTCCCATAATTTTTTCAATGAGTTAGCAGTTCTCCTGATCATGAATGTATAAGTATCAAATATCTGATTCTCGGCAGCAGTGATGTTTTTAGTGTTAAACATTACATAATCACGGTTCTAATGATATCTCTCTTGACTCTTTTGCTTCTGATTTGATACCTTAACTACAAATATTTCCTAAGTTTATTTAGGTTAAATGCTATGAATACAACTTCAGCATACCTCTTTCAGACACTAGTCCAGAACCTCCCTTCAATGGAACTTTGCTAATTTACGCCAGCTGAGGATGTAGCCTTTCTTGTCTGTTTATACTGACAATTTATTCTGTTTGCCAGTTTCCTTCCTATGCAGAAGTATTTAATATCTTTGTACATTCATTCTCAGTATGGTGTATTTTACATAATGTGTGGGCCAAATTGTCTGGTTTTAGCTCTGTGGGTGCAAAGGGACTGTAAACCCAACTGCTGGTATAGGGAAAATTCCCTGAGTGACATACAGCCAGGTGGTGTATGCCACTGATCTTTGCCCCTCCCTTCCAGTCCCTTGCTGCAGAGTAAGTTTCAAGAGAAAGGGGGGAATAGTTCTACCACTTCTGAGATTCAGCTATTCCTGTCTGCTGGAACAACTTCTTGATTAAAAGCAGAAATTTGGTATGGATTAAATATGTAACAGGAACATAGAGAATTAAATAACCATATTGTCCCTCCCACTCACAACCCTTCCACCATAATAAAGGAATTATCTTAAACAGAAGTGAGCTGACTTCTTTTTACAACTAGAACTTCTGGGTTAAGGATCATCAAATATCAGCAATAAAGAATTATTAAAAGCAGAAAGAAAGAGACAGAACAGAAGTAAAAGTAGATTGAATATGTTGAAAAACCAGGAGTAAATGGCTTCATCAATTAATTTTGTAAAATATTTCATTAATTCCTAACATCTGAAGAGCCCTCTGCTGGTGTAGCTCCATTGAATAGAAATATTTGTCATATATAAGCTTAGGGATCTAGATGACATTGTGGAAAGTGCAATGATGCCCTCTGCTCAATGTCAAGTTGTTGTAAAAAAAAAACAAGATGATGATGATGACGTGAGGATACATAAGGATTGGGATGGAGGATGATATGGAAAATGTTATAATGTCATTGTATAAATCAATAGTGTAGCATCATATAGAAAACTGTATGCCATATGGTTACCCTATGGAAAATCTGTTATATCATGAAAGAGGGAAAATAATGGGATTGTTCACCTTAGATAAGAGATGAATAAGAGGGAATACAAGTCAGGTATATACAATAATGCATGGTGTAGAGAAAGTATGTCAGGCTCTTCCATTCCCTTCCCCCGCTCATAACACAAGGACGAAGGGATATTCATTGAAATTAAAAGGTGGCCAATTCAACATGGATAAAAGAAAACATTTTCCCCACTATGTGTAATTAGAATGGTGGAATTAGTTGCTACAGAAGTCACTGAGGCCAAGAATCTAGCAAGATTCTAAAAAAGATTAGATATTTATATGGATTTCAAGAGTATCCAAAATGATCATAATGAACAATGACAAAAATTATGGAACAATTATTAAACCTCATTCTTCAAGACTTAAGACAGTATTAGAGACTGGGATGACATATGGAAGGGAAGAGGATATTGCATCTGTGCCTTCTACAGGCTTCTTATTTTCCTCTGAAGCATTTGATAGCAGACTAGATGGATCTTGGGTCTGATCCAGTTTGGCAATTCCTATGATCTCATGCCCATTAAATATATCAAAGCTCAATATAAATATCATATTGAAGTGACCTCTAATTTTAACCTGTTAATTTTCTGCTGCAGGAAGGGCACTGTGAAATACAGCTTTCAAAATTCAAAAGCAACTTCTCTCCTTTTAATATAGATTAAAACATGGTGTAATCTCTGATAGAGCCTAATACAACCCCTCCTCCACTTCCTAACTGAAGTTGATGGGAATCTTTCATTACTTTCAATGGGAGTTACATCAGGCCCTAAAACTACAGAAATTAGAAACAAAGGAAAAAATAATCCCAAACCCCATTGAAATGTGTAAGGTTATTGAACTGAGTTGTTGAATGCATATGTGCATGATAGCTTTTCTTCATCTTGATTGGGGTAGTGACAAAAATGAAAAATATAAACAAAATTCTGAAATATATTGCAGCTTTCCTATTATTCATTTCTAGTGCTTCAAAGTTATTTTTGAAGAGCTGGCTTTATGCTATTCTAGGTTATGGCTATGAGCCTTAAAAATTTACAGTTAAACATTTCCATAACAATGTAAGATCTTTTCTGTGCAAACTGCTTTCCCCTTGGATTTATCATATACTTCCAATTTTGGGCCTTATGGAACACTGCTATGTGAGACAAAATTAAATGCAAGTGGGGGGTAGAGGCAGATAACAAAAAGAATCAAACAGCAGATTTATCAAAAGCAGTGTGGATAAAATAAAATCTCCAACTGGGAGTTTGCACATTTTTGCAGCCTCAAGGCTGCAGTATAAATTTCTGTCAACACTGTTTAAGTGCAAAATTGCATTGACATAGTGTAATTGATACAGTGATGTAACAGTAACATACATTTATGTATGATAACGTATAATCTCACAAATCTATTTATATAGAAAACCCAAATGCAATATATAAAAAGTTATTTTTCTTGAAAAACCTATAACTTCCAGATTTAATTTACAGATTTAAGTGCCTGATTTTTTTATACCCAGTTTAGCCTAGTGCAAGTAGGGTGAAGAAGCAGGCAACAAAAGGGGCCAAGGACTAGATTGCTTTTAATTAATGTGAATAAGCATGAGCCCAAAATCTGGGTTCAAATTTCATAATTCCTAAGTAATCACCAGTTCTACTAGTGAAAAAAGTACAGCAGAAGTTGAAAGCATGATACAGAATGTTTGGAATTTGTGGACATGAAATGTGTAAAGTTAGACACAGTGTAACTTGCAATATTTTTAGTGTAAAAATGGCATTTTTCAAAAATGAGAAGTATTTTTTTGTTTGTTTCATTTTTAACAATATGGGATCAAAAAAAAAAAAAGGAATTTAGCCTGTTGGTTTTCTGTTTTTGTTAATCTTCGTCTTCATTTTTGGTCATCTTCTCCATGTTCATTTCTGTGTGTTCTGTTGCTGTCTTCTTCCTTTGTATTCCATTGTCATAATCTTTCTCCATATGTTTTCGTCATTTCTCATCATATCTGGGTGGCCTGGGAGAACCATGGATACCTGTTAACTTATGTAGGCCATATAATTGGGGTGTATTGTGGTTCAGAAGGTTCAGGAAGTTCTGATGGCCCAGACAAACTGGTTGGCCTGTGTGGATTAAAAATTTCACTTTTTATTTGTTCATTAATTTGGCACTCATTTGTGGGTTTTGTTTTTTGCATTGCCTTTTCAGACTACTTAGCTAAAAACAGAGTAAGATATTTTGGAAAACTGAAAAAGAAATCAGTTTTGAAAAATACTAATATAGAAATGAAACAGAAGTCCTGCTGAAATTCAAAAAAACCAAAATCAGCTGGGTTAAATTTTTTTTAGACTTTTTAAATTTTTTTGTGTCATCCCCCCTCGTGCCAGCTCTGCATAGAGTTAAGGGCTTGCTGGGTTTGGTCTTATTTAGTACACAAAAGCTAGGTGAAGTCAACTCTTTGTATTGTCAACCATTCCTTATCTATATTTCATAGGTCGAATTCTGTGACCCTCGTGATTTTGCTTATTACTGGGATTACACTGTTTGACTCTCCAAGACCCCTGTAAATTCCTCACAGAGATGTTGGTTTGCCTGTAAAACTTATATTCTTGAAACACTTATTTCTCTGTCAACCCTGTGTTGCTTACAAAGCAACCCATGTGTTTCACACTTTACTCTCTGCGCTTTCATTAGCCTTAATACAAGAGGGCTGAACATTTCCTCCTTTGTTTCAAGTTTCTATCGCTCTGTTTCCAGAAATAACATGTGTATCCTGCCTCTGAGGCTGCATTTCTCTCCCATATGGAAAAACAATAATGTATTCATATATTTGTAATGGGTTTTTGAAAACACATGGAAATTATTGTTTCAATGGTTACATTTAATACTAAATTATAAAACACCTTTGTATAATATCCAAACTATTTGGGAGGTAATGAAAATATACATGTGTAAACATGAGGTTTGTCAATTGCAGTGATAATATTCAGAACCTATGTAAGCTATTAATTGATAATATAGAATATATATATTTCCCATTATTCAGTTTTATTACATACATGTGTAAGTTATGGTGTTGGGCCCAAACTTGCTTCCATTGAAATCAATAGAATTTTGTCACTGACTACAGTGGGAGCAGGGCTCTGTTAAATGAAAATTTTGTTACTGTACTATATAAATTATGGATGGAGTTTTAAAAGGAGTTTTAAGGGAGTCAGGCACCAAATTCCCTTTGAAATTCAAAGGGATCTGGGTATTTAACTCTCTTATGCTCTTGGAAATCCCACCCTATTTCATTATTATATCTCTATCAATAGGTATAAAGAAGTTATTGATAAACTATATCAAATATATGCCTCTTGCTACAGGAATCGTATGTTCCATTCAATGTTGAGACTATTTAGAGATGACAGTATTATAATAGTATTATAAATCTTAGAAGTTTGGTTTTTAACACACCCTATTAGTGTATTACATAATTAATTTTTCTTCCACATGCATTTTTGAGAGGCTGACCTAACATCATGTGTAGCAGAATTCATCATTGTCTAGTGGTGCTGACTTTCTAATATGCTGTGTGTGTGTGTCCACATTTCAACACTCTGGCTGGAGGCATATTCCCAATTTAGCTGTACTCTATAGCCATGCTGCTCTGAAATTGAGTAAGGTGCATAGATCTAATTAGGTTCAAGAATAGCAGCCGTGTTAGTCTGTATCCGTAAAGAAAGCCAGGAATACTTGTAGCACCTTAGAGACTAACTAGTTTATTTCAGCATAAGCTATAGCTCACAAAAGCATATGCTGAAATAAACTAGTTAGTCTCCAAGGTGCTAAAAGTAGATCTAATTAGGTATCCTGCATGGAACAAGCACAGGTGGCGGCATGCAGAAATTGGTCTGTCTGCTTAAGTTCTGCGAGGTATTTTGATCTGAAAATGTTCTGTAGGCATAAATTAATTTTTTTTATCTCACTCAGTCTGATTTTCAGAATCCTCGTGGAAATCTGGCCCGACATTGATTCCCATCAAATGTTTTGTAAAATACTAATACTAATATCTCCAATAAGTTCTGGGAATTTGTTGGAGACAGCTTCTTCTTTCAGAAGGTGGAGTAAGTAACCAGGACAGCAGTCATTTTAGACTTGATTTTGACAAACAGGGAGATATTGGTTGCAAATCTGAATGTTAAGGGCAATTTGGATGAAGTGTTCATGAAATGATAGATTTCATGAGTCTAAGGAAAGGAAGGAGTGAGACCAGCTGAATAAGAACAATGTGCTTCAAAAAAGAAGACTATTAATAAACTCAGATCAGGTAGGAAGAAGATCTAAGGGAAAAGGGAGTTGAAGAGAAACTGGCAGTTTCTCAATACAGAACTGACACCTAGCATGGGACATAAAAAGGCAATAAGAAGAGGTCCTATAAATACATAAGAGCAAGATGAAGGAAAATGTAGGTCTACTGCACTGTTCCCTCTAAGCTGTGCACAAGTGCACGCTCACACAGATCGTAAACTCCTCGCACACAGCAAAACACCGCATGCAAAAAAATTTGCACAGAAGCGCATAAATTTGCACAGAAGAATTTTTTTGCACACAGAGCCTGTCAAAAATTTGCACAGAAGAAATTTTTGTGCACAGAGACTGTCATAAATTAGAGAGAACATTGGTCTACTGCAGGGATCAGCGACCTTGGCATGCAGGACCGCAGAATAAGCATCCTTAATGGGCCCTGCCAGTTCGTTTACTTGCCAGTTTGCCAACCGCACTCCCACTGGCTGCAGTTCACCGCTCTGGTCCAATGGGGGCTGCAAGAAGCAGTGCCATGTGATTCACAGGAAAGAAACCAAAAAGACAAAAGGTTTAGATAACCTGTCCTATGATGAAAGGTTAAAAAACTTGGATATATTTAGTCTTGGGAAAAGAAGGCTGAGGAGGTACCTGCTAATAGTTTTCAAATATTTTAAGGGTTATTATATGAGGACAGTGATCAGTTTTTCTCCATGTCCACTGAAGGTAGGAGAAGAAATAATGGGATTAATCTTCAGCAAGGGAGAATTTGTTTTGATATTTGATATTAATTTGATATAGAACGTTAGTTAAGCTGTGGAATAGACTTCCACGGAAGAGAAGTCTATTTAAACCTGGGTTTAAAAACAGGTTAGACATACAGCTGTCAGGGTGGTTTAAGTACACTCAGTCCTGCCTCAGTACAGGGGGCTCGACTAGATGATTTATCTTGGTCCATTTCAGGCCTATATATCTATGGTTCTGTGAAAATAGGAGATAATGAAAAGAAAGGATCAATCAGATTACATTAAGCCCTTCAGATTCTTCATTAAGAGCTGGGAAATCCCTTACTAAAAACTAAATGTATTCAAATGTTGCCCTCTTTTCTGTTTGAAAATTTTTGCAGTTGCAGACTTTGATTTTTATGAATTTGTTCATTGCTTAAAATTGTTTAGTGAACACTTTGTGAGTGTATTTTGGCCTATGAATTGTTTGCAAACTATTCAGTTTCTTTCTCTATTCATTGTTCATGGTATGTGTTGGACACCTAAGTCACATGGTATTCATGTTGTTCACTGACTGAATGGCTGAAACTTCTATAAACACTAGGAGTAACTCAAGGAGATTTTCAGCTGGCAATGCAAATATTTCCAGGATGAGCCTTCCCACAAACACACATTTGCTTCCATGAACATGCAGGCAAACAAAATCTTAGTGGCATGAATGTTTGAAGAAATGAATAAAGAGAGTCACTCATATAATCAATACAAATTTGATTTAACATTTTTATTAAAATGTTTTTGAATATTCTTTGCAGTGTTTGTCTAGCTGCATTCTTCATAATATACAATACCTCACTCAACATGCTGTTCTAAATCTTTTGACTTGTCTAAACCTTACTAGCTCTTGCAATTGTTCATCATTGACTAAGTTCTGATGCTATTTTAATGAAGATCAGAACTGGCCTTATCAGTAAGTTCTCCCATACTTCTGATATCTTAGTTCCTCTTTTAGACCTTTTTAGTCTCTCCTAAATATTTATAATCTTTGGCATGATACTCTCAATGAATGTGTGGTAGTCTATTAAAAAAATTCAAAGCATCTTAAAGATTTTGTTACCTTACGGTAAAACTGAAAAGCATTCTATTTGTAGATATACTGCATATGTAATATTTTTGGGGTATTTCTCTTACCTTGGGTATTTGTAAAGGATTATTCAGATGAAAACAGGATTTTTGTTACCTAAGAGTTCATCGGTTGCTGCTATTTGTTTCTCCCTAGGAGTTATAATGTTCTGTTAGTGACATCACAAAGTGATATATTTGAGGTAAGAATCCTCTCTCCATATATATACCTCAAATATATGGAGATGGTACATATAGAAAATATGATTGGTACCTTTTGTTTCCAGGGGCTTATAGTATCCTTCTCTTTGCTGCTATAATAACAGTAATAAGTCTTATAAACCCTTAAATAGCACTTTCTTTCAATAGATATCATAGGGTTTATCAAGGGTGATTAGGCATTGCTATTACCATTTTATAGATGTGGCTATTAGGGCAGAGATGTTAATTGACTTACTCAGAGCCAACTTGGGCTCATCCTTTTTCTGATGCTATCTGATCTTTGTGGATGCTACCACCCAGGCTAATTCTCTTCACTTTGGCAAAAGTCCTGTCCCCCTTCAAGTTAATGGCAAAACTCCCAATGACTCCAATGAGGTCAGGATTTCACCACTCATTTTTCTGTGGTATTGGGTGAAATGTCCTTTCTACCAACTTTAGAAGACCTGTACTATGATGGATTTTTGGTGGTATGAATATTCCTCAAATTCAAGGGGATTAGCCACCCTAGCATCACTGTGATTTGAAGGATGTACATGGAATTATAGTTAGACCTGAATTGAAAAACTGGAATCAGTATCTAAACTTTCCCCAAGTTAAGTGGTATTCAGTTGAGGACTTTGAGTTCAGGCCTATCTCTACATGGAATCTTTCAGTCCTTTCCCTAAACTGTCAAACATGAATGCTGAGAGAGACTGAAATTTGATTGATTTAACATGTGAATCCTTCCCTGTTATACTTCACATTATATGGGGTAGCACATACAGTAAAAGAATAAACTATATTTGTTGTGTTTATTATACAGAAATTAGATTAACACTGGAGTGGGATCTTCAATAATGCTCAACATTGTCAATGGTTAGTGACTGCAATGGTAGTACAGTTAGGCCAATGACGAATGTTTCTGAAAATCCCATTCTATATAAGTGTGTAACCTGATGACATTTGCTTTAGGATCAGTCCTGGAAAGTCAGTGACAGTTCTCACTTATTTCCTCTCCCCCACTCCCCTGACTGTATTTGAGCCAAATAAAATGAAACATAATTTGACATGATCCTGTGAATATTAAAATTCAGTTTTCTGCTTATAGAATAGTTTAATATTTCTCAAGCATTTTATCAGTGGAAGCCCACAGACTATCACACAGAAACGTGTGTGATAATTTATAGCAAGAAAATGGAAAAAATCTGAAATTGCTGCTGAAAAGGGCATTCCTTCTGCTTGCCACAACTGATGCTGACAGCAGAGTATTAAACTTAAAAATGAAATACCACTCTCGCCCATTCTTTCCTCATGATAGTTGTCTAATCAGAATCATGTGTGGATAAAAGAGCTGTATACTAACTCCTTACAAACCTAGCAGAATTGAAGAGGAGGAACATTCATGATCTTTAAGATGAGGGGAAAGCCATATTTTGGAATTGAAGTAGTTTCATTCTTGTTTTAAGCAACTCTTCAGCAGTTTTGATTTTTGAGTGGCTAAAAGAGCAAGGAACTACTCACACTGAAGCAGAGCTGTACAAATTGTTACCAACAGGATTGATAGTATATTGAAGTATAAAAATCTCTCTCATTTTGCATCAATAGCATATCAGACCAAGCTGGTGCTGCCAATTGGCTGTTAGTGATGTCATATCTGTTTCAATAATCCTCAGTGACTGCAGGCACATGACCATTTTTTTTTCTTGGGCTCTATTTTTCTTTCATATTATTTCACAATAGTAATTAAATACTCTAGGCAGTATATTATGCAGGGATTATTGCATCAATTCTCCCATGACTGAAGATCTGCTTTTGGCCTCATGTTTCTCACAACCCTCTAGTTACTCACTGCCTGTTGTGTCGTCTTGTACTATAAGGTCAGATGCTACAAGTCAGAAAGTTTCCACAATAAGCCATAAGAATGTGACTTGTTTAAAATGCTGACATCTGATAAACTGTGGGAAAAGGGCTAGGAATGAACCTAAGGTTAGTATTTCTGCAGTTCCCCCTCTCAAACTATTACGAACAAGAAAGTCATAGTTCAAATAGCACTCAATAGGGGTAGAGTGTAGGAATGAAATGCTAAGCTGCAACATTAATGCTTATTCATACGTACACAATGAAAGTATTCAATCTAATCAGTTTTGAAAATGTGCAGCTATTCTGTTTGTATTCCTTCTTGGAGAACTCAAAAAGTAACTTTGCAGATTTACAATGTATTCAAGGTCACTCAAGGATTTCTTACTTTTAAAATTTCAAGTGAATTTCATGCTGGTGAAAGGTAGCCCTGGAAATCCTCTATAGAGCCCTCAGTGATCCTTGATCTAGTCATCAGTTGTTGTACTCTGTTGAAATAAATTTACCCCCATAACTCACCAGTATTCCACAGCTCTGAGCTAGAGTGATGAAAGGTAATTTAGTCTTCAGGTCCATTCAGTCTTTTGCTTTTCTTCTGACATTGCGTTCCAATCTTTAAAAAAATGTAATCTGTGAAATTCACTGCCACAAGATATGGAGGCCAACAGCTCAGCAAGATTTTTTAAAAAGAACTGAACATTGACATAGGTAATAAGACAATCCACAGTTATGTTAGATAGCATACAAATGTACTCATAGTTTGACATAAGCCAACATTTGATGGTCTAGGTTTAAAAATAAACTTTCCCTAATGGACAGGTAATTCTGTAATTGTCCATTGTAAGATTTTTTTACACTTCCTTCTGAAGGATCAGGTGCTGGCCACTGTCAGAGATAGGATACCATACCAAAGGAATGATTGATCCAGGCCTATATGTCAACCCCTATGTTTCCAGATGTAATAATGATGATGTTATATGGACATTTGTCTGTGAGGACTCTGAGACCATCAAATCATGTCACAAAAAGTCTTCAAATGGGAATGGATTTCTGTGACTAACCATCTAGTCTGTGTTTGGAGACGAAAGACTTTGTGAGCTGTAGCCAATTTCCTAAACCTTTCAGTCACCAATGTAGCTAAAACATTAGATTTTGATTAAAGTTGCTGTTAATTTTTTGGACATTAGTAAGCTTCAGGGAGTTGCTCTTATTAAACTGTAAAAGATGAAGGGATGTGAATTACTTCACAGCATATTGTTTTATGCTATAGTAGTCATTGCATTGAATAAAAAAGATTAAAAATTAGTGGACTCATCTTACTATTAGGTAGATTGTAAGACTATTGTTACTATTGTATTGAAAGATGCATCAGTGTTTGAGTGGTAAGGAACATCTCTTTTATTGTTGTTTTGCCAGAGATTCTCTAACAAGGATTTGTGTTGCATTAGTCATAAAAAGGTATACTGATACTTTATGAAAACTTTCTAAGCCTTGATAAATTAAGACAGGACTATCTCCAATGAGAAAGCGTGATTGTTTCACTTGCTCTAATATGAATTTGGGTTGTTCTTATTCAGCCCATGGAGTTTTGTTTTATTTTTCTTTTCAATTGTTGCAGACTGAATGTAGAGAGGTGGTACATTTTTCTAGTCCAGAAACAAATAAATGCATAAATTACTCTTGTCCAGCAATTTTTTGACAGAATTTCTCTTTCTGAAAGACCGACAGACCAAATATGACCCCAAACTGGGTTCTGGACTAGAAATCTTACATTTCATTTCCCTCTCTTTGTTTATACTTCAGTAATACTGAAATAACTTTGAAACTTTGGAGGCTTTTCTTACTAGAAAGGGATAGTAATTATACTGGCAGGGGGACCCACAACACCACTTTATTATGACTGAGTGTGTAGTACATAAATATGGGAAAAATATGAGAAATGTTAAGAAATGATCTAAAGGGACAAAAATGTCGTGTAAAATTAATTCTCAGGTTTTTTACTTTTTGCTTCTTGCTTTTTAAAGAATTTTCCTCCCTTTCTGATAAAGCAAAACAATGTTTTGGTCTTTTGGTTTTGGCCTTCAAATTGCTATACATAATCCATGGGTTTAACCCTCATCTCAACCATACTGTTGCAAATCAGGGGTAACTCCACTGAAGTAAAAGAAGTTAGTTGGTGTAAAAGATGGTGTGAGATGAGAACAAGCCCTGTATCATCATGCATATATCACTTTTTAAAACCATGTGTGAATATGTAAAAGGAAGAGGGCAAATGTGAGAAATAAAATAAAAATAAACCACTAGTTTTCCAACTCTTGGTGCTCCTGAACCTTAGGTAGAAGTGCAAAGGAGAAGGATTTACAATACAGAATCTGATTAGAAAGTCTGGTTTCAATCGCTGTGTAAGCAGGAAATGATGAATCTTGGCAAAGAACCAACAGTGAAACAAAGCAGTGAAGAAAGCTGATGCTGATATTTTGGAAAGACGGAGAGAGGGGGTAGGGGAAGCAGCAGGAAAGGAGGAGAAAAAAGGAAACTGCAGACCTACATCATTTCGGTAGAGCTTTACCATCATTTTAAGAACAGTTATTTATTAACGATTATGAAGAAAAACAGGAAAGGGTTAAATCTCCAATCAATAGGCTGAAAATAGGGTAAATTCTTGGGGATTCAGATTTAGCATAAAATACAGGTAGACTACTTATGCTCTATCTGAGCAAATAAAGTTGTAAGAGGCAAAACATACACTTTGCACAGGAAGAAAATTGTGTAGCCCATTTACAGTAGACTAACTGTATTTCAACTTCCACATTAATCACAATCTCAAAATAGACAAGGAGTACTTGTGACCTTAGAGACTAACCAATTTATTTCGGCATAAGCTTTCGTGGGCTAGAACCCACTTCATCAGATGCATGGAGTGGAACATGCAGCAGGAAGATATCTATATACACAGAGAGAGAACATGAAATGGTGGAGGTTGCCAGACCAACTTTAAGTGGCTTAATCAATTAAGGTGAGCTATTACCAGCAGAAGAAAAAAAACTTTCAAAGTGATAATCAGGTTGGCCCTTTTCAGGCAGTTGGCAAGAAGGTGTGAGTAACAGTAGGGGGATACTTAATATGGGGAAATAGATTGCAAACATGGGGAAATTTGTGTAAGGACCCAGCCACTCCCTTATTGCTTTGCCAGAGACCAAATTTCCACTGCAAGTTTCATAGCAAGATGAAATGGAATGTTTCACAGAAGATTTGGAATGTGTGAAAACTAGTGATGGATAAAAAAATCAGTTTCACTTACAAGCATCCATAAGTCCAGATGCTTATCTGTAAACATTTGCAGCGGGTAGATCTGCAAAACTGGAAATCTCAACTGCCTTTCTGCCTTTCTATCAGGTCAGAAATATTGTGAAGCTGTGGAAAAATGGGGGAAAAGCTAACCGGAATTTTCTGAACTTGATAAAGGTTTTGTTTCAGATAGGGGTGAGGCATGGTGTTGTCTCAGTCCAAACCAATTTAGTCTTTCCTAGTGAAATTCTAAAGCATGTAAGGTTTTGTAGTAAATTGAAAAACTTCTAGAACCTTAATGATGTGTCCCAACAAAGATTTTATTTATAAGGGCATTTCAGATAAATGACATCTTCAGTATGTCTATAAAAACTTTTAGCTTTTTACTCATCTCAGAAGATCCCAGGACTTTGTTATTAGTGACTACAATAAAACTTTCTATCAAAAGAAAACCAGCTAATAATTCAATTGGTCCAAATTCAGTTACGAATATAACATGCCACCTGTTGATGGCTGCCTTGACTACAACTCTCTTTGTTTGTTGGTGTGTTTGTTTTAAACAGAGATTCAGCATCACAAAAGACTAAAATATTTCCTGATTAGAACGTTATTTTAGTTACTGTTTGGTTTTTAAATAAAGAATGTCCCATTGAAAAGAACCAAAAGGAGAATGAAAAATTCTCTGTGGATTCACCATTCCTTCCTTCTACATATTCATTCTCATTATCAGGCTGAAGGGGGAACACATTAGGCAACAAGCCCACAGATCTTCATTTCTCACCATTCCAAACTCACCCATGGCTACTTATGACTACCATAATACTCTTCTCCCTTCCCCAAGCTCACATACTAAGAATACTCACCCAGATCATAATAAGCCTCGCAAACTTTAATTAGACTTTATGTAGTTTACACAGGTTTTTCTGAATCACTCTGGCCTATCATTTCTCTGTAGTAATTTTGAGACAAAAAATTAATATTTCTACACTCATAGACTTTAAGGTCAGAAGGGACCATTGTGATCATGTTATGTGATTTCCTGCACATTGCAGGCCACAGAACCTCACCCAATCACTCCCGAAATAGACTCCTAACCTCTGGATGAGATACTGACCATGGGGAAAATTCCTTCCTGGTCCAAAATATAGCAACCAGTTAGACTCTGAGCATGTGGGGAAGAGCTACCAGGCAGATATCTGGGAAAGAATTCTCTGTAGTAACTTAGAGCCCTCTCCATCTAGTGTCCCATCTCCAGCAATTGGGAATTTTTGCTATGGGGCATAGCTGGTGGGCCAGATGAAACCTTCAGGTCAGTGTCAGTTAATGAGAATTTTAGATAGCCTAGCCCTGAACATGATGAGGCTTTAGAGTGGTTGATAACTGCCTTCTTGGTGTTGTTTTGGTGCTTGTTGCCTTGACCTCTGTTATAATAGAATCCAACTGACTCTAAAAAAATAAATTCTGTTCTCAGATTCAAATGAAGCCTTGCCAGCTCTTTACAAGTCTCTCAGGGATTTTATGCCTTTACATAGGACCCTTAAACTGTGTCTTTTAGAGGCAGCTGCATTTGCCATAGTTAGCAACCATTCCTATAATTTCACTACTCATGCCAAACTAAACTCAAACACCTCTGATGCTTTTTCTGATTTTTCTTTCCACTCCAGATAAGGCCAATGTGTATTTTTGGGAAAAAAAATTGTAGAGTGGTTGGTATAATTAGGCTGTCTGTCTTCCTTTTATTTATTTGTTTGGCAAAAGACCATTTTCCACATTGATCTGAGTTCTGAGAAAACAATATTCCATCTGGCCTTGGGCTCAGCATTCATCCCTTTCATCAGTCAAACCTTGGGATTCTTTTACTGAATGTAAAAACTGAGTCCAGCTTTCCTCTTTCTTTATAAATAGCTGCTTTCCAGGCAGTGAGTAGCAGAAGAATATTTCTGGTCACTTCACATACACGTACAAAAGGTATCTCTATTGAGAAGCAGATTTATCATCAGCTCCTCTCCTACAAACCTGGTTATCCCTATTATTTTTCCATTGAATAAGAGAATCCTAGAATATCAGGGTTGGAAGGGACCTCAGGAGGTCATTTAGTCCAACCCTCTGCTTAAAGCAGGACTAACCCCAACTATATCATCCCAACTAAATTGGGGGCAAAGCATTGAAGCAGGGTGAACTGATTAGCTGAGTCTTCCATCTGATGTGTGTGTCCTCGACAGTGCCTCATCCAAGGCTCAAACTGCAGTCCCTGTACTCCAAAGGCTCTTCTGGGTGAGATTAAAAAGGTGATTCCCTACTGCCAAAAAGATAGGTAACAGCAAAGGCCACTACTAATGGCTTTATAAAAATTCAGGGTTCAGTCCAAGTCTTGTAGAAGGGGCAATACTTTCTTTCACTGCCCAGGAGCAGCCCACAAAACCGACGGTGGCTTTCTGAAACACAAACTGCCTACTAGTTTTCCTCTTTTCTGAGAATCCTTACACTTGGCCCAGTTCCCTGGTTCACCCATCACTCACACTCTGCCCTAGAGAGCAGTATCCCTCTTATCCCTCTGCACAGGTACACAAGATGGGCCACCACCTGGCCCGAATTTTGGTTTCCCCACTCTGGGGAGCTAATATAATACAATATGGAATATTATGGCCACAGAAAAACTTACTTGAATCAAATATGGTAACGCCAGACAAAATTTGGCAACCAGGCTATCTTTTCTCAACTATGTTGACTGAAATAACTCATTGGCCCAAATGTATGCTAATGAAATTTATTCTTTTTTCCCCTGACTGTACCATTCCATCTTTCCATAGTTCTATGATTGTAATACCTTGCTATGTTCAATGACTACAGCCTGTTCCATTTTCTGGCTAGTTGTGGATTTGGGTTCCTAACTTAGGCATATATGTGTGAACATGTTTGCGGATAAAATTATTGGGTCAAATTTTAACTGAGTTCAGCTCACTGAAAAAGAGCACAAAATGGCAAGGGAAGGTGCTATTCATTTCCCTCCTGTGCCAATGACAAATGGTAGCTGCTTTTTGCAATTTTTTCAGCCTCTGGATCAATTTAAATTGAAACCCAATTATAAATGAATTATAGTAGTCTAGCCTAGAGCCGACATAAAGGACCACTGCAAAGCCTCTATTATAGGGGACAGGGCAGGCTTTTTAGAGAGCTTGGGAAGAGCCATTCAAGAGTACTGTTGCTACATGAACTTCAAAAGGAATTTTTTCTACATGCATGGATAAACAAAAGTGCTCTTCAGGTATTGGAGGTATATAAATCTAAAATACAAAAGGTTTTGTTAATGTGGTGTTAAGGGTGCAGAAAATAGGAAAGGTTCACATAAGAATATTAACTTGGCCATGTTATTTATATATCCATTGCCAAAGGTGTCAGGTCAAAACTAGAATCTTCTGGCCAAGTGGCTGCAATTTCATTAAATCTTATATTTCAATTTCAAACAAAATAACTCCTAAAGACCTGCGGTGTTGACTCTACCCTTTCTCCCCCACTGTCGCCAAGAGATGCCCTGCACTGTAACCAGCCATTTCCCCTATTCATGCAAACTACTGCATAGGGCAACTATTGAGGCTTCCACAGGACTTTAGGCTGCTCTGTATACCCTACCACCTTCTATGGGAGTGCAAATCAGGAAGAGGCTTCCTTCTTCCTAGTGGTCCCTTATATTGGCAGCTTCCCATCACCCCAGGCCAATCCCACTACCGTGTTTCCCCGAAAATAAGACAGTGTCTTATATTAATTTTTGCTCCCAAAATTACATTACATTATATTACAGTGAGAGGCAAAACTGGAAGTACGTCTTATTTTCGGGGGATGTCTTACTTTCGGGGAAACAGGGTATTTGTCAATCCCAGTGCTTCTAGCCAACAGCAGCGCTCTTAGCTAGAGAAGGTGACCTTTGGATGGTATTCTCTACAATGACACCTAATAGTGTAACCCACTCCTTGTACCTGCCCTGCAACCTGGGGCCAGGTTTACCTTGATGTATTCATTACCATTTTTAAAATTTTGCTGCTCCACACCTGTTATGTGGCCTTTTAAAATGTTGCTTAAAGTGTCAGGAACATTCATGGTGCTATATAACTCATAACAAAGTCTCAGAATAAGCTAATAGTCCCTGCTTCATGTTACAGCACTATAGTAAGAGCTATCATCCCCACAAGGATTCATTGCTCTCCTGTTGACTCCTCTTATTAGCACGAGTTAGAACACTGCATAGATTTCTGGGTGTATCTGCTTCTCCCCTGTCCCACTCCCCTCCCCTTACACCACACTAACTATCTTCTCCACCACCCTTTTTTTTCCTCCTACCCTGCACACCTCCCAACCATAACTCCTCACTGCACAGCCTAGCTATTTTCCCTATCCTCTCTACATGTCTCCTCTTCTTTCCCCATCTTCCTTCCTACATTTTTGCTTCCCTCTTTAATGTCCCATGCCACATGCTTCCTAATATCCACCTGTCCTGGCCTCCTTGTTACCTCCTCCTGCCTGCCTGCTTTCCTCATCCTCCAGCATTGTGGTGGTAGCAGTGTATGCATAGTTGGGGTATTAGGGACCCAGGCTGCGCACCTCTGGGAATGGAAGCGGCTAGCAGAACTTGGCAGTTTGGTCTGCATCTTTGCAGAGCTCAGTTAGGTTATGATGAATAAGGAGGATAAATCATTACAGATAATTGGGATCTAGACTCAAACCATGGTTTGGTTTTCCAAAATCACACCAACACCGTGGTGGAGGCATGCACGCCCTGCATCGGGACTGTAGGAATTAACTCCTTATTGTGGGCTGAGGAAGCCACGCACACATGTTGCTAGTGGGCATGCTCTAAGTGTAGTACCAGTATAAGAGGGAGCGGCCCAGCTCAGTCTGGGCTGGCCACTGGAGAAGATGATGTGTTATAGGCTCCTGCTGAAGGGCTGCTGGCACTTCATGATGTGGAGGCCAGCCAGATGCTAGCGATCCACAGGCTCCGGATGTCAAAGTGGGAGAAGGGACCAGGGGAACTATGAGACCACAAGCCACAGAGAAGGGGGTAGGAAGTAACCCAGGGAGTCTTTGCGGGGAGTTGTTTGGAGAACCAAAGACTAGCTCGATGTGTTTTGGCTGAATCCCCGCCAAGCTGGTGGTGGGCAACCCTAGCACCAACAGGGCTCTGGGTTGGGACCCAGTGGAGAGGGAGGGCCCAGGTCCGCTATGCTGGCCATCACCTGCCCTGGGGCAGTGGTCTGCCTCACCAGCTGTACTGACTGGCCACTTGGCCACATAGCCCTGATTGGGAGGGTGGCCCTACTGACTCTGGCCACTCAGCTGCGCAACCGTACTGGCTCCGACCACTAGGCAGCACAGCCCTGATAGAGAGGTAATAGGAACTCTGACTATTCGATCACCCTGCCCTAATAGAAATAGAGAGGGCAAGTAGATTGACTTTGGCTGTTAGGCCACATCACTCCAAGACTCAGCGGGGTCATGCAGACTTGATCCAGGCCCCCCACCCCAATGCATGCATCAACAATATTTAAAAACACCAAAATCAACCTGTTTTGTCCAGTTCTAATTCTTTCTTCATTTTCATCTATATAACACATTCATTTAATCCTTTCATGTTCCATTTATATTGAGTCAGTAAAATAACACAGTGTACATCACTTCTATTAAGTGGTGTGGTTCTAATTTTTTTTAAAATGTTGGGCAGTTGGAATTATGCTCAGTATTTGTTTATTTCTGTACTTATGGCTATGTTCTTTTCTTTGGTTAGCTATTCTCTATATCATCCATTTACTAGTATTTGCAGATTAATCCATGCAAGGAAGATACTTTGTATTGTTATAGAATCAGAGAGGTAGCCGTGCTTGCATCCGACGAAGTGGGTATTAGCCCACGAAAGCTTATGCTTCAATACTTTATAGTTAGTATTTAAGGTGCCACAGGACTCTTTGTTACCTCTGTATTGTTATAGCAGCAGCTCTGCAGATATACATTTGTACTAGTCAGAATGAAAACTCCAGTAATGAGCAAATAACATGTAGCCAGGTTATTTTACAGGCAACGTGCATCTCTTTCATATATAGTGGTTATACAAATGATTCATGGAGCTCATTATCCTGAAGTACTGTTGTACTGTAATGTTACCAGATGGTATCCAATGGAGTGTCACATTGTTACTATGGGTAACGATTCAGAAAATATCCTATGTCACTTGTTAATGTACTGTGCAATCAGTGTTCTGATCTTGTGGTCTGGCTTTATTTAGAAAAGAATCTATCAATTCAAATAGATCTTTACTCCGCATGTTATATCACAGGCCTGCAGGCACACCACTTCATTGTATTATCCCATCACATCTTGTTAGCTAAACAACATCAAACATGATCAATACTCAGATGGAGGAACATCAAGGAAAACACAGGTACTGTGGGAAATGTTCTTGGTGAATCAGTAGTTGTTACTCTTCCCTTTATTAGCGCTCAACAGTGCTCCATCATGGTGCTAAAATACGTCCTGCTATCAGAGGTGCTTTCCTTTTTATGAAAAACAGCCGTTGCCCTAACTTGTGGTTGTTAAGGATATCAACAGTTTGGTGGAGGTTTGGGTTTTTTTGTTTGTTTTTTAAGTAGACTAGCCTTAGATACCATGTTAGTGATTGGCATATTGTACACAGACAGCTGTATCCCCAAACAGACTCTACTATGAGTCAAAGCAGACAGACAGATGTTAACGAGAACTATGTGAAAAATAGTGGCTTAGATCTGGAATGTGTGCTGTGATCTTTGTTTGTTTGTTTACCCCCTTAGTTTTTGCTTTCAAATTAATTTAAATTATACTCAGCAGAAATGTATACTCTGCTTGCTTTTGGTTTGGGACCACGCGGAAGGCCCTACTGTGCACTTTCCCAGTGCAAAATCACAAATCCCGAATTCCCTTAAAACACAGTGTTTTGCCAATTCTTCTGATTTTAATATTTCATATTTAGTGTGGGGGTGGGGAGTGAGAGTTTATTTTTTTAAAATTCAGCTCCTGGACTTCCCTTAACCTCCCTTCCCCCCCCCCCCAAAGGGGTTTCTAGTTCCTATTTAGAGAAATAAGTTTCACTCTTTGCTTGTGGTGAAAATTGAAAACATGACTTGTGTACCTAACAGACTCAAAAACCAGAAAACAAACAAAAAGAACCCCAAATGTATTTTGTAAATCTCTTTGAAAATTATTTTGTAAAACTGGTGATAATTTTAGACAATCTCATATTCGTGGGGGCTTGACTCATGATTTTCAAACACGTGGGGTTGTCAACACTAAAAACAAGACCTGGAAATATGTAAAATTCAACCTACGTTTGTAGAGCTCTTGGTGACCCTGGCTTCAGGTTTGTAATAATCCTATGTTCTGAGTTTCTATGGGGGTGGCCAACCTGAGCCTGAGAGAGCCAGAATTTACCAATGTATATTGCCAAAGAGCCACAGTTATACATCAGTAGCCCCCCATAAACTCCCCATCCCCCGCCACACCCAGCACCTCCTGCCTGCTGGCAGTCCAGCCAATCAGCACTGCCTCCTCCTTCCCCCTCATCTCCAGATGAGCTGTTTCGTGGCATGTAGGCGGCTCGGAGGGGGCGTGAGAGAAGCAAGGGCAGGGCAGGCTCAGGGGAGGGTGTGGAAAGGGGTGGAGTGAAGGCAGGGCCCGTGGCAGAGCCAAGGGTTGAGCATTGAGCACCTCTGGCACATTGAAAAGTTGGCACCCTGTAGCTTGAGCCTTGGAGTCGGGGCTCCACATGCAAGGAGCCGCATGTTAACTTCTGAAGAGCTACATGTGGCTCTGGAGCCACAGGTTGGCCACCCCCGATCTATGCTGTACATTAAAATAATATGTTCCAGTAACTGTCATTCTGTGCCATCCATACTGAAATGCCACTGTTCAGAACTGAAAGTGGATTACTGTATTTCTCACAAGGGTGCTTTATCAGCTTCATTTACAACTTGACTTAGCTTGCATCTGGCTGGGATTCACCACTTTAGACTTTGGTGTCTCTGGATAGGGGACCATTTAAACAAAGACATCCATTCATTTAACAACAGGACACATGACACAGTTATTAGCACTTCACATTTGATCTGATACTCTAATGGATTGGCATAGACTTGCCATCACATTTGGATTAGCCCTGAATGGTTTTATGGTGGTGCTGTTTTACCACCAAATTATAGTTACTAGAGATGACATCCTGGCTCCATTGGGAGTTTTGCCATAGATTTCAATGGGGCTGTGATTTCATGCCTAGTTGAATAAAACATGAGGACTATTGAAGTCCAAAGGCTTTCAGTTTGTAATTTTTCTGCTACTGTGGAGGGTTTGTAATTCAAGGAATCTACAACTAGTAGTTCATAATCATGATTGAATCTGTTGCATTCTGTGTAAAAGCTGGACAAAACTATTTTTGTGAAGATTAGTGTGAATTTTTTCATCAATTTGTTTTGTGCACACTTTCTTATTTGGGCTACATTGTCAGCTATAGCAACTTGTGCTTCACAAGGTCTAAAAAATATTTGGCTTGGATAGGTTTCTTGGGATTACTAGCATAATTTAATTTGCTAGCACAAAAAAGTTCCATCTAACTATAAACATTCTTCTCTTATTTGTTGGTCAGTATTATTATGAATTAATTTATTTGCCAGTTCTCCGTGTCATTGTGAAATTAATTAATTGATTATATTTTATGTAGCCCTTTTTAAAGGGCAATTTCAGCTGTAGCCTGTGTTCCCTTATATTATTTACTCAATTTATCTACTTTTTTGGGGGGGAGGGGAAGGGATTGCTGCAAGTGTTACTCTACGTAGTTTTTGTCTGAACTGAGGGTTATAGTACTATTGAACTAAAGTGTATTGAAGTGAAATGAAAGTTATTCAAGAAAATATTTGTGAACTGGTGTGGCTGAGAGTAGTGATGGGACATTGGACATGGAGGTCTCGGACTCTGAGGTGGCAATGAGCATTTGCTCTCAAAGTGCTTGGCTGGCTTATTCTTGCTCACACGCTTAAAGTCTAACTGATAACCAAAAGTGAGGTTGGGAAGGACTGTTTCCTTAGGACAGACTGGCAGTGACCTTGGGACGTTTTTGCCTTCCTCTTCAGCTTGGAGTCCAGGTTGCTTGCCATGTTCATCCAGGTATCTCTCACAAAATCAATTTCCTGCCATTGGAGGGGCCTTGAGCATTGGTGCACCTCAGTCTCCTATTCCCTGCCTGCAACACATCAATAGTCTAGTCTTTTGTAGGCTGTAATAACTTTGGTCTAATTTTAGTAGTTGGGTTTAGTGTGAGGAAGTTGGGTGATGATTGTGGTCTGTGATATACAGGAGGTCAGACGAGATGATTTGGTAGTTCCCTTCTAGCCTTAAACTTTGACTCTATGATACAACCCCTATGTGGGCCATAAGTGGTTTGAAGCACCTCTGAACCACAGTTAAATTTTCAAATTACTTGGCTCTTATTTAGCAAGGTACCATACTTTAAGCACGTGTGCAACTTTAAGCATGTGAACAGTCCCACTGAAGTCAATAGGGCTAACTCATGCAAATATTTAAGTACCCGACTGAACTGGAGCCTTTGAAAGAGCATCTTATTGATGCAACCTTTTAACTACAAGGTAAAGTACGTTTGCAGGATTTAAAGATATTCTTTATTGCATGAGCAGAATTATCTGATTTCTAGACACTTCCCTGAAGAATTGTAATTGCTGATATCTTGTTTAAAATATTTAAATAGAAAAACAAAAAAGCCCTCAAAACAATTCAGTAAAAGCTATTTAATCCTATACAATAAAAAATATTTTGTGAAACAAATAACTGAGACCATTTTAGAATTGCTTGTGTAGTCCCTCCCCAGAAGTGTGGTTCAAGCTGTTCCCTGGTTCTTGCTTTTTGGATTGGGTTTCTCCCCTTTCCTCACATGGGTTGCATTCTAGGTTTTTGCAACACTGGATGCCTCCACCCAAAGTGACTCCTCTCCCTGTCTGGGATACAAGGGATGCTGTCTGACCCTTGGGAAAATAACGAATACTACTGCTTTTAACAAGGAGTATGATCCAGTACACAAGAAATAAAATTATTATAATACTAGTGTAACAGCCCGTGTACACGGGCCAAAGTGCTTAATGCTCTTTGTCTGGGCCATCTCTACGGTGGCACACGCACGGTGGCCATTTTGTGCCGCCGAACTACAACTCCCAGCAGGCTGTTTGTCTGGGCCGTCTCTACGGCTCACGGCGATGCATGCTCGGCAGCCATTTTGTGCCGCCGAACTACAACTCCCAGCATGCTGTTTGTCCGGGCCGTCTCTACTGTGCATGACGGCTTCGGACAAACATCCTTTGGCCTTTTATTATATAGGATGACTGTAACAAATGAAATGCCACATCCAAAATAACACTGTAACAAAGGGGGACTTACTGGGGACAGAAAACAGAGGCTCTAGAGAAGGAAAAGGTTAAGGTCAATTAATAAATATTAATATTGATAGCATTGATATCATCAAATTCCTCTCTTCCACTATTCATAATTGTAAAATAACCTCTGGTTCCCTTCTTCACCTTTTCAGCCAGACAGAATGCTTGGACGAATCTGGAGATGGATGTGGTAGTTGTGCGGCCTGCTTAATAAATAAATAAAGGAAAGGAAAGTGGCTCCAGATGGAGCAGGATCCTCTCCCTGGTTATGAGCCCTGTGGAAGTCTCATCTGGCTCTTGGTAGCCAGTGCTGGGTTGGATCTCTGCCTCTCTGGCTGCTGGTCTCTGCAGTGCTGGAACTGTCCAACCACATGCTAGATGCCACAGTAGTTCAAAGACCCCCTTTGTGGGGATTAGGAGTTAATCAGAGACTTCCAGAGCTGTGTTGCTTCAGGTTATATTTTACTAATCCCCTTGGTTGTATTTTTGAGAACAATCACTGCTTGAGAGAACCCGAAAGATCTAAACAAATGGTGATATTTATGCTTTAAAGAGGGCTAGAATGAATCTATGTACCATTTCAACCTTACTTAAGCCCTGTATTGGGGAATTAAGTGGTGCAATATGCGGCATGCTTTAGATTGATTCTCTGTCTTTAGATGAATTTCACCCAGATTGAACAGGAATGTAATGCATTTACACATAACTAGCATAAGCTAGCAACATATTGTAGAGGTAGGAGAAGTAAGCAGATGGCTATTCAACTTAGTAATATGTAAATTCGCTTTATCATAAAGTGAATTTATCTGGTTTCTTTCTAAGAGGAGTTTAAGTAACTTTTTTTGTTTCTCATTTAGCTGCAAAGAACTTTAATTTTTTAAAATGTGCAATGGAAGAATGAAGACGTTAGGCTTCAGATGTTGCCTTCTTTATTTCATTAATGTTAATACAGGAAACCAAAAAAGATCACAAAAACACCCAGTCTCATTATCAGGATGTTCCTTTTGATCCTGAACATACCAGGAAATAATGCTTGATCCAGCAACTTCAAAAGCAAAAGTCAGTTTGGCTTAGTTGGTTTGCCTTCCAATTTTTTTGTGAAAAACAGAAGGATTTAGCTAATTTTTTCCTGAGTTGTACAGTTGCAAGTCTCATGCTTATCTTATTACATCTGCACTTTATGAAAAAATATTATTTGGTGTTCAGCAGATGGACTCATTTTTATTAAGACTGTGTTAACAACTAGTCTCTTAAATAGCGCTAAATTACACTACCTATACATTTGATTAATTAGAGACTCTTGATCCTAATTTTCCTGCATAGAAAAAGATGGTTATCAATGGGGCTGGATTAATGCCTTCCCTGGATTCAAATCATTCTCAGAGCCCTTTTCCTCAAGATGCTGCTTCTGTTCTTATTACTGATCAAACATTTTGAAAACTCCCCATTGACTTTAAAGGAAACAGAGTTAAGTTGTGTGTTATTGATAAGCTATGTCCAGGCCCTCTCAGAGGCCTAGAGAGGCCCAGTCCACTTCTAGCTTTTGAGACCCATAGCCATAATAAAAATAAAAAACGACAAAACATGCAAACAAATTAAGGCACCAAAAAAGGAGTGAGACATAATGTGAATATTTTTTTAATTTAAAAAATACTTCTCTAGTCTTTTTCTGTGCAAATGCACTAATTATTGAGGAAAAATCTAGCTTTCATGCAATGTCACAGTTGATATTAAGCATGGTGAGCCCATTCAAATGCTCTTGTCCCATAGTTGAATGGTGATAATTCTTTACCTGCTTCAACACATTGAAGGTATGTTCACCTGAAGCCAGTGATGCAGGCAAACTGACAAAAATACATATTGAACTTGTGATATTAGGAAACACCCCAGAGAGTCCAAGTTTGAGTATTTCTTGAAGCAATTCCTTTGGCTTGCAATCCATCTTAAAAGTTTTTAACAGATCTTCATTGCTCAGTCTGTTGAACTGCCAAAGAAACCCAAAAAGGGTACAAATTAGTCGCAGTGAGTCAAATCAACGTGTAAGACCTGATTGAATGGAGTCGATGATAAGGAAGACATTGACTATATAAAGCTGCTCGGCATCAGATTTAGTAGGTAAGTTGCGATTAGTGGAGAACTCAGATGAAATGCCAATATTCTGTGCTACTAATTTGGAGTAAGTCAGGATCGCATCCCATTGTTCACAAATCTGTTGAATGTCATTGATAAGACTTTCAGTGTTCTCTCTCAACATCAAATGTAGCAGTGCGTGCTTCAATTACCAGATTAGTTTGGTGGATCACTGTAAGTAGCATTATCCATAAAGATGACATCAGAATGCATTCAGATTTGGACATGTGCTTCTGAATAGACTGAATTTCAGTTTGAGCCTGTGCAGTGAGACTGACAGAGTCAAGTTCATTTAAAGCCTTTCTTACTGAATTTAAATGCTGTGCAACTGGTCGAACTTCATCAATCCGTGCAGACCATCTAATTTGGAACGTCCCATGCAATGAAACAGGAAGATATTGCTTCAGAATTTCCCACCTTTGTGGACTGCTACTGAAGTGATTATACATTTGCTGAACAGTTCCAAAGTAAGTAATTGCCTCCTTGCATGATTCAGCACAAAACCACTAATTTGAAGAAAAGATTGCAGACCAGAGTGGAATATGCAAAACTAAGGTTCTAACCAAATATAGAATCTGGGAGGCACATAAACTAGAAATCAAACCTGGGAGGCACAAAGCAAAGACCAAATCCAGAAAAAGTAACTATATAGTCAATGTGACAAAGGAGACCATACTTGAGACTTTGAGACCTCATTTGAATAAAGTCACCTAATTTCTCTCAGGAGAGTGAGATATTAGTGGACAATATATCTGGTCTTTGGTCCATGTTGGTAAATGTAAGCTCAATGATTAATTTTATTTAAGCATGATTTTATTTAAAGGCAGGACCCCTAATTCTACAGACATAACCAAGATTTAGTCCGATGGCACTGTGGTATGAGGTTTGGCACTATTGCCCCAGCCAGGTATTTGTGCAGCATGATACTTAGCGGCCATGTGGCTTCTGCCCCAAAGAGATCTAATAAAGTGGGTCTGTCTTGTGTTTATCTTGTATCTGAGTAGTCCTGCTAAGTATTTGAGTAATCCATAAAGGTTTAGTAGGACCTCTTTTGTCCTCAGCAATTGACATGGTGGACCGCTTTTCCCCCTGACATAGCCTTACAGTTCAGCCTGATTCACAGATGACCTATGGCAGCTGAAGCAAGGAGAAAGATGGCTGATAGGTGAAGTTTTGTGTTGAAGCTGATTGATGGTAGCACAATGATTTCTTGAGGATTTATGTTTGTAAAGAGGTAGCAAAAAGTTTTGGATCCTTTTTTAGATGGGGGTTGCCAATGCCTGTTTGAAGAAGAGTAGTGTCCCAGTTAGGTTTAAGGAAGTACTTGTTTGGTCTCTAATTTGCAGTTAATAACTTGTACAATTTTTGCCCTATAATACTGTATCATATTTTTGATTACAATGATTGAGAAGGATGAAGCAAGACGGCTTCCTCAGTATTTGGATACCTTGGAATTCCTTGACCCATGTCAGTCTGGGTTCAGATTTGCATAACTCACACAGACTGCACTTCTTGAGAAGCTTGAGAGATGCTTCCTGCCAATGGATAATCAGATGTCCGTGGTGTAACTGTTAGCAGATAGATCTAACTTTGTTACTGTAGGTCACAAGGTGGTGTTGACTTATAGTGATCTAGATGGGAGTAAGTGAAAATACTTTCAGGCAGTTGCATTCTTTTTTTTCCTGAGAGATCCTAAAAAGTAATGTTGGATTGCAGCTCTCCTATCCCTGTCACATTCTCATGTGCCACTAGATTCCATCTTGTTATCCAAAAGGGCCATGGTAGGTGCTGAAGATTTCTGGGGAGTGGGAAAGTCCTGGCCATATTTCCTTGTCCCCAATCACGAAGGGAGAGGCATTCCCATGGAAGCTGCTTTGTTGGCACTAAATCCTTAGAAGATCCCTTTTTGCTCATGTGTGGCCAGTTACCCAATCTTTCTAGCTATGTTTCACTAGCAGCACCTTGCAACGTGGTCTCAATGTAGGGGAAGTTGTGGGTCATATATTTTGCATGTAAACAGAATTTTAAAAAATGCACCAGCAGATCAGGTAGCTATCTTAGTCAATTAGATTGTCAGAATAGTAGTTGACACGTGCAATTTTGGCTTTTTGTGGGTACAAATATGCACAAATTTTCAGGCATAAGTGATAGGCCTGCAAAATGTGACCATAGTAGTTTGGTGTTTTCAGTAGCAGTGAAATGGCTTAAAAGAAGCTGTATGTCTTCAGATGAGTGATGTAATCCAACAAATATGCAATACCGCATGACTGAGCATCATATTTTATTGCTTCCTGTGAAGTGACTTACGTTTGCTTGGCTCAAGAAAATGAAATGTATAGTAGCTATAATGTTGTGATTAAGATCTTAAATATAATATGAATAGTTCCCCAATCAAGTGACCAAATGGTAAAATAGTCCAGGTTCAGACATGAACACATTACTGATGACTTTGGTATCTTCTTCTCTCCTTCCCTCACTGGTCTGAAATTGCTTACTACTTATCACCAAAAATGTTAGTTACTACGTTTAGTTTATTTCTTAAAACATTTCCAGACTAATGTACACCTTTCTTGAGTCTGATTTGTCTTGTGTAGCCTCAAGTTATGCCTCACTTAAAAATGACGTGATTACAAAATCAGACATAACAATAGAAAAGTGTCCCAGTACACTATTACTGAAAAATTGTTTACTTTCTCTTTTTTACCATATGATTATAAAATAAATAACGTGGAATATAAATATTGTACTTACATGGCAGTGTATAGTATATATAGCAGTATAAACAAGTCAGTCATTGTATGAAATTTTAGTTTGTATTGAATTCACTAGTGCTTTTTATGTAGCCTGTTGTAAAACATGGCAAATATCTAGATGAGTATGGGGTCTTCATACCATTAGGGGTCTGCGTACTCCTGGTTAAGAACCACTGCTCTACATTAGCTGGTAAAACAAAATAATAGTAAGGAGATAATGACAACTGCAACAGACATGGCAAACAAAAATGGAAAGAAACTGTAACATGTCAAGAAACTCAGGTTGCAACACCCCAATTTTGTTGAACACAAAGGAACCTTATAAACCCATGGCATAGATGTATTTACATGTATATACATGTGCATTTTTCTGAAGATATTTTCATGGAATAAATAATGTGGTCAAGTGGCTTTACTTTTTTTATAGTTTCCAAAACGATTGCTATTTTAGAGAGATTAGTTCCACTGAAGTCCCAGGTTTCCTGTTTTTATTATCCACACTTCACATGGTGGTTTAAACTAAATTATCCATTGCAGACTCTGGAAAGCATTCTCTTCAGCTCAATGTAGTGTGTTGCTACTTTTCATAGAAATCTCTCTGGGTTTACATTTTGAGACCAGTTATTTAGAAATGTAGTTTTTAGATCAGTCTGTTCTCCTGTGCATACACACTTAAGTGCTGCCTTTTGCTACATCCTGGAATCATAGATATTCATTTCATAATGTCTAATTCAGCTTCGTTTTAAAAAAACAAAGTAACCTCAAATACAATACTTTGAATACAGAACTTGGTCCCAACTGAACAAGATACTTAAAAGAATGTGCCTAACTTTAAGCATATGACTAGTCTCCTTGACTTCAATGGGGGTTCTCACATGTTTAAAGTTAGACCTATTCTTAAGACCAGAATTGGTGACCTCTGTTGTCTTCCTGGACATTTCACAAACTCCATATGCTACAACATTTTCTAATATTTAAATATCAGTTATTTTTTCCTATGGTTATGAGTACTCATATATCACCTACCTTTTTGTAGTAGTAGTAGATAATTTAATGCAATGAAAGAACCTCATTCATACCTAGAGCAAAGGCACCTTGATCATACATAGGTATTCTAGATCGTCAATATTTTAGTAGATTTTTTTGCGGGGGGAGAAGAGGTTGTTAGCATAATTTCCTTTGTTCTTTCCAGCACTCCTTCCTTATTGTGGATGGATAGTAATGCACATTAAAATGTAGGAATTGTTAGAAAAGAATCATTAGATGTTTATTGAGTACAGTATGGATCTGAATATATTTTCTTTAGTGTGGCTGTGAAAATCCCTCACTCACCACCTTCTTGCTTCAAGGATTAAAAAAAGTTAATCTGAACCTAAAAATCCAAATGAGATTAAAAGAAAGAAACGGATTATCCTATCATCTACAAAAGCACTACAATATATGAGCTGTTATGCAATTTAGCAGGAATGCTGTGGAAATTATATGTGCCATCAAACACTGAACACAGATGTTCATCAATATTTTTTTCCCATAATGAGATGGTGAACTATCAATGACTTTTACACATCTGATAGTGTTTAGGTAGGGCCGAGACTGAATTTTCTTTATGCATTTTGTCTTCCCTTTTCTTATTGTTTTTGTTCAGCAAAAAGTGAGGCATCCTTGTTTTAACTGGTAACAAAAGGTGTCTTACATAAAAAAGCATGAGAAATGGCACAGAATAAGATAAAACCACATTTTTAGACTGGTTTTATTTCTCTAAGTAACATAACAATTTATCTCAAATTTATACCCCTTTTGTATGGCCATCACAAATTAGTTCTGTTTAGTGAATGTTCTTCAGCTATCATGCCCTTTCTCTTCAAGAGCCTCTGCTCCTTTCCTCATGAGACCCAGTTCTCTGTTTTCTGGGTGATGTCTATATCTCTCTTTCTCCTCCTCTCCTTTCAGGATATTGTCTCTTTGGGTATGGCTACGCTATCCGCCGGATAAGCGGGTAGAGCTTGATGTATTGGGATTGATTTATCACGTCTCATCTAGATGCAATAAATCGATCCCCGAATCAATGCCTGTACTCTACCTTGGCAGGAGGAGTAAGCGGAGTCGGTGGGGGAGTGGCCGCGGTCAACTCTCCACTGAGGGGAGGGCCAGGTAAGTCGACCTAAGATATTGCGACTTCAGCTATGCTATTCGCGTAGCTGAAGTTGCATATCTTAGGTCGATCCTCCCAGTCCCTTATTTCCTTCTCTCTCTGACTCAGTCCCACACTCTGTTACTGGTGGTTACAATCTTCCCTTTCTTTTCCCCAGTGAAGACTTTCCATTCAGCCGTGAGAGGATGCATCTTGCTACCCTTAGTTTGCTGCTAGGTTTTAGTGAAAGTAGCATGGCATTAATGGTATGATTTTAAAATGATGGAACCTCTCAAATGATGTGATCCTATAATCTATAGACTGAGCATTTCAAAGTCATAGGGCCAAATTGTGCTCTCAGTTGCCCCCCATGGTTTGTCAAGTCAATGGGGTTAGATAAATGCAGCAGAGGGAGGGATTTGGCCCAAAACATTTTATGTGGGTGCACAATGTACTATTATTCTTACATCCTTGTGTTTTACAGAACAGCCTGTACCATTCTGTAGTGCAATAACAGTGTATGATTACCTGCATTAATATAATTCTTGGGGTCTAGATCAAGTAAAGATTTATCTTTCTTTTGATGGTTAAAAATCCCTATAAACCTCAGCATATAGTAATATTCTTCCCAGATTTTCTTCTACATTTTTTCATGCATTTATCATAGTACTATACATATATTCTTGCAGCAAGTATTACTCTTAAAAATAATTTCAACTCCCACCAACGGTGTCCGTCTCCTCCTGTATATTTTTCCATCTACTTTTTAGTATCTTAATTTAATATCTTAATTTAGTATCTTAATTTCATAATTTAATTTAATATCTGGGTTTGTCTCCTGATAGGCAAAAATGTTAATATTCATCTGTATACATTCACACCAACTTAAATCTAGAATTGGTAGAAATTTTGTGAATTAAAAAATTTCTGTGAAAAATGCAATCCATGTTTTAATGAAAAAATGACAAATGTTTAATACAATTTTCTCAGCCCACCCTATATTTTTGACCAGTTCTATTTAAATATCCTCCATCTCCTTTCAAAAATGTCACTGGATGTCTGCTATTAGAACAGGATAGAAGAAGGGAATTTAGGGCTACTTTTTGTACACATTTGAATATGGTATTCCATTATACAAATTTGCATGTAGTGGCACAATGCAAATTTATGTCACAGAGAAGGTGATGTAATATGTGGAAATGTAATTCAGTTTATATATTCATAAGTGATCTCAGTATATGCTGTGATTTTGGTGCTCCTGCTAAGTATCCTTGATATAATAAAGTCATATTCTTGATATAATAAAGACCAGTGAAATGCATTAAAAGGGAGATGGACATCTTCATTAATAATATTTGTCTTTATAACATAATTTATGGGTTTGAAAGAAAAGCACTGAATCTTTCATCTTATTAGTTTTTGTAGTAAGCTTTGCTGTCAAAATTGTTCAGTTTTGAATTTTATTTTTTAAATAGGCTGTTTGCTTTCAGTCCAGATATTAGATATAGGTTGATCAAACTCTCATTAAATATGTCTCAAAAATATTTCTCTGCTTGCTTTATATTAGTATATAGAGACATGTCTCCCCAAGTAAGCCCAGACAGAGTCATAGAAAGCTCTATATTATACCAGGATTTGACTTACTAGGAGAATGATGTTATGAATAGAAATAGAAGAAAAATGAGGGGGACAACCTATGCTTCTAATGGACAGAAGAAAGAAAGAAACAAAACTTTGATTTAATCTATTGATTTGCTGTTAAGTAACAGAACAGATGTTTTCTGTTATGGCCCTGGATAAAATTCAGTAGGCGCCAGTAATACTTTTGGACTGATGGCTTCTGATAAGACTGAAAATTGACATCTGTTCTATTGTTACTAAATGGATATGGCAGGTTACTCTGCTGTAGGTAGCTTATTTCATGGTATTTTTAATAAAGAAACTATATCTCTTTTCCTAAACCAAGACAAAACCAAGAAATATTTAGCCAGGAGTTTTTCACTCCAAAGATGTGTCTGGCAGGATTTCAAGTCTTCCCATGAAGAGCTTAACATTTACAGTAGGCAGTTTCACATGCAGCCTTAGAGAAAAGCAAATTTGTATCAATCCTGGTGCCTAGAGAAAGAATAGCTTATCTTTGTTTCCCTTATTTATACCTGTCAGCCACCTCTTTGAATGTCTAATTCAATAATTATCTATAGTGGTTTTCAAGGTTACATGATTGAAATGCTGAGGTGTTGGAACGAGGTTGTATTAACATTGTCTTAGTTTAACCAACTTCCTCCCCCTACTTCATACTCAAACATTAACCAGATCACCATTTAATGGAAGTTCAAAGGCTTCCCCAAAAGGTTCAGAAGGCTCTGTGATCTCTAAAAATACATGATTTTTGTTCACCTTGGAAACCACTTGAAGAGCATAATTCCAGAACTCAGACTGTTTCCTGGTGCTTGTGTCTGGGCCTGATGTATCCCTATGAGGAAAAAAAATTAAGCTGAATCATCCATGTACACATGAACTAAACACAGAATACACATGCTTAGATACACATATAGTTGATACAAATTGGATGAATTTGTGCTTTAGGTGCAAAATACAACTCAGTCATAACTCCATCATTCCAATCTGTCAATATTTACCTTGTAACCTTGCTGAGGTGTCAGGAGTGACTTTATAATATATATTAAAAGAATGAGGAGTACTTGTGGCACCTTAGAGACTAACATTTATTTGGGCATAAGCTTTCGTGGGCTACCAACGTCCGCTTTTCACATTCTCTGTATAGATATCTTCCTACTGTATGTTCCATTCTATGCATCTGATGAAGTGGGCTGTAGCCTACGAAAGCTTATGCCCAAATAAGATTGTTAGTCTCTGAGGTGCCACAACTACTCCTTGTTCTTTTTGCAGATGCAGGCTAACACGGCTGCTACTCTGAAATCTATAATACATATGTAATTAATATAATATAAAAACAACCTTAAAGCAGAATTAAAAATTCTGTTTAATGACAAAACTTAGCTCCCACATTTTGGTACAATAATTCTTGATAGGTAAGCTGAATTTTTGCTGTAACTCTTTAGTAAAGAATTTTCTAATTTTTTTCAGAGGAAACATTTGAACATAGTCCCAGTTTTAAGTTGAGCCCCATTTTTATCAGTTTTTCTTTGAGTTCCTGTTGCTAAACAGTCACAGTCCCTAGAAACTGCACATTTTAAAACACGCATTCTTGTATCACCTAGGAAACTGGCCACTTTTGAAATTTTGAACTTAAATGCATAAAGAGTTATGCTCCTTATTCATGATAACCTAAATGAGCTATGTAAAGTATATCCTTGAGAATAGCTGATAAAAATAGAGCTCCCAGAGGAGTGAGATAGTGGGGTGGTTTGCTCCAGTAGCACAAGGGGCATAAAGCCACTCTGAGTGGGCTGTTGCTGGTTCCCCTGCTGGCGTTCCCTGGCTGACACAGGGCTAAGATATCCAGCTCTACATGACTGAGGAATTGTATAGTTGAGGGTAAACTGAGTTTAACCACTTCCTATTTGGGGAATATGGAGTTTAGTTTACATGAGTGTAGTGGGGTGGCTGCCCCACTCCAGCAAAAAAGGGCTTAAAACAGCCCCGCAGACGGCTGTGGCAAGGGAAGGCAGCCCAGCAGAGGGATGCAGCACTTGCCAAAGTCACCATCTATAACACCAGGAGGAGGATGCAAGACGAGGGGGTACGTTCTGACTGTGGGGCCTATTTCCGGTCCTCCCTGATCTCATGCATCCAGGCAGAGTTCCACTGGGCAGCGTCCACTGGCTCCCTCGACAGCTTTGAGGAGCAGTGGGCGCTGTGGGGGGTTCTCTGTTTGGTGTCCCCATCTGGTACCCTCGTTTTGAACCTGTGACCCTCACTCCCTTCCCTGATTTTTCATTAGTTGTCCCAAGTACCTAGTTGGACCCGGGTCCAGTGTCCCTGAAGCAAGGCTGGGGGAGGGGCTTTAGTAACGGGCGGGCTTAGGCCCGCCCACCTCCTGGGAAACCAAATAGGAGCAGAGGGATGCAAGTGAAAGCAGCTTGGGCAGAGCAGCCACAGCTGAGGCTCGGTCAATTAGGGCCCAGCTGGTCCTGATAAAAAGGGCCCAGAGTTTGGTGCTCAGAGATACAGTCTCCTCTAGCTGCAGAGGTAGACAGGCCTGACTAGGTACCTTGTTAAGCTCCCAGCAGAATGAAGCAGGGCTGGGCCAAGGCTAGAGGAGCTGGGGAAGCTCCAGCCTAGAAACCCCCAGGCTGCAGGGCCTAGGGGAAGGCCCAACAAAGGGGTACTGGAGTTGCAGGGGGCAGCCCATAGCAATAGAGGCAGCAGGCCAAACCCCCGTTGTCTGTGATGAATGGCAATGATACTGCAGTCTTCCCCAGAGAACGGGGGCAAGTGGTGACTGGCAGTTGCCTAGACTGAGGCAAGAAGGGGCTAGAGGGTGGGGGTACCCTAGGGAGGGGAGACCCTGAGACTGTGGGGGTACTACAGGGGTGCAGCACCCTCAGGAAGAGGGCACTGGGGTCCAGGGAGGGACACGGGGCCAGCAGCAAGTGGGACATCAGACTGCTGGAAGAGCTAATTCCCGGACGAACCAGCAGGAGGCACTGTGGGGTGAGTCACCGCCCTGCAACAGTGAGTTTAACCCATTTTTTTTAAAACCACTAAACCACAGCTGGGGAAGAAGTTAAGCATAGGGGAGTAGTACGACTGGCTTGCTACTGTGCTCTAGCACTCCCGAATTTACATAATGGCTCTTTGAGGGTCTTTATTAACTGGCATGCTTTAGTTAGAACATCTCCAAAGTTTCTCTAAGCCAGGAGTCTCAAACATGCGGCCCATGGGCCGCATGCAGCCCTCAAAGCCCTTGCCTGTGGCCCGTGAAGCTCCCTGGCGCCCCCCCCCATAGCAGTTTCGGGGGGTGGGGGAGCAGAAGTGGAAACTTCTCTGCTGCCTAGCTGGGCCGCTGCCGATCCCTAGCTACTAGGCACTGCTGCTGCGGCTTCAATGAATGAGCTGGGGCGGTGCTTCCCAGGAGCCCTCTGCGGTGGCGGCCAGGAGCAGTAAGCCAGGCTCCCCTCCCGCCTCCCTCTGCGGGAGGCTTACCGCTCCTGGCCACCACTGCAGAGGGCTCCTGGGAAGCACCGCCCAAGCTCATTCATTGAAGCCGCAGCAGCAGCGCCTGGAAGCCGGGGCTCGGCAGTGGCCCAGCCAGGCAGCAGAGAAGCCTCCCCACCCCCGGGTGGGCGCCGTTGCCCTGCGAGCAGCCAGAAGTGAGCGCCGAGCCATGGCTCTTGGGCCAGCTGCATCTGCATGGGCTTGCTGCGTCACCCCCTTCCTGCCATGCCCTACTACTGGTATCTCCCTCAGAGGGTGATAGGGTCGGGCAAGGGGTGGCAGGGAGGAGAGTCTGGGAAGGCTGAAAGGAGACGGAGACAGGGGGGGACAGGGAGGGGCAGTCTAGGGGTGGGAGGGTATTGAAGCTGGGAGTGTGGAGAGAGATTTGAGGAACAGGGAGGGGAGGGTTGAAGGGGAGATTTGGGGACAGGGCACTGGGTTACAAGGACGAGTGGGGGGACTTTTGGAGATGGAGAACAGGGTTCTGGGAGGTGAGTGGGGTGAGATTTAGAGATGGGGTACAGGGAGCTGAGTTACAGGGGTGAGTGGGTGGAGATTTGGGGACGGGGAACAGGGTTATGAGTGAGTGAGAGAGATTTGGGGAACAGGGAGCTGGGTTACGGGGGTAAGTGGAGATGGGGAACAAGGTTATGAGGATCAGTTTCGGAGAGGGAGACTTAATTGATATTAGGCTGAGATGGACTGAAATTTCTGTTGGATTTATCAGCATATTATATTTGAAAAAAACTTGAATAATCTGAGGCTGGTAATTTCTTGTTAAATTAGATTTGTTTGCTTGTTTCCAGATCTGGACTTCCTATATTGCTCTTGCTTTGCCAAACAGCTGTTGGCAGTGACTAGTGCTTTCCAGGAGGGAGTGGGGAGCTGCATGTTCAGAGGAGAAGGCGGGGTAGGGGCGGGACCTCATGGAAGGGGTGGAGTGGGGGCGGGGGCAGCGATGGGGGTGTGTCAGTGATGCGGCCCTTGGGCCAGTGCACTAATCCTCATGCGGCCCTCCTGGGCATTTGCGTTTGAGACCCCTGCTCTAAGTTATGTTGAGGGCAAAACGGGTCTATAGATATCACAGGAATCAGGGAAGGTCTTGCCGTTCAGTAGGCCCTCAAAACCCATTCCCCGTCCTCACTTCTATCTTGTAGCTTATTTTTGGGGAAGGATTAGGGGCCCACTTCTCCTGTGGTGATGTTAGGTGGGTGTCTACAGTATCTTAGTCCAACTTCCCATACCTGTCAGAGCAAGAGAAAAGGAGGGGAAGATTTGTGCCTTAGGTGGGAGTCTCTAAGGCCTGGTCTACACTAGCAGGAAGGGTTGACCTATGATATGCGACTTCAGCTACATGAATAGCATAGCTGAAGTCAATGCATCTTAGGTCGACTTACCTGCCATCCTCACAGCAGCAGCGGTCGACAGCGGGCTCCTCTGTGCAGCTTATGCACCAGCAATTGCTCAGGGGTGTGCACAATCAAAGCACAATAAAACCTTGCGTCTAGGTAAAAGGCAACACATAAAAGCACATTTTGAGGCAAACCTCGAGACATGGTAAGAATGGCAATGGAAGGAGTTAATTTTGAATTAAACGAGGAGGAACCAGTTGGGCAATCTTTTCCCTGCAAAGCTGGAATTTGGATAAATTAAAATTGCTTGAATTTGCATTTGAATTTCACAGCATTTAAAATTTTACAGTTTATGAAAGAGCCCCAAAGTGGTACAATTAGATTTCCAATAAATATCAGAATTTTTTATAATTTTAAGGAAACTAAATTTATCCCTGATTTTAGCGGAAACAACCTTGGAGTTAAATCTTTGAGTGCTGATACCTGGGAATTTTCCACACAGTACTATCACCATCTATAATGTTACAAAAATGTAAGAGGCAAAACCATGCATAAAATGTTTTTTTCACCCATTTTAAATATACGATGGGTTGTCTGATTCTCAATATGGAAAATAAGCATGTTGCGTAATGTCTTTTGTGGTATTGGAAAGAACAGATTTTTCCCAGATGTGGTGATGTGTAGCAAGCAATTAATAGGCTCCCTATTTTACATGTTACCATAGGTCATTTTGTCCTATGCTGAAAGCACAGCTAATTCCATATATTGTACTATATTCAGGAAAAAAAACTCAGGATGATGAAGAACTTAGCAATAAGAACTGGGCTAAAATACAAATACTATACTTGAAATCCAGCCTTGACACTGTAGTTACTCCCTATGGTGAAGTTCATGGAAGTACAGACAGCTTGTGAAAGGTCCTCCATACTACCTTAACCCCTTGATGAAGGATTTAAGTGTCAAGAGAAGAATTACTTTACATTCTTGGAAAGAATAAAAAAGAGAGACTGCAAGCAGCACAGCACAAAGTTTGAAACTGTAACTTGTTCATGTAACCCTCACTGATGATGCATTAGGCCATTATTTGGCCTCATACCCAATATTACTGGGACCACCTGAGTTGCCCCATTTAAGTCACTGAGATTAATGAATGGAGATCTATATTCCTAGATTTTGAGTCCAGAAGGAAACTATTGTGGTGATCTAGTCTAATTTTTTCCATAATATGGGCCATACAAATTTATCCAGTAATTCTTGCATTTAACTCCTAGCTCTTGTTGAGCCAGACCGTATCTTTAAAGAAGATATTCAATCCTGATTTAAAGACTTCAGTTTATGGAGAATCCATCATATCCTTAGAATAGTTGTTGTATTGGTTAACACCTTCAACCCCCGTTAAAAATTTGGCATCTTACATCTAGTCTGAATTGTCTATCTTCAGGTTCCAGGCACTGAATCTTGTTATGCTGTTGTCTGCTAGATTAAACAGACCTATTCTATCAGAACTCATTTCCCCATGTAGGTATTTATAAACCAGGATGAAAACATCTCTAATCTTCTTTTGGATAAAGTAAATTGACTAAGCATTTTAAATCTCCAGTGGTAAAGCTGGACTTCCAGACCTTGACATTTTCTTGTAGCTCTCTTCTTAACCTTTTACGGTTTTTCCACATGCACATATATTTAAGAGCATTTCTGAATTGGAGCCATTCTGCCTAATCTGAAGCTGCAATCTTTCCAAAATGGTAGCACCCTATCAAGCCTCGGAATGTTCAAAAATTTGATTTGGATAAGAACCCAGAAGTCTTAATCAACCTTATCCAAACTTTCTACATATTTTAAGTCTGGAAAGCTAGGCTAGAAATGCTCAAGTGAACAGATATTTTTAACATAAGATTTGTGATGCTTCAGGGGAGACATTGGAAAATGTCAATGGAAAATGTTATGGGAGGGGGAAAAAAATCACTATGTCTGTCCCACATACTCATCCTCTTTTTGTAAAAGAATAAATTAGCTTCCTGCCCTAGATGTTAAATCCCCTCAGCTTTCATTGCCATCAGGAGAGATTGAGGGCATACAGCAGCTTGCAAACTGTGCCCTAGGACAGCAACAGATCTGAAAGAGAACAAGTGGTTGCATTAAGGACTAGGATAGGAGTACATTAAAAATGTGCGTGCTAATCTGTAAGCATTTGTTTACTACCTACATCTGTATAAACAAAATAGTGCTATATTGCTGAAATGAACTCAGTCAAGTAACTTGGTTTTGGTATGCAAGATTAAGTTGGGACAAATTGAAATATCATCATCCAGATTCCAGAATGGAGGTTTCAACATGCAGACGGCCAGGCCGTCCTTAACTATCTTTAGAGTTTTTTTCCGCGGAGGTCACTTAAACTATTTATATCAGATTTTCACTAGACACTGTGTGGTATAAATATATTAGATCATCAAGGGTATAAATGCTCCAACTGATTGTCTCAATTATAGATTGAGACCAGCTGAGGTCCATCTTTAGATCAGTATCAACCTAGTATATTCCTTGGGACAGCTACAAAAATATACAGTGGCGATTCACCTAACTTACCACTGGATGTCAGTGTTTACTGTACACAGATACAAGTATATTAAAGCCCAGTCTGGCAGTAAAAAAATGAACTCTTAAAGAAATAAGCTGAAATGTTAAAGTTTAATTCATTTAGTTGGTGGTAAGAATTTGATACTTTTGTGGTGATCAAGATCAGACTTATGGCAGTGCTTTGTAGCATCCTCTGTGACGCATGAAAAGTGAACATAAATCTCCCTATCCCGTTATTCCTTGCTTGAAAAGCTGCAGATCACGTCATCAAATCAAAGAGAGTCGCATTATAAAGATGTCATCATGACACTGTGGTGGTTGGAATGTGATGTTGCATTAGCAACAACTCAATATTGTTTCATACTGATTGAGCTTTAAGTATCAGAATGCATATATCAAAGGGACAAAGCCTTTGAAATATCTACAGGTGTTTAGGTAGATAATGTTAGGAAGTTGTGCCATGACTGTTTTGTAGCTGTAGGGTCAGGAAAATTTCTCCCACCATCTCTCCCCCATCTTTCCTACTCCTCCTAGCTTCTTGGGGGAAGTTAGGGGAGGTGTTTCTTTTCCCTCTTCCTTCTGCTTTTCCCATCTCCTTAATTAGCTGTTGGGAAAGATAAGAAGGGTTTCTGGCTGGTTTGATCTTTTTTTTTAACTCAGCACTTCTTTCACAGCTAGACAAATCAAGAGTCGCTCTTTTTAGATCCACATTATTCCTTGAAAACTGCATGTGAGACCTCAGCGAGCTACATGCCCAGCTCTACAGTCAACAGGCTGGGTATTGAAGCTCTAGCAAATGTACTGCCCTATAACGTATTCTTGTTTAATTCATTATATAAATGTTTGGAGACAAAATCTGCAATGATTCTAGAAAGATTAGAGTGACAATATTCTGTTGGGGAAATTGAGACTCAATTCCATTAATGCTCTCTTTGATTGAAGATCAATCTTAACTTGGGATGGAATGAATCACTTAGGAAAAAAGAGTCCAGTGGCAGTCATCTCTTTTGAGACTGACTCATCCCTAAAGAGGATTCAGACTGACTGTGTATAGGCTAGACTGAGAACATACTACCTTAATGAAGTATTTACAGACTCTCTAACATTTAGTTTGTATTTTAAAATCACCATCTTCAACTCCTTGATTTTTATATATTTTGGCTTTAATTAGAATGTTGTTTTACCAAACATCTATGCAAAAACTTCTTAACTACCTTGAAGTTCTTACTCTGGGAATTTCTGTATCGTTTCCAAAAAGGAAACTAAAATATAAAATGTTTTATTTGTATGTCTGATCATGGAATGCTAGATACTGTAGCCTTAACCACACTCTGTACCATACCTAGTGTTCTATTTTTACGATTAGTTTCATGATATAAACCATTCAGGATTTATTAATGCCCACTTTGCACTTGGTGACATAGTTTGTAATTTTTCATAGGGAGAAGCGTATATGAACAGTACATTTTTCAATAAAATTATCATTTCAACTCCCCCTTTAAGATTTGGCTGTTCCTTACATTTTTGGGTCATGTACACACTGTCTCAGTAACTGAGCATGCTGATTTTAGGTGTGAAATTGCACCAATATTTTTGCATGTGCATCTTGGGTCTTTCTGAAAATTTGCATTGCTTTGTTCAGAATGTAGCAGGTAATTTTGTGGCGGGGGGGGGGGGGGAGAGGTGATGTGCAAGGCAGAATAGAATTGTTATCTTTTTCAGACCTGTATTAATACTTCAAGGCTTCAGTTAGTAAAAATACTTAGCTCCTATCAGGCAATTTCATGGATGTTGAAATAAGCCCTTCTCTGTGAAATCTGATGTCCCTTTGTTCCTAGGAGCGCCCAAGCAAAGAAGGCTCCTTGCTCTGCCTGGGTGGGGGAGGTACAGGACTTGTCCATCTCCTGCACTGCTACTCTGGGGGGAGGAAGGAGGTAGATCAGACCCACGTCCACCTCCAGGAACCTCCTGCAGCTGCAGGAATCTCTCCAGTTGCTGCCTTCAGAGTCCAGCTCCGAAGGCACCACCGAAGTGAGGATGACAATTCTATGACTCCCCTACAACGGGTTTGTGACACTCCTCCTCCCCGCACAATCCCCTTTTACTTGGGACCTCCATGGTTACAACAATGAGAAATTTCAGATTTAAACATCTGAAAATGTGAAATTTATTCGTTTTCAAATCCTATAGACGTGAAGTTGATCATAATGTACCATGAATTTGGTAGGGTCCTACTAATAGGGCTATGTGTTTCTGAACTGACTTCTTGTCAGCCACATAAGTAGATACGAGTACAACATATACAGAAAGCAGATGTGCTAAATATTAAAGTGCCAATTTTACACAGACATTTTCCTGACCATAACACACTAGAAAAATACTTAACGCATTGAGTTTGTGGGAAAAACTTTTCAAAAACAATGCAGAACATATACTGACAAATTTAGAAGGCTGGCTAAAGCTGCTTTGAAAATTTGGCCCACAATCCTTTTTTAAATCAAAGTGGGATATTTCTATTTGCTTTAATTTCAAAATCCCCAAGATACTTAAAATATAAAAATAAATCTTTTCCCTCTTCCATTTTTAAATACATATTGAATCAATTTTAATTAGTTGCAAAATCTTATGAGGATGTCCTTAGATCTCTGTTGAATTAGTTAACATGTGAATCATGCCAACATTTGGTTTGAGTTTTGCAAGCCATTTGATGAAAGCTAATGAGTAAAAGGAGAAAACTGAAAATTCGGATGCATTTCTTAACACTATTGTGAGTAATTAAAATTGGGAATCATGAGAATCAAGCGTTCAGAAACAGTTTGTTCTCTTTTGTACTTTTGAGCACTCAGTAAATTAAATGATACATTCCATTTTAATATGCATTTAATTTAGTTGCAGTTCACACTTGTAATAAAAATATTTGAAATTGAACTCAATGTTTATTTTTGTTGTCTCATCACCTCTATATATTTGTCATGTCTCTGTGGAAACCTGTCATGTCGCACAGTTTGTCTTAGCCAGTTCTAACCAACATGTCTGATTCATTTAGGGTCCATTCCAAGTAGGGTACTATGTAGGAAAAGCTAAACTGTTTGGATAAAATAAGAATCCATCTGTCAGGATTACCTCCCCACTCTGAACTCTAGGGCACAGATGTGGGGACCTGCATGAAAAGACCTCCTAAGCTTATTTTACCAGCTTAGGTTAAAACTTCCCCAAGACACAAGTTTCTCCTGTGTCTAGACAATATGCTGCCACCACCAAGCGTTATCCCAAGAACTAGAGCAGGGCCACTTGGAGCCCCCTCCCTTCCCCAAAATCCCCCCCCCCCCAAGTCTATATCTCCTTCCTGGGAAAGGCTTGAGAAAAACCCCTCACCAATCCTGGTAGGTGAGCTGGATCCAAAAGTCCAGATCTATACAATGGAAAACAAAGCAGTCAAATTCTGAAAAGAAAGATTTTAATTAAAGGAAAAAAGAAAGAAACAAATCCCTTATATAAATCAGTGGAAAAGCCCTTACAATCACAAAAAGAATAATAATAATTAAAAAAAAACCCCACACCATAGAGGTATTCCCCTCTGCTGAGTTTCAAAGTTACAGAGAGAAAATAGGGCTATTTCCCTAAAAACCTGAGAAACTCAGAAGTGGATAAACCCCAAAATATAAGCTCTATAGTCTTGCCTGGCTAAACTACTTACTGTTGATGTTTAGAAAGGTTATAGATAGATGGAGAGAAGAAAATTGTCTGATTCCACTGAAAGCCCAGATCGAATGAAAAAAACAGACAAAGCGCTTGCCCTCCCCCCAGGATTCAAAGCATCTTCGGTCCCCATTAGTTCTTTTGGTCAGGTGCCAACCAAGTTTCTTTTAGCTTCTTAACCCCTTACAGGTAAGCAGGAATTCTAGACTACTTTATGCTTACGACACAATCCTACCCTTAACTTTTGTTGAAAACCTCTCTGAGGTTTTTGAGTGTCAAAAATTTGGTGCTCTTTTCCTAATACAAATTTTTAGCAATATTTAAATAATAAACCATTTGTTCATATAACTCAGATTAACTCATCCTTAACTAAAGAGGTAAGAGATACTAAATTCCCCTGTCTAATGCCAGAATTTATTTAATGGATAACAACATTATAATCACAGAAATATGGGAGCCTTATTTAGGGACTACCATAAATCACATCTTAAAGGATGGTATGGCCTACACAGTTCCCATACACACTGGCCCTATAGGGGAGAAATGATTCTTCATTGCTCCTACCTATTCCAGAGGTTAAATTACATGCTTTTGTCCATTGTGACCCTGGTTGCTGGGAGATGCCACTCTGAGAATGCCCAGTCAGAGCAAACTGCAAATAGGGTGGATGATCCCCAAAACTTGTGGTTTATTCTACAATTAGATACACCAAACCAGTAACAAAACAGCTTCTGTAATACCTTACTGGTTACCGAGAAGCTAAAATACAGTTTCCCTTAAGCAATCCAGCCTTTGGCTACCACACCCCCAGACAGTCAGGCTAATATAGTGAAGATTACTTATTCATCCTATATAAAGTTCTACCAATCTCAAGAGATGGGACACATTTCCCACCAGATCAATGAATATTTCATATCTTACCCGAATACACACTTACAACCAATTCTTATTAACTAATTTAAAATTTATTTTAAAAAGGAAAGAATATGGTTAAAAGATCATTATACATACAGGTATGAATAACATTTTTGGATCAGTTCCTAACAGTGATGATGAATTACTGATTTTATAAAAGTCCTTCCAGAATCAGTTTAACAGGTTATAGTCCATTTGAAGAGTTTATGCAAATTCTCCCATGACAAATTGCAGGGATATTCCAAATGGACCTGCAGATCTCAGTCTTGCAGCTTGAGCTTCCCTTAACAAACTTAAAGCAAATCTGAGATTAAAAAAGGATCAGGCCCTAGAGTTCTTTTATAGTTCTCTAGCAAACTATGCTAGCCTCTTGACAAAAGACATCACAGCAGGCATTCCTTGGTTGAAGAATAGGTAACGTACATTGTTGCTTTGAAGTAAAGCTCCATTTTCTAGGCACACACCCGTAACTAGCTGCATTCATCAGCATAAGGTAATTAACCATTCAAGCAGTTCATATAGAGTTTACTACAAACTTCAAAGAGAAAAATAGACAATGATATTATTACACCCCAAATTTCATCTAGATTTTAATACTCCCTTTTGATCTCTGGATCAATAGAATATAGCAACAGACAGGAACAGAAGTTTATCATCTACAAGTTAATTAGAAGTTTATCAATGTGATCTAACAGATGCAGGTAAACACAGACAAATACAATTTGTATCTACTTGTTAGTCTCTGACATTACAGGTTTAGATTTCAAAGCATGTAGTGTACTTAATATGGCTTCAATAACTCTCTACTAGAAATGGCCCTGTTTACCATTTCAAATCCCCTCTAATATGTCTTTAAAGGTTGATTTTGGGTCATTTAGCCTGCTGGCTCAATATCACACCCATAATGGAGCATACTATTAGAACCAGTAAAATCACAGCGTTCTACAGAAAGTAAACACTTTAAAGGAGTCCAACATTGACGTTCCAATACCATTGTGATGGGCACTGTAGAAGAGGCAAGATAGGCATGGCATTGCTTAAGATACACATTCTTAATTGGCCATGTTGTTATGATCTGAAACTGCTGATGCATGTTACTAGTTTCATTCTTTATTATTTCTACTGAAAAAAATTGCTTCTAATTATCACAGCATGAAATATCATGTAACATCTTGTGCCAGCTCAGATTAGTTCTGCAATAGGGATCAAATAGAGAGTACATAGTTCAGTCAACAACATTTGATGTTGTTAGTATCTTTTAATTCTTCACCCCTCCTTGGTTCTCTTCTCTTTCATTGTCATTTGGACGTGGTACTGAATGCTGATAAGACCATTTATTTTGCTTTGTCAAATCCCAGCCAATCCTTTTCAGGCAATTAATTTAGTTACCAAGTATTTTCTGAGCTACCAGATGTTAGCTGCCAATAGAGCAATAACAGATTAAAAGGCTGGGTGCTATTTCCTTCCTGCTGGGTATGAGGTTGGGCAAGTCACTATGTGCTGCTTTCTCTGGTGTGTCTAAATTGCAAGTTCTTCAGGGCACGATTTATATCTTATTGTCTAGTTTGTTCAGGGCCTTAAAGTCCTGACCTTGACTGGAGTCTCTAGGTGCTACAGTAATACAAATAATAATACTTACTTACATATATTCTATTTTTGACTCCAGCCCATATTGATCCTTAGTGATCATCAATTTGATTAACATACATCAGCTTTGTTCTGATAGGAGTTTCCGTGCAGGCTTATTATTTTAAGTATCTTAATTGAGTTTGTTTCCAAAATATAATTACAAGTGCATTTAGTCACCCACCTCTTGCTGTACTTACATATTTCTTAGCCTCTGTATGACTGAATATATTTTTCAGGACCACATAAAAATGCTACTGTAAACTCATTTGCCCTTCAGCTCACAGTTTACGCAGAGTAAGCAAAACTTAAGGCATCCAGAGTGTTGAGGTGGGTTTTTTCTAAAGCATTTTTAAAACATTCAAGTACTCTTAGAGACAGCATGTTGTTTAAATAAAACAGACAAATTTAGAGAGTGGGATTTTTGCTCTGGAGAGAGCTAATTTGATCAGACAGCTTTGCATATTGTAATGGATATTCAGTTTTTCCAACTGTCAGACATGTTATCCCTTTGAATTAAACCTAAATTTAAAGATATTTTTTCCAAAAGTAAGAATACCAAAATAGCTACATTTCTGAATTACAGAACCTTAAGCAGAGTGTGCATGAAGTTCTTTCCTAATGAAAGACACATTGCTTGTATGATGGTGTGATGGTTAATGTTTAAGATAATTTAATATTTTTGTTACTAACAAGTACCACCTACACAAATTACATTAGTTTGATCCTCTCGCTTATTATTAATTGTACTGTTTAGCCACAGTGTCAATGTACAAATTACTAATATACTGAATTTCATTCTAGTCTTAAATGTTTGGATCTGGAATTTTGCTTCTGCCTCATAAAAAGCCCATAGGCAACTTTGGATCTGTTGCAGGTTCAGAAGTAGAACACTTGATGTAGGGTTTAAATTTGGGCCAATCTCTATTAATTTGGGCCAAATCCAATTAACAGTAGCCTATAGTATCTCTTTGAAGTGAAATGAAAAAATGTTAAAAAAACAACTTAAATCAACCTACCAATTATTTTGTTAACTGTGTATATAGGCCGTGTTAGTTTGTACCCGTAAAGAAAACGAGGAATATTTGTGGCACCTTAGAGACTAACCCGTTTATTTATCCTTGAGTCTGGAGAATGATAGCAATATAGACAAATTCACATTGCTCCTCCTCCCATTAATTTATGATAATTAAAGATTTTATTTAGCTTTTCTCTTACATCAAAACTAATTTCTTATTGTGAAATGGCCCTCTGGATGAACTCTGCCAATGATATCCACCTTGATCACCCATTTTCCCCACAAGCATCTCAGTGCTTTTCCCAATGCCAGCCCCTCTGGGACAAAGTAAAAAGGTACTTTTGGTACAAGTCCCTTCTGATTTTGCTTATTGAAATTGGACACTTTTATCTGGAAATAACTGTCCTCATGGGCACTTGCAATAAGATAACAAAAGATGTGAATTAAAACTGATTTAGATATTTTAGTGTGAATTTGTGTCTGGACCAGCCTTGAATATGTCGAGACTAAGTTACCTCAGAAGCCCCATTTTTAATGTGGAGATGTGGTAGATTGGAGAGGGTTCCATTGGTTACTGATTGGATGTAACTATTTATAATTTATATTTATAGTGAATACACTAATAACCCTAACTGGACACACATTTATAAACTGAAATAAATACGCTTCTATTATTTCCAGAACATAGGAAATCTCTCAGTTTTAGCCCTAAGAACTTCTTCATCAGAAGGTCTGCAAATGCATGCATGCTCCTTCGCTCCCCAAACCTAAGGGCTTGTCTCCACAGTGATTTTGTGTAGTAAGCTGGTGTGCTACTTGAAACCAGAGTACATCAAAGTGCACTACAGAATTTTTAGTGCACTGTAGCAGTGTCCACATGTTGAGTTAGCATATGGCAAGCTAGTGCACTATACAGTTATGCTCTGGCTTGTCATGCACTAACAATAACCTGATGTGTAAACAAGCCCTAAGAAAGCTTTTCTCGTGTATCTCATGAGACACCTAAGTAATGAGTGGCAGCTTTGCTTACAGACATGTGTTATTTCACATATTCAGATTTCCTCAATTAGCCCTATATGCCTTTTTCTGGCTTCACCATTTCCTCTTTGATATTGAGCTGAAACAGATGAAATGTAACTAGTTGTGGTATTCTTTTTCTAAATATATATAGCTATATTGGTCCAATTATCTTAAGTTTCCATGTATAAACAGTTTACAAAGTATTTATCAATATGCCATTAGCCATTACCTTCAGCCCCCAACTTAAACCTCTCCAACGCATCATCAAAGACCTACAACCTATCCTGAAAGATGATCCTCACTCTCACAGATCTTGGGAGACAGACCAGTCCTCGCTTACAGAAAGCCCCCCAACCTGAAACAAATACTACTGGCAACCACACACTACACAACGAAAACACTAACCCAGGTACCTCTCCTCGTAACAAAGCCCTGTCAACTCTGTCCACGTATCCATTCAACTTACACCATCATAGGACCTAATCATATCAGCCACACCATCAGAGGCTCATTCACCTGCACATCTTCCAATGTGATATATGCCATCATGTGCCAGCAATGCCCCTGTCATAAGTATGAAGTGCCTTAGAATTACTGTTTTACCTGTGAAGGGTTAACCTGAAACAGGAGAGGGGATGAGGTATCAGAGCTGCTAGTACAAAGGGGTTACTTGCACTTTTGTTCCTGGGCTTTTTCTCTGTCTCTCTCTCTGCGGCTACTCAGAGTCTGTCTGCGTTTCCCCTGGCTATGAGGAAGAATCACATCTATGTTTCTATCCTACATTTCAATAATCTTCTAAGAAAGCCAAAAGTCTAGCAGTAAGTGTATTCTTGAATTGTATCACTTGGTAATTGATCCACGGTGTCCTTAGACTGTTAAGTTTAGCAGAGAGAGAAATTCCAAGGGAGGGGGCTCAATGAGGGCTGGGTAATGCTAGGAGGCTTAGTATCTATTGATTTCTGTATAAGGAGTTTATGCTTTTCTCTTTTTCTTTTATTAAAATCTTTCTTGTAAGAGCTGTGTGTTTATTTCCATTGGAGTGATCCTGGTTTGGATCAGGCACGTCTCACAGCTAGTGAGGGTTTGTGGTCATTGTTCTCGAATCTCTCCCAGGTAAAAAGGGTGTAAGGGTGTGTGTGTGTGTGTGGTACTATCGGGGTTCCAGTTTGCCCTACCCCATGGTTTTGGGGGCTCAGATTGGTGGTGGCAGCGTTTTCCAAGCCCCAACTGGAGAAGTTTGGGTTTTGGTAGAAAAGATTTAACCTAAGCTGGTAAAATAAGCTTGGGGGGTGATTTTTCTTTCATGTGGGTCCCCACATCTTTACCCTAGAGTTCAGAGTGGGGAAATAGAACCTTGACAGCCCCTCTGCGATGTACATTGGCCAAACCGGTCAGTCTCTACGCAAAAGAATAAATGGACACAAATCCGACATCAGGAATCATAATGTTCATAAACCAGTAGGAGAACACTTCAATCTCCCTGAATGTTCTATTAAAGACTTGAGGGTGTCAATTTTAAAACAGAACAATTTCCAAAACAGAATCCAACAAGAAGCTGATGAACTAGAATTAATTTGCAAATTGGACACTGTCAACCAAGGGTTAAATAGAGATGTTGAGTGGCTGTCATTATACTAATTGAATGCATTTTCTTAGTTAAGTCTCTTTTACAGTTTCTTATCACTGTTAGATAGATCCACTAAATTTTAACTACAAAAGGTTTTTTGTCTCCTGCTGATAATGGCCCATCCAAATTAAATAGCCTCTTAGAATTGGTATGGTAATTTACAACTTTTTTTTTCTTTCTGCGTGTATAAATGCATCTTACTTCTGTTTGTTCCATTCTATGCATCCAATGAAGTGGGCTATAGCCCACGAAAGCTTATGCTGAAATAAACTGGTTAGTCTCTAAGGTGCTACAAGTATTCCTCACTTTCCTTACAGATACAGACTAACACGGCTACTATTCTTGAACCTGTATTTATCAATGGTTAATCAATTGTTATAGATTCCAGCAAGTCACTAGGTTGTTTATAATCATACCTTATAATGATCTATAGTAGTGGTTCTCAATCTTTCCAGACTACTGTACCCCTTTCAGACTGATTTGTCTTGCATACCCAAGTTTCACCTCACTTTAAAATGACTTGCTTACAAAAAATCAGATATAACAATACAAAAGTGTCACTACACACTGTTAGTGAAAAATTACTTACTTTCTCATTTTTTATCATATAATTATAAGATAAATCATGACTCCCCCAGGCTGAGAAACACAATCTTGTCATTGTCTGTGTGAAATTTTAGTTTGTACTGATTTCAGTAGTGCTTTTCATGTAGCATGTGGTAAAACCAGGCAAATATCTAGATGAGTTGACATACTCCATGGAAGACTTCTGTGCACCCCCACATGTATGTATACCCCGGGTTGGGAATCACTGATCTATAGCACTTTTAACTGATCTACTTCTAATAATCTGTAATACATACTACTCATGTCCATAACATGTTTAAAACAGTTGATAATTTATTAATTATTAATTTATAAACCGTTTATTAATGGAACTTAATATGAAGTTTGGCTGATATATAATTATAGCTGCATTTATATTAAATCATAGTGTTTATATGTTGAACCTTGTGAGCTATTCTCTATATTGTCTTGTAAAAATACAAGTTAAAATAAGGCTATTGCAGCATGGAGAAGTTTTTTTGCAGAAATATATAGGGGATGCTTGACTGGCATCTCAGGCACATCATGTGCTCTGAAATCTAGCTTTGAATGGACAATTAGTGAGCCCAGTAGTTTCTGGTCAACAAACCACATTGACAGAGAATGGGAAGAATTCAGTCTGTCAAATATTTTCTCAATTAATGTCAAGCAAAGGTATTCTTAATCTCATTCCACAGATATCACCACTGAACAGGTGTTGCAGAGAATTAGAATGACTACGTAGCAGTAAGTTTGTTCATTTATGTCCAAATGCTATATTCACACACTATATGCAATAGCAAAACTCCCATTGGCTTCAGCGGAAAGGGATCAGGGCCATATTACCATTAATTCTATAGACAAACACTTTATATTAGGCCAGATTTTATCCATCTATCTGGATATGATTTGAGGCCTGTAAGTAGTGCTATGAAAGTTTATGCATTAAAGGCAAATAATATTTATTATGTGAGTAGCTGAATGAATGAATTTTGTTATGCAACATAATATGTATTGGGTATGTTCTTTTGCTGGCTCCATTTTGACAGAGTTATAATGAGTCAAGGAACTCTATTAGATAGAGTGCAGCCCTGTTTAGTGATACTGAAGACTTTAGGATTTGATCTTGCATTGAGAACTGTCCTGACATATCCGTGTGCTCACTTAACTCTCAATGCTGCATAGAGACCTCTATCCAGTACTTGATTACATAATTATCCATTAAGACATGTGGAAGTCATTTTACAATAATGGAAAATGAGAAGACTGAAATAATTTATCCTAAGTTAATGTTTTGTTCTAGCTCGGTCCTTCAAAGTGTGGAGAACTCTGGTCCCAACTGAGCAAAGCACTGAAGTATGAGTTTAGCTTTAAGCATGCTGGCTCTACTTAGGCATACCCTATACCTGTTCAGGTGCCCATCGAAATCCATACAACACTACATGTTCAGCGGTCCACCAGCATGAAGGTCATTGCAAGATCCAGATGTAAATCTAAAGAAACCAAGCTAAGTTCATGTTCCATCCTTCAGAAATGTCCTTATACCCCCAAATGAGTGTGTTACCCATGTCTTCAAGCAGGAATTTTCATTTTGAGAGAGCTGAAAGAGATTGTTGTACCTCTCTGGCATATTTTTCCCAAATGCCATGCTAGGAATGTATTAATATCTCTTTGATACCACAGAGGAATGTGGAATGTGAATTCTGACAGGATTTCCTGTGCTCATTGGAGGAGAGGGCAAATGGGGAGAGAAGCTGGAGCGATGGAAGCTCTGCTCCCTGTGGGAAGTAGGAATGGAATTTACTTCATGCCAAACTTTCCTGCTGAGTCTCTTCAGAGTTCTGCCAGAGGCATTACAGCATGATATTAAATCATCTGTTCCTAACCATAAGTCAGTGCTCACATCTTTCAAATGACCTTGAGGCAGTTATGAGTGAAAGACAACCAGGATTTGAAGATATGATGTTTTAAATCTATCTCTATATATAAAAGTCAAATGGTGTATGCACGTTCACTTACTCCTTCCACATCGTTTGAGCTAGAGACTTGAAATTTGGTACAGTTATAGGTTTTAGGGTCCTAATCAGGGTAAGAGTCGAAAAATTTTCAAATCTCACCTCTGATGCCCCCCAGGGGTGAAATTATTTAAAGGCCAATCACATCAGCTGAGCAGCTGCTGTTCTCTATGACATAGTTATGATGTCATAATGCCCCCTCCAACGGACCCTGCACTCGCTCAGCTCTCTGCCCCCTCCCCCCTCCAATGGACCCCGCACTCGCTCAGCTCTCTGCCCCCTCCCCACCTCCGACAGACCCGAGTTGGGTTTGGTCGGAGGGTAAGTGAGGTAGGGGTGTCGAGTTTGGTCAGGGGGTGAGGTGGGGGTGTCGGGTTTGGTCAGGGGGGTAAGTGAGCCAGGGGTGTTGGGTTTGGTCTGGGGGTGTGTGAAGGTGTCGGGGTGGGTGAGGGGTGAGGTGTGGGTGTTGGGGTTGGTCATGGGGTGTTGGGTTTGGTGGGGGGTAAGGTGGGGGTGTTGGGTTTGGTTGGGGGGATGAGGAGGGGGGTCGGGGTTGGTCGAGGGGTAAGTGAGGTGTGGGTGTCGGGTTTGTTTGTGGTGGTAGGTAGGGGTGTCGGGTTTGGTTGGGGGGGAAAGTGAGGTGGGTGTGTCAGGTTTGGTCTATGGGGGGTGAGGTGTGGGTGTTGGTCAGGGGCTGTTGGGGTTGGTAGGGGGGTGACTTGGGGGTGTTGGGTTTGAGTGGGGGGGGGTGAAAATGTGAGTCGGGGTTGGTCGAGGGGTAAGTGAGGTGGGGGTGTCGGGTTTGGTTGGGGGGGTGAGGTGGGGGTGTCAGGTTTGCTCTCTGCCCCCTCCCCCCTCCAACGAACCCCGCACTCGCTCAGCTCTCTGCCCCCTCCCCACCTCCGATGGACCCGAGCAATGCCAGGTATTTTCACTAGTATATAATAAATAGTAAAAATAGAACAAATATCACATCAGTTTGGGGCTAGTTTTAGGTATGTTCACTTTAACTATGAGCATAGTTTTCATTTAATTTTGCTTAAAACCTCATTGTATGATCATATTTTCTTACTGGTATTTTTGAGCTTCTTAAATATTATGAGAAGTAATAAAGAGTCCTGTGGCACCTTAAAGACTAACTAAAGTATTGAAGCACAAGCTTTCATGGTCTAATACCCACTTCCCGTGTAGACTGGTCCAGGCTGAGGTGGATGGTGGGGTGGAAGCTGTTGAAATCATGGTGGAATTCTTCCAGAGTTTCGTTCCTAGCTCTCTACACAAACGTCCCACACAAAGATGGAATACAAGATGTCAGGAATAGTATCCCTGATGACGCCACAGCACAAGTGGTTGCTGAGCTCTGTGACTTTATCCTCACACGTAATTATTTCAAATTTGGTGACAAAATATACCTCCAGACCAGTGGCACTGCTATGGGCACCCGCATGGCCCCACAGTATGCCAACATCTTTATGGCTGACATGGAACAACGCTTCCTCAACTCTCGGCCACTCACACCCCTTCTCTATCTACACTACATTGATGACATCTTCTGGACCTATGAGAAAGAAACTCTGGAAGAATTCCACCATGATTTCAACAGTTTCCACTCCACCATCCACCTCAGCCTAGAGCAGTGTACATGGAAAGTCCACTTCCTAAACACCACAGTGCAAATTAATGACGGCCACATCAACACCACCCTATACCAAAAATCTACCGACAGCTATGCCTACCTTCATGCCACCAGCTTCCATCCTGGACATACCACACGATCCATTGTCTACAGTCAAGCACTGAGGTACAATCATATTTGCTCCAACCCCTCAGACAGAGATCAACACCTACAAGATCTTCACCAAGCTTTCTCAAAACTATAATACCCGCACAAGGAAATAAGGACACAGATCAACAGAGCCAGACGTCTACCCAGAAGCCTGCTTCTGCAAGACAAGCCCAAGAAAGAAAACAACAGAACACCACTGGCCATCGCCTACAGTCCTCAGTTAAAACCTCTCCAACGCATCATCAGTGATCTACAACCCATCCTGGACAACAATCCCTCACTTTCACAGGCCTTGGGAGGCAGGCCAGTCCTGGCCCACAGACAACCCGCCAACCTTAATCAGATTCTCACCAGCAACAGCATACCACACCATAATAACTCCAACCCAGGAACCGATCCATGCAACAAACCTTGATGCCAACTCTGACCACATATCTACACCAGCAACACCATCACAGGACCTAACCAGATCAGCCACACAATCACTGGTTCATTCACCTGCACATCTACCAATGTCATATATGCCATTTATGTGCCAGCAATGTCCCTCTGCTATGTACATTGGCCAAACTGGACAATCCCTATGAAAAAGGATAAATGGACACAAATCAGATATCAGGAATGGCAATATACAAAAACCTGTAGGAGAACACTTCAATCTCCCTGCACACACAATTAAATATTTAAAGGTCAGTATCTTGCAGCAAAAAAACTTCAAGACCAGGCCGCAAAGAGAAATTGCAGAGCTGCAATTCATTTGCAAATGTGATACCATCCATCTGGGATTGAACAAAGATTTTGAATGACTTGCTAATTACAAAAGCAGCTTCTCCTCTCTCGGAGTTCACACCTCCAGTTCAGTTGCTAGAGGAATACCTCACCCTCCTTGATTTGAGATAACAAGCTGGTTCAGCCTGATTGGACTATCCTTGCTATCTCCTACCTGGTTCTAGCCTATTTATTTATACCTGCCCCTGAACACTTCCACTGCATGCATCCGACAAAGTGGGTATTAGTCCATGAAAGTTTGTGCTTCAATACTTTAGTTAGTCTTTAAGTTACCACAGGACTCTTTATTACTTCTGTTATTCCAGACTAACACGGCTACCTCTCTGAATATTAAATATTATGGTCTAGCTAATCATATCAGTTATATGCCACTGCAAAGCCCAACAGTTTCCATTTTTGCCAAAGGAAAATTCAAGTTGTGCTTTGTAATCATGACTCTTTATGTCTGGCAAAATAAGAGAAACAGAGATTTTATGACTGCCTGAGTTGCAGAGATATTGATCATTGGCCTTAGTGCGAGCCGAGGTACCAGTTTTTGAAAATTAGGTTATCATCAAATTTGTATCTCTTATTTTGCTGACTGTGACAGTACTTGGATTTCAGTTGGGTGAGTGCCATGAGATGAAAAGTGCTATCCAAGTTTGATGATTATTATGCTTATTATGACTGTCACACACCTGGACAATTTAGCAATTACCTTAATTCTTGCTCTTTCCTTCCCAGGATCCTCCTGTGCTCCCATTCCTTCTTTGTCTGTCCTTCTGTACTCCCAGGTTTAACTCACATGTGTATGCACAAATACACACACATACAAACACACTCTCTCTTTCTAGCTAGCTTTATTAACACCTATCACGTATTGACATTTCTATTTATAAGAATAAATGTGTGTGTTATGCCCAGTAGTTTATCTCTCTCTGCCCATCACCCCCCAGCCGGGGTATGGGCCACCAACTGGTGTTGGTGTTTCAGTAGCAATTGGTTCCCTTACGGGGTGGAGTTGCTAGCCCCACACCCATGTTAAGCCTACAGCACCTTGTATTCCCAGGAGGTCTCCCATCCAAGTACTAGCCAGGCCCGACCCTGCTTAGTTTCCGAGATCAGATGGGATCGGGCGTGTTCAGGGTGGTTTAGCTGTATCCAGTAGTTTATACTCTCCATTAATTCTAGCTCTTGGTGCTTGTCCTTTGCTCCTTTCTTTACTGTACAAACACTTTAGTAAATTAATACTCTTCCTATTCTTTGTCTTTTGTTTCAGATGTGGCTCTGCGTTGTACCTTATTTTGTTGGAAGCATGCATTAGTTTTGAGTGAAGTGAAAGCTCCTGTTTTCCTTCTTTACTACTTAAACAAGCCATTCCAGTGTTTAGAACAATTCTAGATCCTTCTGCTTTAGTGGAGTCTGTCCCTGAGATGAAAAAGTATCTATACATATAATAAGAAATAACTGGGTGCCTTAGTTGCTATGTCATGCTCTCTGTCAGTGAATATTGACTTTTAAATGTAGATAAATAATACAGCAGGAGACATGGCTTTTCAATATATGTAAACATATAACAGTGGAAATGGCATCACTCATGACTAGATGCAAGCACATTTGTCTTTGTCAGAAGTCTTCAACTGGGAACCCATTTTAAATACCGTGGAACCCTCTTAAAATTAATTTTAATGGACTTCCCATGAGCAATATCACTGTGGTCCCACTTCAGCCAGGCGATTAGATGCATGCTTAACTTTAAATAATGGGGTTACCGATGTGCTTACTGACATCAGTGGGACTGCTTGTGTGCTTAAAGCTAAGCATATGCTTAAATGCCTTGTTGAACTGGGCCTAAATCTGGGAATTTGTTGCAGTATAGCTCTGAACAGGAATGGTTTTCCACTTCATTTTAAAACAGGAGTAAAACATAACAGATTCATGAGACCATATGCAGCATTTGGTTTGCTGGAGACTGTCCCCAGACTTTCCTGAATGGCAGTGGCATTTTTTCCCAGTAATAATATGGCAGCTGAAGCCTTTACTAAAACCTTTCCTCAGGTAAAATCCCATTGACGTCAATGGGATTTTTGCATAAAAAAGGAATTTGCAGAATGTGGACTTATGAAGATACGTGTGAACCAGTGGTCCCTTTATTCCAAACTTGAATACTGCCTAATTTCATAATTTTCATCCCCCTCCAAGAATAATGGGTATTAAAAATTTTATACACTATTATAATGTATCCAATGCTATGATGCTATTACTCTCATGTTATTACCTTTCAGCATAACTCAAGCTCCTCTCTGCTCTTTGGAACATGCCTCAACTCCTCAGATCTGTGGGTCCCTCCATGACAACAACCTGTGAAGAACTGCTTTGAAATACATTTTCTGCATTCTGGCCTGATCTGGGGCTTCCAAGCTGAGTTGCCTCTCTGACTGCACTACTACGTACAGAGTTTGAGTTTTGAAAATTGTAGTTCCCAAGAACCCAGGAGAAGGCAGACAGGTTGTGAAATGGATCTTCAAGTATAAAAGCTATAAACTTTAGGTAGGCCTGGTCAAAAATTTTCCATCTAAACTGTTTGTCAGAAAATTGGGTTTTTGGCTGAATGAAAATTTTCACCAAAAATGTTTGCTGTCTCTGGAAGATTTTGATGAAAAACCAAACACCTGAAAATGGAAAAAGGTTTCCAGTCAAAATCTTTCAGTTTTCAGATGAAATATTTTGGTTTTCAGACAAAATATTTCAATTTTCAATACATTACCAAAAAGTTGGTATGGCCTGCATATGTTCCTGCCCTCAACATTTTCTGACCCCTTTCACCAAATCATCGAAAGCTGTAGAGGAAAAAAGATAGATGGCATGTTAGAGGGATTGTCTCACAAACAAGCAACCCACAGCGTAGCTGAGAAGAACGTTTTGTTTCCTGGGAAAGTAGGTTTGGGGCTCAGCATGTTGAGAAGTCACATGATTGAAGGCTGGCACATAGAAAGGTTCTCCCTGACCAAACTGGCCCTTAGGAAGGTTTGATTTGGAGAAAGAACTGAACTGGCTACTGTATGATAAGAATAGGTTGGCTATCCTTAGAATTCTTTCTCCTTTTCCCACCTTGGGGGTGAGGGTGGGCAGGGGGGGACAGAAGGGGAGACAAAGGCAGCATTTTTCTTTTAAGTTTGAAATGATAAAAGAATCTTATGAATGGGGAATTTTAAGCTTTGGTTTCCCCCATGTTAGCAGTACAGGAGACATAACTGTAAGTGACTGATGGCCAGCTGATTGATGTTTGTTTTTACAGCACTGGAAGTTCTTTGAAAGCTCTAGGAGTAGGGATGTTTCTGAAGTTTTATTTCATTGTTTAGCTATCTGTCATCCAGAAGTGCAGTGTTTACTTAAACATTACAAGTTCAATGCTGTAAATTAACAAGTCCTGTTGTAAATTAGAAGTTTTGGCTTTAAACTGTTGGACTATTAATATTATAATTGAAAACAGCTCAACAAACATTTAGCTTTTGAGAACTAACTTTACAGAAATAGCTATGATTTTATCAAAATAAATATGTTCCAAAGGAAGTTTTCAAAGTGTGTAAAACCATATATACAGATATATATGGTCCCTCTAGTCAGTATCCTGACTTCCAACAGTGGAAGTTTAAATGGAAGGGAATGAACAGAGCAGAGAATATATTGAATGATCTATCCCTGTTGTTCAGTGCCAGCTTCTCTAGTGATCAGAGAAATTTGCCACATAAAGGTTTGGGACATCCAGAAAATCAAGGCTTTGATGTCAGTCATCCTCTTGAGCTTCTGCTATGTTGCTCAAACAAGGGGTTTTGTTAATACTATTAAAAGTTTACATGTTTGCAAGAATTAGACTGCAACTTACAGTTATAGTTAAAACACATTCTTTGCTCCAAAGAGCTTATGAAGAAGGCACATCAGCTGGGGGCTAGTTCTCAAGAGTTGGGTAGGGATTTAATGGTTACTCTGACAGTCACAGTTCAGGTGACATTTCTCCCTTGCTCCATGATAGAAGAGCCCAATCTAAATAAGACAAGGCAAACTCATGGGATGACAGTTCAGGAACAACAGGTTTTGGGTTAACCAGTGCAGAGAAAAAGGGAAGAGTGACTTTCTGAAAAGGTTTTTTAAAAGCAGGAGTTGAAGGAAGAGAGGGTGTTTGGCAGATCAGAACAGTGTGTGTTTTCATTTTTCAAAACATTTGAGCATTTCTGATTTTTTTCCAACTGAAACTATTTGTCCAAATTGACCCAAATTCACAACCTGTTTCAGTTGAGCCAGATCTGCATTTTTCTGTGGAAAAGTATTCACACACAATTTTTTTTCCTGGGTCTACTCAGGACCTCAAAGTGATACAGAATTTGGATACTGTTCCCAAGCAAGCGACTCTTACAATTCTTGTTTTCTTTACGTAACACTTGGGCCTTAAGAGACCAAGAAATTCAGTTATGGAAATCTGTTCATTGTACTGTGGTTTGATATATTATGCAGCATCTATGTGACCTCTTACATTAATAGATCTGCTGATCTAAATTTATTCCCTGCCAGGACACTTTTAACTTCTTGGATGTTAGTGTTTACACCCAGTTGACCATCCTAGACCACCAAAAACATTTCCATTGCCTTAGTTCTGGTTAGTAAAAGGGAGATATCATGTTATGGAATAGATTAAAGGGCAAGAGTATGAATTTTATCAACTTGAGTCGAAACTTTAATTGGGTAGAAGGATTATGACCATTATAAAGCTGTTGCACTGTTCTTAGTATGTAAGGGGTTTATTTTAATTGTGTTTGGCTTTTCTGAGCGAGTGTTGTAAGTAGCCCTCTTGCTAAGAAGTGATGTCATTGCAGTAAGGGACACTAGTAATCAAGTGAATCTGCTTTTAATGTTTTAACAGTGAGAAGAAAAACATTTAAATATTATACATGATGATTGTTAAATCCTTGCTAAAGCAGGTTAGAAAACTGTTTGTAATGCTGGCTCCACAAACTTAGATTTCCTTACTAGGCTAACAAACACTACAGAATGAATTTTAAAAACTCTAGCTTATAGTGACAGCTGACAAGTGTTTCTTACTGTGTGGTCTGCTGATAAAATGGGTTTTATTTTCCTATATTCAGTCATTGAAATATATACACAGTTGATATACATGCCCAGATTGATTGTACTTGGGGCCTGATCTAGGAAAACACTGTGCTTATCTGTGGTCAGTGGGGTTACTCGTATGCTTTAATTTGAGTTTATGCTTAAATGCTTTCCTGGATCAGGGTTTAGAGCCTGAATTTCAAAAGTGCTGAGCACTCACCACACTAATTGAAGTCAATAGGAGTGGTGGTTGCTGATCACCTAGAGTTTCATCCCGCAAGCGCCTTCTGGGAGGCACTCAGCATCAAAACATCACAATACTTCTACACCTGCCTTCAGGCCCTGATCCTGGAAAGCAAATGGGTCTTGATTCAGCATGTGCTTTGCTGTGCCGTAAATCAAGCAATAGCATTCTGTGCGTGGACACTTTATTTTTCTTAATCACATACAAGCTCAAAGCTGCAACACATTGAATGCCACGGCAGTGACTGTCACCCCATCTCTCAATGACTCAAAGGGTCTGCTCTTGCAATAGGTAGTACTGTATCACTAGGAATCACTAGAATACCAATTTCCAACGTTATTGGTGTCTGAGCTTGTTACAGTGCTGACAGTGTCTGAGTGTAGCACTTTAAATTGATCTGCAGGCCTCCCCACCCACCCACCCTCACCTTCTGTGCATCTTTCTGATTTGACTTTTCTGTCTTCTATCAGGCTCATATACATCTTGAAATGTAAGTGAGACACACTACAGACACCCTCTGCTATTGTACATTGCAATAATCTAGGTGGACACTTGATTTATTGTTCTGGTGCTACTCTACTGTTTTGAGCTGCTGGTTTACTAGTATATGTACTTTTATATGAGGGGTTAGAAGGTTCATATATATTTTGTTCATGAAAAACAATCTAGTTTCTAACTTTACACTAAATTTTGACATTGACCATTTCAGCTCTTTGACATTGCCCAGCTTTGTTTATAGCTGAAGACCAGCCTATGTATGGGTTGTGCATCTTACATTTCTAGATGGTTATATTAACCATTGGCTCCAAATCAGGAAAAACATGAACAACATTTTCTAAGTCTGATCAACTGCAGACATACAAGTTCAGGCCACTTATACTAACATTCTTCCATTTAAACTCTTAGTTCTCCCTCTTGCGAGTCAGGAACTATACTTTATCATAACTCTCTAGCATTTGTATATTGCTGTTATTACAGAGATTTGGGACTGCTTAGGGCACAGATGGTCTCAGACTAGGTCATGAGATCCCAACCTGACCAACCCATGAACAATGAGGGCATTCAAATCACAAGATGAACTTTATGATTAGGATCATTTTATAGTAGGCTGACCTATATCATCCTGGCTATTTTTGATAACTCAGGCCCATCTCTAGTTTAAAGAACTATGGAAAACTTTATAAATTCTTCTCTGTAGAGTTCTCCTTAGATCTCTTACTTCCTGCACTTTCTGGATCTCTCTACATTTATTACTAGAAATGTCTTCATGGAAACAGGATCGTTGTGTCTTCAAAGCTCTTTTTCTTTTGTTTATTCCTCACCTGAAGTCATAACCCCGTTTGTGGTACCAAAATCCTCTCTACAATAGCTAGTAGTGATTTCACAAAAAGTTATATGGCTTCATGTGAGGAAAAAGCCAGTGAAAGCAACAAACTTTTAAACCAAACAAAAAAATGTAGAGTCCAGATAGTGCTTGGGTGTTATATGGGTAGATTTGCCAGGGGAGCAAGGACACAAATCTCTCTGCCACCCATCCATCCCATGAAGAGCAGCTTGGCACAGCTGCAGTCACTTTTGGTGCTCTCAGAGTATGACATCCCAACGGAGACTGAGAGAGACAGAGTCAACGCAGAACTAGCCAGAGGTGAATGCTTCATAGATGTGAATGCTACAGTCTCCCGAATGGATGATGTAGTAGGTGCGCTTCCCCTGTAAGTCAGAGACAAAGCTCCCTTGGGTAGCAAGGTTCTGCACTGCCCTCCATGTGGGCCAGTCACTAACATGCACAACAGAAACTATAACATAAGGTCAAATGCTTTTTTAATTTTTCAAATTGTCCAGACGGTGTTGGCTGCTTTCTTCGCTCAAATAATGTTGACAGGTCAGTAATGAGAGACAAAGGAAAATTCCTTTAAAAAATCCAGATAATTTAATATGAACAAAGCAGCAGAAATATCAAAGCAAAGCATTGCACAAAGCATCAGGAGTTTCTGGTCTCTTTTCAGAATGTTGACACGTTATAGTGTGGTTATAGCTATTAAGGAAAAACAGAAATATTTCTAAACAGTTCTCTTGCCATTTAAAACAATCATTTATGTCTGTTTTGAAGCTGCACAGACACAAACTGCATGAATGCTGTGTCTCAGTGCAGGTAGGAAGGATGCTTCTGCCTTGTACTAGATTACACTAAGCAATAGTGAGGCTACCTCTGAAGATTAGACATGGACTAGACATAAGTGCAGTGGGAACTTTGTGTGTACGTGATAAACTTTCTATTTCTAATTCAGTATGCCTAAAACTGAGTAAACACACTGGCTGACAATTACAATGAAAAAGAACTAGAACTTGTTTCAAAAACAAAATGATGGAAACAAATGCAGGATCATAGGTAGGGCTGGGAAGAGTTCTAGGAAGTCACAGGTCCATAATCAGGCTGTTCTATTATTATGTATATTAAGGTCAGAGCTTATTATAGGTATATTCGTAGTGACTTGTTGGCTGGAAAGTACGGAAAGGCGTGTAGTTATGTGGTATATTGCTTTAAAGCTGGTGTAGTATAAAATATACATTCTATGACAATCACTTGGACTCCATATCTTGGATGCAATTTTTCCTCATTTGTCACAAACATTTCAATTAACATTTCAAGAAGACATTTTATGTTTTTTCATATGAGAGGGACAATCATATTTTAATTTTTAGCTTGGCTTTCAGAAGTTAATTTGAGTCTGATGCATTGTTTAGTTTTCTGAGTCAATCAAGAGAAACCAGGATAAGATTTAGACTTTCTATATCTTTGTTGCTTTCAATAGACTAATAATGCATTTATTGATTCTTTATATATAGAAATGTAGTAACTTTCATAGTCCCAATGCTTCTCTTCACTCCAGACACTGTTCATTACACTGAACACTCATTCCACTGAATGTATGGTCGAGAACATATGATCATTTAACTTAAACCTGAAAAATATAGCTTTCTTGGGATTTAAGTGGTGCACAGAACTTATTCTCAACATGCATTAAAGAAAACCATCTGTGAGAGTAAAGAAAGAAAATGTTACTTTGTAAATATGTACCTCTTCCATTTTTAGAAACATGTTTAAAATTCTTCATGTGACAAGGTGTGTAATTAGTCACTAGAGGGCATTTGACTGTCTTGTAGCTAAAGCTGGGGAAGGTCTAGCTAAAGTGAATGCAGCAGGGAAGGCAGACTTAGCTGCATTGTAATGGAGAAATATTAGAATTACACTGTTTATAATCCTAATTCAATCACTCGGCATATCATACAGTAGAAGGGAGCTCAGCCCAATTTCATGGGTGAGGCAGAGAGGTATTCTTTGTAATTCGTTCTGAATTCATTTTCTCCAGTTCTTCATTGCACATCAGTTTTTCTTAATGTTTCTGAGATCTTTCAAAACAAAACAGATGCCATATTGATCCCTTTTCCTATGAAAGCTGCCAAAACAAGCAGCCCAGATATTATGAAATATCAAGCATTTCTATTCGAACTACTTAATCTTGTACACATGTTAAAGAAAGTCAAGTTCTTGAACAGTTATTTTGTATTTCAGTTTTCCGTAGGCAACAGAGCCTAGAGAACTTGTTTATTTTTAATATAGAAACTATTCCCCTTCTTTAGTGCTTTAAAATATACAGGTATGCTTGTCTAATGCTACTGTCTTCACCTGGTCTAGAAACAAGAAGAAATTCTCTGCATTTAAAGTATTTTCTCTGCTTTCATTTGCCAAAAGCTTTTGGGATAAAAAAAAGTCTATCTAAATTTAAATATCATCATGGATTTATTTTTCCAGATTTCTGTTATATTTTCTCATACTATGCCTAAATGCATCAGTCATTTATAAATATCTAACATCCTAATATAACCTCCAAGAAGAGTACTCAGATACTACCATGACTGGTACAGTATAAAAAAGAGAATGGAATAGAATCAAAGATTCAAGATTTCCTTGAATTGAAATTTCTAAGTCAAATGAAGAGGTGATTAATCCAAACTTTTATTGATGTTAATAGATTAACCCAAACTTTGGTATTTTATCTTTTTAAATTACCATCATAATATTTATATAATATAAAATCACCTTTATAGTGCGAGCATAGCTGAGATGGTGCAGTCATGTGGTCTGTATGTCTGAGAGTAGCATACCAAAGGTCGTCTCTTTTTATGGAGAATTGAAGACTGGAGTTACTATAGGGGCAGATCAAGGAAACATTACAAAGACACTTTCAAGGCACATCACCAGTCTTTCAATGTTGACCTCAACACCTGGGAGTTCTTAGCCTCTGATAAGATCTGAGGGCGGCAGCTCTGACACCTGGGATTGAAAGATTTTAAGAACTTGTAGATTCTTGTAATCAAGAAGATATGTGAGGTGTAAAGCTAAAGCCAGTGCACGTTCATCTACAATTGTCTTTACTGCTGGCACTTGCAGATGGCGCTGCAAGTCCAAAATTTGTCTTTGGTCTCATCTAAGACTCACAATAAGGGTACATGTATACTACCCGCCCCTCCGGCGGGTAGTGTTCGGTGTATTAGGTATCTCTTTCTGTGTCTCCCACACCTCACCTCCTCTGTTCCACCAATGGTGCCAGACTTATCTATCCATTTGATGGCTTCTTACACAACCTTCTCTGTGCTTTCTTCTGTGCAGCCTCATATCCATGAATTTCCTTCCCTGAACTGATATCTGTAGAGCCATTACCCTCTCTTCCTTTAAATCTCTCCTCGAGACTCACCTCTGCCACAATACCTATAAAAATCAGATTATTAATGAGGGTGAGCCTTAAAGGCAGATGGGAATAGATGATACTTTGTCTGTTTACTATAATTTAAAAAACTGAAGATGAATATCTAAGAAAAGTGTATCCCTCTCCCCCATCTTTCATATATTATTTGTCTTTTTTTAAGCTTTGTAAGCTCATTGGGGAAGAGACAGTAGTTCTGTATGTGCCTTCCCAAAGGGGGTCCCAGTACTCACTGAGACTTGTGGACACCATGACAATATGAATATCAAATAATCTGATATAGAAGACTTTTGTTAGGCCAGATTTCAGAAGTGTTTGTAAAGTTCATTCACTAAGTTAAACGCTTTGAAAAAATTCCTTTGACAAGCCTTGCTTGTATTAAAAAGGCATAAACTAAGTCACTTGATAAACCCAACAAACTGAAATCTGTTCAATCAGGATTAAGCAGACAGACTTCCTCCTACATACGAGAAAAACAAACTTGGGGTATTGAACTAACAAGATTTTTTTTAGATTGTTTTTTTAATTTAAAAATACATCTGATATTCAAGTCTGATGGTTTAAGACCACAATAAAAGTCAGGGTGGGCTTAATCAGAAAGTCACATTTCACAGAACATTTGTTATTGATATGTTGGAAAAGTGTCAGACTTGTGAGGGGATGGGAAAGTACTTGCATGATCTAGTAATAAGAAACAGTTTAGTGTACTAGATTACTAAAGCATGGCTAATTTTGAAGCCAAAACCCACACATTCTTAACTTTGTTTCTCAGCTTTAGACCCAGTATCTACATACGTTGTACAGGATTATTGTTTGAAAGCAAACCCATTCTTTAGCAAATCTGAAATTGAACGAACAGCACAACATATTGTTTTAAGTGGTAATATAGCAGAACCATAGAATCATAGAAGATTAGGGTTGGAAGAGACTTCAGGAGATCATCTAGTCCAAACATGTATTCTTGCCTTAAAAGTTCTCTGTTACTTGAATGTTTAATTTATCTTGGGAAATTCAAGGTTTGTCACACTGATAAGGGTTATATTAAAGATTTTTTGGAGCTCTGACAATGACGAATGTACTGTGTTTTCTTCCAGTTTACATTCTTTCCAGAGATCTGCTGTTGAGAGTGCAGTTTTGATAATCTCAAGAGCATCCTGAAAGGACAAGTTAATTTCTATGAACTCCATACGTTGAACTCAAACTGCTGTACAACATTCCAAGCTATCATTCTTGCTTTCCAGAAACATTCATCTTCTTCCTATATATTAAAAAGAACAGTAGTGCATAACATAAAATTGGGCGGGTGGGAGAGGGCGCTATCCAGAGGTAATTGTAATCTGGGTTGAGTAGTTATTCCTATATTCCAATACAGTATACAGTAATATACTTCTGTCCTGCTCTGTCTAAATGGGCTGCCGTATTCTGTATGGGATGGAGCTTTTGGGTGGCTTTCAAAGTTAGCTATGAATGGATCCGATTGCTGTAGTTAAGCCTTGAGATGTCAAATATATGGGTTACCATAGTATAGTATTTCATAACTGAGAGGCGTTAGGAAGGATAACACTAACTTGCATAACACTACTTTCTGTGACCTCTCTAAAATGAATGGGAGAAAACACTTTAAGGCAAGTTTAAGATTAGCAGCCATGTTAGTCTGTATCCGTAAATAAGACGAGGAAGACTTGTGGCACCTTAGAGACTAACCAGTTTATGCTGAAATAAACTGGTTAGTCTCTAAGGGTGCCACAAATCTTCCTCATCTTATTTTAAGGCAAGTCTTTCCAACTCACTGCCATCAAGTAACAAACAGCTCATGGTACAGGGCACTGAAAGTTGCAGGTAAGTGTAGCAATATCAGTCTAGATGACTGATCTCTATACATTGTCCTGAGTATGTCAACAACCGCCAAGATAATGCATCTTCCATGTCACAGCCTGATCGAAATCTGAGTGACTGGAACATAAACATGTCAGGATACCAGACGTTGTACGCAACTAGTCACCAATTTCTCAGTGATCATCCCCAAAATGGTAAGGTTAAAAACTGAGTAGCAAAGTAATGAATTTATTTAAGGCAAGCATTTTCTATATCCTGCTATATAGGAAGTCAGCCTACATCGGGGTGGGCAAACTTTTTGGCTTGAGGACCACATGGGGGTTGCAAAACTGTATGGCGGGCCGGGTAGCGAAGGATGTGCCTCCCCAAACAGCTGGCCCCCACCATCTATCTGCCTCCTCCCACTTCCTGCCACCTGACTGTCCCCCTCAAAACGACCAGCTCACCCAAAACTCCCTACTCTTTGTCCCCTGAATGCCCTCTCCCAGGATCCCCATCCCTAAATGCCCGCCAGGATCCCACCCCCATCCAACTCCCCCTCCCCCTGTCCCCTGACTGCCCCCCTCAGAATCCCTGACATTGCTGTAAGCGGCATGGTAAGGGAGACAGATCTGGGGGCATGGAGTCCTGGGGGCCAGTCAGGGGAAAGGGATCAGGGGTGGGGGTGGTCAGGGAATGGGGAATGGGGGAGGGGGGTTGGATAAGGCAAAGGAGTACCGGGGCTGTGTCAGGGAGTGGGGGTGTGGATAGCAGTCGGGGCAGTCAGGGGGCAGGGAGCAGTTTGATAGGGGAGAGGGTTCCAGGGGGGTAGTTAGGGGAGTGGGGGGGTCTCTAGAGGGGGCAGTCGGGGACAAGGAGAAAGGGGGGTTGGATGGATTGGGGATTCTGAGGGGGACAGTCGGGGCAGGAAGTGGGAGGGGATTATTTAGGGGCAGGGCCAGGCTGTTTGTGGAGGCTCAACCTTCCCTACCTGACCCTCCATACAATTTTGAACCCCGATGTGGCCCTCGGGCCAAAAAGTTTGCCCACCTCTGTGCTAAGTGCTCTTCATATATTGGCAGCCAGGGCTCAGTTTGTATAGTGAGCTGCATCCCTATCAACATTTTGAAGGAAAAAACAACAACCAAGTGTAATATTCGACATCTGAAAGGGGTCAGATCTGTCTTGTGAAAATGTTCAGGATTTTGTCTGGGTTTTTTAATTGTAAAGCCTAATAGATAATTAAATTATAGATTCAGAACTTCTATTATAAAAGAAACGCCACCCCCCAAAAATTCTTCTTATATTTTTTCTTTTTTTTTCCTGTGCCGTTTTTATCTTGTACATCTTGATGCATATTCTTTCATCAAAATCCTTAATTTCTTGCTCCCCAGATTTCCTCTCTCCATTCTTGGGAACTTATAATTTTTCAGGCAGGTAACAAATCTTTAACGCCTTGCTGGTGCCAGATACTTTTGTGCTGATTCAGAATCAACCAGGGTTGAACTGAATTGGGCAATCTGAGCGATTTGGGTGCCTAGCCTGTTGGGATATAAGTTAATTTTTTGGACTAAAGTTCCAAAACTTCAGCGAAGCCAAAGAAGATCTAGCAGAAGCTGAAAGAATCAAAAACATGAACTGGAAATAGTCTTAAAAACCAACAATTTCAATGTTTTCATTAATACATTGTTTTGCTTTAAAAAAATCAGAAAAATCAAAGTCAAAGATCAAAGGCTCCATAGCCATCTAAACAAAAAGTTAACATTTCTTCTAGATTAAACATGTAAATATAGTTGCAGTTTCGCCTAGGACTAAAAAGCAAGGTCAAATGATGGAAATAAAGGGAAAAACATGTAAATCTGTTTGTTATGCATTTCTTGGCAGCTGTAATGTTTCAGTATTCTGGTACTTGTTATGCAGAAACATGGAGCTGCCCATGGTGGATATTAGTGAAAAAGGCAAGGGACCAAATGCACCCTTTTGTAGTTCCACTGATTTCAGTGGAATTCTCCAGGGATGAATGTCGAAGGGCTCTTCCATTGAATTTCCCTAGGAGAGAAGGAAGTCGGGAGGAGGAGAGAAGGGATTGGATAAACAAATCTGCTTGTTGTTGATCAGATAAAGCAATCACACCCTCCCCTACCTCTTAGACTAGCCAAGCATTAGCTGACCCTCTTTGAAAGACAAGCTCTTCTCCTTACTGCCCTCCCACCCACAGCCATGGGGTGATACACACAGAAGGAAGTAGCTGTGGAAATAGTGGGGAATAGCTCATTGTGTTGATATCCTGTATTTGCATCCTTTGCCTAGAAGATAAAAGCAATCAATCTAAAGTAAGACCAAAGTTGGATTTTTTTGGACCCCTTGGACTTGCTTCATCTGGGCACTGCATATAAATCCCTTGAAAATATATAGTTTGACACTACTGTCTGGTGCCCTCTTGTAACTGCCCATCTACCTGACTTTCAAGCAAGGATGAAGGAAGTTTTTTGGGTTGAATGAGAACCAGCTTGAACCTTCTCCACAATCTTAAACCAAACCCAAATTGAGCCATTGTTTGTAATTTTATTTTTCTTGGTTTCATTATGTAAAATTGTTTCCTTTCCCTCATTTACATCAAAGAGGTTTCTCCACAGTGACCTGATCTACGTGTAAATGGGTCTCACAAGACAGTCTAACAAGAAATGTATAAATAACAAGTAGTTTTAAAGCAAATGTGGTATAGAGATTAAATATCTGCATGGGATGGGTGAACCTATTTTATCTATTTAATGTGTTTGTGACTGTAGTATCTACTCACCAAGGAATTTTCACACTTTGTAGCACTTTACTTTTGATTTCATGAAAATATACTTAAGGTGAAAACATGTTCAGCGCATTCTAGATGCTTAAGCTCACTAAAATATCAATTTAGTCCTATTCTTAAAGAAAAATAGGAAACAGAATTGAGCCTGATCATGCAGAAAGACAAGAGAACTCTGTGGCAAAAAAGAGACCCTGTTAGATCTCTATTCCTGAGATGTTTCCAGATTAAACACTCTGAGATATAATGTAATACATCAAGAAATTGCTGCAATATATTTCAGTCTTTTAAGGCTTTATATAAAGAAAACTATTTTGCCCCATCTAGTTTTAGGCAGAAAACATAATGACCTTTTTAGTTTACTTGATGTAAAAATGTTCAGATCTGTTTCCACATATATCCGAAAAAGTGTGAAAATAAGTTCTTAGTATGTATTACAGCTAGTTTCCTTCTAACCTGTTTTCCACCCCTCAAAACTTTCTGAAGCTTTCATCCTTGAGGTTTGAGCTTTATTTAAGGTTAGTTTTCTTGGTGAAGTTTGAGTGAAAATGATTTAGCTGCTTGAGTATGAGAGAAGTTGTACTTTCCCTATTATAAATAATTATTCAAACTTTTTTTAGCAGCTCTGCAGCTCTTTCAGCTGGGGATAGACACCATTTTGGTAAGGAAACAGCCATTGTTGAGAAGTTGCTTTGAGTGTTACAGCAAAATTAAGTTTTGGTTTGACTTTGTTATGATCTTTGAAAATTGCACATGGCACTATATGCTCCCCATATTTTGCTGATGAAGTGCTGCTCAGGCATTCTCTGCACTCAGAAAAGCATCTGTTCAGCCATAGTCCTGAAGAGGGGCAGAGGTCAGGGGAGGAGCAGAACATGCCACAGAACCACTGTTTCTTCCCTTCTGTTGTTCCTGGTCCTAGTCTGTTGCCTCTTTCTTCTTTCTCCGATAGTGATAGATGAGAGAATCCACCCTATGGTGATTCCAAGAGACCAAGATGAATTTCTGACCCCACTGAAGTCAATGAGAGTTTTGCCATTTACCCACAGCCAGGATTTCATCCCAAGTGTTTGGGCTGGGATCCACCAACCTGCTTCAGCTGCCACCAGATCAGCAGATTTACCTAAACAGCTGTAAACATGGCTGACTGGTAAATTAAACCAGATAGGGGTTTTTGTTCAGGTCAGAAAGTAGTACTGTGATGACCAGCCTTACCTCCGTATGGTTACTTTCCATCACTGGTGCAGGATAAAGCAAAAAAAGTTGTTCCTTTAATAGTGAAAAATACACGTTATGCATCAAATTCATTCCTGATCTAACTCTATGGACTTCAGCAGAGTTGTAATTATTCAACTTGTAACAGTTTTGCCTGACCTTTACATTTAATCACTGTAGCATAGTTTTCTTTGCCCCAGTACAATAACTTTTAGGGAATAGAAATCTTTCTCTCTGTGACTGGTTATTTCAATAAATGAAAGTGACAAAATCTTCCTACACTCTTTTTTTATCTGCGGTTTTCCTCTCTGGTACCTAATGATCACATTTAGAGTAAGTCCTTTCAGTTTTGCATCCCGATCAATGGAAAGGAACTAGCTAGTCCTGTACCAAAATCTTTCTTTTTGGTTCCTCTTTCTCCCTGATAGGATCTGAGATAAGCAGAGTAGTGGAAAGGGTAATCAGAACAATTTGGATTCCATTTTGAATTCAATGAATGGGTGAAGGTATTGTAGGAGATCCACTTCTCGCCCACTTTAGAACACAGGCAGGAGACTCCTCTGCAGCTTCCAACAGTGTCCTTTATTTATACAGTGCAAAACCCACCACCAATATATACAGCTCTATACAGTTTAGCTGAGCCTCAGCCTGGCTGGGTTCAGGAAGCAGTCAGCTCTTGCAGGCTCCTAGCCTCAGCTCTACTTCCCCACTCTTATGTCCCTGCACTTCTCTCTATCTCCTTCTCTCTCTCTTACGCCACCACTCTGGACTTCCTCCCTGCCAGGCTCTTATCCCCTGGGGAGGCTACCAGGTGCAGCCCATGTGGCCCTAATTAGCCCAGGCCTGCACTCTGCTAAATAATCAGCTCCCTAGCTTAGGGAAGCTGCTAGCAGAGGCTTTTGCTTTTCTTAAAGGGGCGGCAGGGCTGGCTCAGGCCCACCCTGCCACAGTATATTTAAGAATGTTTTGGGATAATTTTATTTAATTTAATTAGGAACCCAATTTTAGTTTCTGAAAGTCATATTTGTTGATACTCATCATTTCTTTTGTGTGTGGGATGGGATATAGTTAGCAGCAGTTCCTTGTCATTAGTCATAGATTCATGGTTAATGACCAGCAATGATGATACTCCATGACGCTTAATTGTCCTACCCTTCCTTTCATGTAAATTGTAAAGTTCTACTGACCACGTTCACCTTTGGCTAATGAAAATGCCAAATCTTAAATAGTTTCCATGTAGGAGTACTGCTTGTCCTGGAAAAGATCAGTGATAGCCACAGGGTGGACATTAACACATCCTGTTCCTGGCCAACAATTTTTGCCCCAGGGAAATTGTGATTCCCAACCCTTAAAGGTTAACAATTATTAACAAATGAGCTATGTAAATCCTGAATTGTGATTGGGCAAGACAGTCATGCTACCATGCAGTTAGTTAATACTGCTACACTGTTCTGTACTCCGCACTCCCAGTGCTCAGAGCTAATCCCCTCGTGGAGGTGGATTACCAAGAGTACTGGGAGACACCTCTCTCAGTACTCGTGTGTGACCACACTTGCTCTTCAAAGTGCTGCCATGGGAGCGTATCCACAACAGCGCTTTGAAGTTTCCAGTGTAGCCATGCCCCTAGTAGGCATCAAATGAGTACCCCTGTTGGATTAGGCCCCAGAGACAAGATAGGTGTTACCCCACCTACCTTCACCTAGCTTGAAGATTCCTGACGTCAGGTTGGCAACCCTCCACGGTTGCTCTGGAGTCTCCAGGAATTAAAGATTATGTCATGTGATTAACTTTCCAGGAATGTGTCCAACCAAAATTGGCAACCCTACTCTAAAGGGCAGTCCAGTAATAGGTCTCCAGACACCTATTATGTACAGGATGAAAGTTAGGGACTTTTACAGAAACACTTTAGCTACAGAATAATGTTAGGTGCGTATACGATTAGGTGACAGCCAAGCAGGGTTTTTGTGAATTGCAGTGGTGCCTAAATCTGGGATTTAGGTTCCTGTGTCCCTTCTGTGGATCTGAGCCCCAGTTCTATAAGTGTTTCCATTGACTTCCGTGGAGTTTGGATCAGACCCTTCATGCTAGTCTGCTATGAGAATTTCCATTGGTGTTAATATAGACAGTGAGAGTGCACAACTATGTTCAAGTATAAAATGCTGCTAGGCAGCAAAGGTACTATGGCAGCAGGGACATTTGGAAGTCTGTTTATTTTCCTTCCTTTTAGGTATCTGAATGTGATTACCTTTCCCTTAACACTCTTCAGTGAGCCCAAGCAAAATTGGGAACTGCTTAATGACCATGATTGTGTTTTTCAGTAAGAAATTAAACTGCTGAGTTGGCCCTAGTGGGAGTGCTAAGGGAGGCATTGGCTATATCTGGGCTGTGAGCTGTTGCATGGAGTGGTGGAAATTCAATGCAGATGGGGAAACCTAAAAAAAAAAATAGTGCAAACAATACACCTTTATATTATATAATGTCTTTCATATAATCTGTAACCCACAATGCTTTATACAGAATTAAAAGCAGATTAGAACAGGTAATTTCGTTAGCTTAAGGGGAATAGAAACATAGGACCGGAAACTGAACTCAAGCTGGTATAAATCAGGAATAGCTCAACTGAAGTCAATTGAGTTATGGTATAGCTAGTGTAAAATGTGTGAGATTAGAATCTGGCCTGTAATACTTTTCACATATAAATTGTCACCTTAGTCAGTTAGAAGCTCTTTGAAATTCTTTCACTCAAAGTTTGCAACTCTATTGAGAGAGGGCTATTTCCCACTTTTGAACTAATGTGTATATATAATCAGAAAGGACATCAGCTGTCAAAATATGGACCAAATTTTAATACCTGTAGCAAAGCAAAAAGTATGTTTAAAAACTTCTTATCCTTTTTGTTATTGAGTAAAATGATTTTCAGGATTAAAAAAAAAAATTCTTCCTTTCCAATTTTCCTTCTGTCAGTCTGTAACTTTCAGAATATCCTCAACACGTAAAATGTTTGATTGACAGAAGGAAAAATGAAGAGGAAAATGAACATGAAAAAAATGAAGAGAAAAATGAACATGAAAAAGTGGGCAAAGTTACAAATTGGCCATAATGAATGCATTCTATGGCGCAGAGGGCAAAGGGGATGGCGAAGGTCAAAATTATGAAAAACTAATGTTTGAAAATACATTTCTTTGAAGTTTTGGGGAAAAAACTGAGAAAAAATCATAAAACAGGAATCTTTTTTTTTCCCCAAAAAAAGTTTCTAGTTTTTAAGAAAAGCCTATTTGTTGATTGGGGAAAATGTGCCGAATGAAAAATACATGTCCTGGTGCTGACCAGCTGTAATTAAAGCAAACATCCTGATATATTTCTAGAACAATTCTCAAGTCTTTTTTGTGTGTGCAATTTTTTAAAAAAAAACATTCATACAACAACTAAAATGGTTTCCTAGTGCCCAGAGAACGAGAGGTTCAGTTAAAGCTGCAAACATTAATGTCCAGAGACAAACTTAAGGGAAAAATCCATCAAGGAGATATCTGCATACATTTTTAGAAATGAGAGAGCTTTAACTTTCAACTTCTGAAGCTGTCCTCTTCCTGAAGGGGAAAATGGGAGCTTACTTTCCCCTCACTAATTGGTTTGTTTTAAGGTTTGCTGGCTGACTCGAGAAGCAAACGTTTTTGTTTCGGAATCGGATCAGCCCAAAGCATAGTATTTTTGCTTTCTTGGTGAAACAAGGACATTCACTGGGCGAGAGAAAAAGTGAAACACTCAATAGCCTGATTGTTAGGGAATGTCAAATTTTCTGTGGAAAACAGAAATTGAAAAATATTTAATTAAACCCAATTTACTTTCAAAAATACCTTTGGAAAATTTTTGACCAATCCTGTTGTTACCCCTCAGCCTAGCTTGCATCTTGCTGGGATTCACTATTCGAGTTTTCAGCTGTTTCTATATAGAGAGCAATGTTCTTAGTATTCTAGGCTGGTAGTGCCACCTATACTTAATGTTCTCCCAACGCTTTCCATTATAAAACCCTATTTCAGTTGCTTATAACGTTGCCAGATTTTTCCCATTTGGGCAGAAATTTTTCATGACCAGTATTTGCTGCATGCTGATTTCATTTTTAGTGGGGGAGGACTGTAAGATAAATTAGTTCAACTGTTGTTTAAAAAATACGTTGTTTTTCTGCATGTTTTTAGTACAAAGAGTACAAGTGTTTAATTGAGAAGCTTTGGCACCTCCATGCTTTGAGCAAGGATTTGACAGGGGTATGTGAGAAGGGGCATGTCAAAAGTGTTCCTTTTGCTGTCCCTGTGAAAATTTCCTCAAATTTGGCTAAGGTGTGAGCTTTTGAAAAATCTGTTTACACATGCTCAGTAAAGGGGATCTTAGTCCGGCTTCTAAATTATCTGAAAATTCCATTCATATTGAGCGTGCACAATCCTCTCATAGCTCCTTGTGCTGACGAGACTGTGGTGTCATCCCCAGAGAGCAAGCAAGCATGCTCTATCCTCTGCATGCAGGGGCTGAACAGAACTTTCCTTGCAGTTGCTCCTCTTATCTGCTGTGGCAACAGACTCTGGAATTGATCAGGGAAACTGCAGCCCCCTACTCCCCTGTGGCACTGCTGCAGCAACCAGCTGTACTGAATGCAGTGGGAATGAATGAAGTGGCGAGAAGAGAGCAATGCAGGAGCCAGAGGATGAGGGAGACAGCAGGTGAGGGGGCAGGAGACTGTATGTGGGGTGGATAGAAGCAGAGGAGGCTGAAGATGGTAAATAGCTGCAGATGGTGAGTGAAGCAGTAGCTGGTGGGGTTGGATAGGAGCAGAGCGGAGGGAGAAAGGACCCAGGACAGAGAGGTGGATAGGAACGGAGGGGGAGGGGGGAGAACGACGACAGGAGCTCTGGGAAGGGATGGGGGTGGGATAGGAGCACCCTGAGCAAGTGGAGAGCCCCTTAGCCCTCCTGCACTTAGAGTGAAACTCAGAACTTGCATCTTTAGTCCTCACGGAGAAAATCTTCTGTGAAGGAAAGACAATGCAGAACTTTTCTCCAAATCCTGTGAGATGCTGCAAGGCAATCCTCACATGAGACTCTTTGGAGTAAGAAACGAATCATAAAATAGGTCCTAGCCTTTTGGACTGCTGGATTCTCAGTTGGTTTCCCCCATCCTCTGAACAATGCTTATTCTAGGTCACATTTATTTGATTCACCCCTCCACTGAACTCAGAAGAATGGTAATAGGATGTGTTTGGCTATCTATTGGAATCCCACATTTCTCCTCTTTTCTTTGACGCTATACCCGGGGCTTAGCAGATAATGGGAATCTTGTCATTTGGTTCATATTCAGGCTATGTACATGGTATATACATTTTTTTTATTTAAGGACAAATCATCAGATTTAGAGTGCAATCCAGCTGGATGCTCAGTGCCTCCTCTGAGATGTTCAGCACTCTCAAGTGCCACTGATTTCAGTGAGCTGTGGTAACTACAGGTCATTAGATTGTAGCTTTTATTTTCACAGACTCTCTCTGTATTTCTTTCTCTCTCGCTTGCTGTCATTTTATAATCCCATAAGAGGTAATATCCCAAACAAACTTGCTCATCTTTGATTTTTCTATTTCTGTTTATCTTTACTTGAAATAAATAGAAAATGTATTTTAAAAAATATAAATACTGGTGAGTGCTAATACTGGTGATCCTGCAATCCTTGCTCAGGCAAAAATCAGGTTGAAGTCAGTGGGAATGTTTCCTAATTGAGGACAACAGACCCAGATCTACAGTCCCAATACATTAATTCACTTAGGGTCTCATGCTCTTCCCTCTGAAGTTAATAGGCAAACTCACATGTACTTCACTGGGAGAAGATTCTGACTCTTACTGAGTGCTTACAGTGTGTTCCTAGTTTTAGAAAACATAGAGGAGACGCTGTCTGTCCCTTAAGGTTCTTACAAAATAATTAAACTATCAATGAAAGATCACATTTTCCATCCCACATGGCTATCTAGTATAATCACCCATAGCGTTCTGATCAATAAGCCCAAAATCTGGTAGAAGTTATGCCATCAATTTAAGTAAGAGGGGGTGAAAGGTTTGTTTACCTAAGTAGAGTTCTAAACTGATCTTGTATACCATGGGGGAGTGATAACTGAGATGAGAAACAGAACCTGCAAAACGTTGCCATTTTATCCTTCTGCTCCTTTATCACAAGCCAGGGAGTGCTGCAGACGGAGGCTAAGGGAAGGCTGCTTTGTGCAATCCACTGTGAAGACTGGAAAGAGGCATGACTTCCATGGTGGTAGTTCTCTGAGGTAGTACCTCAGCTACTGGCACACTCGTTTGAGAATTCTTCTGACTTGAGGAAGAGGACTCTTCTGACTTGAGGAAGAGGACTCTTCTGACTTGAGGAAAGAAACGCAGGAAGTCTCTCCATAAACCTTTGTGCGTCTGTCCATCACAGTGCAATTTGTTTGAATGGGTGAGCTAGTGTGCCTGTGTGTATGCCTCCAAGGGTAACAGAGCTGGTCAGGTGTTTCTACCTGGAAATGTTGTTGGAATTTTTCTGCATGCAATCTGTTCAGATCTCACTTCACTAGTTTCCTGTGAAGTTCAAGTTTCTTTCAAGTGCTTTAAAATTCTTATTGCAGAGAAAGATCTTTGGCAATTATTTAATGTGTTGAAATCAGACTGGTGGTGTTATAATTGAAAAGCTCACCCATATGTGAACGGAATGAGTCCCCTGATGAGAAGTAGCCTTTTGCTTTTGCCCTGATAGATGATTGCCCTTGCTTTCTCTCACAGGTTTCCGATGAACCAGATCACACGAGGGAAAGGTGTGTGAATAAAATGGAGGTTGGGGAGAAATTATTTTCTCCTTCCTCAGGAAATTGCAAAGTATTTCCTCCTTCCCTGCTAGGAACTTTCCTGTAGAAATGCCTTCCATGATTATACCCAGATGCAAATGCAAAAATCACCCTTTGTTTCCTACCCTTAACCATGGCTCCACAAAGGAGCAAAATACAAATGCTATTAGCAAGAAAAACTGTCAGATTGTTAATGAAGTTTCATTTCACATTCATTCACTCCCTACTCAAAGGCTAGGATAGGGAAAATGTGAAATTTATAAACCTTTGTACTAACCATAATAAAGTCAATTTCATCTTTAAAACAAGGACTTATTTGACCCTGGAATCAGACTCTAAACTACACAACACAATTTATTTTAGGACCCTATGGATTTAAGATCCAAGCTCTATAGTTGATCTGCCGCTTCTGAGAAATGAACCTAATTTTAAATCCATCCGTACTAAGAATGAGTACTGCAGCTGATCCCTCTTTGGATAAGAAAAAAAAAAGATTTTAAAGAATTCCTCTATGTAAAATTGGGTTTAAAAAAATATCAAAGGCTTGAGTTGAAGTTTTCATAGGTTCACTTCCCCAATACCAGGAGCACCTTCTAGATTACCACAAAGCCTAAAATTGGGACATGTTGGCAGAAACAGCCCTCTGTGTTCTTTTAAAGGACTGTAAAAGGCATTGCTTCAAATGAGGTCATTGCTGGAGACACAGCTCCTTTTCTTCTTAAAAAGGCTCTAGCCACCGCTTCACAGCCAGGCAAGAGAGCTTATAGAAACAAGAATAAAGGATGCTGGTTCCTCTCTCTGCCCTCCCTCCTCCTTGCATGCCTTAGTGATTTCCTCTCACAGAACTGCTGATTTAACAGGGAGAAGGGAAATTAAGTTTAATTTATTCCTCCCCCTTGCCATGTAAAGGGCTATAATAAGTGGAAAGGACTGATTTTGTTTCAGATGAGTAGCCCCATGGAAGGAAAAGAACCTATGAAAACCCAGTTATTGAATTCCTCACCTCCCAAAATGTCTTGCTCACACTTAAGTGGGTAAATATGCAACTTAAGAGAAACTGTTCTCTCCCCTCCTGCCACTCACTATACATACACACACTCATTAAGCAATCAAGGGTTTGTAACTAGTCAGCAGCAGTACAGACATTGACCCAGGGTGAGCCTTCTGCAGTGTGTCCCTTGCAGTTAATAGGAAAAAGATAAAAGATGGATTTGGACAGACCTTGCCAGATCCTGCTGATTTTTGCACCCAAGTCCCCAGTTCCATTACCTGTCTCCAGTTGTTTGCAGTGCTGCGATGCCAAGATGGGCCATACACTCCAATTTTTTAGCACGCTGGTAGCAGTTGGATGGGTTTTTAGGTGGTGGGATTTGGGGAACTGGCATGCCAAAATGACCGGAATCCACATCCCAGATTCAGAAGTTTGTGGCATCGCAGCACCGAGATGTGCTGTATTCAGGACTTCTTTGGTACACCGATAGTAGTTGGATGTGTTCTTTATTTGGATAATGGAATTTAGAGGCTTGGGGCACAAAAATTGGCAGGATACAGAAGGATTCATGTCCTCGATCCGTGTTTTTGTGGAGCTGCATTGCTGAGATGTCTCATTGTGGATTTTTTTGCACACTACTAATGATTGGACACTTTTTAGACAGTGAAATTTTGGGGGCCTGCGTATAAACATTGGTTGGAACCTGCAGAATGCAGCACTTTCTGGTACGATCCAACTTTTACTCACATACCAGATAATTAAAGCTACAATTTCAGTACATATTTTTTAGTAAATTTCACAGCAGAGGTGTGGGGAAGGAAGTCACAGAAATGACCCTCCTGGAGCCCTTAAAGGAGCCTCTCCCACCAGCCTGACCCTGCTGGAGCCCTGTTCCATCTTACCTACAGCTCCTTACTGGCAAGAACAAGACCTCAAGTGACTGGTCCATCCTGTATCCCAGACCTGGCGAGTCCCTGGTGGCAAGAGGGGTTACCGCTGCAGTTTCAGCTGCTGGAAGTTGAGTTCTGCTGCACAGTGCAGAGCAGCACCTGGCTGACGTGTTATACACAGCATGACTCGGAGGCAGGACCTCGGGGCGGGCTGGCTGGCTGGACCATGCTACAGAACATTTTTTCCTGTCCAGCTTTTAAAAGTGGGGGGCATGGCCCTTTGCTCCCCGTACCTCTGTCTCCAGTGCGTATGGAGCTGGGCCCAAACATGCAGGAGAGAGCCACCGCTGCAGCACAAACTCATCATGGACTTTATTGAAATTCATGATTTATTCTGAACACCGTGCATTGGTGCTAAAATAGCCTTACAGATAGAAGTCCAGTGAAAAGAGATGTGCCCTTGAATATGCTGACCCCGAAACACTATGTGTATGTACATGTGTTCAGGAGGTGTGCTGATCATTCAGGGGGACCCAGACAGATACAACCCCCTTTGTTCCTAAAGACAGGGGATTCTTCTCCTGTCTCCCAGCCAAAATGGGAAGAAAGATCCACTGTTGGGAAGGTGGGTGCAAGGGGTGGATGAGAATAGAGTCAGTTTCACTCTGTCACTCTGAACTGGGGGCGGAGAAAAGAGAAATCCATTGTGGAAAGCTATAAAAAGTAAAGGGGGCAGTGGGAGACGAGAGCAAAGTGAGAGACTGTCAGAGAACAGTGAGTGTGTGTAGAGATCTGTGCTAAGGAGTTTGTCAGTGAGTCTGTCTAGATGTCTGTCTGTTTCTGCCTGTGTGATCCTGACTGCAGGTCTTCAGTCCCCAGGACTCACCCTGTCAGCTTGTCTGCCGGATGCCTGGAGCCCCTCACCCCAGCACCAGCTAGTCTGTAGGAGGAGAACGTGTCTTTTTCACAAACACTGACTACAGAGACTGAGGCAAAAGAAAGAAAGAAGAAGGGAGGGGAATAAAAAGGAGGGAGAGAGAGAAACAAAACTAATCCCAGCCCTTGACGGTGCTGCTTGGATTGGATCTGGTTTGAGTTTTCTCCCTGCTGACTTGTGTAGCAAGAGAGGAGGAGTGGGGGGAAATAAGTAACTGACTCTTCGTCTGAAGTTTGAACAAACCTGCGGGGTGACTCCACTGGTGGGAAGCTTTCCTGGGTGCAATTGCCTCACAGTGTACTGCTCCCAGTCACTAAAAAATTTCCTGAACTTCTCAAGAATCTGGAGAAAAAAGCCGTCACTTCACTTGATCTGAGTGTTGCTCATTTCCTATAGACTGTACTTTTTTTAGGGGATTCTTTTTCCTGTCTCTCCCAGGACAGCGGTTTCCTGAGCATGTGGCATTGAAATCTATTGAGTTGTGTTAACAAACTTTGGGAGAACTTTTTTCTTTTTATCCCTCTGCTGTTTTTTAATCCTTTTTTTGGTGGGGAGGGGGAGATGATGCTGCTGATATGGAATAAGTGCTCCTGCTGTCTCCTCTTACTAGCTGCAATCCTGATGGTGGAGAGCTCCCAGCTAGACAGCTCCAGCTCCAAGGTGAACTCGATCAAGTCCACCCTGATGGGGGAGGCTCCAACGCAGGCAACCAACAGATCTGCAGGCATCCACCAGGGACTGGCACTTGGGAGCAGTAAGAAGGGCAAAATCCTAGGGCAGATGGGGAAACCTCCAAAGCACCATCATCGACAAGGAGAGGTAGGATACAATTCACATGCACATCTCTCTTTTTCTCTCTCTAATGTGTAAATGATTATTTTAACATTCAACTTTATTTTAAAAGAAAAATCAGATTTGTAGTCCCTCTCTTCTTGATAGAGCTTTCCTTGCAAAATGAAATCACTTCACTTCTCCAAGACTGTCAAAGACAACATTGTTCATTAGATGAATAGATATGAGGGGGATTTATAAGATTTTAAACCTTTTATTTTTCTTAAGTATCAAAAATTGACTAAGGGAGTCCGTAATCTTAAATGATTGCCTTGTGCATTTCTCTGCTGGAATTGCTTAATAATAAATAATGAGTAAAGGATGTAGTTGCTTGCTATTTATTTAAGAACGTCAAGTTTGAACAGATGATGTCAAATTAGAGCTCAAAGTGAAAACAATGTTGCTAGTGATAAAATGAAACCCTTCATAAAAAACACAAGTAGGAGACTGAGCAGGAGAAATCTTCTTGCGTGAAAGTGTACTAATGAGGGTCAGAGGAATTGCTAGTCCAATATTTTAGCAAAATTCTTGCGCATAGTTATGTGCTTCCGGGTGAGGTAGGAAAAGATTTGCATATTTCATTTTGGAACACCCCATACTGTTTGCAGATGTTTTCTTTGGTCATGGCCATGGTAGGCTGGGGACAGAATGACAGCCCTCAGGATGCGGAGAGCAAAGATGAGCTGAAATAAAAAGGAGTTGCAGTTACAGAAGTAGGATGGGAACCCGATTTAGCTGTGAACAACAACTCCTTCCTCCCCCTGCTTTGGATACACACACATCTGAGTGAAACATTTCTGCATTTGTGTTTCCGGGGCGGCAAACGATAAAGTAGTGTTTTAAGTCCTCATCCCTCTGTTGTCTTTTAGGTCTCCATTTGAATTGCACATAATAGTGATGCTATAAATGGCATAGATAAAGCATGCATTTATTCTGCTTTGGAAAATATTGGTTTTCATACAATCAGATACTAGTAGCACCTCTACATACAGCTGCTTTTCATAAGCAACAGACAGTATTGCGGCAAGGGAGCTGCCAACATTCAGCACTGGAAAGGAAACATACTGAGTGCCTGAAGGGTCCCTGTCCTGTTCACATCTTTCTTTAAAGCAAGGAAGAAGCTGCAAATGCAAGTGATTCATTGAACTGACTGAATTATTTCACAGCAGCTTCCTAATAATTGGATGTAGCTATTTTGTTATGAGTGCACGCAAAACTAGCAATATGTGAGTAGAGTTTTATTTTAAGCTAATTACATGATTTTTGAATCTCTGTAGCTTCCCTTCTCAGACCCCACAATTGTTTTATAATTCACACAGAATTCCTTACCTCTGAGCAAAAAGCAGGTGCAAAATCTCATATTACTTAGATTACTCTGTTCTTTTACTACTTTTACATTTACATGGAAACAATGCAGTATGACGTATAACTCTCCATTGACAAAATAAGGGAGCACTCTACATTTTTATTCATTCTCTTTGCTTTCTTCACTCTGTTTAATAATGAAGTCAGATTTTGCCACCCATTCTCGCACCCCATAATATCTTGCTCTCTGAGCAGTCCCTTAATTTCTGTGCTACTGTCCCCACAGTAACGTACTATACAACGAGTATGGCAGACAGAATCTGGCGATTTGGTATTTACATGGCCATCTTTATTCAGGATAAGATGTCTTTAGCGCTAAAGACATGATGTTGATACTATTCACCTAATCCCAGTGAAGTCAGTGGAACTGCTCGGGAGTAAGATTTGCAGGAATTGGCCTTTATTTGCTAATTTGAACTATTCATTAATTTATAATGGCTCTCAGTCACTAGCACGAATTAGTGATGCTCTACTGCAAAGCACACGGAGACACCTATATATAATTATAAATGTCCTTGGTGGGAAAGAAGATGCTACTTAGTTTACAGATCCTGTTTTCATATAATTTGCATTACAAATATATCACTTCAGCCAAAATCCTGCTCAATTTACTCATGTGAATAGTGTCAATATTTCAATGGATTACGTATCTGAGAAAGGCAAACAAGATTTAGCTGAAGGAGCCCCATTTCTGCTCTCTTTACTCAGGAAAAACTCCCATAAGAATCAGTGGCTGTTTATCCTGAGCAAGAAATACAGGATCAGCTCCTGCTGAGAGGGTAATGTATTCACTAGATGTTCTCATTAATGAAGCTTCATCCTCATTTGTGGCTACATTGTTAGGTGTGGGGTTGGATAGCCATGAAAATAGTTGAGAATTACAACCAATAATTCTTAGACATTATTTCTTTCTATCGTTCTTGAAGATAATTAACTCAACACTTCAGTAAAAAAAAAAACACAAATCTTGTGATGATAGTTCATTTTTTGTTGACATTTATGGTTTCAGAGTTGCTAAACTGCTGAATTTCTAAACAGTGGTGTCATATATCACAAACCAATTAAGACATGACATTTTAATACTTTTCTTAAAATAGAGCTTTATTAAATTAGTATTCTTCCTTGATTTGTTTAGACAATCGGACATTGGAGTGGGAACTTAATATGTTTGTTAAAAGAGCAGCGCTTCCTACATTTTTCTCATTAATGTTTTTTCCATAGCGGGATTGATAGTGTGATAAAAATAGGAGTACCTTTTATTTCCTTGATATTAAAATGTTGAGACTTCTATTTTATGTAGAAATAGAAAATGGCTTTTCTAATAATTAAGGCATAAAGTGAAAAGAGAAACTAATAAAACTTAGTTATTGGTATTATGACAGCTACAGAGTATGTGCTCATGTAAACTGGCAGAGTCAATTGAAGTCAAAAGAACTCTTCCAGCAAAGAATTTGGTTCATGCTGAACAAGAAAACGATAGCCAGCAATTAATTGTTGATGTGGGTGAGTGTTGTTTTGTGTTTGTGTGGGGTTTTTTTGTTTTTGTTTTTTGGTTAGTCTAGTATGCCGTTGGTGCATTTCTTACATTTATTTATATCCTATGATGATCTGTGACATCAAGATTAAGGTTGACTCTAATTAATGTAATCAATTAAAGAAATGGATGTGTTAGTAGTCCATGATTTCTTTGGAATATTGATATGTTTCCTCTAGCAATTGACACTTCATAATGCTTTCACTTCGAAAGAGTTGATCTTGCACTTCTTTCTCAAGCAAAGCTCCTGTTGAAGTTGATGGAAATATTCGTATGATAAGGCAAGCAGAATCTGATCTCAGATGATATCTACGCAGCAATTAAATACCTGCAACTGGCCTGGGTCCCCTGACACGGGCTCGCAGGGCTTCGGCTACGGGGCTGTAAAATTGCGGTGTCGATGTTCAGGCTCGGCTTGGATCTCTAGCTCTGGACTCCATGAATGGGGGGGATCCCAGAGCCCCAGCTTGAGACCCCACAGCAATATTTTTTCCTGCAAGGCGAAGTCCTGAGAGCCCAAGTCAGCTGCCCTGGGCCAGCCATGGGCATACCTCAGGTCTTTTATTCCAGTGTAGACATATGCATACAAGAGCAATCAGGAGGAATATGATTTTGAATAATTCTTGAACACAATTAGGCCTATACAATGAGAATTATTGCTTTAAAAATGGCCATAATATAATTTAGCAGTTTTTCTATAGCAGAGAGAGAACGATCATAGAATTGCTAAATGATTTGGGTTTTGGCTGTCCCTTCATCTTGGTCACTCCTCTTCTCATTTTTATGGTTGTTTATTCACTTCCACAAAAGTGTAAAATGTACAAGCAGTCACACTAGGAAAAATATATGGATATATGGGGCCATATGCACCTCCATTTATTCAGTAAGGGACGGATTCTGTGTTACTGACTCACATGAGTAATCCTGCAAGGAAAGTGGCAGAATCAGGCCCCAAGTTAGTTGCTGCTCTGTGAGGCTCAGTGAGATCAATGGACTCTTTTTTTCCTGAGTCAAGTGAGCAGGAATAATGTAAGAATGTGCTTTTCTAAGAGGGCCTAGTGACATGCCATCCCCTTCTCTCACTTTTGTTTTTAATTTGCTTTAGATGTGTGAATTCTAGGAACAGCTACTATTTTGGTTTCTTGAGAGAATGATTGTGGATTTATAATCTTTTAAAAAAATTATTTAAGGTTAATGAAAAATACCAGATTAGTAGCACTGCCAACTGAATTTTTCTAGATGCATATCATGTATGGTTTATACCAAGGATGGGCAAAAGTTTTGACCTGAGGGCCACTTCAGGGTTCCAAAACTGTATGGCGGGCCGGGTAGGGAAGGCTGTGCCTCCCCAAACAGCTTGGCTCCTGCCCCCCATCCGCCCCTCCCATTCTCCACCTCCTGACTGTCCCCCTCAGAACTCCTAACCCATTCAACTCTCCCTGCTACCTGTCCCCTGACCATCCCCTCCCGGGACCCCTGTTTCTATGCAACCCCTCTCTAAAGCCTCTTTTGGAATGCTGCCCCCGAACATGGGCAGAGAACTCGGGAGGAGCGAGGCAGCCATGCAGCTGGAGAGAAGCGGTGGTTTTCCCTTCAAAGTGGTGCTTCCTCCGGCCAGCTGTGCGGCTGCCCGGTGCTCCTCCTGAGTCCTCTGCCTACATTCGCTGCACTCCCGCCACCTGCACCTCCCGCCTGCTCCCCTGAGGCTGCAGGTGAGCCTCCCTCCCTGGTCTCCCGTTCCCCCGAAGTGCAGCTCCCTGAGGGGGGGGGGGTCCCGGTGCTGGACTGCCCAAGTGCCTGGCGCTGGGACCCATGCCAGGGTACCCTGTTTTCACTTTTAAATTCGCCCCTGAGCCATGCCGCCTGGTCTGAGTCAGTCACGCCACTATACTGCCCAAAGCGCTAGCGGCGTGGCGAGGTGAAGCTGCCGGGGAGGGGAGATAGTAGGGGATGGGCTGGGAGCTTAAGGGCTGGGCAGGATGGTCCCTTGGGCCTGAAGTGGCCTGTGGGCCATAGTTTTCTCACCCCTGGTTTAAACACTGGCCGAGCAAGCTTTCCCATCCTGTCCCCCACTGTTCTGAAATTATCCCTTTTATGGGGAAAATTCTTACTCCTGGTTGAAAGTAATGAAGATTCCCTTGACTTCAGTGAGGCTATATTTGTATGCTGTGTCTGTACCTCACTTCATCACAATTTGCATTTACCCCTCTGTGCTCTCCACTCTCTCTGCTTCAGCCTTCCCGAGTACTACCCACTACTGCAGGTATAGGTCCTTCCCATCTTCTGACTTCATCTTCTCTCCTGTGCTCTATTCACCTACTAGCTGCAACTACTTTCCTTTACTAATACATGGGTCCTATTAGTACACCCCCCACCCCCTGCTACTTTTCTCTAATCCTAGCTACAGGTCCTGTCTTCCTTCCTACTTCTACCAAGTCCAGTGCCTTCCCCCACTGCAGCTGGCCAAAAGAGCAGATGCTGGATCACTGATCTTTAATAGACCATTTGTGGTCTTTATCCTTTTGTGGTGGTGGGAGTTGTTGAGGGAGTAGGCATCAGCTTTGAGCTAGGCAAGAGAAAAAAACAAGGGGTTAAGAAGTTAGAGGAAAGAGCAAGTGAGAGATTGAGTGGGTTAAAAGGCTAAGGGAGAAACAGATGTGAAAAGATGGGAGGAGTGAGGAAAGTGGAGAAGATAAGAGGTTGAAACCACGCAAACCTTTGTGAGTTCAGATGGTGGGTTTTTTGTGTTTTGACTATAAGCATTATATGAACTGAATCAAAATGGTGGAGCTTTGCACACCTCTAATATTCACTAGCTCATTTACATACTAGTGTTTCCCAACTGGACATATTCACCAGCATGAACACTGACATCCTAGAAAATGTTAAGATGAGATTTCCTAGTAGCAGGCAAGTAAAACAGCATGAGATTCAGTAATTGACCACAGTATCCTGAGAACACAGCAATAAAAGGTACCAAACACACCAAAAATGTAACCACAGTATCTTGGATTGCTAACAACCAAGACAGCATGAATTATTTAACCACAGGATCAAGAATAATTTAACTTCAGTACCAGAACTATATCCAGCCACAATAATTTGATTTAAGTAACCAGAATTGCTAGCCTCCATAAAGGCCACCAAAGAAATTATTCTTTGCCCTCATCTTTAGCTGTCTGGAATCTGGACACTTAGACTGCTAGCAATCTTGTTAAGTGGCTGAGGAAACTCTTTCTTTCTCTATTGGAGAAACGGGCAGGAATTATTTCCTTTCTATGTCTCACTTTGAGTCCCCTTTATTTTTTTGTTAATATCTTAATTTGGAAGAAAAACTCCCGTAAAATAGTACTCTTATTTATTACAATTTATAACTGTTCATATAACAGTAGCATCCAGAGGCCTTCAGCTGAGATTAGAGTGCCACTGTGCTAGAAGCTGTATAAACACATATCAAAAGACTATCCCTGTCCTGAAGATCTAAAAGTCTCAATAGACTGCACAGACAAATGGTTGAGAGAGTTTGATAACATTTTTTCCCTCTGAAAATGTTTTTTTTTAGCACCTACCAGTGCTCAGTTAAGCAGAAGCTTTGTATGTGCAAATGATATATAGTTTTAATTTTAGATAAAACTGAGCATTTGTGTATGTTGGCAGTATGCTATATCTATCATATTCTGTTAGTTGATTAAGCATTCTGGGTCTTACAACTACATGTCCCAGGGCATATAGTACAGTAGATATTTAATTCTGCCCTAAAGCGGCCCCTTGAAACCAGTTCCTGAGTTTTTGTTCATGTGTTCCTTTACTATTTTAAGTTTTGCAACATCAAGAATTAAGGTTTTATCCAAATGATTATTTTTTTAAAGGCAGAGGCCTTGCCTTCTCTGTGTGGACATTAAAGATCTGTGGCCAGATCCCAGGGCACTTTTTATAAGAAGTTGCCTTTGCCCCGGTGACCTTCACCAAACTTTCCTCATCCCCCACAGTAAGTGTGCCATTTGGTTGATGCTTTACATGCTTAATAGTGTGCTTCATGTCCACGGCAGAAGTGTCATATGTGTAGAGATTGTAAATTGTCTAAGGATCCTTAATCATGAAAGGAACTATCAAAGAAAATGAAGTATTATGTACATTTAGGCTGTTAATCTTAGAAGAGACTCAGGGGGTCCTTTGAAACTTCTTTAAGTGCTAGATTGTGCCTCTGGCACCCTTCGATTGAAACTAGCTTCCCTGAGCTGACACTCCAGTGACATGGAGAGCCACATACAACAGCCAAAGTACTCAGGAGGAAAACTTTCACAATTTTGTTCCAGGTGATGTTTTGTCTGCAAATTTTGCCTTTAATTTTTACAGTGAAAACATGACATTTCATGTCTTCATTGCAGATCCATCCTTGATCAAAAAACGGGCTTAATTTACCTTAATGACACCTGCTTTGAATAAAATTGTATTGGGCTGTCGATTAATCAGTTTACTTCCATGATTAATTAAAATTAACTTATTTTTTTTTAAAATAATCGTGATTAACTGCACTGTTAAACAATAGAGTATCAATTGAAATGTATTAAATATTTTTGGATGTTTCTCTACATTTTGAAATATATTGATTTCTATTATAACACAGAATACAAAGAATACATTTATTAAAAATATTTGTACTGTAAAAATGATAAAATAGTATTTTTCAATTCACCTCATATAAATACTTTAGTGCAACCTCTTTATTGTGAAAGTACATCTTACAAATGTAAATTTTTTGTGTTACATAACTGCACTAAAAGCCCAACACAATGTAAAACTTCAGAGCCTACAAGTCCACTCAGTCCTACTTCTTATTCAGCCAATTGCTAAAACAAAAAAAAATTAACATTTACAGGAGATACTGCTGACTGCTTATTTAAATGTCACCTGAAAGTGAGAACAGGTGTTCACAGGGAAATTTTGTAGCTGGCATTGCAAGGTATTTACATGTCAGATATGCTAAACATTCATATGCCCCTTCATGCTTCGGCCACTATTCCAGAGGACATGCTTCCATGTTGATGATGCTCATTTAAAAAAAATAAAGCATGTATTACATTTGTGACTGAATTCCTTGGGGGAGAATTATAGTTTCCTGTTCTGTTTTACCCACGTTCTGCCATATACTTCATGTTCTAGCAGTCTCAGATGATGACCCAGCACATGTTCATTTTACAAACACTTTCACAGCAGATTTGACAAAATGCAAAGAAGGTACCAATGTGAGATTTCTAAGGATAGATACAGCACTTGGCCCAAGGCTTAAGAATCTGAAGTGCCTTCCAAAATCTGAAAGGAACGAGGTGTGGAGAATGCTTTCAGATATCTTAGAAGAGCAACACTCCAATGTGGAAACTACAGAACCTGAACCACCATAAAAGAAAATTAACCTTCTGCTGGTGGCATCTGACTCAGATGATGAAAATGAACCTGCGTCAGTCTGCTCTGCTTTGGATTGTTATCGAGCAGAACCCGTCATCATCATGGTGGTTGAAGCATGAAGGGACATACGAATCTTTAGTGCATCTGGCACATGTAGCTGGCATTGCAAGATATACAACAGTGTTGTGTAAATGCCTGTTCTCACTTTCAGGTGACATTGTAAACAAGATGAGGGCAGCATTATCTCCTTCAAATTTTAACCAAACTTGTTTGTCTGAGCGATTGGCTGAAGTAGGAGTGAGTGGACTTGTAGGTTCTAAAGTTTTACATAGTTTTATTTTTGAACGCAGTTCTTTTGTACATAATTCTACATTTGTAAGTTCAACATTCATTTGTTTTACAGTGCATATATTTGTAATAAAGAAATATAAAGTGAGCACTGTACTCATTCTGTGTTGTAATTGAAATTACTATATTTGAAAATGTAGAAAACATCCAAAATATTTAAATATATATTATAAATGCTATGATTGTTTAACAGTGCAGCTAATCACAATTGATTTTTTTAATCGCTTGACAGCCCTAAATGTTACGTCTTTGCTGCAAATGAAGATCCACTTTCCCTCAAAATTTCATGAAAAAAGAACAGTTTTCAATTTCAAAATGAAACTTGAAAACAATGGAATTTCAGGCTTTCAACTTCATAATGAAAATTTCACCCAGCTCTAAACCTAGCTACAAAAATTCATGTTACAAATACACAATGTGTCCTTACATTCTACCTTGGGGAAAGAGACATAAATGGGCATATGCAATTATACCAAATGGTCTAAATACAAATCAACAGTGATTTCCCTTTTTCCCCATCATAGTTATGGTTCTCACAGTAATCATTGTTTTTGTGGCAGGCCCCATACCCCTCTATGATTTATTAGTTCCTTTGGGCATATAGACACAGAAATCATTGATTCTGAAATGAGAATATCTAAGATCATTCATGAAAATGAAAAGCTTCCTCATTTAACAACTACTTGGGACTTTCTATGAGTAAAGACTGGAGGAAAGGGAGATAATATTGTTTAAGCCCTTTGTTAAGAAATCACTTAAGCACTTGCTGATGATTAATAACTGTCATATGACCATTGTATCTTTGAAAACTGCATTTTGCACATATGTTGCAAATAGTACAACTTTTAATACATTTTAGCAATGACAAAGATGGACTGTTCTGTAAATGCTCAGAGTAAGAGGTGTTGCTCAAATCCACAGGAACTCTGCCTCATTCGACCCACATAATGTAAGTGTTAACCAGGCAGTGTATGCTTTTAAAAGTAGACCCATCAGTCCAGTGAATGAAAGTACAGGCTTCAGTTCAATGCACCTTATAAAATTGCATTGAATGAGCCAGTGGTCTGCAGGACTTGTGACTGCTGAACTGACATTTTGACTTTTTTAAAAAGAAGTAGGGATTTTTTTAATGGAATGATAAAGAATGCCAGCAATGGTGCATGTATACTCTGCACTGCAGTAGCCAGTTTACATCCCTATAATCTGAGAGTCATCCATGACGTTTCCTGTATATCATTAGAATCACAGCCCTGGAAATAAACCTTATGGGAAAAGATTTCTTAGATGATCTTTTGGACAAGGGATTCTGAGCATGGTAGTGTCCAGACACTCTTCTTTTCTTACACCATGTTTGAAGGTTCCCCCCATTTTGTTCAATTTATGAAATTCCCAAAGAGCCTAAAACTACATGGGTTGCAGTAAACCGAGATTAATGAGGAAGAGAATGAGAGAAATCATATTAAACCAAATAAAAAATATGCATTACACAACTAGTCTGAAAGCATTTGTCAAAACTAATCTAGATGGGTACAGTTTGGATAGCTGCAATGGAAATATTTTCAAAAGTGCCTAAGTGAGTTGGAAGTCAAAGTCCCATTTTCAAATGATTGCCAGTGAAGCTTAAGCTTCTAATTCTAAGAGACTTCTGATAATGAGACGTAGGCTCCTAAATAATTCAGATGCTTTTGAAAATGGTGTCCACCTTATGCTTCTAGAGCAACAGGTAAGCTATGGCTACTTTCTCTCGTAGTTTTCGTCTCCATATGTATTCACGTAGAATATGTTGGGATTCTTTTTTTTTGTTCTGTTTTGTTATCTGAGCTCAGTCCAAAAATATTTACAGATTAGTGTTTAAAAAACATTGTTTTACAACAGAGAAGCAAAGATGAGTTTAGGAGATCTTTCCCCTCAATTTCTCCTTCAGAAGAGGCTGCAGATTAGGCTAAATGAAGCTGTTTTACAAGCCTCTGTCCCAGTAGGGGTAGAACATACTGCACAGATTTAATCTGCCACTTGTCTTCTCCTCTTCTGGGTTAAAGACTGGAAAGAACATGACAGTTTTTTCCCTGCTGCTCTTCATTACGGGGATAGGGAAATGAAGAGGCTCTCACATTTTCTCTTGACTGAGTAGTGAAAGGCATATTCTTCGAAATGCTAGTTTCCCTCCCGCTTATCTTCATGTGACGGGAAGGCTCCATGGAGTAAATGTTGAGCCAAGATCATCTTTCCTCTCTTCATAATGGGTAGAATCAGGCTTCGTAAATCAGCTGTTCCCACCTCACCCACCTCCCTACAAACTGCTACTCTTCATGAGAGAGTAGGATCAGGTGGAGATAATCTAGTGTCAGTCCTGTCTTCTTCAGGGCTGTGGCTCTGAAGACAGGACTGGGAGTTTACTCTCCTCCTGGTTCTCCTTCTCGTGGAAGGGAATTCTTCCTTCACATGCATTTCCTTCATTGGAAATGAAGATGAAGAGACAGTGCCCCCATCCATCTCTCAGAGGGGAGATGATAGCTCATGGGGTAAGAAGAGAGTTGCTCTTGGATAGAGCGTTCCTGCAAAGAAGGATGCTTGTCTCGTGGACAGAAAGGAGCACACTGAAGTTACTTAGAGAGGAAGAGTACATATGTGGATGGCTACAAATAAAGGTAGCAATTACTCTGGAATCCTAGACATTTCCACATTTTAGCACAGTCTGAAAAACCATATTGGAGTGGTACATGTGGTATGTGGCAGTGTTGATGAAGGTGCGTGTGTCCCAGGATACTAGAGAGACATGGTGAGATCTAATATTTTTTTCTTGGACCAACTTCTGTTGGTGAGAGAGACAAGCTTTCATGTTTACCTAGTCCTGATCAATGGGTCTGTGTAAACTTGAAAGCTTGTCTCTCTCACCAACAGAAGTTGGTCCAAGAAAATATATTACCTCGCCCATCTTGTCTCTCTCATATTGGAGTTTTGTCATTCTCTCTCTTCAGTTTATCACCCAGTCAGGGTGCAGGAATGATACCATGTGTTTATGTAACCAAGCACATGGTACAAAGAGTGAAGTCAATGATCAGCTAATGGAGCTGAAATTGTTCATCTAGTCTGCTACTCATTCGTTGGTTGTTCATAAGCATTCAGTAATCAGGATTAGTTTATGAATGACTCTAATAATATTATACACGATGAAATAACTCAGCCAGCTCCCTTGTGAGGAAGCCAGGACTGGGCCACACATGGGAGTTGTATCTGTATGGAAACAGTGGATCCTGATGGTTCTGGAAGGGGCCAGGAAAAAAGGTGGGCTGCTATTCTCTCTCCCAACAAACTCCAGAGCAGAGCCTGGTAGTGAACACAACATCATTTGCATCTTGTTAGGAAAAATGTGTTCACTGAGGCCAAAGTTCTGTCAAAACTTATGTTTAAAAGTCCACTTTTAGTTTTAGTGGAAGGGTTAAACTGTTTTAACTTGGTAAAAATGTATCTGCCATTGTTTAAATTAAAACAGTGCTTTCAAAACGCTCTTCAGGAATGCTTGTAAATTTCCATGCTTGCTTTTCCCCCCTCCCTATTGCTATCTTCCAGAACCCCCTTCACAAGGAAATGGCTTTTTAACAAGAAGAATCCTCCTGAAATTACATTTCCAAGGGGGTCCTTTCCACAGCAGCTGCAACAAATTGCAACTGAACTTTAGTCTCAGTTGGTTCTTATTGTTAAAATGATAGGTGACCAAACACATATTTGTATTATAACTTATTTATTAAGTAATAGTTTGTGCTATGCTGAATTGTCTAACCAGAAAATCAAGCTTTCTACACAAAATAAATATTTCCAAGCCCTTACACCAGTGGTTGAATTGAAGGGGCCTGAGGAAATATTCCTAACACTAATTCCTCACACTAATCTTATTTGGTTCTGTTTGATTTAGGTTCTTATATCATGGCAACCAATTACTGTGGCATCTGAGTACTTTCCAAGAGCCAGATTCCAATAACCATACTTATGCTGGTGCAGCATCTTATTCCTTGAGTATTTCCATCCATTTTGGAGGGGCGGGGGCTGTCAGAGAGAAAAGATACAACTCCTCATGAGTAAGAGTGGCACAAACCGTCCCAGAGTGAGGAAACTAAACAAAAGGCGAATGTCTGTCCTTCATTTCCCCACTGCTGACTCATCCCTGCCAGGGATATTTATAAGAGCAAGATGCCTCTGGAAAAAAACCAAACCCTTTTGTTTTTGGGATACCAAAGTACATTGAATGGGAAGCATTTTCAGAACACTTTTTCCAGGATCCCCTACAAACATTTTATGCCTTGTCTTCATGTTGCTCTCAGTATACTTACATGGAATTTTTCTTCCTTTTGAGCCTCCCGGGATACTTCGCAGACACAAGCTAATTAAGCCTCAGAAATGCCTGTGAGAGGGGTAACCCCCATTGTTCTCATTATGCAGATGGGGAAGAGCCTTAATCTTGTTGACCCTCAGTTTCCCCATCTGTACTTAGTTTCTTCCCATGGATGTTGTAAGAGTAAATTATGAGGACTAGATACTGGCATTTCGATTCTGCCCTATTCATGGCTGTGTCACATTGCCCCAGGGGAACTCAAGAAAATACTGCAGAAAGCTTTGGATTGGTACAGGCTTGATTCCTCAATGCTCCCAACCAGTTCTGTCACCTGGTGTGTGGATAAAGCCATGGCAGAGACTTCATATCCTCTCTGCCACCCGTTCCTCCCAATTTTGGGGCAATTTACATGTATGAGTCACAAGGCAGGAACAGTCCCTGTGCTTCCCTAAGGCATGTGATTGACTTGGCCCTTGCACGGAGTGCACAAAGTGGCTGGGGAGAAGAGCGCTTGCTAGAACCAGGGACTGTGTGAACTGTAAATATTTGAGTTCAAATGCATAAAAGATGCCATGTAGGATAAATCATTATTATGGTTTCAGGTGGAGCTGTGGATACGTAAAACTCTCAGAACTACTTATTCAGCTGCCTAAATCCACATAAGTGCCTAACATTAGGCACCCAAGTCTGAAACTGTTGGTCTAGAGATACCATCCTTCACATGTCAGTAGCAAAGCCCGGAATAATTGCTGCACAGTTGTTGCAGGTCAGAATTTAATTGGCAGAGCTATATATGAAGGAAACCTAAATTTTATAGAAACTAAACCGGTTTCCCACTTTAAAATAAAATATGCAATCCTAAATTAAAAGGCAACATAAATATAAAACAATATAAGAGGTTTATTTGTCACTGGATTACAGTTCAAAAATAGGAGAAACAAACTATGAACAGCTGAGGGGCAGACAGTTTCTGGTGGTTAAAGAAGGAATCTATGAGTGAGGCTCCTGTTTTCTTTTTCGCACTCAGCTGTGTTTTGATGTGAAACTTCAGGCATATCAGGACATTTTCCTTTGTCTGAGTTTACTCCTCTGTAAAATGGATCTAATTTTTAATTTGCAGAGATGTTGTAAGGCTTAATAAATATTTGTAATGTGCGTTTAGAGACTCATGTGAAAGGCCCTTGTAAATAGAAAGTCTTATTTTGAAATTTACATTAATTGCTTTCCTGGATACAGTTAACTAGGAGTTTACACAACATAATTCAAAACTAGAGATTCCCATTAACAGTGGGGAAGTTTTTATCTGTATCCAAACGTTGTAGCTCAGGCCCATCTGTACTTGCAACATGTTTGCTTTAAAAATAATGCTCTTATGACATTACAGTGAAAAGGACAAGTGCCTTTGTATAAACACTGTTCTTGTTAGTTCTTCACATCCTTTGTATAGACACTGTTCTCGTTAGTTATCAGTGAGGGCTAGATAGGAGAGTCTTTAGCAGAGGCGGACATGTGCATTGCAGGTGTGAAGGGAATGCTCAAACTGTTTATGAGCACACAAGTCCTATGAACAAAGAGAACTAAAAAGGATGTTGTAATTTTAAGGGGAAATATGTTTTAAGGGCCCATTAAAAATAAAGTGAAAAGGGAATAGCAAATGAGCTGCAGATTGTCTGTGTAACAGGGATTGTCATTATGAAAATCCTTTATTATTCTAAACAGGCATATACTAGAGAGAGGTCAAAATAGTTTAGATACCATTGGACACTGGGGTATCCACTAAGTCATTCAGGCTGTTGTGTGAACTGAAGCAGTTACTCATAACATTCCTATTCCCATTGAAATAAACAGAGAGACGGTGTAAGGTAATGCTGTCCTAGCCATTCTAATGTGTGTGTGTGTGTGTGTGTGTGTGTGTATGGGTATATATATATAATATAATATAAAATAAATGGGATCCAACATACAAACAGGTACCCAGTGGTGCACATTCTCCACATATAGGGTGAAACCCTGACCACATGAAAGTCAATGGGAATTTTGCCATTGACTTCAGTGGAGCCAGGATTCCACCCCTGATATTTGGCCTCTTTTAAGGCTTAAGAAGCCATAATTGCACTATAGGGAGTGGGGAAAACAAGGAGACGTCAGTGCCCTCTCTTGCACGATAGCAGTAGTTACAAGGCAGAATCAGGCCTAATGCTTCCAGGCATGCTGAGGCTCATCTGGAGAAGTGATGTAGAACAACACCTGTACAGAGCCAGCACAAAAACTGTACACCATTCTAATCCTGCTTAAGATCTTGGTCCCCTCTGCACAGGGGTGAACTTCAGGCAGGGAGAGCAAGTATCTAAATTGTATCTGTCTCCGCGGTCAGGCAAGGGGTAATTGAAGGGATTCCAAGCAACTTCTTTCCTCCTTAGCTGCCCTACAGAGAAGTCAGAATTTGGCCTTTCGGGTTATAGATATAATTAGGGAGCCACCAGAGCAACATTCAAACAACGCCATGAAAGAGAACTGCTGAATGAGACACCATTCATCTGGCACTCTTGCGCCAGACACTTTTCTACAGCCCTCAGAATTAAGCCTCAGATCACTTTAGGGAAAGCAGATTAACATTTTCAATGAAAAACTGGATTCAGATGCAGGGATGTTGCAAGCAGAGCTGCAAGGAGATCCCTTCCTGATCCATCCTATCTCAAACAGTTGACACCAAAGAGTTCCACAGAAGCACTGGTACATATACAAGTATCTGAAATAAGAGTGTTTTAATTTTGGCCTTGCTGAAACACTGATACCACGCTCTTCTTCAGAGACATGTCTCCCAATAACCATGGCTATAACAGTAGTGGCTGTGGATGGGCTTTCTAAATCAGATTTAGTTGAGTCTGTGAGAATAGTATGAACAACAGCAGCTGAGGCCACAGTTCTAGTTTTGATTTCCTGTCTTGCACTAGATACTGTCTCCAATGCCTTTTCTGGTCACGTTCAGTATTTGGTGTATTGTGTGTGTGCTTGAGGGTGGGGGGGGGGAGAGGGAGGGTTTACAGGGAAAGCATTGAAAGGTGGAGTTGTGAGCAAAATAATTAGAAGGAAGCCTGTTAATTTGATGTTCACACCTGTATTCAGTGATGGCATGAGGCCTATTTTGAGAGTTTAAGTGGGGTCTGGGGCCCGCAGAAGGCCCATCTACCACCTTTGCACAGGGGTGAATTTTGGTCAAGATGAATGACTGTTTCTAATACAGTGATCCATTCTGATGGTGAATGCTGAAATGCTTAGAATACACAGCACGAACAGAAGAGATAAAACATGAATTTGTAGTTACCCATCAGACTCTGTACAACACACTTCTGTGGCGTCATGATGATAGTATGTCCTACTATTGATTACTATGTCTCATCATATGGAGCACATCAGGGACCTTATTCACACAAATATTCCCATTGCCTGCCCTGGAATCTTTGTAAGGTGAAAAAACATCCCTTGCTCAGTAAAATATCACACTGCTTTAACTTTATTTCTCCCCCACCCCCATCCCAATAAACGTATGAGGCAGGAAATTACGATAAATTTCTGATACTTGAAGAATTTCAGATATGTTCAACCTGTTGACAGTTTACTTTCACACTATGTTTCACCACAAATATTTGGCAGAGCAAAATAACCCAGACATTTCCCTCTTCCATTCTATCTGTATCAAGTGCCCTACGTAACAGTGTTTTAAGGTTCCCTCTTAATCATAAACTTAAAAGGAATCTATAAGTCTGGCAAGAAAGATGACCCTGCGTATGGCAGGTTATAGCCACAGTGACCCAAAACATTTTTATCTCTGGCAAACTGCCACAACTCTACAAAATACTAATGTCAATGGGACCAGAATCAAACACTGAAACTAATAATCAGGGCCTTAAATTAGCAAGGGTAAAGTTGAGCATTTGCATGACCACAGTCCCACTTATTTCAGTGGAAATATTCATGTGCTTGGAATTAAGCATGTGCTCAAGTACTTGCTGAACTGAAGCCTAGGATGTTGGTATCCTGTTATGAATATTTTGATATCCAGTCCATTTGGGGTCTGCTCTAACTTTCATTGAAATCAATGCAAAAGTCTTGTGGACTTCAGTATGGGCTTGTTATCCAAAGAGGCCACTTAGCTTCTAAATGAGATTGTTAACTTTTCTAAAGAGAAGATTACTGCAGGGAATGGTAAAATGAGTGTGGCTCAAAAACCAAAAAACAGTGGAAAGAGAGCAAAACAGAGTAATAGGTTTAGGGCCAAAGTTGCAGAAGAGTACAACATACATAGCTGGGACCGAGACTTCAGAAGAGTTCTGCTCCTGTTTAGGCAGTTAAAAGACGTGGTAAGATTTTCAGAAGCACTCAGGTTTTCAAGTCATTCAACAATGGGAGCTGAAGTCTTTTAAAAATCTCTCCCTGCAACTTCCTGTGCTGTTTGCTGTCAGTAGTGAAGCTCTTCCTCCCCCAAAATGCCCTTCATAATTTCTGATGACAGGTGAGGATGAATAAACTTTCACAAAATTAAAAGATCATAAACGGGTCCTGTAACTTTCATACCGAGGATGCACAGTAAATTATTTGCTGCTCCGAGATGCAGCTATTATGCCTTTCTTTTTGCCCCCAGATTTCACATTCTCTGTGCAGTTCTTGCAGCCCTTCTATGTACATAACTCCCTTTGTAGTTATTTAGAGTTCTCCATGGCCAATAGCTGCAAAATCAGGAGGCCTTACAACAGAATAAGCATAGTTGACTCATACATAAATAGAGGTGGTCAGCACTGTCCCCTGTTTTTGATGACCCAACCAGTAACTATAAAACATGAAACATTTTTGAGAAAATGTTTGTAAAATAGTACACATTTCATTCAGATATTAACTGATTACCATATAGTGCAAATTATGTTTCTTTACCACTTCTCTTTTGCAACCAGTTTGTGACCAATATAAAGGTTACACCGTTGTTAAGTCACTGCTTAATTTTACCCAGATACTTCGTGGGTAAAACCCATGGGTTAAACCAGGGATGAGAACAAAGGCCAGATAGCAATTCAGTATCAGAGTCAGGAATAGAACTCGAGGGCTTTCTTCCAGACTCATGTTAAATTTACTAGGGACTGAGAGAACCTCATAAAAGTTACTTTGTATTTTAAATGAGGTCTTTGCCCATTTCGATCTTGACTCAGGTAAGTCCCCTTCCAACACTGTGTGCAGGCAAGAGATTGCATGTGATCTGAAAAATATTGCGTTCTCTTTGTGCCCTCCCCCAGCTGCAGTATATTTAATAATAAAAATATTTTCCCCCTTTGCCCTACGCTTCCAGCTGTAAACTCCCACCCTATTTGGAGCCATTATGAATACATATGTTAAAAGTATTTAAAACAAAACAAAAAATAATCTTCTTCCCCCCGTCTTCTACCTCCCAGCTGCAATTTTCCAGCCCCATGGCAGTTTCTCAGCCCTTAGATTGCAGAAATACTTCACTGAGAAATCCACACTGTACCAGTGCTTCTCCCAAGCTGACTGCCATGGCTTCCTCATACTGCTTCTAACTTCTTCCAAAATAAACCAGCCGTGAAAAATGATGAAGACAATGAGTCAAATGGAGCCTGATGAAGCAATTTAAAGTGGGTGCAAGTGTAATGGGAAAACTGATTTGAAAGTAATCCTCTAACGAGCCTGGCTGTATTTTTGTCACAGGCTCTGACAAATGTGACAAAACCCATGACTTCTAGGCTGTTTGATCAAAATCCATGATGTCTGTCACCCCCATCTGGCTGGCTTTGAAGACATTAAGCTCTGGGTTCCCCACCCCCACAAAACAGCGAAGAGCATGCCAGCTGGCTTAGCAGACCAAGCAGCCGTCTTGTCGGGGCCCTGCTCCAGAGCACGTCGAACACGCTGTGACTTGGTGATTTACCTAGTGATAATTAGAGGGCTCTCAGAATAATCCATGATTCTTGATAAAAAGTGACAGAACATATATACAGCCGTCTCTATGGCATAGATGTAAAGGATCTTGTCTCCAGAGCTGAACTGGCTAGTGAATGGCTCCTAGCAGCCCTAATTTTTGCACGTGCGGAAACACTGACAAATGGTGTGCCTGTGTGTTTTCTGCTGCTTTTTCATTAAATGTATTGATGACCATAGCTTAACTCCCCTCCCCCTGAGCCTTCCTTTTCACTGGCATGCCATACCGTATAGACACAGAATAAGATTTAACAAATGGGTGTCTACATTTAGGTTCCTAAGTCCATAGTGGGGCAACTAAATAACTGGCCTGATTTTCAAAATGAGCTCCCTGCAGCTTCCAATGACTTCAGTGTTTTGTAGGTGCCTAGATAAGGTCTTCGGAGTCTATGGCTATATCTACACTGCAGATCTTGCAGTGACACAGCTGTACCACTGCGCTGCTGTAAGGTCTCTCATGCCAGCATAATTAAACTGCCACCCACAAGAAGTGGCAGTGGCTATGTTGGTGGGAGAGCATCTTCCGCCACCATACTACTGTCTACACCAATGTTTTTGTTGGTGAAACTTTTGTCGGTCACAGGGTGTTTTTTGTCAGTCCTCTGACCAACAAAAGTTTTACTGACCAAAGTATTAGAGTAGACAAAGCCTAACTTCAGGCACCTGTGCTCAAAATCTCCGCCATACATCAATACTCACCGTGAGAGCCTCAGAAACAACATTTACTAAATTATTTTCTTGTGATGAGTTATACTAAACTGAGCTACAGAATAGCTTGGAGGCATGAGAGATCTAACTGTAAGGACATCACATTATCTTCACAGAAAGGTGGGACACTGTTAGCTGCAGGGGTGTATCAAAGCTGGATCTTATCTGACTGTGCAGCCCAGCCCCAAACAGTCCAGATGGAACTATGAGTGAGAGTCAGTAGCAGGCAGTAGCTCATCCCATGGCTGATTATTGCTGGCCGACTGCAGGCTGGGCTGCCGAAGAGAAAGATCAAGGACTTGGGAGTGGAAGGAAGATAAGAGTCCATCTCAGAGATGTGAGAGTAGCTCAGAAGAGACGTCTCTCTGGGAAACAGAATTCTTATGGATTTAGGGTCCATTTACCCTTAATCCAGTCCAGATAGCTGTGTGGATCATTTCTCATTTTTGAAGGGATTTCTTGCTTGCACTTTCAATAGATTTTTAAATCTATAGATCTATAAATGCACAGTGGCAAATAAGAACAGTGGCCTAAATCCATCCCTGTGTAACTCCATTGTCGTCACTGGTGTTACACTAGGGATGAATGTGATCCAGTATTTTTTTTAAAAAGTCACAATTGTTGCAAAATAAATTACAACATTAGACTGCTGGCTATTTTCACAGACCAAGGCTACGGAATGGCAGTCAGGAGGTAAGGCATTCAAGAAAAATAGCACCAGTGACAATCCTGTTTAATTCGTTGGCCTACTTCAAATCCTTTTCCGTCTTTGCACTAGATAGCAAATTAAAATGAGGGAGTTGATATGAATGTCCAGGATTTTGTGTGGATCAGAGACTGACTTGAACATCTCAATATGGCAATTTGCATGGGGTGCACATGAAGAAAGTAAACAGAGTTCCAGCTGCAGTGAGCAAAGGAAATAGACACATTTGAAAAACAAATAATTTTGTTCTAAAGAGGGTCTCCATCAGTTATATCGGGGGCCCTGCTGGTAGGGTCTCTACGGGCATGGCCCCCGACAGGGAAGGCAAAAGGGGCAGCAACGTTAAAGTTCTGCCGCAGCAAAAGACCATCCTTAAAGCGCTGCCACACGTTGCTGCACCCTCCCCCCCCCATTACTTTCCAAGCAATTCCTTAGTCCTGCTGTACATGCACAATTGACATTCTCTGTCTTGTCAATTTAGCTCAAGCACAATGGAGAATCCCACATTTATCCTGAATAATTTTTGAAATATCCGTGATCAATCCAAAGCAGGTGAGCATCAATCTGAGGAGGATCAGAGACATAGTTTGAGCTATAGATGTGTGCAAAACACGTTATAAGAACCATAAAATATTCATATCACATGATATTTTTAGAGAGGGCTATCTCAGGAACCCTCTGCTAAGTCCTCAGATTTGGACCCTAACCCTCCCTGGGCCCCAGAAAGTACAGCAGTTTTCAAGACAATATGAATAAGTATGTGGATTTAAACAGTAAACTAGTCTCAACCTTTATATTATTATAGGGCTGTAGTACGCGGAAGATGAATGTGACGGCAGTCGCTAAGAGGCACAATTACGCTTCCAAGTCGCCTCCAGGGTAATGCATAAATAAGGTTATCAGCCTGGGAATGGCCTTGTGTTCCTGTTATCTCGTGTGTGTGTGTGTGTGTTTGAGAAGAGCTTCTCAGCTGTGTGAGCTGTTTACGTGGTCTGTGTGAAACTCGGCTTGTGTGAAACCAGACAGGTAAACTAAAGCAGTACTGAATAACATGTCATTAGTTATTCATGAGCTATGCATGAGATGTAAATGAGCAAGTGTACTTATGTGTCTGAGCCCTCATGTATGATAAGCTTCCTCCGTGGGCATTGCTCCGATGTGCCAGGTCTCCCATCTTGTGGCCGCGCTGACTGGGGCCCCTGGCGCAAGTGTGCCGCTACCTTCAATAAACTCACTTCTAGCCACTGTGTGTGAGCCTCGTTTCTACGAGACTCTTAAGGTACCGTGCAACAAGGGCTATGCTACCACAGTGTTATAATTTTATTGTATGTAGGATAGTTCTGTCCCTTATACAAAACCACAATTTAAAAAAAAAATGCAATTATAAGGCAGCTGTTGGTGCTGATTTCAATTAATTTATATTTTTGGTATTAGGAGATAGTTTAATTCAAGGCTACTGCTATTGTTCCTTTTTGAAAAGCATGATACACGATGTAGTAGGTAAACAAGGAGTTGGTTAATTTTTCACTTGTCTGTAGAGATGTGCATGTTGTATAACCTTTCAAGTCTGAGGGTTTTTCCACTTTAACCCCGTTTCCTCACATTAACACTCTCCCCATTGACAATACAGCATCAGGACAGACTGCTGTTCAGTGACACCAGGCACTTTTTTTACACTAAGGCTTGAGTGGATGTTTTGACTCCACAGATTTCAAGCCTCTGTCACCCCAAGACTGGGAATCAGGACTGGGAATTCAGGACTCCTCTGTCACAGGATGCATTGGAATGAACCGGAGAGAGTTGAGAAACTATGTGGGACCTTGTAGTGCTTTCTGAGAAGTAAATCTAGTTACAACCTCTACATAGCCCTTCACTAGAGTACCACGCCTGAGCAAGGAACTCTAACTAACGTTTTCAAAAACACCCAAGTCCAATTTTCAAAAGTGAGGTAGGCACGTGGGAATCTAAATCACGCTGACTTTCAATTAGGCTTAGGTTCCTTCGTGCCCAGCTCCCTTTTCAGAATGGAAGTTAGGCTCACAAGTCATTTTAGAAAATTTTACCCTCATTCTTGCCTTAACATCCATAAAGACATACATATTTGCTGACCAGTTGTTTTTTGGCAGTATAAGTCACTCAACCTTTAAATCAGAAGCATGTGATCCCCCTCTAGCAGACAAATATTTTCCATCAACTTTTTGAAGACGCTAAAAATCTAAATAAATAACCTCTAAAGTTGAAAAAGAATCTATACACCAAACATTGGTAAAGTCACTCCACAGTAAAATAAATATTCAGCTAAGGGATTTTTCATTTGAAAATTGGATCCAGATTTTGCATACTGGGAAGGGTGAGCAACTGTGTCAAACTCAAGGGCAGCACTCTAGGTCTGAAAGCAGCATTGCTACAAGGTGATACTTAGTGTTCTGCACATGCAGCAATCCAGTCCTGAAAAAATTAAGCAATTTGTTTGTATATCAAAATTGTGGTATTATGAACAAAAAAATATAGCGTCTTCCAGCTAGTTCAGAATGATATAATTCAGGACAGATTTATTTGGCAACACATGGTTTTGAAATTGAAGATTTCTGTTCTTTGAAGAAAGATGGAAAAGTCATTATGCACCAAGTGCATAAAATTAAGCACGCAATGAGATTTTTACGAAATCAGACATTCTGTTCCCTGTGTATCTTCTATTCCAACCTCACTTTTGCTTCACTGAATTCACTATTTTATTTCTTGTAAATTGAATTTTTCTGTTGAAAAGCCTTTGCTTCTAAAATGAATCCAAACTCCTTTATACTAATTACTATTCCTGGCATAGTATCCAGTCTAGAGGAAAGGAAGGAAATTTAGAGCATTCTTTTCCAACTGTGAAACCAAATGTAGTGGATAATAAACAATTAAAAACCATTGGTAATCCAGGCGCAGAAAGAACATTCAAGGACACATACCTATTTTAAAACTATGTATCCATATATCTAAATTGCAAAGAAAAAATAAGTTACACTGCTGAAAAATCGAAGGACCTGATTCCTTCTGATTTATACCAGTTTCACCCCAGTGTGAGTCTACCGATTTCAAAAACGTAAATCTCAGTTTATACCATGTAAGTGAAAAATGGTTGACTTGGATGAAATAAATATACATTTGGAATTAGTGAAATTCCTATGAACTGAACCCAATCCTTGATACTTCAGACTGAGGTGAATTACATGTTGAAATAGATTCAGCAAATGTTCATTTAAACTATAGAATGATGGATAAAAGAGGAGACAAAATTATTCAATGTTTATGAAGAGGGAGCAAATAACTTAAGAGTAGGCATGAGGGGAATATTTTCCCGCTACAGTAACTCACCTTTTTTTTAATCTACATTCTTTTGTATTAATAATTTCAGGCTAAAGAATTTACATTTTATCTGGCTTACAAAACTATAATTATAGTGGATCTACATTGTTTGTTTCAATTGGCTTACAAGGTGCTTAAGAAATTTGTCTGAGCTCCCTGTTCAGACATATTTCACTTACCAATATGTTGCACTTTTAATATTTTATTTCAAAATATCTTTGGAAGGGAATTTAGAACTTTAGCATTATAACAAATAGGACTTTGTAAAAATGGCATCATGGACTTTCATGTTTATTGTCTTTCAGTCACTCCATATAAAATGTGCTCAGTTTACAAATAAAGAGATGCTAAGTCTAACTGCTGGAGCTTCACATTCACCCTGGGAACAAAAAGTCAAGCTGTGTTCATTTTGGCTCACACATCATCACCAGTAATAAAGATTCTACAGTTGGAATTTGGTCAACAATTCTGTTGATGATGCACAAGTCAGATGAGAATCCAGTTCACTCTGTATCCAGCTGTATTGGCTCTACTGAGCTAACAGGAGTAAAAAGTAGTAAAACATTTATTTTAGTCAGAAAAGTCCAGAATCCATATGATTCCAGACACAGGGAGCAGATCTACTGAGTATGCATCTGACACTTCTGTATAATCACTTGTTTCAGCAATCCATAGTTTCAGATAGACAGACTGAATAGCACTGAAGTCTGTGTAGCAGAAACCAGTTGCTCTTCAGGTTGAAATTTTTTTAGCAATTACTTTTTCAACTCACAAGGCAATAGTTTTTCCTTTAAATTGAAAACTCCTGTTCTTATCATCCCTTTTTAAAATCCAAGAGTGAAGTAAAACACCTCCCTTAAGCAAATATTTTCCTCTTATGCTGGATCTTCCATTTGATTTGTGCTGAACTGTTTTTACAAAGTGGAGTTTCTGCTGATCCCCAAGCAGCATCTTCAAGGCTATGAGGCATCCCAGGATTTTCTTTGACAGCAGCAGTAGGTTTTCATATGAAGTGCCACTTATACCAGTATCTTCAGGGGTCAGAGGTGCTGCTGCCATTTACTCTCCTTTGAAGAACATCTGAAGCAGGAAAAGAAGATCTTGCGGCAATGCTGAGACAGAATATGCCTGTTATGGTGCCTGTACCTCAGCAGGCTTTCTACTTCAGAGGAGCAAGACTAGCACATATAAGACAGAAATAACTACCAAGGCAGAGAGAAGGTCTGATTCAAAGCCTCTTAAAGTCAGTGGGAGCCTTTCCATGGACTTCAATGAGTTTTGCATCAAGCTCCAAAAGAGAAATAATAATATTAATAATATAATAAATAGAGCTTTGAACTTGTATAACTATAAACAAATACTGCTTAACTCTCAGCTGGTGAAACTTTAACTTCTCTTGCTCCCCAGCTTAAATGAAAAAATGAACTACGCTGTCACAACCCCAGCCCACCTAAACTGTTTTAAATTTAAAAACACAAAAAAATACCCATTTGTCTAGAGCAACATAGGCCTTCGGATAGTTCAGATTGTAGGTGGTACAATGGAAAGAGACCCACTGATTTCAATGGGCTTTGAATCAGACTCTCTTTGTATAAGGCTGCACAAGTTGATCAATAGACACATAATTGTCTGTTGAAATTTGCCTTAAATATATTCTCCCACAAACAAATTTTGGAGCCAAATTTTAAAATCAGGATATGTCTGTAAAAACACATGTGCACATCTCAGCCTAACCTGTTACTAAATTTGTGGGTGCAAATGCCCCATGTTTGAAAATGTGGCCCTCAATTACAATACCTCTTCCCTATCATCCTTCTAATCAGTAGGACAAGGATGGCAACAGTTTAACAGTTACATAAAAGTGTGTAGGCCTGCACTTCTAATTTTCTTCATGGTCATTCATAGTATGTTGTTCCATTGACCTGGAATGGCAAACCACAGCCAGTGGGAGCTGTGATTCGCTGAACCTGTGGACGCTGCAGGTAAACAAACAGGCCCAGCCCACCAGCAGATTTCCCTGATGGGCCATGTGCCAAAGGTTGCCAATCCCTGTTGTAACCAAATGACCAAATCTATGCAGTATATCACATGCCATTTTAAAAAATAATTCAAGGAGATAGTCATCTGTACAGCATCTTTTGTGATACTAGAATAATTTGATAAACAACTGTGGGGGAAATATTGTTTCAGGGGATAATTCTTCCACTGATAATTATTTTCCAGTGGTGTGATTGCTACTATATTTGGAGAGTAAAACAGTATAGATTATAGACCATATGGTAGAGATCTGAAGAAAAAATGGCTAATTTCTTCTGTGGAAATGGAGGACAGCTTGAGTTATTGTGGGGCGCAGAAAGAAATCATGACCTTTTACAGGGACACTTTAAAATCCCCACACCATTTGCTAGTTTTCTCCTGTCGCACCTACTTAAATTTTCAAAAAGGCTTTTTAATGTATTGAGTGTGCTCTGGATCATACTTTTTCTTGAGCACTTTTGACAGCTTTCAGAGTTTGCCGGTGGCTCCCAGCAGATTGTAATTCTAGAAACAGGAGCCTGATGCTAAGCATCCCCACCTGTTCTCCATTATTTTTCTTCAGAAGAAAACAATGCTTGGATAAGATTACACACTAATGGAACCCATTTTCACTAAATAGGTACATTTGGTCATATATAATTTGGTGCACCATAAAAGAAAATATATATGGTAAGCTATTTTCAAAAGAGAGAAGCAAATAAAATTAAAAGTTTCCAACTAAACATGTTACATCAAACCAAGTCTTATATGCAGTGTACACAGATGTGCTATACATACAGATCCCCTGCTGGAATAACTGAATTTTCAGTCTGATGCATTGACATATCCTAGAAGGACCTTGGCTGGACCCAGTTAATCTCTATGTAAATTCACTGCAATCAATGGACTTCTATATCTGGGTTGGATGTGACCTCTCCTAGTCAAACAATGATAAGTAACTAAGTGGAAGGAATTTTTAATTTCAGTGGTAAGAGTCTGTATTGTTTTCAGTGTCCCCCCCTCCCCATACATACACAATCTGTAGGAGATCAATTTTCAGATATGGGCACAAAGAGCATGCCCAGAAAAATAAATCATTATATTACTCTGTGATGTTTTGAGGTTCACGCAGGCCAGTAATGGGTTCGGTCAACATCCACCTTGCAACTGTGAGTATCTGGTGGCTATGAATCTTTGCCTCATCCCAACTTGAATAGTCCTTGCAGGCTGACTTTAGTACCCTTCCAGCCCCTATCATTGAACCCTCCCAGAAAAAGTATTCGGTTCACTGCCTATATAGAAACAGTATAACATTGTAAGATGTTAGCTTACTAGAAGCACACACTTTACTGAACTTATCCAGCACTGATAATTTATCATGAAAACAAAACAAGTTTATTAACAAAAGAGTGAGGATTAAGTGATACCAAGTAAAAGAAATAAAGATAGCGATTGTTACAAGCAAATAAAAAGTGAAAACATGCATCTGAAAGTCTAGAACGTAATCTAGCAAGGTACAGTCTTTGTTCAAGATGTTTTTTCTCTCACCAACAGTCTTCTTTCCAGCTTTTTACTGGTCAGCCTGGCTTACAGAAATCAAATTGCTTGGTTGCTTTGTCTTCTGGTAAAGTATAACTTAGGGTTCACTTCCCCTAGCTTTACAGTTCGGTGAACCTTCTAATGCCTTCTTCTGAAGGCTACCCCTAGATAAAATTCATTAGTTCATGCTTAATAAAGGATCCATGAGGTATGGAAGATAAGGATCTCTCCTGATTCCTCCTGTGCTGGTAGTTGTTACTATGCAAATTATCTCTTCATGCTGCAACCTCTGATGCAAGTAAGCAGCCCATTTAATTTGGGCCACATCACGTTTGCACTTTGTTCTCTTTCCTTTGTCTGAAGAAAACCTCTTATCAGCTCCCCCTGACGTGCCCAGTTTAAACACCTGTTAGTCACAGGACTAGTCTACACTAGAAGGCTACAGCAACATAGCTGCACCAATGCATCTGCACCGCTGTAATGTGCAGATGGTAGAGAGCTCTAAGAGATCTCTCCCATCAACTTAATTACTCCACCTCCCTCAGAGGTGTTAGCTATGTCAGTCGGATAAGCTCTCCTGCCAGCATAGCACTGTCCACACTGGTGCTTAGGTTGGTGTAACTGACGGCATTCAAGGGTGTGGATTATTCGCATCCCTGACTGATGTGTATCATACCAAAGTAAGTAGTAGTGTAGACAAGCCCTACAGATTTTAAAATATAATATTAGCGTGTCCATAATTTATCATACAGTGATTTTACACATACCACACAATGATATTATTGACCAGTGTGGTGGTAGTTTTCAGATGATACCTTACAAGGCATATTTTGTACAAAAATCATTGCAGTGGTGTGTAGAGGTGCTTAGAGTCATATACTCAGGGCCCAACTGTGAGAGCCTCACTCACGTTGAATAACACTTATTCAGTGAGTGGTCAGTGGGACTACTCGTGGATTAAGACTTTACTAAACATGATACAATGTGGGCTTAATTGTATTTTCTGTTTTTCCTTCCCTCAATATATTATCACTAGGACTGGTTGCATAAAAGTAGGATCTTTGTTTGAAACAATTAATCTGCTCCTGATGCTTATTGGTTCTACTGTGAGATACCACAACCCACTTGTCAGCCTCTCAGTCTGTCAGTAATGCTGTTTATTAGTTGTATCGAGACAAGCACTGCAGCTTCTGTTGTTCCTTTTTGTCAAAAAAAAAAAAAACAGTACAAAAACACTACTAAAATAAAAAGTATTGATACTTCCTAGCACATTGAAATCTTGAGCATTGAAAATGAAAAGAAAATAATACTCTGTGTAATAAATTCCTTAAAATGAAATGACTCCCATCACCCCCCAGTAATCAACTACACAAAGACAAACAGAGTCTGCTGGATTGTAATAGTGGCTATGTGTTTGATGAGATTGAGGTTGTTTATGTTTGTCACCCCGTCTGGTTTGTAACGTGATGTGCCTCATTAAGGTGACCATATGAAGACCACAGAGAACCCCACCATTGTGAACATTTAGTTTTGTACGTTAGTTGTCAAGGTATGGAGCGTGCTACTAGAGCTCTGCTATTAACATCCAGGTTTTTTCTGGCTCACATTTGTGGCCTGATTTTCAAAAGTGCTGAGTTCCCAATATCTCCTATGTAGGATCCAGATCCATTAAAGCATATAAGTGCCTGAATAGTCCCATTGAAGTCAGTGGGTTCATTCATATACTTAAAGCTAAGTATGTGCCTAAGTTCTTTACTGGAATAGAGCAGAGGTGGGCAAACTTTTTGGTCTGAGGGCCACACCTGGGAATAAAACTTGTATAGTGGTCCATGAATGTTTACAAAATTGGGGTTGAGGTGCAGGAGGGGGGTGAGGGCTCTGGTTGGGGGTATGGGCTGCAGGGGCCAGAAATTAGGAACTCAGGGTGCAGGATGGGGCTCCAGGCAGGATGGGGAAGGAGGGTGTGGGGTGGGAATAAGGGCTCTGGGGATGAGGAGTTTGGGGTGTAGGAGGGTGCTCCACGCTGGGACTGAGGGGTTCAGAGAGAAGGAGGGGGATCAGGATTGAGGCAGGGGGTTGGGGCATGGGGAGAGGCTCAGGGGTGCAGGCCCTGAAGCAGCTCCCAGAATCAGCGGCTATGTCCTCATTCCAGCTTCCACGCGGAGCTGCAGCCAGGAGGCTCTGCACACTTCTTCGTTTGCAGGCGCCACACCTACAGCTCCCATTGGCCCCAGTTCTCAGCCAGTGGGAGTTGTGAGGGTGGTGCTTGGGGCGGGGGCAGCGTGCATTACAGAGTTCCCTGGGACACATAGGAGCTGGAGCGGAGCAATGCTACTGCTTCCGGGAGCAGTGTGGAGAGGCCGCCAACACTGCTCCTTGGCTGGAGCACCGGAGCGGAGCAAGCCTCAGACCCTGCTCCCCAGTGGGAGCTTGAGGGCTGGCTTAAAATGGCTGGCAATCTGGAGTCGACCCATGGGCCATAGTTTGCTCACCCCTGTCATGGTGCCTAAATATGGATTTGGAGGGTAACCTTAAGCACCCTTTTTTGAAAATGTTGGTCACAAAAACCCCACAATAAAAAGATTCCGGGGTCAGAATATAGTTAATGATTCAGTTGATGATACATGATTTGAAATTACTCCATCTCGCTCTCAATCATATTTATTTCCCAAAACTAAATAGGAAAAAAGTAGGAACACTTACTTAACTCTGCCATTTGGAGACTGACGTTCCTGAATGCAATCACACTTTAAAAAACATTTGTAGAGTTATAATGATCAGTTTCTAAATGTTTATAAACCCAACTGAGTTACAGAAGTGACTGCTTTTCTAACTCTGGAGGTTTATTTTTGGATGGAAGGGATGGGCTTGTTCTGAAAGTGTCAGATGAAGAATGACAGCTTTGTAGCTTCCCTTGCTGTATGCAGTAGGACCCAACTCTTTTGCAAAGATTAGTGGATGTGCTATTTCAGATAAATTAATAGATAGGGGCAAGTTATCCCTGTACACAGAACTGCTTCTGAAGAAAATGTTTTTCAGTGTTTTCCATGAGTCATCTACTGTTCTGAAATAACTCCTTAGACCTGAGCCGTTCCAACCAGTAAATAAGGTTACATTTCCTGGCATTTGTATGTAGCAGCACAATCTACGCTACAAGCCTTTGCTCCTGTGAAAGATCTTTATGGAGTAAATCCATTGAGACTCCCATTGAAGTCAGTGGGATTCTTTACATCAGAGCAACTCACATGAGTAAGGGATTGCAAGATCTTGCCTTCAGCTTTTTTATTTTTAAAAAAATCATATTTTCTGATTCTGGCTGGTGAAATTCCTTTGTTGGCCCGATAGAGTAGGATTAGCGTAAGAATGACTCACTGCTCTGTGCAGAAAGGGAGGGGGGAGTCTGGAAGGAGAGACAAAGAAGCCCAGGAGCTCAGAGAGGTGAGATTTCTCCCCACCTCTCACCCTGTGCCTAGAGAGTAGGTTAAAACTTGGGAAAAGCTTTATACTGTGGGGACACGAACTTGTCGGAGACGTAAATAAAGCACGCTGTGTTGAACCTGTGCGGGAGTGGGTGAGGGCTGCTTACAAAGTGAAACACACTAGGAGGGGGAACCCACCCTGTGACCGCTGGGCAGCCACAAAATTTCCATTCATGTGTATCAATTTTCTCCAAACAGGACAGATAACAGTAGTGCTGAATATAACATCTCAAATAAACCATTTTTCCAAAGTTTCAGCATTTATCCAGTCATTAATCAGTGAATAACTTTACTATTATTCATGAAGCACAATAAAAAAAACACGATTTGGCAGACTTATGAACAAAGTTTAAGTCAAATGGATTATCATTAAGACAATTGTGTTGCTCTTTTTTTGAACTTTTTCAAAAGCCTTCCTTGAGTTACATCTGATATAACTGATAATGAATACTGCACATTCCTCAGTAAATCTGTAACATACAGCAGGGGTGGGTGGGTGTTTGTAGCATTATGATTTAGCCACTGACAAGAGAAAAAAAGAGAAAACACATGGGATTTGTGCATGTACATATAGACAAGACAGTACAAGAGAACATGAAAACCAGGAGTGAAATCCCTGGCGCCACTGAAGTCAATGGCAAAACTCCCATTGACTTTCAGTTGAGCCAGGATTTCACCATAGGTTTGTATAAATGACACAAAGAAGCACAGAAGTGCATCAAGTTGTTTCTGTTTTGACCACTATATCCTCCACCCCATTATTCTACATAGTAGGTCAGTATTCTTGGTGTGATATTAATACTGCTAAATGTCAGCACTACTATATATATCTATGTCTATATCTATATTTAATACTATTTACAGGGTTTCATAACTAGGTCCTAAAAATACAGCCAGAAGGGGAAATAATATTCAGGTTAATGCTTTTGAGGCCTTTGGTTTTTATCTTTTTATTGTCTTTCCTATGCCAGCCTTTGCTAGTCTATAATATCAACTAATGCTTTTAGGATTTCTGGAGAATCATAACATTAAATTATTTCATTTAGGGTCAGAGTGTCTGTGAACTAAGACAAATAGCTGTTTGCAGCTTGTTTTAAAAATCAATATTTTGCCATCCTCGGGATTTCAGATTTGATTGATTTAATGGTCTTCAATTCCTCTCTGTCTGAAGACCAATATCAAATATAGTATCACAGTTTAATATCTAATATGTCATCTTCTGGGGACTTTATCCACATATTTTCAAACTAGACAGCCTGGGCATCCTCAATGTTACTCTGACATGAGTAAGGACAGCTCATGTGGGTAAGGGTTTGCAGAATCAAGATCAGTGTTTGTAATGCACCATGTAAATGTATGATACAATATAAGTGTTTTGTAATAATAAGAATTAGTAATGGAATATGCTATCAGAAATGCCACGTGGAGAAAAAGGATTTGTAGCACTATTCTCAGCAGTAGCTTCCTGCATTAGGAAGTCGGATTTTGTAGGAACTCTTTCATGGAGGCATCACAAGGAGGGAATTTTGTGCTGTCATGACTGAGAGTGAAATATTAATGTGTCCCCAGGGTTCCCATGAAACAACTCAATTCATGTTCAGTTGTATCACAAAAGCACTGTATATGCCTTGTAACCTCTGCCTCCCCTGTGACAAAAGTAAGATACATGAGAGCACTGGTAGGAGATTGGACCATGAAGCCACTTGCCTGCACTGCTAATAAGACTCTTTTCACTTTATTCATGTGAGGACTTTTTAAATTACACCTTTGAGACTGAAGTTCTGTATGTATCTATAGAATAGTTACAGCATGGTTAGCAGCAGAATCAGCTTCCCCACACTGCTCCTTCTCTGACTAAGGAGAACATCTATCAGGCAAGAAGCAGTTAACACACTGAGTCCATTAAATCTTTAGGCTTGTTTGTAAGAGCGTACACCTTATTTAATAAACCATGTATTGTTTTAACTGTGCTGTGTATGGAACATAAATGCTATGGTCTGAAGCCTGGAATCTCTAATCGGGAAAATCTTCTGGTTGTCAATGGGAATTTTACCTGTGTCAGAACTGAGTGGCCCATGTAGGGACATTTTCTCTACAGTTTTCAGGTGGGGATTTCAGGCCAGATTTTCCTAGGCTACTAAACATGCAGGCTGGTGCATAGTGGGATTTTCAAAAATGCCTAAGAAAGTTTGGCACCTAATTTCCATTGATTTACTTGACTCTCCCATATGGGGAGGAGAAAGCCATGACCAGATGACCCCCTCCCCACACAGATTTGGAGGCATGATGCTAGGACAGTGTTGCTATATATGGTAGTTTAGGCTTGCAGGAGCACACACTGTACCCTCTGTGTGACATTTACTATGCTAGATTCACGCAAAGGTTTTATTGTGTTCATTTTGTAATAGTTCATTTATTTGAGTGGCCTGTGGTTTTTGTATTCACCTGGGCTGTTTGGTGGGTACATATAAGAAGGAGAACTGGTTGAGATGGAGAAATATCATTATCATAGTTGAGGAAAGGCATCCCTCATTGCTTCACTGCTCCTTGCTGAAGAGGTAATGTCATTTCAGTCCCCATCTGTCCCCTTTCTTTGCCTCCTTACAATGTAATTAGGGGGAGATAGTCCATCTCTCCAAAAGGCAGAGCACAATGTAACTATAATACAAGATTATGACCAATTTATGCTATGATCCACTACATAAGTACAGGTGTAACTTTAAGAATGCAAATAGTTCTATTGCAGTCAAATGTTTGTCTTTTGGTGGATTGGGTGCTTATTGAAAAACAAAGAGATCAAGAATATTGTTTTCAGATGGGTTGTAAAAATGGATCAATGAATATTGTAAAATATGGCAGGGAAAAGGATAGAGAGAAGTATCAGCAGCAGAACTTGAGGTTAAGGGTGAGTTGTCATATAGTATAGGTACAGTAATGTCACTGTTGTGTAAAAGGGTCCAGACTTTTTGGTATAGTGACCCGTTAGACTTATTTGGCCTTACATAGAGATTGATTCTTGTCCTTAATGTTGTAGTACTGTGACATAGACTTCACTGTTGTTAGTGATGAATCAACCAGAGCCCCAGGTTATACCATCATGTGATATTTCAAGGGCCTCTACCTTCATGTCTTACCTACATATTGTCCTTCTTCATTCAGGTAGTCCTGTTTGAAGTCAGTGGAGCTATCCATGCTTAAGAATTGCAGCACTAGGCCCCAATATTATACTGCACAGTATAGTAATAAAGATGAAAGCCCAGAATTGCATTCAGTGACTTAATTTTGAGTCCCATTCTGCAACCCTTACTCATGCTGACCAACACTGACTCACTTGTAAGGATTGCAGAAGTGGGATCTATTTTAACATATATTCAAGTCCCCATCTATGTCTAGATCCTGAATTCTGCAATGCCATTGTGCAACAAACTCTAAACTCTGTGATATCTTGCTATAAAAATGGGCATTTTAATAATCATAAACATGAAAATTATTAAAACAGTCTGTGTAAGTGCCCTAGCTATTTATTTTGATACTAAAATCAGACTGATTCCTGCTGTCCAGTGTTTTCAGTTTTTGACGCATGTCTGTGCTTTGGAGATTGATATCTGAGATTCAGTCCCTGCCAACTCTCTACCAGGAGAATAGTACAGATTTCACATAATAGATTTTGCACCGTAAAGTAGAATGTAACAGAGAAGGTGAGGTTTTTGAAACCTTGGGTGATGACAGTTGTGGTCTTTCACACCTGGGAAAGCAGTTTGGGATTGTGATGCAAGTATGTTAGTCGCTGTTCCTGCTAAAATGTTCAGCAGGGAAGTAAATAACAGTGCTTCCATATATTGACACCTTTATGTTTCAGAGTTAACAATCAATTGAGATGAACTGATATCTCTCTCAGTGCTATTGTTTCTGGCTTCTCAAGTTGACACTCAGTTCACATTTTCAAGAAACATGTATGAAACATGTAAACACAAGGGTTTAAAAACATGTACCGTATATACTGGTTCATAAGCTGAATTTCTTTTAGTAAAAAAGGGAAGCATCAGAAAAGGGGGTCGGCTTATGAACGGGTATAGAGAGAGGGAGAAGTGGGACACAGCCCCTCCCCTCAACAGAAGGGGCAAGGAGAGGCAGCACAGTCAGCAGAGCCGGAAGGGAAGAGGTGAGGCCAGAGACTCTCTGCTTCTGGCCACGCTCCTCTTCCCCAGCTTCCAAAGCAGCTGCAGCTCCAGGGCTGGCAGGCTGCAGCCGTGTGCCCGCCCCCGCCCACCAGAGCACACTGCAGCCGCCCAGCCCGCTGGAACATGCTGTGGCCATGCCACCCCGTCTGGCCCACTGGAGCAGCTCCGGCCAGGCCAGAGACATCCTCCCGTGGTCCACCCCAGCTAAGATGGGAAGGGAAGAGTGTAGGGTCATGTGCGGAGAGGTCACAGGGGTTACTCCCCTGACCCCCAGATTCTCCCCCCTCCCCAAAATTTTCCCCACCCGTTGCTGTTCTGGCCCGTCAGGGTAAGTAGCTGGCGGACCGGGACACTTTGTTTACCTAGATTTACCTCCATACCTGCCAGCGGCTTATCCTGATAGCCAGGAGCCAAAGTTTGACGAGCCCTCAAGTATAGGGTCAGTTTATAAATGGGTCATAAATTTTTTCCATTTTTACTTATCCATTTTGCGAGGTGGAGGGGGGGCGGGTTGGCTCATAAATGAAGTGGCTTATGATCGAGTATATACGGTATTTTTTAAAAAAGAAATTGTACATGCTGTAGCTTAATTCTGCAGCATGGGATTGCAGAATATGTGGAGTCTTGCACATATTTTTATAACAGTGCAGCATTCTCTATAGGTGAAATCCTGGCTTTATTTTAATCAGTGCGAGGTTTACCAATGACTTCAGTGGAGCCAGGATTTCACCCTATTAATTCATTGCTTCTCTACTTTTTGTTGGCTTCTTAGTACAAATAGGTGCATTTCTTGAGCAGCAGTTTGAACCCACAGGGAAAGGCTCTTGTTTCCATGCTCTTGGTGCATTTGTAATTTCTCCTGTTCATGACTGCTTATGACTATTGTGTAGAGATGGGGTCAAACCAAAACCCCAGTCTGAAAGGGAGGCATTGTCATATAGCGCTTGGGGTCCACCAGGCAAGATGGAGCCAGGAATGCCACAAAATGCTTTGTGCGCCCTTTGGCTGAATTCAGTCTGGAGCCCACTGGATGTATTTAGCTACACCAATGCTTTTGAGAAAGCATCTTCTTTTTTTCCTTTGGAGGTATCATATATAGTCTGGATAAACTCAGGCAATTCTTGTTAAATATGCAGAATAATTAAAAGAGACTAGATATTTATTTGTAGTCTAATGGCTAGAATTTGTCACAAGGACACACGGGATGTGAAGTGCTGGCCAGTAGCTGCAGTGCACTGGGAGCCACAGTTTCTTCCCCGCTCCCCAGCGGTAGTATTTTAGGGATGGTGCCATCATAAAATTGTTACCTTCTCCCCTAGCATGCCAGATGCACTGGCCTCTTGGTAGTGTAGGGGTGAAAACAAGTCTCCTTCTATTCCCTGCCCCTGCTATCCACTCCCCATCCACTTACTCCAGGGAAAGAATAAGTGTGTGTGTGGTCTGCTGACTCTTATCCACCCACCCAAAGATCCAGAGAGTTACACAGGGAGGGTCCTTGTACTCTCTTACACCTCTGGATGGGTGTGTAATTGAAACCCCAACATGCCAGTTGTAACATGACACGTAGGGCCAGAAAATGAGTGGGTGTGCAAAGGGAGAAAGCACTAGGAGCCCATTCTTCCAAAACGAAGCAGAATGTGTGTCCCTATACACGGTGGATGCACACTGCACCCAGTTCTTGGTAGTGTAATTGATGCCACCCCTTCTTGTTCCTGATGCCTCACTGAGACACAGTGCCTCCAATAGCCCACCTGAATGGCATTGGCTACACACTGCTCCTACCACAACTCACATGTAGTGTTGCTCACAGCATTTTAGTAAGAACTGGGAAAACCTGGTTTGTCAAATTCAGAATCCACTGAATACTTGTATACTCTAGATTCAGAAGAGAACTCTAAACTTTTACTGTCCGAGTTTTATTTGGCTCTGGCAAAGCATGAGGTCTGGACTGTTGTATATTTTTGAAGTTTTATTCCCCAGGTAGTCCTAGAAACAAGCTGAGAATTGCTCTCAAACATGAATATTTATTTTTTGCTTAACACAGGTTTTCATTTAGTAAGAAATACGTGGTTTTAAAAATTAAGTTTCGCTGGGCTAACCAATGCCTTAAATTAAGGGGAAGAAGGTTTTATGTAATTCAATGAAATCTAAAACTTTTTTTGAAAAGTTCTAGAGGTTTCATGTTACTCCATTACCCAATTTGGAGCGATTTTTTTTTCTAATTTATGATCATCAACCTTATTATCAGGAAGCTGTTCACCCACAGAAGTAGATACATTTATGTAAGTCCCATTTAATGCTAACAGTTAAACAACTACAGTGATTTCCATTCACCAACACAGCAGGAATGTGATTTTCCCCTATACATAGAACAGGAAATGACTGTAGTTTATCAGATACTCTGGTGTCTTGTGATATGGACAAATGTCCACTAGGGATTAAGCTGAGATCACTAAACTCATTTTCACTTGTGACCTAATCAAGATTTTAACTCTGGTCTCCAGAGCGGAAGCTGTAGTGCAACACCTGCATACACTCTGTCTATGTATAGCATGCAGTTTGTCAGTTTGTTAAAATTATCTTTAGGGATGGGCAAATTTGTGCTCTTGAAAGTTCAACTCAAAGCCAAATATTATTGTGCTCATGTTCTGCTTAGAAGAGGCAGTGAAAATAAGAGCAGAAAAGGGGGAAAGAATAACTATAAAGATGCTATCTCAGATACACTGGGTAGCACAAGCTTCCCTTTAGCCAAAAAAAAAACCATAGGGGGGGTTTGTGTTTAATTCACCATGAAAATAGACTAGGATGCACATCCACATGAGGGAGTTTGGGGGGGGGGGGTAAGAACAATCAGTCCTGTGTGTGGGCTACCTGAAAACTGGAATCTGGGGCATAGATTTAAGAAGGTGCACAGCTGTCCACTGAAGCAGGTGAGTGAAGAGGGATGGGGAATTAGTGGAGACTTGGCTCCAACCTCCTATCATATCAGCCAATACAGGAGGTGCCATTATTTGCTATCAGAATAAGACAGACGTAAATTACTACTCCTTGGGGCAAGGAGAAAGCAAGGGGGGAATTGTGCCTCAGAGGGCTGTCTGAAGCTATTCTTGAGTCACTGCAATTTATTCATAAAGTCCAAATCTAATCCTAATAGTTTACATTACAGGTGAAATATGGGTTGAGGATGTTGAAGTAATTTTGTGAACCCAGAGAATCATTTAAGAAGTTTGAAAAATCTCAAATTCTAGTACATTTACTCATGTATAATTATCTATAATGAAAATGTCTTCAAGGACAATAAAACCGCTAATATTACAGTGCAGTATTGCTGTACTTCAACAGAAACATTCAGATAAATAACAGAGAGAGAGGTAATCTGCAGTCCGTGTAATCGGTGAGTTTCTCGTATGTGCCAGTTTTGGATTCAGTTAACATAAACTAGCCCCTCCTACCTTTATTTATTTCTATTTATTTCTTATTAGGATTGAATCCATGGAAAAGCCAGTTGATGTGCTACTACTGTTGAATATTCTGGTATGGAGTTGCTGTGGTGTGTCACTTGAAATCAGTATGACAGCACAGTAGTTGGAGGGAGGGGAAAAAACACTGGGATGGTTAGACTTTAGGATTTTTCCTGCAATATTAAAGATGGAACAGAGTCAAAATTTGCAGCAGTCCAAGAGAAGATTTGAGACTATATAGGGGCAATCCAGCTTGCTTGGTTACATAGGCAGTTTGCTTGAATGACTTTTGGAGCTTGCCTTCTACACTAATGCCATAGCAAGGAGCAGGGAAAGAAGAAAACTGAAGGGAAAAACAGATAAAAGTGGACTAGTGTGGTGGAAACAAATACTGCATTGCTTGATGACTGTATTATCTGCCAGGAAGAGCATCCCCCCAAAACATAGGAAGATGGGGAAGAATTGTATCCTGCTAGTTCATTTCCCCTAAAACTGGCTTGCTTGCAGATATGGTACCTTTCTCCAGAACTGAGTGAGCAATTGCCATGAATGAAATCAGAAGGTGAAGCTAGTAACATCATGTTCACAGTGGCCAGCAACTTGTGCACAGATGCTGTGTTTTTTTATTTTTAATTCTTGTTATCTTAAAATATAACCCAGATAGCAGATCAAGTCGGCAACTAGTTAGTATGTGCCCATGAAGAAGACTAAGGGTATGGGGAGGGGATAAAAACCCACTTATTCTCCTACGTGGGTTACACGGACCTGCGGCCTCGCTTATTGTCCCTTCACCTAGAATGTATTGGCTGGGAGTAGGTGGGGAAAGCTGAGAAATAAGGAGAGTCTTGGCTCCACCCCTCAGCACAGTGTCCAACACAGCTGAGCTAGCATGGAGGGATGAGGGAGGGGAGATTGGAATATTCTGGCACAGCAATGGGGTGGGGGAATAGGGAGGAACTGTGACCTAGATGGGTGTCTGTGAGGCACAAGGCTTGTGGGGTTATGGGTTGGAGGCCGCATCTGCCCTCACTCGGGAACACCGACACACACAATCTGGCCCTGGTACTACCATTTTCACAGCATTATAAACAGCTGCAGAGAGGGCAAGCTGAAAAGTTAAGGGGGTTATTGGTGCAGGAAAAGAATGAGTCAGTATCCCCCTTCGTGGCATAGCACACTCCGCCCCATTGGCTGAAGGGGGCTTGTTTTTGCTGGCACAGGCTGAATCTTGCCCATTTCTTAATCCCCACAACACTGCAGAGAGGTGGGTGAGGGTTATTACACCATTTTACAAACTGGGGAAGAGAGGCGACGTGTCTGAGCTTGTGACTACTCACCAAAGACCCAATCTGGCTTCCACTGAAGTCAGTGGGTGTTCTGCTTCAGTGAGAGCAGGAATGGCCAATTCCGCAGCCAAGATTAGCACTCAAGGAATTCCTGGCAAGATCCAGCCTCTCACTGAACCCGCGGATTCTCTCTTTCTCTCACTTTCAAATTAAGGAAGAAAATGAGAGCTGAAAAAATGATTCACAGCCAATAATTTTCTCAGAGGAATTAGCCTCATTTTCCTCTTGCAAACATCTGAGAGCAAATCGTGATTTCCACAGTGGAGGAGCTGATTGTCTGTCTGCTTGCATGCACCGCTCAGCTTTAGCAGAAGCGTCAACTATAGCATTGTTCACCAGCAATTGTGCTTATGTGAAGTTGAGAATTGGAGGTACAGTGAAGAAGCTCGTGACAAGCTCCTCTCTCAATCACAGATTTTGTAGCCACAGACAACAGGCAGCACTCAGGAAAGCAGTACATAATGGCCATTTCCCACCCGTATTCCATTTCTCATACGGTCCCAGCCTGTTAGCCAGTGCTTAATTTGAAATGAAAGAAGTGCTGGGACTCAAGCAATTTTTTTACTTTCATAACTGACGCAGCAAGCCTAGAGGTGCCAGGGCAATGAACTGCCAAGTCTAGAGGTGTCAAGGCTCAGCCCCAGCACAAATTAAGCACTGCTGTTAGCAATAGTTATGCCACAGCAGTGATAATGCTCTCACCCTGCTCTTGCCATTTTAGCTAGCCTCATACAGTTTTCTCAAGGAACTTCAAGTGGAGAATCTGCTTATAACCCTCAGAGGAAGCAGCAAATAGTGACATAGTAGAATTCCACATTTGATATGCTGGACTAGCTCTATGAGCAGCATGTAGCCACACAATGGTCCCACCTGCAATGCTCCATTCATTCCTAGAAAGACACCGCTAAAACTTGTAGGGTCAGAGTGGCTGCTTATTTGCTGCTTGTTTGAGCTCCCTTAACACACACAGGAACTCAAATTTATTTAGGGGTAAGGAAGGAGTTGGGCAGAAAGGGGGCAGTTCAGAGCAAAAAGATCAAAACTGTTCAGAAAAATATATCTCCTCTAAGGTATTTCTTATTGCTTGTGTGATGGAGCATTCACCCCATACCAGTCCTGAAGAGGTTAAGGTGGCAGGGTAGGCCAATTAACCACATAGGCACACCATCTGGAAAGACAGTCTTTGTTCACCTGACTGCAGAGCAGTGTAAGAGCTTGAAAAACTTTATAAAGGAGCATGAACATGAAGGAGCAGGTGCTCCCAAGTATGGTGAGTCCTGTGAAAGGGAACCAGTCACCAGCCACAGGGAACACACAAGACAGGCCCTGTGGATGATACACATGCATTCGTAGGCATATTTTGAGAGGATAGCGGTGGGTGTGAGCTGGGGAAAGGAGAGCTGGGCCCAATGTCTAGTGTACTATTTGACTGAGAAGGCACAGGTGGCCTACATGACTTTAACAAATGTGCAAGTGAGAGACTGAGTTGGTAAAGGTGGCCATCCTGGATAGGGTGGGCCAACCCACTGAAAAATATAGAAGAAAAGTTGAACTACAAGATGGATGTGGGAGCCCAATTTTGCTTTTGCTCAGAGCCTGAGGGACTGGATCACCCATTGGCTGAGGGAAATTATGGACACACTGAGCCTTTAACAGTTTCTACAGAGCCTTCCCAAGACCACACACATATGGGTCAGATGACATCAGCCTGCCACACTGGACATGGCTGTTAAACTGACAGAAGAATTCATAGAGGTGGACCTCCCCAGGAAACATAGGTGACCCTCTATAGGGGGTCAAACCAGGACAGTAGAGAGATTGCCCCCAACCTGTAACATTGGGCACATATTGGAGCCCATTTCCATTTGAGACACATCTGGTGCCAGGGGGCCCAAGCAGTGGAAAATGTAACCCAAGCTGGAGGAAATAAAACCTGAGGGGGGTGGAAAATACTGAAACTGGAAGGATATGGATTGGTAAACACTGGACCTAGGACAATAAGCCACCAGGAATGGAAAGAAAGTAGAGTCTCCTTAGAAATGGGGGAAGGATAAGAAAAATCTGGAAATAGAGGCAGAAAAAACAAATATGCCAAGCCTGGTAGCAGGGTCGAGAGGTCATCAGGTCCCCTCCCCCCCCTCCCCCCCCCCACCATAAGGAAAGAGCCCAGACAGGATCCTTAGCAACCAGGTGGAGGAAGCTAGGCTCTAGGCCCCAGCAGAAAGTAAAGAGGTTGAGGATAGGGAGGCAGATCCCATAGTTTGCCCATGATCTTAGGACTTCTGGGCAGAAGCAGAATTGTGGGGGGTGACCTCTGCCAATCAAATGAAATTTCTGTGGGCGAAGAATGGGTGGACTCCACAAGGGGACATCAGATGACCATCCTGGGTGTGAGGAATGACTCCAGCAGAGTAACACCTCAGGCAAGGGAGGAAGAGTCGAGGAAAGAAAAAAACAGGACCAGAAGGCAAGAAGGGGAGATCAGTGACAGAGAGTTAGGAACCAACAACTAAGTCAGCATTCTTGTCACTTCAACACCAATTAATTCTCCTCTGGCTGGACCTGACCAGGCCTAATTAGTGGATTAGAATGGACTGGGGGAGCACTAGTGAGCAAATTGCCCCATTAATGAAGGAGGTATAAGAAGGCTCAGTAGGGAAGCGCAAAGAAGAGAGGCAAGGATCTCAGAGTAGAGAGAGATCTTTTCCCTCTCCTCTCCTCCTTGGCAGAGAACTGAGGAAAAATTGAAACTGTAAATGCCTATGGTGTATGGATCAGGAAGGTAGTAGGCTGTTTAACAACGGAAGGTCTCTGAGTCTGTGTACACAGAGTAGAAGACAGGTGAGGGACATTGCCTTGTCACAGCTTGTACAAAAAGTGGAAAAATAAGGATTCGTTTTACCACAAACTATGTCCTGATGCTTTCAGCCAATACTGCAGATGTTTTCAAAACTAAAAAATAATTCACTTTTGATGTTTTTCCCATAGCCCCTTTGGATTTCCCCTGAAACGCATTCATAGCACTTGGTATTATGAATGCACAAAGTTACTGTTTCAGGGGAGTCTCTTTTTAGAGTTAACATCTATACCTCTTCATGACTTGGCTGAAACAGGATAATCTTTGAGGACTGATCCACCCGAATGCCATGACACAAACTGAGAGATGTACTTTCCAGAGACTTCCCTTAAAAAGCAAAATTCAAAATATCAGGTTACAGAATCCTCTACCTCAGCAGTAATTCAACAAAGGCTTTGAAATGTGGTTTCTTGCCACCATAATCAGCAATATCTATTATGAATAGGCACCCAATAGGTTGAAACTGTGGGCAAGGGTAGAGCAGCAAACCATGTAAAAACAATAATTTAATATTGCAACTTGAGCTTCCAACTCCGTCGTATATCCGATCTGCATTATGCTGTGGTTTTATTGAAATGACCAAGGCTAATTTGGGGATGAAAATATGAAATGAGTGTATCTAAATGAAGCTGCAGGGAGTGCTAAATACTATCTCTCAGTTTCATTGAGGGTCCTGTATAATCAGAGCTGTGCTTAGTGGAGGAACATTTAGAGCCATTGAGAGTGAATTATGGCCCTGCTTTTTCCCTGTCCCTTTTGGGTTAATTTGCACGTCCAGGGATGCTTGGAGGAAGCAGTCCCTGCAATTCCCCAAATGCAAGAGCTGGGCTCATCCCCTTTCCTTGTGTGGGGTGGAAGGATCCTGGCTTTCTGCCCACCGCATACCAACTCAAGAACAGGTACAAGCGATCTACCCCTGAACTGTTAGTTGGTTACCTAACCCCAGCAGTCAGTCCATAATCAAGCTCAGTCAAACTCACTGAATAAGTTTCAGCCTTTACATTTTCCACAACAAATGACCTCAGCACAGGGTAGTAAAGCAGCTGTGCTAATTTACCACTGTGTGAAAAAATACATTTTCCATGATTTGTATAATTTGATGGTTTAAAGCGTTATTCATAAACTGGCTCAACCACTGTTGATAATGGTACATTTTGTAACACAGTGAAAAATTCCGTCTCAGGCTTGAAATTGTTCCCATTTGTTTGACACATCACTGGTGAACAGCTGGCTCTCTCAGAACCAGTATCTCAGGGCAGATTGTTCCAATGAAGACAAAACTCTACCCATAAAAAAGGATAAGGCAGTGAAGGGACGCAAACCAAAAGAACCCAGGCAACTGAAAGCTGAGGTTCATGCTCTGTTAACTTCCCGCACTGTTATATTTAAAAAACAACAAACAAACCAACAAAAAATGAGACACAGAAAGTTTTGGTTAACTTTTTAATTAAAAAGATACACTGTGGATTACCTTTGCATGCCGTAGTGGCATTTCCTGCTTCACTGAAATCAGGAAGTATCCTACTGGAAATCTCACAAGAAAACCAGTTAGTTCTTTAGGGCTTTCTAGACAAATTCCTAGATCAAAGGGGCTGGGATAACTTCAGATAAGTATTTACACTTTATTAAGTTTTGCCAAACCAAATCACGACATTGCCCTGTGGAGGGCCTGATTTATGGGGGAATTATAGCATGATTAAGCAATGCCTAAAGGGAGCATAACTGTCTACGAATACTGAAGGGGGTAAACACCAAAGGACAGATTTTCCCAGTCCTTGAGTAGGAAAGTGGACACAAAGGAACCCTTTACCTTCCTCTGCAATTCCCACAGAAAGGCTATGGACAGTTGCAGTCCCGGTGCTCAAGAAGCATGATTCAGAGTCCACTGAGGTCAAGTTGGGGTTTTCCATGACTTAATAGGCATTGGATTATATCCAGTAAGCCCAAAGATTGTTCTCCTCATATATTCCTGAAAACAAGTGCTTGGAGATAAGGGGCCATGGCTCCATCTCCCTCATTGTACCAGCTTGTAGAGCTAGATATGCTTATTGCAGCATAGGTGCATACTTCTCCTGCATACTGGGAGCTCAGAGCGGGATTGTGATCCCTGAGATCCCTAGGTATGCACTAGAAAGCCAGGCCAGGTTGGTTTAGGGAAATCAGATGTAGATACCCCATATGGTAAGGAGTAGGATGAGGGAGCTCCTGGTTAAATGCATCCCCCTCCTTTAAATTACCAAATCCTAGTCCTTCTCTTCCTCCATTCTCCATGAAACAGCACTGTCAGCTTCTGAGGCAGCTACAAAGGAGAAGGAGTAAATGTCACTGAGTAAAAACTGGTAAATTCAATTTTTCAAAAATAGCCAAGTGTTTGTTTATCACTGCAAGTTCATATGTGAGAAAATGATCTTTTTAAAAACTGCGTGTTGTGCAGGGACAGAATTCTTGAGTTGGGAAACAGGCTCTGGAAATGTCTACACTAAAATCAGAGCTCAGGTAGGCCTAATTGAGCTAGGTGTATTCTAGCTAGTATGGTGAAAGAAGACAGCAGCAGAGACTTCAGAGCATAGGCTGTACAAGCCCAACAAGGCCCCCTATGGTAAACAAATACATGCTTTAAACATTTTGACTGTGTTCAGGAAAAACTGGAGGGAAGGGGGAAAGGAATGATTTCAAAAATTCCTCAACATATTTTGACAGTTGTTGGGAAACTAATTTTTTTCTCAGCACTAGTTCTTAGAGACATGTTAATATCCGAAACCCAAAAAGTTAAATAGAAAACTAAACAAAACATTGAATATAATTTTAAAGCATGGGTGTGGAAAGTCTTGAAATAATTAATGTGAGATAATATAACAATTTATATTTGCTTGTGTATGTGAAAGGATAATTTAATATGCACTAATAAGACACAGCAGTGATGCACATTTACAGCTGCCTGGGAGCCAGTAGTGTAGTAGGATTTCTGGAATGGTCTGGGGTCCTTATGTGGGTCTCATGGAAGCATTATGTCTGATCTGGAAGAACAAAGCTTCTTTTTCTCTCTCTTTAGGGCCATATTCTGCCATATTTTTCACATGAAAAAGTGTCAAAGGGAGATTGTAGTGGAAGATAATTGTGGTTTTCATGAGTACAGGAGTGTTCCATGTATTCCTTCCTTAGTGGCAGTCAGGCTAGGAGGATGTTGATACTGTTGCTTTCAAAGGATCCCACTGATAGGTGTCAATGGGAGCAGTGTGCATGCAAAAGAAGAATTTGTCCCAGTTTGGGAGTATTCAGTGTAAATATCATGTGCTTATGGGAAAGGTCTCTCTTCATCCGTGTTCTTGACCATGACTTTGGAACCTTTCAAAGTAAAGATGCCTCCTAAGTATTTAGCCCAGATTTTAGACAAGATCCAGTGCAGAGAATACTTTGGGCATTTTAATCTCTTCCACCATCTTCACCAAAGATAATACTGTTCATTCCTTACTTTGGATTACTGAGGTTTTATGTGTTAATTACAAGCCTCAAAAACGTAGAATGCGTTAAAAAACATAGGCTAGATTTTTTCTTGCACCAAGATATGCTTGATCTAGGAAGGAATAAGGGTATCAAGGAGCTGGTTATGTCTTCCTACTTCTTAAGTTGCCACAGCTCCCACATCAGCTAGAGCAACCTGTGGGCTGCTCTAACTTATGAAACCTGGCCATAGTCCCTGAATGACCATATGCCATCTGTAAATTGCCATAGAGCAGCACACCTTCATTTCACCCCCCTGTGGCCCCTTTTTGGATCTGGTAAATCCCCCCCCCCCCCAACACACATCTCACATTTGGTTTTTCTTGCTTTGGTTTCGTTAATATGATGTGAACTATATGAATGGAGAATTATTGTGAATTACTACTTTATTTTAAATCCTTCTTTTTTCTTCGCCAGGCATACCCTTGCACTAATGATAAAGAATGTGAAGTTGGGAGATACTGCCATAGTCCTCATCAAGCTACTTCTGCCTGCATGATCTGCAGAAGGAAAAAGAAGCGTTGCCACAGAGACGGCATGTGCTGCCCTGGGAACCGCTGTAACAATGGTACGTAAGCAGCTCTTCTAGTTTTCCTTTCATATATGACAATGACTGGTTTAAGGGCATATATTGAGAACATAGGTAAGCAGAGGACATGTGTAGTAGTATTTCTGTTTGGGTTACCACAATTCCTTCCTCAGACCAATAGGAAACATCTCAAAAAACTTATAACACAGGGCTTGTATGTCATATGCTTTCTTCCTTGTGATTAGAAGAGATTCCGTAATTTTGCTCTGCTAGTAAGAAACCTAAGACTTGATTTTCAAAACTGTGTAGGCAACTGTATGCCTTATTTGTAGTTATCTTGACTGCATGCTCAAATGGTATTTGCATATGGCAATAGGAAATTTGATGGATAACTAGCCATGCAGTGACTGGTCAGATTCACGACTCTGGTGTTAATGCAATGCTGTTGTGTTTCACACTAATACAATGTCAAACATAGCAGGGGAATGTGTACTATTTTTTTAAATCTTCCTTTTCATTGAATTTTCTGTAACATCATATTACACGTCCTATTCATTTAAGGTTTAAGATTAGCAGCCGTGTTAGTCAGTATCCGTAAATAAGACGAGGAAGACTTTGTAACACCTTTGAGACTAACCAATTTATTTCAGCATAAGCTGAAATAAATTGGTTAGTCTCTAAGGTGCTACAAAGTCTTCCTTGTCTTATCTATTCATTTAAGGTATTGTGGACCACCTCTCTGACACCCCCCTCCCCAATTCTTTTAGGTTTTTACGTTTTTTTAACAAAACCTATATTTCATGACTAAACTCTGGGTGGCTGACAGATTACTTAAAATATGGACTAATTCACTGATTCAATAGCAAACTGGACAATCATTGTTTTTCAGTAAATGTAAAGAACCAAATTCATCCGTAGATTTACTCCACTAAAATGACTCCTTGGAAGTTATAATTTATTCTTATTTTGTTTATATTGCTGATGTCCCACCTGAGATTGGAGATCCTGTTGTAAAGGGATTTGGAATCCCTAGTCTAAAATGCCTTGAATCCAAATAAATAAGATAGACATACGGTGGGAGAGGAAATACACAGGCACAGAGAGGTGAAGTGATTTGCTGAAGGTCATGAGCAGAACCATGAATAGAATCCAGGCCTTCTGAATTTCAGTTCGGTGCAGTGCCCTATTGATTGGGCAACACTGCCTCTCAGCCTCTTCCACAACCTTCTAATAGGCCTTCCCATTTATATCTCATTCCCACAGGTATTTGCATACCAGTAACTGAAAGCATCCTTACGCCACACATCCCAGCTCTGGAAGGACCACGCAACAAGAAAAACGGTCTTTATTCTAGCAAGGACTTGGGGTGGCAGAATCTAGGGAGATCACAGTCCAAGCTGTCACACACAAAAGGTAGGATTGCTTTTGCAATATAGTCCAGTCCATTTACTTCCCTGTAGAAAGGCAGGATACAGCAACGCAGACCAGTAATCTGCTCTGAAATGTTGGGAGGTCTGGAATTGTCATGATTTGTATATCTCAGGAATTCACAGACCACAAACAATATTATACCAGTTTGCTTGTATATGTCAGTCATAGCCTCTGTGCTTGGAATAGCATTTGTTCCTTTACTGTAAGCCACGTATCACATGTAGTGTGAAAGTGTATTTTCCAGTTGTGCAATCTGTGCAGGCCACACCTTACTTATCTTGTAAAGATCCTGCAATATGTAACATGTGATATGTGACCATGAGGCTTCATTAATTGAATTTCTCCTCATCAGGCCTTACAATGGATTGTATTCATATCATCCTTGCACCTAACTCCCCCCAACACATTGGTGTTTTTGTAATTCAAATACCTGCCGATGAATATCATATCCTCTGTTTCTTAGTCAACAGTGAGCCAGACTATTCTGAATCTACATTTTCACTCTGTCTCAGGCACTGAAATATTATGGTTGTTTTTCTTAGGGCATGAAGGAGATCCCTGCTTACGATCATCAGACTGCATTGAGGGGTACTGCTGTGCTCGCCATTTCTGGACCAAAATTTGCAAACCTGTATTGCATCAGGGGGAGGTGTGTACCAAACAGCGCAAGAAAGGCTCTCACGGCTTGGAGATTTTCCAGCGATGTGACTGTGCTAAGGGGCTGTCTTGCAAAGTATGGAAAGATGCCACTTATTCTTCTAAATCAAGACTTCATGTATGTCAGAAAATCTGAACGAGGATTGGAAAATGTTACTAACAGACTGTGAATTTGTGTATTTGCATTGCAGCCTGGTCGGAAATGAGGATTGTAAATAAACACAAAATGGTTAAAGTAATGACTGTGGTAGGAATAGAAATCACCCAAAACTGCATTTGTTTTGAACTGGAGGTGAATGCGATGGCAGCTGGAGTTTTTCCATTATGCAACTTCTTTGTGTAAATAATGTTGACAGTTTGTGGAAAATGCTATTATAAAAAAGCACAATGGAAATTACTGACATTTATCAAGCTGCATGGTCCCATGACTTTTCAAGAGTTCAGTGTTAGGGGTAAGATAGGTTTCCACCATGGTAATAGACTGTTAAATAAATTGTATACCACGTATTCCAACACAAAGCAGTGCTTTACAGGAAGACTTTTTCTGTCAACACATTATTGGCTATTAAAATATTAGTTCTAAATTACAGCTGTTAGAGATGGGAATAAAAGTTACTGTGAATGTCCACACACCTTGTTAATCAGGGCTGTCACTTGAAAAAGGAAAGCACTCCTGCAGGGCAAGAGCGCTGGAATTTGCAGGCCCCACTGGGAGTGGCAAAATCTCACCACACAGTGATTTCAAAACACCAGTGGCAGTTCTTCTGATCAGGGGCATTTAAACAGGGTTTTTTTGTTTAATATATATATTAAACAATATATATATAATTCTATAAATGTTTAAACTGAAATGCCTTAATCGGTTCATCTTCAGTTACTATAATTAATAACTTGTATTTGTCTCAGTATACTGCTAGCATACATGGGCTGAGCAGAAAAAGCAAAATATGTGCATGATGCAGCCAGAATGATACCTATTCAGTAGCTCATAGAGCTACTAAATATAGTTTTCTTCTCAGAACTGCTTGCATTATGGTTTGTTTCATAAAGATGATATTTTGAAAAGTTATGAACATCTGAATATGGAAGGTGATAGCAGAAATTGTTTTGCAACCTTAACTATAAGAGATGCTGCCTGCATCTGCTACAATTAGATTGTATGCTAATAAATTAAAAGTTTTATATTATAACAGTAACAATGGGTTGTTAGTGTGAATCTGGTTCTTCTATGGTTTGGAGAAGCTAAAATGGATTGGATTCACCTTGCACAGTCAGCAAAAAAATTAAAAAGTTGATTTTTGCAAGCATCTCATCGCCTTTCCTAAAGAACAGACAGTGAGAAGTGATGCTATCATCTGTGACATGCAGCGAACCTTCATGTGATGTGACACAACAGCTCAGACTGAAAAGAGAACAGGTTCTGGTTGAATGCATGCTAACAGTTTGGATATTGTTGTGAACAGTGGATTCACACTGACTACAGTGGCTAAAGAAATCTGTTAACATAATTACCTTGTTCGTGAACTGGCTAAAATGAAGGATGTCCACCAGATGACTTCTTTCTTAATGTCTTTGCACCTCCTCTTACTTTGATCACTTATTTTAAAGAATGTTATCTGTGTAAACATAAGTAAAGAGACCGGAATTTCTTTAGAAAATATCTGATTATATAATTATCCTATTGAAATATCTGTTTCCATATTTTACAGGACAATGACTCTCCCCTTTGGTTAATCAGTTCCAAACTGGGTTCGGCAGAGTAGTTTACTTTAATTGTGAAGACCAACTTTTGTCTCTGCTCTCTCCCCCTCCCCCCCCCCCCCTTTATGGTACATTTCCCCACCCTTGCATTTCTGCACCAGTGCCTTTTGTACAAAAAATAATGGTTCATATACATCTTCTGACTCAAACTTTCTTACTGGAAATCAGATCTGAACTACACTTGCTGTATCTCTGATAAGAATCTAAATTCTAAGATATATACCAGATTAAAGAGAATGATTTATAGGCTAATATTTTTAATATGCAAGTCAGTTTTTATTGTTATAAAGGGAATGGTGGTCTGTAGAGAGAGGCTCTCGTATTCCTTAAAAAGTGATGATCTGATTCCAATCTCACTGTCACAAATGTTACATTACTGCAACTTCAGTGATTCAGTGGAGGTCAATTCAGACATCCTTACACCATAACAGCACATACATATAAAAGCAGTCTCACTGACTTCAGTGTGTCTACTCAATGTGAGTAGGGGATTGTGGAAATCCCCCCACCCCGCCCCAGTGATTTTCATTTTACGTCCTGACTTCTGCATAACCTCCCCTTCTTGCCACAAAACTTAGTATTTGGAGTAATTTATTTACAGGAAATGTTTAATGAGATGTATTTTCTTATAGAGATATTTCTTACAAAAAGCTTTGTAGCAGAATATATGTGCTGCCTGATGACTTTGTAATTTAGAAAAATAACGTATAACAAGATCAAATATATTAAATGTCCTTTTTCCCAAAAAGCATTTACCCACATTCCTTGCCTGCTGTTTAAGTGTAGGTCTTTATTGAATGGGGTTGATTGGAAGATATACTCAGTATTGCCAAAACATCACGAGTCAACCCCCAAAATAAGTTGATTGGCTTAAAAATCATTAGATCTTTTTTAAAATTGGGATGCTTTAGAGTTGTTGTCTGGTTTCTGGGTTTTTAGGGTGCATTTGTTTCATATTTTCATATTTTTTACAGCACTAAGGGGGCTAGAAACTTTTTTTAATGCAGAGGTTTTCAGGCTGTCTCTTGACTGCAGGGTTTTTTAAAAAAAAAACCCTACCAAATATGAAACTTTCCAGAAAATCACAAGAGTTGGCAACACTGTGTACTGTACAGGCTGGATGCTGAAGTCAATAAGAATTTGACCATTTGCCTTAATACACATGCCTAAAGAACAACAACAAAAAACCCATTTATTTTAGCTGCTCATTCAAGAAACAGAGATTTCTACTTTTCAATTAATAATAGTATCTGTTCATTGATATGTGGCGGAACCTGTAGTAGGTTTCCCCTCAGATATCTGTAGTGTTATTTATGTAACACTGGCTTATGTAGGAATTGTGTATATGCAACTGAGAGGATAATTTGCCCCATAGGTTATCAAGAAAAACTACTTTTTAAATAAAAATACCCCCATCTGCTTGTATATAGTATTCAGAGTCTAGGAATCAAATAGAACAGCTGTTCAGATACCCAATGATCACCATGGTAAGAGAATGCAGATAGAAAATAGCTAGAGCTTGTACTCAAACAATATGACATATGTATATTAATCATAGCATGTAAGTGCTGGTTAACTGAAATGTAGCCACAAAGACAGACAATATCTTAGACCATTCAAATGCTACCAAAATGAAACAATAGTCATGACACAATCAAAGACTTCTACTGACAAATTGCTAATAAGGGGTCAAAGTCTGCTCTCAGGCAGAGCTGGGCAAATACTGTAAATGCGGTGTCTGTGAACATTTGTTCTAGTTTTGAAGAGCTGATCAGTTCCACTACGTCTGTATCCCTTTTATTTGTTATTTGCAACCATTTGTGTGAATGGGTTTTCATTCACATGAATGCTTGGAGAACGGAATATTCTCTTGTGAACAATGGTGTATGTACAAAACCAAAAGGATTTGCTATCTATTATTTGCTATCAGTTGTCTGGTATATGCCCTTTGTTAAACTCTTATTGAAAAAAGATTCATGGCCTGCTTTTCCAGTCTGTGAACATCTGCTGCTCCCCGTTACTTCAGTGGGCGTTGGCTTGCTCAACACAAGCCATCAGTCATCAAATCAAGGAGCAGAAATACTGGCCACATAAAATCATCATATACCACAAATAATAAATAGCAAATAGCTGAAGTGGACAGTGTGTGAAGAGCTCATAGGCTAACATTTGTTTGTATAGAAACTGTTCAGTCAATATTGAATAAGAAATAAATGTTCTGAAATTGAAATTGGGTTGTGAACATTTGGAAAAAGGGAAAATAAAGAACTGACTTTATTGTATAATTGAGTTGCTACCGGAATAAACTGTCTGAATTTGGCTCCACCATGACATTTCAAAAGCCTAATGTCATGAAACAAGTGTTAAAGAAACTGTTGCTAAGCAACTAGGATGTTCTAGCTATTGCCCTCAAATAGCCTCAGAGATGTAATCTCTTTTCAGAAATACTTATTACTTCTCTAAAATGAATATGTGTACTGTATAATGGCATAACAGCATAGAAACATACATCACATCATCTATATATATAAAAGTCAAATGGTGTATGCGTGCGTGTATGTATGCGTGTATGTATGTATGTATGTGCACTTACTCCTTCCACACCGTTTGAGCTAGAGACTTGAAATTTGGTACAGTTAGAGGTCTTAGGGTCCTAATCAGGGTAAGAGTCAAAACAATTTCAAATCTCACCTCTGACGCCCCCCAGGGGTGAAATTATTTAAAGGCCAATCACATCAGCTGGGCAGCTGCTGTTCTCTGTGACATAGTTATGATGTCATAATACCCCCTCCAACGGACCCTGCACTCGCTCAGCTCTCTGCCCCTCCCCCCTCCAACGGACCACGCACTCACTCAGCTCTCTTCCCCCTCCCCACCTCTGATGGACCCGAGTTGGGTTTGGTCGCAGGGTAAGTGAGGTGGGGGTGTCGGGTTTGGTCGGGGGGGTAAGTGAGCCAGGGGTGTTGGGTTTGGTCTGGGGAGTGGGAAGGTGTTGGGGTGGATGAGGGGTGAGGTATGGGTGTTGGGGTTGGTCAGGGGGTGTTGGGTTTGGTTGGGGGGGATGAGGAGGGGGACCGGGGTTGGTCGAGGGGTAAGTGAGGTGTGGGTGTCGGGTTTGTTTGTGGTGGTAGGTAGGGGTGTCGGGTTTGGTTGGGGGGGAAAGTGAGGTGGGTGTGTCAGGTTTGGTCTACGGGGGGTGAGGTGTGGGTGTTGGTCAGGGGGTGTTGGGTTTGGGGGGGGTGAAAATGTGAGTCCGGGTTGGTCGAGGGGTAAGTGAGGTGGGGGTGTCGGGTTTGGTCGGGGGGGTGAGGTGGGGGTATCAGGTTTGCTCTCTGCCCCCTCCCCCCTCCAACGGACCCCGCACTCGCTCAGCTCTCTGCCCCCTCCCCACCTCCGACGGACCCGAGCAACGCCGGGTATTTTCGCTAGTATTATATATAATATATGAATTATTGTGTCACCTATCTTTGTCTTGAGTGCTTTGTATTGCATCCTATGGTATTTATGAATTTTAAACATTTTAAATGAAAGCAATTAAAATATTTCTATGCACTTGTCTCCATAACTTCCTATATTGCAGTATGTAGCATAAACCCTCCAAATGTAGCATCCGACTCCTAAAACATGGATCAATATTTCATTCAGGTTTCTTGTGTCCCTTACGGTCCTCTTTCTATCCTGCCTTCCCTGCTCCTCATCTCACCTGCAAAAACTGCAAAATTTGTTTTTTCAGGTTTTCGAGATTTTTTTCTTGAAAATCTATGAGGAAAAAGGTATGGAATACAGACCGATTTTTTTTTAACCAGCTCTAGTCAGCAGATGAGGCTGGGAGAAGGAAAAAAAAATTCCTCTACAGTTTTCTTCTCTTTCTGTTGCCCATTGTCACAGTTGCTGAGCAGCGGAACATTTCCTCACATCCTCCTAGTGCCCTCTTACTGCTCTGCCAGCCAGCTGCTTACCTGCTTAATGCAGCATAGTAGAAGATGAGAGAGAAGCATAGGGAGTGATTGGAGGGAGGAGGTGATCAGGTGCTTGGGGTATGGATTCCTCTGCTACACAAAGGCCTAAAAACAGGGAGAAAGGAAGCTGCTCCTGTTGCAAAGCCCCAGTATTACCACCACCATCCAGCAACGGGTGGAAGAAAATCTGCTGTGTGAAATCCCTGCAGACTACCGTTAAGGGCTTGCAATACAATAAGAATGGAGTGGGATGGAAGTAAAGCCCAGAAAGGGGAACTATGATTTTCTGGGTGGGAGGCACAAACTAGGAAAAAATCTTTCTAAAACTGTCAAGTCAACTCTGCCCCTGACCATATGCCCCAGCAGCATCAGGCATTGCTTTCTTGTCTATTCAATCCTCGGTGTTTCTACGAGTCTTGGATGTGTCACAAGTTTTCAGAAAAGCACTCAGTTTGGGCAGAGTTAGCAAGGACAACAGCCCATTGGTGAGCTAGGATTCCCAGTCCACCTCTTCCTGCTGAAAGGCAGCTGGAAAGGAAGGAAGCGAAGAAAGCAGGAGGTGCCTGCTGCTGCACTGCAGAACTCCATCTGTTCCCTTCCCTTTTACTCTCAGACCACTGCTGTGACTGACCCTGATGGATTGGATCTCATTGGAAACTTGTTTATGCTGGCAGATCTGTGTTATTTCTGGAGCTGCTATTGTTATTGCACAAGTGTCAATGTCTTATTTACAAATGCCTGGTACAAATAAACTTTTTGTTGTGTACAGTACCAGCTTGCTCTATGACTGTTTACAAGTAGTTTGGTGAATGATGCATTTCCTAAAGCGGAGGAAGGAATCTTTAAGTAGAAATTAACCTTTTGAAATGTACCAAGATCGTTTTAAAAGAAAAAGACAATTTAGAATCTTAGATGCTAGCAAAAAATTCCCCACCTCACTATTAACATAAAAATACTTTTCAAAATGATAGTTAGATTATGAATGTTGGTCCTGGGCTCCCAGGTACACCTGGTAAACACGTTTCCCATTCTTACTGCCAAAGCAGCTCAAACAGTGATTAACAAACCAAAAATGTTACTAATTTAGGCCCCCCTTTTTTCTGGTGATCAATTGACAAAGCCTTTCTGTTTTTCAGCCATATTTGCTCACTAGTTTGGGCTAGTGATTTTTAGATTGTGGATGGTTTGCAAACTGATTGGTAACTGTTCATGACAACTAACCAGAAATCACAAATTGTGAATAGCCAGGCACTGGTTCTGCTCCCTAACTGACTGACATTTTCACAGGAGAATAACAAATGTAAACAGTCATGAATAACACACTGCAAATATACAATACACATAAATAACACTACATACACAACACAAATACATTCATGAATGCCAATGACTGGTCAAATATTTGGAAATAACAACCCCATGAGTGGCAGCAAATTCAGATCAAGCCATCTAGTTGCAAATGTGTTTAAACCTATTTTCCTCATTGTTTGGGCAGTTCTAGGTATTGTAGTAATATAGATATATTAAAGATGTATAAAAAAATCAATATGTGCTTTAAAAATGTGTTCAGTCAGTTTGTTGGGGGGGAGATGAAAAGTGGCTGACTTTTAACCTTTCAAATATGGCATGCAACTAACCAATGGTCAGAGAGGAAGAGTTGCTTTGCATAGTCCAATAAACTAGGGTTTAAGCCATTTAAAAGTTATTAGAGTTTGAAGGTCAGTGCTGATTACCATTGCTACTGAATATAATGACCCTGCCTTTAAACTGGGTGGTGATGGGTGTTCATACAAAAAGTGATGTAAAGGGCAATAAATCCTATAACTTAACTAAAGACAATGAAATTACACTGGGTTTTTTTTGGGTAATTAATGAAATGAGCATATGTGCTCTAACGGAGGTTTTTCATGGGTAGAAGACTGTAGCTTTGGAGCAGGAAAATCTGATTTCTGTCCCCCTACTGTCATGAAGTTCTGAGTGGCCACAGCATGCATCATACTGACAGTCTTGACCTATGGATTTGTCACGTTGTTTTTAATTTCACCACACTTCCGGACTTTCTTGTTCTGGCCAGGGTTGGAAATTGGAGCACCAAAATATCATGTGCAAGGCTGTTCTCATAGTACTGACAAAATCTTACTACAAAAACTCCCATTGGTGAGCCTGTTTTCATGAGATTTCCAGCTCAAAATTTGCACTCAGAAGGTTCAGATACTTTAGAGAAGTATCCACAATTCTGGATATTTTTACAAATCAAACTCCTACCTGCAAACCTTTTGATGATCGCCTATCACAAAGCCTTTACGGGTTCTGCATTGTTATACAATTTTGATTATATGTGCAGCATAGTATGCCTCCAAAACCTGAATGTTAAAAAACATATAATGCTGGTAGTAAAAGTTAGACCTGACATGCAACCATTTGGCAACGTGAACTGGTATTGTTTTCACAGTCAGTGCATAGTTTATCCATTCAAGGAAAAAAATACACGCCCTACTGTAAACAGGCAAAACTCTAGCACAACTTAACCAAGTTCTTGAGTGATACCTAAACTACACAAGCATTCCAACAGAATCTGTATTGTATTATACCATTTGTCATCTACAACTAATGCAATTTGCCTTTTGTGTGTTTGTGGGAGTGGACTATTTTTGAAGATAAATGTTTTCAAAGAGGCAATTTGTCTTATGACACCATAAATCTGTGTTTGTGATATTATAATTTCTGTGCCAGGAATGGTTTTGTTACCATCATCAGGGAAATAATTTCTTTAAACAAGCAAACAGAAGGAGTCTCTTAATAAAGAGATTTTTCAGTACATACAAATATTTAAATAAATTAATAATAGATTTCAATTTTGACTTATAAATGGTTTTTGAAGGATTATTAAAACTCAAGTTTCAAGGCTTCAGCCAATCTAACTATAAACTGTTAAAATTCATAGAGGGCAAATTATCCCACAAATGCCTACTATAGGGTTTCTTGCACATTCTTTTGAAGAATTTGGTGCTGGCCACAGAGGGGGAGGATACTGGACTAGATGGAACTTGTGTCTGACCCGGTTCCTATGTACACTGTGGCAAGCTAAAAGGATCTAACTTCGGAGTGGCCCAACAGTGGCTCCTGAGCCACATGTGGCTCTTTTACCATTAAAGTGCAGCTCACAATGCCCCCCCTCCATTCTCCACCTATCAGACTGTGGGGGCAGAAGGGTTGGAGCTTGGTGCTTCTGCCCTACAGGCTAGTGGTGGGGCTTCAGCCCTGGGAGAGGCACCTGCCGGGACTCGGATGCACCTGCTGGGGCTTGGGACCCAAAGACCCCACTCCCCTCAGAACAGAATCCCCGAACCTCAGTACCTTGCCACAGGGCAGATGTCCTGAGACTCAGCTGGTGCGCCCAGTTGCAGTCTTGAACTACTGAAGATTATTGTATATGGCTCGGAAGATCAGTAAGTTTAGCCGCCCCTGTTATAGAGCAAAATCCCCTGTTTTTGTTTCACCTCAGTGCAGCAAACTGAAAATGTGATGTTGGCTCTGGATTTATTGAATTAAATATGAAAAGGAATAATACAAGTAGTACCTATCAATTGGTATTTCTTTTGATATTACATTCCAGTTATATTATTATCCCCCCCCCCCCCAGTTTTCATATTGCCACATTTTTGTTTCAGTGAGAACATACAGCCACTGTATGAGGTACTCTACACCCATCCCTGAAGAGGCTAAAAAGTGGCTAGGTGGGCCAATTAACCAACTTAAGCGGCACCTGTAGGAGGAGCCAGGGAGCAACTAATTAAAGGATTAAGCTCAGCTGGGGAGCATTGTAAAAAAACAGATTGCTGAGAACAGACAGGACCAGTAGGAGGTGTTCTACAGTCCCTCTCTCTGTGGCTAGAAAGAGCAGTTTAAGGAAATACCAAACAGGAGGATAGTGCAGACCTTAGCTGCTGGTTGTGTGGTCCCTGGGCTGGAACCTGGAGAAGAGGGTGGACCCAGGCTTCCCTAACAGCTAGTGGAGAAGTAGCACCATTGAGGTGCAGAGATTTGGAAGCCTGTGTGGAATGGCTGATACAGAAAGACTTGGCTGCTATGGCTGGTACACAAACCCCCATCCCCAGAAGGGGAAAACTGTAGTGACCTGGCTGGAAGCAAGGCGCTGTGAAGACAGGGACTGAGCCTTATGAGAGACCGAGACAGAATGAGCACCTGCAGGAAGGGACATCAGATTAACTGACCTACCCCCCCAGCCATGGCTACAGGGGGTTTCTGGTGGTGAGTAGGACTCCTTTTGACTCCATGTTCTAGAAATTGCCAGAAGGGGAGCAGGAGATTTTGAAAGCAGTGTAAGGAGTATTCTGGTCTTCTCGCATCTTTGGGAGTTTGGGACAGTGATCGGCAGTGAAATACTCATGCTAGCATTTTTGACATTTAAATTCAGTGTATAGACAATGAGTTGAATGCAGTAGTTCACAGCTCGGAACTAAAACTGCTCAAAAATCTGACTATTTTGTAGATATCTTAAAAAAATCTATTTTTAAAAAAAATTATTTTCATAGGCTTTGACTTTTATTTAAATTTTAACCAGCTCTTGGTTGAAAAAATACATTTTAAATTAATAAAAAAACAAACAAAAAACAGAAGTGGACCCAAAGAATTTTGATTTTGGGGGGAGGAGGGGGGGAAGGGGGTCAAAACAGAGTTTTTGGACAAAACATTGACTGAAAATTTGAAATTCTGAAAGTTTCCTCCAGCTGTGTTTGGAACTATTGTTTCAGACTGGAGACAACATTGGTTTATGCTTTATTTCATGTTTTCAAGGTTACCTTAACAAGCACCAGGAAACTCCTTTAATTTTTGTTTTCTGCAGTGAATGGATTCTAATAGGGAAAAAAACCATGGTGTCTGTATATGTTACACTTAGAGCTACTAGGAGCTTAAGTTTGTACTGAAATGTTACAGTAGCTGTTTTTAAAGTGTTTCATAAAATAAATATTGTTTGTGAGGGAGCTGAAGGAAAAAGGTAGATATACATCTTAAACAGTCTCCTTTCTGCATAAGGGGTGCCATGGAAGATGGCATAAGCAGGCGAGTGGGAAAATACTATGCAGGAATAACTGCACTGTGGTGCAGATGAACTGTAATATGGAGTGGTATCATTCAAGTAATCTCTTCAGAGACACAGTGGCCAGATCCTCAAGATACCTGGGTGCTGCTCTGCTCAGCACTGCAATCTTTTTCACCTAGACCACCTGCCAGTTAGTGCAATCCTCAACCCATAGCTAGGCAATCAGGATCCCTAATTCATGGGAACAGTTAAGAGCCTAAGAAAGGGATCCTTAAAATCAACAAGCTGAGCAGAGAGCCAGCTAAGATAGCCGGGAGAGAGGCAGAGAGAAAAGAGAGGCTTGGCCACTAAGTGGCTGACCTAGTCTGGCAGGCCTGAGAGAGGCACCTCAGCCACAAACCCTCTTCTGGAATTGGATACCTAAACCAGGTCAGCCACTTAAGTTGTCTGTGCCCTAATAGCTGAAACACTTTCTCCTGCTGCTGTTCAATACTCTCTCTGTCACGCTATGTTTCCCTGTGCCCCCAGATATCTCGTGTGTGTGTGTGTGTGCTGTGCTACTCCCTGCACCCCCATCTACTAGTGGCTTGTATCCAGCCCTCTTGCTGCAGGGACTAGCAAGTCTCCTACAGGACTGAGCCCCACTGGTGAGAGAAGCGTCCTTGCACCTAGTTTGAGAATCCCCCTTCAGGCCCTCTGGGGCTTTGGTTTGAGTTAGGATTCCAAACAGTTTAATAGCTGTGGGATTAGGGTGAGATGGTAAGCGCCATCTGTCAGAAACTTGGGTCCCTAGCGGGATTTAGGGTATGTCTTCACTACCCAATGGATCAGCGGGTAGCGATCAATCTTCTGGCGATCAATTTCTCACGTCTTGTGAACTCCAGCTTGCTAGGAGGCACAAGCTGGAGTCGACGGGGGAGCGCGCCTCCGACTGCCGCCGCTGTAAGGACATGATTCACGTAGCTGAAGTTGCATATCTGCAGTCGATTCTTCCCCCCCCCCCTCTCCCCGTAGTGGGGACCAGCCCTTAGGCACCTACATGGTTTGGCAGTAGCGAAGTGATGGTTTTTTGAAAATAGCAGTGGCACCAAAATACCTCTGAGGAGCTGGGCCTGTGTCCCTGTCTCTTAGGGCTTGTCCTCACTGGGGGGGGGGGGCAGGATCGATGGCAGATACGCAACTTCAGCTACATGAATCACATAGCTGAAGTTTGAGTATCTGCCACGGCGGCGGCAGTTGGCGGCGCGCTCCCCCGTCGACTCCAGCTTGCGCCTCCCGGCAAGCTGGAGTTCCGGAGTTGACGGGGGAGCCCAGGGCGATCAATTTATTGCGTCTTAACAAGACGCGATAAATCGATCACCAGAAGATCGATCCCGCACTGCGGGAGTGAAGACCAGCCCTTAGTCAAACAAAGAGCAGTAGAACCTCGTACTTCTGGTTCAAATGAGGGCCTGATCCACAGACCACTGAGATAAATAGACCTTGTCCATTAACTTAGATAACCCATTGAAGCCCTAAATATCTTACAAATCATATAACTGGAGAATGAAGTAGAGAGATGGTGATAATTCTTCAATCAAACAGTAAAAGAAAGGAGGCAAAACAGCCTGAGTGGCAGAACCACTGACTACTTTCTTTTCGCTATATGTAACCTTAATGGTAACATTTTCTGGTGTATCTCAATTGACAGCAGTTAACTGTCAGTTAACAGAAATCCTACTAGTTATCATTCCTATCCTACGAAACCAGATGCCTTTGGTATAGCTAGGATTACAAACTGCTCCTAAAGCAATATGGTAATTTAAATTACATTTTTCAGACAGGCGAGGTGAATATGCTGCAGATGGAGATCTCAGTCAGCATTTTTTTTAAATAAATGATTCAGGACAGTCATATGCTAAAGATGTTTTTCAGTTTCAAGTTTTAATCTATTGCGTGGGAAATGCAGCAGTCTAACTCAGACCTGTTGAACGGAGACCATGAGCATGTGAATTAAAAATTGTCTGCCACAAGAGGGGGTGGGGATAGATGCATACTTGGCTGGCTGGCCAAGCGAGGAGCAGGAGTTAATTAATAGTTCTGCCTAGATTTCTTTCATAATAAAGAAGGGAGAAGGAATATAGCTTTCTGTCAACTTAATTTCCAGTCTGTGACCTTTCAGCTGAAGCACCCTAGTTTGAATCCAGTGTCAGCCAAAGGGACTGGAACTTATGATGTGACAGTAACATTTTCTATGTGTGCTGACTTTGGCAGTATTGGCTTCAGTCCCAAAGAACTAGAGCTTCTAGCACAAATCAACTTTGGTCCAACTGGCAGGATTTTCTCTCTCAAAAAGAGGCCCAACCTGGAAATAAACCAAAGATAAACTTCTTTGTTTGTCGTACTGACACGTAGGCGCTCCATGGGCCTGGTCGTACACCAGTGAAGTTAATGAGAGGCTCAATTGCCATTGACCTCAATAGGAGCAGAATCAAACCCAAGTAAAGTGGCAAGGTACATGGTGGTAAGGTGTTTGGGGAATCTTGTGGTGTCCTGCACTCCACTTGACCTGTGACAGGAGGACTGTTGACACTTTTAGCCTTATCAAAGCCTAAAACAAGCTTTCAGAAACACAGCATTTATCACCTGGCAAAGCAGAATGATTTCATTTGTAGCCACCACAACGCAGTCCACAAGGGAGACATGACAAATAAGCTGAGATATTCTGTTCAGCAGACCCGTTGACTTTTCATATGTGGGGAAGAGTGAACTGTTCTCGTGTTTGTTAGAAATTTATGCATCTGCATGTTTCCAGACAGCCTGCTGTAATATCCTCTAACCCATGATGATACAATTTCAGCACAAACCCTAGAGGCTTGATGCACAGGATCCTGTTTATGCTAAACCAACTCTCACATTTGATTCCCTGAATGCCAGGCAGTAGTGACTGACCCATTTGCTCATTGTGGCTATGAAGGAAAGTGAAAGAAGCAGCAATAGACACACTAAGATTTGCAATTTAGGAAATCACTAAATGCTATGAAATATTTGAGTGAGATTTCCAAAACTAACCTCCATTTGGCATGTACAAATTCAGGGCACCCTGCATTATGACCTTTGAGCATAGGTTGGGGTCATACATTTCCAGGGGTGTTATTTCTATCAATCCATTCGTTTCTGCCCATCATGTAATAGCGGAGGGCCTTCCACAGAGAACTGAACGCAATAGTGCAGTTGCTAGAAGACTTTATGAGCTTTCTAGCCCTTTATGAAGTAAAATCTCTACTTGGGAATAGGGTTTTAATATTTTGTTTTAATTAATTTACTTACATTTTTTCAGATTGATTTGTTTTGCGGTAATTTCTTTTCCTGTTGGTTGGCTGGGTTTGGGGCTGAAGGGAAAGTTTGGTGTGTGAGAATCATTCTTGCAGTGTAAAGCCAATTTGCCTACTCTCCTCCTGAAACTTTTTCTTGTATTTCTTCAAGTTTTGCACTTTGGGACAAACTTTTATCCCAGTTATTCTCAGGCAGTTTCATGGCACTCCATGAAGTTGCCTATAGCAGTGGTTCTCAACCAGGGATGCATATACCCCTGGGGGTATGCAGAGGTCTTCTTGGAGTAAAGCAATTCATCTAGATATTTGCAAAGTTTTACAACAGACTCTGGGCAGCAGCAGTCAAAAAAGCGAAGGAGATGTTAGGAATCATTTAAAAAGGGATAGAGAATAAAGCAGAGAATATCTTATTGCCCTTGTATAAATCCATGGTGCACCCACATCTTGAATACTGTTTATGGATATGGTCTCCGCTCAAAAAAGATGTACTGGCATTAGAAAAGGTTCAGAGAAGGACAACTAAAGGGGTTTGGAACAGATCCCATATGAGGCGAGATTAAAGAGGCTTGGAAAAGAGAAGACAGAGGGGGGATATGACAGAGGTATATAAAATTGAGTGGTGTGGAGAAAGTGAATAAAGAAAAGTTATTTACTTGTTCCCATAATATAAGAACTATGGGCCACCAAATGAAATTGAGCACCATGTTTTTTAAAAAATAAAAGGAAGTTCTTCACACAATGCACAGTCAACCTGTGGAACTCCTTGCCTGAGGAGGTTGTGAAGGCAAGGATTATAACAGGGTTTAAAAGAGACTAGATAAATTCATGGTGGTTAAGTGCATTAATGGCTATTGGCCAGAATGGGTAAGGAATGGTGTCCCTAGCCTCTGTTTGTCAGAGGGGGGTGATGGATGGCAGGTGAGAGATCACTTGAGCCATTACCTGTTAGGTTTGCTCACTCTGGGGCAGCTGGCATTGGCCACTGTTGGTGGACATGATACTGGGCTGGATGGATTTCTGGTCTGACCTAGTACAGCCATTCTTATGTTCTTGCTCTTTGTCCTGTGTGTACAACCTTGTTTAGAGGGCTTCTGTTTATTCAGAGGATTAACCAAATCTTCCGAATTGGGGAGAGGGATACAATTTCTGTGACCCCTAGTAACAATTCCTGAAAGACTTTTAAATACCCATTAAATCTATAATTTTCTAGGATCAGATCTAGTGCTAGTATTCTTTATTTTTAATCAGCCATGCCAATTTGCTGTCAGTCATTGAGAGAACTGCCCCACAAAATCCTTTAGTAAATTTAAATTCATTTTTAATTAATTTCTAACAAGCAGGTATTGCTTGTTAAATACTATCTTTAAAACAAGATTTGTAAGGGTAATCTTTATATTGCTCTTTCCAAAGTCTCATCTGACTTTGTATGCTGTTTCAGTTTGCTATAGCTTCCACCATGAAGACATAAATATAAATTTGCTCTGTAATACTTTTATCCATAAAGAGCAGTAATCATTTCTTGCATCATGTTTTTGTCCTGCAGTAGAATGCTATTCACGAATCATGTCCATGTATTAGGTTTCAGGAGATCAAAGGAGGAATTCCATAATGAGTGCTTGATCAGAGTGTAATTTAACCTATTTTGTAATCAGTTTTATTTTGAGGGAGGTCTTGTCTAGTAAAAATAAATACATTCTAGGATGACTGGTAGTAAAATGAAATAAAAAGCGATCTCTGAGAAACAGACCTACAGTATCTTCTGAGTACATGACGTGGTTCAAAATATCCTCCAACAAATAGCAAAGCACAAACATTTTCAACAAATTCAAATGAAATAGAGCTTGCATATAACATAGCAAGGGTTAAGTCCGCAATTTCTCCCATAACATAAACTAACTACCTTTCCTTTTGTATTTGAATGGGATTGGACTAAGATGTTGACCCATTTGAATTTGGAATTCTACGAAGAGAAACTTCTCCAGAGCAACCTGCTTTCAAATATTAAGGCTCCTTTGCTGTAAAATGAGCTTCTTAGCAGACACAATTTAAAGGCCAGATTTTCAGAAGTGCTCAGTTACTGCTCCAAAATGCCATGTACTTTGAATGACAATGTGAATCTGGCCATTTGATTGGGTGTTTAAACTGGATATCTGGAGCTGAGCTTTTCTGAAAATCTGGCCTTTAAGCTTTTGCCCTTTCCCTTTAATAAGGGGATTCAGACATTTTTATTAAACAAGATACCCCTGTAATTAATTGATTGTGGTTGTCCATAGCAGAGACTTTTTGTAACTGTTTTGAATTTGTCTAAATGCTGGTACAGCAGTGTATTGGGTAAACAAAACCATCCATCTAACTTTTATCATAAGAGAAATGAGCATTTTTTAAAGCATGAGTTGCCAATGCATGTGGGCAGAGTAACAAAATACAATATGTAAAATGGATAAGAAAATCAAAATACAATGTGTCACAGTATCACACTGAGTTTCAAAAGCAATCTACTAGCAGGCAATACAGGAAAAGGAATAAAATCAGCAAATGAATGGCTTAATGTGAAGGCTTTTAAAGTCAATGGGAATCCAAAATGCTTTGGATCAAACCACAAAACAGACTAGCTAACAGTAATTGAAAAGAAAAATAATGTAATATAAATTGGAGTGCCATATGATAAAGCACTGACTTGTAGCTTGACTACCCCATCTCTTATTTATGCCCATAAATCCTTTATACTACATCATAAATTCATTAAAGTACAACTTTGCATGTGTTGTATGCCAAATATTCAAGATGGCAGAACATCCTCCAGACCCAGAAATGTGCAAAATGCTCCATTGTCCTCTGCCATGTGGCTTTAAGAAAAGAAACTGCAAGAAAGAAACAGCTAGAAGCCAAAGCCAGCAGAGAAGCATCTAAACTGGGGACTGATGGACACGGATAGGATTTTCCACGATTTTTACTGGATTGTTTCTGCCCTGTGCTGACTGGTGGTTTGCTCCAATCCCATACTGCCCCATCTCACTCCACCTCAATCTCACTCCACATTTGCCTGCCACTCATACCTTCCTCTTCACCCCTCCTCAGACCCCGTCACTTCTCTTCCTTTCCTTGCCTTGTCTTTCTGTGTAGCTAATCGCTTGACACATCTACTCTCCCACCCTCAAAAATGGCAGAACTAACCTGCCTGTTGTCACCATCACATTGATAGCTCTACTTGTGTGTTCTTATTCTTTCCCTACTCCCTGCCAGTCTTGTCTATTTAGAATGTAAGCGCTTCAGGGTAGGGACTCTGTTAATTGTGTTTGTACAGGACTAGCACAATGGGACCACAATAGCAATTGGTTTCTTGGCACTGAAACAAATAACATGCCTTATAATTATTTATTAGAGGAAACTCATGAGGGCTTCTATTTCATGGGCTGCCTCCCACCAGATTTCTGTGGAAGGGATGATCTCGCCATGGTGAGATCTGTTAAAATGCAACAGTCTTACAAGATCAGTGGTTCACATCTCATATCTTCAGCTATTTAAAATAAGACTGTACTCTATGCTATTTGTACAGCTGTGTCCAGTCTGTCACTGGTAGTGAACTAGATCACCCAATAAGTTGTTTCCATTTCTAATATCTAAAATCCTTTGATTTGCATCTCCTAGAAATTCAGAAAGTCAGTGGCAATATTCAATCTCTTACAGATATAGCAAGTGGAAGATTGAACAGCAAAAAGTAGGAGATTCTAAGTTGCTTAAACTTAATTTGTTCCATAAATCATTAGGCACTCTAGATAATGTGACTATAGCAATGGATCCTGGACTTATAACATGTCACAAATATCCTCATTTAAATGCATGTCTGTCAAGAATCAGTGATCCATTCCTTAAAATGTGATGTAAAGTCAAAAAATTACCCAAATTCTGCAGATCTTTGGTGAAAACATCTGCAGAATTTGCCAGACCTGTCTGCACACTTCTGATTGACATGCACGTACTTAGTATAATTTTCCATTATGCATTTTTTTTAAAAAACTTACTGTGTAGTCTGAAATGTCTCCGCCATATTCAGGAAACATGGGAATATTCCCCATAATTCTCCTTAAAATCAAAATTTCCCAAAAGCATTTACCAAATTTTGCGATATTCTCCCAGTGATCTTACCCATTAACTTCTTATTGCTCACTTACAGCTTTTCAGGACTCTCACTTGCACCGACCATCATTCTTCCATAAATTCCTGTGCAGCAAAGACCAACGCTTCTGATTGTATCAGGAAATCTCTGTGCATATCCTTTCTGCTATTGGAACACTGCACCATTCCTAAGCCACTAATAAAACTTGTAGTAGAATCCTCTTCTGCAAATCCATTCAATTTAACGTTCTCAGTCTTCAGGTTTCTTGATTTATCCCTCCTTGGACTGTTTCTTTGTCCTTCATGTGGACACAGCCCTTTTGATGTTACCTGCAATATTCACAGACTCTATGGGTTTTAATCTCTTGTCTTGCTTCAGGTTTCAGAGCTTCTCTCACTTTTGCCCCCCCCCCCCCACGCATTGATCAAGGGCTCCCTGATGAAAAATCTAGATGCCTGTTTAACTACAGTACTCAGCATTTCAGAATCATTAGTCAGTACTTGGATTGTGGCCATCAGAATATGGATATTTTGGGGTTACTCCCATACTTTCTTCATCCCCTGCCTCTGGAAGACAAATAAGTCCCCCAGCATCTTGTTTAATCTTCTCATATTAATTTTAGTTATGAGGATAAGTTAATAGCTGATTCCTGGCTATTAAGCTGAGCAAAGCTGAACTAGATTCAGGGATCTGCGACATGTTGCATTACCACAAAATGGCGTTTGAGCAACATGTCCTGAAATTGGTGGGATGGTAAACTGTGATATCAAGATCTTTACTATATTCTGAACTTCCTTGACAAACAGTAGGCTTGGCCATTGTCATTCTAATAAATTAGCCCTCTGACAGTCTAGATTAACTATAAGTCAAATGCATGATCCAGGCCAACTTATTGTCAGTGCGAACTTCCATTACTAAAACCCATTAAATCCCAAGGCTTTCATTGTCATAAATGACAGCTGCATTGTCATAAATATGCATCCTGTGCTGCTGAATAGCCCAACTGTTAAACTCATCATGCACTATGCATTCAACTCATCGCTATTAATTCACTGGGGTCCTTCCCTTCATTTCAGATTATCTCAAATTTCTTCTCCCTAAAGTGATGTAACACTTTCTAGGGAGACTAGAAGAAGACTGGAGCTTGTAAAAGGAATAAAGACAGCCAGAGGTAACTTCATGCCAACCTATGCCTCTTCACTCAGTAGCAGATTTGATACTGTTGTCGTCTGTTTGGTGAAATTCTCTCAGAAGCAAAACTCTTCTAAAGCTTTTTTCGCATCCCCGGATCATCCATCGTACTGGGTTATTTATATATGTAGAAATTGTGTTCTTCCTCTGTATAAAAAATATACAGTGATTCCCCTTCCTGCTATGAATTGTGCTTAGTTACAGTCAAACAATTAACACTTTGTGGGAGAGGGATGTAAATATCCAATGTTGTTGCAGGCAGCGACATCCTCTCATAGTCAGGCTTTTATCTCAATACAATCACCCATCCTTGTTTTTCTTTTTGTTGTTGTTGTTGGTTTTTTTGTTGTTTTTTTTAAAGGAGGACACGGCCAGAGCCTAAGCTGGTGTAAATCAGTCTAGCTCCATTGATTTCAGTGGATTTAAACGGGCTATCAATCTGGCCCTTAATATCCTCTTGAGACGTGGTAAAACTAAGAGGGATGAGTGTCCCAAAAATGTAGTCAACACGTGAAACTGAGATTAATCCTGCCTTGACAGTTGTGATAGTGACTCCTGATGAGCAAAATGAAAATATTCTACCTGCCTATTCTGTTAATTATCCATGATGAAATAGTTCTCAAGTATCTTCTGCCATATGGTGCAAATGATGCTTTCATTGCCTGACAACAGGTAAGCTACTGAACCCAGTCACAGTTGTCAGAGGACCAGATGTGTAGGGTGGAGTCCAGGAGGTGACAGAGTGGAGAAGCAAGATGGCCAATAAGGGCTGAGGAAAGAGAAAATGGTGATGGTAAGGAAGGGTGACAGAAAATGGAAGGAAAGGGAACAGAAGCAGAGAACAGCACACAGGAAAGAGACTGGAGAGCTGGAGACAGATGTAAGACATCCTGCCTGAAATAAGGCCTCTTGTCAGTTTGTTTTGGGAAGAAAGGAATAGAAATTGAATAAGAACTCATTAGCAATAAAAATGGTAGGAAACTGTACAGCTAAAATGAGCCACCAAAGAAAGGCTATTCATTTCCATTAGTGGAAGGGAAACACAGTAACAAAGGAAAGAAAATACTGATATGTAGTTATGTATGATGTGTATGCACAGAATCACTGGTAAACAAAATGCTAATCTCAAACTATTCTTATCCTAAATGTAGTGAGATGCAAACTCAGAATATGTATTAAGCTTTGATCATTCAACAACAACAAAATCTTTAAATAGTTTTAATTGAATTTAGCATTTTGGGCTGTTTAAAACACTCATCTATTTGAAAGAAAAAAAAAAGGGAAAATAACCTAGGGTGAACTCCTGGACCTATTGGCATCAATGGGAGTTTAAAATTCCTTTGAAATAAAGGGGCAGAGACTTTGTGCACTAAGTAGTCTCTGGTTATGATGATTTTAGGGTAGTATTTGACCACCAGGGGGCACCCATTAATGAATTAAAAATTACAACTTTTTTAAAGCACTACAAAGTTAAAAACTAATGCCTCTATCTTGAGGTTACTCTGTGGTTTTCGATAAATGTGATTTTCCCCTCCCTTCCCCTACTCAATAAGCAGTGGGATAAGGGAAAGGGGACTTCACAGAATTGTGACAAACTGCAATGACAAGGCCAAATGAGTAGCTTGTAATTCAGAGGAATTAAGTGAAATCATTGGAAGGGCAAAGACAGACAGTGTTTATACAATTGTTTTGTTGGTAAAAACGTACATCTCCAAGGTGGCTTTTTGATTTCATTTTGAGATGGAGAATAGCTCCTTGGGTCATCCCATCTCTGTTTCTCATAATACTTCTACTAGTGTTCTCCAGTCTAGGTTTAAATGTGTCACTTGGAGGGAGTTTCTAACCCTTTATTTAGGAGAATGATTTATAAGCTCCTGGGATAATGAGGTATTTTTTTCCTGATACTCAGACGTTCTTAATTTTATTCTGTTCTCACATACATCCTTTAGTATTCTTCAAATATTTCTTCTCCTTGGTGATATTAATGCCCATCAATTCTTTGTAGGTTGTCACCCATAGTCATCACTGAACTAGTCTAATTCTTTTAATCTCTCCTCATGTAGCAAGTCACTCCCTACTCCCCCTCAAACATTTTGAATGTTCTTCATTCAACTCATTCCAACTTGTCAATTGTTCTAGAGGTGTCCAGAAATGAACAGAAAACAGTAAGGAAGACATAATCGTATAAATATTCTTGGATCTGCTTCTTCCTCAGGCATAACAGGAGTAATTCTTGCTAACTGTGATAGAAGTGGATCTTATTTTGAGAAGCGAGTTTCATTAATTTATTTAACTGAAAGCATGTTAAATTTTCACCATGAATCTCTCCTAATGGTTCTTCAAAATATAGTAATGAAAACTTAGAGCAAAAGCCAGGCGTTAGTAACAGTAGAAAAATATAAAGAGATGCAGCACTTGCCCCAAAATCTTACAATCTAAATTAGTCATACCATATACTAGGGAAGTGTTCAAAAAAGCAAAGGGGTGCAAATACCATTGTTTCCACTACTGTAGCATGTAAAAGTCTTAGTCAAGGACTAGGACCCCACTGTGCTAGGTTAAATCCAAAGACAAGGACAAAAGGTGGTCCCTTCCCTTAAAAGCTTACAATCTAAGTATCAGACAAGTAACTACTGATACAGATGAGGAGAGTAAATGAAACAATGATACTCTACTGGTCATCCTGATTGGCTGTGGTCTCAGCACACTGGCAGCCTAACTGTTGCCAAGGGTTGTGTTTTTTTTTTTTTTTTTTTTTTTGTAAGCATCATGGCAAAGGAGGAAGAGTTTAAAGGAAAAATGTGTAGGAGGATAAATGGAACTGTAGATAAGATCTGTGGTGGGAAGGGTTGCACACGCAAGAGGAAAAAGATTTCTCTTGACTTGGGAGGGAATGCCAAACATGGGATGGCATGCTAACATCTGGATGAGAGAGTAGTTGTATGGAGGAAGAGTTGTGAGAGAGGAGGGAGTGAGCATATTCTTTAAGGGCATGATCTCAAATCCATTGATACCAATGGAAGTATTCATTAACTTTGAGATTTGGATCAAGCCCTTAATACACAACTTGTATGGGTGAAATTCTGAACCCATTGAAGTCAATTGGCATTTTGCTAGAATGTCATGCTATGCAAGTCCAATAACAAGTTGTCTAAAACAGCTGACTAATGTGATTAAGCACCTTCAAATACTGGGCCTGATTCTGATCTTGCCATGCTGATTTTACACTAGAATAACTCAACTGATTTTTAAAAAAGCAAGCCTATAATTTGAGGAAATATTTTTTTTCAAAAAAGACAACTCTGTATCAGAACCTCAGTTATCAAATATAGCTTTATCCTACCACCTACAGTAAAATCTTCTGTTCAAAGACCCTAAATACGTGTTTGGTCAATAAACTGAAGTCAATCCTCACTGAGATGTGTTGAATGTTGTGCAGTTATGCATTGAACACAAAACAACTCCATTTGGCACAATATTTTCACTGGATTCCTCCCCAAAGGAGCAGATTCACTCTCTCTAATTCCAAAAAAAGAATGTAGTAATGAAACGAACTATCCCCGGCCAGAAAATGCAGATGTGCTGTGTGCTATTGACACCCAATGCTGAGTCCATAGAGAACTACAGCCAGTAATGTTGTCCACACCCAGAAGTTTCTCGCAAGAATTAGACCAGAACTGTACCCACTCCCCACCAAACCAAACCAAAAAAAAAAAAAGCTTTTATTGCTTTCCCCAGTTTGTACTTTCTCTCTTATGGAGTCCATTTACCTGAATAACAAAACCCTTAAGGTGTTTTTAATTTAAAAATCCAATTTCACAGAGGCTTCTTAAAATGTTTATAAATGTTCTAGTTGGGCTACTATTTATTCCATCTGCCATGTTGCTTGTCCCATACTAAGACAAACCAAAAGAGTTGCTGGGACAAGAATCTTAAAGCAATCATTTCAAAACTAAAGGAAATGGCTTCTGAAGAACTACCATGTCCTACTTTCTCATTGGCCTATTTGAAAGCTAATTTGTGAACCCCTAATTCACAATAATAAGCAGTTGTTCTATTGACTCTTTGAAACTGCTTGTGAGAACTACTGGGAGTAACTAGTCAACACTATCAGTAAAATGGGTTCACAGTAATGCCATTAATAGTCTGACCCACAATGGCTGGATTAAAAGTATACATGTTTAACTTCTGATTATACTTTATCTATGTTTCAACCTACACACACACACTCTTCAGCAGTAGCTGACATTCAGTTCCATGGCACTACCTCAGTAGTCTCTTCCTTCTTTTTTTTTTTTTTTTTAAAAAAAGTCACCGAGTTGAGTTGTGAGTGGGATCACCGAAAGCTAATCCATCCTTTTCCATTTTTAAAACACAAATGACTGTAACACTCTCCAAATTAAATTCACAAATCTTTCATTTACAATTGATTACATCATTAATTTACTTCAATTAGGCCCCAGTTCAGCAAAGGATTTCAGCATGTAGTTTGACTTTAATGTATAAATAGTTTGACTGAAGCCAATGGGACTGCTCATGGGCTTAAGTAATTTGCTGAGTGGATGCCATAGACTGAGAACTGCCTAGGGCAGAGATTGTGTATTCAACAGTGTAGAGTTGGCATTAAAGTACAGCACAAATAGTCACAAAGTCTCTACAATTGCAGGGACAAAAGGAGGAGGGCAAAATGCAGAAGTTGAGGACTTTTTGTTGAACAGCAGAAAATACAATTATTTGTCTTGAGCTACAGCATGACCACCACTATCAGATGCTGTTTCTGTGTTTCCTAGGACAACTAAAACAACATTATGCACTGCCATAGCAACACAAAACTATTATGTCATGATGTAAAATACATTCAGTGCATGCGAGAGGCAAAGGTTGAAACATGACAACATTAAAGAATAAAATCTTTGTCTGACTCTAAGCTTTCCCCCCATGCTAATCTGCATACTGTAAAATCATACTAGCACTGCCTGTCTGAGCACATTGCATTATCAGATTTAGAATGTGTCCATACAGTAACCAAGACCATTGTTGGCTTTTGATTTGTCATATTTTTACATTGCTTGTCCTGTGCAGAATGAGAACCTGTTCTTTTCCCCCTTATATATGTGGCCTGGGAGGGCTTTTGTCCTGTTCAGTGCTTCAGAGTGGGCAAGAAACTATGCTTGAAACTGTAGATCTGTTTTGTGTTCCAGTTTAGGATCAAAGGGTTTGGAAGTAGTATGTTTAGAATAAACACTACTAACTGAATTTTATTCCCAAAAGGAGGCAGGGACAGTGAATTTCTGGAAATGGGCTTTTGTCCTGATTGTACTATCTCTTTTTAGTGAGATGTCTAATGCAATCTTAAATATAATAATTTCATTCCTTAGAAAATATTTCCAGTACAGGACTGTTGATCAGATGTTTGGCCCAATTTGGGACTATATTATTTGTTTTTCCTTTCACAGTGTTTTTTGCTGACTTTCACTGGTCTGTTTCACCCAGGCTGTAGCTGACAGGACTGCTATACAGTCCTAAATAATCTGCAAATTATCAGACCCAGCATTATCTGTAGGAGTGCTGTTGGCTCCAGACCTTTCTCCATGGCAAAAGAAAGGTGAAATTGGTCAGTAACAAAGGCATGTCCTTCTACTTAGTGTTTTCAGAAAGTGTCTATAGAACATAATGATATTTCTCTACTGAAATCTAGCTCCGTCTACCTTGCTTCTCACATACCTACATTTAAATTGTTTGAGAGCCTTCCTCTAAATGCGACAAATACAAAATAACAATGAGTGGTGTAGATCTTCTCTTTCATACCTCACTCCTATAACTTAAGTCATTTGTGAATGTTTCAACTATTCTCCTCCTTCATGGGTTTTGTCTTCATTTTGGCTCATTCGGTTCACAAGTCATTTAAAAAAAATTGTTTCAACCAGACAAATTATTCTAGAGCCTGAGTTGTCAAAGATGTTAACATGTTAACAAATTCTCATGACTCTTCCAAATTTACACGTTGCTGTAATTGTCTAATACATTTTCACCATTTTCTCTATAGTTTTACATGGCTAGTGCATATATCCTGCTCCCCTCTAGGTTGGTAGTTACCCCAAAAAATCTAGACGTTTGACCTTGAGGAAATGTTTTCTGTATTTCTTGGTGGACATGTAGATACCTCAGGTCACCAGCAAAATTGTCATTAAATTTATCTTTTAAAGAAGACTTGACTTAAAGCAGTCAGTAACTGAATGATCTTGGAGAATGAAATCATTCCTAGAGATGCCCCCTACAAAAAGTGTTGTCTTCACTATAAAAAATCAAGCTATATCACAACTGTAAAAAGCACAGTTAGCTAATGTCAGATGCATACTTTGAGGACAGGTTTCAGAGTAGCAGATATGTTATTCTGTATCCACAAAAAGAACAAGGAGTACTTGTCTCCTTAGAGACTAAAAAAATTATTTGAGCATAGCTTTTGTGGGCTACAGCCCACTTCATCAGATGCATACAACTCTGATACAGTAGGAGTGTGTGTGTGTGTGTGTGTGTGTGTGTATTTTGTAGGCGATCCACTTCTTGCCCACTTTAAAACACAGGCAGGAGACTCCTCTGAAGCTTCACCAGTGTCCTTTATTTATACAGTGCAAACCCCACCACCAATATACAGCTCTATACAGTTTAGCTGAGCCTCAGCCTGGCTGGGTTCCGGAAGCAGTCAACTCTTGCAGGCTCCTAGCCTCAGCTCTACTTCCCTGCTCTATGTCCCTGCACCTCTCTCTGTCACTCCACCTCTACGCCAACCCTCCTGGGCTTCCTCCCTGCCAGGCTCTTATCCCCTGGGGAGGCTACCAGGTGCAGCCCATGTGACCCTAATTAGCCCAGGGCTGCACTCTGCTAGATAATCAGCTTCCCTAGCTTAGGGAAGCTGCTAGCAGAGGCTTTTGCTTTTTCTTAAAGGGGCGGCAGGGCTGGCTCAGGCCCACCCTGCCACAAATATATATATACATACATATATATACACACACACACACAGAGAGAGAGAGAACATGAAAAGGTGGAAGTTGCCATACCAACTCTAAGAGGCTAATTTAATTAAGATGAGCTATTGCCAGCAGGAGTTTTTTTTTTTTAGTGGTAATCAGGATGGCTTCTTTCAGACAAGTGTGAGTAAGAGTAGGAGGATAGTTAACATTGGGAAACAGATTTAATTTGTGTAATGACCCAACCACTCCCAGTCTTTATTCAAGCCTAAATTAATGGTATCTAGTTTGCACATTAATTCCAGTTCAGCAGTTTCTCATTGGAGTCTGTTTTGGAAGGTGTGTGTGGTGGTGGTGGTTTTTTTGTGGTTGTTCTCCTACTGGTTTTTGAATGTTATGATTCCTGATGTCAGATTTGTCCATTTATTCTTTTACATAGAGACTGTCCAGTTTGGCCAATGTACATGGCAGGGGGCATTGCTTGCACATGATGGCATTATCACATTGATACATGTGCAGATAAATGAGCCCCTGATGGTGTGGCTGATTTTGATTAGGTCCTATGATGGTGTCACTTGAATAGATGTGTGTTTTTATTATGTGGTTGCTGATGAGTATTTGTGTCAGGTTGGGGGACTGTCTGTAATCAAGGACTGGTCTGCTTTCCAAGATCTGTGAGAGTAAGGGCTCGTTCTTCAGGATAGGTTGTAGATCTCTGATGATGCGCTGGAGAGGTTTTAGTTGGGGCTGAAGGTAATGGCTAATGGCATTCTGTTATTTTATTTGTTGGAACTGTCCTTTAGTAGGTGACTACTGGGTACTCTTCTGGCTCTGTCAATCAATACCCATCTGCTGAAGTTGAAAAAAAATGTAGTTTTTAAGAATGCTTGATAGAGCTCTTGTAGGTATTTGTCTCTGTCTGAGGGATTAGAGCAAATGCGGTAGTATCCTAGAGCTTGGCTGTAGACAATGGATCGTGTGGTGTGTCCTGGATGGAAGCCGGAGGCATGTACGTAAGTATAGGGTTTCCGGTATAGAGGGGTGATTATGTGACCATTGCTTTTCATGTTCTGTCTACCTACTGTATGTTCCATTCTATGGATCTGATTAAGTGGGCTGTAGCCTATGAAAGCTTATGCCCAAATAAATGTGTTTGTGTCTAAGGTGCCACAAGTACTCCTCGTTCTTATTACTTTGAGAATAGTGTGGACTCAGACAAGTGGTGGTTAATAATCTGAGATGTCCAGAGCTGAACAGAAGTACTGGTATAGTTTAATCAAAAGTAACTGACATGAAACTGGACACAACTTATTCTTGTATATACTGGTTGCAAAGCTATGGCCATTATCATGATAGCTAGCTCAATTCTGCAGAGTTATATTCTGATTCAATAATCATTATATTGTAGTGCAGTCAAGCCCCAAGTTAGAATAAAGGTACATTATTGAGGTAGTGTGGAGAAACTTGCCTGGCTGACCTATTTGTGGAACACAATTATCTTATTTTTGATGGGGAAAAGATCAGGGCTACAGAAATAAGTATTTACAAGTAAAAGCTATTATCTCAAGAACCTTGGGATTTAGCTGGAGGAAAAGTATAGTCACTGGAATGAACACTGACAAGTACAATGTTTAATCCCCCAAAGTTTTATTTCCCAAAACATAACATGTTACCTTGAATACTCCATAAATAATATTAATGGAGAGATTTTGAGCTGGAAATATCTAATGATATATGAGAGGAGACTAAAACTGGTTTCACTGAGGCTCTTTTTCCATCTTGGTAACACTATTAAATGTTGCTTTTAAAATGTAAAGCCATTTATAACAATCTGTTTGGATCAAATCCCATAGAAGATCTCGGGTTTCAAATATACAAATACCATCTAAAGCAGCAGCTTGGGGAACAAATATTTATCCCTGAACTATCAAGATTACTGAATAGGGAGATTGTTCTGGATCTGTATGCTGTGATATGACCTGACGCTCTAGGCCAATAGATAATTGTCTCAAGCCTCAGTTGTGCTTTAACAAAAAGTGTATAAGCATATGTAGGTTTTTGTGAGAAAGTACGTTCAGTAGAGGTGGCTAACTGAGTCAATAGCTCAAATGTAAGATCGATTGAAGTAGTGATTTGGTCATGTTCTAATACAATACCATTCAATATAAGCGTCACAGTTTATAGAAATACCTAATAATCAAAGTTTTGACATATCTGGGATGTTGATAAATATGCAAGTTGAGAAACTGAGGTAAAAAGTTACTTGCCCCAATCCACACAGGAAACTACTTTTGTTGTCAGAGCTGCCTACCTCCCAATGCTATGCCTTAAACAGAAACTGCAATTCTAGATCAAAAATGATGGATCAGATCCTCAACTGTTATTAACTAGCATAGCTCTGAGCTCAGTGAGAATTTGACCTTGTAATTTGAAACAAAAAAAGTTTCTACCTATTCTTCGCACAACAGCCAATTATAAATCCCCCCCCCCCAGCTCTGTGGATGGTTCATATTTAAAGATCAGTTTTATATAATCAATATAAACAAGTTTTTCTTTGAGGGTTATTTCATATGCTGTCATGAATGTCTAGGGAAGTATGTACTTGATTGTTTCATACACTTTCTTTCAGATATGTCTCTTGTTTATTCAGTACTCTGAATAGGGTATGTTAAATAATCTTGAATCTCGAATGTTTGTTAATTATACTTACTCTCTAGCTTATCCTATGATTTATTCTTAACTTCTAAAATAAGACGTATTCTGTATGCCATTTAAAGACACAATTGAAAGAAAAATGTGTGTGTATATATTGTGACGGAGTCAGACCAGAAGGGTATAGGAGAGTGCTGGAAGGCAGGTATATCAGCCTCAGGATGTGCAGGTCTCTGTTCCCTGGATAGCCAAACAAAGGCTACTCCAGGTCAATCAAGATACCTGGGGCCAATTAAGAAGGTTCTAGAAGGTAGTGGAAATAGCTAGCCTGATTGGGACACCTGAAGCCAATCAGGGACTGGTTGGAACCAGTTAAAAACCCTCCTAGTTAGTCAGGTGGGTGTGGGTGTCAGGAGTTTGGAAGGCGTTGGAGCAGAGAGCAGTTTTTGGAGGCGTTGGAGCAGAGAGCAGTTTTTGGAGGCGTTGGAGCACAGAGCAGTTTGGAAGGCGGCCCTGCGGTAGGGGTGAAGCGGAGTGTGAAGAAGCGGGGACTGCTGTGGGGAAGTAGCCCAGAGAATTGTATTGTGTTTTGGTGCCTAAAAGGTCAGCCATCTTAGCTGATACTACTAGGGTCCCTGGGCTGGAGCCTGAAATAGAGGGTGGGCCCGGGCTCTCCCCCCCCCCCCCCTTTCTATCTTCCCTAACTAATCACAGTGAGCCTCTGAGGCTAGCACAAACCACCTGGAAGTGCAGTACCCACAGGAAGAAGGCCAAAGCTTTTGCCACAATATATATATATATATGTGTGTATGTGTGTATATGTGTATATATATATATTTCAATATAGAGCCTAAGACTCTTTAAATAACGATTAGTTAAGCATGTGTTAGAAAAGGATTGACTAGGATGATCACTTTTGGGGGATAAATGTTTTGATAAACTGTCCTTTTATAGGCACGGTCCCAATTTTTGGGTCTTTTTCTCCACCTAGTCACGATTTTTCACACTTGCTGTCTGGTCACTCTAGGGGCAACAGCCACTGCAAGAGTTTTGGAAAACACTCTCGGTGCTGTGGAGAGATCAAATGGTAGCACTCTGTATTGGAAGTGGTTGTGCCCCACTGTGAATCTTAGAAATGGTCCGAGTGTTGGATGCATTGAGATACTGAAGTATGTGCCTCATAAGTCGAGGGCCGAGGACGGTGTCCTTGTTCCTGCAGAAGTCTTATTGTGCCCAATGTGACCATCCTGATTTTTTGGGAGCATACAAATTTGAGTCTTTGTAGGTCTAGGATGGGTCACCATCCTCCGCTTTTCTTCTTTATCAGGGCATAAAACCCCTTCCCTCTGTGTTCTATTGGAACTGATTCCACTGCATCTAACTATGGGAGGTGATTAACCTCTCTACCTCTGCAGGCAACTGGGAAAATACAATCAAAACAATACCAATGGGAAAAAAATCAGTGGTAATCTATAACTAAAAGTTAGAAAAGGCAGAAGTTAGAAAATGAAGGAAAGAACTCCTGCTGTAAAAGGAGCAAAAGAAATAAGGCCACAAGTGCTCAGTTTGGCGCAATCCAAAAAGCTGCAGTGATCTGAAGGAGAAAAAGGAAAGAAAAGCAGATTGGGGATTATATGATGATTTAGCATGTTACCCAGGCAGCCTCCACTGATAGGAGTTATGATGAACACTTGATGTGTTTTAAAGTTTCCTTCTACTACTTGAAAACCCCAAGAGTATGGAAGTAGCATGTAACACCAGCTACCTTCTATAGGAGTGAAATATCCCAAGGTGTGGGGGACAAAATTGACAAAAGGAGGTGTAATTTACACCTGTGTCCCTCAAATTTAATCTAGCCAATGATCTGTCAATATCAATACAGGCAGTCTTGCCAATCTTTGTGGGTATGAGTGAATGGCAGTGTTCTGATGCTTTAGGGAATTCGTTGGAGGCTGGTGGGAGTTGGGTTTTTTTAAAGAAACTATTCAACAATTTCCTTTATCGTCAAACACATTAATGCACAGAGAAATAGTGTAATCTAATATTTCTATAAGACAGAGGAAAAAAACAGTTACTCACCTTTCGTAACAGTTGTTCTCCAAGATGTGTTGCTCATGTCCATTCCAACAAGTGTGTGCGCTCCGCGCATACACGGTCCTGGAAGCTTTTCCCTAGCAGTACCCGTAGGGTTGGCAGGGGAGTCCCCTAGAGTGGCGCCCTTATAGCAACGTATATATACCCATGCCGACCCACCCCCCCACTCAGTTCCTTCTTGCTGGTACTCCGACAGAGGGGAGGCAGGAGGGATTTGGAATGGACATGAGCAACACATCTTGAAGAACAACTGTTACGAAAGGTGAGTAACTGTTTTTTTTCTTCCAGTGATTGCTCATGTGCATTCCAACAAGTGACTTACAAGCAGTCATCTCGGAGGAGGGTTAGGAGTACCCTTGGTTCCTGCTGTAAGGACTGCTTGTCCCACAGCGGCATCCTCCATAGCCTGCTGCACGATGGCATAGTGCGACGAGAAGGTGTGAACTGAAGACCATGTCGCTGCTCTACAGATGTCGACAATCGGAATGTGCGCCAGGAACGCTGTGGATGCAGCCTGAGCCCTGGTCGAATGGGCTGTCAATGCTGGAGGAGTAACATTCGAGAGGCTGTAACAAAGTTTAATGCATGATGTAATCCATACCAAGAGGCGCTGAGAAGAAATCTGCAACTCCTTCATCCTTTCTGCCACTGAAATAAAAAGTTGCAGAGATTTACGAAAAACTTTAGTACGTTGTATGTAAAAGGCTAAAGCTCTCCTCACATCCAATGAATGAAACATCCTTTCCCTGTTAGTGGTATGGGGCTTAGGAAAAAACACCGGTAGGAATAAGTCTTGGTTTAAATGAAAGGATGAAGCCACTTTGGGAAGGAAGGCCGGGTGAGGGCGTAACTGGACCTTATCTTTATGGAAGACAGTGTAGGGTGGCTCTGAGGTGAGCGCCCTGAGCTCGGAGACTCTACGGGCAGAGGTAATCGCCACTAGGAACACAGTCTTCCATGAGAGATAAGAGAGCAAGCAGGTGGCCATGGGCTCGAAGGGAGGCCTCATTAATGCTGTTAAAACAAGGTTGAGGTCCCACGGGGGAACAGGTTGACGAACTGGGGGATACAACCTCTCCAAGCCCTTTAGAAACCTTAGTACAAGGGGATTGCTAAAGACTGAAGTGCCCCCAGAACCTGGGTGAAAAGCAGATATAGCAGCCAGGTGCACCCGCACGGTGGAGAACGCTAAGCCTTGCTGCTTCAATTCAAGGAGATAATCCAGAATACAGGATATCGGAGAGGATAGGGGATCCCTCCCCTTGCCCTGAGACCACAAGGAGAAACGCCTCCATTTGGCTGTATAGGTTGCCCGTGTTGATGGTTTCCTACTGCCCAGTAGGATGTCCCTGACAGGGTCTGAGCATTGCAGCTCTAAGGGATTCAGCCATGGATATTCCACGCTGTAAGGTGGAGGGACTGCAGGTTGGGATGTAACATCTGCCCGTGATCCTGGGAGATTAGCGTCGGTGAGAGAGGAAGAGTTATCGGTTTTGCCACGCACAGGGACATCAGTAGGGTGTACCAGTGCTGACGAGGCCAGGCTGGCGCTATAAGTATTAGGGACGCCCTGTCCAGACGGGTCTTGAGCAAAACCTTGTGAACAAGAGGGAATGGGGGAAATGTGTGGAGCAGGCCCCCTGCCCACGAGATCTGAAAGGCATCTGCTTCCGACCCTGGACTGAGGTTGAGGAGGGAGCAAAACCTCTGGCATTTCCTGTTGGCTCTTGTGGCGAACAGGTCCAGGAGGGGAAATCCCCACCTTTAGGAAGATAGAGTGGGTGATATCCGGTCTGAGGGACCCGAAAGGAGCGGCTGAGCGTGTCCGCCAGCACGTTCTGAGACCCTGGGAGATAGTTGGCTATGAGGGAAATCTCGTGGGGAATGCTGAAATCCCTGAGGGCGAGGGCTTCCCTGCACAGGGGAGAGGAGCGAGCACCACCCAGTTTGTTTATATAAAACATTGCGGCTGTGTTGTCCGTTAGAACCAGCATACACTTGCCTCTGAGGTGGTCTTGAAACGTCTGGCATGCTAGACGGACCGCTCTGAGCTTCCTGATGTTGATGTGAAGGGACAGCTCGCTCTGGGACCAGAGACCCTGTGTTCTGACTTCTCCCAGATGCGCCCCCCAGCCGAGGGTGGAAGCATCCATCCCCAGAGTCAATGATGGCTGAAGTTTCTGGAAAGGGACCCCGACACCCAGGAAGCGGGCTTGGAGCCACCAGTGAAGGGAGCGCAAGGTATGGTTTGGGAGAGTCACTATGAGGTCGAGGGGGTCTCTGCGCTGTTTGTAGACACCCGCTAGCCAGGTCTGCAGGGTCCGAAGGTGGAATCTGGCATAAGGCACCACGTACGTGCACGCTGCCATATGGCCCAACAGAACCATGCAATTCCTGGCCGTAGTCATGGGAAATTGAAGGAGTGAATGGACAATATCTGAGATTGCCTTGGCCCGGGGAAGAGGTAGGAAAGCTTTTGCCTGTTGGGAATCTAATATTGCCCCGATAAACTCGATCCTCTGGATAGGTAGGAGGGTCGATTTTGGCTCGTTTAGAATTAGTCCTAACCTGAGGAATGTAGCCCTGGTGAAAATTATGTGGTGAGTTAGTAGATCTTTTGACCTTGCTCTGATGAGCCAATCGTCCAGGTAAGGGTAAACATGGATGCCCCTTCATCTCAGGAATGCTGCCACTACAGACATGCATTTTGTGAATACCCTTGGGGCAGTGGAAAGTCCGAACGGGAGCACCGTAAACTGGTAATGGTGAGTCCCTAACACAAACCTTAGGAATCTCCTGTGACTGGGGATGATGGAGATGTGAAAATATGCGTCTTTTAGGTCAAGGGCGGCAAACCAGTCTACGCGATCCATAGAAGGGATAATGGTCGCTAGAGAGAGCATGCGAAACTTCAGCTTCTTTATGTAGGAGTTGAGGCCTCGCAGATCTAGGATGGGGCGAAGACCGCCTTTGGCCTTCGGAATAAGGAAATAATGGGAGTAGTATCCCTTGCCCCGAAATTCTTGAGGAATCTCCTCTATCGCTCCCAGAGATAAGAGGGTGTGGACCTCCTGAACTAGGAGTTGCTCGTGAGAAGGGTCCCTGAAGAGGGGCGGGGAGGGGCAATGGTTGGGAGGGAGGGAAGAAAATTGGATAGAATATCCCACTCTTACCAAGCTAAGGACCCATTTGTCCAAGGTGATGAGAGACCATGCTTGGTAAAAATGGGATAGACGATTCACGAAGGGTAGGGAGGCTATAAATGGGAAGGCTGGTTTGACGTCCTCGGGCGCAACTTCAAAAGTTTGGTCTGGGTCCCGATGACTGACTGGGCCCCAGGTTTTGTTGGCCTTGTTGGGAGTTAGAACGTGGACGTCCACGGTTATTTCCCCTACCACCTCTCCTAGGCTGATCTCTTCTAGGAGGAGGAGCCTGATAGAATTGCGCTGGTGGGGCATGGGGGGAGGGGAGTCTGAAAGGTCTCCTTTGGGGTTGTGGAGTATGAAGACCTAAGGACCTGAGCATCGCTCTTGAGTCCTTCATGGTGTGCAGTTTTTTATCTGTGTCCAGGGCAAACAACCCTTGTTTGTCAAAGGGCAAATCCTGGATTGTGGCCTGTACTGGAGGTGGGATGCCTGATACGTGCAACCAAGCTCCGCGACACATTGTAATAGCTGTTGCCATCTGTCTTGTCGCTGAGTCAGCCGAGTCTAAGGCTGCCTGAAGAGAGGCTCTGGACACCACTCTACCCTCTTCCACTATGGCCTTGAATTCTCTGGTCAAGTCCTTGGGTACTCGCTCTTGGAACTTGGTCAAGACGGACCATGAATTATAAGCGTATCTCCCCAGTGCGGCCTGCTGGTTCGATATTTGCAGCTGCAGTGCCGCCGAGGAGTACACTTTCCTGCCCAACAAGTCCAACTTTTTGGCATCATGGGATCTTGGGGGGGAACCTGTCTGCCCTTGCCGCTCTCTATGATTAACGGCGTCAGCGACTAGGGACCCGGGTTGAGGGTGCGTGAAAAGGTGCTCATAAGCCTTTCGTGGGGCGAAATATCGCCTTTCCACCCCTTTAGCAGTTGGAGGGAGCAAGGAGGGAGTTTGCCATAGCGTGTCCATAGTGGCCTGAATGGTTTTTATGAACGGCAGGGCGATACGGGCTGGTGTATCCGAGGATAGAATGTCTACTGTGGGGTCCACCTTTTCCTTAATTTCCTCTGCCGGGAGATTAAGGTTCTGGGCAACCCTACGTAAAAGATCCTGGTGCCCCCTAATGTCCATGGGGGGGAAGGGTGGTTGAGGAGCCCGCTACTGCTACGAGGAGGAGGTGAAATGTGGGTCCTCCGGGTGCTGGTCGCTTTGGGGCGGTTGGTACGTGGCCCCAAGCTGGGTGTATTGGGCTCCAGGGGTGGGGCCTTGAACCCCTAAAGGTCCCGGCACTGGTTCCTCCTCAGCCGTCTCAGATGGAGGTCTTGTGATCGTTGCTGATATGGGTCCTCGCGGCACCGAAGGCAGCGACACCGACACTGAGGCCAGGCCTTGGGCTTGGTGGAACGCGAACGGCATCCAGAAGGGCCACTGCACCGGACCTTGACCATCCGCGGGCCAGGTGGGTAGGTGCGGGTGGTGGGAGGGGCGCCGGTGCCGGGAGCGATGGGACCGGGAAGAATGTTGGCTATGATGAGATCTTGACAAGCCCGCATCGGACTCTGATGAATATTCCGATGCCGACCACGGCGGTGCGGAACCCTCAGGTGCCACGACGCCTTGTCTCTGAAACATCGTAGGTTTCCCCGGATGTTTCATGGTCAGTGCCCCGGTAGGTTGCGTCGTCTCTAGTGGGGAAGGCTGGACCGGTGCCGAGGATGATCGGACCAACGGTGCCGGTATGAGTGCAGATGTCGTTGCAGAGGTCAACGGCACCGGGATAGTCGGCATGGGCAGGATGATCGGTGCCGTTATTCTGGCTACCGGTGCCGGAATGACAAACGGTGCCGAAGCAAGGTCTCTTGTAAAATTGATGAGATCCCTGGCCACGTCAAACGCCTCTGGGGTCGACGGCATGTCCATCCCTTGCGTTTCTCTCTGGGAAGACAGTTCTGCACCCGGAGAAGCAGCCCTACACTCTGAGGTGGCGGCTGATGGTGCTCGCTCAGTACGGGGCCGATGATCGTGCTCCGGAGCTGATTGCACCACTGAGGGTTCACCCTGGGCTCTGCGGGCCGGGGAGCGCCCTCTAGATTTCTTGGAGGGCACCGGTGACTGAGATCGGTGCCTCCGTGAACCAGTGTGGTGACACGGGGATCGGTGTCGGGGAGCCTTCTGGCTCTTCGTCGGTGCCGTCGCGACCCAGACCGAGGACGGTGCACTGCACACCGAGGTAGACGGTTGGTCCGGTTGGGGCTGCAGTTCAGACTCCATCAGTAGTAGTTTGAGGCGAGAGTCTCTCTCCTTCTTAGTGCGGGGCTTAAAGTCTTTGCAGATGGTACAACGCTCGGTCTGATGACCCTCTCCCAAGCACTTTAAACAGCGGGAATGAGGGTCACTATTTGGCATGGGCTTCCCGCACTGTTTGCAGCCCTTGAAGCCTGGCACGAGGCATGCCCCGGTGCCGGAGAACTAATAAAACTTACTTATATATACACTAATAAGAAATAACTACTAACAAATAAGTACACTAATAAATTTCTCTAACTAAAACTATGTTATAACTATATATATACACGAGAACCGCTACGAGTGAAAGAACACTACGAAATGCAGTTCCAGCGACCGTCACGAACGGAAAGAAGGAACTGAGCGGGGGGGGGGGGTCGGCAGGGGTATATATATGTTGCTATAAGGGCGCCACTCTAGGGGTCTCCCCTGCCAACCCTACGGGTACTGCTAGGGAAAAGCTTCTGGAACCGTGCATGCGCGGTGCGCACACACTTGTTGGAATGCACATGAGCAATCACTTGAAGAAGAAGCAATGTTTTTCCCTAGGAATTTAGCAAAATCCAATAATCACATTGATATACACTAGGCTCAGACCTTCTCCCAAAGTGAGAGAAGACAGGGGACTAATAACAGATGCTAGGTTGGGTATCAGCCTCCCATGATAATAAAAACAACACTGAAAGTTTCAAGTGGGGAAGGTCTAAATACAGAAAGTGTTGGAAGATCTGGTTGAAGATTAGTATTAAACCTCACGTGGGGGAAAGGGAGGTGAACTCTTCCATAAATCATCCAGATACTTAATTTGATATCAGACATGAACTTTAACATGTGTCATATAATCTGGTTTAATACACCTGGGTCTTATTAAAATTGTGAGAGCCAAAGCTTACAATGAGTTAGACAAGTTTGAACAAGTCCTTTGCAAGACAGGAAAATATACCTTAAGTTGTAGCAGTCTCAATTAGAAATTGTTTTACTAGTGTGAAAGTTGAGTTCAGAGCCTCCCCCACCTCTCTGCAGCCAAGTAATTACACTGGAAATTCTTCAGGCCAGAAAGCATCTCTTTTTCTTGTGGAGTACAGTGCCTAGTAGTCCATGATTGGGGCTCCAAGCAGTACAGTAAAGCTAATAATAATAAGCAGAATTTAGGTGACTTCCCTAAAATTTCAGAGGAAGGCAGTGTCAGAGCTGTGACTAGAATAGATTTGGATTAATTTTGAGCCGTGTGCCCTACCCACTGAAGTGCACTGTCTCCCCCTCTTCAATACACTGAAAGACATGGACTTCTATATTATTGTCAATAGAAATAGGAATGTTTTTAGTCTAAATGGCCATTGCTTTCTCATTCTCTCTGGCTATAAATAGGTGTTTGGATGGTACACAACTTGAGAGTGGCAATAAGTCTCTTCAGAAAGCACCAGATGCCACTTTGCCAATACAACTTTTGGTACTGGTCCATGTGAAAGTCCTGTTAAATATGAGGAAAGTCAGCTTTGTGTCCAATCCTCTGCCTTTCCTGATTCCTGGGTGCACAGCCCCAAATGATCTGACCCTTTCTGTATAGAAAAGCCTTAACTGACCCAAACTCAGCTTCAGCTTTTTCTTGCTGTTTCTATATTGCACTTATGCATTGTCAGATGTTACTGTAATGAACATGGCTAAACCTGTTGGACCAAGTAGAATATCCTCTGACACAATACATTGGAGGAAGGGGGGGGGGATTAATGTACATGGTCACCACAACAAGAAATATTGAATTCCTTCATTGTCATATTATATAGATAAAAATCCTCTGGATTTACATCTACCTGACACTTCTGTAGCTTTTCCTGATTGTCATGGAATTTAGCTCTTCTGTGTTACAAAACTCAGTTTGTCAGTGCACAGGGCCCTGGTTGATATGTCTCTGGATTTACATCTACCTGACACTTCTGTAGCTTTTCCTGATTGTCATGGAATTTGGCTCTTCTGTGTTACAAAACTCAGTTTGTCAGTGCACAGGGCCCTGGTTGATATGTCTCTTAGCCTTCATCTTTGCTTTAGAACTCTCTCTCCTGCCTTGCTTTCAGTGTTCCAAATCTACACCAGGGAGCAGATTTTCAAAGGTATTTAGGCAGCTGAAGATGCAGAAAGGCAGGTAAGGTTTGCTTTTTTTCAAAAGCACCTAAGCACGTTAGATACCTAAATCTCATTGAACCAATGTGAACAGCTTTGTAAATCTGGCCCCAGATCACGTGAGTTAGGAGGAAGTGTTTCTTTTCCCTCTTTACCCAACAGGGCTTGCTAGTTTGAAACCGCTTAAGTCAATGTATACAACAGCAATAGTCCTCAATGATAGGTACACCTAGCCCTTGCAGTACACAGACAACTTCAAGGGGGTACTTCAACTCATCTAGATATTTGCCTAGTTTTACATCCTGCTACATAAAAAGCACTAGCAAAGTCAATATGAACTGAAATTTCATACAGTGACTTGTTTATACTGCTCTATCTACTGTTCACTGAAATGCATGTACAATATTTATATTTCATTTGATGTACTATGTTTACTTACCTTCTCATTTTCACCATATAATTTTTCCATAATAGTGTGCAGTACCACTTTTTTGTGTGTTTGTCTGATTTTGTAAGCAAGTGAGGTGGAACTTGGGACATGCAAAACACATCCAACTCCTGAAAGGGGTACAGTAGTCTGGAAAGATTGAGAACCACTGTGTACTGGGGAACTTTTAGTGCACAGCAGTAGGGTCCACAGAGTCATGCAGCAGGCTAGAGTATTGGATTTACACCACAGTTTGCCACACTCTCGGTATACACAAGCTCTAGGAGGTCCATACCCCTTCAGTTTAAGTGGAGATAATCCAGTTCAACCAGGCCATCATCTCAAAGACATTCCACATGTCATGAACTTGTGGTGATGTCAAGAGGGGTCACATGCCCCTTCCCAGATGTCTGGGAGAAGGGGGGCCCACATAGAGGAGGGAACCATATCCGTGAAAGGAGCAGAAATGGCGCCACTACTCCCAGGAGCCAGCATCCCAATCCGACAGCTCTGGCAGGGCCGTACAGAGCCCCGGAGATGCAGCTGTGTGGAAGGGCTGGGGGGGGGGGCAGTGCAGCTGCACCAGAAGAGCTCCTGGCATGGGGCCACCCTCCTTTTGTCTGAAATCAGTATTTGGCACAGTGGGAGGACAGAACCCCCCTCAGCAGGTAACGTGGTGAGGGGACAGGGAGACCATGGGGGACCAGGCTGGGAGCGAGGTGTGGAGGGATCATGTGTGGTTGACGTGGGGAGGAAACGCCCCCCCCTTTATGTCCCTTCCATGAGTCATCTGTCTTGCCTTCTACATTTATTGTTTAGTGTATCCACTATCATTCTTCTCTGTTCTTGACTGCAGCTGCAATGTTCCCATCCCATATTATTTTTTTATTCCTGCTACTGTTATTTGTTCTAATGTAAGCTATTATCAATGGGAAATCCACAGAATTCATTGGGACATCTAGCAAACTTATTGGGATATAATTAGCCCTAGAACCAAGAAGTCAGCAAACCATCTTTGTCTGGGGCTGAGCTGTTGCTCACCTTGGGTGTTTGGACATGAAATTACCTGATTAGTTGTTAAAATAGGAACCTTGCATTGAATGATGGGTATGCCTGCCAAACTAGCTCCTGCAAATGATCAACTGGAACTTGGGCCTGGGATTTAACACCTTATTAGCAGTCTGTAATATCATAGCCCCTCTAGCACTTCAGTGGGACTATTAATGGATTAGAATGCTGAAAATGTCTCAGAATTTGACTCATAATTTTTTTGAAGTTTTTCTTGAGGTGTCAGTAGCATTTTAACTTCTGTGGAGATCTTTAAAAAATGGAATTCTTGAAGTTAATCTTTAAAGTTATAGAAACTGTGCTGCAGATAAATGTTAGCTTTTTAAAAGAAACTGTCAAAATTTTAGCAGCATTGACAAAGCTTGAACACACATCTCCATTAAGAATAGTTGCATAGTTTAGAATTATCTATTTCTGGTCATGCCTTCCATTCTGCTGACAGTCGTGTTAGAAGAATGTTCTGTTACATTGTCATCAGTAAGTCTAATTCTTTACTGGTAAGACTTTAAAAAGAGGATTGCACAGCATATGTCTAAACAATTACAGATGATATTTTATCTGGTCACAGACTGCTATGCACATTTCACTAATCCATATTCTAGTCATGTAAATATTTTTCAAAAACACATTTTACCTTTATATATTGAAATAAAATAGAGGGTTCCTTAGTTTCATGTTTCCCTTCAAGAAATCAGGGGAAGAATTTTCATCACAAAACCAGCTAAGCCACCTGTACTTCTCATTGTCTAGATCTTATCCCTCTTTCATTTCCTCTGGATGCCTGTAGGCCATCTTTCATTCTGACCCCAACCCCAGATGGGGTGTGGGAGCAATGAACTGTTGTTCTTTGAAATCAGGGCTAAATCTCCTACAATATCAAACACCGCCCAATGGGCTAAGATGACACATGACTTTAAATAATTTTCTGTTGCCCTTCTCGCTAATCTAGGTAGTAATTGTGCCATGAGTAGACAAATACATATCAGTATGTCAGACTTATTCTGTGCCCATGGAAGTCCAAAACCTCAGAGGAACTACTGCCAGGGTATCATTTTTATGAGTGGCAGAATGGGAAGCAGAGAGCCTATAGAGGGATTTGGCCCCTTGAATGTCATTTCATAAAGGCATTCTCAACAAAAACATGGCATGGGTGGGAAGGGAGGTTCCAGAGGAATGACAATAGCATGGCATTTAAGGAGCAAGCCAGGCTTACACTAGCACACTAAAAATAGCTGTCTTCAGTGCAGCCAGAGCTTGGATGGTGGGTGTCTGGAAAGCCCAAGCTCCAGCTCAACCTGCGATTGGATCTCTCCTTCTTGCTGAGGTTCACAAGCTGCCATGGTCTTTAAAAGTGAAAAACCCAAATCAAAGGAGAGAGTGCAGATGTAGCACTCTGAAGACAAACAGGAATCTTCTAGGGTGTAAAAAAAGAGAAACCTACTCAGATGCTTGGGATAGGATTTTCAAAAGAGTTGATCATTACCATAGAGCTCAATAGGAGCAGAGTTAACGTTGGTCTAAAAATCCCACACACCAAGGTTTATAAGGAAAATTATTTCCACTCTGACAGAAAATTCATATCTGATATACTGATACCTCAATTTTTGACACTATTTTCAATTCATGGGGCAATTTTACCCATTATAAACTTCATCCCCATTTAATAAGTATAAATATAACACATCATTGTATATACTATATGTATAAACACTGATGGGTTTTTATACTGAACATGTTAGGAGTACCTCACCACCCAAACCTTCAATATAAACAAAATGATCTGAGACTACATCTTCAGTCTCCCTTTTTCTGCATAGGCTGATGATGACCTATTAGCATTATGCCAGTTGTACTGTAGTCCTTTAAACAGCCCCAAGGCTTGGAAAATTATCAAATGCCGTCTGTGGAAAAAATATACAAAACATCCGAATGCTCACTGCTGAATATGCTAAATGAGCTAAATAATGGGAAACACATTCACGGTGTATTTTAATGGTAAGCTTATCCAATTTATGATTTAAGAGGTCAAACTATTGGTTATTTTTTGCATTCCTGGTAATTTAAGAAGCAGCAGACTGGGAAATGTGTACTCGCAGGCCTTATAAAACTGCCTTTCTTATTTTGAATAATAGGCATCTATTAGAAAAGTTGTGCTGGTGGAAAAGCCCCTTTCCATCTTTACATATTCTGGCTGGACACCCTACTGCCCATGAGGCCTACAATGAAAAATGAGCATTTAAAGAGCGGGGGAGGGATGGATGAGCTACAGAAAATCCCACCCCCCAAGTCTCTGGAAAACTTGAACTTGAAAACTTGATCTAAAAGTTGGGACCAAAAAAGCTGCTGACACCATATGGTAACATTCTCAGTGAGATTACTGCACTGTGCGCATGTTCTGAGAATGAGTTTCTCTCAGCAGTCTGAGTCAGTGCCTGACCACTGGGCAGAGAAGCTGGAAAAGATGAGAAGGGAACACAAATAGAGAACCAAAAGAACTTCTGTTATGGGATTTTTTTCTGAAGACTTTAAACAGGGGCCAGATTCTCTCCCGATGTAAACTGGTGCCACTTCAATGATTCGTCTAACAAAAGTGATTTTGTGCATGAACCAGTCAAAAGCTGAGGGCCTGATTCTCCTCAGATTTACACCACTTTTACAATAGTTTAACATAATTCTATTGACTTCAGTGGAAACTATTTCTGTTTTACACAGGCGTAACTGAGTGCAGAATCGGGCTCCCATGTATCTATATGTAAGAGTGTCAGGATGGTGAATTGCAGGAATTGCAGTGACTTTGCAGTGTTAGGATGAGTGACATCTGGTGGTGAATTGCAGGAATTGCAGTGACTTTTGGAAAATAACACCTTATCTGCTTAGACACACCCACCGCACCTAGCCTGCACTCTAACAGCCCAAATGGTCACTTTGGCTACTGTGGGACCCCCAGTTTCTGTAGTATTGGGGCAAGAATGATAAAGTGTTGATTAACCTGTTTATGTGAATGAGGGGTTGGGACATGTATTTGGCCTTTGGCATGCTGGAGGGGCTCGCCATCAGCTGGGTAGCGCTCACTAGACAAGGGACAGGGGTTCCAAAACCCACTGAATTGAGAGAGGCTGTGGACAGGTTTCTATACCTTGTGGTGAGGGCCTTGTCTGAGGGCTTTACTGGCCTATTGCACCTGGCCTCTCTCCCCTGTGGAATGTTAGAGCTGACTTTTGCTTCCTTTAGGAGTCTAACTTCAGCCCACTGAGCTGAAGTCATTTTGGGTCTGGTGGTGCCTCTGCACTAAGGCCCCTCTATGAGCTGAAATCACTTAAGAGCTGAGATCACTAAGCCCTGTAGAGGGGCTGAAATTGTATTGCTGAGCAGTGGATGGAGTAGAGCTAGTCGGGTCACACTAGCCGAGTAGCTGGTGATGAGCGGCAGACGCCGCAGCAGACCGAGCGGGAGCAGTTTGGGTGACTGCTAGCAGAGTGGCTGGCAATGTGGAGCAGCAGCAGCCGCCACCACCCGTGGATGGAGCAGAGCCATTTGGGTCACCGCTAGTGGAGTGGCTGACGGCGTACAGCGGCTGACAGAACAGAGCGGCTGGAGAAAGCAGAGCAGTTCCTGGGCACCTGATGGAATGGCCCATGGTGAGGACTGCAGCACGACTGGAGAGGCGGGGCAATCGGCCTCTGACCACGTAAGGTGCCCCATAACCTCCCCCCCCCCCCCTTCCACCCTGGTGGGGAGGTACAGCTCTGCTAATGAACTTTTGAACTCTGCTGGGGCTGTTGGACTTTTGGGACTTTGGGTGACTTTGGGGCTTGTGGGACTCAAGAACCCAAGGGAAAGGACACAGCCCATTTGCGTGTGTGTGTGGGGGGGGGGGGGGATTCTGGTTCATGGTTTGGTTAGTGACTTATGTTTGTGGTGTTTACCCAATAATATGCCACAGTGCTTCTCTCTGTTATTAAAAGGGTTTTGGTACACTCAGACTCTGAGCTTGCGAGAGGGGAAGTATTGCCTCTTAGAGGTGCCCAGAAGGGTGGTATATGGTTGTCCCAGGTCACTGGGTGGGGGCTCGAGCCGGTTTTGTATTGTGTCGTTAGAATGGAACCCCTGGATACTGAACCCGGCCCTTGTTGCTGCCAACTCTGACGGGCAGAAGGGTTACATATAAATAAACAAACATGTTTTTTATGCGATACAGTATCTGTCTAATAGCTGCCAGTTGTCTGGGAGAACTAAAGAAACTAAGTTTAAAGAAATGCCCCTTTATTTAAGTAACTTGATTCTTCTATAGTAGCCATTTTAGTTTCTCTGACTGTAAAGAAGAAATCATGGTACTCACCTTCATAAAATCAACTCAAATATTAGATAATCATATTCACTGTGTTCTGATAGTCTTGTTTTAAATGTTTAAGGTATAATTAGACTGAGAAAAAGCCCCTGAAAAAAGGCTTTGCTGCCATCTGAGAAGGGATGCTGCTTGAGGAAGGTTAGGCTGTAGCCTGTGAAAAAATTTCAGGCTTTGACTTTTTTCTCTATGCATTTTGGGAATCTTCAGTAACTCCTTAATTTCATAATGCCATATTGCTATTTTATTAAATTATCACTGAAGACGCAGTGTGTTTTCTTCTGAGTTATGGCACCAAAAGTCCCCTCTTACCAGCTGTTATAATCAGAAGGGTAGCCTAGAATTCCTGTAAGGGGTTAAGAAGCTCAAATAACATGGTTGGCACCTGACCAAAAGAACCAATGAGTTCAGTCTGGGGAGGGAACCCTGACACTAGCCCATTGCTATAGACCTCAATTCTGGAGCAAAGTTCTGGTTCTAGTCTGCTACTAACTATGGACTAGATTGTCACAGCTCTTTTACTGAGTTCCATGGGACCCTAAGGTCTTGCTCCCCCTTAATCCCCTGCTTGTGACTAGTACAGGGGTCGAGAGCAGGGGTACTTTCCCATTACTCCCACCTACAAGCAAGTGGGCAGGGAGTGGAGGAACCCTGGCTTCCTTTCCCCATCTCATTGGTCAGACTAGCTAGTAGAGCACACAACAAGGAGTCAGCTGCTCTACAAAAAGTGAAATGACTTACTCCCCAGACAAGGTAACTGGGGAGGTATTCTGACTGAGGCACAGTCTATTCTCTGGTTTGCTCCTGGAGTAGTGCAAATGCCAATTACCCCTAACTGAACATAGATTGTAAGGTTGGTCTCACCCTGGATCTGCAGAATAGCAATAATACCAGTATGGTAACACCTCATGCGATTTCTATGTATTTAATTATTTATTGTTGACTTCATCTATTCTTGATACAATAGAATTTCCACATCCTTGGACAGGAGGTGCTGTACAAGGGCAAAGTATTAATTCTGTTTGTCAAGCTACAGGAGGTTAAAATTATTTTGGTGAGAGCTTGGTTTGGGCTTGTCAAGGTCACAATGAGCTATTTTATTATTTACTTGCTAAATATACTAGCTGAAATAATCTCAGAAGTATAATGGATGTGTTGAGGACTATGTTGGAATTGAAAGTTATTGCTTACGGGTGGTGTGCTTTACTGGCCTGCTTGCGGGTTAGTGAGCTCTGTAGCAAAGTGTATGATTGGAGTCCATCTGAAAAGAACCAGCTTAAAGCAAAGTTGGGTGAGTTGTGGCTCTCTTTCTTAAGTTTTGTTTCTCTGTTTTGGGCTTCCTGTGTGTTACCTTGAAACCTTCCAAGAGTATTTTATATTTTTATCTAATTTCTTCGTGTGCTGTGAAAAACAGTAACTAACTGGTTTAGAAGGTATGTTAGCTAGCTCCCCACTGCATTCTTACTATTTTTTCATTCATTGGTTCTTTCATTGTTCTCTTAAAATGGTACATCCATCCTATCTAGCTATGCAGTTAAATATATGCAATATAGAAGGCCTCCAGTTTCTACACTGGGGTTAAGAAAAACAAGAAACCTAGCTAGGTTGCATGACACTCCAGTTTGAATGCAGTCTAGTGGAATAAGTTCACTGTCAATAGACTAACTCACAAAATGAGACCAGCATTTCTATAATCAGGAAGAATTATTGCTTCCTGAAAGGATTCTACACAGTCTTTCTAAATGAGTTTGTGTTCCCATCATCCCCAGGAAACCTCTGTTATCCATTGGAGAAGCAGGCAGAATCAAGTGCAGTGGTGGTGGGGATGGGGGGGGGGGGAGGGAGGGGTGTGTGTGTGTGTGTGTGTGTGTGTGTGGTGTTGTGTTAATAGTCACACCAGTCTAACATCCCCAAAAGCTGTTCATTCTTATATACTTTCTATATACCAGTAATTAGATATATAAACAGAGGGCAATGATGCCTATTTGATAAATTGCAGAGCCGTGCAATAGAGTGCAATTTCACACACTTTTGATTAACGCAGACCTCCATTCTGCCCACTTGTTCATATCCATTCCACACCTCTGAACAGCTTCAATCAATTGCCATTTTTAATATCCTATCAGGGAACATTTCTCCTCAAAGGTCAAAACTCCCTAAATTAACTTTGGGTGTCCAACCTGAGATGCTGTAAAAAAAAGGCCTGGTTTTCACACAGGGCTGAGAACCCATGCATTGAATATCCGATCTCTTTAAGATACACAAACAATTACCCCAAATCATTGGTCATTTTTCACATTTTGGTACAAATGAGATATTCCCACCTTACAAACAAACAAACAAACAAACCCTGAACTATTTTAAGGCCAGTATTCAGTCCTGCACCAGTTACAGATTAGCTCCCAAAATCTTGAAAGCCCGGAAACAAGGACTCTGCCACTGGAAATGGAGATTCCCCAAAATAATGCAAACACAGCACTTGCTTCTAGCCCACGTGTTTATGTAGAGAAAAGTTAACTTAGTTATTTTAGCATGTTTAAAAATAGTTATATTGTATTGTGAAGATCACATGGTTAAATATTACAAAGATGTAAAGTCTTGAGCATTCCTTCAGTGTGATGAAAATTAGTGTTTTCTAAAACCACTTTACACATCTTTTTAACAGAAATCATCTAAAAGAAGAAATAGGGGGTTTCATTTTGTATTTTGGGAATATTCTTCATTTCGTCTTTAATACAGATTTAGCAAATACACACTCCCTCTAGCATATGACAAATAAATTGGGAATAGCTGGGTCATATAGGTAAAAGGAATAAACAAACTAAGAATACCAATTGTCCAAATTTATTTTCTGATGGTATGGTCGGGAACTAAGTACACGATTGTTCTTTGGATGCATTCCAGATGCACAACCTGCAGAACCATAAACACGTAGTGTTTTATGCAGTGTCTACGATGTCCATTGTTTAAATTGACCAAGTCAGTCCTGACAATGGTGGCAGAAGTTAGCAAAACTTTATTGTCATACTGGTGCCTCCACTATTTTTTTCACTGAACTAAAAATGCACACATGCAAGTGACCGTCAACATTTGCACCGACTTGAAAAATGAGTTTAATCCTGTACACTGAATGCTAGTAGATGAACATGTGTTTTTTCTTAGCTTTTAGTCATTCAAGTCCCATCCAAAGTTATGAACAAGTGGGCTCCAATTCAGCAAATTTCACAATTGGGTATGTTATCCCCTCATTCTTACACTTGACTTGATCTTGCACAACTGAAGTCAATGGGACTTATGCCAGTGACGCATGAGAGCAAAATCAGTCCATTGGAATTCATGAGATCCATGTCTAGAGATTGTTCTCTGTACAAAACTGTCCATAACATGAGTCATACTGTTCTTGGATAAGCATGTGCCTCCCATCAACTTCATCTGAGGGCAGAATTTGGCTTTGTTGTCTTTGTTCAAGACAATAACTTTTAAAGATACTAAAATGTTTTGTTTTGTTAAGCTGCAATTTTTTCAATGATCTGAGCTACCAACTTACCCTCTATTAGTCAATACTCAAAACAATTAGATCATTTTAGAAATGATACATTGTAGTTTTCATACATAACAAAGTTTAATTCTTGGTAATAGCAAAGCTCAACTCAAAATTTAACTACAGGGTCTTGACAACAGCATCCATTTGTCTATCCGTCCAAAAAATATACTAAAAGAATGCACAGCACTTGACTTTGCAACTTTAAAAGTTAGAAAATAACAACACTAAAGTTGTCCATGCAGCACTTCACAAAACACTCTTTATAAATAAACAAAAGTTCCTCAAAGAAATACCTGACTCTCACCAATTTCATTAACTGGAAGAAGCAACAAGATCGTGAATTTTTGATTAGTTGTTTTGGTAAAATGGAGTAACAAAGGCTGATGCTACAACTCCACCTTTAATGAATGTACTAAAGAAAGCTGGTAGTGGCCCATATATTAGGTCAATTAATGTTTTCCATTTTCCTGAAATCCTGTTTTGTATGAGTCAGGATTGCAGATTGAAGTCTGTTGGGGAGAAAAAAAAGTCAGTCATGTATTTGAAAATGTAACTTTAATTTTTCTCCATTGTTTGCAGAGGGCCTTTGAAATTTGGTAAGGAGAAAGCCCAGTGAAATTGCTTTTCTTTGTCCCGTGAAATTCCATACAGGTTTGGCTGAGATATAAACTTTTAAAAATTCCCTTTGCTCTTCTGTTGCTAACGTATCAGCAAATTTTTTGGCAGCATGTCAAAATAACAACTGAACATGAAAATTCTCATCGAAGACCAAGCAGGAGACGATACACAGGGAACCTCAGGAGGATGCAGTCTTTCTGCAATGTGTGGACAGAGATGTCTCTTATCATTTGAGTTGACTGACTATTTACATATTCTGGCAGTTGGGGGTGGAGGTGGGGGGGACTCATTTTGATTAGTAGCAGCAGTTCATGGCACGGCAACTTGTTTTTCAGGTATGTCTCCTGGGATGATTTTGTTTTAACCCATGGTCATCTCAACGGACACACCTGAAAAACATGTTCTCATTTTGTGTTATATGAATACTTTAAAATAAATCATTTTAGTAGCTTAAACATGACACATACCTGGCATCACTTTCAGACACCTGGAGTATAGAGTTAAGTGTTCATGCAAAATTTCTAATGGCATATAAAGGAATCACTGAAGAGATCCTGTATTGATATCCTGGGTCAGACAATGTCACCCATTAACATTGCACTTTTTTCTTCAAGCTACATCATCTAGTGAAGGGCTCCAAACTTCTAAACTATGGGACCTGATCCTGAAATCCCTTTTTGTATGAGTCAGGATTGCAGAATGAAGTCAGTTTGTTGGTGAGAGAGAGCGTATCATACAGCTGAAAATGTAATAAGTTTAATTTCAAATTCAGTACACATGAATACTTTCATAGACACTTCTGTATTGTGTTTTATAGCCTCACTTCTTATCCCTATTATAAAAACACTCTTGCTCTACATTTTCTATAAGTGCAGACAGTTTAGCAAAACTGCAGGTGTTTGCCAAAAGTTACTTCATTTTGGACTTCAGTTCATAGTTGATAAATTAATATTTACTTCAACTTGTATTTCATTTTTGTTTATATTTTTCCCTGACAACCTAAGTCGGGCTTCTATGGAGTCACCTCAAGACAGCATAAGATGCTGGCTTTAAACGGCAATGGGAAAAGGGTGTAACGTCAGTGATAATTGATGTGTCTTGTCAAGAACTTTGTTATTTTTTTGTAAAATCAATTCCTGGGAGCTCCTATAATATGTTTGGATTTATTGCCCCAGCTACAAATTTAAAAGTTAAGTTAAAAAAACTGCCCTTTTTTGATTGACAGTTACAAGGGTGACTACAGTGTTTGTTTGTTTGTTTCCATGTTGGTATATTGGAAATGATTAAGTACTAAATGTGAGTATAAAAATATTATTAATTTGTTTCTAAAATTTTGAAAAATCATCACGAATTGTTAGAAGTCTGGATATAATTGTGATTCACAATCGGTATCCTCAATCTAGTAACGTTATTACAGGTTTCATGAGTTCTCCATAGGATTTTCTGATTTTTAAAATACTTCCAATCATCAATTTGTCAACCTTAAATATGTCAGCAGCTTATTAATCCACAAGTTTAATTCATGTAGCATTAAAACTAATGCATTGCTTTTCATGCAAACTTCGTTAAAATAGGGTCAAATCATTTCAAAATTCTCACACATAAATCCCATTGAATCAATAAAACAGTAGGCAAACCCAAAGACAAGGCTGGAAAGAGGTAGGTGATTACATGGACCTATAAGTATGCAATCTATTTGATTGATGGAAATGATCTTCTGATCACATGTTCTGTAGTCACACACACAGTGCATCTGCTTCTGTATCATCAGAAACACAGGAGGAAGTACTTAGGCATTAACCATTTGATACCTGTGAGGTGGCATTTCCTGCTGTGAGTGTTACTACATCTCTCATTAACATGTACAGTAAAAGCTCCTGAGGAACTGGCTTTGTGAGGGTTAATGTGTTTCTCATGCATATGACTGCTCTCTCAGTTGTGAGATCAGTTATAGTCCCTGGCCAAAGATAACAGCTAAAATGTAACAAATGCTGGTTACTCCGCAGCTGAGGTGGAGTTTTTCTTTCATCCTCACTAGTCAATGACAATGTCCCCATCCTCTGTTCACTGGAAATGTCAAGGGCACAAGCAGGTGATTACAAACTGAAATGAATGGACTATTTTAATTGTGTTTGTGCCTACAGACACCATCATGTTTAGCATTAGTTTCCAAAACACACGCAAATGGAATAAATCTAATTGAATAAAATAACCTTTATTTCTCAAATGTTGTACAAATAGCAGTGATATACAGGATGAACTCTACTAAGATTTAGAACATTTTTAATACTGCTTAGCACTTAACATCTTCAAAGCTGTTTTCACCCACTGGTTTAATATCTTTAGGTACACAGGTTCTCAAGCTAAATTTGAGTGCTCAAGTTTTTATGTATCTAGAGCAGGTAGTTAGGTGTTTTGAGGCCTGATCTACACTTAAATTTTGCCAGAATAACTGTCGGGGGTGTCAGGATTTCTGCAGGGCTCTGAGGCAGAATTGCTAGAGTGGGGGGCTCTGCCACTTTTACATGGGGCAGCGTCTCTTCTCAAAAAGTGAGACAACTCTGCCTCCCTGCTTCCTTTGGATAGTCTAGCATTGCTTCTGGAACTAATAGGCCAGTGCCTGTGTTCACAATCATAGCTGCTCAGGATGAGGGAGGATCTCTGTTCCAGATGACCAAAAGGTATTTAGGTACTTAAAGATGCAGATAGGCTTCTTAATAGGACTTTCAAAGATGTCTACGCTGGTTAGGAATCTAAGTATGATTAGATTCCATGGGAGCTAGGTTCTGCTTTTGAAAATCTCACTAGGGGTGTCCCTGCAGTAGTGTGTTCCTAAAGTTTGAAAGTTTGGCCCCTTGTGCTCACTCACCCATCTTCTGCACCCATGCAGAACCAGCTGGTCTCTGGCCCTAGGAATGTCAAAATAATTGCTAACAAACCTCAGGGTACATTATAGGGCTATACAGAGCTTCATTTGTGCTAGGGCTGAGCCTCAGCATATCTTGGCTTGGCAGTTCATAGTTCAGACTTGCCATGTCTTTTTTAATAAAAAAAATGGCTTGATCAGTGGCACACCTTTTATTACAAATTTAAGTATTGGATATGTACCATGTTTTTAAGAGGAATCCCAATATCTGGGCCTAATCCCCCTCTTATTCATACTGTGAAAAACAGGAGAAATGTCAATGAAGTCAATTGAGTTGTACTAGTATAAAACTGATGAAAATGAGAGAAGAATCAATCCTGTCTCTGTCCTTTAAAAGATCTTAACTCCTTTCTCTATACTGCAGGCTAATGTGGATCCATAAGAACAGACCACATTGCTGTAGGTAAAAAAAATAAGAAATTGTCAAGAACCCTGGACACTGCACAGTAGATCAGCATGAAATTAATGGGTATATATTTCTAATTAAGATACCCTGGGAAAATGCCATTTTTAGTATGGCTGTCAAGCGAGTAAAAATAGTATGATTAATCACACAATTTTTTTATTGTGTGATTAATCACACTACTTAAATGATATTCTATTATTTTGGTTGTTTTCTACATTTTCAAATATATTGATTTCAATTACAATACAGAATATAAAGTATGCAGTGCTCAGTTTGTATTTTTGATTACAAATATTTGCACTGTAAAAGAAATAGTATTTTTCAATTCACCTAATGCAAGTACTGTACTGCAATCTCTTTATTGTGAAAGTTCAACTTACAAATGTAGATTATTATTATTGGTTACATAACTGCACTGAAAAACAAAACAATGTAAAATTTTAAAGCCTCCAAGTCTGCTCAGTCCTACTTATTCAGCTAATCGCTCAAACAAGTTTGTTTACATCTACAGGAGATAATGCTGCCGGCTTCTTGTTTACAATGTCACCTGAAAGTGAGAACAGGTGTTCTCATGGCACTATTGTAGCAGGCATCGCAAGATGTTTACGTGCCAGATGTGCTAAAGATTCATATGTCTCTTCATGCTTTAACCACCATTCCAAAAGACATGTGTCCATGCTGATATCAAGCAGAACCCATCAACAATCCAAAGCAGTGTGGACAGACACATGTTCCTTTTCATTAGCTGAGTCAGATGCCACCAGCAGAAGGTTGATTTTCTTTTTTGGTGGTTTGGGTTCTGTAGTTTCTGCCTAGGAGTGTTGCTCTTTTAAGACTTCTGAAAGCATACTCCACATCCCGTCCTGCTTAGATTTTGGAAGGCACTTCAGATTCTTAAACTTTGGGTTGAATGCTACAGTTATCGTTAGAAATCTCACATTGGTACCTTCTTTAAGTTTTGTCAGTTTTGCAGTGAAAGTGTTCTTAATTGAACTTCATGTCCTGGGTCATCATCCAAGACTTCCATAACATGAAATATATGGCAGAATTTGGATAAAACTGAGCAGGGGACATGCATGTTTAGTATATCTGGCACACAAATACCTTGCAAGACCGGCTACAAAAGTGCCATGCAAATGTCTGTTCTCACTTTTCTAGTGACATTGTAAATAAGAAGGCGGCAGCATTATTTTTTGTGTAGATGTAAGTAAACTTGTTTCTCTTAGCAATTGTCTGAACAAGTAGGACTGAGTGGACTTCTAGGTTCTGAAGTTTTACATTGTTTTGTTTTTGAGTGCAGTTATGTAACAAAAGCACTACAGTATCTGTATGAGGTGAATTGAAATACTATTTCTTGTTCATTTTTAGTGTAAATATTTGTAATAAACGTAATACACACGTTGATTTCAATGACAAAACAGAATGCAACATATATGAAAATGTAGAAAAACATCCAAAATATTTAATTTCAATTGTTTAACAGCACGATTAAAACTGCGATTAATTGCAATTTTTTAATCTCTATTTTCTTGCATTAATCGTGAATTAACTGCGATTAATTGACAACCCTAGCTTTTAGTAATCATGAAGCCCATACTTTTAACCATGCAATGTGATCCTGCAATGCTCGCTATCCCAGGCTGCAATATACAGTAGGAAAGATAGACATTGAAATAGTTTCAGCAGCTATTAGTTAAAGGAGAGGTGAAGTATTTTTGTTGTTTCCTTTTACTACCAGTTCACAAGTATATAAAGAATAAAGTAGCTTCCTATGCTTAAATTAAAACATTTATCAAAAGGCCATATAATTAGGTACAACTTTGATGTGTGAAGCTCTGGCTGTCTCAGTATTATGTGCGCACAGATCTCGGGTCTTGTACTTCAGCCTTACGAGCTGTAATTTCTGTTAAAACATGTATCTTGATCAGCTAACACAAAATAATGAACGTGCAAATACAAACGAAATAATGTTAAAGGACAGTTAAGGTGGTACACTTCAAATGGGAAAACAGCCAAGAAATCCTAAAATTAACTACCACGTTAGAGATCTGTATACTTTACTGTTTGTTGTATAATGAACAGCCACTTGTTAAGCTACATGTTTAGCCAGAAAAAAAGCAGCAGAAAATGTTCGGTATTTTATAGGCAATGCAACTAAATTAATACTGAGCCCCTTGAGGCAAGGGCCATCCTTTTAAGTGGAAAGCACCTACCACATCATGGGTATGATTATAAGCAGAACATGAACAAGAACAGCATTTGGAACCTTAACTTTTGCATTCTCTGACTACCATCACATTGCATTACCAAAATGTTTTGATTAAAAGCATTGTAATGTAGCTGACGTATTGTAAACACGGACAACTAATTTCAGTAACAAAAAGGTCAAATATCATTGCATGCAAAACGTAAACAGATGTGCAGCTACACTTTTGGCTCAAATTTTCAGGAACCATTTTCAAGTCACACTCACTGCAGTAAAGGAACTTACCCTTGCCTACCATATTCACCTCACTGATGCATGATAAGTGAGCTCAAGGTTTCGTGTGGAGGACTTTTAAAATCCTAATGTTTTGTTCAGCACAGTCGATGTCTTTCTCTCTTTATATATAATATTACATATGTATAATGTACAAGTTTGGCTATCAGTGCTTTATAACCAGAGTCCTCTTCTTACACTTCTGTTTCAAACATTAACAACTGGAAACAGATTTAGTTTCTGTGTAAGATTATAAAGTAGCAATACAAATCACTTAAGTCAAGATATACATAGAATTCAGTTATGCCATATTTTCAGAAGCCCCTAGTTTTCATTTGAAATAAAAGTGCAAAAGTGTACAGCAGTATAAAAAAAGCAGAGCCAGCAGTGTTCAGATGACATTTTTTATTCAAAGCAAGACAGGCTTTTGTAGACGCAGCCAAGATAATGTACTGACTTTGTCCTAGTGTCTGACTGAGAGTGGGGTTTGGCTAATGCTCAGGTAGTGGGGGCAGACACCATGCAAAATGGCAGCAATAATATCCCTTGCCTTTATTGAAGGGGTGTTTCTGCCTTTTGCTAATGAAGTTCACAACTTGAGGACTCTTCTAGATTCCCAAGGCGTAGCAATAGCCGGGCATGCTTTTATTCATCTACATCTGTCAAGAAGCATTTTTCATAGATATGAACAGTTTCGCAGTCGTCATCTGTGCCTTTGTTACCTCCACAATGGCTTACAGTATCATGCTCTGAGGCTACCCTTGAATGTCACAAAGAAATCAGTTAGTGTAAAATGTGGCTACTCACTTAGCTTTGCTTCTCAGGAGCATCATTTTTAGGTTTGATTGAAAAATTTCCATTGACACTGCTTTTCAGCAACAAAATTGGGTTTTCAATTAAATGACCTTTTTTGCCAAGTGCTTTTTTTCTATATGTACCGGTATCTGCTTTTATGTGCAGATAAAGTTGGTATTGGGGGACGGGAGAAATTGAGCATCTAAAAACCAAAAAGTCTCATTAAGAGGCAAGAGCATGATGCATCTTGGAAGATGTAGGCCACCTATTAAGCTCAGCCCATGGAGAGGGAACAGGACAATGAAACACAAAACTACTGCTCTACCAGCACAGCATTTCAGAAGGAGAATATTTCAATTTTTGGCCAAAATATTTCATTTTTAATTTTTTGCCACAAGTTGAAACTTTCTGTACAACATAAACTTGATTTTTCTGACCAGCTTGAATTTTACACCATTTTCCATAGACTTTATTATCTGCCAGTATGTTACTGGTAGTAATTTGAGGTTTTGGTTTTAGATCTACAGTCTTAACATTTCACCATTTCTGAGGGAAGGGGCTGCCACTTTTTTCATAGAAATTCAAAGTTACTCAGCGGAATTGAATCTGCTGGAAAGGAAGCCTGCTGCATAATTGGTGGATTTTTTAAAAAAATATGTTCAAGTTAAATAAAAAGAAAGTTATATGGGAACAGGGAAGCACCAAATGTTATAACCAATAACAAGTAAGAGAAAAGAACTGCCATCTTCTTCAGTGTTTCCCCTTCTTTGATGTCTGCCATTATTTGCTGAAAGCTTCAAACAACTCTGGGAGGTCTGAACTTTTCCATTCATCTCACTGCAGTCTGAAAGCCCTGTTCTTATACATGTGCATTGTCCTGATCATCAGCATCCATTGCGATGTTTTGCTAACAGTACTCAGAGATGAACAGTGTGGGACCAGAAGCTAGGCTTGCTCAGTGAAGGAGATGATGTCCAGTGATCCACAAAATCCCAAACCTATCAGCCATCCTGAAAAGCTTTTGCCTAAAGCTAGCATCTTTAATGGTGGAATTTTATTTATAGGCTTCAAAGGGCTATTAAACCGACTTTCTGGCATTTCTCTGCTTTAATTGGCATTTTACATTGTACACATGCCCCCAAATTATGATGGTATATTTAATAAATCAGAACCATATAGAATCACAATGGTTTGGCTATAGTACTTCATTATTTATGGTAGACAGAAATGACAGCAAGATCTTACAGGCTACACCACCTTTTTTCCTCAATGTCCCTCGTTTCTGTTTAAAGGGTCAGCTCACTAACAGTTTGGTTTCACTGAAAGTGAAAATGCTAGACACTCTGATTATGGAAAGAATTATCCTTAAAAGGACAGAACATATTGAAAAGTACTTCTTCCTTTTTTTTGAAATATTCTTTGTTTAAAAGCAAACTTCATCCAAAACCATCTCATTTCCAAAATGAAGACCATTGCAGGTGGTCTTCAAAATCTATTTTTGATAGCGCTCTAGGGTGGCAGACATAGTAGTGAACAGACTTCCCTGGTGGTGGTGGTGGTTTTAATAACATATGTTAAAGGTATTATTTCATAAAACATATGTTTATTATGCAGTTATCTCAGCTTGCAGGCATATGGCTCTCCAGTCTGTATAAAACAGTACATAACTATAATCCATAGAGACTCCAGGTTTATTTTGGTCCCCTGACTCTGAACAAAAATAACAAAATAGCAACATGTGATTAGAAGGTTGCTTAAATGTAATGGTCTTAAAAAAATCCTAGAAGCAAGCACAGCACTTGTCTAATTTTAAATTCCATGGCTTATTATCTCTACTGAGATGCTAGTAAAAGCTATTTAAATAAAAAAATTTCAACACACTAGTTTCAACCAGGCTCTCTAAATAAATCATGCAACCATATAAAAATGTTTAAATGGCCAGATGTCATCTGATGGAGTAAGAAACATCTGGTAAGGAACTGTCCAGAGAAGAACATTTTTACATGTGGGTGTGCACACATGTACGTACACACACACACACACACACTTTCTCTTTCTATACTACTTAGCCTTAGCAACACAGACCTACCCCCTAAAGATCTCAGCCAGTCCCATATAGGGTGACCAGATGTCCCAATTTTATAGGGACAGTCCTGATTTTGGGTCTTTTTCTTATACAGGCCCCGACCCTCTGTCCCAATTTTTCACACTTACTGTCTGGTCATCCTAATCCCATATTTGATTGTTCTGTGTTTTGGATATGGTATTGTCCTAGCACTTACTCCCATATACACATCTATCTACTTTGCCGCTCAGCAAACTATCTTTAGGAGTTGACTGTTTTATTCTTCATCTAAACCATGTTTGGTCAAGGAACCAAAACACATGTCAAGCTTCTGAACCTCATGAGGTGTATGTAGAGGGAAACTTTTGTAAAAGTCAAATAGAGTTGCACTCTTAAAACATGTGCATAACTTCCCATTTTCCCATTGTTGAAGCTGATGCATACATAGTACTTAGTGATGTTCGTGGGAGAAAAAAATATTCATCACATCCATTCTTGGTTTTCTGCACAAATCATTAACATTTTTCTATAAAAATGAAAATAAAGTTACTCAAATTTGGTTTACTTGGAAAGTTGTAGGAAAGTCTGACATAGGTTCCTTGAAAAGGGATTCAACAACTTGAAATTATTACACTGTACATTCATTCTGGATTAAGAGATAAGGCCCAGATCTTATGGTGCTATAAATCAAGGTAACTCCATTGAAACTAATGGACCTATGCTAATTTACATCAGCTAAGGAAGAAACATCACAAATGATTCCCAGGCACCATCAAAAAATGGGATTGGGAGCTTGGGGGGAGGGAAATGGAGGGAACTATTGACATTTTGTGAAATAAAACTCTGTGGAAATGCAGTTAGCAGGATAGTGTAAAGATGTTTACACTGATGGAGATATTCTGTTGTCCTGTTATATTTTGGTTATCATGATAGAATATAACAATTACTTTGATGCATAATTTGCATAGAGTCCATTTATTTGTATGAAAGCTACTGAGTGAGCTAAAATGGGACAACCACATCTTTTTGAAAGTAAGTCCCTAAGTGTTCAATGGAGTTCTGGCATTTCTCTTTGGTGTATAACACGGGTGCAATTGTGTTCAAAGCTAAATGAACAAACACACTCCCAAGCCAAGAATATACAATAAGATATTTAGTTGTTAGTGTAAGAGTGTACAAGTGCAACCAACTATTAAGGTTAAGAAATGTCTAATGCTTTGCTGAAATTATTTCCTCCAATTTCCCCCCCTCCCTCCCTTGATTTCTCTCTCCTATTGGGTCTTTCCCAAATGCAGCCCTACCCACTGAGCAGCTCTAAACTGCACATACTTAAGAGGCATAACTCCGTCCCTTGACAGACACTTTTTATCATCTTCCAGCTTATATCTAATCAATTATATATTGGTACTTGCTTCTATACCTTGACTGGAGAAGCACGCAAATACTCATGCATGAAGTTTTCAAATGTCATTTTCATACTCATCACTGTCAGAAACCTCTATTGCAGGGGTGGGCAAACATTTTGGCCGGAGGGCTACATCAGGGTTGCAAAATTGTATGGAAGGTCAGGTAGGGAAGGCTGTGCCTCCCCAAACAGCCTGGCCACACACCCGATCTGACCCCCTCCCACTTCCTACCCCCCTCATAATCCCTGACCCATCTAATTCCTCCTGCTCTTTGTCCCCTGACCACCCCCTCCCAAGACCCCTACCCCTAACCACCTCCCTGGAATCCCATCCCCTATTTAAGCCTCCCTGCTGCTTGCTCCCTGACCACCCCCTACAGAGACCCCCATCCTAACTACCCACCTGTCACCTCACCCCCCTAAGACCCCCCCCCCCGGTCCTTGTCCCCTGACTGCCCCAACCCCTATCCACCCTCCTGCCCCCTGACAGACACCCAGGACTCCCACACCCTATCCAACCTCCCTTTTCCTGTCTCCTGACCCCCCCCCCCAGAACCTCCACCCCATCCAACTGACCTCTGTCTACCTGACTGTCTCCACCCCCACCCCCCGTCACACTTGGTAATGCTTCTCTCCTGACTGGGGGGTTTTATAGTCTTAGAAAAACACTTTCATAGTTACAGAACAAACATTTAAAATATTACCTTCTATCGGTATCCCATGTTATAAGTAAGATTAATACATGCAGCATCTTATAAGCATTCTGTTAAGTTTAAACGTGGTCTTATAACTCTGTCTACTTTAACAGTACTAACACACAGGTGAGCCAGACTGGTTTCCACTTATGCATTTGTCAATGGTCAGTGAGTCCCCAGGGCCTTGGCCTAGTCTGCCAGCATCAAGGTGGCCAGTAGCATCGAGCCACAATTTAGCCATATGTTCAGTGAGTTTCAGCAGTTCTGGTTTTCTTTTCTCAAAACCAAATTCATCTGTGTATAAGCCTAGAAAACCTGTGTATGAGCTGTGCCACTTTACAACTTGCAGCATAGACATACCCTTAGTCTTTCAGGCTTTTGCAACCCAGATTCTCACTGGAATCTGAATTTCATTGCTCATAAACATTTATGGTACAGTGAGACTCGCCAAAATAAACTGCCAAATAAAATAAGCCTTGCATGTTGAACGATAGGACAATATGTCCCACTGATACTGTCTTTTAAGTCATTGATATTTTGCCATCTTGAAAAACTATTAGTAGGCTGGCTCCAGCTTATTGGGAGATATGACAAGTGGGTTTTAAAATAAAGATTATTCAAAATAATAATGGCTCAGAGGTGACAGGATTAAGACCATGTAATGAAAATTATTTATAGTCATTTCTACTTCACTGATTAACTGCTTTAGACAAATTCACATATAGTCTGGTATTGATTTGGGATGAAGTCATACGTTGTGCATATATACAATTAAAACTAAACAATTTAAAATCAGTTCATTTGTTTTATTTTACCTGTCAAGATCTGAATTCAGTCTTCTCAGCTGCTGCTTCAACAGCTGATACCATCTGTGCAAAGAAAAAGAAACTCCCTACACTGCTTTAGGTGCTAATGATGCTATCCACTTTTAGATGAAAATAATGTGCTCATGTCCTGGTAGGTAAAAAGCTATTATGTTCTTTTTTTCAGATTTTTGGGTCAGGCTCACTGAGTATTATCTGGCTGCTTTGCAACATTTTGCACCTACAAACCAGCTATAAATCTGGTTTAACTAGCCAGCTAAGAGTGCACGGTTGTTTTGCAACACCGACTTGATGCAAAGTAGCTGGTGAATCTGGCCCATCACTGTTTCCTATAACCTCATTATGGTGTACTTGCATATAATAAATGTTCCAAGAACAAATGATTTTGCAGTTCTAGGCATTATGTATCTGTGTAGTGAGGATGATTTATTAAAGGATATCATTCACAGGTTAGTTATGATGGCAGAAGTCAGTGTAAGCATCCTCAGATAACACACTGATTACAAACTATTGGGACATTAGGCATATGCTCTAGCCGTGATGGGTTGCAATATGGTGGCTTCTCTTGGGCTAATTGTAGTTCCAGCCAGATGACTTCAACAGATTCAGTTTTGTTAAAGTCCCTTTACCAGGTTACACTTATTACAAGCCATACCCAATGAAAAGACTCAAAAAAGTGCCCTTGCCCCCCTTTTTTGCCTATTAGACAATCTGCACCACTGACCAAACAAACTGATAAATGTACAGTTTGTGCTACTAGAGTGCACCCACTCGGCTGACAGGCCTGGCTTCCTGCACCTCTCTGTGGTACAACTAGTCCCAGACTGGATCTCCAGGCTGCAGCCTCCCTGTTCCCAGCAATGTTATTGTGACAGACCCCACTGAGTTTGGCACCTGTAAGCCTTTTCCTGCAAGAGCCTCAGACACTGGCTGATTAGTGACTCAAAACAGTCTTTTCATAACAAATCATTATTATTTCACCCAAAGGTACATAGCACACAGAGGGTTAAGACAACAAAGAGTCCTATGTGCACATTTCCCCATTACTTATACATTAATCCTTCCTTGCCAGTATTTGTAAATTCCTCTCAGCTCGTCTACCCCCCATCTCTGGATGGGAGAATCAGATTGTCCTGGTTCCAGCACTTTTTGTCCTTATGTGTCTCAGTCTGGGTGTCAGCCTCAATCTTCTTACAATCCTTTCCCTTCCTCCCCCTACCCCCTTCTTCTTTAGCCCAGCATCTTTAAGGCTTTAATATTCCCTTTGATGGTGGATTTTTGGTCTGGGAAGAATGTTTCGCCAGACTAGCTGGAGCCAGGCAGGGGGTATTCCCCCCCCAATTAATGGTTTCCCCATTGTTTCCTCATGGACTCTTCCTATGCTATATCATAGCACTTTATCTTTGCGTTGTTTCATTTCCTGTCAGTTTCTCTCTTACAGCTTCCTTTGATTTAACTCTATGCATTCAAGCAGGAGAATATCACAGAGGGAACAACACGGGTGTTAAATAATTACATAACTCCCTCATTCTCCATAACTGCACAAAGCTGGAAGCAGTAGAGGTGGTTTAGCAGAGAAATGGTCAGAGTTACATTAATGATATTACTGAAGCCCAAAATCCAGGGACAAATTATCAAATTTCTCACTGGAAAGGGATTTATCCTCCTACCAACCCGGATCCACAGAAGCTAAAAGGTATGTTTTTACCTTTTGTGGCAATAGATCAACAATCAAAAGCCACAACCCTAACCAAAGTATCTTGATTTCCTCTGGGCTGCTCAGGGGCATGCTTTCAACTTCAGTGTTTGAGTGAAGGCTGATGTTATACCACAAAACAGCTGTGATGAATCTACACAAGAATGAGGAGTTGCAAGCAGTAATAATACTGCTCTAAACTAACGCAATTCCCTGCTCCTTGCAGGGTGACTGAGTAGCAGCAGACCACACGAGGCGTCAAATTTTTAAAGAATGCTTGAGAGTAAACGAAAATGATGCTGGTTACAGAAAATAAATAGGAAATAATTATTTTTTATTATTTCTTTGGTTCACAATGATGGAAAAATAAAATAGGCGGTATAGTTTCCTAAACCGCAAATGCTTCACCACAGACCATCTTATTTTTTCACTGGTAACCAAACACAAGTGGCATGGGATATCTCCCTTCATCTCTTTGGGTGGTAAATTGCCATTCAGTCCATGGAGAATAAAAGAAACAGCTGTAAAGAGACAAAAATGTGGTCCTTGATTTTACAGGTTGGATGAGACTCGCATCCTCATAGCGCTGCAGCTAACCCCAGGAAGCAGCACATTGTAATGAGGGTGACAGTGTGAGCATTTAGCTATGGTGCTGTGGTTAGCACACATTACCACTTGGAAGGCACACAGGTTGAGTGAACCTGTAGAGACTGATAACTCAAAAGGGATCCTAACTGAGTGCAGCAATGTGGATGGAAACTTCTTGTCAATGTGTTGGCCACCTGTGGGCAGAATCAATTCTAGACATGTCCAATTCACCTCAAAAACCATAGCTGTGGATAGAATGAGTTAGGCTGCACATCGCCAGAATATGTGGGATAGCAGAACATCAGAAAGTAACTTTCATAATGCATAATCCATAAAGTATAAAAAAGAATAAAATGTCCATTGAAAGGAACTTAATCAAGACAACCAGTGACTAAAACCAGCCATTACTCTGATTTTAGCTGCTTGTGTTTTAAACAGATCTTCCAAGAGAAATAATACAATGGCACTAAAACAGCACTATTGTAAGGTGGAGAAGAGTTGGACCACTGCTGTGGAATGATGATTGTAAAGTCGAAACACTTATTCTGGGTTTGCTATCATTTTATGGCCTGAGGTGGTGGTATTGATGACCGTTTGCATGACTTCCAGGTTTTTACAGGGAAATATTCAGGAATCTCTTAGCTATGTATATAATATCACAAATATTTATCCAGACATTTATCCCATGAGTATGTTATGCGTTATTCACTTGTCTCCTGCTGAAAGCATTTCAATGATCCTATCAAAGAGCTGAAACAATAACATTGGAGGGAAGCACAAATTACAAAGAGGAAATAGGTGAACAGTTCACAAACACACCTGTATTCTTTAAATTATTTGTCTAAAAGTATTGGCCAACAAAAAACAAACACATTCAAAGGAAATTAGGATTAGTTCCCTAATCCCATAAATGGATATATTCCTAACAAATAATATTAATGATGACCAGATCTATTGTATCATTTTTTTTCTTAAATAAGGGCTGGACTGTTGTAAATCCATATGTATGCCATCTATAGCTGTTATAGCCTGATTTTTAAAACTGTGCACAGTTAAGTTAACTTCCTAGTTTGCATTGGCAGTTATTCTGAGTGAGCCAACAAATTAATACTTGAGCATATGAATGGGTAGTTACATGCTAACTTGATGCTGTACATGCAACCATAGTAACTATTAGATACCCAATTGAGCACTTGCATTTTTGTCCTCATTTGTCCATGATCTGTTTTGAAATGCAGGCCTTGTAAATCAGGCCTCATTCAGACTCCTAAAGCAAAAAAAAGTAGCAGTTTGGAAAAAGTTCCTTTTCTTAATAGCAAAGACGTTTACCAAAAACAGTGATTCATCAAAATTTTTTGAAAAAAAACATTGTTCACAAGGCAATGCTGGAAAACGGGCTTCTTTTTTTTTTTTTTTTTTTTTTTTTTTGTAATTTTCTTCTGAATGGAACAAATAAACAGCTGACATGTTTTCTGAATCTATCTGGGTACACTTACAGCTGAATCATAAATAGTCCAACCATACTCAGTACCTCACCTGAATGCTTTTGTATTTCATTTACCACCACCCACTCTGAAAAAGAGGATTTTAATTTAAGATCTGTTTAAGATAAGTGGGTAATTTTGAATTTACTGGAGACAGTGAATCCCAGATTATTTATTTCAAAGCTGGGTGCTTACTGTAGCCAGAAGATTTTCCAAAATATTGTAGCTGAAACTTATTTGAAATAGGATAGTCAGAAGGGGGAAAAAACTAGTGGATTTTTAGCTAAAAGTGGTAATTTTAATTAACTGGGGATGGTTTGAATCCACAGACAATTCATTAAACTGAAGCTGCAGTTGCATAACAGATGGTTGGGTTTCATATGCTGAGTGATACCGAAAGACTTTCCAGTGTACCAGAGCTGAAATCCACATGAAATATATTTTTATGTAAATTTCCCAGCGGCAAAGAGAAAACTGCAATTACTAGAAGTAACAAGCTTACTCTCTAGTGAAAGTGGTGTCATTTGGCTTTTGAAACGCACCAGAAACCTTGAAAAGATCAACATAGCAAGTGTTAGCAGACCAACCCTGGATCTACCCCTTGTAACAAAGGTACCTGGATAATTTCATGATTTTTGGAATGGAAACAATCATTGCCATTGACCACAGAGCCATGGCATGCAGTCCTGAAACTGCAAATGGCTGACTTCAGATTTAATGCCCAGCTGCCTTGTGTACTCCACAGCTCCAAGTTAGATGCCTGGCTCCCTGTACAATGCATGGGGAGAGTTAGGCACTAAAGAAATGGAACTACAAAAGCAAGCAAGCTGAACAGGAAGCCAGTAAAGTCAGCCAATAAGCCTGTGCTCTGCCCCTCAAAGGCCCTTGGGCATCTAAATCCAGCTGGAGGGAGGAGCCTCCTGCCACTCAGGAGTCATAGCCGTGAATCCTTGCCTGGAATTAGACACCAGAGCCCTTTCTCAAAAGCATGGCACCTGCAGATGCTGCTTTATAACTGTTATCCCTGTGGTTAGAGGGATGTCTATGCCTCTTTAGACATGGCAGACACAGCAGCCCGTACTAAAGCAACTGCTGTCGTTATGCGCAGATCTTCATTACTTTCTGCATCTGGCTTCCCTTAAGATCTGCAGACCAAAGTGAGGACCTTCCCTTTGATAAAGAGAAACTATTTTCCAAAAAAAAAAGAATTAACCACTTCACATCATGAAAGATTCTAGAGCAACTCTGTGCACCCTGGGCATTTACCCATCTCTTCCCAGGAGACAATGATACTAACCCTCCCAAAGACTATGCACACAACATTATTATCAGCCTCAACCCAAACCATACAATGTAAATAGGTATCGCACTATACCCCTTAAGTGCAGACAAGCTCAAGCAACTACCTCCCACACCCCCCACGCCCCTGGGAATAAACAGAAATTTAGAAGCATTGGTTGAAGGTCTGTGCAACCACCCCTTGTACAGCTACTTGCCCATTTGGCCACCGCCTCCAGAGTTTCCAACATGCCTGGCAGTGAATTACACAGAACTGCTGGATCCTTGAAATAGTTCAGTTCGGTTATTCTATCCCATTCAACAGCTCTTCTCCCGCTGGAGCACCACGTCAAGAGATCTCTTTGCCACAGTCCAGAATCAAAAATGTTGCCTATTTTGCTCCAGAGTGGGATTTAGGACTGCATCCCTCAGCGATGTATTCCTCATCCCGTGGAACAACTCTCTCCTGTACGTCTTCTCACCAATCCCCCTGCTACACAGTGTTCTGCGGAAGATCATAGATGACAAGGCTTGGGTCATACTTATTGTTCCAGCTTGACCGATACAGAAGTGGTATCCTTACCTACTCTGCATGTCCTCCCGTCATCCATGGGTTCTCCCCAACAGGCCAGATCTCCTTTCCCAGGACCCCCATCTCCAAAAGCTCTACCAGACTGCCTGGTTCCTTCATGGTTCCAAACCCATGAATTAGCCTGTTTGGAGCAAGTCCAACGCATCCTCCTGCACAGTAGGAAAGACTTCACTCGTAAAACCTACCTGCAGAACTTGAAGCATTTTGCCTTCTGGTGATCACATAATCACTTAAAGCCCAATATGGTGACCCTTCCTAAGATTTTGGACTACCCTCCTGAAACTAAAACAGGATGGACTTTTGCTCAGCTCCATCAAAGTACATCTAGCAGCACTTACCACCTTCCATGATTTGTTAGAAGGTTATTCATTCTTTACCCATCCCACCATTAAATGATTTCTTTTGGGCTTGCAAAATCTCTACCCTGAGATTTACCCAACGGCAGCTACATGGTATCTTAACCTCATTTTTCATGCTCTTATGAAACCTCCATTCGAGCCCTTGGCTGCTTCCTCTCTTCTCCATATGTCCATGAAGGTAGCTTTCTTAGTTGCAATATCATCAGCAAGGAAAGTAGGTGAAATAAGCACCCTGATGGCCTATCCTCCATACACAATCTTCTCCAAAGACAGTCACTCTGAGACCCCATCCTAAATTCTCCTTCCGGTGGTATCCACCTTAACCAACCTATATACTTACCTACTTTCTATCCCACACCTCACAAGACTTCACACGAGGTAATCCTGCATACTCTCAATGTCAGGCGAGCAATCACTTTTTACTTAGGACTAAGTCATTTCGTAAGTCACCATGACTCTTTGTGGCCATCACCAAAAGATCGAAAGTTATGACTATCTCTAAACAACGTCTGTCCAAGTGGATCTCTGACTGCATCAAATCATCTTACAGTATTCAAAATATTCAACTGCCCAAAGGCACTAGCTCGAATGGAATGAGTTCTATGTCGACATGCGTTGCCTTCCTACATAATGTAACCATATCTGATGTGTAAAGTAGCTACATGGTCATCCGAACTCATGTTTGCTGAACACTATGGTATCACGCAAGAGGCCTCTGCAGACACCATAGTAGGCCATACAGTACTCTCCACAGTACTCACTGCCGCATCTTCAAAGTCCCACCAACCATAGTGGAAATTCCTACACATTCACCTAGATTATAACTTGAACCATTCAGGCTGATTTTCCATGTCCGTATTGCAAAGAGACTTGAGGCCTGATTCTCATCTTATATACACACTGTAATTCCAGAATATCAACAGTTAAGTCAAAAGAAAGAGATGACTATAAGTGTGATCAAAATCAAACCCTCAGATTGTAGTCTTATTAAATATTTTCATTTCAGTGGTCTTATTAAATATTTTTATTTCATTAAAATATTTTAAGCATTTTTAAACTCATGTATTTTTTCTTGTCTCTTTTTAGAACACAGAAAATGTGCAAATAGCACCATTACAAAACATGTGGACAATAAACATTTGTTATTTCAGTCAGATAATCTTTTCCCATAGCTAGCAGGAAGAATTTCAAGTCGCAAAATCCAGTTTATTACTCGTAAGGGATCATCTTATCTCTTGAATAATTAACTCAATCCTTTCCTCTTTTCTCCTGTTTACTTTATATAGGCAAAGGGCTAGTACATAAATCAATTAGCCAAACAACCTGTTGGAAAACTTCCAGGAAGCACTGAGACATCCACCAACATAGCAAAGAGTATAATTATACTTTCATCATGTGTTCCAGCTCATTTGAGAATAGTCAAGAGACATTAAAGAAGACAATCTCATCTGAATCTAATTATTGCTGACATGATACTCAATATTGCTTATAGAACTCATCATCTTTGATTTGCTTAATTAAACAATGGCCTAATCAGTTCCCACATTTCTCTAAGTATTTCTTGAGAAGGTCATAATTTAGCAGTGATGAATTAAATATCTGGGATTTATTGATGTATTCTGAACCACACTATCATATTATACCAATACTAAAGGAGAACCTAACTTAAGCAATATGAAGACTTGATAAAGAGGAAGTTTTACTAGGTGTTGAAAAGTGGTATTTTGTTTCAGAAAGGAGAAAGCAACCTACTGACACTGCAAGACTCTTCTGTATCATTCTCATTACCAGAGTAGCTGAATGTCTCACTGTCTTTGCTGTATTATTTATTATGTATGCACAGAATGACTAATTGACTTTTCCAAAGTCATACAGGTAATCTATGGCAGAGCAGTGAATTAAACCCAAGTCTTCTGAGTCCCAGGCAAAGGCCCTAACCACTGGACCATCCTTCCTTTCTTGCTGCTGCTCCCTTCTCAAATTGTAAACTACCAGCTGCTATAAACTCTGAACCATTCACATTCTGACTGAAGTTGTGCTGAAAACTACCTTGTTTAATCAATGGAAACCATAGCTGCTAACGTGATTTCCATGAGCATTATAGACAAGTGTGTTTTTTCCCTGAGAACAAGGCTGGTCATGCTGTGCATACTGTCATACTACCACACTGTCTATAGCACAGTTTGATAATGTAGTCCTTAAAAAAAGAGATTTCAGGATTCAGCACAATGGGCCCCTTCTTTGCAATCATTACTCTGTGCCAGCTCAGGAGTGACACTGCAGTCTTCAGATTTCTTTTTCTTTGAACTCTCCCCCAAAAGTCCTGACAGTCTGTTGTGCACATATCTTTGCCATTCCCACCTTTCTAGGTAGTTTGGAGAAGGTCCCAGCCCACACACGTGGTTCTTGAGCCTCCAACCTTTTCTTCAAAGAATTATTTCTACCATCTTCATGTATGCCTTTTGCCTGACCCCTTTTCCAATCTTTAGGAGGAAAGGAGTTTTTCAGAGCGGTTTAGGTTATAGCCCCATGTAAAGCATACTGTCAAATCCTTACTTGAGGAAAAAAGATTGGGGCAGCAAAAGCCACATCAGAGAGTGACACATTTTCCAGGCCAGTTACAAATTGGAAAAAATATCCTGTGCTCTGCTGCAATGTAATCAATTAATCACCATCAGCTTGCAGACTTGTGCTACAAATGACAGTCACAGTTTCAGTCAAAGGGAGAGATCACACTTTATTGTAACTTTTGGTTGCTTCCTACAATTTCCAGCATCACCTCCGTCTTACTCAGATTGAGCATTAGCCAGTTATATTTCATCCATCCCCCACATTCCCCTAGAGAGTGAGTTAGGCATTGCACAGCACTAGCTGTATAAGGATACAGACAGCACAAGGAGAAATTAACAGAACAAGGAGTAATTTTTATAATAGTAATAAGTTTCAGAGGGGGGAGGTAGGATTGGATATTAGGGAAAACTTTTTCACTAGGAGGGTGGTGAAGCACTGGAATGGGTTACCTAGGGAGGTGGTAGAATCTCCTTAGAGGTTTTTAAAGTCAGGCTAGACAAAGCCCTGGCTAGCATGATTTAGTTTGGGGATTGGTCCTGCTTTGAGCAGGGGATTGGTCTGGATGACCTTTGGAGGTCCCTTCCAATCCCGATATTGTATGATTCTATTCTATGATTCTATGATACGTATAGTGCCCTAGAAATTGTCTGTAACAGATCTTAACAATAACTGAACCTGATACTCTGGAGTGAAAAACCTGGCCCCATTGAAGTAAATGAGAGTTTTGAAATTGACTTCTTTGGATCAAGATTTCAGTCTTGATCCTTTGGGCACACCAAATTGAAAAGCTTCAAGCTCAATGGAATGTGTTCTGTTTAGACTTATTTAATAATCAAGAACAATAAAGAAATTGAATCCATAAATAGGGAGAGGTTTGTGGGCTCCTCCCCACACACTCTGAAAATGATCTCTGACTCCGAGGAAAACTTACTGAAAATTTAGGGCCCATCTCTGCTTCTTCTCAAGTCAAAGGTAGTTTGGGCACTGACTTCAATAGGAGCAGCCTGGTGCTCTCCAAAAATGGAAAAATAAATGGATTACTTGATGATTTTTGAAGAACAAGAGATTTTATCCATTTGGAGAAACAGTTTTCTGGGAGGAACTTACATGTGATGTCAGTTCAATGGCCTGGGTACTGCAAGTCTGCCAAAGAAAGGCAAGATACTGAGTAATGGAGCTTCAATAAAGACACTCAGTGGCAGTATAAAGCCCCCCAAAAGAAATTATTTGTGATTTTACAGAAATATATATGCAAAGCAAGTAGATCTGCTTAGTAGCTGTTTAAACTTTTCTGTCATGTTCATCTTGTAAACCAGAATCAACAAAGAACCTTTTTGATTTGTATGGATTTTTCCCACCTCAGAACTGCAAGAATAAATGTATGTGCCAATTGCAAAATAAACATTGTTGGGATTATTTTTCATATTAAATTTGATTCAATTGTTTCATTTTTCAGAAATATGACCTTCATATTTTATGCTGTAATTCAATAGGGGACTAGACTGCTCAATAGACGACAAAGACATGGAAACAAATATTCTACCTATAAATCTGCATAGGAAAGCCAACAAAATGGCTCACAAGTTTACCAGTAACTGGAGAGAAATATCAAAAGAACCCCAGTATTACCACGCTACACACTACTGTAATAAACTATGTCTTGTAAAGTGTTTTGAAACCTCCTAGTATGCTGATCAGTATCATTTTAACAAAATGTATGTGATGATATAAGATTCCACTGTATGCTCCAAACTGAGGTTGGCAAGCAGGTCTGTCTAAAAACAAAGGAATGTGCGCTCTGCAGTAAGCAGAATTGTCAAACAGAAAGGGAAACCCAGGAAGCTCAAACAGGTGAGGAAAAAGTAGCAGGGACATCCTTCCATATAGACTTTTTGTCTCCTGGACATGTTTTCAAGAGGGGGACTGAAACTATAAAAAGGATGGACAAACACCCCATGGCACCCTCTATCTCTCTGTGCCCATCATATTAACTACACCTGAAGCAACAAAGGAAGCCTTTGTTGGCCTCTGGGAGAAGGGGGCCTAACCTAAACATTTTGATCAGCAAGACTGCTGAGACCATATGAAGAGAACTTTGTTTTGAATTTAACATAGTTAGGCACCAGTTGCATTTTATCTATATTTTTCTTGTAACCACTTATGACTTTTATGCCTTATTATTTGTACTCACTTAAAATATATCTCTTTGTACTTGGTAAACTTGTTTTATCTAATCCAATGTGTTTAAATTGAAGTGTCTGGGAAATACCATTTGGGGTAATAAATTGTGTGCATATTATTTCTGTTAAAGAAATAAAGGACTTTATATAGTTTGTACTGCCCAGGAGAGTGCAGGGCAGTTCAGACATATATTTTGGGGAGGAAATCTAAGGTGTGTTGGGGGGGGAGGGGTGTCATCCTGCTGTATAACCAAGGCTAGTGAGGGTCAGAGTGTAACCCAAATGTGCCTGGCAGGCTGCAGTTATACACAACCACTCAGGGTGTGGCTTGCATGCTGGAAGGCTGTTTCTGAGCAACCTAATTCAGAGCTACTTCAGCAAAGCTTTGTAAGACACCCACATTTTCAGGGAAAGAGTGGCATGGTTATTCATTAGTCTGGACTGTATCCTGGCATGCTGATATGCTGTACATAAAAGTTTTTGATGAAATAATTACACAGCAATATGATGAGAGACAGTTTCAGCACCCTGCTAAGAACTGAGTTCAGCAGTGTAGTCCTAATATTCTGTTCCCTATCCTAATGGAACCTTTGATTTAAAAAAAAAGAAAATGTACAAGCTGCTAGCAAGATTGTGCAATACCACGGATTCTTTTCTTAGTGTCAGAGACTTTGAAAGTATACCAAGGAAGTAGCTTTCATTAGATTTCAAACCAGGCCACTTATTATCTAAATATGCATTGGGAAGCTTACCTGTAAGTTCCCATTTCACAAATATCTAGGTATATGACCCTTTGTAACCAACCCATACTGTTATTTAATGGTATGTGTGCTTTTAAAATACATTTCATGATTATTCACTAAGATTATTAGGACTAGTGGCCTTAATTTTGCTTGCTTCGTTTTCTGCATGAATATGTGTTAGCAGGATCATTTGACATCTGAAATAATTTTCATAATATCTAGCTGATTTCAGTTTCCCAATAAAGGGTGACTTTTCCTGCAGAGTTCTTCTGCCCTAGTGCTGTGCACTTAACATCCCTTCGTGGCTGTGGGCATTCTCTTCAGAGTGTGAAATAGGCAATAGAGATCAAGGGTGCCAACCACAGAAAATAATGTTGTCATTAATGAGCTGTGTTTATAAAACTTTACATTTGACTTCCTACAGGGCATATATCCAATCCATGTTCTTAGAAATTATCGATGTATGTGGATGTAGAGGGAAAACATACCTCAGAGTTTCCCAATATGGAACTTAGCTGAATCTTCCTTAATGTCCATTTTTAAGAAATGCTGGTGATTTAAGAAGTTGGGGGAACATCTTATACATGATTTTAGGATCTGCGAGTTGAGACTTACATATCTTTGTGTGTGTTTCTCAGATTCTGCTTTTTCCTTTCCAGAGCCCACACACCAGTCAGCAGAGGCCTAAGTGTATACATTTAAATTGTCTGAATTCCATTATGAGAAATAAGCAGCAGATATATTTTTCACAACACACATTGTCAAACATCTGTTAATTCTTTTTACACCAATATTTTTCCAGATGCAAATTATCCACCTTTCCCAGGAACTAGGAAGAGGACAAAATATAATAGGAAGAGGATTCTATAAAGGAATAGGATTTTGGATCTATTATTTGCACTAACGTCTCACAACCCTTTTGTAACAACTTGTTGTGACCTTTATGTTAAATCAAACAAAATAGTCTAGTTTGGCAGCCAACTAAAACATCTGTATTGAGGACAAAGAAATTAGTCCATGTTCACATGCTAAGATGATTAAAATCAAATTCAGACATCAATAATTGATCCCGGATGTTCTTCAGCTTCTTGACCCATAGCTGTCAGTCGTTGCTGCTGTAGTTAGAGTGTCAGAGAGTTCTTTCTTGTTGGTTTTTTTCCAAGGTGATTTGGCAAGTACTTTAAAAGCTTTGAAGAGTCAAATCTAGGAATCCATACAATAAATATGATTTGTGTGTTCAATCTAAGGCCAGGCCATAACAATTAAATTATGATTTTTTCCAAGGTACATTAATCACTTGGTCTGAAGCATTAAGATCAGAAAAAGAACAATTGATAGAATAGATAGAAAGGAAAGCTGCTTGGTGGTTTTTTTGTTTTTGGATATAAGCAAAATCAAAAAATGAACCCCCAAGATTCCTATGATAGCTTTGAAATACAAGAGATATCCATGATATGCTTTCTATAAGATTACCATATGGTACAGGTGATAAAAGGTATTCTTTTGCACTATGTGTAGAGGCAAATGTTTTAAATATCCCACATTTTTTATCTTTATTACAGTGAAAGCTTGATTGTGTTCTCACAGTTATGGGGGGGAAATGGACTAGAGTCTCAGCTGGTGAAAATCAGCATAGTTCTACTGACTTCCTTTTTTGGTGTATCTGGTCCATTATCTTATTTATGTAGTTTTATAGTGACTACAAATGTGCCATCCTCTTACTAAAATAATAAAAATAAATAATAAAAAATAAAGAGAAAACACTGAAAGTGCCAAACCTGTCCGTTGCAAAATGGCCACTTAAGAAGTTATAAGCTTTGGCTCTGCTAAATTTAAAGGGCCAGCCACCTGAAAGGCATGCTGGAGGAAAAATGATAACCCTGAAGTACAGAGTGTTAGAAAAGACCAGGAAATCACCAAGGATGCTGCTATTGTTACTTTGGTGGTGTTTATATCCCAATGGCAACTTATGTACTGATTTGAAAAGATCAATAAAAATAAATGTAAGGGGGAAAATTTGTGACTAGTAAGAAAAAAAACTATCTGCAGACAGCTAAATAAGAATAATCTAAGAATTTTCAAAACAATATTTCAGAAGTTCAGTATTGTTGCTCTTTTAATTTTTCCACAGATATGAATGGTGCAGGTGTCTCTGTATAGCGAATTACATTAATGTAATATCAAGTTTTTTCAGTTGGGCACTGAAATCTCAGGGAAAGACAAATCAGTGTAAGTTGTAGTATGTTGTATAAGTATAGTTTACTGTATACTTTTCATATAGATAACTGTCCAGAACTCTCTTATAGTTGTATGTACTATTTTGTATATACATAAGTGGAATTTATGTCTTAATAAGGTTGCAGGACAACTGCATCATGTTGAATTATTTGAGAATGTAACATGATCATATAACTGAGACTCTATAATGACGAATGAACACAAAAGGGTTGAGTTAAGGGAGTTCATTCAACTTTAACTTTTGCATATCTTTCCTTCACAGTTTTTTAACATTACGTTAATGTAGATGTGTGCATTTAATTTCCTAGGCGGGAAAGATAAAATGGACAAACTCTAAGGAAACAGTTTCATTCCTCATGATTTCCAAGAGCTGCTGGTTTTCAAAACAAATAAATCAATCAATCAAATGAAAAAACTGCAAATGCCATAGTGAAATTCTTTGGCTAACCGTCACCTGAACTCTGCCATCCTGGAACAAGACCTTTGGGACTCATCTTCCCTTAGAAGAGGAGGAACTTTTTAACCAGATCCTGAGTCACACTTCACATTATTTCATGTCATCATTGCCATTTAACTAAAGTTATTTCTGTTTAGAAAAAAAGGTTTTCTTGCTCATGGAACATCTGCTCACCACACTCAATTCTGCAGCAAAGTGTTATTGTTGAATTGGTGGTTTCACAGTTACTTCTGTGGCAAGTAGACAGGCACTTCAGATGCAATACACTGTAAATGATGGTGGATGTTGCACATCTGTAAGTTCTGGTTTTTTATTTTGGAGGCATATGCTTTACTGAATATGGTCACTGGAGCTAGAGAATTTCCAGGAACCCTGACAAGAAGCCTTTTGCAAAGGGGAGATCAAAGAAGATGCCTTGTACACATCAAGTAGCCACCATCAATCCAGAATGTAGCAGATTGGTAACATTACACAAGTTTTTGTGAAATTCTATACAAAGCAGAACTGGAACTCAGTCACCGATTTCCTTGCCGTATTCTAAGCAGAAGCATTTGGTTAAAGAGCATAAGTGGTGAGGGACTATAGTTGCTATTCTCTGGTAATTATTGCCAGGATGCTTGCATGCTGTTTCGAAACATAAACCATAGGGTTTTCCTATTTGTTTTGTTAACCCAGGGGTGGAGAAGAGAAGAGGACAATGGGGGCTACCACCCCCACAATGGAAATATTGTGGGAGGCAGATCTACGTTCCTGCCTCTACACATTGTTCCCTTTAAAACTGCATGGGCTCTGATCTCCACCTCTGGCATATCACACAAGGAGATGTGTGGCATCTCTGTTAGGTAAGATACAAACCACTTAGGGTTTTATAAATTAAAACCAGCACCTTAAATTGCATCCAGAAGTGAATTGGCAACCAGTGCAGATCTCAGAGCCAAGGTATAACAAGCACCCTGCTGGAAATGATGTGATGCATGTAGACCAATAGCTGAAGTTCCTGAATAGACTGAGGGTATACCTTGTTTGGAGCACATTACAGTCTCCAGGGCTGAGGTGACAAGGTGGTTATATCTGACATTTTCCTCTCTCTCTCTCTCTCTCTCTCTTGTTGCTTTTTTTTTGGGGGGGGGGGGAGGAGGGTTAAATTAATTTAACATGTCAACTGGAAGAGGTAAGAATAAAATCTCAGCTAACGCTCAACAGCAGGACAAATAACTAGTTCCTTGAGTCTCACTCTGACTTATTGAAAGAGGCAGTAGCAGCTAGCAGAGTTTCTGACTCAGCTGCACACACTGCCTCCTGCCCTGTAACCTCCTCTAAGGAGTTTTCAATTGCAGCCATCTGACTGCAGCTATCTCTTTCAAAAACTGCCATGTAGAAAACTACTAATGTAGAAAACGAGATGGAAGCAAAAACCAGTGAGCTGGAGTTTGTGGGTTATATCACTGGAGAATTGTTTACTGCATAAGCTGCAGTTAGTGAGTGATTTTGATAAAGGGTTAAACTGATCATTTCCCTAAGAAATGGTCATCTACTGTACTTTGATGAAGAAAGTTCTACGCAGGTCAGGAAAGCAGAAATCTCAAAGAACCATTCTTTCTCTTCTGCTAACTGGTCGTTTGCTCCAACCACACCCCTTCTTCACAGTTTCCTCACATCAGCCTCACCTCACCTGCCTGCCATCATCCTTCCCATTATCATCTCCCCTTTCTTGCCGCTCCTAAACCTCCCAAAAATCCTACCTTCATTTTCCTTTTGGTTAATTTACTTCTTTTCTTCCCTTCTCTCCCACTCTTTCACATAGCATACATTTTATATTACCAATATAAAATATGATAAATATAATCTACAACAAAAATTGTGTGTGTATATATACACAATATGCAAAATTGTGGAACTTCCATGATGCTTTCACACCATCACTCTGCTTGCACATACTATCCCTTTCCTTCATCTTGTGCCCTTTTTGTCTAGATTGTAAGGTCTCAGGACATAGAATGTACTTACCCTATGTCTGTTCAGTGCCTAGCATAATGGAGCCATGATTCTACTATGGAGCTCTCTTAAACCCCATTAATGCATATACTAAATAATAATAGCAGCCATGATCTTGGAACCTAAACAGAGATGATGATGATTTAACCCTACTCTTTTTATCCTCCTATTTAAGCAGAGAGTATTTAGGTTGCTGAGTCCCTTCTTGGTACTATGAGTGACACCAGAAGTACTTATGTGACCTCACACTGTAACAGCACACAAAAAACAAAATACAGCAATTACTCAGTGCACTCTCAACAAGTTATTGCTACCATCTTGTACTTCAATTTTTATATTACTGATTGATGTCACTGCTAGACTTTTTTATTTCGCACTTGTTCACAGAAAAATCCCACCCACCCCCGACTATCAACAGCATGCCATGGGCATGAAAAGTACTAATAGCCCAGGATAACAACCAAAGACAATATGTAATCAATAAACAGCCAAACATATGCTGGGCAAGCTAAAAACACTTAATGTTCTAAGGAAAACCGAAGTATTATTGAAAGATAGCATTATTCCTAATGGTGTGCCAGTGTTTCCTGTTGCTTCAGATAAAGACGATGTGCTGGGCTGTTATGCACCAAACAGGCCCCATTTCTATGCGAGGAACATTTGTCCTGTGTCTTTCTGAACATAATATGAGCGTTCAGGGAAGTGGTCACAGAATGGATTCACAAAAAGAAGAAGATTTCTCACATCAGGTAGCCTCTAGGACTGATCTTTATCTGGCTTAGTGATAGGTTCTTCTTGATGGAAATAAATACTAGAGTTTTTTAAATCCAACAGTACAAACTAGGTTTGAGTGGATTAAACTACCCTTGCAGTTATACAATAAGAACAAAGTGTTATAGATTCTTTTAAGGATGACTTTGTGCCATAATCCTGCATCTGGAATTGTGTGGGCAGGTTTTGGATTCCTCAGTTTATGGATGCCCACTTGAAACACCTAAAAGGATTCTGGTTTTCAGAAGTTGGCTTTCTGTACTTTCAGGAAATCAGGCCATCTTAAAGTATGTCAAATTGGGCACCAAAAAATTGAAGCACTAAAAATTACTGGTCACTTTTGAACATCTTGGGCAATGTATATTCTTTATCTCTCCTGGGTGCCCACATTTGGTGCATACAGAAGTTACTTGTACTTGTCTCATATACTTACCACAAAATCACCCATAGCATATTTAATATAGCCAGTCATCACAAATTATGAGGCTGCTAAGCCTATTCTTATTTTAAACTAGCAAATCATAAAATAGGTACAGTGCTTTGTCACAGCAAACAAAGTATTTTTTCATGTGCAGGTTATATGAGCAAGATTGCCCCAAAAAAGTGACTAGAGATATTTATGGTATGTTATGACTTTCAGGTAATACAGATGTGTTTAAAATCAAAATATAACCTGTGATGGAGTAGCCCTTCCTCAAGATACAATCAAGCCCTCTCTACTAGTGATGAAAATCCTGGAACTCACAAAAACATTTCTGAAGAGCAACATTTTGCCTTAGAATTGGCCCAGATTTCACCCAACAGCAGGTATTTTTAAAAATATATATCCCATTGAATGATATCATCTAACCCCTGCAATATCTTCACCTCTACAGCCCTCTATAAAATAAGTAGTATCCCCACTGTACTGAACTATCGATTTTTCTCACTATATTTCAGGAATTAAGAATGAGATTCTGTGTTGCACCTCTAGGGTTAGCATTACTGTCCTTTTAAATGTGAAGATCACTACAACACAGCATGGAAGTGTTTAAGATGTGTCAAAGAATTAGGTAAGACTCTTTTTTACCCTTTTTAATACCCAACTGTTTTCAAACTCCTGACACAATTAATCAGACACAAAGAAATTACCAAAGAGATTCCTACTGTCATTTGACAATCTAAATGTTGTGTGTACATGGCTGGTGTTTTGTTAACATTTTACAGGACCCTGTTCTCAATTTACTCCATTCTTTCATGTAATAATAGTTTTAGTTAAACCTCCAGATACCTGGTAAATTGGATAACCTTTTAAGCTCTTCTTTAATAGCTTTTTTTGTAAAAATGTCCAATTTTAATATTAGTTCCTTCACCATATAAGACAATAGGGGTTCACAAATTAGAAATGTATTAAACCATTGAGATAAGATTCATAACATTAAAGGTGGGAAAGAGTTATTGAGTCACTTTGTTAGTTCCCTGCCAATGAAAGATTGTTTCTTAATTCTACTGTTTACTGCTTTGTCTAGTTCAATTTGAGATGACTCAACACTGGAACCTCCATTACTGTTCTTTGGAGACCATTCCATAGCCTAATGGTAGAATATTTTTACTTGACAGCCTACTTTTCTTCATTAATATCAACCCATAGCTCCTTAGCTTGTGCTGTCCCTCCTTAATGCTTACATCTTTAAAATATTTGTATTTAAATATATTAGACTCTTTTAGATTATTCAAAAACATCATGTTGCACATAGTGCTAGTGATCTTGGGGCTACCATAATAGTTGTTGTTTATCATTTCTTTGCAGTTGCATTCACAATGTGTTAGGTGCTTTCCAGAGAGGAAAAAATGAAAGTGTTTGCTGGATCTCAGGGACTCTTTCCCAAGGGGCCCAAGATCTTGGGATACTCCACTTTTCTATGCATAGGATTTCACTGATTTCTTCAAGAAGAAACCTAACAAAGTACAACGTAACCTTCCCTCTCCCCTCTACTCATTTTCCCTTCTTCCCCTTCCTACAACTCTCTCATTCTTCTCCCCTGTCATAAATGCAGAAGTTTCTCCTCTTCTCTACTTTTCTAACCCCTGAACTTGCTCCAGTGACCCCATACCATCCCTTTACCCTTCTCTCTAATCACCCATGTCTGGCTCTCTCCCCTTATAATACAAGCATTCGTTAGTCTCTCCCATCTTAAAAATAAACAATCCTGACCCTCCTTGTCTCTCCAGGAACTTCCCCATGTCCCTGTCCTCTCAAAGCTCATTGAACACGCTGTCTACAATCGCTGACTAGAGTTCCTCTCCTCCAATTCCATCCTAGACACTCTCTGATCCAGCTTCCTCCTCTTGCACTCCACTGAAAAGGCTCTGACCAAAGCCTGTAATAACATCTTTCTGCCAAATCTTGGCACTAGTACTGTATCCTCATCCACAACTGACACCATCCACCTTGCTCCTCTTCTTAATATTTTGTACTCTCTTGACTTCCATGGTTTTGTCCTCTGGTTCTCCCCCTCTAATTGCTTCTTCAGAATGTCTTCTTTGTCCCCCTTTCTTCTCCCTCTACACCTGGTCTCTGGATAATCTTCTCCACAAACACAACTGAGCTACCATGTCCATGCAGATGCCTCTGAGAACTCTGTGCTCCAGACCTGTCTCCTGTCCAAACTCAAATCTTGCCCTCTCTCACTGACAACTCCTCATGGATTTCCAGATGTCAGCTTAAACTCAACATGGCCAAAACAGAACTCCTACTCTTTCCACAAAAGCCCTCTCCATCTCCCACTCTCTCTATAGACAATACTACCATGCCCCCTATCACTCAGAACTATAACCTGGTCGTCATCCTCAACTCAGCCCTCTCTCTTAGGTCAAGAGTGGGCAAACTACAGCCCGTGGGCTGGATCTGTCCCCTCAGAGCTTTGGATCTGGCCTGTGGGATTGCCACCCCCATGGCGCCACAGGTCCCGCACCGCTTCCGGAAGCGGCTGGCACCATGTCCCTGCGGCCCCTGGAGAAGGTGGGACGGAAGAAGCCTTTGCACACTGCCCTCACCCCTCCTGCACCCTGAACCCAACCCCCCTGCCCTGAGTCCCTTGCCACACCCCTCACCCCAACCTCCTGCACCCAGAACCCCCGCCCTGAGCTCCCAATCCCCAGTCCTGAGCCCCTCCCACACTCCATACCCCTCCCTGCACCTCATCCCCTTCCCTGAGCCCCTGCTGCACCCCACACTCCTCCTGCACCCCAACCCCTTGACCTGAGCTCCTTCCTGCACATCACACCCCCTCCCATTCCCCATACTCCCTCCTGCACCCCAACCTCCACCTCAGCCCTACATTCATGGTCCTGCATGCAATTTCCCCACCCAGATGTGGCCCTTGGCCCAAAATGTTTGCCCACTCCTGCTATAGGTCCTTGCATCCGGACTATGTCCTGCTGATTGTTTCTGCATAACATGTCTAAGATACTGACTTAATTTTTTCCCTATTATCCTGGATAATTGAGTCTACTGTAGCTTGCAATTTGAGGCAATTCAGAAAGGGGGTGGTGTGATCAGGATGATGGGAGTAGACTCGCAATTATCCAGAATGATAGGAAAAAAATTAATTCTGGTTAATAAAATCCTGGATAATCACCATCCATATGAAATATGGGCGGGTGCTTGGTTCACCAGCCACCCTGTGCCGGGGGGAAGGGGTGTTAGTTCACTGGCTGCCCTGCGCCCTGGTGGGGTTGTGTTTTTGTATGCTTGGGGTGGCAACAAAACCAGAGCCTGCCCTGTGACTTACGTGTATTTGGAGGGGAGGGGGGAGGACATCCTGGTTAATCCACATCCTGGTTAACCCAATCCTGGATAATCGAGAGTCTACTGTACTTGTCATCACTTTCAAGGTCCATCCTGGTCTATCCCCATCTTCAGGACCCACTACAGTACTTCAAAAAGCATTCTAGCCATTGAAATTTCCTGTCTGTGCCCTGAAAAGGAGCAGTCTCAGAGAGATCAAGGTTTTAAAATAGTAGGCCCTGTATGTGGGGTTAGAGAGTAGAAGAAAACAGTGATGGGTGTGTTCCAAAACAACAGTTTCATCAGTTCCCAGTGTTTGGGATTTATTTATTTTAGCGTGACCATGGTGAAAAATAGCTTTTGATATTTCAAAGTGCATGGTCAAATACCTATGTAAGCTTAGTCACATACTTAAGAACATGTTTATGTGCTTTATTGAATAGGGCCTAAATATGGTTCTAAAATACAAAGAAGGCTTAATACTGCATTGTTTTTTTCTAAGAAACTCAAATAGAGAATAAAAAGAGTGATCGCCTCTGTAGGAAAATAAATGTAAAGCTTTGAGGAACCAGACCAGTTACCATGATTATACCAGCAAAGGAAAACCAATACAGTTCTCTAAGTAGTTTTTATATTGGAGAAGATTCAAATAAGATGGATGCTAAATAAATTTCCAAAGAAGAGAAGGAGGAAGAGGAGTGCTTTGAAATGACTGGGTTCTGGTGGCATCCACATGAAAAGGCAAACATCTCACAAAGCACTTTATCTACACCAGGAAAAATTAGATGTGTAATTTACCTCCGGTGCAGCTCCACTGATTGTAGCAATAGTGGAAACTGTAGTGTAGACAGGGTTAAGGAAGTGGTAAGAACATCTATGTCCTGTCTACAATACAGATTCCACCAGTGTTGCTGCACCAGGGAACAATTACAGATCCAGAATGCCAGAAAATACAGACTGAATGAATTGTGTGAGATGCATTCACTGTAGAAAATTAGTTCTTGATTGGCCACGGGAATTCCTAGTTGTTCACTATATTTTAATGGCTTTTGTTTTCCTTTTGCTTTCTGTCACTCTAAGCGACCTTTTCTTTCTTTTCCCCTCAGTCTTTCAGTGTCTGTGTGTCCTCAGAATAATTCATGTGAAGTACATTTTAAAATATTTGTTTTCTCAACTTCATATACTTACCTTTCCCTCCAGTATTTTCCTCAGTATGTCAGAGATGTGGTATTCTTTAATTGTCCATCACTCCTTTTGCTTAACTGAAGCTCTGAAAAAAGGAACTTATATAGGGCTCTGATCAGGAAAAGCAGATTATCTGGGCTCCCTTTTCTTCAGCTTGACCTGTAATCAATGAAGACATCTTCACATAGCACAATTAGCATCAGACAAGGTTCTGACCTGCATGGAGCAAAAGATCAGAGCAGACCATACATACTTCAGCAGCTGGCAACTGGGAGCAGACATCCCCTATATGCAAGTTCAGACAAGGTTATTGTTTGATGTGGAATAGTTAAGGTGTTATGAGGCAGGAACGCAAGACATCTTTTGCAAAGGAAAAACATCTTCCAGTACAGTAGCTGTTATCACTTGCTAGTGGGGTTCTTCCCATCCCATTTTCTGGATCAAACCTTAGGGTCATTTCTCAAGTGAAGAATCAGAGAGGTAGCCGTGTTAGTCTGGAATAGCAGACGTAACAAAGAGTCCTGTGGCACCTTAAAGACTAACTAAAGTATTGAAGCATAAGCTTTCGTGGGCTAATACCCACTGTATGCAAGCAGTGGAGTTGCATCTCAAGTGAAGGTGACTTACTTTAAATAATGTCAGTGAGTGTATTTAAATCTCAAGTGAAGGTGATTTACTTTAAATAATGTCAATGAGTGTATTTAAATCTCAAGTGAAGGTGACTTACTTTAAATACACTCATTGACATTATTTCTAAGAACAATGAGGCAGGAAGTTTGGCATACCTATGAAACTCATTAAGCCCTGGAGTAACTGCCTTCAATGAAGTTATAAAAAGGTGGATTTGGCCCATTGTTTGTAGTAAGTAAATCATTAATTTTACAAATGTAAATAAAGAAAAGGATTTACTTTAAAAAAACTGAGAGACTATCTGTGCCCTTCACTTCATACATATTTTACAATCCAGACCTACTCCTGGATGACCAATCAAAATAAAATAAAATTGAAGTGTAACACTACATAAAAACAAGTTTTGAATTGAGGTACAGTAACTCCTCATTCAAAGTCATCCAGGTTAAAGTTGTTTCATTGTTACATTGCTAATCAATTAGGGAAATACTCCTTTAAAGTTGTGAAATGCTACCTTCTCACAGTTGTCAGCTGCCCAGCAGGCTATCAATTGCTGTAGTTCATGTCCTTTCCCCCATTGCAATGTGCTGCTCCTGCCCTCTGCTTTGGAGCTGATCCCTGAGACTCCTGCTTGCTGGGGGGAAAGGGGAAGAAAATGGGAGCTAATGTCAGGGTGTCTCCCTCCCCCCTGCTCCTGCACCCCGCTTAGCCCATCTTCCATAGAGCAAAGCAGACACACAAGGGAGCTGCAGTTGCTGGTTTGCTGATCTAATTAACCAGGCAGTGAGTGTACTTTTGACCTCACTCTTGATACCTAATTGAAATACTCATCTCTGTGTGTGTGTTTCTGCCCTCTCTCCTTTCCTGTTGCAGTTCAGTGTGAGAGTTAACCCTTTAGAACTCAGAAAATTGCTAGTTCATTTAAGCACAGTGACTTCTCAAATCTTTGTATTGGTGACCCCTTTCAAATAGCAAGCCTCTGAGTGTGACCCCCCCCCCTTATAAATTAAAAACATTTTTTCATACATTTAAAACTATTATAAATGCTGGATGCAAAGTGGGGTTTGGGGTGGAGGCTGACAGCTCATGACCCCCCTTCCCCCCCATGTAATAACTTTGTGACCTCCTTAGGGGTCCTGAACCCAAGTTTGAGAACCCCTGATTTAGGAGTAAGGCATTCTCTGGGAAATATCCCACACTCTGACTCCTCCTCAACCAAGCTTCACAATCATCATCACTGTGTACCGGTATTAAATTGTTTGTTTAAAACTGAGAGAGAGAGAGAGAGAGAGAGAGAGAGAGAGAGAGAGAGAGAGAGAGAGAGAAACTCCTCATTTAACATTGTAATTATGTTCCTGAAAAATGCAACTTTAAGCAAAATGAAGTTAAACGAATCCAATTTCCCCATAAGAATTAATGTAAATATAATGTAATAGTCTCTTGTCTGGTGAAACAAATTTCCCTGGAACCTAACCTCGTCTCCCCCCACCCCCGTTTACATTAAATCTAATGGGGAAATTGGATTCGTTTAACATCGTTTTTCTTATCAGGAACATAACTACAACGTTAAGTAAGGAGTTCCTGTAAAAGGAAGAGGATGACAACCTGCATGTTAATGTTTCTGCAGTGGTTGCATTGGTGTGAAGAAACTGCCATCAATGCAATATCAGTGTACAGAGACCATTCTGTCTTTCTAACTCATAACCAGGCTCAGGTAGGGGTGCATTAGACATTGGATTAACCAGGGTGCAGGCTGCATTTCTTTCGCATACATTCAGCTTCTGACAAGGGGTATGATGACCTGGGCATGACTGCTGTTCAGCAGCGCACAGCATTGCTGCACTACGCTGTAAGACAGGACGTAAAGAAGACCGAGCCAGATAACTCCATTGACTTGAATGGCGCTAGATCTTGTTACACCAGCTGAGGATCTGGCTCAGTGTTTTCAGCTGAATTGCATGTAGAATGTAGGCAGGCAGGACATAGTTGACCACACTGCACACATGATGATTTAGCTGGGGATTGGTCCTGCTCTGAGCAGGGGGTTGGACTAGATCAGCGGTTCTCAAACTTTTTGAGACTGCAACCCCTTCCCCGGCTGCGTCGGCGCAGCGCGACCCCTCCAGTCCCTGCTGGGGGCAGGCTGCCGGCTGCGCCCCGGCTCCCCCGCCCCACCGCGAGTTGCGGCGGCTGGAGCTCACGACCCCCCAGGGAGCGCTCGGCGACCCCCCCGGGGGGTCCCGACCCCCAGTTTGAGAAACCCTGGACTAGGTGATCTGAGGTCTCTTCCAACCCTGAGATTCTATGACATGGTCGGGGGTCATAGTTATTTCTTAGACTGGCTGCTTCCTACACAAAAACTCACTACAAAGAAAATACACAAATAGTGTAATGTGGTAAAAAAGGATTTTAATAGGAGTTTGGGAGGGTTAGATTAGCCCCAATGAGATAACGCTTGTAAGCCTGATTCACCATTTTATTACTCTAGTTTTATGGTGGTGTGATTCCTGTGAAACTAATGGAAAAGTCACTGGTATAAAACTGGAGTAAGAGAATGGTGAAACCAGCTTCCTGTTTCTAACCCATCGGGTTTGTAAGATATTGCACCTTCATCCTTCACTGGAAGACTGAATATTAGCGATCTATGTCACGGTGCATTTCAGACCAGTGAGGGGCTGTAGCACGTCCGTGCTGCAGCCATAGGTGCTTCCCAAAGCTTTGCTGTTCTGGGTTCAAACCTCAACTCCTCACAAAAATCCAGACAGCATCCAGGTCACACCCTGAGCGTCTGTATATAACTACAGCCCTGGTCCAGAACTTCTAACCCCCAGCAGCCTGTCAGTAACACCCCAGCCACAGTCTGGCTTCCAGCAGCCTTGGCTACTGTTTGACTTACAAGTTGACCCCAACACGTGCCCACTCCTGAATTCCCCTCCACACAAATATTAGTTCAGATAATATAGTCTGTTTTCCCTGTAAGGGAACAATATAAAGCAACTTGTTCCTTTTTTAAATGGAGTTACCCCACAGCTCAGTTTAATCACAACACTGGATTTGTTTTGATTAAAGACAAAAATAGGTTTATTTAGCAAAAGAAGGTAGGGTTTTGAGCGAGTATAAGTATAGACATTAAAACCAGAAATGGTTACAAGAGAAATAAAGATAAAATACTTCCTGATACTAAAACTATAAAACTAGGCTTGGGGCAAGGTAAAATGCTTACCACATGCTCCCAACAGCATTGCTGACCAATCTTCAGGTCAGGATCCTTCCCAGAGTCAAAGAGCTGGATTCTTTTGTTATCTAAAGTTCAAGAGAGATGGCTCTGGAGACATAACTTGGCATTTTTGCCTCTACTTTTATAGCTGTTGCCCTTTAAAATGCATTTTCCTGAGACGGAAAGATCCCTAGATAAAGGTCTATCTAGCTGAGAGCAAGGAGATGTGGAACCTAGTGGGGAGGAGGTGTTATGTTGTTTTCACCAGAGTATGCCAAAATGCAAATATTCCTTGTCTTCTTTCTTTGCTCTCTCTGTCTTAGGACTCTGTCTACAGCTTTTATGGAAATGGACCTTCCAAGGCCAGTGCTATCAAATTGGGGATACGTGAGTCTGAACATGTGCCTTTAACATCATACCGGGGGAGGGGGAGGTTCATAACCTTACACACAATGTTGCTATGTACACTTCACTATGATGATTTTGACCAGTGAGTTTTTAATTTTCAAATGATACCTCACAGGGCATATTTTGTACCATGGTTATTACAATAGTGTGTAGGAAGTGAATACAGTGGAGCATTTGCTCATACTATCCTTAGAGGTTTGTGAGTTCAAAATGAGCTCTGGGAGTGCCTTACCTCTGAAAATCACGGCACTTTTTTATTGAGGTGCCTGAACATGCTCAAAAGGTATCTAACTTTAGGCACATAGTCTTGAAAATGTTTGTCTACATTGTAGAGATGTGAAAGTTCACAAAGAGTAGTTTGAAGTAGAGCGAGACAAATGGCCAGAGCTATAGAGGAGAGAAGTTGGATAATGGTGGTGAATTCTAAGTTCATATTATGATAAAAATTAAAATGTATATGTTAATAGTAGATTATAAGTAAAGAAAGTATCCTAGATATTAACCATCCACTGACTTGACAACACAAAAAAATCATAAAATATTATGTGTAATCTCTCAAAGCATAACTTTCTAGCTCGCTGATATAGAATCGCTTTATTTAGGCAATATGGGGAAACCATAGGGAATATGCATCCTGCAGCACTGAAGAAATTGCTCAGTGTTGTGAAAAACATAAAATTGTTCCTGACATATATAGCACACTAAATAATAAAGACATTACAATTTTATGGCACTCCCAGGATGAATGAAAATCTGTTTTGATAGCAGATTTAATTCTCTCTAGTTATAAAACACAGAGATTTACACAAAATGCTCAGGGAGGAGGAGAAATTGGTGATATATGCCAGAAGTGTCACATAGTAGTATAGCATTAATTAATATATTATGAAAATATCCTGAGACTTAAAATATGTGGGTAGAAGTATTAATGGCAATAAGATATTCTTGGAAAGGATACCTATGTGACTTCAGAATTATATATCTCAAGCTCAAAATGAGACTACCACATGTAAACAATAAAAGTGAAAAATAAGAGGTCACTTTAAATTTGCCTTGCTAGGCAAGAGCATGTGTTACAAATATTGGGAAGGGGTGGGAGGAAAGTTCTCCTTTCACACTTGTTACAGATATTGAATAAGTGATTGGAAGACAGCTGTTGAGGATAAAGTACTCCTCAACTGCTGTAAAAGATTATAAAGCTGTTTCAGACGCGAAATCCAAGTTGGCACATGCCTTGTGTTATTCTGTCAGACTCCCTATTCCTGACAGCCCTTCTTTAGATTCAAGCACTCTTGGTCAGTCAGTTCCTGACACTCATAACTTTCCAGATTTCAACTGTTCTGGCATTTGTACATAAAGAACAGGAGAAGAGATCCATGGAATTCCCACTGGTGGGGAGGGGGGAGCAGAAACATCTGCCGATGCCTGGCCGACGAGCAGTTTTATTGGCTGTATTTAGCAGCAACGCAGAGTCCAAATTGGCTCAGCTATGCTCTGATCAAGAGGTGCCCAGAGTACTGCTGTCAAATAGGATGATAAAGGTGTGCATGATGAAGCAGCCAAATAAAGACATAAATAACACCGTAAATGTTCTGTAAGCATTTAGCACAACATGCGGATGAGCCCCTCTGTATGTGTGCAAGCAGGAAGGAGGGGGATGACAAGAATCAGAGGATGCTGGGGCTAGTCATGATAGTAGACATTACATTCCCTGAAATGCTTGACTCTATCACTATTGAGTCATGTAGCTGCTAGACACTCCATACCCCTCTTTACCGGTTAGGTGCATGCTAACCCAAGTACTGCTGTCACAGTAGTCACACTTGCCTTCTGCTAGTGAGGGAGAAGGGCAGGAGGGAAGTGGCACTGTATCTAGTCTCTCCATGAGAACTGAGGGTAACGTGGACTATTCCAGACATCCACAGACTGAAAGAGTAATTACACGTCAGTATTATGGTGCCTTCTTATGGGGCACCAGTAGCTGAACCGTAGTTATGGATGTATTATACTGTTACAAGGAGCTTGAAATCTCTGTGTAAAAATCACACTTAAGTGGCAAAAAACAGATTAGAAAACATATGAAGATGTACAGAATACACAAATCTTTCCCCATAACAATTTATTTTCATTGTTTTACGGTTTTGGATGGAAGTGTGTCTTGAGGCTATCTTTATGCCACTAAGCTTAACTTTCATTTGCTAATATATAGAGATAGACAAATGATAAACAGTCACAGCAGAAACACAGCAAATATTAAAGAATACAGAAGTAGGCTGCAGCTAGTTACACATTCCATTATAGCAGCCTATTTTCAATTGCTTATCACTTTGACAAACTTAAACTGTTTGGGCTGAGATTTTCCATGGTGGGTTTCTGCCTAAGACTGACTTGGGGAAAGTTTCAGCTGAAATAGTTCAGCACTTTGCAAGAATGAGATTAGAAAAAATCCTGCCCAAGTTAAAAAAAAAAATCCTGCCAGGGTTTTGTTGAGAAGCCCTAGTTGGGGTTTCAAATTTAGCAGGGCTGGCAGCCTGGTATCAGGGAGTTTCCTTTTCTTGTCTCCATGAAAATTTGACCAAGTTAAGAGCCTCCACACGCAAAAAATGTAGGTTTGTACATAGTCAGTGGACACTTGTTACAGGCTAGCAGCTAAATTCTGTGAAAATTCCATCTACACTGAATGTGATCCCTTCCATCACAAAACCTATGTGCCAACTGAACTAAGCATCTGTGCCCTTCTTATGAGGGCAGGAGCTGCCCAGGACTTTCCCTTGTAATTATTGCTCTCATTGCGGTGAGCACTAGCACTGGGATTTAGAGCAGGGAGACACTTTCCTGTGCTCTCAGTGCCCCCTCCGCTGATGACAAAGCAATGTGAAACAGAAAGCAGCTTCTATAATAGCAGCGGTGTTAGTCTGTATCTGTAAAGAAAGCGAGGAATAGTTGTGGCACCTTAGATACTAACCAGTTTATTTCAGCATAAGCTTTCGTGGACTATAGCCCACTTTCATTGGATGCATAGAATGGAACAGAAGTAAGATGCATTTATACACACAGAAAGAAGAGGGGGGAAAGGTTGTACATTAGCATACCAATTCTAAGAGGCTGTTAAATCTGGATGGGGCATTATCAGCAGGAGAAAAAAATATCTTTTGAAATGGATTTCTGTGTCAGGTAAATTAACTCAGGAAATGCAATCAATTAGTGTAATGAGAGAACCATTCACAAGTCCTATTTAGCCCCTGGTTAATTGTATCCAATTTGAAAATTAATTCCAGTTCCTCAGTTTCTCTCTGGAGTCTGTTTTGGAAGTTTTTCTGTTTCAAAATTGTCACCATCAAGTCTTTAATGGAATGACCAGGAAGACTGAAGTGTTCTCCTACTGGTTTTTTAATGTTATGATTCCTGATGACAGATTTGTATCCATTTATTCTTTTGCATAGAGACTGGCCGGTTTGGCCAATGTATATAGCAGAGGGGCATTGCTGGCACATGGTGGCATACATCACATTGGTCGATGTGCAGGTGAATGAGCCTCTGATGGTGTGGCTGATGTGATTAGGTCCTATGATAGTGTCAGTTGATTTTTTTCTCCCATTGATAATGGCCCATCCAGATTTAACAGCCTCTTAGAATTGGTATGCTAATGTACAGCCTTTTTTTCCCACCCTTCTTTCTGTGTGTATAAATGCATCTTACTTCTGTTCCATTCTATGCATCCAATGAAGTGAGCTATAGCCCACGAAAGCTTGTGCTGAAATAAACTGGTTAGTCTCTAAGGTGCTACAAGTATTCCTCGTTTTCTTTACAGAAAGCAGCTTGACTCTAATGCAAAGAGGTGGCGAACGGGTGGGAAGTAATAAGAGGGGGAAGAGATGCAATACTAGGTGGAGGAGGGATATGGGCAGGAACAGAGTGGGACAAAAGATGGGGAGCTGGAGGAGAGATTAGGAACAAAGGGAAGGAGAGGATGAGAGGCATGGGTGTGTAGGGAAAATAGGGACAGGAAGGAAGAAGAAGAGTCAGCAGCAGGAGAGAATGCATAAAGAACATGTAAAGCAGTTCTATCTTCAGTGTTAAAATATTTGGATCTCTTCTTAAAGCCTCAGCTTCTGGATTCATGGAACTAAATGAGTCTTTTATGTTTGTTTTAAAGTAAGTTTCTATCCCTCAATCTTAAAAGCTCAGAAACAGGAAGGGAAATAAAGAAAGAACCCAACCGATATTTATGATTTGTAAGCAAATATCATGATCTTGGGGGGGAGGGGTGATTTTTTTTTTTTAATGCATGGGTTGTCAAAAGTGATTAAACTATCAAGAAACACAGGTAAACTAAAGTCAACACTGAGAAGTATAGGACACAATGTTAGAAAATAGACTATTAACAACCACCTGGATAAATCCGAAAGTGAGAAAAAGAGACAATACACTTCTGGTCTAGGCAGGCCAGTGCTGTAAGCTGCTCAGCCCTACCGCAGGGAGGCTTGAGAATTGAAAGTTGAGAGCAGCACAGCACAGGCAGCTCTGTTGTTTGGCCTGCAGAGCTGGGGTGAGACGTTATGGGGGAGGTATGGCTTGTGCAGCAGGCTGATCTTCCCTTTTCATAGTTTGTCTGGCCCAGGGGCCAGCATCTGCTGCCTTCAGGGACTTGTGTAGCTCAGAAAGCCGTGTACATTTTTTGCTGGATCAGGCGTCTGGTGAGCACCCTTTTCCAGCAACCTCAGCCCTCTTTAACTGTTCAACTTTTCAACTGTCCACCTGTTAGCACATTTGAAAGGAAGTGCTAACATTATCTAATACATATCAAAATGACAGATCCATAGAAGAAATGTATCCTGGAAAGAATGCATTAAGTGAGTTAGAATAAAGACGGTTTTGCAGTTTATGATGTAGGAAAGTAACCAAGTGATTAATAGTTCAATGAAAGATTATCCTCATTTGATATTTCTACAATAGTAAAAAAGACATCCCAGCTGTAATTTGACAGAGGGACCTCTAGAGGTTTTAATCACCTCTGAGTTCATGTACTGTGCATTGTTGTTCATGTCTAGCTTTTAATAACTTTTTAAGTTGATAAATGGATATATATTGTAGCAATATGACAACTCTTTTAACCTCAAACTGTTTTGGGGTGCTTTTGTGTTTAGTAATACAGATACCATAAAATCTGATGATGAATTTTCTCTATGAGAAATAATACAAGGTGACAGATCCTCTACTATAAATACTATTGGTCATGGGGAAGGGTGTTGCCCAAGTGGCATAAAGCTCATTCCCTGATCCTGGCCAACAGTGGCACCCGAGAATCTGGTCCAACACTTTCAAGAACTGTGAAATCCTGAATGTGGGAGAAATTTGCCTTCTACTTCACTGGGAAATGGACTGGATCCTTCACACTTTTTCATGTTAAAACATCACTTTGAGTTAAAATTCTGTTATTAACGAGACTCCCAACTGTCCAGACTCTTGTGCATGACAGAACTAACCCTGAATCCTTCTCTGCCTAGAATGAGGATGTTGCTATGTGAGAGATTTCCTGGTTCATATCCATCTCACTTAAACACATGGTCAGGATTCCACTAATTAGCCTTTTATTTGAGGCTAGATTTAAGTTCACAGTTGTTGACACAGAATGCTAAGCACAAAATGGGTTCCTTAGGTATTTTCTAGAATATTCTTGTTTCAGGACCTTAAAATTGTTCGCACACATTTATAGTATGTTTGTGCTGGGAATATAGTGTGGTCAAGAACTTAGTTAGGTTCCAAGAAGGATTAGGCTATACTATAAGGGTAATGAAAACACCTACAGTTACATTAGAATGAATAAAAAAGTTTTATGAGGGGTATAAATTTTTATGCTTCAGAGCCTAAGCGAACCACAAACTGATGGAAATGAGGACATCCCCCTAGAAGCAGGCTATTCTATACTTGCCTATTACAAGTTTTCTTGCACCTTTAAAGTGTCCGTTATCAACTATTATGAGAGACAGGATACTGATGTAGATGGACTGCTAGTCTAATCTGGTAAAGCAATTCCTATATCAGGGACAAACTGAGGCTTCTGCCTATTATGCAAAGCATGCTCATTCTGCAGTTGCTTTATCCCTTCATCACATCCCTCTCCTCATTCAGCTATGTATTCTTCTCTTGCATCTTGTTATAAAACCAGATTGTGTGCTCTGCTCACAGAGACTGTTGTTTGTTCTTGTTGCTTATTTATGCAGGACCCAGCACAATCTTTAACTAGGGCCAACAGATACTGCAATAATAAAAGAATCCAAAAGATTACTCTATAGTGGATTATCCCAGACTCTGAATTCCAGAAATGTTACTGTAGTGGGATGAAGATTCACTTCTCTGCCCTGAGTTAATTTTTTTGTTACTGTTGTATTTGTGTACAGGGAGAGGTCTCAGAAGAATTAGTGTGGGAGTTTTTATTACGAGGCTGAGTTTCCTTCTTTCTATTCTACACTTGTTCTGTGTAGTATTTACTGAATGCTATTCAATTAATAATTTATTCTATGAATTTAATAGTGTTTCATTGTAGTCACTCCTTTTAGAGATCTGGGGGAACACTTAATTAAGATTCCCAAGTACATACATATTTAATCACTTTTAAAAAGCTCAAATATTTGTTTGTTGTTTATTTGTTTTCAGATCCTAAAAGAGATAGAGGGTCTTTTGTGTGTGGAGAATGTTGAGTTCCTGCTGAAATTCTTTCACCATGGGAAGTAGAGAAGTCCAATCTATGGGGAGTCCAACCTCTGGAGAGCAGAAATTGACTGATTGCTCTGTCAGTTATCCACAGTGATAGGTCAAATTTGCTTCCTAGTTCATTATATTTATATAATTTCTGATGTATTGATACTATATATATATATATATATATATATATATATATATATATATATATATATATATATATGAGGTCCTTCCTCACTGTAACCTTGATCAGGAATAAACCTAGAAAAATATTTGAAAAGCCTAAGTTTGAAATGTAAAGGTTTTTGGATATAGTATCTTTAAGGAAGAAATGTATCAATTTTAATCTCTTCCTTCCCATCTCCCACTTAAATGTAAAGTCTCAAGGAGGAAAGAACCTCTGGACCAGGTTCTCCTGGAAGCAGGAGTGCTGCACCTGGAGTGAGTGCAGAGTGTCCTCATATCATTTAGTTATTCAGACAGTCATGTAATCACAGCCCTGCTAGGATTTTAGGGTGTGATTAGATTGGGGGGGGCTGTCATTTTTCTCTTCAGAGATCCCATTTTGAGAGCCACAAATGTAATAAAAATACACACCGAAATTTTAAAACAACTCAAAATGGAATGCTTTAAGTCTTTCTCTTAGTATAATGCTCTGGGTCCAATCCTCAGCTGGTGAATTTAGTGGAATGACACTGTCTTACATTAGGTGAGGATCTTGCCACAGGTATTTAATGGATCCATTAGAATTTGTGTATCACACAAAGGCAAATCATCATGTAGCTCCTGTACTGGACATATCCCATTTAATCATGTTTGTTGTCACCATGAAGTTATCTGCCATAAGAAATAAGTAAGGATATCAGTATTTTGTTGCAGGTATTTCAATGACGTGGCAGATGCCAGACCTACTTTTCATGTTTATACCTAAATAATGCCATGTTCCTGGTAGCTTGTGGCATGGGACAACCTGTAGCACCCAGCAGACAAAAGCAGAGGTGTGACATACTGCAAAAGTCAGTTTGCTGATATGTATTTAACATACCACAAAATGTTTATTGAATTTTTAGCAGTACCCCCTCTTAGTATAGTCTGTCATTTCATGAAAATGTTCAAATAATTAGGAGAGAGTTATATTCCATTGACTCTGACATTTCAAAAAATAATTTCAAATGGATATTTATTTGCAGTATGTATTCCTGAATTTATTCTTGCTGTTGTGTGCTCATTATCTTTTGAAAATTCAGTGTGCCTGTCTTAAGAAAAAGGTCGTTTTAAAGGGAATGAAACATGAAATTAGTACATCTGTTCCAGCATGCTATTTTTTTAATTGTGTTTTCAGAACCAATGTCATATACTAACTTTGGAGCTAATGTTGGCATGTAAACCTGTGTTCTAGGATTCATACACATCCTAGAACAATATATAACTCCCCCTAGAAAGTCCAATTTGGGAAAGGTTGCTCCATATCAATTATTCCACCTAAAGGGAAGAATGTGCTATGATCCAATGAACCAGTCTGTCTGGTTCAATCTAATGACTGTTTCTTTCAATAATCCCTCTGTGCCAGACCACTTGGAAATCCACTTGCCCCAAAATGGCAATGATACAGATCTGGAATAAATCCTATTTGGGAGCATTGAAAGATCTTGGAGATCACTGATTGCACATTGTACCCAGATAAAACATATTACACTATATCCATGTGGCAGGTAGATATAAATTGTGCCCTATGTGTGAAAATATTTTCATGATGATTTCTTAATGGTTCATTTTTGGTAGTGTTTAACATGTATTTCAATAGCTAAAACAAAAAAGCAAATTCTAGGTGAGGCACAATCAGCAAATAAACCATAGCTATAGAAGTTACCGTATTTTTCGCCAGATAGGACGCTCCGGCGTATTAGACGCCCCCGAGTTTTTGAGTAAAAAAAACCGGACCAAAAAAAAAAAAAAAAAAAAAAAAACACACACACAAAAAGCGCGCCGCTCTCCCGTCCCCGCCGCGTGGGCGGGCTGCTGGGGGAGCGCCGCTCTCAGCGCTCCCAGGGGCCCCGGGGCCCGAGCTGCTCCCGTTCCCCGCCAGCCCCGAACACATGCGGGTGGGCTCGGGGGGAAGCGCCGCCCCGCCCGCCGGGCCACCTGCAGCCACCCCAGCTCCAGCTGCTGGTCATATATTCGGCGTATAAGACGCCCCCCCTAATTTTAAGAATATTTTGGGGGGTTAAAAAGGCGTCTTATACGCCGAAAAATACGGTAACTGTCAGCTGTGAGGCTGCTTTAAATAATAGAAGTCTGAGGCACAAAAATGATAGTAAGAAACAGGGGTTTATTTCCAGGCCTCTGTCAGATAATATGGGTTAGGTGGCTACTTACGCACCTTGATGTTATAAAAGAGAGTAGACTTTTATTATCTTGATTCAAACTTTTCAGGTTTCCTTTTGGTTTCAGTCGCTAGCCAGCTTTTTGAGTTCAGTTTTCTTTTGGACAACTGAATATGATGCTCCATTTTCCTTTTAGTTCATCAAAGAACCCTCTAGCAGTCTGCACGCTTTCCTTCCTCAGTCAACTAAACCTTCTAGGACTCATGAACTGATTTTCTTACTGCAATCTATACCAGTGCACCCTGGTTGGATAGTCTCTTAACAGCGACCTTTAATGGACTGAACACAACTGGAGAAAGGAAATTCTATAGACTAATATTTCCGCTAATACCTTCTTCACAAGGCATTTTGCCAAAACCTTAATCTGCAGAATTTCCTTCCTACAGTTTTATTCAGATTTACCCTTGAGTATTTACAGTGATGGATATAGCTTTTAATGGACTAGCTGTAACTAAGGATGGTCTCAAAGGTAGATAACAAAAAGTAGAAACAATATGCAGTCTGTACCCTGAACATCTGTACCAATGTCTTCGTAGATTTTCATCATTGGCCTTGTCTGACTGCTTATCATCTTGAACTATTTCCATGAAACAGCCACTCTTGTTACAGAATTCCCTTGCTTCCATTCTTTTTGAAGGGTTTGTCAACATTTAACATGACATAATTTCAGTCGAGAGGGAAGTTTTATAGGGATTGCTCAACATTTTACCAAGTGCAGGAAGAATTTATTTCAGGCCATCCTTTTGGTGTTTTGGGGGGAATCACATCAGCAATGTTTCAACTCCACAGATACGTATGATCTATGAGAGAGCAAAGCCATCATTTCATTTTGAAAAAATAAAAAGAGTTGAACCTTGCCTCTACTGTGTGGTTTTAAATTAACCTTTTTAAAGTATGTTCTCTTTTTCCTTGAATCGTGAATCTCAGCCTCTGGGGACCTGATTCTGCTCTCAGATTAGTTTTATATTTGTGCAAATGCCATTAATTCCAGTGGAATTACTCCTGCTTTACCAGTGTAAGTAAAATTGAATCAAGAACAGAGGGGGGTGAGCTCTCTCTATCAAGTCTTCATTACCATCCATTCTTCCATCAAGATTTTTTTCATGAAGAAAACAGCTGTGAGGAAAGATGGTTCTGTGGTTAGAGTGCTAACCTGGGCCTTGGGACATCCTCGTTCTAGTCCCTGATCTGCCCCAGGCTTCCTGTCTGACCTGGGGCAAATCACTTAATTTTCTCTGTGCCTCAGTTCCCCAGGGATGATCTGATGAGATCACTTCCCATCCTGACAAGGGTGTTATGAGGATAAATTCATTGAAGATTGTGAGGTGCTCAGATACTATATACATTCCTAGATAGATTTATTTTGTTAAGCTGTTTCACTAAGATTTGCAACTGCAGATGATGTCTGCTTTTTTCAAAACTTTATACTCTGTACAAATTCCTTTTCGTTTTAAGCAAACATGTTAGGAAGCATCTGATATTGTACTATGAGTGAGTAGTATAACATTGGAGATTTTGCTAAAGGTAAAGGCTTGATCCTAGAAGGAGTTGATTGGAGGTGCTCACTTATAATGATTCTGTATTCAGGGTGCATTACAAAGTATGTCTATTTCATTGTAAAAACAACAGGAACAAATTAATTGTACTGCCTCTTTTTCAATTAAACTTTTGTATTTGCTGTAGGTGGTGATACTGCTCACTGGAAATGAAAAAAAACTGAAGGTGGGAAAAGAGAAGAAAAGAGGAAGTGAAGGAGACGACAGGTAGTCCAGGGGGTGTTCCATTAATACAGACCATCCCATATATTTTCAGCAAACTACTGTATGTTGTTTGACTCCATTAAGTTTTTGGATGCCACCATTTTGGACAATCCCAAGGTCTCTGAATCTTTCAGACTACCAAGGACAGTGAGTCTTGCATGCTTCCCTCATGGCTTACAAAAATAGCACAGCAGCGATGGTGGAGGACCTCCTGTTTACCCTCTGTAGAGGACTGGATTTACAGATTGCACAACAAGATGTGCTGCCCTAACTGTTTTTCTCACCAGGTGTGGACTGTGTATCCAAGTAAAGGGAGATTGAATTTATGATGTCTACATTCTATTACTGAAAGAAATCCAGGAGAGAATTGAAAATGTATCACTTTTAAACAGCAGAACCTTTAGGGGGAAAAAAACCCATACACAATCCGTTGACTGGGCCCAGGAATAGAAGCATCCCTCTGTAGCTACTGATTTCTATGGTATGCAAGACAATCAGGCAATGACTTTTTCTGGCAAAGGAAGAACAGGCCAAGAAGAAAAGAGTTAATGGTAAGTAGTATTGTGTTACCCAAGCTGTCAGATAAATTGCTTTACAAGTCTGTGATGCCCAGTAAAATGAGCTGTAAATGAAAGTTATAAATGTTTTACATTTACACCAAGTAATGCTCTAAAGAGCCATAAAGTGTTGCCACTTAAGAATACTTCTCATGGAAACTTGTGTGGACTGCGTTATAAGCATATTGTCATGGTGCTGGCTAGTGAGAATAAAATAAAAACAATTGTTTGTGCACCTCTGCACATCTTTGTTTTCCTAAAAGTAGAAATACAGATAGATCACAAGAAAGCCTGCCCCATTTGGTATTTCTGGCCTTGCCAAAACCAAGAAGCATTGAAACTCCAAAATCTCCGGACCACAGAGGCTTGGAAAAGTACCAAAACCTTCGTGGGCTTATGTGCACAGAGTTTGAATCCACTCAAGCTTTTGCACTTCACTAGCCATTAGTGGTGAAGCATCTCCATATTTGTGGTTTGTCAGATTTTACAGTAACTGGAAGTTGGCATATGCCTAGGCGCTAATAATCCTGAAATTTGCAAAAGAAACCACTCTAATATGTTAGTTTTTCTATTATAATATCTCTCTGCCTTCCCGCAGATGGATTTATGGAAGAAATCTAAATTAAATCAATAAAAAATAGCCAGAATTACTCCACATCCATTGTGAATAGGTTTTATGCAATGCAATGATCAAAAGTATTTTCAGTGTCTAGTGGTAATCTAGCTATGGGGAAGAAGGGTGCTTTTCTACAGGTTAATCCTATAATGAAAAAGGTTGGCACTATTTGAGTTTTTAATATTTTAGGAAACCCTGTTGATTTGGTTGTATTACTTCCTGAATAGCAACTGCCAAGCTTTTGACAATATTTTTGACTAAATCTTGGTATCCTATCAATGAATTCAGTAAGCAGATAGATTATACAGTAGGGTAGTTTTTCCCCAATTTTGTTAGTTTATCATGATGTAAACTTCACTGAAAGATCCTGTAGGGCTACCCTCTATACCAGTGGGGCACCACATTGCAAACCTATCCCCCCTCCCAGTCAATGTAGCTTTGTACTTCTCCTCTGTATTGCGAAACAGGGATCCATTCTGGGCCCCCCCCCCCCAGGCTGGCACAGGTGTGTGGGGTCTGTAGGCTACTAGATTTGCATTGACATGATGCTAGTAATCCAAATCCATGGTATGTAGATGAAGAGGTGCTGTTTCTGCCATTCCAGACCAGATAGCCTAACAGCTACAGAGCCACCTGGCAGCTCTGAAGCACACCTGTCCATAGGTTGGTGGGAAGGTCTTTACCTGCCCAACCCTTGCAAAAAGTCAGCTCACTTACAGCGTATGTGGGAGGAAATGGGGTGAATTTCACACATAGGAAGCTTCATGGTAGTAAATTTCTGACACAACTTTAAAAAATGTGTGGGAAAGAGTTCTTGTGAAGCACCACTAAAATACTTGGTTGAAACTGCCAGTACATGAAGATTTGTTTTCAATTAATTTGTCAGTTGAATCTCTTTTCTTCATTTAGGGAAAAAGGGGGGAGATTAGCATATTGTCCATTCAGTTGACTGAACCCTTTGTTTAAAACGAAAAAATAATAAATTGGCCAAGAAACTGATTTATAATGCAATTTTTAGATAGGATTATTACTAAGCAGTTAGTATTCTAGAGTAGGGACAGATTTATTGCCATGATCTCAGGGGCCCCATTTACTTTATGTACACAGAAAAAAGGGGGGGGGGGAGAGTCAGACGAGGAATTTGACCAAAATATGACAAAATTAAGAAAATTTAGAGTTAGTGGCCACCACAGTGAAAACAGAATGCAGTTTTCAATTACACTATCTGAGAACACAGATTCCCAATGCAAATCAGTATGTTGCCAGTTTACTAAGCTTGTACTGAGAAAAAACAAACCTATGAGAAGTGCATGTCTCAAGGTTCACTGTTGTGATATAACTCATGGGTGGGATTTTCTAAAGCACCGTAGCGACTTAAGAGCAGAAGTCCAATTGAAAGGCAATGGGATCCTAAGTCACTTAAGTGCTTTTGAAAATTCTTTCTCATACATTTAAAATCAGTTCCTAAGAGAGCTACTCCCTGCTTAGTGTGGGGACAGCTCTATTGGAGCTCCATCCTGCTCAGTCCAAGCACTCTGGCCCTGACCTTGCAAAGTGCTTAAGCAAGTGCTTAACTTTAAGCATGTGAGTAGTCCCCAAGACTTGAATGGAAAATCAAGATTGAAAAATTACTAGGATCTTTGCAATTTTATTGGTTTGTTCTAAGGTTACTACATTATTTGTGAGAAATATAGCTACTGTATAGATAAAACACTTCACAAGTAATAGAGAAGTTTAAGAGGTTCTCAGCTGATGACAGGCAGGGTTACTAAACTTACAGTATTCTCACTGTATATTTCTGTGCAGGGTCATAGAAGTTGCCAGTTTGAGTAAAAAATATTTTTATATCTACTACTTCTGTTTTCCCCTAACCCATTTAAGTGTTGGTTAAACAGCACTATGTAAGTTTCTTTAGCTAGCTGTTTACATCTTTTGCTGGGAATTACCCTCTCACCCCCCACCCCCACGCTTCTGAAACTAGAGAGTGGTTGCCGAGTTAGCATCCAAATTAATCCAGTGTGTCTAAGTACCTTCCCATTGCCTATTTTTTCATCCATTCTATTTTCTGATCTGTTAAACAGATTTTAGTCTCATAACCACAAAAACCCTTGACCATAACCATTAACAACCATATTCTCCCATTCCTTCCAGCATGCAAGTCATTCAGCCGACCAGTGAACGACTGAATAAGAGAGTCTGAAGATAACTGAGTCACCACTCTTATTCCTGTAAGTACTCTCTGTTGTGCTGAACTTGGGTGTTCCTAATGCAACCTACAGAGACATGTACATGTCACTGATTTATGTAAAGAGTAGTGTGTACTTCTCCTGGGTGGAAAGGCCACCAATAAAAGGAGGACTATAAAATAAAAAAGCAGGGTCTGAGTCAGAAGCAACAACATGTGAAGTCAAGTGTAACCCTCAATCTAGGTCCAGTCCCGCCTTTTGTTGAAGTTCTTCCTGTGAGATGCTGAACACTTTCAACTACTACTAACCTCAGTGAAAGCCAAAGGCACTCAGCACCTACCAAAGATGTTCATCACCTTGCAGGATTGGGTCCTCTCTGAACTGTAATCAGCCCAGTTAATATTTGATCTCAGGTAGTCTACAGGGCATTGGACACCTTATTTGCTGTTACCTTATGCTATCACTCTCAAATAGCTATGTTAATGAGCACTCATACACAATTCAAAACAAGTTAGCAGAACCCAGCAATTTAATAGCAGGAGGCATTTGCAGAAATTGCAAACGTAAGTCAGCTAATACAACAAATGGCAGTTATTTAATGAATTATTTTACAAACAGTCCATAATCTAGACCAGAAACAAAACTGGGAAAAATATATATATTCCAACACATCAGCTGCTTTTTCCAGCAGCCTGATTTATAGAACCAAAGTGAGGGAGTGAAAGTAAGATAAATGTTTAGTGAGTGAAACTCATTTACTATAGATCTGTACATTAAAAAAAAATTCTAATATGGGCATTAGAATTATTATAAATGGTTAAACAGAATGCAGTGTGAATGTAGCAGCTTGTCTTAGGTCCACATTTGTCAGTGTACTGCTGGTTCCCAATTCTTACTGAACGTTTTCCAGGAATGTACTTAGCATGTGACCTTTACGTGGCTGCACAGTTTCCTCAACTGTTTTCATAGCTCATAAAGTGTTTAGGAAGTGTTTATAAAAATTGCTCAAGGAAACTGTGCCACAAAGAACTTGAGCTTCATGGGTCTCAGTGGTGCAGCTTTGATTTAGTTCTCTAAGAAGGGATTTTGTATTGTAAATGCCCTAGTAACATCTGCATACAGCTCCTCCTGGGATAGCACTGAGGCACTCAGGTTTAGTGTGTATTATTTGGCCGAGATTCTTCAACATGTGATGGTTGACTTACCTCCCTCATGAAATCACACATGCAAGTGTTTCACCTCTTCACTTATTGATAGACATTTTCAGTTATCTGACTGTGATGGGAAGAGATTATGTCATAAATACCATAGCAGAATCCACAAAGAATCCTTTGGAACACAACATATGAATTGTCAAACCCAAAGTGTACGCCTGGATCCAAAGCCCCCGACTCATGGTACTTGACCTATTGACCTGTGAGTATTCAGATCCTTCTCACGTATGCTCTAGCAGTTTATTTGGAGAGATGAAGCCAGAGGAGTGTTACTAACAAGTTCTCAGTATATAGCTCTCCAGAGAATACTTGGATGGAGTAAGAATGATAATGTTTCTAAGAAACAATGGTTAGCTAAACTTAATTAACCAAGCCAAATTTATCACTAGTGTGGAGGAATTCTTTCGCTTGACCACAGAAATAGATTTGATTTTAACTGTACATTAACTTCCAAATTATCATCATCCAAATCAACTGAGATTCAACAAACTTAATATCAAATAACCAATTTTTCACAATATCTGCCCTTGTTGTAAACCTCAGAATGTTACTTCTATTGTTAGTTTAACCATAAGCCTTCAAATGTAGGACCTTCCAAATACCAATCATTTCTAATTTCTGGTACTGATCAGAGGGGCATAGTAACAAAATGGGAGAACTCTTCTCCCAGACTAAAATCTTCATCAATTGGGCTAAATAGTTTAGGGTCATGGGAGCTGTAATACTTTGGTCTAATATTGGGCTTAGTGTTCAAGTGATGTTGGCTTGTGGGATGCAGGAGGTCAGAGTAGATACTTTGGCAGTCCCTTCTGGTCTTAACCTCTAGAATCCTTTTAACAATAGTACTTCTCTAGCTCATGGCTGTTTTAACAAAGGCTGAGTATAGTCTGTCCTTTAATTAGGAACCTGATTTTTTCCACTTTGTTAATTAAGTATCTGTCTATAATGGAGAAAATAATTGGGACATGATCCAAAAGGAACAAGTATGTGACACTTCCGAGAATTCATTTGATCATGAGTAACTGCAGTTGCAGCTGGAGTTCATTTCCCAGTTGTATTTAGGTACTGCAAATTTAAAGGAAATGACCAATGATGATTGTGCTGCTGGCAGGCCAGGTGTCAGGTCATACCAGTTGCCCAGAGCCTCACTGAATACTGACAAATGCATAGCTAGAAACCAGTCTGGCTTACCTGTGGGGTTTGTATGGTTAAACTAGATATTAGTATTATAACAATGTATTTAGACTTTAAGAATGGTTGGATGCTTCATGTATTAATCCTACTTATAATATCTGTATTCAATGTTATAAAGTTGTATTGAATCTTTGCATTATAAATCTCTAATTGTGATTCATCAAACAGGAAAAGCAGCATTAATTGAGGTAAAGTGCTCATCCTGCAAAAGAGGCATTGTGTAGCATCAAAGGACAGGGACCTTATAAACTGAATTACTATCTCCCTCAAGAAAGGAGAGACTTGTGCATGAACTCATCCCTTCATCTTGTATTCAGGGCTGAAGGGGATACAAATCCTTGTCAAGGAGAAACTGGGACCTTTAAACTGTCTGGACTCAAAGGTGTGTTGACTGCCTCAACATAAGCAAAAGATTCCTGTGCTGCTTGGCACAGGTCAGCCTTAAAAGATGTATAGCAGATTATATTACTTTATAAATCTCTAGCGTTTCCTGTTTTAACTTTGTAAATAACATTATTTTTGTAGTTAAACTAACTAAAGATTCATTACAGATGTTGTTTGGTTTGATGTGAGTACAGTTGACCTGCAGTAAGTGATTGATCCTTTAGAAGTAAGTTGAGTATTGTAATTTTTTTGATGTAAGTGACCATCTACTTATATAGTCCAGCTTGCCTTTAGCTGCATGGTAAGATAAAGTGAGAGGGAATAGTGCATGCTCTATTCTAATCAAAGTTTGTATAAAATGTCAGTGCCACCACCCAGGAAAGAAAATTTTTTGTAAACACAAGAAAAGCTCTGATGGATTCAGGCTATGAACAGTCTATTCAGTATGAAAAGAGGACAGATTCTGTAGAGTTTCATCACTCTCTTCTTAAGGCTGCCCCTGTTTTCAGCAAACCCTAAATAGAGGTGGCATAAGCCACTTCCCCTCAGCTGGTACCAGCACTGAATCTCTGTCCATGCTTCTGCCCTTGAACCTTTTGAAAGAGTGAACATCATAAAGCATTGTGAAGGGTGTTGCAGGAATGTAACAAGGTAAAGTACAGAGCACATGAATTCAGGAGGGCTGATATCAAGACTGCTATTTGTACTGACCTTTTTGCCATCCCATTTGATTATCCTGACTACAACTGTTATTCTGGATTTACATGGGTGTAAATTAGCAGAATTTAGCCCACCGTGTTTACCAACATTTTTCTGAGTTTATGGAAACACCCATTTTATTCTTCTCATATTTAAACAATCAGAGCTACCAAGCTGATAATTTCATCATTCATCTAACCTTGCTATGAAACACAGAAGTTACTTCTTCCCTAAGGACAATCAAAAGGCTAATAAAGTAACTACCTAGTATTATCTTGGACGGTAGTAAAAAGTGGAAGGCTTTGGATGAAAACATCAAAGGATTTTATGATTTGAACACATTTTAAAAAAAAAGTGACCCAAATTTTCATGAGAAATCTGGCTCTAGGAAAAAGATGTATAATGGGACTTAATATCAATCCTGCCTAAATAGCATCAAAACAGATACTGAAAGACAAAAAGCAAAATAAATTGCAAGGGGCTATCCCAAGATTTTATTTCACTGTACAATGGATGATTATTCTGAGATACATATGTTCAGTGCTCTGGACAATCTAACAAAATCATACTTGTTACGCCTGTTTAATGATTATACAGGAGAGTCTATAGGACTCTCTCCAATCTTACACGACACTAACTCTGTTCTATTCTCTAGGCATTAGCGAGCATGGTTAGATTATGCTCATGTGTGCTCTCCATCTCAGGTGTAGCTAGAGATTTGAAATAGGCACATTGTGCTCCTGATCTCAGTCTACCCATAAATTCCCAGGATGACAAGCTAGTGCTCCCTGTATGATCACTTCTGCATGTGTGTGTGATTGTATTGCACATGGGTACAGTTACTGTAGATGTAGATCTCCAGCCATGTTTTAATAAAAGGCCTGATTTTTTTTTAAAGCTACCGATCGCCTGAAGAAATGGTGTCCCCAGGAAATAAAAGAAAGTGGTACACTGTTAAACCTGCCCATATTTCAGTTTAGAAGTAAAATAATGTGGGATCTGATCCCATTGAAGAAGATGACATATAACGCTCAGATTTTGAGATGATGGGGGTCTTCTTTCATAGAGGTCTGTCAGATTTAAAAAAACAACAACCTTAAACCAGCCAGTTTTATGTTCAGAACTGAAACCTAACATGATTATCAACAAGTGGCCATTTTGATCTCTTTAAATTAAGTATGCAGGACTGAATGTACTCAGCCTGATATCCTCGCTCTAATCATAATGCTTGAACTCCTTGAATACAGTGGCTCCATGGACAAAAGGTCAGTCTACAAAAGGTGCCTGCAAACCCCACTCTGTCAGGGGCTCAGAGCCAGTTAGGCCAGCCCAGAACATCAACAGAGAGCAGCATAGCCAGAGGATGCACTCATTCAGGTATTCTGCTTTGTTTTTTCCATTGAAACTCTGACTCAGTTTAAAACACTGCCTGCCCACCCACCCTCTGGGGAAACTCCTGTCTTGGGCAAAGCAGCTTTGTGTGAGGATGAATCAAGACGTGTGTGTCATTATTTCTATGTGTGTATGTAGTTTGTTTTAGTTTGTTCTTTGCATTTGTCACAAACCTAATTACCGTAAATAAGCCTCAAAATATGCCTGCCATGATATACAACAGCCCTGCCTTGAATCACACCGGCTCTGCACTGAACCAGAATGGGAAAAAACAGGGGGAAATTATAACAAAATATTGGAAGCAGTACTTTCTGTAGGAAATAAAATTCACTCTCCCTCCCTACGCCCTACCCCTTCCTACAATCGCAGGGCACACAAGAAACCATCAGAACAGATGCTTAGATTCATGCTGACAGGGGTAAGATGGGTCTCTGAGGAGTTAGAACTTCATATCCAGTTACTAGAATGTTGCCAGGCTGTAGAACATGCTGTGACATTTCTGTTTGACTCCATATTTATGTAAAACTCTATTCTTTCTTGCCTTATAACTGATTGTCAGGTTTAATCAAGAGGAAAATAAAGTCTCCGAGAAACTAGTTTGCTAGCGAGGCTTTTTTTTTTTTTGGTGTGTCAGCTAGTCACTCCACTAAACTAGTAAAATCCATGATAAGCTTAAGACACCTTGATTGTCCTACTAAAGGTAAAGGATTGAATACCTATAGTCACTGGTTTGCGTGCTAATGACATTTTAGGGCACTGTTCATTTTAACAATGCTGAGTTGAATTATTTAGGAAAGCTTAAGGAAAATCCCAACTAGACATCTTTGAACTGTTCTGGAGTGAGGAAAAAAATAAAGAACACCAAATAAATATTGTTGCAGCATTGAAAGAGGGTTTTTTGCTCACCAGTATTTCTGTGTGCGTACATAGTCTAAATTTCAAGCTTCTTCCACAAACAGCTGAGGCACTAGAACACAAAGGCAATGCAACTATTGTGCATATATTTATAATAGCAAAGATTCCCCTTCTTTTTTAGATAATGGCTGACACATTTTTGGTCAAGCTTTCAAAAAAATTCACCCTGAGGCACAGACCACACTAAAATATTTTCAACTCAAAAGGGTGGCAGTTTGTGATAGTTATAGCCAACTGAAAAAGGCAACCTACTGTATTTACATAGGCCTTTAGAATTATGTCAAATATCCCTAATAGGTCCAACCAATGCTCAGATATCTGCCCAACTCCAAAACCAATTCACACTGTTGTTGCCACATATACATCTGACTGTGATATCTTCTGTTCCAGCACCGTACACAGGGAGAACTCTCCTTCCAGGAGTAATGCTTGATTCCCGGTAGCAGCTTGATTCCCGGTAGCAACTCTGCCTTGATTGCTTTAATCTCCCTAATAAGAGTAAATTGAGACCCAACTCCTTTGCTGCTGGTCACAGCTTCCCCAAAGAAATTGTAATAGAAAACTAACATCACAGGATTTTCTTCCAAAAATAAAAACATTCTTGCACAATCAGAAAAAGAACTCGCAAGACTATAATAATAGCATTATTTAAACATAACACAGGGAACAGTTTAATTCAACAACAAAGTTCATGAAACGGTGAAACCCTTGCCTATCCCGCCCTTAGTAGACAAGGAAAACCAAGATGTCACTTTTAAGATTGTACTTCCTTTTATATCATCTGATTAAACTGAAAGTTTCTCTAGTAGCCCTTACAAGTAATGACAACTTATTTGCCACACTTACCTCTCTCATGAATCAATCAATCACAGCTATACACAAGTTTCCATTAAACTCCTCTCTCTCTCTCTGAGATTGAAGTGATTGGGGATAAAACACTATAGTATAGATTCAACACTAACCTTACCTATAATCATTGAACAGCGTAAATCTAGCCAAATAAGAAACCTATGCACCAAATAGGGCCTGGCTAACAAACACATTTCATATTTTGACTCTAAGACAAGAAGAGAATACAGGGATGAAATAATAGTAAGTGGAGAAACTCAGAAGGCCCCATATCCAGCTGACACCAGTTCAGAGCTGGAGAGAAAGCAAGAAAGGGGAACGAGGCATGGTGTCTTATACACCACATTAACAAATTCTGATAGGCCTCAGAATTATTCAATTGTAGGTGGTTTTGAGTGTCATTTCTAAATGCATTTTCTTAAAAATAAATCCACAGCAGGTAGAGCAGTTTACATTTCCTGCTGGCTTTCTCTATGAAATAAAAGAAGGAAAGACAGAATGACTGTATAAATCTGTATTTGGCTATCCCACACTGATGACATTAAAAAATAACAGAGAAGCACAGTGTAAATGTTTTTTACAGCTGCCATGCACATTATGCAAGCCAATTGGTGGTCAGAAAATATAGCAGAGGACTTGCACAACTACTGGAGCACCCCCCCCCCCCCCCACACCGGTAGCTAGATTCAATATTTGTGCGTGCTGTATGCTATTGCAACCCTTCTTTTTACCAGGATCTTCCTGGATTTTATACAGCATTTCTACTGAATGAGGCAAACAGGAGATGACATCCTCTGGCCAACGCAGTAGGAACTGCTAATCTTGTCTCAGCTGGAAGTGACTTTCTGCATACCTTAAAAACATAGGACCAAATTCTGTTAGCTTCTCTGGGGCATTCTTGCTAACTTCAGTAGCCTTGCACTAGAGTAACTGAAAACAGAATTTGGCATGAGATGTCACTGAAGGATCAATTTTATAGCCTACATAATGTACATATTCTATTCTACTTATGTAAAAAGAGCTAGGGTTCTTCTGAAACCATTTACTAAAAGGTGTAAGATTCCCTTCTTATGAACAACAAACTCTTGAGTCTTAACATCTCTGTATTGCAGCATATTTCTTTACCTGAACAGTGAATTCCTTTGAATAATATTGAGCTATGTTGCAGGTGAAATTATACACTCCAGGGATGGCACCATTAAAGTCAACAAGAGTTTTGCCATTGACTTAAATTTTTACCCCAAGATTATAGCTACTGCTAACAGATCCAAAGAACAAAGGACACTATCAACCTGCATTTTTTTAATTGACTAAAAAAATAAAATAAATCAGTTTTCGAATGGAGCAAACTTTACATAATAATTGTATTTATTTTAATTAGAGGACTTTCTTCTTCCCTCAATGTTTAAAAACATCTTTGAGAGGATCAGAGAACACTACCACTGAACACACACAGGCTTCCTTTCCTTCCTACTCTTTTCTCTCTGTGCACATTTCCCATTCAATGCCTCTTCAGTTTCACCAATGCTGCTGCAGTCACCATTAAACTTGCAGAGTCTCAGGAAGGGTGTGCACTACTGGCAAAACAATTAAACCTTCTGCAGACTAGATTTTAAAAAAAGAACAAATATTCTTTCTACTTTTCTGTCCATTACTTAATAATAATGGTAAGGACAACATTTCCAAGTTTTTCCAAGAATTGTGATTTTCAATTGAATGGTGTCAAAGTCAGACGGAAACAAAATGATGTATCCTTAGGGATGCTTAACCTTTTTTTGGCCTAATTTGGGATCCACTGTAAAATCGTGGATTTGAAACTGGTTCATATTACACTTTCAAGGGAGGCACAGGGAAGAAATATGTTCATATAAAATGTATGTAGTCAAATCCTCAGCTGTTGTAAATTGTCATAGCTCCATTGAAGTCAGTGGAGGAGCTGCCTTATAATGAAAAATGGAGCAGAGAGGGAATAAAAGAAAAATAGGAATGAAGAAACAGACAATAGCTGTACTCTACAAACCCCACCATTAAAAGCTTTACAATTTTGCCTTTGTTAATACATCAAGTTAAATCAACATGCTCTGTGGTCTTGATCCTGCAAGGTATTGAGCATTCTGGCCCAAATAAGCAAAGTGTTTAAGAATGTACTTAACTTTATGCACATGAGTAGTCCATTTGCCTTACTGGATGACGGCCAAAGAACTCAGTAACTTGTGCATTTGAGGCCTGTAGTTGTAGAAGAAATATTGTGACTACCTTGGGAAAATTAATTACTTCAAAGGCATCTGTAAAGATTTTAATGTACCCAGGATACCCAATTTATGTGAATACAAGAATAGGTTTTATGGGGGGGGGAGGCTTCTACTCCTAAAACCGTCACAGATTTCCTCTTAGTTAGAAAAAGCCATTAGTCTAGGACAAACTCAACAATGTAAATTTGCCTTATAAAAGGTGGGGAAACAGGAGGTCGCGAAATGAAGGATTTTAATTCCAGGGGGAAATATTCACTTTGCGAGCCAAAACATTACTTTGAGAAGTTCATAACACCTTGAATTCCATAAGGTTTGCCCATCCCTAGAACCAAAGGAATTTTTAAAGCCTCACCTGATAAAATGATTTGTGTTCTGGGGAAAATGAGGAAATCCAGGTACCTTGTTTGTTTGTTTTAGTCTCATCTTGTATTCTAGTTACAAACTATCAAAGCTCCAGATTAATGTTTTTAACCTTCCTTTGTATGGAGAACTATGAATGAACAAATCCAAATGTTTGAACTGTAACCCTCAGTCCCCACCCTCAAAGTTCCTATAGCTGATTCTTTCATTCATATAAAATAACAAAATAAAAGCCATTATGTTGGAAACTGAATAGTTTACAAGATTTTTTTTTTAAATGTCACAATCTGGTTTCAGGCCCACCTCAGGGTCTGAAGAGACTTAAATTTGGTTATTTAAGATCAGCCCCATGGAGGAGGTTATTCTGCATCACCAAACCAGAACACCTTATTTTGCAGAATCAGCACTTCTCTGCTATCTCTTTGAATAAGCAAAATAGAACTTGACATGCATGGAAATTAAATTATCCCTAGATTTGGTCATCTTCCCAGGTCAGGGTTACACGAATGAGGGATTCACATTTCACTGCTTGCACCAGTGCTATGACTAGACAGAGATCCCTGTCTTGAGGTTTTGACAGGGCTTTAGAAAGCTAGAGAATAACACAGGTTTAAATAAATCATTAGTTATGGAAGTGTGTTTAAATTGAAAATTTGGTGGTTTTGTTAAAAGAAGAAACACTGTCACATGGCCCTTCTGAAACATAAGGTTTGCATTGATTCCTATAAACTATAAATAAACATTAGGAAAAACATTATGACATTTTGGAACACTGTTGGTGGGGCCTGTGAAAGAAGACACACTGCAAAAGAAAACAAAGACTATTTGTCAGGCATTGCAATCGCAAGCAAGCAGAGAACGGATGGTTTTTGCAAGCAATCTTATGTTTCACAAATGTTTACAATGTATGAAAAGGCTAAAGGCACTTTACAAAAAAAAGGGGGGGCATGAAAACAACCACAGTTACATCATAAGGACACCATAAAAAATTCTGGCCCTGAAGAATTTGGACGCTCAACATAGGCCCCTTTGATTGAATTAATCAGGATTCATGTTTGATATTAATATGAGTACATATGAGTAAGAATATGAGTTCTGTTGTATGTACTTTATTTGTTGGTTTCACTCTTGGATTGCCAAACAAAATCCAGTTGTTGAAAATGTGTGAATGACAACTTTCTTCATTGCAGGCCAGTCATTTTTGCTTCAGAAACTATTGCTGTGTTTGGTTTCAAATCCCCTAGATATCCTAAGCATATGCCTACCTTTAAAGACATGAGTAGACTCATTAAACTCATGTGCTTAAACCTGGACACATGTTTAAGAATCTTGATGATTCAGAGCCTTGTGGACTAAGGCAAAATAATGCTATTATATATATATTATTATTTATAGCATATATATATAAAAGTCAAATGGTGTATGCGTGTATGTATGAGTGTATGCGTGCGAGTGTGTATGTACGTGCACTTACTCCTTCCACACCGTTTGAGCTAGAGACTTGAAATTTGGTACTGTTATAGGTCTTAGGGTCCTAATCAGAGTAAGAGTCGAAAATTTTTCAAATCTCACCTCTGACGCCCCTCAGGGGTGAAATTATTTAAAGGCCAATCACATCAGCTGGGCAGCTGCTGTTCTCTGTGACATAGTTATGATGTCATAATACCCCCTCCAACGGACCCTGCATTCGCTCAGCTCTCTGCCCCCTCCCCCCTCCAATGGACCCCGCACTCGCTCAGCTCTCTGCCCCCTCCCCACCTCCGACAGACCCAAGTTGGGTTTGGTCGGAGGGTAAGTGAGGTAGGGGTGTCTGGTTTGGTCGGGGGGTGAGGTGGGGGTGTTGGGTTTGGTTGAGGGGGTGGGAAGGTGTCTGGGTGGGTGAGGGGTGAGGGGTGGGGTTGGTCAGGGGGTGTTGGGTTTGTTTGGAGGGTGGGGAGGGGGGTCGGGGTTGGTCCAGAGGTAAGTGAGGTGTGGGTGTCGGGTTTGTTTGTGGTGGTAGGTAGGGGTGTCGGGTTTGGTTGGGGGGGAAAGTGAGGTGGGTGTGTCAGGTTTGGTCTACGGGGGATGAGGTGTGGGTGTTAGTCAGGGGGCGTTGGTGGGGGGGGTGACGTGGGGGTGTTGGGTTTGGGTGGGGGGGGTGAAAATGTGAGTTGGGGTTGGTCGAGGGGTAAGTGATGTGGGGGTGTCGGGTTTGGTCGGGGGGGTGAGGTGGGGGTGTCAGGTTTGCTCTCTGCCCCCCCCAACAGACCCCGCACTCGCTCAGCTCTCTGCCCCCTCCCCGCCTCCGACGGACCCGAGCAACGCCGGGTATTTTCGCTAGTATATATATATAAAACCTTTCTTCACTGAATCCTTTGTATAGCATTTTAAATTTGACTAGGTACAGGTGGCTACAGCCAATATTGCATCAGGATCTATAGCAAGAGTCATGGTTTCACACTTCAGAATTCTCCAGGGGGGCTCAAAACTCCACTGAGGACTTGCCCTATGATAAAATCAATATCTTCAACAAGAAAATGGATGAGTCTTTGCCTTTGTTAAAAGACTTCTGGACATGTATGCTCTGGCCCCAAAGAGGAAGCACCATAAACAGGTATATAAGTCAAGGCCTCTTCCACAGAGCTCCTACCACCAACCCATACAGTCTGCCACACAATCATCAAAGGGCGCAGAGACCAAAGTATGCAGCCCTATGCACCCCAATCTGAACATCATCCCCCAACTAAAGGTTACTTTTCACAGGACACTTGGAAGTTGTGAAATTATGCTATCCCCACCTGTTTCTGAAATCTGTTTTGGTCACCATTTAGCATCCAGTTTCCACAACTGGAGACATAACAGATATCATACACTTTAGCTATACCATCGAGTTTCTCTTTCTCCACTGCCTGGGTCTGGCAACAACACCCAGGATCTTTATGAAGGTCTTCTTAGAGGTGACAGCACAGATGAGACAAATGTCTATACCATCTTCCCATATGTTAAGATTGGCTTCAAACAGGCAAATCCCATCTAGAAGCTCAGTTGTCAAATGGACCTTGTTCTATCTCTTTGCATTCTTGGGAATCTGAATAAACATGGAAGACTACTCTGACTCCCACATAGATCATAGACTTTAATAAGAGTGACCTTGAATTCAACCACAGCAGGCCCTACCTCCCCGTGAATAGATTCTGTTCCGTGAGAAGTCTGATAAATCAATTCACTCACAAACTCCAAGCTAACACAGGACAATGGCAAGCCCAGACATCCCAACCTGGGTCTCTACCTCAAGGCTTGGTATGTGGACCTGCATCAAGCTTTGGCTGTTAATATTCTGAGGCCGAAGAAACTACTCTTAATCACAGCAGGAAACATTCTAACCTGAAAGTGTTATCTAGCAAAATTGAAGCATTTCCCTATTTGGGTGCAACAGAACCACTTATCGGGGTCAACAGGTATGCCTTATATATCTTAAACTACCTCACTCTCAAGATGTCAGGTCTTTCCATTAGCTTGCTGTGGGTCCTCCGAGCAGCAATAATGCATGCCATCCTTCAATGGATAATCATTATATTTTTATTCATTTGGTATCAACCAGATTCCTAAGGGTTTGGCTAAGACCTTTCTAGCTGTAATAAAGCCAGTGTCACAGTGGAATATCAATCTCATAACTTTCCACAGTTACTAGGTCACCTATCCATGAAGGTCATCATCCTAGTCATCATGACATCAGCCAGAAGGGTGGGTGAGTTGGGGATCCTCATAACCTGGCATATGCTCTATTTCATAAAGAAAAAGTATCATTTCAACTCCACCCAAAATTCATCTCAAAAGGTAATATCTGAGTTCCACATAAACACATCAATTCACTTACTGGTATTCTTCCCAAAACCTCCTGCCTCCAGCAAGAAGAGAAGACTTCATTCTCTCTCTGTCAGAAAATCATTGGCATTCTATCTATCCTAAAACTGTTTAGGAAATCACCTTGAGTATTTGTTGCTCCAGCAGAGTGAGCACAGGGACAAGCAATATCTTGTTCAGAAACTCTGTCCGGGGACTTCTGACTGTGCCCTCCTTTGCTGACAGTTGGCACAACTCCTCCCCTGGTAGGACAGTGAGGACCTACTCCACTAGAGCACAGTCTTTAAGAAGGCCATATGCTGGACATTTGTAAAGTAGCAAGCTAGAGTTCCATCCACACTGTCACAAATCATTACACTTTGTTCCATATCTCTTCCACCAGACCAGCCTTTGGGTCTGCAGTGTTACAGGCACCCCAATCCCGCTCTGATTGAAGTAATTGGAAAAAAACACTCTTGCATTTGGATTGGATCTTCTGTTCTACAAAAAAACAACCACATTATTTCTTCAGATTAGCTATCTGGAACCAAGTCACATTCTGAAGAGCCTGCTAACTTGAAGAATCTTTCTATTAATTGAAACAAAATAAAACACAAATAAAAAAAAATCCATGGTTGCTTGCAATAAACTGGTGATCAACCATCTGTTTCTCATGGAAAAAATAGAACTGTGTATTGAACCGACACACACACACACAAGCAAAATTACTGCAGTCTGGACAGACTGATCACATAGTAGAAAAGTAAAGATACCATAATGAAAAGTCACTTCAGATTTCTGTGTGTCTTCAGTTAAGATTTTTGGCTTAAGCAGGTGTAATATGATGGCAAGAAAATCACCTGGCCACTCTTTATACCAAGTTCTTTGCCAGGAAGAGAGCATTACACACTAAAACTTCAGGCTTTTAAGGTCAGTTACAGGACAGGATGTTGGAACCACATTACAGAAAGTACAAAAAGCCTGCTCCATTTCCTTGTTCATCATAAGTGGGTTTTGTGAGCCAAGTATTTTCTGTGTTATATAGCCAAGGGCATGCTAGAAACAGGGGGTGAAGGGGAGTATACTGCACTTCTATGGAGTTGACAGCCAAAGTGCAGTAGCCTGATACCAGTGGGACCCTTATTAAGAGGGAGCATGTTTCTCTCAGTTAGGATGTTAATTCTTTATTCTGTCTGTTTTCTGTCAAATAAAGCATCCTTAACTCTTTAGCAATAAATTACACTAAAGCATGTCCTATGGTACCTAGAGGGATAACCATCTGTATTTAAGATGAGTGATTTTCTTTGTTCTTCCAAGTACCTAAAAGGTTCAGATTTGTTATGATTTTTTAAAAAAATCTCAGACCCAGAAGTAGACTCTTTGTGCTGCTGTGATTTTTGTCACTTATCTCCTCTTTCCCATCCCATATCTCTCTTCCCTAGCCCTCCTAGGTTTTTCTATAGCTCCCCTCACTACAGAATCTCAACTGTTTCCCTTCAACTAACAGGCAGGGTTACTGTTTTCCCATTGGGCCCCACAACTGGAGGAACAGTTTGGACACTAAAGAACTGGATGAATGGATTAAAAGGTGCTTGGCAATTTACAGGCAATAAGGCAAAGCTTTAGTTGTTTTGCCCAATGGGAAAACGGTAACAGTATGTCACTGTAAGTAGTCATTTGGGTACTTTGGTAAATTTCCTTTCTAGTTGGAAGGAACAAATTTTGTAAAGTTTTTTGACCCTCCAAAGATCATCATCTGTGCAAAGGTGAAGCTGCTTCATGCAAATACTTTTAATATTTCATTTTAGCATTCAATGAATGCCTTAAACTGGCATTTTTATGTATTTTTAAAACCAATAAAAGCAAAAATTATTGTGTTTTCCCCACGAAGATGCTTTTGGGCTGTAATATGCCCTCAATTCACTCCTGAGTTTCGATAGTCAGATCCAGGTCTCTTGGGAAAGTCAGACTGTTTGGCACTCCCTTATGGAAATTGTGTTTGAGCGTCCAAAGGACATATAAGATACTTATTCATCGAGACACTTAAGCATGTGAGTAGTCTACAGAAGTCAATGGGACTTCTTGCATACTTAAAGTGCTTTGAGGGATCAAGGCCATGGTGCCTAAATGCCATTTGCATTCAAATATCCTAGACATAAATCTTCGAAAATTCAGCTCTGTCTATGAAAGACTAGAATGGAAATAGTTTTTCCAATATTTTATGGCATTTGACTTGCATGTCAGTGAAACAGCAGGCATATCACACGTCTGATATTCAGCTGTTTTCTACCACAAGATAATAGTTATATCACACACTATGTGGTGCACCACAACAGAAAACGAGGTGTGCCACATGACTTTCATTTGAGCGAGCTGCATAAATCATGCGACTGCAAGCTATAACCCCCACTCCTTCCTTCAGCAATCTAACCTTCTGATGATGATAAACATGATTTGAAAGAGAGACGAAAACAGAAGTCATATGATCTTTGGCCTTTGTACGATACAGAATATTTTCACAAAAACATTTTCTGGGATAAGCCATAGTGCAACAGTTTTTTGGATTATCTGGTTCATGGTCTTCCAACAACAAGATAAACGTATTTCAGACAACTTTAGTTCCAGTTAGGATGACAGTCTGTGTTTGGCAGCTAGAATAAGACACATGAACCAACAACACAAAGTTAAATCTAAGTCCAGACATGGGGTTATCATTTGTTTTCATACTGACAATGGGCCAAAGTTTGCTCATTTACTCATAGGAGTCACAAAGTTTGCTCATTTACTTATAGGAGTCATCCAGCTCGGGTCAGTGTTTTGACTCACATGAGTAAAGTGTGCAGGATTTGGCACCATTTGAGCAATGCAGATGTGGAAACCACTCCACAGCCAGATCCATGCTATAGGCAAGAAAAGGATTTAAATTGATTTCTGCTGACCTGTTCATGCACTGAAACCCATCTAGACAATCAGGAGAACTCCCAAGTGGTAGGGTTTATTGAAAAATCATGCTTGATTTCTTCACACTATAATATAAGGACGGCCATTAAAAATCAGTGCTTCCCTGCATCTGTGTCTGAGATACCACAGCATTTCACTACGTAGAACACAGAATAATATTTACGGATACTGGGGAAAATAAGGTGCTAACTCAGATATCATTGGGTAATAAATCTGGATAAATACTGAACTTTAAATTGTGACCACTGCATATTCACAGCTGTATTGCAATTTTGGGTATGATCTTAAGTTTTAAAAGAAGTAAATTATGAGACTATTGGACAACTGTACAAAAATCCTGTGAACAGTTGAGTTTTTAAGTAAATTTACTTTGTGTTTATGCTTCTTTTACATTCATTTTCTACAGTTACTATAGCAAATAGTTTTACTAGCAGGAATGTTCATGAAAGCAGCAAAATTTTAATGAATATTAGAGAAAAGTAACAAAACAAAAATCTGAATACAGACTGTGATACTTCTGCTCATGTTGAATAGTGCTTTAATCCACAAATAGTCCCATAGGAGCCAGTTCCTTACTCAGGAACTGTGACTCAATTCCTTATCTGTACAATGAGGATAATAGTATTTTTTTTCTTCCACACTTTGTCTGCTCTGTTTAAACTCTTCAAGATAGTATTGTTATTAGTTTGTATTTGTACATATTTTTTTTTTAGTGCCCTGATTTCAGCTGGGACCTCTAGACACTATTGAAATGCAAGTAACAACAACTGTTGCTGCTTCAATTATTACAATGTTCTAAATTAATGACAGGTTTCAGAGTAGCAACCGTGTTAGTCTGTATCCGCAAAAAGAACAGGAGCACTTGTGGCACTTAAGGGCTGGTCTTCACTGGGGGGTGGGGGAATCGACTGACGATACGCAACTTCAGCTATGTTATTCACGTAGCTGAAGTCGACTTATCTTCAGCCGACTTACCTGCCGTGCTCATGGCGGTGGCAGTTGGCGGCGCGCTCCCCCGTCAACTCCAACTTGTGAGGGTAGTGAAGACGTTCCCTTAGAGACTAACAAATTTATTTAAGCATAAGCTTTCATAGGCTACAGCCCACTTCATTGGATGCACAGAATGTAGATACACACACATACACAAACATGAAAAGGTGGAAGTTGCGCTATTTAATTCAGATGAGCTATTATCAGCAGGAGGGAAAAAAAACCTTTGTAGTGATAATCAAGATGGCCCATATCAGACAGTTCACAAGAAGGTGTGAGGATACTTAACGTGGGGAAATAGATTCAATTTGTGTAATGACCCAGCCATTTCCAGTTTCTATTTAAGCCTAAATTGATGGTATCCAATTTGCAAATTAATTCCAATAATTCCAATTCAGCAGATTCTCGGAGTCTGTTTTTGAAGTTTTGCTGTTGTAAAATTGTCGCCTTCAAGTCCATTATTGAGTGATCAGGGAAGTTGAACAGTAGAACATTGTGATTTTGAGAGTTTGGATTAAAATAATTTTGATTTGAACAATTTATGAGGGCTTGAAAGAGTTCTTTGTATATATGCACTATTCTGGATATGTTTTTGTTTGTTTTTAGAATTTTCTCTGAGTAGGCTTTGCCCAAGAAACATGGCTAGACTACTTGCATGGTTATCATACACAGGCCCAAAAGTATGAATGAGTCCGGCCTCAGTCTCTATATAGTAAGGTGCAAAAATACTCTGCTTCATACTGTGCAGTCTTCTAAGGGGTACATTGAAGAAGGCATGATTCAGTACACACTGAACCTGTGACAATGTTCATTGATTTACTCTCATTTAATAAAGTACAGAGCCATGACATGGCCTCCTATAATCATTGTTTTGAAATGGCATAATGACCACTGTATATCATTCTGGAATCCTTTCAGATCCCCTAACTTATCCCAAGAAAGCTTAGAAAGAGTCTTGGGCTATTCCCAAAGGACAAAGTAATATCCTAAGGCTGAACGAAACCTGCTGATATTTGCACTGCAATCAATCTTTGTTTATTTTTGCAGTGTAAGTAAGTGTCTGCCTTTGGTCAACAATAAAAGGCAATGTATCACACTGGGTACTAAAAGATACGGGTTTGGTGTTCTTTTATTAAATAATTATCCTATGCACCTCGAGGTGTCACAATTAGAGACAGATTGGCTGGAATCTTAGCTAGATTTGTGCTAAATTGCATAAGTAGTATAAAGATTTAATTTAACTTGTTCACTGAAACACAACGATTTGATTTGACTCATACGGTGATTTTTCCCCTTGTATTTATAGTTAGAACCTATATTTTGAATATATAGGAATGTGATGGGGTGCAGGAACAACTGTGGCCCCAGGAAGCCCAGCCCCAGCAGGCCTGCTAAATATGTTGCAGTGGAGAAGGGATTTTGAAGATATAAAAGGCAAAAGCAGGGCATATGCAGGAGCCCTGCCCCCTCCTATCCTCTTCCCCTGAGGGCCCCTGGCCAGGCCAGAAGCCGGAGCTGGGCCCTGGTAAGAGCCACACAGGGAGCTTGGGCTGCTGTGGAGAGCCCCAGACCCTCCACCTGCCATGTGCGGGGGTCCCAAGAGCCGCCTCTGACCCATGTCCCCAACCACAGGACACACCACCCAGGGCAGCTGGAGGGTCTGGGGCTCCCCAGAGCAGCCCAGACTTCCTGGGAAGCTCTTACTAAGGCCATGTCTGGCTTCTGACCTGGCCTGGAGGAGGGGCTGCAGGGAGGGAGAAGAGGAGCAGGGGCAGGCAACAGGGGCTAAGGCCCACCTCAGCACCCCCTGGGCAGAGGCTGTTGCCACCCTGAGCCGTGCTGCTGGGAATCCAGGACAAATGCTGTCCCGGAGTGATTCAGCCCAGAACCAGAACTTGAACTCTACATTTTGGGATTGTCCCACCTAATTCAGGATGGGTGGTCACTAAGAAGGCAGTCTCTTCAGTATAAGAGGACAATGGGCAGACAGAGATGCCCATGGACTGAATTACAAGGGATAACCACAAGCCATGACACCTCCCTAGAATGGACAAAGCAGTAGGAAGAGACCAAGGAAAGGTGTTAGCTAGCCCACAAATAGCAGACACCTTCCCTACAGTGCCCACGTGGGCCCCTGGGTTAGAACTTAGTGGAGTGGGAGGACCTAGGTTAGTTCCCCATCCCCAAGGTAAGGCCATGTTCAGAGACTAACCATTAGGCAGGGCTTTCCTCCCTGCTTACAAGCAGTCTCTATCAAAGGCAGTTTAGTTTTCGCTATTACACCTTAGACTTTTACCTTAAACATTTTCTCACCGTCCCACTGCTCATATGCATGCACTTACTTAAAATGGCAACATTGCCACCCCTTTCATCACATCTGAATGTTGACACGCTGTTCATAAAGAAATAATGTTCCAAAGCTTGTAGGCTCCATTAATGTTTATATGTTTATTTCCTTCACAAAAAAACATGTTTTAAATTGTATCAGCTGGAGATCAGCACTTGCATCTGTTATAAATTATCTTGCCAGCTGCACCCAGTGAGTTTATAATGACTCCAGTCCCCTCAAATTCTCATTACAAGTAAAATAAAATAAAAAGCAATACTTCTCAGTTATCTACAGATAATAGAAAAATGCTCATCTTTTTCAGTAATCTGTTTGACTCAGGATAGCCCATATAAACAATGAGACACATATGACGGGGGGGAAAAACAGTTCAAATATTTTTTCACCCACTCAACCAAGATATATATAGAGGAATACAGTGAAGACCTTTAAAATAAAAGTCTGATAAAGAAGTAACCTAGTTACAAGAATAAGCTTCCATTGTGCCAAAAAGTAAATAGACTTGATAGAAAAATAGATCTTTTAAATAAATATTTTTGTGAGCCATATGCAAGTACAGTATTCAATAAAACAACAAAGACTTCATATAACAATGCTACTTGAAAGATTAAGGGGGAACGTTTTAAATGTGGGGGCCTAAGATTGGGTTTCTAAAGACAGGATTTTCAAAAACTTAGATTCTAAATACTATTTACAGGTACCTAACTGATTTTCAGAAGTGCTGAGCACCCAAGAGGTCCATCTGAAAATAAAAAGGTTTTTCCCTTGCTTCATAGAGGCTAAAATACAACAATTATTTTTAAAAAATCAAAAGTATGTAAGAAGGTAGATTCTTAAGGCACTATAAATTTAATTTTTGAATCTTCGCCAAACCTAGTTCAAAGTAGATTGTCTGGGAAATGTAGAAACAGTAGAACAAATATGGGACAGTAGGTGCATCACTACAAATATGGCATCTCTGACCTATAGGCATTCTGCATGTCATTCTAAACTGTTAGCATATCTAGAGTTGCTGACTGCACAATCTGCTAGTTCTGCCTGAGTCTGTGAATATGTTTTGCTAACATTTTTCTCAGTGTAATAGGAGACCATGATTTATTGATGATAATTGGCTGTATTGTACCCTTCCTTAAAAATTCTAATATTTTTAACACCACTTTTTCTTGAATTGCTCGGTAACGTAATGGCTACTACCATTCATCCATAGCAATATATGGGCAAATGTGTGTGGTTATGGAGATGTCAATGACCAAAAAACCACATTTATTTATTTTTATGAAAGACATCTGATGTGATTATGTGTCACATGGCTGGTTTACTACACTGGGAGAGCACTATACTGCACTGTCAAAACAGTGAACACCGCAACTCAAATTGCTTATTCTCACAAAGCACTAGGCAGAATATCAGTGGAGGCTTATTCCTTGCTGAAGTCAATCATAGTTACTTGTATCCTGCAGTAGGAAACTAGGACCATGGAGAAATACTGAAATCTGCTCAGGGAGTGCCCTCTCATTTGCATTCTTGTGTCTTGGGGGTCTAGACTTCTCGGTCAGAACAAGCCAAGAACGATGCCAAAATATTAGAAGGGGCTGAAACCAAGACTGTTTCACTTGCACACCAATACCAGGTTTGATGGATTCTGTGTTCCCCAACATTATCTCACTATATATGAAGAGTTTTATAATGAGCTGATCCAAAGAAGAGATGATCTATTTTTCTCCTTGCCATCTCTATTCATCTGGGGAAAAGAAAAAAAGGACATCCTTAAAAAAAAAAAACACCATGTAGTATTTCCTGCCCTGGAAAGTGACTATGTTTGGCTATTTATTTATTTACTTTAAAATGAAACTATCATTTCATTTTGCTTACTGTTCTGGCGCTTTAAAGATTTATTTCCTTTAACCATCTCAACCCTCCATGAACATTTTACAAGCATGAACAACTTGCATGTGAAAGGCTTACATGGTGTTGTCCTAATTGTCACAAACATTGTCTCCAGACTAAACCTGGCCCAGCAACCAACTCTTATCATTATCATCTATAGCAAAATATTGGTTCCTGCCATGACCCATAGTTACTTATAAATAGAATGCAACAATAATAAATTCAAGGAAAAATGCAGAATTCTGTATAAAACCTTCATGACAAAGTGGTCTAATGAGCTGGAAAGTGCAGATGTTTTTTCAATAGGTTTTTACAGTGTTTATTTTGAATTTTTTTAAATCACATTGTTTTTCAGTTGCAATTTCTGTAAAGCAGATGTGATATTTTGAGCTTATGGGTTTTATTTTGATCTTTAGGGCACAGTCCTCAAGATGTTTATACAAGCAGAGAAAGGTCTAATGCAATGAAAATGATTGATTTCCATTGTGCAGGGACCAGATCAATGAAGAACCCTTAAAGGGGGTTTTACAGCCCCACTCAGTCAGTGAGGTTGTTCTTTCTCCATTGGGTCTCATCAGCAGGTCCAGACACTACATGGCCAAATTCCCTTAATGTGACCTGCACTGGGCCACATCAACTACTCATCTACATACCTAGCAGTAACCACTGCAAGCCAGTCACAGACATGATCTGGCATTAATGTATGTGTTGGGGCTAAGAATTCCTTCCCTCAGCTTGCTGTATACTTTGGTATGTGTGTGTGCACATCTGCCGGAGGATTAGCCACTAAATACAGGCTTTTCCTGGCACTGAACTTTTTCCTCATGTATTTCTCATTCTGCCCCCTCCTCAGACTGTGTTTCGTTTTAATTCATTGTCTACATGTACAACTATGTACATCTTCTCAGCATCTTCTTTAATGTCTTCTCAGTCTCAGTCTCCCCTCTCTGCCACTCTTTATTGGTGTTCCTCTATGTTCAGTTCTTGGGCTTTTTGTTTCTCTTGACATTTTTTTTCTCAAAAACATTATCTGTTCAACAAGATTATAAAAACAGTGTGGACATCATCCCACAAAAGAAAGGAGGACCAGATTACAGCAGTGTGATCCAACTAAATTTGTGCATATAAGGAAATCAATCTGTAAAGTCACCTCTCAGTTTATTCTTTTTGACTTAACTATTCTAAGCTTTTTCCCCCTATCAGTTTTGTATTTCATGTGGCCAGAATGAATCATCAGTCCCACCACTTGTAAAGGGACAGAAGCTGACAGAGATGGTTTTTTGAGGGCAGCAGAAATATGGACCACTCTAATCATAGTATTTAATAGTTAATTCTTCCTCCTGGTATTCATAAACCCACAGGAGAGCTCTGAATGAGAGCAGATCAAGTTAGCTCCTGTATTGTCTTCTCTAGCTTGACCATTTAAATGGCTAACCTTTCTCTATAACAGGGCCTATAGAGATAGCTTAATTCTCCTTAATCTTATGTAAATCAGGAGTAAATCCACTGAACTCAATAAGAATTACCCCAGAGCATGGGCAATCAGGCCTTCTTACCCTAATGTGGAAGAGCTGTTTTTTGGTTGTTTTTTTCCCCCCAATTTTGCTTTTTTCAGTCATGACATGTATCACGTCAGATTATACATCAGGAGTATAGTATATAAAAATTCCATTCCAAAAAGCAATCAATCAGCATTGGAAAATTCATTGCTTTTTTTGTAAACTCTGAGTGATCAATAGTTGACAGCTTAAAACAGAAGCAACTAAATTTGGGAGGTATAAAATGATTTGAAGAACAGAAAAACAAAGGACTTTTTTCTTCTTCTTCTTCTTCTTTTGACTTTTGGCAGCTTCATCCCAGCTGCCACATGTTCTCTGGGCCTGACATGCTTCACTAAGAGATTCATTATGCCCAACATCTCTATGGTGGATCCATAGGCTTTCCTGACTTATAAGAAAAGATTAAAGGAAGTAAATATGCATAGTTTAGCTAAATGATCTACAAGTATTTAAAGTGACAGACAACAAAGAGGAATTGTGCAAACAACAAAGAGGAGTTCTTTCTGGTGGTCCAATGGGTATAGTTAGAACTAATAGGGATGAAATTGAAAAAGGATAACTTAGATGGTCTACCAAAAAATATTCTTGAATGTGATGGCTATTGTACTGTGAAATAATTTTCCGGGGAAGACATTAAATCTCATATCTTGAGTGAATTATTTAAAACCAAACTGATAGAAAGTTGGAGGATATACTATAGGTAAGGCTAAGATTTTGTCTTGAATATTTTTAGTAAAAAAGTCAGACAGGTCACGGGCAATAAAGAAAAAATCACAGAATAAAGAAAAATTCACAGAAGTCTGTGACTTTTACTAAAAATATCCATGATAAAATGGAAAGGGACTGAGCAGCTGCGGGGTGGCTGGGAGCTCTGGGGCTCCCCCATGGTGACTCAAAGCTCTAGGGTCTGCCTGTCCCACGGATCTCTGTAAAGAATGTATATCACTGTCTTTCTCTCCTGTACCTCCAGAAGTAGCCTCAGCTGTCTTAGACAGCCAGTTTTCCTGGTAAATGATTCGCCACATGCCTGCTTGCCTGAAGAGACAGAAAGCTCCCAAAGGGCGGAACAAAGCTGTGCATTAAGTATTTCTGTACTCAGATTACGATATACAAGTGCCAAGAAGAAGAGAAAACATTTCAGATTTCATGAGTAAATGCTGCAAAATGTTTCAAATGAAAGGAACCTGCCATCCAATGCCAGCTTGATGCTGCTCATAAAGAGGATTCTATTTAAAAACAATCATTAATCATTTTCAGCATTATAGGGATCTTCAAACACATGATCAGCACAGGACAGATCATAGGGCTCAAATGTCCCAGTAACAGTCATTTGTCTCAGTCTGTTAAATTACAACTTGTTGTTCTATATCAGGAGCAAAGAGGATTCTGGGATACTGGAATTTACCTCATCACATATTAAACACAATTCCAGAAATAGGCGAACGTATTTCACATAGAGAAGTTACACAAATGGTAATGCATTTACCTGTCTTGGGTGCTTAAACACCCATCAGTAGGGCCTTTCAATGCAATGAAATGAATGACTTTAATGTATAGAAATATAAAGAGAGTTGGATTTTCAAAACTGACAAGTGATTTGGACTCTCAGTTTCCATTAATTTTCAAATCCCATAGACAGCTTCAAAATAGCTCAAACCAAATGTTTCATTGACATTAATAGAAGCCACACAGTAAAAACAGAGCCAGGTAAAGTAGTAAACAGATTACAGGAATTTAAGTGTATGGTAGAATAGGGAGGTATGGCAGTTTCTCCATGGTTAAGTTTTGCCTGCTTTTCCAGTACAAGCCAATTTTTTAGTCTCTCTCTCTCTCTCTCTCTCTCTCTCTCTCTCTCTCACACACACACACACACACACACACACACACACACACACTAAAAAAAACTGCTTTCAGGCCGAAAGGGCTCACAGGCTTTCAGCTCTCTGGTTGGTTAAATGCTATTCATCAAATAAATTATTCAACAAAATGGTTATTGCTGGAGTTCCATTAGCTTTACTTAAACCATCACTTTGGTTACAAATATACTAATCTTTTTCTTTATGTCTCACTAAGCAACTCATTGTGGGTTCATTAGTACATTTAGGACTTGAGCCTGTGAAAGGTATTCAGCAATTTACAATGTGCTCAACACCACTAAATTCAATGGCCCTCCGGACAACACAGGAGACACAGAACACTTTGCAGGATCAGGCCCATGAAGCACAGCTTCATACTGGGAACACCATTATGGGTGTAATTCCAGAAGGGAAGCTGACTCAGGGAGATAGAAATCCTCCTTGAGCTCTGTGCATACAGGGGAGATCACACTGCTTCTACACCTTCTCAGGGGAGTGCAGTATACTGCCCATGAAAGGAAGGATGGACCAGTGCCCAGCATGATAGCTTAGGACTTGACACACATTTATTTCCCTACTGTGGCACAGACTTCCTTTATGATCTCTGGCAAGTCATTTAGTCTTCATGTGCCTGTTCCCATCTGTAAAATGGGGATGAGAGCACTTTCCTACCGCACAAGAGTTGTGACATTAAAGACTGTGAGGTACTCAATATTGTGCTAATGGGAGCCATATACATGGCTCAGTAGAGACCCCAGCCAGTTTATTGACTCAGCCATGGTCAGGGCCATGGGTAATAGAAATAAGCAATCAAAATTAAATCTGTGTTCTATAGATAATTATTGTCCCAAAATAATGCTAATTATGAACAATTGCAGAACATGGGTACATAATTGCCATTTGTATTCCATTAGGCACCAATGTTAGGCCTAATCTTGCTTGGTACATGGAACCTAAAGAAGCAATGCAATAACCTGCATTGGTTCCTTTTCCCCACCTCCCACTCTAGCACTTTTAAAAAGTTCACCCAAAGAAAAGACCAGGAAGAGATTGCATCTGCAATGTTAAAGGCTCTTTCTTAGTTTTCTTGGGATGATATGAGGCAGTATGGTCTAGTGGGCTCTCACATTCGAGAGATCTGGGTTGTATTCCTGATTTGGCCATTGGTTGGTTGTATGAAGGCAATCACATACCTTGAAGTCCTAGGTCCCAGCTTCCATATCTATAAAGTGGAGATAATATTTACTGAAGCTTATTTGCTGTGAGATTCTTTGAAGATTCTTAAAGCTTTGCATTTCTGATATCTCTATGAAAAAAGGTAAATTTGGGAAATTTGATGAGTTTTTTCTCAATGTTGAATATTTTGAACCTGATAAAGTAGGACTCCTGAAACCCTGGCAATATTTCACTTGCAAGTTATTTCAAAAGCTTGATTTATCCAAATTGTATTATGGTTTTTGTTTTCAATAAAAGACCAAATCTTAAAGTCTTTTCTAAAGGAAAAATTGCATTGACATCACCATTACCACCACCTTCACTGCAGCTGAAGCTAGTGAATAGCCTTAAATGTTACATCACTGAAGTATACATCAAAAGCAATAGATGTTATTTGAACCTGAGAATGTAACTTAGAATTAGAAGCTTTTTCATTTTCAGATAGCCATCTAACATTCTAAAAGATAGAAAGTAAGAAAACATTAAATAATCTGTTCAATTAAAAATATCATGTTTGCTCATATTTACTTTACTGGAAAAGGGTTTAAGCCCATATGGGAAATAGCTGATTAATTTAGTAGGATATTTTTAATGTGGACCATATTAAAGACTTAAGGTCCTTTTCTTAAAGTCTGTATGCACCCACTAAGCCTAAAATAGGGTATTTCCTGTCTATTTAAGTTTAAATCAGAATCAGGAGTCCAATTTTCCACTATTTGCCATTCTGAAATCCTTCCCCAATGACTGTATGGAAGTACAGAGGAAAGGCAAACTATAAGAGAGTTCTCAATATAAAATGGAAAGGAACCATTGGGGGAGGGGGAAGGGACAGAACAGTTTAATTTATAGAGAGATGTCAAAATGCTCATGATGATGAAGCAGAAACTCCTGATTCTGATCTTTTGCCCTGATTTAGACACTGCCACTCTATCTTTGGGCAAGACATGTAGGCCCAGCTCCTCAAAGGTATTTAGGTGCCCTGCTCTCATTAATTTCAATGGGATTCAGAACCATGCTTAAGTGCTTTATTGGACCTTAACCTAATGCTTCTAAATTGCTTTAAAGGTAGGGGAAAGGATTTTCCAAAATGGATGCCTAAAGTTAACTTCCTATATCCAGTTACACCTGTGGCCTGAATTTCAGAAGTGCTGAGCAACCAGCAATTCCCACTTGGTGCTTCTGATTCAGCTTACTTAAGCAAATACTTTTTAAAAATAGACTATGTTCACAAGAAATGCCATTCATCTCCATAATTACCTCCATAAAAAAAATCACTTGTTTTGTATCACGCTAGAAAAAAAAAATCCCTTGGTTTTTGGTGTTCAATACTCCAAATGCTTATATCTTGGGGGTACATGAACTCTGAGGAAAGAGAGAGAAACTGAATATGAAATTATTTTTTGCGGCTGCCACCTCAGTCACTTATTTGTAAAAATGGAAAAATCCTGACTCTCTTTCCATGTTGCAATGGGTAAAGCATGCTTGGAACCTTGCAGCCCAAATTTGTACAAATTTGCTCAACTGTAAACTCAGAAGGTACCCAGATTTGCGCACAGATGGTGTTCTTTGGTTAATTATTTTAACAAAAGAACAAAACAAGAGTGTGTAATTTGAAATGCTCACTTAAGAGAAAACTTAGTTCAGCAACTTCCTTCTTTCCTTTCATCTTTTTCTTTTTAAAAAAAAATTTCCCCATCTGCTTTCTCTTCTGTTTCTTTTTTTCCACCTCCCTAAAAATTTAATTATTTTTTTTAAATCTCTTGTTGCTTTAATAGGCATTTAGTCTCACTGTGCCCACTGAAGGCACTTTAATAAAATACATTTATTATTGGCAAATCTGTTGGTTCTCAATAGCTGAAAAACAGAAGTTGATTTGTATTTAAATGGACTGCTTATTGTGTGTTCGATGTAAGGCAGGTATTCACACCAGTAGGTGTCTGTTGGAGATTACAGGCAGTCTCATAAATGCATGTGTTTAGCAGATATGAGAGAGAAATCCATGACAGAAACTATGGTCCCCTCTTACGCTGAAGGAATTAAGTCCAGTGGCCATAATATTCTTTTTAGTTTTTAAATGTCTGTGGTTTCTTGTTATCCTGAATTTGCAAATCTATACTTTTTACGCAGAGTGATCATGATTTTAAACAAGACAAGCAGGTTTCAACATAGCAAAACATAAACATTGCTAAGTGACAACTGCAAACAACATGGACTAATATGGTTTGACCAAATAAGGAAATGTTTATAAAATATTAGCATTACCTAACAGGAAGTATTTGAAAATGTTAGTCAGCCTGGTTTAAATATAAACATATTCTGACTGCGAATTATCCAGCCTCTACTCTGCAAAGTTTAATTTGTGATATTTGATCTTTAGGACAAAAATCCTGGATTTAACAAAGAAACTAATACTCCAAAATATCTTAGGTTAGAATGTGAAAAATTAGAGTGCCAGTAGATCACTTCTCAATATGCTTACAAATCTATTTATTGTTCCCTAAAATTACGTACAAGCATTGAAGCCCTGATTCAAGGAGTCGGCCCTGAGGAGAAGGATGGTCTAGTATTTAGGACATCTACCTGTGACTGGAAACTTGGGGTCAATTCACTGCTCCACCGAGGATTTCCTATGAGATCTTATATCATTTAGTCTCTTTTGTGCTTCTGTTCTGCAGCTGTAAATGAGGGATAATAGCATTTCACTCACAAGCATATTGTGAAAATAAAGACCTTACAGACTGCGAGGTGCTCAGATATTACAATAATGAGGGCCCACATAAGTATTTAAAATAGATAGGAAAGTATTCCTTGTCATGTATAAATGCTGTTCTGAATAGGGATACTTTCCTTTTCTGGATTAGGAAACAAGAGGAGACTGGACCCTAAAGACCACAATATTTTCTTGTGGAGGAAAAGCTATCAGTTATATAAAAATATTCCAACAGCTTGGCACACCTGTATTGTAGGTCTTCAGTGAATAGCAACGACACACAGCAAAATGTGTTTTCTATTGTGGTTTACAATGCCAATATTTAGACTAATTTTTCTTGACATTTTCCACTTCATATCATTACTTTTTTCATCAAAACAGAAAAAAGTAATAATAAAATAGATCCCCATGGGAAACATTTTTCCAGTGTGAAGAATTTGTATCAAGAACCTTGGCCAATGTACAACTACAATAAAATAAAGTAGAATGTGATTTTGTTTGTGCTTTCCCATCCATCCTCTCTTTATTCTGCTAAATGCAGCCTTGCTTAATTTTCCTTTACTTTAAAGCACACCCTACATTCCTTTGTACTCTGGAACTAAATTACCTACATTTATCTCCCGGAGTTCAATATTCTCTTTTGGTTGGACAGGTTTTGCTTTCTCTGTCAGTCAGCTCCTGTGAGGCTTTAAAGTTCATGCTAGTAGAGGATGTAAATCTCTACCATTGTTACCTTATTTAAGTTTGAAGGTTGAGGTTATAGCATGAACTAAGCAGGGACCATGGGGAATGGAACCTAACTAAAAAAAAGGCAATGAATTAAAAAAAACCCATCTTTCCTCTCAGGACTCTCTGGCCTGAGTATGGCCTCCTCTTCACTCCCTGGCTGACAGTTGCAGCCTCTTAATGGAACTGTCAGTCAGGAGATATTTTTAAAGGAAATGGCCCATTAAGAACCTTCCCCAAAGGCCTGACAATCATCTGAGGAAGAATTGTGCTGGGATGTTTTATTGGCACTAACGTCAACGCAGAGTGAGCGACTCCATCTCCTGGGAGGGGAGTGTAATGAATGTGTGACACATAGTAATACTGGTAAGAGATTGGGTCAGGAAATAAAAAAAAAGAAGTCATTTAACCAGGATCAATACAAAAAGATGTATATTTATATGAAATTTTGAGGATTAAAAAAAATAAATAGCTTACACAGCATATAAGATTTTTAAGTGTACAAAGGATGCTACTATCTAAAATTTATCCCCATGAGTCACCACTAAATCCTGATCATGAACCAACTCTAAGTTTTGGGTAATCAGGAGTTTTGCTAAACCCATCAGGAATCAGGGCCTGCAGAAGAGCTCATCTCCAAGCAATCTAAAAAGTGTAGTTGGCCTGTAGTAGGCTTCCTATTGGCATCACCACGCGACTGGAGGGAAGAGTCAGCAGATCAGGTTTTAAACCCAGCAGCAGCAGTTTTTTGGCTGCTCAAAGCATTTCCCCGTGGCTGTTATAGCTGCTTGTTTCCAGCACTGTTCCTGCCTTGGACACAGCCCTGGGCCCAGACTTGCTCCTGCTTTGCCTCGCTCCAGGTAACCCAGCTCTGACCCTGGGCTCCAATTCATGACTTCGTCTCTGACATCTGGCTTCTGACTCTCAGCATGAACTCCTGCCCTAACTACTACATAGGACACCCCATATCCCAGTCTCTGCATTTTAGGTGCTCAAATGGTTATCTTCTCCTTTGACTTTCCTTACAATTCTTGTAGTGCCTATGAGTGCTGTTTTCTGGAGGTCACCGATCAGGATGTCTTGCATGCCTAATGTTTTCTTAAGCTGTTCATTGAGCACTCCAAGTGCTCCAATAATCACTGAGATCATCTTTGCTCTCGTTTTCAATAATCGTTCCACTTCATGGCAAAATTCCTCATACTTCACTGTCTTCTCTTATTGTTTCCCTTTTATGTTTGTCCGTTGGTATGGCGAAATCAGTTAATCTTGTCTGTCTTCTTTTCTACAACATCTATATCAGGCCTGTTTTCCTGCATCATTCGGACAATGACAATTGCCAGATCCCATAAACTCTTTGCCTTTTCATGCTCTAGAGCACTTTCAATTTGGTAGTTGTAGTACTGCATGCCTCGTTTAAATCTATACTTGCCAGAGGCTCCAATGCAGACCTCATTCTGTCTGTTCATATATTCTCTCCCCCAGCCAGGCTCCTGCAGATGCTGAACACATGCTCCCCAGTCTCTTCTTTTTTGGAACACATTTTTAGTTCAGGGAGCAGTTCTGTTGGTCAGTGTTATTTCTAATGTAATTAAGCCATAAGGACTGTTCTTAGTCCTTCATAACGAGGCTGTCGCTTTTTTGAGATAGTCTTCTTCAAGCCATGCGTGTGTTAACCTTCAGTCATTAATGGATTCTCTCTCTCCACATAAGAACATAAGAACGGCCATACTGGGTCAGACCAAAGGTCCATCTAGCCCAGCATCCTGTCTACCGACAGTGGCCAATGCCGGGTGCCCCGGAGTGAGTGAACCTAACAGGTATGATCGAGCGATCTCTCTCCTGCCATCCATCACCCCCCTCTGACAGACAGAGGCTAGGGACACCATTCATTACCCATCCCGGCTAATAGCCATTTATGGACTTAGCCTCCATGAATTTATCCAGCTCTCTTTTAAACCCTGTTATAGTCCTAGCTTTCACAGCCTCCTCAGGTAAGGAGTTCCACAGGTTGACTGTGCGCTGTGTGAAGAAGAACTTCCTTTTATTTGTTTTAAACCTGCTGCACGCCAATTTCATTGAATGGCCCCTAGTTCTTCTATTTTGGGAACAAGTAAATAACTTTTCCTTATTCACTTCCTCCACTCCACTCATAATTTTATATACCTCTATCATATCCCCCCTTAGTCTCCTCTTTTCCAAGCTAAAAAGTCCTAGCCTCCTTAATCTCTCTTCATATGGGACCCGTTCCAAACCCCTAATCATTATAGTTGCCCTTCTCTGAACCTTTTCTAGTGCCAGTATATCCTTTTTGAGATGAGGAGACCACATTTGTACGCAGTATTCAAGATGTGGGCGCACCATGGATTTGTATAAGGGCAATAAGATATTCTCCGACTTATTCTCTATCCCCTTTTTAATGATTCCTAACATCCTGTTTGCTTTTTTGACTGCCGCTGCACACTGCGTGGATGCCTTCAGAGAACTATCCACAATGACTCCCAGGTCTTTTTCCTGATTGGTTGTAGCTAAATTAGCCCCCATCATATTGTATGTATAGTTGGGGTTATTTTTTCCAATGTGCATTACTTTACATTTATCCACATTAAATTTCATTTGCCATTTTGTTGCCCAATCACTTAGTTTAGTGAGATCTTTTTGAAGTTCTTCACAGTCTGCTTTGGTCCTTACTACTTTGAGCAGTTTAGTATCATCTGCAAACTTTGCCACATCACTGTTTACCCCTTCCTCCAAATCATTTATAAATAAGTTGAATAGGATCGGCCCCAGGACTGACCCTTGGGGAACACCACTAGTTACCCCTCTCCATTCTGAAAAAGTTCCATTTATCCCTACCCTTTGTTCCCTGTCTTTTAACCAGTTTTCAATCCATGAGAGGATCTTCCCTCTTATCCCATGGCAGCTTAATTTACGTAAGAGCCTTTGGTGAGGGACCTTGTCAAAGGCTTTCTGGAAATCTAAGTACACTATGTCCACCGGATCCCCCTTGTCCACATGTTTGCTGACCCCTTCAAAGAACTCTAATAGATTAGTAAGACACGATTTCCCTTTGCAGAAACCATGTTGACTTTTGCCCAACAATTTATGCTCTTCTATGTGTCTGACAATTTTATTCTTTACTATTGTTTCAACTAATTTTCCCGGTACGGACGTTAGACTGACTGGTCTGTAATTGCCAGGATCACCTCTAGAGCCCTTTTTAAATATTGGCGTTACATTAGCTATCTTCCAGTCACTGGGCACAGTAGCCGATTTAAAGGATAGGTTACAAACCCTCGTTAATAGTGGCGCAATTTCACATTTGAGTTCTTTCAGAACTCTTGGGTGAATGCCATCTGGTCCCGGTGACTTGTTACAGTTAAGTTTATCAATGAGTTCCAGACCCTCCTCTACTGATACTTCAATTTGTGACAATACCTCAGATTCGTCACCTACAAAAGACAGCTCAGGTTTAGGAATCTCCCTAACGTCCTCAGCCGTGAAGACTGAAGCAAAGAATTCATTTAGTTTCTCTGCAATGACTCTGTCATCTTTAAGTGCTCCTTTTGTATCTCTGTCATCCAGGGGCCCCACTGGTTGTTTAGCAGGCTTCCTGCTTCTGACATATTTAAAAAACATTTTATTATTACCTTTTGAGTTTTTGGCTAGCTGCTCTTCAAACTCCATTTTAGCTTTTCTTATTACATTCTTACACTTTACTTGGCAGTGCTTATGCTCCTTTCTATTTACCTCACTAGGATTAGACTTCCACTTTTTAAAAGATGCCTTTTTCTCTCTCACTGCTTCTTTTACTTGGCTGTTAAGCCACGGTGACTCTTTTTTAGTTTTCTGGCGTTGTTTTTTAATTTGGGGTATACATTTGAGTTGGGCCTTTATTATGGTATCTTTGAAGAGAGTCCATGCAGCTTGCAGGGATTTCACTTTAGTCACTTTACCTTTTAATTTCCGTTTAATTAACCCCCTCATTCTTTCATAGTTCCCCTTTTTTAAATTAAATGCCCCAGTGTTGGGCTTCTGAGGTGTTATTCCCACCATAGGAATGTTAAATGTTATTATATTATGGTCACTATTTCCCAGCGGTCCTTTTATAGTTACCTCTTGAACCAGATCCTGCGCTCCACTCAGGACTAAATCCAGAGTTGCCTCTCCCCTTGTGGGTTCCTGTACCAGCTGCTCCAAGAAGCAGTCATTTAAAGTATCAAGAAATTTCATCTCTGCATTTCGTCCCGAGGTGACATGTACCCAGTCAATGTTGGGATAATTGAAGTCTCCCACTATTACTGGGTTCTTTATTTTGACAGCCTCTCTAATCTCCCTTAGCATTTCGTCATCCCTATCACTGTCCTGATCAGGTGGTCGATAATAGAGCCCTATTGTTATGTTCTTATTTGAGCATGAAATTACTATCCATAGTGATTCTATGGAACATGTGGATTCATTTAAGATTTTTACTTCATTTGATTCTACACTATCTTTTACATAAAGTGCCACTCCCCCGCCCCCACGACCTATTCTGTCCTTCCGATATATTTTATATCCTGGAATGATTGTGTCCCATTGATTGTCCTCGGTCCACCATGTTTCTGTGATACCTATTATGTCAATATCCTCCTCTAACACGAGGCACTCTAGTTCACCCATCTTATTATTTAGACTTCTGGCATTTGTGTACAAGCACTTTAAAAACTGGTCACTGTTTATCTGTCTGCTCTTCCCTGGTGTGTCAGATTCTTTATGTGAAAATTTCTCATCTGATCTGGCCTCTCCTTTATCCTTTTCCATCCTTTCCTGTCTAGAACCTAAAGAATCTTTAATGACAGACCCTCCTGTAAGAGAAGTCTCTATCCGATCCACGTGCTCCTCTGCAGCAATCGGCTTTCCCCCATCTCTTAGTTTAAAGAGATTTAAAGACCACTTTTATGCATTGATTTCTATGTAACCTGTCAGTCTCTCTCTGCCAATTTGCTTTCTTTCATGTTTTCTTGGGTTGGGATGCACATTCGGTCATTGCTTGTTGTTGGTGGCAGATGATCTTATACTCTGGATGACTCTTCATATAATTTTGATATTAAATTCCTCATTATCGATGGCTTCTTCTACAAATAGCATCTTCCTCCAGTACATCATCAGATGTTCATCCTGTCTACACCTTGGCTGATATTCTTTACTCTATCCATTACCAAAATCTTTCTTGTTCAAATGTCACATTTTTTCATCTTTTAATTCCACTTGATTGCTCTGGCCGTTCTGTACTATAGGTATCACTGATAGTTATTATTGATTAAAATGTAAAGAAATTACTACCTCTTTCATATGCTAATGGATTTTTCTGACTCAGTAGGCACTGTTGCAGGGGCAGGGGGAGAAGAGCCCTTCAGAATACTATACAGCCTGTGCAGCTGTAGTGACGGAGACTCTCAGATATCTTGTGGGTTCCGCATCTACAAAGCCAATTCTAGCTTACATAGGGCTCGTTACTTCTGCTCCTCATCTAGTAAGAAGCAAAATTATAATTAGAAGTTAAATACCTTAATTGAAATCTAATATATAGCATACAAAGCCCCACCTTAAAGGAATGCAATCTTCAGATTGCTGTGGGAATTGTGTATTTTCTCAATTTTTCCAATTTTTATCTATGTAGTTTTAACAGTCTGAAGATAGGGTGTTTTCAATTTTATTTTCTAGGGTAACTTCTAGAGTAAAATGGAGAAGCGGAAAAGGGAAAGAAGAGGCTAACAAAATCCAAAGAAAACATTCATGGGCAGAGTTAGGAGTGCCATTTGCCAATTGGCAATTGATCAGATCGCTAGCAAAGTCCACAGTGATCTAACTAAGAGGCACCAACATTTTAGAAAACACTGAAAGATCTACAATCTGGAATAAATGCACACATGAATAGCATCTCTCTCTAGAAGTGAAGACTCTGACAGTGACAGGTTGTCCTGGACACGTTCAGTATATAATTTGTAAATGTCCAGTCCTTTTCATATAATCATAGAACAGTATGACTGGAAGGGACTTTGAGAGATCATCTAGTCCAGAACCCTGCACTCATGACAGACTAAATATTATCCACATCATCTCTGAGAGATGATGTTCATATAACTTGCTCTTAAAAATCTCCAATGCTGGAGATTCCGTGACCACCCTGAACAATTTATTCCAGTACTTAATCTGCCTGACAAAGTTTTTTCTAATGTTCAGCCTAAACCTCCCTTGCTGCAATTTAAGCCCATTGCTTCTTGTCCTATTCTCAGAGGTTAAGAAGAACAATTTTTCTCCTTCCTCCTCCCTCCTTTATGTACTTGAAAACTATTATGTCCCCTTGCGGTCTTCTCTTCTCCAAACTAAACAAACTCAGTATTTTCAATCTTCCCTCACAGGTCAGGTTTTTAGATTTTTAATCATTTTTGTTGCTCTTCACTGGACTTTCTCCAATCTTTTGGCCCTATCCTTCAAGGTGAAGAGTGCCCTTAACTCCCCCTTGTAATGAGAGTGCTCTGAACCTTGAAGGACTGAACTCTTTCATTGTCTTTCCAGTGTTCTTTCCATTTTAGTATTGGATGTATTGTACCCCTTAATGAGGACTATTTACATCCTAAATTAAGATGCATTTTAATTGTAATGTGATTATATACAGTGATACGAGACACACATCTGAAACACTCTGTTCAATACTGATCATCCTCTGTCAAAGGGAATATTACAGAATTAGAGTCAATGTAGCGAAGAATGATGAAAATTATTAGGGACACAGGGAAATTCTTATCTGAAGAGAGACTGAATGAGATACAAAATGAGTAAGAGGGAGAGGACATGTCTTTTATCATGCCCTCCACCTCTTACTCATTTCCTCTCTAAGGTAATTAAAATGAATGTTAGAGAGAAAACCAAGCAGACATTCAATCTAATGGAAAGATGGCAAATTCAAAACTGATAAAAGGAAAAATCATACATTGTTAGATTGGGAAACTCATTGCTACAGGAGGTCATTGACACCAAGAATTTAGCAACATTCAAAAAGGGTGTGAACACCTATAATAGTTAGGGCCATAATTTTTGCCACTAAGGTCATCATGGTCACAGAAATTGTAAATTTGAATAGTCAATGAAATCTTAGAAATGGCTTTATAGGCACATTTGATTAGGCCCCAAACTAAATGGCATTGTCACTTCATGCACAGGGTTGCATGCCACTCAGGTTTGGCCTGCCTGCCTTTCGGTCTCCCTCTACAGAAGCATGAATGGGCCAAACCTGAGTGACATTGTGACCCTATGTGCCAGATTGCAACACCTAAAGCAGGGAGCTAGGTCCATCCCCCTTGGGACAGGAGTCATCAATTGCACTCCTTACTCACCACACAGTGATCTCCAATTCTTCGCCCATGGCCTTACCTTTCAGTACCCCGACTATCTTTCTGTGTATGTTCATGTAGTGAATACTACAACATTTGGTGTCCTTTCCTAGACTTATCTTCACACACACTCCACCATCTGTCATGAAATTTACTAAAAACTTCCATGCCAAAATCATAACCTTAAAATAGTTAATGGTAACAAATGTTGGAAGGTTATAAAATCTCATGCTTCAAAATTTAAGAAAATCTCTAACTATTTGGGATTAGGATGAGATCTTCATGTAGGCCGATTATTCTACTTATCCCTGCAGCAGGAATTTTGCATCTTCCTCTGACGCGTCAGATGCAGCCCATTGTTTGAGAGAAAATAAAAAAGTAAACAGACCATGAGTCTCATCTAGTGTGGCAATTCCCATGTGCTTATGTAGGGGGAAAATGTAGCAGTTTTCTACAGTTGGAAGTGCTTAGTTATACACATTACACAAAAATGATCAAAGATTTTCCTTGTACTTTGACACACCAAAGAAACAACCAAAACTAAACCCACATAATATTTAAGCAATAGCCAATAACAGAAAATTTCAGCTCACAAGTATGTTTTTAAGGTATCTGCAACTCAGCAAGTGCAAACAAGAGGTGATGATAGCAACTTTTATAGTTAAGACTGGAAAACTAAGTGAATAATCTAAAAATACTAACAGAAAATGAAAGAATGCAAGACAACGTGTATAAATAACTGGTGCTTTGAATGATAAACAATAGGGATTATCAGAACTTCCTGTTCCTTCCCTTTCAGTCGTAAAGGATTTTAGTCTACATTATGCTCAACAGTATATTATCTAGTCCAGTAAAGACCATCTCTACTGTTCAGGCTTTAATGACAATTTCCCACAAATTATTCCATTATCTAATTGACCTTACTGTTATATTACTACTTTTTCCTGAAGTCTACTCTATCTTTCCCCCTTGGGAATTTTTCAGTCTGCCAAGCAGCACTCATTACTTTGCAGCACTAGTTGCAATTTAGCAATCCAAAAAGTGTTCTTCAAAATATTCCATAAGCAGTTGCAAGTTAATGCCAGAATGAAATCAAATATCTATATTCTTCCAAGTACAAATTCAGCTTTTCGCTGCTAAAATGTCAGTAGTGACTATCTGATTCACTATACTCCAGATTTGGTTCACTATACTCCAGATCTGAACTTTCCTAGAGGTCCAGATTATGTATATCATATTCATACTAAATGGTACTTTGACTCTATGAATGGTCATTGGATCTAGTCTCGGAGTAAAGTGCTACCTACCCAAGAGTAAAGCTATCAGAAACTGGCCAAAAAGTTTGTGAGATAGGAGGATGGATTATGTTTCAGTCCACTATACGAAAAGGAGCCAATTGTGAAAATCAGATTTGGATTCAGAGCCACTTTCCTGAAGTTAGATCTGAAAACATCCAATCTCAAATTGTATACAGATTTTTTTTATATATAAAACAGATACATTGCAATTGTTTAGGAAGTTTAGGGTCTGAACCAAAGCCCATTTAAATGAATGGGAAGACTCCCAGGGACTTCAGTAGATTTTAGTTCAGGTTCATTAAATTTAACAAAAATTTGTATTAAATTATTTTGTTTTATCTTTAATTTTTGCCTTAAGTCAGATAGGGCCAGATCCTCACCTAGTGTAAATGAGAGTAGCTCTATTCATGTCACTGTTGTTTCCACACTTTATACCCAGATAAGAATCAAGTTATTGACTTCTAAAAATTTCGGTCACAAGACACAGCCTGTGTTTTGATATAAATTGCATATTTTTTTTAAAATTGGCTTTTCTGAAGTAAGCTGAAAATCATGATGTAAAAATGGTGTTTTATCTCCGGGCTTAACGTTTTGTGAAGCAGAGTGAATTAAATTTAAAAAAGGCAACATTTTAGCAATGTACAATCATTCTACATTTTTATGTAAACGTAGCTATTTATTCAAATACTGTATTTTCTAATTATTTCCTAACCATTGTTAGCACAGCTTCTTTGCTGAAATAAATATTTTTAAACACTGGCAAATAAGTGTTATGTTTGTCAAGAGCAGACACAGAAAGCAGTTATTTAAACTTTGCAAACTTTTACTTTGTTGTATGATTAATCCTATATATGGGCCTCACTGTGCTCCCCCTTATGTCAATGGAAAAGTTCTCATACACTTCAGAGGTGCAGGGTCAGGCCCTGTAGTAGAGACAAAACATTCATTTTTATTAATTCTCACCTTCAAACTTTCAAGTATGCCAATGCTATAATCCTGTTCTTTCAACTTGTGACAACACATTTCTGTAAAAAACCTTCTGATCCAAGTCTACACAAGTGTGACTTTAAGCATAAAGGGATATATGTCATACTCGGAACAGAACAGCACCTCTACTACGCAACAGCAAAATTCAATATGGAAATTAAAAGCTGACTGGCCATAAAGAAACTATCCGTGGGGTAAGATGACTACCGTGTTTGTGATTACTTCCATGCGACTGCAGCCAACAGAAGTTTGCAGAAATTTGGTCTTTACAGAGTAATGTATAACTGGGGGGTTGAGGGGGGGGGGAAGGAGGGAGAGCAGAGAAGAAGGTGAATGAAACTTTAAACATTATCATCTGATTGCTCTGATCTTTATGCCTGAATTGTCTAGTGTTACAGTTTTGCAGAAGGATGAGGAAATACTACGATACTGTCACTGGTACAAACTGAAAACTGCTGAAGAACTAAAATGTGAAACTAAAGTTTCCATTACCCAAACACTGATTGATCATTTAGGACCCAAATCTGTTTGCAGGAGCAGGCTCTTAGAGTTAAGCTCTTTGGGACAGAAAATGGTTCATTATTAAAGTAAAATTGTAACAGTTTAAACAGAGTAGTCTGTGAATACCTGTTCAGCCCATTTCTTTTTCTTACTACAAGGCGACAGAAGAAGAATCTGGCAGAGCAAATGGACACATTGCAAGTAAGAGATACACTGGTTGTGTTAAATCAGACTGTAGTTGTGATTATATTGTCTTCATCAGCTTGTGGGAGTAGTCCAGGAATGTCTTCTCCAATACTGTGGTAGATGTGAACACACTGCTAATAAAGTGGAATTCCTGTTCCAGTTGGGCTGGATAAAATCATGATCCTTTTTTATTACAAGAAAGGAGAGGGAATCCCATATGGGACTTTGGAAGTAACATTATAATGTGTTTACTTATTTCTTTATTTACTGGTAACCTGTTATACTAGTGAATTGTTAAAAATAGTAAACTGTGCTAATTATATTAAAGAAAAGGTGTTTGGTTTTTACTTTTTTAAATAAAACGTATTAAGAGGTTCCTCTGCTCAGTCTGGCAACCTCATCACATTGCTTGTAAAAAATAAATGTCTGATTGAAGGAAATACCATCATAAGAAATTGGGTCTGTGCTGAGCAAATGACGTGCTACACCAGCAACATTTTAAAAAGTGTATTTAATCACAAAAACAGATTCCACAAAATGTTGGTGATTTACCTGACATAGCATCTGGTGTTATTTTTAGCATAAACTACACTTCCAACTTGAAGAACAACCTGTACAGCATATAACCCTAAAATTAAAAGAAGAAATAAAATATTTGTTCAGGTATTGAAAGTGCAAGTTCATTATAAAATGATAGCTTTGGGTTAGCATCACTGCTGCTTTGGGCTCTGATTGAGCTTCTTCAAACCCAAAACTTGTATCTTGGTAAAATAACTCACCATTTTTATTAAATTGTTATATTGTTAAATGAAAGCCAACTGCCTGATATAAGAGGATTTGGACTGATAATTTACAAACATTTATTGGAATTAATATGATTTTTCTGCTTGAAGATCCCCAGTTGAAAGATAATAGTGACACCATTTTTTTGTTTCTCAAAAGCAAACAAAATAGCTTTATAGTAGTGTTCTTTCTTCTGGTTGTGCATGTTAAGCCATTTATCAAACCACCGAATATGATCTGTTTCTCCTTTGTGGATCTTTCAACACAAGGAACATTGGCAATGCTCCTCCCTATCCCTCGAGAGTGTCATCTGGATTATAACCACACTAAATGGGATTAAACCACTTGTAAAGAAATGGAACCTTTTTTAAAAAAAAACCAAACAAAAAAAAACTTATGATAGCCTCATAAAAACATGAATAGAAACATTTGTGTGTTTCTCAGGCCCCATATTCAGCTTTACAAGTTCTTTTGGAACAAAGCATGACTGGTTTGAGTTTTATATTTTCACTATATTGCAAGAACCATAGTTATCTATGAGCATGATCATGTAATGCCCATTGATGAAGGCAATGGGGATTTTGCCTACATAAGGACTGCACTACTCAGGCCCAACTTTATAGCTATAAATCTACAACCACCAAAAAACCTTCAATCGATTAAAGAAGATTAAGAAAGATTCTTAGTTAAAATTAATACACACACAACCCAGAACTCAAAAGGAAAATCAGCAATAAGTAAACCAGTAAATAAATTATTTAACTATATTCCTTTGGGCTTGGTCCAAGCCTATTGAAGTCAATGGAAAGAGAGACACACCCCAGTCCCATTCCCCTGCTCTTGGTTAAAGCCTGAAATAAGTAGCTCAACTCATCCACACTTTTTATTCACAGTTTAAAGTGTATTCATATAGCAGAGAATCCTATTGCCCCGGCACTGGTCCACCTAAGACTTCAGTTGTGGCTTTTAGCATCTGCGCAATACCCCTCTGCAGAAAGCAGGGTGGGAACTAGGGTGACCACATGCATGACCACTCAGCTAAGGATTCTATCACTGCATCTCTACAAGATTCTATTACCATGACAACCAAATACACAACACCTACGTGTGACACCAGACTAGCTTAGTTACCAGCCCATTTCCTAGTAATTTGGGCTCTCCCTCCAGCTGAGTTGGACCCCTCTCTAGTCCATGAGAGGCTACAGCATGGCAGATATGATTTAATAACAGGGAGGCAGATAAAAAGAGTCTTTTCCTTCTTGGCCTGCAAGGGGTTTCCCCATCATCTAGCTCATTTCCCTTGTGGCCTCACTCCAGAATTGGAAGCAGACACACCCTGACAGGTTTGACTTGACCAGTAGCAAGAGACAGGCAGGCTTGGACAGGGTGCTTTGAATGGGAGATGAACTCGGGAAGAGGGGTCCGAATGGATACTGAAAGGGAAATTATGTGGAGGGCAGCCACGTAAGTTGGTAGGGAGGATAGATTTTTGTGATGCAGGGGAGAGGGAGAGAGGAGAGAGAGAGAGAGTCAACTGAAGGAAAAGGTAAACATCACCACAAAAAAGGACCTTACAGTAACTTACATTTTCTTTAAAAGCTATTAAACTGTTTGCTAACAAAAGCAGTCATAGTAATATCTGTATGTGCGTAAACATGCTTTTATTATTATATCTATAGCAAGTAGCTTTACAAGACTTGGAAATAGAAGTTTTTAATCTGATGTGAATGAAAATTCTCAGTGGCCAGCCTGTTTGTTGTTGTACATAGCATGCCCTCTATACCAAGGTATATAAATATAAGGTTCCTCTTAGGGTATGTTTTCACTACCCGCCGAATCGGCGGGTTGCCATCGATCTTCTGGCGATCGATTTCTCACGTCTTATGAAGACGCGAGAAATCGATCGCTCACGGCGCCCCCATCAACTCTGGAAATCCAGCTTGCCGGGAGGCGCAAGCTGGAGTCAACGGGGGAGCGCACCGCCGACCGCCGCCGCCATGAGGACGAGCGGTAAGTCGGCTGCAGATATGCAAACTTCAGCTATGTGATTCACATAGCTGAAGTTGTGTATCTGTAGTCGACACCCCCCCCCCCCCCCCGTAGTGGAGACCAGCCCTTAGTTTAACAGTTACCATGACAGTATAGAGTGGTGGTAATTATGCTCTAGTTCGTCTTATATTTTAAACTCATGTTTTCAAATGTTTGCACCCTTTAGGCTGAAGTTCACCATGATTGTTTTCAGCCCAAGTAAAATTTTATTTGAGTTACCAAAGCGCACACACACACAAAAAAGTGCATTTCATGACTTAATCTGCTCATTCTCACTCCTCCTACCCCCCCATTCTCCATCGTCCATTTCAGATTTGTACACTTTTTTTAAATCATGGTGTACCCTGCGCATACAAGCTCAGCACACATGAAACTAGATTTTAGCAATTATACAAGGATGTGATTCTCTGAGTGTAATATTGTCCATTCAGACAAAGGATATGGCTACACTGCAACCAGAAAGGGCAAAAGCAGCAAGAGCAAAGATCTAGCTAGATCAAAGCTAGCTCAAGCAACAATAGCAGTGAAGCGCGGCAGTACAGGCTGTGGCTACTTGAGTAATTGCCCAGTGTGCTGGTTGCACAGAGCTCAGGTTCTGCCAGTACCTTTGTTTTTTCTTTGCATTCCCTTGATTCTCATCACATGCACTGAAATAATATGGCTATCAGTGTTTCACTGTGAATTCACTCACTTTCCCCCATTTTACTAAACAAGCAACAAAGAGAAGGAAAATCAATTTTCAGAAGTCAACTAATGTAAGAATTTAGTGCAAAGAAAACAGGCAGGAAAAATGAAAGTTATCATTCCAATAGCACTATAGTATGTCCCCAAAGCACATGTTAAATAGCATATGCAACAATATAAAATACTATATATGAACAAGTGGTCCTAGTTATAGTTACTGTGGGAATCATAACTAACACTCAAAGGACCAGATTTTCAAGAGAGTTCAGCATATTGTAGATCCCATTGTTCTCAAGTGGATTTTTCACATCCCTTCATTCTATAGTACATACCATTTTTCTGTATCCTCTCTGTGCCATCAGGCTGTCACTAGCTATCCTTACTACGAAAAAAAGTGTGCTTTCCCACATTCAGAACATCCATAAAATAACCTCTCTATCTCGGACATGCATAGTAAGCTAGTTTGCGCCAATTGAGCCATCAGGAGTTCTCTGAAATCAGTTCAGCTGGTTCTCTATCCATAGAGACCAACCGATTGAAACATTTGTAAATTACACTTGGCATGATTCTATGCATCCAGCATTTATCTTCCCAGTTGTTGCAATTATGTCCAGACATTTGAAGCTTACTCTTCTATTTTGTTAATCTCTCCCTCTATCATCTTGCAGTCATCGGGTATCTGCAGTTGTCAGCTAATTCACCACTTTTCTATTTCTGTGTTACTTTTGGACTTTTCTCCAAAATCATTTCCTCTCTTTTTTGAGTATATTTGTTTGCTTTTAAAGGGCCACTGAACTATTTCCCATTTTCAGACAAAATGGGGACTTGATCAGCAAGAAATAAATCATATCTAAAGAACCCAGCTTTTGATTTAAATGTCTCGACTCCTGGAACAGTTTACAGGATCTTCGATCAATTTAAAATATTCACTGTAAAAGTTTTCAAATTCAATAAAGTAGAAACCTATAGAACAAGCAAAACACTTCATTGCTGATTTTATGTTAAAAAAATAACAAAGTCTTCAGTGATTTAGTATGATTTTAATTCATCAAGACTTAAAGGTTAGTTGTGGTCACAATATTGAAGTCATAGAGGTAACAGCTTTTTTATCCCATCCACCTTATCAATAGTATGGCAGGGAGAATGAAAAAAAGGTCGCGCCGCGTCACGGAAAAGCGGTCGCGCTGCGCACCGGGCCGCAGAACAATTTAAAAAGTGCTGACCGGTCCGTGGTCAGACAAACGTTGGGGGCCACTGCTATAACACATAAATTAAACTACAGATACAACATTAAAAACTAGATTGCTGGATCCAATCCTTTGGCCTTCTGTAAACAAAGGACATAGTTTAAAATGGATATATAATATTAGATTTCTAAATCTATATTTAGGCACCTAAATCAGTGACCTCGTTTTCAGAAGTGTGATACCTCTAGCCATTCTCATTATAAAAATACTTGAGACATTTTTCTAACAACTCTGGATTGGAAGTGGAAATAGTCTACACAGAAGATCAATGCCTCGCTGATCCAATTAGCTTGGATTTGATTGAGTTGGAAATTGCACTTTGCTCTTGCATTTAGTGGTTTTTTCACTAAACTTTCACACCTAAAAGAAAACTACACTGCAGTGCTTGACTAAATTAGCTGCATGGTGAAAAGGGAGTGAGGGCTTGCACGGCCAAAAGAGTCTGGTTTTATCTCCTGTGTCCTGCACGAAAAAAGTTTAGTAGTCTGGGCTGCTGCACACGGACCTTGTGGGCCTTCTATAAAGGGTTTAGGGAGGGTTGCTGTGCAATTTGGAAGGGAGTAGTAAGGAACCAAGCTCTGATGCATCTCCATACATGTATGGCTCATAATGTTCACATGAGTAGGGCTCCCGTCTTGGACCTCTAGGATTTTCAGTGGTGTCCAGTCAATTTTTCCCCCCCGACTATGAAATTTACAGGTTACTGACAATGGTTTTCACACCAGAAGAGTTTTGAAGTCCCGGAAAGCGAAGTCTCCAGTCTTTGAAAAGATCAAAGCATTTTTTTTGCATGGAATTTCCTTTTCACACTCAAGAATTAGGAAATGCCAAGTCAAAGTTGCATATGAAGTCTCAACGCTACCTAACTGCGTATTTGCATTGTGATTCAATCTTTATCTGCACATATTTTCCCAAATAAAACAATATGTTGCACTATTTTTCCTACAAACATAACTAAAATACATGCATCGGAGAGAAGATTCCAAATCATATAAAAGTCAAAATTTCAAGGCATGAGGTGCAGTTTAATGCCCAACTCCCATTAAAAATCATGCCTTTCAATATCTCCCCCTAAATTCATTATGAATCTGTACAAGTAAAAAATATGAAATGCTACATATTCATCTAAGGTTATAAAATGGTGTGTAATACTAATACATATAGCATGTGACCAGGTAATTAAAGACTATTATGATGCACATACACAAGGGATAATCTTTGCTTTGGCATTTTCTGACTTTTGAGTGGTGAACTTTTTGTTATCTTAACGTGCTTTTACATAGCTTTCACCTGGAATTATAATATGTATCGATGCTATCTTATTTAGTTACTGTTTCTTTGGCTGCCATCTTGATCTTTTGCCTCTTCTCACTCAGGAGGCCTTTCAGTAATAGATACTTGGCTGAAATAACTGAATGAACCTCTCAAGTGCTGACTTTTTAAATGTTAGAGCCCAAAGGATGGAAATCAAGTTGTAAGCTCTGCTGTAAGAGGCAACAGACTGTATCTCAATCTTTCACTGCAGGCAAGTTCTAACCTTTTAGACTGCCACTGTGACGCTCGCTCTCTCTGACATCAGGTCTCATCCTTTGTGTTTGTTACTACACATTGCTGCTTTCAAGGTCCTGTCATTCTCTCTCTGAGCCCAATTCCATTGGTGTAACTTTGTTCAAGTCAGTGGAGCAACACCAGCGGAGAATGTGGCCATATGTCTTTAAGAACAGTAGACGTAACTCATCAGAACAGGAGCCATACTTCCATTATCATTTAAGGGCCACAGTCTACAACGTGGTTAGGCCACAAACACTTATAAATTAAACTGCAGTTATACTCTGGAGCACCCACAAGCAGATGGCTTCAGCAGTACTCATATTGACTTCAACTCATGTTCACCAACATGAGTGAGTGTGTCATAATCTGGCTCAACAAATGTCCTCAGTCTGCATCCTGAATTTAGAAATGAACTGCATTTTCCTGTTAATCACCTGAATCTCCCCATACCTGTATAATTACTTTAGCAAAATGCTATAGTAAATCCCAATCTGAAAATCTTAAATTGAATTTCACAACCACACCTAGTTAAAATACATGTCATTAAACCTTCATCTGTCTATGTAGTGAAACACTGTAGCTTTAAGTCTACATCCCAACTGGTCTTCTCTCTCTGGTTTTTGGTATTGCATTATTACCATACTCATATCTGCTTGCCAAATCAAATCCACATCTATCCAATTAATCTTGCACCTCTAATGGCATGACAGATATAAAAGTTCTACATGAAAGCAATGAGGCAAATCTATTTGAAGTCTGATAATATGTGAGCTATGTTATTCATAATCAGAATGCATAAACAGATACCCTGTTATTTGAAAAAGGGTATATGGGTTATGTAGAATGGCATTTCCCCAAAGAGTAAGTACTTTAATATTGGGGAGGCATTTTTCATAGCTATCAAAGTGGCTTAATATTTGCTTTAAAAAATAAACAAAACTCAATTCAACCTTAACTGTGAAGCCACAATTAGCATTTTCATAAAAACTTAGCTTAAGCTTTTAGTTTCTTCTGACATCTTTAATTTCCTTAGTTTTTGTCATGATACATAATACATGGTTCTGTTTCTAGCAGTCACACTTTGTTAGCATTCAGTGTACAGAGTTTTTAATGTCATGTCAATATTGTGATCAGAGCAGAGAAATGTTTTTCAATTCAAACATTTTCAGAGAAAAATGCAGATGTAGTGGCACCAAAACATTTTGCTGAATTGTGTCAGTTTCCCTGCATTGTCCTTAAAAAGAATTCCCAAAATTTAAAAAGTAAAAATATTTTCTTTCAAAATTTTCCAAAATGAAACATTTTGATTTTATTCATTTTGGTTTTGAAAGTTCCTTCAGTTTTGTATAAAAAATAAAAATTTAAATAAAGCTGCTCAAAATCAAAACAATAGAGCTTTTTTCTACTTTCATTTGCCAATTTTTTATTTCTTTATTTATTTAAAATGAGAGTTTCAGGTTGATAAAATGAATTTGTTTGGTATCTGGGAATTGCCAGCAAACTGAAAAAAAGCAATCAGTAATTCTCACAGATTTAGTTGTGATACAAATTGACAAAAGCAAAGGAATTCAAAGGTGTTTCTGGCACTCCAGTCTTATTTCATCCTCCTATTTCTTGGTTGTAGCACATGCTGTACTAAACGTCAAACACCAGTCTGAGATCTTTGTAATGCGTTGGAAGAATGGAGTATAGTCTTTAAGTATCTGTTATGTAAATACTGTACCTTGAACGGTGCAGAGTTTTTGCTGAAAACCCTCAAAAGGGGTGTACTAAACCCCCAAAAGCTTTATTTAAACCATTTAAGAATTAATGGCGAGCTTCTTTTACCTCAGAACATATGCTCTTACATTATGAATAACCCAATGTTTTGGTTTAAGCATCCAGGATCATAAAAGGCACAGATGCCACCCATATCTTGCAATGGATTGCAGTGCCTGCATTCTAATTTTAAACACAATCTTTTCTTTATCAGCAATAAGGTTTTTCTTTACATTCCTCTTGTTTTTTCTCGGTGTTATTCAAATAAATAACATTTCAGCTGTGGTTAAAGTTGCTTTCAACTCTAATTTTCATTTCCTCTGGTTAGCCCCTTAGCAGCAGAAGCAACACAAGAGACGGTGGAAATTAATCTGGCTACACTTAGTTACCCAGGTTTGCAGAATATAATGGAGTTCTTAGTTTTCATTCAGTGTTCTCTTGCCCCACATTTGATCTCCCTTTCCTCACGGCCGGCTCCACGTACCAGCTGAGGACGCACGTGCCTGGGGCAGCACATTGCAAGGGGCAGCATTCTGGTCAATCTTAGGGCAGCACCATTCGCCCCCCCCCCCTTTTTTTCCTCTCCTCTTTGGCAGTTTGGGTGGCTTATTTATTTATTTATTTGCTTGGAACAGCAAAAAAGGTAGAGCTGGCCCTGCCTTTCCTCTACTGCCTATTCACAGATCACTGTGCAACTGCATGAGAGTGACTGCATTTTGTTCATCTCGGGTTGTACCTGTTTTGTGTTTAATTGGGTGGATTTTTTCTAGTAACAACAGTCTATTTATAAAAAAAATTTACACTGCGCACATCACTATGGTATCTGATAAGACAATGTTGAGATGGCATGATTGCAGCACATATGGGCAAAGTATGCATGTGTGTGTAACAGTGGTTGCCATTAAAATATTTACTGTTTTGCCTTCGGTCAGGTTTAATATTTCTAAGTCACATATAACCAGCAAATAGTAATTGTAAAGATTTTAATGGTGCCCCTGTATAGTGGCATCTATAGAACTTAACCATCATCCCAATGTTCCAGTACCCCAGATTGTACAGTGTAATGGTTGTGGAAGGCTTAATTCATTGGCTGCGTTGAGAGTCTCAGAGGAATGATGCAATAAGAAAAGCAAAAGGACTCATTCTCTATGTTCTTCCTTCGCCTTAGGCTGTGAAAAGACAGTCAAATTTCAACACAACTGTACTGCAAGGTGTATTTGCCACCTAGGTATATGAACAGCCTCCGTCTACTGATGGCAACTTACCCTTGCTGGACACTATCTATAGCCTAATTCACTAAAAAGGCATGGTACATATTACAATAGGGAAGCCTGGAGATGATCAAGGTTATCCTGTTCTACTTTCATAGCGCTTGCAAAGTCTAGTCCTCTCTGGCATAGAGAATAGTATTGGAAGGGAGGAAGGGAGAAAAGGGCCCTGTTTTCTGGTTGGATTTTCTTCAGTCTCGCTGATGGATGTTCGGGCAATCTTTACTGAACTAGATGCAAAAATCAACTCTAGCTCATAAAAAGCCAGTGAAGAGAGCTTAAGTCTATTATTGATTGATGAGTACAGGTACTATTAATACAACCTTCTGTAGGAGAAAGTTGCTTAACACTAGTAGGCAGATGGTAGTTTTGTGTTCTGTCTTAAACTGTCCTTTTTGGGGGACAGTGCGTGAGAAAGTCTGGGTTAGGATATCCAAGGGACTCTTCTGGTTCCAGCAGTTTTCTGGCTAGTCTGGGAGAAATCAGATAGAAAAAAAGAACACTTATAACTGGAAAAGAGATTAAATTTATTTCCACATAATGAACATGGAGCCTTCGAGCTGGTGCTGCCTAGCAAAGCTATGAAAATCCAAGGGGAAACAATTAATACCAGCCAAAACATTCCATCTAGTTTAATAGGTTGCAGAAACAACTTAAGGAATTTGAAAAAATATTTTTCTGATGATAAACACCTAAATAAATTGTGTTCATAAAGAATGTTCAAAACTTAACTAATGAGAGTGTTCAAGTGGGAGCAGAAAAGCTGAATGGAAGAGCCTGAGCACTCAAACAGCCTGACGCTTCATTCCTATGGAAATATTCATGAATTGTTTTGAACTACGTATTTGCTGGTGCCAAAAATATTTCAGGTTAGCAGCTATGAAGTTTGTTATATTTCTCATGGCTTCAGGACTCATGTTATAGTTGAAAGGTGATCAGTGAGCAAGGAAAGGCACAGTGGTTTGTTAGAGTGCCCAAACTTTTCTCCACCTAAGACTGGCCAGGAACTAGAGGAACTCTCATTTACATAACATGGAGCAAATAGCAACCAATCTTATCTTTAAGAGAGAGATGGAGAATGTTTGCATGAACTGCATCTTTAAAAAAAAGAAAGAAAAAAAGGCGCAACACTGAAATCATATTTGGAAATATGAAATTAAATACTTTTTTTTTAACTAGAACTAGTGTCAATTTAAATAAGTAGGCACCATTTTTAAGGACTTCACACAATGGAGTGGTGCAAGACATGGGAGACAATTGCTCCACTCTAATCAACACTGGTGAAACCTCTGTAGTAATTTATCCAGTTTTGACAAAGTCCTGCGGCACCTTAAAAGACTAACGCAAATATTTTGAAGCATAAGCTTTTGTGGCCTAATACCCACTTCGTCGGATGGGTATTAGCCCACAAAAGCTTATGCTTCAATACTTTTGTTAGTCTTTAAGGTGTCACAGGACTCTGTTGCTTCTGCAAATCCAGGCTAACACGACTACTCTCTGATTCTATCCAGTTTTGGGCACCACACTTTACAAAAGTTGTGTACTAACTGGACAGAGTACAGAGCAAAGCAACAAAAAGGAAGTGGTTTAGAAAACCGCTATGAGAAAAGGTTGAAAGAATTAGGCATTTTTAGTCTAGAGAAGAGAAGACTGAGTGGGGAAAGAGGAAAACAGTTTTCAAATATGTAAAAAGTTATAAAAAGGACAACGATCAACTGTTCTTCATATTCAGTGATAGTAGTGCAGGAAGAAATTGGTTTAATCTTCAGCAAGGGAGATTTCTAACTGGAAAGCTAGTTAAACACTGGAACAGGTTACCTAGGGAGGTTGTGGAATCTCCATGATTGTTCTTAACCTACATGTTAAATGGTCCAGGGTGGCATCTAATCCTGCCTCAGGGCAATGGATTGGATGGCCTCATGAGGTTACTTCCAGACCTACAATTCTATTATTTCTATGGTCATCCAAGAGAGTATCACCTACATTGGTAGCATAGAATAGGAGCCAACTAATGCACGTCCTAAGTGTCTAACTGCTACACTGCAAGCTCTTCGATGAAGGGAATGTGTAGTATTCCATTTGTAAAGTAGGACACAAGTATTGTACATACACACACGAAAAGTTTAAAACTGCAAATCCTAATTGCTAAAATAAAAAACAGAAGGCAATAAGAACCCATGATCCTGTTTTTAAAATCTCATGGTTCTTAGGATAATGTCATTATTTCTGGAACCTGATTCATGATTTTGGGATGCTTTGGATTGGCAATGTGGTTGAAATTTGCTTGGTATTATCCCATTATTCACAATCAGTCTACCACTTATTGATTTATACAGCCTTCCCAAACAAGTGTCTTTAAAATATGTATACTTCATCACACCATCGTGAGTTTTGTTTATACCCCTTTGTTACTTAATTTCTGCATATTTTCATATTGTTGTAGTGCATACAAATAGAAATAGTCCCTCCCCAAAGAGTTTACATTCTAAACAAATAAGACAAATGAAGAGTGAAAGAAAGGAAATATTACTGTCTCTTTTTAGAATACTCCTATTGATACATCCCAGAATTACATTGTGGTATGTATAGTGGTTTCATCTAGATCATCATTCCTAATGAATATATCATGGGGGGACTGTGTCAAAAGTCTTATTAAAGTCCAGATATATCACATTTACTCCTTTCCCCTATCCATTAGGCTAGTTATTGTGTCAAAGAAGGAAATTAGATTGGTTTGAGAAATTCCTGTTGGCTATTACTTGTTACCTTGTTATCCTGTAGGTTTGAACAAATTCATTGGTTAATAATTTATTCCAGTATATTTCCAGACATCCATGTTAGACTGATGTTAAGTCTTTCAAAGTGTTCTAGATAAAGGTTATAATAAGAGTCACAGTTAAGTATGATTTTACATTGTACTTGATCTTGGGTGAGGAGAGTAATCAGACTGATTTACTGGGAATAATTAAAACCTAGAAACAACTAATTGACAAAAACAACAGTGATACTGTGTTTTATGTATCTGTGTCTGTATGGGAAAACAGGTCATTTATGTATGCTTAATAACTGGTTTCAGACCACATAAGGCCATTGGCAGCTAAGCTGTGCAATCAGACATTTGCTCCCAAGGTCTAACCTGAGCTTTGCTCACTAAAATAAGATCCTCTTGAATGAAAAGAGAGCTCCATGCAGTGATGCTGCAAATGACCTTTATTCTTTATCAGACCCTTCTGGCTCCTCTCATTTGAGGGGGGAAAGAATTAAAAAATCCAAGTTTTCAGTTTTTGAATGTTATTTGCTACAGCTTGCACATCAATATTCATAGAATCACAGTGGGTGAAGGAGACTATGCCAGGAAAAGTATACATTAAAGAGGAAAATTTGTTTTTATTCTGATCCATATGACTCAAGGACTTAATAGCTCTTTTTGATTAGCTATGGTTGTAGTTTCTCATTCTTTACATTTCCCCCCACAAGTCAGTATTGTTTCATTTATTATTATTATCCATTTCTTGTTAGAAAGGACAGACCAAGATGAAATTAGAGAGATCTTTCTGGCATCTCAGGAAGTCATTAAGTTCCACATTCCACTCAACTAATGGTGCTTTACAATTAGCTTTCAAAAACCTAAGCATTGATCAAGCTAATGAAAATTGAAACTTGCACTAAAAATAACTCTGAAGGAGGCAAACACAGGAAATTCTTATTGTAGTTTCCAGATCCCAAATGTTATCCAAAGAGGACATGAAAATGAAATGGAAGGAAGAAAAAAAAACCCATTATTTTAACAGCAGCAACATCAACCTATAAGCTATAATAGTTCACTCTTCTTTTCTATGCCCACATGGTATAGGAATGAACGATTTTTTAGGGTCCAATTCTGCTGTTGAAAGTCATGAAAAAAATCCATAGTCTCTTAGATTTTGGAGTTTATTGGTGATATTCTGTTTCTTATATACCCCAGTAAGGAAAGGGAAGTCCAAGGTATTGTACACACATGTATCCCAACCAGGATTCTTATTTATCTTGCATAACTATATTCCATTGCAATTGTTTTCTAATTATTTTGTGTGCCTCCAGTTTAATGCTTGGATGAGAAACTTTGCATTTGTTTTACATTAATACAGCAATACTTACATGACCACTGTTATGTGAAATTCCTATTAAATACCCAGTTTTGAATCCCTCTCACTTTCTGCTGAGGAGTATCTCTATTTTGTCACTAATACTATTTTACTCTTTTGCTGACTGAGTCAGGTGAGGCACTGTTAGAGAGCTTTAAATGCAATGCTCTGCTATTATAAATTTGTGGTAAATACTAGGGCCCAGATCTTCAAAGGAACTTTGGCATTTCTCCACTCAGTGTGGCAATGCCTAATCTCTCTGAATACATCTACACAGCAATTAAACACTCACAGCTGACCCAGGATGGATGACTCAGGTTAGTGGGGCTGTAAAATTGCATTGTAGACATTTGGGCTCATGCCAGAGCCCAAGCTCTGGACTCCACTCAGTGCACCTACACTGCAATTATACAACCCCACACTTCAGGCTAGCCATGGGCGTTTAACTGCTCTGTAGAGAGATTTATACCCTATGGGGCCTGCTGCCTAGTGCAATCCTAAACCCCAAGCTAGGTACCGAGGCTCTCTGTAGAATTCCTGGGAACAGTTAGGCATCTAAGACAGGGAACTGCAGAAGCTTGCAAGCTGAGTAGGGAGCTGCCTAAGATAGCCAGAAGTGAAACCCAGGGATTTTAGGTGCCTAAACAGCTGCTGACCTGGTGCCTGTGGCTGATGGGTCAGAAATAGGTGCTTCCCTCCACTTGAGACCCTGCACCCTGAACTACACTCCAGAATTAGGTCAGTCAGATAGCCTATGACCTAGCAACCAACACACAATCTCTCCTCCCTAGTCATGCTCAATACTCCGCTCACACTGACCCTTCTTTTCCTTGTGCCCTTTTGTACAGGTACTCTGCTGCTCCCAAACATTGATGGCCTGCATCCAATCCTCCTGCCACAGGGTATGACAGGATTTAGGCATGCTCAGAGCATACCTATGGTATTAGGGCCACCTCGCAAGATAGGCGTTCCCTTGCCTAATCCTCTTTGGGGCCACTGAGGACTTCAGCTTGAGCTAAATCTCCAAGTATCTCGTTAGCTGTGGGTGGCATTAGAGCTTACGTAGCTTTTCAAATGACGATCAGCAGAAACTTAGTCTCTAGTCGATTATGAGGCAGCTGAATTGCAGTTCTGAAAAGATCAGTGGTGCCTAAATGGTGAAGTTGGGATACTAAAGAGGCAGACAGGCCCAGATCCTTCAGGGTATTTGGGAATCTAATAGACTAAAATATTTCAGTGGCAGACATTGCTTTTGTGATTAAGAATATTGTAATATTAGCATATTACATCATCATCAACAAAACAAGGCAGAGAAACCAGACTGCATAGGATGTAGTACTGAGATACAATTACTAATTTGTCTTCTTTGGGCCACTGTACTCTCAGCTCATGATTAGCCAGGTGTCACATCCTGCAGTGTTCTCTGTTCTTCCTAGGACATTGTATGTGTGAAGCAGTTGTCTTATGGCTACCCATACAGCTATACTAACTTTTATTCCAATGTTTATTCCCCTCAGTTCACAATGCAAGTTATTACACAGGCTGACCAAACAGTTATGCATTCACATTGAATAGTTGCCACAGATATCCTTTTATATCAGACTTTTAGTGGATCACAGCTAATGCCGACGGAAGTCTGAAGTGAATGCCTGTACAAACAGGTTAATCATTACAGCTTTACAGGAAGATAGAGTGTTAGCATGAAACCGAATGGAAAGCTAAAGAGCTTTTAAATAAGTCTTAACACTTTATGATCATTTCAAAGCTTCCCTAAGCAGAGTCATGTCTGGTCAGTAATTATGGATGGGAGACCTCCCAGGAAAACCTAGTTGCCAAAGAAAATTTTACTAGTGACTCAGTAAGTGGCACTCGTAATAGCCAATACTTTGTACTTCTACGGTATCTTTTATTCAAAAGGCTTCTAAATACTTACACAGATTTAGCTAGAACTTCACACAAACTTCTCTGAAGTAAGAGTTATATGGAAATTGCTTCAGTACTGAAATGCAACCGTATCTGGGGTGAAACAAGGCAACCTTTCAACAGTACACAGCAACACTACACAACCATTTAGGAGAGGAATATAGAACACTATCAATTTAAGTTGAATCAATTTTGTAGGGAGAATGTATTTACAGCAATTACTCGAGCTAGACTTTTTGTCAGTCTAGCATCTTTGTCTTTAAGAAAAAGGCCATGGGGTCATTAGTGTCCACAAATTGTCAGAACCTTGGTTTTACATCTCTTCTGAAAGAAAACACCACGAGCAGCACAGCATGCTAAAGACTGCAGGGAAAATGCCACCTGCTGAAACACCAGCGTCCCTCCCTACAGCATCCTAGGTGTTCATGTTAGGTTTCCTGTTCGAGTATTAATCTGGCCTGGCTATGCTTAACTTGTGGGGATCCTGTCTGATCTCACATGAGGTGGTGGAACTATTATTAAGAGTTATTTGTAAAGAATGGAGTCTATGCCACAACGGTCAAATCAGTCAATCCAACAAAAATCAATACTGTCATATTTAAGAGATTATATGAATCATTCATTTAATACAATTACTGTGATGTTTTTACTGGAAAGTAGTTACATTCCACAAATTCTCAGTGTTATTTCTGGGAAGAGATCTAGAACATCATGCTTCTTTTGTTTGTGTGTCTGGTGTTTCACACCATCAACTTGAGTTTGATCATCCCTGTAAGAATTCACAATTTTTGTCAGAAGTCAAACCAAGCGTATGCAATAAATGGTTTAGTCAGAGGCAACAGCCATCTATGGCTTTTGAAAATTCTGTGGCATTGCTAAACTGCTCCCTTAAAATATCCACATTTTGTACAATATGGATCAGCCAAAACAGCACTAACCTGAGCACATCAAATAAGCCCTCCATTCACTACATTGGCTTCCCCTAGATAATTACATATTATTAGGCATTAGAAATTAATTTGATGCAAATGCCTAATAATCAGGAGGTTCTGGAACTGTTTTTATAGTGGGGGTGCTGGGACTCATTGAACCAATCTGTAAAACCTGCAAACGATGGAAACCACTTCAAGCCAAGGGGTACAACAGCACCCATAGTTCCAGCACTCATGCTAATAATACATCCTACTGGCCAACTATTTTAAGTGCCTTCCCTATACTGGTGCAATCCCCTTGTGTAACTGAGAGCAGAAGTGAGCTCTGTATGTATTAACAGCTCTTGTTAATATGTGAGCAAGTATAAAATCAAACTCGCTCCCCCAAATCTGTTTGGCTGTTCAGAAGAAACAGTGACAATACAAAAAGCCGGTAATCCTTAGTACACACAGGGAGCATATTTTACAAAGTGAATATTCAGAATAGAATCACAATGACTTTAATTTCCTGAATTTTCCAAGGTTACAATCTCACAATTAACATTTCGTTAGCATGTTACTTTGTAGGAAATTAAAGTGGACGTCAACCAAATGAACAAAACCCTCACTGAACGCGAAAATAGCTCTTTACTGTGATGTGTGTGACAACCACTGAACATGTTAAATAACTCAGATCAATTTTTAAGAAGGTAAGGCTTTTCTAAATCCATCACCCTCTACTAGAACCAGATGATGCTTCCTTCCACCCTTGTGGCCTTGGGGAAACTGCAGACAGGAGTCATCCAGAGACTCCAGCTGGGCAGAGCAGAAACAGCGACCTTTGGGCATTCAGAGAACTTTGTACAGTTTTGACTGGACTTTCTGTGCCCTGTACTAACGGGGCCAATCCTCCCAGATCCCACCCCCAGTATCTTCATCTCAGCTTTACTCCATACCTCCCCCTGTTATCCCCTCATCCACCCTGTCCCATCCTATCCAGCTATACCTTCCTAACTAAATTCACACAACCACACACCACAAACTAAATTCATGGAACTAACATGATGTTTGCTGCCATCACACTATTCATTCTGCCTGTGGGTTCTACCCCTTTCCCCAGCCTGTGTCTGTCTTGCCTATTTAGATTATAAATTCTTCAGACAGGGTCTGTCTACTACTCTGATAGTAGAGTGCCTAGCACAATGGGGCCTCGTTCTTGGTTCACTCTTCGGTATTATTGTAATAAACGTGATTAATATTTGTCTACAAAAAAAATCATGCCACGAACTATATCAGTACAGTGGAGTCACATCATCCGCGCATTGAATTTGTGCGAATTCAGTTACATGTGCTCGGCCAAAAAAAAATAAAAGAGAAAAATAATTTAATTAGAGCAGGATGAGCGGGGCCGGTGGCTGGTATCCACACTGGCAGCGGGCTGAGCGGGGCTGGCAGCAGGCTGAGTGGCTCAGCCCGCTGCTGGTCTGGGGTCCCAGCTGTCATCTCCTGGCAGCCAGGATCCCGGTAATTTTGACTATACACAATTTTCATCTTATGCACTGACTTTAAAAGCTCATCCCCGCGTAAGATGCAACTCCACTGTATAATTAAAGAAAGCAATCCAACCTCCCTAGTGTGAATGCAATGCTTTACATTACTTACTGTAATGCTCATTCCTGTGCAGAAAGAATAATCTATGCTGCTCTAAAGCACCCTTATATCAGTATAACTGAATCTACATGAGGAATTGCACCAGTATAACTATGCTGGTTAAAAAATAAAAACTCACACCTAACGTACATTGTATTGGTACAAAAGCCAGTCACTGCACCTAACCAGAAGATAAAGAAACCCTGCAACAGCAAGGAACAGAGCTCACGTCACTTGCCTCGGGCTTGCACTGTGAGGCTGAAAAAACAGGGTAAACATTTTAGTTTGAGCTGGAGTCCAAGCTCCAAGGCTCTCCCCCTCCTCAGGTTTCAGAGCCCGGGTTCCACCGTGAGAGGGAAGGTCTGCGCTACTATTTTAAACCCCACAGCACAATCCCACATCAACTGATCTGAGCTCTGAGTCTCACTGCTGTGATTTTTTGGTTTGGTTTGGTTTGGTTTGGGGTTTTTTTTTGGGGGGGGGGTGGTTGTAGACAAACTCCATGTGCTCATGCTAATCTGTTACCTCAGACTTGAACTTCAAGAATCTCAGGATGTGTCGTGGATCACAGTGAGTAGGTATTAAGCAGCAAACACAGAATCACTTACTATAAAGTCATGGCCTGACAAACACATGGAAAAAAGAGAAATGCTTTGTGAATTTACTCTACGCTTACCTCTAAACATCTCTTTCATCTCCTGTGTGGTTCTGAAGCAAATTCTTCCAATGTATTCCTAAGCCCCACCTGCCTTCTGTTGTTACACAGGTGTGTGCCAGGCAGCAATCCAGCTGGAAGCATAGATTTTGATTGCTAATTGATACCAGCTGATTCTTTGCTTCCCATTATTAGAGTGATCCACTGATGCAGAGAGTTTCAATTTCAAACCCTAATTGGAGTTCTTCTGCCTTACACCACTAAAACAATAACAACAGCCTCTCCCTTATAATTAGTGTCATCCTGTTCTGAATACTGACACTTAATAGCTTGGCTAATTCACTCCAAGCTGAAAGTTTGCACACAAGATCTCAGAGGAGGAATGAATTTATGTTACCAAATTAAAAAAAAATTCAACCGTTTTAAAAACAACATGGGCAAAACAAAATAAAATAGATAGTACATCCAGTTCTGAGGCTGCTGCGTCTAGCTCAAAAATTAAAAAAATCAGGTTGGAAGACAGAAAAAAAGAATATTGCACAATATTGCCTAAAGGCACGAGGAAAAAAGAACCTATCAAGTAAAAGTCAGAGCGTAATTATACAAGAATGAAAAATAATTTAAGATGTCACATGGAAAAGAAATGCAGAATATTTTATTATCTGGAAATAGTATGCGATTGAAGACTGTATTGTAATGCACTTGGTAGAAACCAAAATGTTGCCAATATAGCAAAACAAAGAATGAAGATAGCTAGCCTAGACTGTGACATGGAAATGGGCTGAGGAGAATGAAACTAGATCCAGAAAACTGGCAAGATTACTCGCCTGTGCCCCAACAGTCTGATCAATCCTGGTTACAAAACTCTCCATGCCTCAAAGAACAGATTGTGGGTGGGAGTCTTCCAAAAGGAAATGTGTGACGGCAGATCAGTAGCATATGCATCAAGAGCCTTAAACACAGAACACAAATATGTACAAATTGAGCTGAATACTCTTGGAATCACATTTAACTGTGAAGCTTTCACTGTTGTGGGACCAGATCCTCAGCTTTGATTAAACTATAAGAGTTTGCACCACCTGAAGATCTGGCCCCATATGTCTTTAGACTAGCTTCTGAAACTTTTTTACAAATCTTAACCTTTTCAAAGAGTCTGCAGTAGTCTCCTCTTAAAACTTTGGCTACATGACTATAGCACTGAGTTCTTTTTAGGAAGTCATTTAATTGTAACAGCACCTTATCTGAAACAGGATGAAACCTGATAGGTTTAGAACTTAAATGCTGAATTAGAGTTTTACAGAAATATCTAAAATGTATTGATAGTTGTTTAATCATTCAGATAATTTTGATCCCTAAAAAAACATTTCCTTCAGAGTGTAAAAATCTAGGAGTGTAGATTTAGCTTCAGCATATAGTTCCAATATTTTGGTGGGAGTAGAGGCTATTATTCTCTTTTCTTTTGGATTGGACATTCAGTTTATATTCTCTTCATGTTTTTTTTTATGAACAGATTAAATTACTTTGTAAGACCAGTGATCTGTGTATTGCACATCTGAACATGTCATTCTCTCATTCATATGTGAAATTTCAATTTAATACTGGGACAATGCAATCTCCATAAAATGGAGAGTTGTGACTGATGCCATCATTTTAATGCATTCGTCCTATACCATGCTAAAAGCCAGAAAGAAATACATTAGCTATAGCTTTTCTTTGTAAAAGTGTCTTGATAGAACTGGAAATGAATTCTGACTAAATAAAAGCAGGAGTTTTATGCAAGATGGATGATATCATGTCTGGATTAACTGTTTGACTCGGAAAGCCTGCGCCTGGAGACTCTGCATGGTTTGAGTTCCCAACCCCAAGAGGCCCTATCCATAGCTGAGCTGAGTTCCCAACACCACTAGCAATACCATATACTGCCTATAGTGCATAGAGAGACTTGGAGGAGGCAGCAAGAAGTGAATTGTCCCTCTCTAGTACAGTTTTTACTGTGCTATAATAAAGTCAGTCCTGGAAGCAAGGAAGTCCAGGATATTAAACTTGACTCCAATTAGATTGCATAATCTACTTCTTGGGGTTCATAAAACAATTCACATTTGCCTTTTGTCTTCTGTAGCAAGTGCCAGACAATTCCCCATCTATTTCCACTTGCTCTAAACATGTTACCCAGCAGTCTCTTGTTGGTCTCACTGAAGAAGTGGTCTCTATTTTCCCATGTTCTCCTTTATAGGACAGGCTCGCTGCCTGGAGTACATCGCTCATGGTGCATCATGGCAACTCAGCAAGAAGGGTCTGTGGTACATCCTAAGAGATGTAGTGTGGGCAAGGGAACCCCCCCCCCCCCCAGCAGAGAATAAGGGCATGATATACCCAAACTACAACACTCATAAAACAGTTTCTAAGCAATATTTGTGTGTTGGGGCTGTGGGATGGTAAAAACTTCTAGTACTTGATTTTTTCCTAAAAACTCAAATATTTTCACAGGGAACAAAACTGATTTCTGACCCACTATAATAATAAGTTAATAGATAAACACTGATATAATGATTTCCACCCTGAATGACCTCAAAGTGCTTTTATCAGCTCCTAGCATATAAATATTATTTCATCCAGTAATAAAATGCAGCCATTTCTGAATGAAGTTAGTGCTTGGTATCCAGACAGTGGACAGTAGTGGGGGAGGGAAAAAATGTAGTCAGAGACCAGGACAAATCCTCTCACTTCAGAAGTATACTAGTTATTCTGCACGTCTTTAAGAGCTAGTAAAAAGCACTATGTAGCTTTCATATAGGTTCTTATCAGTTTTATTTGTTATGTAGCTTCCCAAATACTAGGAAGAATCCAGATATAGCAAGCCTCTGCACTGCCATTGGTTTGACTTTTCAGCTCTAATTCCCCTTTACCCTACAACATTTTAGCTTCTGTTATTGTCTGTAGCATCACTGAGTCTTGGCCTAGTAATGCTACCTGTCAGCAAAGCCCACAATTTGCTGTTTTATAGCACATCATGTTGTCCCATAGTTCAAGGTTCATTGTAAATTGGATCAGTCTCCATTAAAAACTCAACATTTACCAACTATACAGTGGTGTGAAATACTGCAATTTCTTTCTATACTTATAACAGGATTTGGCTGGTAGCAGTTGTGTTTTGCTATCCCTGCATCAAGTATTAATACAAAGAGAAAGAAAGAGTTTGAGGCCCCATCTCACTCAAGTAGAGATAAGACCCATTCCTACATTGTTCAAGGGCTCTTTCTATGCTGAGTGTTGAGGCAGGAACTTTCATATCCAACCACCAAGTTAAAGGATAATCTGTCAGCAATAGCAAAATTAACATCCTCTTACAGACCTCCAGTCATTTAAAGTCAAGCCCATCACATTTTGTGGCTGACAGTTTTCTCTGCACTATGATTGTATTTACTTTACTTGCTTGACAATACAGCAGAACAAAATGTCCTATAAAAACTCACAGTGAAACCTGAGAACATAAAAATGCAGTGCTATATTGTGCAAAAACTTTTTTGGACAATGAGTCATAGGATAAAGATCTGGTATGTTTATGACTTCTGACTTCTCCATCCTTTGTCTCTTCTCCTCTAGTGCTTTGATCTTGTATAGAGGAGCAATGGATGCAAATTGCACAGACAATTATTTCAGTTTCACACAAAAACATTTTTTCCCATTTTGACAGTTTAACAAGGCTTTTGCTTCATTGAAGAACTATAAAAAGAGGAATGATGATTATCCAGAGAAAAGACAACACATTATCCGGAAGAGTTATAAAAGATTTGAGAATATTCCCATGCCAGTCTACCAAAGCAATGCTTCAATCAAGTTTGGGAGTATCTCAAGATGTGTGTTATAAAACTATATGGTCCTCATACAAAGCAGCTATAATCTGACACTTAAATCAAGGCATTTATATAGTCATAAAAATCACATTGGGGGGGAGGGGGGGTTCAGATGAATACCCAGATGAATAAGGGGTGTGGGAGGGAGTGAAGGGAGGGAATTACTGCTTTTCAACATTAATAGTATCACATGAGCAAAGTGGAATAACTTAATATAAAACTGCAATTTTTTCTAATAGCAAAATGAATTGCTAATTGATATTTCTTATAGGCAGAAGAAATTCATATTGTTACAAATACTAAAAAAAGTGAATTGTTAAATTTTCCACTTATGAGCAGTTTGTTTTGTTCTTGCTTTTATTTTGCTCTTGCAAAATGTCTTTAGTATTCACTAATTTAAGAGTATCTAATTTAGACTATCAAAGACTGGCCAAACTATCAGTGGTGCACTAGCAAACCAACATAAAACTCAACAAAACTTAATTTGATTGAGAAAAGAAATCAAAACTATTACATACATTTTAAATGCCATTTAATAAAATTTACTTTTTTTTAATATATTCCACGTCTTGTAAAATAAATATATATATATAGCCTTTGGCTCATGGAGGACCAGAAAACAAAATAAAGAGAGAGTAATCCCTCCTTTAAATTTCTCTAAAATTACTAGTTTATTGTTATTCTTTCAGAGGCACTTTTCAAACTAGCAATCTTTCAAACTAGCCTTTCAAAACTTTACATTCAGACCCCGCATTTATATGCCCAAATTGGATAGATATGCAATTCTCACTTTATACATGCAAATACTTGTTTGTACCCACAAACGATGCACACATTTGCTTGGGCATTTGCTGAGATCTTGAAAAGAAAGTTTGGCCTCAAACATATTTTGTTTTTTAATCATTTCACCATGAAACACTTTTTCAGAGACAGTAATACATGCACACACATCCACACAGTAACTGTATTAACCTTATTCTTTTTGGAAATGTTTTTAAAATATTTTTATCTTGGACACTTGTGGATTATCACAATACTGAGTTTTCAGAGCTGTGCTAGTACTAATGGAGGACTAGAGAAACAATGGGGTGACATTTCATGTGCAGCAGTCACTACCTCTATTCATGCCGTTAGGAATTGGTGACCTTCATAGCTGCTTCTGTCTGTCAAGGAACTCAGCCAGCGGTCATCCTGTAAAGGCACATGATCAGCACCTTCTCGAATGTATAACAAACACAAGACCTCTGGAATATGATTGATCTCCTTTGGTCTCAGAGTGTAGTGTCTAAAGTTGTTCCAATAGGACTGGATGACTATTTATAACAGAAGGTACTTCAGCCTCATCAGCTACATTAATTATAGCGGGACATGAGGTAGGGAACAGAGGACTAACTAGAGAAGGGGAAAGGGAAAGTAAAGGGGCTTGATTTGAAGCCAGAGATGTGCCAGTACTCATCAGAGGTCTCATTGAGACTAACAAGGCTTGGTTGGTTAATATCCATTGGGACTCTTAAATACATACATACATGCATGCATAGCAGTATCCCATTCCACATCATCAACTTAAAATTAAAACTTTGAATTGTGAGCAATGGAAAGATAACTCACTGAGAAATAACAAATATTCCTCCATGAGCCTGCAAAAGACTTACGCATCTCTACCTTGGCTGCCGATTCCAAAAATTTATCATCCATCTTTAGTATCAACTTGTATGAAGTGAACCAAAACAAATTGGTTAAGGTACTAGATTATTTGCAGAAATAAGGGCATCCCTTCAAAGAATCCTTTGAGATTGTGTCTCCCCATTGGTACATAATACAGTCCTCAAGAAAAGGACAAGAAGAAATAGGGTACTTTTTATCCCTTTAATAAATATTCTCTCTCTCACACACACACACACAATTCAGGCTATTCAAAATAATAAAAAACATAATACAACTTTAAATGAGAATTTATATATCACATTCTTTATGAGAGCTGCTTTTATTTCATTTTAAATTAGCAAAGCCTTTATGTTGAGTCTTTGGAACTGACCTTACAGAGCAGCAATACTGTTAGCCCCAAAGCACATGTTTCCTATTTAGCATTTCTAAGGTAACATTCCTCATGAGAGTGGGAGAAATGAGACTACAACTTGCAAGAAAAAGAAAAATCCATATGTCTTTTTCGAATGGTGTTAGTCAGGATGGACACTTGCAAATAAGAAGTGAAAGAATATAGTCTTACAAAGAGCTCCACAATATAGTCCCCAATGTTTATCTATTCCATTAGCATGCCCTATCAAGCCAGTCTGTGCCATATGGGAAGTTGATTGCATTTTGTGATCTCAATTTGAAATGAAAGGTCTGATTTACCACTATGTTACTTCAGTTTTACACCAGTGTAACTCCAATGGTTTGAAAATAGCCAATAGAGCTATGCAGTAGCTAAAGCTGTTGAAGTCAACAGAGTTACTCTGATTTACACCAGAGGAGAATTTGGCCTGCTGTGTGCACATGGAGGGCCATGTTCTGGTTTCTGTTGGAAGCATAAATTTTCAGCTCCCAGAATTTTGTGCATGGACAATCATAGCGATCATAATGTTGCTTTAGCATAGTTATTTTCAATTGCTCAGTTCAAGATGCTCACATTATGTGCTCATTCTTCAAGGTTAAGCTTCTCACCTTCAAGGCCCTGCATAACTCCTCCTCATAACTTCCTTTCTACATTTGATGTATTTTCAGATTCATGCCATACCTAAAACTCCCTCCTCCTTTACAGGTACAATAATATCTGATTTCAATAATATCCTTGCTGAAATTAGTGGTAAAACTGCCATCAACTCCAAAAAGAGTGGGATCAGGCTCCTTGTACACCAAATGAGCTCTTACTCTTGAATCAAATCACTCCTTTAAAACAAACTTCTTCCACAAAACCTTTCAATAAAATGAATTAATAATAAAATCTCAATGATTTAAAGGAACTTCAGCTGGCATATCAGAGAGAACGTGTACACTATGTTTATGTCCGGTTTAGACTGAGGCCAAGGATTTCAAAAGGAGCCTAAAATTTGGCTTTTAAGTGCTTGCAACCCCTTCCAACTTATTGCGATTTGCAAATTTTGTAAGTGTTTCCCCTACTCAATCATCCAAGTCATTAATGAAAATGTGGACTAGTTGCATACCCAAAACACATCTATGGAAGCCCCCCCTCGATACACCCTCCCAGTTTGACAGTGAACCATTGATAACTACTCTGAGTATGGTTTTTCAACCAACCAGCTGGGCAATCACCATATGTTTTTAAATAATTCTATATGCTTAGAATCCCTTGAAGAAAATGACCATGGTGAAATTCACTGCTGTGCAAAGGGTGGGCCTAAGGTTCACATGCCAGTGAGTTCCACTTAAGCCAAAGTTAAGTGACATATAGCCAATGTGCTGGATCCCTGCACAGTGGTTAATTTCACTCTCTAGAAATGCAATTCAGATTTTTTTCTCCAATTTTTTTATTTATGCCAATAAATGGATAATGGGCACTTTTGTCTTTTCCCCCCTTCCCAATAGCCCTCATTATCATCATATCAATTGTACAGGATGTGGTCATCAACAAGATTCTATCCACGGCCAGCCGGCTAATAGAATGGCAGATTATTAGATTTAAATACAGTTTGAAAGAGTGGGTTTATTTAGTGCATTTTGGAATTCAGTTTTGTATTCATTCTGTTCACATCTATAAAAATGTTCTGCCATGCCCTTTGAATTCAGAAAACAAAAAGGATTTCCTTTTAAGCTATTCATGGAACATCAAAAGAATCCTATTAACCATGGACATGTTCGGTCAGAAAAAGCATACATGCCAGTATAATTTAAAAAAAACAGATATGCTCGCACTTCTGCAATATTCTCCAAAAACAGAAATTCAAAAAACACAGTGGATTCATTTGCATAACCTTTCGCCTCCCTACCAGTGCCAAGTTCCATCAGCCAAGAGTTCTTCATAATAGTGAATTGTTGGGGGTGGGGGAAAGAGTAGAATAGAATGCCAAATATTGTGAAAAAAATACTGACTAACAATTTAATAGTGTTTTCTATTGCTTCCTGTAAACATTCAAGCTCTATTCTGCTAATATGGGTCCGATTTTTTTCCTTTTATGTAATGAACTAATTAATTCTCAGTGTACATAGGGAGATTCTTTGCTAATCCACTGGAGATGGGATGGATTTCCTGATGCATTAATGTATAGAATGTCAATCCTTTGTTTGGATTCCTGGTCCCAGTAGTAGGTTAAGAACTGCAGCTCAAAGTAGCAATTTCCTTGGCCTGGATGTGTTTGAAAAACTGATCATTCTTCCACAATGAGGTTATCGCTTGACAGACAGAGTAGATGCTGTAGTAACTGTACATTTGCACTCTGCAATCAGTGTGCAGTAGTCAGACTCCTTACTATTCTCTGCTAGTTACAATGCACTCTACTTACTGTAGACCTTCTGGAAGATTTTAGCTTTACACGAGAACTCCAGAGAGCCTAGGTGCTGACTTAAAGGCCTCAATTCAGGAAAGCACCTAAGCTTATGCTTAAAGAGCTGTTCTGAACAAGGATGGCAATCCTCAATGGTATTCCTGAATCAGGGCCTATTTATTCTATGCTACAATGAGAGTCAATCAAAAGAACATCTAAATGTAAGTACAAATATAGGTTGATTTACAAGAAATAGTATAACAGACAAAACATGGGCACAGCAGAATATAATTTAGGAGGAAGTCATGTGCCAGTATCTTAACTAGAAAGATGACAGATTTTCTTCACAAGAAGTGAAAACAAATATTGCTTTGATCATTTGGTTATTCAAATTTGAAACAGAAAACAAAACAAAAATTATTTTTCTCCTTACAGCAGGATGACAAATTAAAATGACTCAAGTGAGGTAATGGAAAATGTTGCCTGTAATAAGTTTGTTACCACATTACAGTTTTTATTCTTTATACCAGTACTTCAATTCAGGACAAATATGGTTTCCAGAGCAACAGCTATGGGTGTGGCTGCAAACATCAGAATGCTAGGTCCCCCCCACCAACAAAAAACACCAAACACTTTAAGGGAAGATTTCACTGACAATACGGAGAGGGAATCACTGAATACATGAGCTATAGAGAAATCAGTGCAAAAAAATAAAATTATCTATGTAATGAATTTGCTCTCATTGCAAACTGCATTTGAAAACATTGATTCTCCTCTCATTTCTCATAACCAATGGATACATATAGTCTTTTGTTGACTTTTCAGCAATCATCTTTACTGTTATTATTATTAATCACATTTATTACGGCAACTGCCTCATCCTCCATGACTTCCATTCTGAGCCACATTGTTCACCCTTACAACAGGAGGGAGACTGCAGCTAGCAAGTTGCTTGAGAAGGTTCACACCAACCCAAGCTTGTCCTTGTTCAGAAACCTTTTTAGTCCACCAGCTACACATCTCTATCACAACACCCATTGTGATCGAGGTGGATATGCCAGGATATATGACACTGGAGTCCCCATGGCAGAAGACTGGTGCTTAACATCAACCACCAAACAGTTCCTAGTCACAGACTCTACTGCCAGTTGGCCTGCCAAGATTCAACCTACCATGTTGTTAGTGGGCCTTTTTTATGTATGATCCAGTACGGGCTGTCATCTGGCTTATACTATCTGTACAGAAGATGGGTGATGCCCAGACACAGTTACTCAATGAATGTGGGTGTAGGATGATCAGGGTTGTTCTTAAAATCTGCATTTTCCAATTTTTGTTTAGCTTTAAAAGGCACAGATGTAGGAAAGCCAAAGTGTTTATTAAGTTATTTTCCCCTTTAAGTTACTGATAGATATTTATAACCTTAGTTGCAGCTTCCCCAAATTGTTTGCCATAGACATTTGCATGCCTCAGTGTGGCACAGAAAAGGCAGCATGGAGCAGGTCACATACGATGACCAGGAAAAAGGGTGCCTGCCCACTAACCACAGGCAATAACCTCCTTTGATGCAGATTTGAAGAGAATGAATAACATGAGAAGTGAGTGAAGGTGACTCCAACTGATATACTGCTAGGTATTCTGCTCAAGGTAAAACATAGCTCTGAATCTCAAGTTGGCAACTTTTATATTCAAAAGACCAGATCTTATAATTTCAGACTTGATTAAGATCTGGTTAAATAGTATTTAACTACTTGGCATTAGCTAAATCTATCCTCATTGAGTGAAATTTACAATAATACAGTCCATCAATAGAAAACACGTTCATGGGCATTAGACAAGTGTTGTGGGAGAAGTCCAAATAAAAAGTCCTGATTCTGCATGTCTCAGAGAACTGGAGTATAATCTATGAATATTTTACATTCATATAACAATTCACATCCTCAAACAAAACACTTGAAAATTAAATACATACTACAGCTTTTATACTGGATACATGCCTCAGTGGTCCTACAGTCAAGTCTGCCCAGCAACCTCATGCAACAACCTCTTGTATGATGCAGATTTGAAGGGAACAAATAATATGGGCCATGGGTGAAAGTGGCTTCAATTTACATGCTACTGGGTATTCTAGGCTGGGAATCACAACTCAGCCGCAGTGTGGACAGGAAAGACAAGCAGCAGTTTGTTTTCTCTCCCCCTCTTTTACCTCTATTGCTGTATCTGCTCTACCCCCCCCCCCCCCCCGCATCTAATCCTGAGGTAGCTCTTCAGCTTGCCTCTTCTCTCTGAACACCTACCCTGCACCTAGCTTCAGCTATTGAGAACTGCTGCTGCTGCAAGAGGCTGGGGAGTTTTCTCTACAGTGTTTGGAAGTCACACTTTCCTTGGACTAAGTGAGTACCAGCAGCCATCCTCCCTAACTCCAGCTCAACCACACCACACCCAGCTGCAAAGAATTGTGAGATATTGAGTGTGATTGCCTCTTTTAAACCACAACCCTCCAACCCCCCAAATCATCATAAGAACTGTTAGACCAGGTGAATAAGTAGGTCCTTTCCATCTCTAGAATCTATACTGGGTGTTTACAGACCATCCATATGGGCACTTTTTGACAAGAGAAACTATGTTCAGGACCATGTCAGAGGTTTATGATGCTGTGATTCCTCACTGATAGTTGATAGATGTGACTAGACTTAGCAAAAGAAAACAATTCTGCTGCAATGTATGGTTGGTATATTTGTTTTCCTTTCACATTGGTACAGAACTGGAATGGTGTATATAATCCAATTTTAATATGGTATTCTAGAACAGGGAGTAACAAGAGACTGTTTTATCCCTTACTCCGTAAACTGAGACTTGCCTGGATCTTCTCAGAGTTTAGAGATTTCTTATTGTGTAACAAAATTGAATCTGTAGTTCTTTCTAGATGGAGTACTTAGACTCCATTCTATTTATACAGGACATTATACAGCTCCCTGGGTTTCTCATGATTTCAGGGAAGGGTGGGAGCCTACATCTGCGTGTGGTAATCCATCAAATGGCGTCACTTGGTTTCCCCTAAGTGAGAGTTCACCAATTCACATCCTCAATTATTTATTGTGGCATTATCTTAAACTAATGAGTGTGCATATATGGAATAAAGTTGTAAGGGATGTTAATATGTGGGAACTGCAAGTAAAAGGGTGGTGGGAGACACCACCCATCTGGAGAGACTGTAGGTTACAAAAATATAAAGTATCTCATTTATGTAAAAAATTGCATTGCACACTATTAAGTTACTTGCAAAGTGATCAGACGAACCCAAGGATAACAAAGCAGCTGATTACAATACATCAGTCATGCTATTGTAATGAGATTATATTTGTTTTGCCTAGGATTCTCAAAGGAGTCTGAAGAGTTCAGGCTCCCAACCCCCACTGATTTCTTCAATGGGATTTGGAGCTGTTCACTCCTTCAATTCCTCTAGACTAGAGTGTGCTCTTTAAGTGTCATGCCTGGCTCCCTGCACCTCACTCTGGGTGGAACCACATGGTCTAACCGTATGTTGGCTGCAGCCTTCTGTTTCCTAACCATGTTAACCATGCAGGCCCAACTGTATATAATATCCATCTCTGAGCCCTTTTTTTCCAGGGATCTGTGAGGTGGTTAAAGTGACTTCAAAACTAAGCATTAAGTATTCATCCCCTCAGCCCCCCCCAAAAAGGTAGAATAAAAATAGCAGGCCTATATGCATGGGTCTTACTCAAGAAGTCACCTTTTCGTGGCTATAAACTCAGCTATTGAGTTTGAGTGTTATTTGGATGATTATGCAGGCCTTTTTACCTTTCCTGAATAGTTCTTTTAACATTTCCTTTTGCTGTAACCCCATGGCACCCATCTCTCTCCCCCCTTTTGCCCCTCCCCCACATTAATAAAATACAGTAAAGATATTTCCTAGTCTACCACAGGCTCTTTTGAAAATTCTAGCTAATAGTACTGAAAAATTCTAGCTAATAGTACTGAACACTCTGAAAAACAGGAAAAGCATCTTTGTTGTACCAGAAACACCTTGGCTAGTTCTCTGTAAATTTGTGCTGTGAGAATGACAACCTTGTTGAGGATGAGAGATTAAAGAGGCTAGGACTTTTCATCTTGGAAAAGAGGAGATTAAGGGAGGATATGATAGAGGTATATAAAATCATGAGTGGTGTGGAGAAAATGAATAAGGAAAAGTTATTTACTTGTTCACATAATATAAGAATTAGGGGCCACCAAATGAAAATAATGGGCAGCAGGTTTAAAACAAAAGGAAGTTCTTCACACAGCGCACAATCAACCTGTGGAACTCCTTGCCTGAGGAGGCTGTGAAGGTTAGGACTATAACAGGGTTTAAAAGAGAACTAGATAAATTCATGGAGGTTAAGTGCATTAATTTCTATTAGCCAGGATGTGTAAGGAATGGTGTCCATAGTCTGTTTGTCAGAGGGTGGTGATGAATGGCAGAAGAGAGATCACTTGATCATTATCTGTTAGGTTCACCTACTCCATGGCACCCGGCATTGGCCACTGTCAGTAGACAGGATACTGGGCTATGTGGACCTTGGGTCTGACTCAGTATGGCCATTCTCAAGTTCTTATCTCAGCTCTGAAGTTCCACTCTAAATGTAACAACTAAATAGCTGCTCAGAACAGAGCTTGCTAGAATGGAATGGAAGCATATAAGAATTACTAAAGAAACTTACTGACTCTCACTGCTTTGTAACTAATGCCTTTAAAATAGAGGTTTGCTTTGCATCATGCTATTCAAAGCTTAATAAAGTGTATATTTTCTTTAAAAGTATGTAAAAAATAAGAATTATTTCTTGGGAAGGTGAGAGATTTACTTGCAGGTTTCTTTTATTTCAGCAGTCCTTTGAAGATTCCTGTAATAATTACCCTGCATTTTAGTACCCTTACATGGGATATTTTATTTCAGTGACGGATCTTTGGAGCAATGGAAACCCTGCTTACTTTCACAGTACCTGTGAAACAGGCTGATACTGCCACCTTGGGGAAGATTCTTTCCACATAGTTCAAGGATTGAGTGTGTCATAAATCGATTTCATGTTTTCCCGATCATATACCTAAAGGAAGACGACTTCTTAAATCTCTCTACCCATGCAGTCATAAGGTCTTTCAGATGGCTCCCAGTTCAGAAAACATTAGGATACTGTAAAGCAAGGGTCAGCAACCTTTCAGAAGTGGTGTGCTGAGTCTTCATTTATTCACTCTAATTTAAGGTTTCACATGCCAGTAATACATTTTAATGTTTTTAGAAGGGCTTTTTCTATAAGTCTATAATATATAACTAAACCATTGTTGTATATAAAGTAATAAGGCTTTTAAAATATTTAAGAAGCTTCATTTAAAATTAAATTAAAATGCCTCCCCCCTGTCCCCGTCCCCCCCCCCGGGCCAGTGGCCAGGACCCAGGGAGTGTGAGTGCCACTGAAAATCAGCTTGTGTGCCACCTTTGGCACACATGCCATAGGTTGCTTATCCCTGCTGTAAAGAAGTGTAGTGAGAAGCAGAGTTACATTTTAGCTTAATTTAGCAGTGTTTCTTTTACTTCAACATTGCTGTTTAGTATTGCCAGCAAGATGACCACAAATGAATTGAGATCCTACTGTGTCTTTGACACATGCCCAGACCCTGAATTAGCATACAAACCTTATCCTTTTCTTGCAGTTTAGCTTTATTAGGCCAAGTCCACACTACATAGTTTTGTCAACAAACCAGTGGAGGTGTACACACTGTAACGCTCCTCCCGCCAATTTAACTCTCCTGCTATGCCAACATAATAAAGCCACCTCGACATGACGCAGCATTATATGTGACACAATGTCAGTGTAGACCAGGGTAGGTAACCTATGGCACACGTACCAAAGGCGGCACGAGAGCTGATTTTCAGTGGCACTCACACTGCATAGGTCCTGGGGCTCTGCATTTTAATTTCATTTTTAAATGAAGCTTCTTAAACATTTTAAAAACTTTACTTTACATACAACAATATAGTTCTATATTATAGAAAGAGCCCTTTTAAAAACGTTAAAATGTATGACTGGCACTCGAAACCTTAAATTAGAATGAATAAATGAAGACTCGGCACACCACTTCTGAAAGGTTGCCGACCCCTGGTGTAGACACTGCATTGCTGATGTCACTCTAATTGCCCCCCCAGGATATGTCCCACAATGCTCATCATTGTCAATGATGTCCCACAATGATGTCAATCAATGTCCCACCATCCATGCAACAAACCTCGATTCCAACTCTGCCCACATATCTACACCATCAACACCATCACAGGACCTAACCACATCAACCACACCATCACTGGTTCATTCACCTGCACATCTACCAATGTCATATAGGCCATTATATGCCACCAATGTCCCTCTGCTATGTACATCGGCCAAACTGGACAGTCTCTACGAAAAAGGATAAATGGACACAAATCAGCTATCGGGAATGGCAATATACAAAAACCTGTAGGAGAACACTTCAATCTGCCTGGACACACAATTACAGATTTAAAAGTCACCATATTGCAGCAAAAAAACTTCAAGACCAGACTGCAAAGAGAAACTGCAGAGCTGCAATTCATTTGCAAATTTGACACAATCAATCTGGGATTGAACAAAGATCTTGAATAGCTTGCTAATTACAAAAACAGCTTCTCCTCTCTCCGAGTTCACACCTCCAATTCAGCTGCTAGAGGAATACCTCACCCTCCCTGAATTGAGATAACAAGCTGGTTCAGGCTGATTGGACTAACCTTGTTACCTCCTACCTGGTTCTTGCCTACTTATCTATACCTGCCCCTGGACACTTCCACTGCTTGCATCCGACGAAGTGGGTATTAGCCCACAAAAGCTTATGCTTCAATACTTTAGTTAGTCTTTAAGGTGCCACAGGACTCTGTTACCTCTGCTATTCCAGACTAACACGGCTACCTCTCTGATTAATGCTCATCATGACTGCACTGGTCACCATTTTGAACTCCACTGCCCTACAGCCAGGTACACAAGCATGTACCCCGGGCTTTTTTTGAAATTCGTCTTCCTGTTTGCTCAGCATGGACAGCTCACATAGCATCTTCCCAGCTGACCACAGCAGCTCCCCACAGCAAATACACTCCTTCCTGGAGTAAACCGGAGTTGCTGGATCGGTGGGGAGAGGAGGCCAAGCAGTCGCAGTTCTCCAGCTGTAGGAGCACTGCTCCGTCAGTCAGTGCATGAGCACCAATTGTGGACACACTTCACCATCACAAGGAGAGTACTATGGATGTGCACAAACAGTTTAATTACAGCAGTGGAAGTCATTGACATAACTTACATTAATTTGGTAGTCGAGACATAGTTTAGCAACTCAAAAGCAGTAACATCTATCACAGCCTTAACCTATGTCCATTAAACCAATCCTGGAGGAAACAAGCTGTAGGCTGCCATGAGGCAGTTGAATGTCTCCACTTTCAGCAGGGTACTAACACCTGCTAACTGGATGGGTCACTAGGAGAGCTCTGATCCCACTGTTACCACAATATTGGCTCAATTGGCCACTACTACTAAAAGTATACTGCATGTGCCACAGCCAACACCCAAAAGTGGTCTGAGAGTGCAATTCAGACCTGGGCTATTAGAATTAGACCAGGATAGAGGCCAAATTAAGGCTAAGGTTTGGTTTTCACAATGCTATAGTCTCAAACACAGTGGAGACTGAACGACTTTCACTCCTAGCGATAGTCCCTCCATAGCAAGGATGAAGCACATTGGCAGGATGGGGAAGCTTGATCTGGTGTTTCCCATACTATGACTACTCTGTCTAAATGGAGGATTTAAAGTTCAGATCCTCAAACATATGTTAGGCTCTTAACTCTGATCGATTTTAGTGAGTTAGATGGCTAAATATCTTGGAAGATCTGGGCCTTAGTCCCTAGGGCTGTGAAACCATCTCAGTGCATTTTTATAGATTAAATAGGTTTCAGGTCATTTATTTTAAATCATGCTGTGAAATATTGATAAGTGAAATGGAAGTTGAATAAGATCATCATAAAAATACAAGAAAATGTTTGTTTTGTACACACACACACACCCCTCTGGCATTTTATTATGCATGGTTTAAAAATATGGGGGAGGTGAAATTATCACCAAAACCCTCCTCACTACTCCCCAGAAAGAGAGTTCTGGTTCAAACAGTTGTTAAAAATGAAGGTAATATTTATGGAAGTCATTTTCAAGTGGTCCCTAGGGAAACCAAAACTCAGAACTGCAGGCAAGTAAAAGGAAGTTAATGGTGATGCTGATTATTGGACAGACTTATCAGGTATAAATGAGGATTTCTCAGTAATAGATTAACTAGAGTATCAGGGTGTATCAGTCTCTGTGTGGTACACTGCCATTGTCAGTTTCAAAGTCCACACTGAAAGCCAGCAGAGTTTGAATGAAATCTCTGTAGAGGAAGACTTAAGAGAAAGTGAGGTAAGTGACACATTGAAACAGACAAGTTATGAATTTAAGACTGGGGGAGAGAAATCAACAGTCAGTGATAAAAATCAGTACTTTATACTGTAGAGAAGCATATGCAGCCATCTTGCTGTGATTTTCCTACGCTGATCTGCATCCCTATGCTTGATTTTCAAAGGCTCCGAGCACGTGCAGCTCCCTTTGACTTCAGTTGGTGGTGGGGATGCTGGGCACTTCTAAAAATCCAGCTCATGGTGACAAACAGTCCCAGGTAACAGGGACAGCAGTTGGTGTTTATTTTTAAACACTTTCCTAAACAGGTTTAATAAATCTGAAGTGGGTACGGGGAGATTAATTCAACTATCCCATTCAATTATTTATTTGCAGTGAAATTAAAGTGCCCGTTTTTCTGTTTTTCCATAATGATTAGACAGCTATTCCCCCCTTCATTAATCTGAATTAGAAAGTTCAATTTCTTACTTCAAGAAAAAGAACATGGAGTATTTGTAGCACCTTAGAGACTAACAAATTTATTTAAGCATAAGCTTTCATGGGCTACAGCCTACTTTATTAAGCACTATCACTACATGTAAGATCTAGTGTCACCTGTAACATAGGTCTAGTTAAAATAACCTCTTCAACAGGTACAACAGAACCTAAATAAATATGCAGTGTTTGGTGATGGCCATTCTAAAAATATTCACTGAATATAAATTCTAGGAATATGCACACTAAATATCACAGTCCTTTAAACAATACTTGTGAAGTTTCTAGTATCACTGCTTACCTAAACCAATAGTTTATTCCTAAATATGGACACTGTCTTTTTTGACATGTCCCTAAAATCCTAATTATTTTTTAACTACAAAAATGTTTGTAAAGTCCTTTTGAGGCAATCAGTGGTCTGGATCCAGGTAGTAAAGGCTCTTAAGATACTGCATTATTTTAAATTAATAGGCACTATAAAGAGGAGCTATCTTTTTTAGTTGTTATATTTGTATATGTATACATTGAAAATAATTAATTGGTTGTGTCTTCTCTGTCACCATCAATCATCATCGTCATTGTCACCTCTCATCTTTCTCTTCCCTAGGTCTTAAGTGATTTTAGATTCGTATAGCACCAATGTATCATGCAGTGTTGTAGCAGTGTTGGTGCCAGGATATTAGAGAGGCAAAGTGGGCAAATTAGTATCTTTTACTAGAAACTTCTGTGGAAGAGAAAGAGAAGCTTTCGAGCATTCACAGAGCTCTTCCTCAGATCTGGGAAATGTACTCAGAGGGTACGTTACACAGAAACTAGATACCCTCTGGCTCGCAATGCTCAGTCTGCAGCACTGTTGTATAGCCAGGACCCTGCAATGAGAGAGGGTCTTGGAGCCCAGAAGTCTACACAGCAATGAAACAGCCCCAGAACCCAAGAAGACTGGCCTGTGCCAGCTGTTTGTTTCTCTTTGCTGTGTAAACATGTTCAGAGTGTCACGGGTCGAACACATTGTTTACCATAAGTACAGTAACTCTTCACTTAAAGTCATTCCAGTTAACATTGTTTTGTTATTAGGTTGCTGATTTATTAGAACAGGGGTGGGCAAACATTTTGGCCTGAGGGGCCACATCAGGTTCTGAAACTGTAGGGAAGGCTGTGCCTCCCTAAACAGCCTGGCCCCCGCCCCCTATCTGCTCCTTCCCACTTCCTGCTCGCTGACTGCTCCTCTCAGAACCGCTGACGTATCCAACCCCCCCTGCTCCTTGTCCCCTGACCGCCTCCTCCCACGACTCTCACCCCTAACTGACCCCCTATCCAATCCCCCCTGCTCCTGATCCCCGACTGCCCCGACCCCAGTCCACATCCCCACCTCCTGACAAGCCCCCTTGAACCTCCACACCTATCCAACACCCCATTCCCTGTCCCTCTGACCGCCCCCCCCAGATCCTCCACTCCATCCAACTCCCCCCTACCCCATCTACCCCCTATTCAACCCCCGTCCCATTTCCCACCCCGTTACCATGTCACTCAGAGCAGCAGGACTGGCAGCTGCCTGGCTGGCCAGCCACACCGCTGCACTGCCCGGTAGGAGCTCACAGGCTGTGGGGAGGAGGAGGGGGGAGGAACAACAGCAGGGGAAGGGCTGGGGGCAAGCCTCCCCAGCCGGGAGCTCAAGGGCCGGGCAGGACAAAAATGTGGACCGTAGTTTGCCCACCTCCGTATTAGAATATACTCATTTAAAGTCACGCAACATTCTGTTATAAGGTTGTTTGTCTCGCCCACTCTGCCCACCCGGGGTTCCAGCTGGGGAGTGGGCAAGCCCTCAACCCCACTCCCCAACACAAGTCCTGGGCAGGCAGAGCAGGTCAAGTCCCATGCCCCAACCCTGCTATGCCCCTGCCTCAAATCAAGTTTCACAATCATCATTTGTGAGTACAGTATTACATTGTTCAAAAACTTACACTGTACACCTATATGATGTCTTGTCTAGTGAAAAAAATTCCCTGGAACCTAACCCTCCCTATTTACATTAATTTTTATGGGGAAATTGGATTTACTTAACATAGTTTCACTTAAAGTAGCATTTTTCAGGCACATAGTTACAACATTAAGTGAGGAGTTACTGTAGTTAACACACATTTCAAGGGACCGTTCAAGATGAAGTGTGACAAACTTCAACCACCTGTACGTTAAGAACTCTGGAAAACACCAACACGAGCAAAGAAAAAAGTAAAAGCTTCTCTCTCACCAACAGAAGTTGGTCCAATAAACAATATTACCTCACCTACCTTGCCTCTCTAAAATGGATTAGAGAAATTTCTGTAGTTCCAACCTGAAGAGTCTGGAATGTTGGCCATGGCAGATGTTGCTATGCCAGCATCACCTTGGAGAGGGGCAGAGGGCATATGTGGTACCGCTCTAGCGCCACAGCTGTTTGACAGAGGGGAGACAAAGGTGAAGAAAGTCTAGAAATTGGAAGGTGGCTGCTGGTACAGCATGTGAGCTACCCAGATGGTGGACAGGCTCCCCGAGCTGCTCCCCATGCTTTGTAGGGTTTGAGCTGCTTCCCTCAGGCCATCAGGTTTCTAGGGCTAGATGTAGGTTTACCTCACAAAACGCAGCCATTTGGGAGCTACAGAACCCACTCCTCTCCCCTCTGTTTTCTCCCTGTCACCTTCTCCTCTGTAATCCCTTTCCCACCCCCTCCCTCCTTGTTCTCTCCTCAGCTGGACTGTTTCCCCTACATTGGTCAGTTGTCCTCCTTAGTCTCTCAGCTCCCTCCTGGTTCTCTGAGTTCTCTTGATATGGGAAACATCTGCCAATGTGGAATAACTGCTATGGCACCTCAATCAGGGGTCTCTATTTGTGGATAGCAAGGGTGGACAGTGGATACAGAGGAATGCTCTTTGAGGTCAGCCAAAGTTACTTGTCCAATTGGCACTTGACTCCCACACAGTCTGAGCAGGTCAAAGTGCTGCAAGGTGCGGTTCTTATGGTTTACTGGTTATTTCTGAAAGCTGCTTGGGTATCATGGAGCTAAAGGAGCTACTAATAGTATTTGTTCTGGATTTGCTGAAACAGGTGTGTGGACAAAGCTAGAGACAATGTCTGACACCAACGAGATGACCATCAATCTTCTCATGGTTGGAAGGACCCAGAGTGGCAAAAGTGCTACTGGGAATAGCCTTCTGGGCAGCTTTGACTTTGACAGCCATCTATCCCCAAGCTCTGTGACCACATGCTGCAGTCTTGGATGCAGCTGCCGCATCTCTGGCTTCACACGCCGAAATGGCCATGAGCTATCCCTGCGGGTTCACGTGATGGACACTCCAGGGTATCCTCACAGCAGCCTGAGCAAAGAAGAGGTGCAGCAAGCGGTAAGGGCAGCTCTGGCTCAGCACTTTGGAGAGGAGGGCCTTCACCTAGCACTCTTGGTCCTGAGAGCGGACTTGACTCTTTGTGAGGAAGAAAATGACCACATGATTCAGCTAGTCCAGGTAAAAACTTCCATACATACTGGCAACTCTATTGTTTTCAGAACTAGGAACCCTCAAGTGGGATCAGCTGAAGTAGAAAGGAGACAGGTAGGTGCAGTTTCCACACCAACCTCTCCTGCCCAACCTTGTTGTAGCTAAAATTCTGTGGCAGTTCTCTGCTGCTGGCAAACTTTTCATGTTTAATTTGATGGAAGAAAGTTAAACATAGAACAGGTGGCCAAGTATTATTCACTATTTATAATTATAGGAGAGCTGAGCAGAAAGGGGCCTGCGAGTCTTGTTTACCCATTAAGAATGTTTTTCTCCCTCCCCCATAATAGGATTTACAGGTATTGTCTTTTGAGGTTTATTATCAAGGACCCAGGCCTATTGAGAAGAAATGCTAGTTTAATCATTTGCAGCTAGAAGCTAAATGAACTACAGTAAAACCTCCATTTAACGGACTAATTCGGGCGAGGGGGTGTCCGTTAAATCAAAAAGTCAGTTATTTAATAATAATAAAAAAATGAGCTGTCGGAGCAGCAGCCCGCCCGCCACAGGGTCGGGGCGACAGCTCCGCAGCCAGCCTGCTGCTGGGACCCGGGCGGCAGCCGGGAACAGTCAGCCAGCCCGCCCGAGTCCTGGCTGCTGGGACCTGGGTGGCAGCCAGGAGCCAGCAGCGAGCCTGCCCGCTGCCTGGACCCGGGCGGCAGCAGGGAGCCGGCAGCCGGCCCGCCCGCTGCCTGGACCTGGGAGGCAGCCGGGAGCTGGCAGCCAGCCCGCCAGAAATGGATTTGGGATGCATCAGACTTGCTCAGAAATTTTGTCCGTTGCATCCGAAGTCCGTTAAATCGAGGTCCGTTAAATCGAGGGTTTACTGTATATACAAAGAACTACATTAACACAGTGTGAATTAAGGGGTTTTGAATTGCACAAAACCCAGAGGAACTTCAAAAATTAAAACTTTTCCACCATAACCTTAACACTGCCCCCTAAAACACACATGCATTTTCCAAGAATTGTACTTGGTGAATGTTAAGTTTGTAGATGTTTATATAATAATTGATGGAATCAGGGGCTGGGAGGTCACCAGCAACTTGTCCCTCCTCTGCAGGGAAGATGGCACCATGAGGCACAAGGAACCGCCTTGAACACCTCTGGCATAGAGGGGGGGATGGAGCTCTCTGCCATGTCAGTCCAGAGAGCAGTGAGGGTTCAGGCTCGAGTGGAGCCCCGAGTGGGCAGGAGTCAACAAGACCCTGAGAGGTAGAGGGACCAAGGTGACATGGCCCACTTTGGGTCTCCCTGCCACAGGCTCCTTGGGCTTGGAAGGGAGAGAGTGATCCTCTCTCTAGCCTTCTCTTTCTCTGCGACATCAGGGACCGAGACCGGTGCCTCAGAGAAGATTATGGATGGGTGGAGCTGCGGTGGTGCAATGACTCTGTGGGGTCCTTTCTCAGGAACAGCTCATGCACCGTCGGCACCAAAGCATTGTGCACCGATGAGGAGGTGCTGGGCATGGGTTCTGCACAAACCCAGTCAGATTTTGGCCAGAGTGCTGCTTCCATGAGAAGGATCTTGAGCCTTTGCTCCCAGTCTTTTAAGTCCTAGGGCCAAACGCTTTGCAAATTCTGCACCTCTGCTTCTGGTGGCTTTCCCCGAGACACTATAGGCAGGAAAAGTGTGGGTCACTCTTCGGCATAAATTTTCCACAGTCCTCCCAGAGTTTGAACCCTGGGGACCAGGGCATACCCCGGTGCCAGAGGAACATTGGTGAGGGATCCCCAAAAAGGAGCTTATGACCCAATTACTAATACTGAGGGGTGGCGGCTCAGCAGGGTTCTAAATTGAGTGTCATGAAGACATGACTCCAGGGGGCAGACAGATGCTGCTAAGGGAAAAGTTTTCCGGTTGCTATGCGCACATCTGATTGGAATTGACATGAACCGCCCCTGGAAGAACAACCTATTTTTATCAGTGACAGTCACCTTGATGAGCAACATGTTGGTCCAGAGTCCCTCAGTCAGTGATCTGGGGAACCTGTTTACCATTAAGCTCTGGCTGATCCCCATGGACAGTATGACACAAGCTTATGGTGCCCCAGCCCAAAGTTCTGACCCAAGAATCCGGATTCCTCTAGCAGCTGCTGGATCTCAAGCTGCCCCACACTACCAGATGCACAGTGCACCATACATTTGTCACTGTTCTGGCTGCCCCTGGTGCTGCGGCTTCTTGACAGGAGGACTTGCAACAGGATATCTGGGCAGGATTTCCTGCATTCTCTCTCTTCAACCGGTTTCTCCTGATGCTCAATGACCCTCCAAATCAGAGCTGTGGGGGCAGGTTTTCACAGCACTATTACTGATGGGGATGACTCTCTCATACACCAGCACAGTAGATGTCTCTTTCTTAAAATGGGGAGTTTTGAAGTGTGAGCAACAAGACACAGAACGACTGCCAAAAAAAAAATCACATAGCATTACTTTGGCAGACTTGGGGCAAGAATCCAAAACACTTGGTTCTCAATCCCTTGCTTTAATCTAAATGAATTTAATTTAAAATAGACTACAATGGTTTCACAATGGAAAAATGTTAGCAAGTCACCATATATTTGCTTTGACTACAGTAATTTCTGCTCAAGCAAGACTAACTTTTTGGGGGAATGGGGTGGAGGGAACACTGCTAAAAGTTAAATTATTTTCTGTTCCTCACAGACAACTTAAAATTATGTTTTTCCCGATTTCTAAGGGGAAAATAGTTTGGGGGTCATACTGGGGGTGGGGGAGATTGTGAAAAGAAAAATTCCTTCCCCTTGAACTTTCCCATTGGAAATTTCTCAAATACTTCTCATATGAATGAGCTTCTTTGAAAGTCAGCCAGCAGGGGGAACATGGATTATTGTTTTCATAGTACTAAGCACTATAGGAATGAACTTTCTAAAGAGATACATGATGTTACCCTGACCTAGTAGATAAAAATCAAGCTCCCAATACCAGGATAATGCCCACTGGCAAGGAAAAGGATAAATGAATATGACGTCATGTTCCAGCACAAAGACCTACACATAATGGAGGCCACGGAGGCCCTCCCCAACCACTTCTGAGCCCCCTCCCCACCTATCTCCCACCCTCACTCACTTTTACTGGACTGGGGCCTGGCAGGGGGTGAGCTCTAGCTACAGGATCTGGGGTGCAGGTGGGAATTCTGACCTGGGACAAAGGGTTGTGGTACAATGTGGGGGAAGGGGATCTGGAGGGAATTAGTATATGAGAAGGGCTAAGCTCCCCCGTGGGAAACTTCAGCCACCATTTATGGATCTACACATCTCTTTTATTTAGGTACAGTAAACCCCCGATTTAACGGACCCCGATTTAATGGACTTCGGATGCAACGGACAAAATTTATGAGCAAGTCCAATGCATCCAAAATCCGTTTTTTCGGGGGCTGGCTGCTGGCTCCCGGCTGCCGCCCGGGTCCAGGCAGCCAACAGACTGCCTGCCGGCTCCCCGTTGCCAGCTGCTAGCTGCCGCTCCGGTCCCAGCAGCGGGGACCCAGGCGGGCGGGCTGACAGCCCCCAGCAGCCGGGGACACGGGCGGGCAGGCAGGCTGCTAGCTGCCGCCTGGGTCCCAGCAGCCGAGACCTGGGCGGGCGGGCTGACAGCTCCCGCCCGGGTCCCAGCAGCCGGGAACCGGGCGGGCGGGCTGCTGGCTGCCACCGGGCGGGCTTACCCCTGGCTCCCGGCTGCCAAGTAAAACCTTGATATAACGGACTAATTCGGGCGAGGGGGTGTCCGTTAAAGCCGAAAGTCCTGTTATTTAATAATTTTAAAAAATTATTAAATAACGGACTTTCGGCTTTAACGGACACCCCCTCGCCCGAATTAGTCCGTTAAATCGAGGTTTTACTGTATTATATTTCCTCTTACCAGCATAAAGGCCATACGATTGATTACTAGTGAAGTAGTCATAGTCACACACACATTGCACCATAACTACAGCTGCAGCTATTGAAAGATTAAAGCCACTGCTTATTCCCATTGGCATTCACATATATGTATGTTCACAAGGCAATATAAAAAAAACCCTCGCACAGTCCAACCCCTCCTCCCCCATGGCAAAAGAAAGTTGATTTCTCTCCCTCTCCCCAGTCCTTTAGTCAATAGCAAGTGCCTATTTGCTTCCTCGGAGAGTGATAGTGCAGTAAAGCATTTTCCTTAGTTGTTAATAATTATGGCACGGAGCAATTCATAGAATTGACAGAATTGCACATGACTGTTGCACCCAGGACATTTTTATTTTGAAAACAGGATTTTAAAAAATTCATTTGCAAGACAAAACTTTGTCCTCCCCTACCGCGCGCTCCTGCAGCTACCCGATGTGCCCTGTTACTCGGCCCATTTGCACAGTCCCTTATTCACAACACAGTAGGCCTCCTACCTTTAGATGCCAAGCCCTGGGCAACAGAACCCGGCCATAGAGCTGGAGCTCCCTCTCCTTACTGCCGCTGCCTACCAACTCCATACCTTCCCCTCATTGAGCTAATGACCTCATTAGCACCACCATTGCCCCCAGCTGGCAACAATCCCCACCTTACTGGGAAATGAGTTCCAAGTTACCTAAGAGCCCAGGGTACTAGCTCTGCACTGTCGTCCATGCCTCTCTCTGCCGGGTATTTGTATGTGCCCCTCACCACAGTATCTCATCATTAAGAGCAGCGGTCCCCAAACTGGGAGTCCTGCAGGGGTGGGGCGCAGACAGGGTAAGCGCGGGGGGGAAGAGGTGATGCTGCGGCTACAGCTAGGGGCAGGTCTGTGGGAGCTGCGGCCGGGGACTGAGGTTGGGAACGGAAGCCGCTGTCGGGGACCAACGTGGGGCCGGGAGTGGCGCTACAGCCGGGACCGGCGCTGCGGCACGGGCGGGGGGGGGGGGGGGGGACGACGGCTGATTCAGATTATAAGAGGAATGTCCTTTAAGGTGCCTCAGTTGCTAGTAGTTCTGCCCAGTCGCCTACATGAAAACTATAGCTCAGGCCAAGTTCCCTGGAGATAGGTAACCAAATCCAGATTAACAGTGATAGTCTGGCTCAGGGGTCTCCAAACTACGGCCCGCGGGCCGCATGCGGCCCGCGAGGCCCTCTCATCCGGCCCGTGGAAGGCAGGGCTGGGCCGGGGCGCGGGAGGCGCTGGGGAGGCTCGGGGGCAGCGGCCGGGGCACCCTCCATCCCTCCCGGGGTAAGGAGCCCCCGGCGCCGCCGCCATGGGGGCAGAGCAGGGTCCCCCCCCCCCCCCCGCAGGGGCGGCGGCGGCGGCAGAGCTCACCAGCTGCCTCGCTCACCAGCCCCCTCCCCCGGCACCCAGCAGCCAGCCCCGCCCCCCTTCTCCCGGCCGGCCACACGGCGGCAGCACATGCCGGAGGTAGGAGACGGGCTGGGGGGGCCGCGGGAGATCGGCGGGGCGGGGCGGGGGGGGTGCCGCGGGAGATCGGCGGGGCGGGGGGGGGTGCCGCGGGAGATCGGCGGGGCGGGGGGGGGGGGTGCCGCGGGAGATCGGCGGGGCGGGGGGGGGGGTGCAGCGGGAGGCAGGAGATGGGGGGGGCCGCAGGAGGCAGGAGATGGGGGGGGGGGCCGCGGGAGGCAGGAGACGGGGGGGGGCCGCGGGAGGCAGGAGACGGGGGGGGGGGGGCCGCGGGAGGCAGGAGACCCGGGGGGAGGGGGCCGCGGGAGGCAGGAGACGGGGGCGGGCGGGAGGCAGGAGACGGGGGGGGAGACAGGAGACCGGCCGGGGGGGGCCGCGGGAAGTAGGAGATCGGCCGGGGGGGGGCCTCGGGTGGCGGGAGATCGGCGGGGGGGGGGCCGCGGGAGGCGGGAGATCGGCGGGGGGGGGCGCGGGAGGTAGGAGACCGGCGGGGGGGCCCTCGGGCGGCGGGGGGGGGCGCGGGAGGCAGGAGGGGGGGGGCGCGGGAGGCAGGAGGGGGGGAGCGCAGGCGGCGGGAGACTGGCCGTGGGCGGGGGGGGGGCCGCGGGCGGCGGGAGACTGGCGGGGGGGGCCCCGCGGGCGGTGGGAGACTGGCGGGGGGGGGCCCCCGCGGGCGGCGGGAGACTGGTGGGGGGGGGCCCCGTACGGTCTGCCGTACGGGGTCCCAAAATTCCTGTCGCCGGCCCTGCCCCCCCCTAGCCCTCTTACACCCGCCTCCCCCCCCCCGCCCTCTTATCTTGTCGGCCCCCGAACCGCTATTTAATAGTTAATGCGGCCCTCGGGCTGAAAAGTTTGGAGACCCCTGGTCTGGCTGAAGAGGTAGAATAAAATAGTGGCTTCCAAACTTCATTTGCAGACCGTTAAATAATTTCAAAGGGAGGGGGGTGGATCCTTTTCAAGTTTGTCGTCTGTAAATATAGTTGAATTCTGTTCAATTACTTTTCACCTTAAGCCTTTCACGAACCCCTTAAACAACTCCACTGACCATCCGTTGAAAACCACTGGAATAGAGGGTCTGGTCTATTGTTTTTTCCAGCTCCTCCTACTTCTGATGTTTCTTGCAGTCTACTCTCCCCCCCCGGCCCCCAGTGATTTTAGTTATGTTAATTATCTTACCACGTGGCTTAGGAGAAATACCTGGGAGTTAAGGTTCATAGACTGCAATTTAGGTTCAGACCTGTGTATGGCAGTCTGCCCTGTAGATTGTCCTTTCTGGGCAACTGATGAATATAGAGTCCACCTTCACATTATATCTGACAGCTGCCTTTGAAGCTGTTAACTGTAAATTGGTGTTGGTTTGACTATGATTATAGGCTCTTGCTGAACATTTTCAGGTGTATCGGAGCAATTGCTCATCAGCACCAAGAGCTCTCATTCATTATACTTTTCACACATCCATCTTGTTTGTCCAGATGCAGGAGTGCATAAGACAATGGGAAGGGTTAATAAAAAGGCATGGTCTGAGGTGTAAGTTCACTTTAAAAATACAGTATTTTAAATTCATTAATTTTACATTCACATTTCATGTTACCTTTTTTCTGACTACATAAAAATACCAAAATTCATAAAGGAACAGTCCAATTTCACTGAAGAGGAGTCAGCTCTAAAGAGAGGGAGTATGGCTAACAAAATCAAGAATTTCATACTGACCTTAGATTTTGTAGTGCCCCTCCTTTTCCCTCCCAACCCAGACTGTACACAGCTCCCAGGAAAATTAAATTGGCATAGTATGATCGCTATGAAATTTTAGTAAGTCTTTTGCTTTCCTCCTTTCTCAGGATATAGGAAACTGTCTGCAGTAGATTTTATTTTGCAAAATGGGAGTGGCAACTGTTGTAAATGTTGTTATGGCTGTGGTGGAAAAGCTTTAATCAGAGAGAAAGCTTCTGCAATATGATCTAAAATCATACATGAAGAGTGCATATTTAAGAAACATGGGGTAGATAGGAAAGATGTACGGTATATAAGACCGACCTTTATTTCTAATGACACTGTTAAGAATTCAGGCCTCACTGATTTTTTGAAACAAAATCAACTAATCAACCTATTACACAATATTGGAACACTTGATGCAATTTGGCTGGTATAATTTGTTATGCACATACCTAAATACCCCCTATTGAACATGATATTCTTCACTTCGTGCCAATATATTGTACATTGTTGCTCTGAAGTTAAACCACCCATGTATATCACATCGCCTTGAGAAGTGGCTGCATTTCCATGGTGGTGAAGAAATTCTTCTATATCACCTGTGTATAACAGTGAGTTCCTTTAAGGCACCAATACCAAGATCCAGAGTGACAATTCTTAACCACATGAATTCAAATTAGTCTTCTCTGAAAATATATATGCCAATTCCACTTCAAGAACCGGCTGGATTCTCAAACATACCTTCAAGGTGCAAGACTGCATGTTTTTTACCTCTAATTTCTAAAATAACCTAAATTACTAAATTACTTTATAAAAGCCTATTGGAATATTCAAATTTGGATTTTTAAGAATAAAAACTGTATTAGTCTTAACTGTTTCATGATCACAGACGTTTTATTTTAAAAATCCTAAAAAAGTAGAGTTCTCAAAATATAAGAAATTAAAGACCGGATTCTGTAAAGCATTGGCCCTTGAATCTTTTGGATTTAAGCTCTTACAGCAGAAATTGATTCCTGGGTTCTATGGAAAAATAATGGACTAGAATTCCTTATGTTCCCTCAATTTGGCTATACATCATAGTCTTATCTGTAAGCAAAGCCCCCAGAGTTTGAACAGAGCACCGCTGAGATCAACAGGACTCTGCAATGGCAAAAAGATGTTGATGCAAGATGTTGCCAGTTACAGACACTTTTGCTTAAATTACATTTCAGTATCAGGTGCTTTTGAAATAAAAATCCAAATGAATATATCCAAAGTAATGGATGTTACAAGCATAAATTTGCTCTTGCATCACCCACTCTGCATACTTATTTGAAGGAATATTGTTGAGTTATTTCCCCCCCCCCCCCCAAATTTCCCTTTATTTACCAGTAACTCTTGGAAAATTAAAACTGAATAGTGTTTTCCTTGTAGTGTCACCCATGTTTACAGCCCTTTTACTGTAGGGATGCTAATGGTGCAGAAGGGAAGAGGATATTTTGTTTTCTTTGACGAAAGAGTAATGAAGTGCAAAATGATACAAAGAATTATATGGACATGCTGAACAGATAAGAAAATAAAGGTGTCACATTCTGAGTCTGATTCTTAACTGTTGTGTTTTTTAAGAGAAAATGTGCACAGTAAATACAATTTACTGTGAAACAATGAAATGAAAATCAACAAAAAAGGAATTTTAACATTAATTTTATAGGCAACAAGCTTTAAAGGCTTTCATAAAAACAGACCCAAACGAGTTTCATTTAAAGGTGGGAACATAAGTATCAATCAGCAGTCCCACCAGGGAAACTTGTTTTTCTTCCCCTCATGCACGACTATACATTTAAAAAATAAAAAACAGGACTGCTCTATTTACACATATCTGAGTCACTCATGCTCAACGTTCTCAACTTTTTAATATTGCTTGGCATCAAATTATGCTTTCACAAACACAATATGAATGTCTTACATACTCAACTTTCGTATCTTAGTAGGAAAATATTACTGTTCCTATATTTCAGAAGCCTTTGTGGGACCAAGAGATGAAGTTATTTTTTTCTTTTGTATGGAGTGGGATGCAAATTCCATATGAGAACTTTATACAATCTGCTTTACAGTCACCAAAAAAAGAAGTTTCTTGACCACCTGTCTTAATTATAAATGGTATTAACACCTTTGAAGGTCAAGAAATCATAGCCATTTTCTTATAATTCAAACTATATGACCTGGCTTTCTGTCAGAAAGAAAACACTTATTGGTCTGTCAATACATATATACACAATCTATTTTGGTATATGGGGAGGGAAATGGGAACAAGAAATGAAAAGTATTTGAGATTTGTTTTTCATTACAGGAACTTCTGGGTCCTACATGGAAAAACTTCACTGCAATTCTATTTACGCATGCAGACAAGGTTGAAGAGGCAGGATTAAATGTAGACCAATACTTGCATATTGCCTCAGATACGCTGTTAAACCTTTTGAGCTCAGTACAACAGAGATATGTTTTTGTAAACAACCAGGAAAACACACTCCAACAGGAAAGAAAAACAATCTTAAGAAAAATCATGGAATTTATAAGACAAAATAGTTACCAGGTGCTTCTAGCTAAATAAATGGATGGTGACAAACACAAATTACCTCTCAGGTACTCATTTACTGACAGCCATCTTCTTTTCTACTTTGAGATAAAATGACATGTAGAGAAGACTACTCTAGAAGCCAGCACTAAATGCTTGGGGTATTCATGCCCAAATCAACCTTTGCATTTTACTTTTCATAAAATAGATGAAAACTGTTTAGACTTCCAAATTAGCTACCATAAATATCTAGAGTATGCCTATTACCCTACTATCAACAGCCATTATCACACCAGATCACGGATTCAGGTTGAATTCTGGACTGTGACCCTATTACTGTATTTACTGATATTACACCACAGACCATCACATTTTATATTGTAGCTCACAAAGAGCAGGTTACTGAGTAGAAAATAAAAATATGTTCTAAACCATTGTAGTGTTGCTGTGCATTATTGAATAGCTATCACATCCTACCTGAATTGGCTGCACTTTGGATTCTTTTTTTTTTTTTTGCACTTAATTCTAGTCTACTAAGAGAGAAGCACATAGTTTGCAAAGACCTTTCAGATCTTATAGGCTGAACGTTTCATACTGTAATCTATTTTTCCCACCTTGCTTCATAATGAATAATAATTTAAACAGTTTTAACTTCTTAAAGAATATCAGCCTTCATTGGTTGAGTAGATTATAAAGCAGTTTAAATAGCTCCCATGTTTATCTGAAGATTATTCAGAGTATTTGGAAGAACTAATTATTGCTACTAGTTCCCACATACATGCAAAATTAGTACTGTGGGGATATATATACACATCACATCTTAAAAAAATGAGTTAATCTCTCCTTTGTGCCTATTTCTCAATTTTATATCATTGTCATTTTGTTGTTTTCCCATCTTACTGGATGATGTTTAAAATCTGGAAAATTCAGAGATCGAGAAATTGATTTTATTATTTCAGTGGTTAGATAAATGAAACACAAACACTTGGAAGTATATTTGGGGATTTGAAAAGGTTAGTTTTGAATTGATATAGTGCTGCCATTGTCAGCTCATGACTTTATATTAATTGTGGCTATTACCTTTTAACATGTGATGCAGTAAAGTAGCTTATTTTAAAGTGTACAAATTAAATTAGCTGTTCCTGTTTCAGTAAAGTATGTGATTCTGTATAGAATGTATGTCTGAAGAAATTTCATATGGAAGTTAAAACACAAAAATGGATTCACTTGATTTGTTTCATGCATCAGTGCAGTACTAAAATTGAACTAAATTAATATTGTTGGTCAGTCTATGCTTCAGGGATGATTTATGGGTATGATCCACCATACCCACTTCAGTTAAACTGTCAGTCTCTGCTTAGTAGGAGCCCCAAACTACATGGGCAGAGGACTATGACATATCATGAGGGGAACAGAGTTCCACTTATCCATTGTCAGATCACTAACTACCTGACATTAGGGACCTTTCTCCATGAGGTCCCCTGCTTCCTGAGTAACTCCGTGGATCGCAGTGGTTCTCAATCTATTTACCATTGTGGGCCACATCCAATACTACTTGTATGACACTGAGGATGTCACATGGGCCGCAGCTCAGTGCTGATTGGGCCGCAAGTGGGCAACAGGTTGAGACCCACTGGTTTAGAGTGTAAAGTACTTCTCCATCCCTTTCTAAACTAAGCCCAAATATCCTCAAGATCTAAACCCCTTAGTCCACTGAAAGAGGCTCGAGCATTTAGCTCTACCTAGTTAATAACTGCACATAATTTAGTCTAATCTGCAAAGTGAAGAAGGTGAATGAATGCATTTTGAAAATGTCAGTCGCACATTCATACCTTTGGAGAGAAGAGATAAAAGAAAAATGAGTCAATCATGCCTTGGAGGGGATATATTCATGTCTTTATTGTGTTTGCTCTGCTTTCCATTTAAGCTTCTGAACAGTTTCTCAGTAACTGGTTTTATTTATTTGATTCCACTGCTGGCCATGGTCTGAGCCCTGCAGACTCCCTTCCCCTTCACTTCAAATGGAACTCCTTTGTATGTAGCAATGCATTGGTCATTAGTATGAAGGTCAGGTTGGATCTGCTCCCAGATCTTCTTCTTGGGATTAAGCTCCTTCTCAGGTTCTCCTGTTTTAATAAACAAATAAAAAACAAATAGCAGACATGAAACAAAAGGAAGAGTATGGGCTGTATAGATACAGATGTGTGAGATAGAGTGTAGTACCATTTTCCTTTGAGAATTTATTTGAAGTGATATTGGCTGCCAAAAAATTGTCACTTCATCAAGCCTCAGAGTGAAAATTGTCAAGATCATAAATCTTAATTGTTTTTTGGATTGTGTACTTTCTGATTCTTAGTTGATAGTACTGTTGGTCCCTAGAGAAGAAAGTTTGATATAGCTAGCTATAACACAATCACAAGGAAGTAACAGTGTGCTGTGTAGCATTGGGATTACAAAGGAAAATGGGGGTGGGGGATTTTATTTAATGATTTTGAGATATGTCAGAAAGACAAAAGTAAATATTGGACATAGGAACACATTGTCCAGGCAGGCCTAGGCTCACCTAAATAAAACTTCACTGCCAGATGCTTTATTTGTTTTAGACAGTGTAGGCACATGAAATTTGTACTGAGTAAATGCGAAAGGCACCCAACAATCTACAGCTGTGGAGGGTGAGAGAAAAATGGTCCTGTAATTAGAATGCTATCCTGGGACTTGAGAGACCGATGTTCATTTCACTTCTCTGCTACAGACTTCCTGTGTGACCTTGGACAAGTCACATCTTTATGCCTTATCTCTCCATCTGTTAAATGGGGATAACAGTACTCTCAGAGATGTTGTGAGGATAAGTAATTAAAGATTGTAAGATAAAGGTGGCCATGTAAGTACAGAACTAGATTTTTTCAACTACTTTTGTGGAAATGCTGCAAACAGCTAAAGGATTATAACAGGGAACAATAAATAAATAAATGTTATACTTGTTCCAAAATATTCCTCCTGTTTGCATTTCTTGCCTGACCATTTAAAAAATGACAAGGGAACCAAAAAATTAACCTGAATAAATACCTCTGTTGCCAGTTTAAAGATGATTTATACCGAATGAACTGCTGTGTGCTAACATCATCTTTCATGATATAAATAAAGCATGACAATCAATTCATTGTACCATTTATTTTCCTTTGCAAAGACCAAATGGATTTCAGATCTCTTAAAGTAAAACAAGACTTCGTCATTTAGCCACAATGCCGTAGGGTGTTTTTAACCCTTTTTATGTGATTCATGTTAGTAGACTGAAGAGCACAAGGGAAATTATAAACACTTCCACTGGGCTAGGGCCCAGTTTAATAATAAATAATCGCCAAGGGAATTAATGTCATTTCAGTGTCAATATTTCAACTTGCTAAGAGTCTCAATTCAGCCCAATCATTACACATACAATTAAAATGTTATGTTAAAAATTCACAGCATATATATACTTTATGGGGAAAAATATATATCCCCAAAAGGTAGCACAATAGCTAGTGTGCCAGGAACTAATATGGTTCATCAACAAGCTGTGCTACATTCTACGTGGTACCACACTTCAGTGATAAGAATGTGAGAATGCTTATTCCATCCCCTCTACTCAGTCCATGCCAGCCGAGGAAGCAGCCTTGGGGTGAGAGGTGGGGAATCATGCTCTTGAGAAAGACTTCAGCAAACTCAGTCAGGAAGATGTGCTAATGCAATGAAGTTCTCTTCCCTGAATGGTTAACCACAGGTCTATCTTAACATTAGCCAATAAAAGCTACATATTACTTAGCTGTGATGGTGAGATATAGTCAAACACAGTTAGCTTGTATATGCTATAAAGTTCGTACTGGCTTACATCAAGACCATTCATTAAGCAAGAGAAGAACAGAGGGCCCCAAAATGCATAAGAAATGGGAAAAACATGCCGCTGTCCTCAGATGGATGAATACACAGATGCTATTCCAATTCTACTAGCTAATTTTTGTCATTTAGACACTTCTGAAGACTGGGTGCTGAGCTCGTGTACCCTTGTTCATATCTAGAAAGAAAAATTACTTCAGCTTGGCTCTAACTTCCATAGCTTTTTTTTTAAAAAATGGACTTCCACTGCAGGCCAAGATCTCTAATGAATTAATGCACCAGTCAGAAACTATTTCTCACAAATTGAGCACTTAATTACTTCAATGTCTTAACACTTGCAGAACTAACTGTATGCTTTAAAAAAAACATCTAGAACACTGACTGTACTAAATTGACAAAAAGTCATTCCTTTATATTTATCCAAAATGGATACATACCAACAAATAAAGTTATTAAGCAGAACAGTTCTTCAGAAGGTGAAATCTACCTTGTTTCCCCACAGAAAAATATTACAAAAAGCAAATGAATTTTTCAAGGATAAAATGACTTTTATTACACAAACACGTTCTGGATCTTATTAAGAGTGCCTTTGGAATCCCAAGTTGAGCTCTCCTGGGATCTGTGGTGAGCTTGTATTAGATTAACACAGGCACCACTTTTAAACATTACCAGAACCTCTCCTGTACCCTGCCACTTTGCATCCCTTTCTCTCATAAGACAAATAATCCTTTGAAAGGATATCTAAAAATAAAATGGAGTAAAATTATGGCCACAATGTTTTTCCCACCCTCTTCTCATGGATGTGAAACGTGCTGAATCTGCTAAAGAACTAAATGAAATGTATCAAACTGTACAAGTGCTATCAAAGTATTAAAAACTTAAGATAAAAATAATAAGTGCCACCTAGTGCTCTTTACAAAGCAGTCTGTATCATTATTCCCAGTTTAGAGATAGGGAAACTGAGGCACAGAAAATTAATGCAGCTTGTCCAAGATTACCCAGCAGTGAGTGGCAGAGCCGGGAACAGAATCCAGGGCTTCTGAGTAGCAGCTGAGTATTCTATCCAGTAGGCAACAAGCTAGTTGACCATGCACTGTAACTGTGATAGAGAAATCATTCAATCCCTACCACAGCTCAGTGATTTGCATTAGAATCTATTTTAGGGTTTTATAATATTGACATCACAACAACACCTACTTGCAAAGAAGGTAAGGAAAATGTGATCCAGTACCTCAAAGAAATTTAACAGAAATATACATTAATTTACTACTGGGAAAAAAATCTAGGACTGAAGATAGAGTTTACAAGAATGGTGTTAGTATTTTATCACTAGGAGCGGTAATTGAGCAAAAGATGGAAAGCATCCATACGCCAAAGTATTGAATAAAGAAAGTTATTTATACAGACTATCAATTGCACAGCAGGTTTAGAATAATCTCAATTTCTCTTGTAACTGGTTAACCATCAATTGAAACATCAACTGTTTTTAGACCAAAATTAGTATTTTAACTGTAAATCTCAAGTGACAAATCTGTGGTTGCTGCAGCATTTCTCCATCCTATATTTTTTTAAAGCTTCTATTGTACTGTTACAGAGAAAGGAGGATTTTACTGCAAATTTTGTAACTATTAAAAATGGTTATGTGTGTGAAGTGGAGTGGAGAAGAAGGGAGTGTCTTTATGTGTGTGGAATCATTTGCTATGACCTTCCTCGAGCAGGTGATTTCACTGAAGTAGAATGTAAACTTTATGAAGTTCTTAATATGAAAAAGACCCCTTTCAAAGATGCAATTTTTGTGGTTTGGGGTATGAAAGGTGTAAGACTACCTTCTCATTTTGTGAAGTAAAATTTAATTACAGTTGTTAATAGTGATTGATATCTCAGTGTTCCTTAGCAAGATATTCTCTAAAAATATAGAAAGAGGAGAATTTGAGGAAATTCTCCAGTTTCTGCAGGGGAAAAAAATTGCAAGTTAAAAAAAAGTTGTAAATGTTATTAAATCGGAAATGGCTAATGTTCATGACAACTAAAATGAACACAGAAAGTTACCCACTGCCCGCCCCCCCAAAAACCCTCCCCTTCACCATACCCTGTTTCCCCGAAAGTAAGACATCCCCCGAAAATAAGACGTACTTCCAGTTTTGCCTCTCGCTGTAATATAATGTAACGTAATTTTGGGAGCAAAAATTAATATAAGACACTGTCTTATTTTCGGGGAAACACGGTATATAGTATCAATCTGTTATTTTTAAACATGAGTCCACTCTGCTTGTCCTGGGACAGCTGGGTCTGCTTTGGGGTTGCTTTTTTGTTGTTGCCGCTGCCACTACACAAGCTTTCAGTCTTCAAATTCAAATCAGATCCAGCTGTCTTTTATATTTTAATTTCAGTGACTCAAACTGAATGCTTGTGGTTTAAACTACTCACTTAAAATCTATCAGTGTTTACAATTATTATAACTAATCTTGTAAATTAAACTGAATTTAAAATAAATAATGTGAGTTCCATATTCCTGATACTGCTATTGTTGAATTGCTTGGTTAGCTTTGCTTTTAAGAAAGCAGGGGCTAAGCTAACCTTGAGATTTTGGTACACAAAAGCTAAATAGGAGATTTAAACACATCTCCCATTAATTTTAATGTGAACTGAGTTTAAACCTCCTAGTGAGATTTTGAATATCTCAATATAAATTTATTTCCAAAATCAAGATATTTCATTTTAAAAACAGTTGAGATAAAAAAAAAAAGAGTACAAGAAAATCTGCAAAATCACTTAATAATTGCTTGGACATACATAAGGAGATAAGTTATATCAACTTGGCAACATTCACATTGTAGGCTATAAAATTTAGGTTCTGAATACACATTATGTGTAAATTACAGTTTAGAACAGCTGCTAATTATTGCCATTAGACAATGAATTTAAAACAGTAAAGAATTGAGTGCTGATTTTATCAATGATGCAAGAGGACACTGGGTTAGGGAATCGTCTTAAAAGTAGTAAAATCCATCAGGAATTAACTGATGTCTGAAATAGACCCACATGTACAAGCAACTATCACCTTGATAAAGACAAAGCAACCAACTGCTGAATAATCCCCAGGACTCATTCAGAATCATCAAAGATTGAACATTGTTTACATTGTGTTTGGTTATCCTTATGCAATCTTCTAATGACCATAGCAGTGGTTCTCAACCACACATACATGTACCCCTTGGGAGACGCAGAGGTCTTCCAGGGGGGTATATCAACTCATCTAGATATTTGCCTATTTTTATAACAGGCTACATAAAAAGCACTAGCGAAGTCAGTATAAACTAAAATTTCATATAATGACTTGTTTATACTGTTCATATACTATGCACTGAAATGCAAGTACAATATTCCTATTCCAATTGATTTTATATTATAGCATAAACATTAGAAAGTAAGCCATTTTTCAGTAATAGTGTGCTGTGACAGTATTGTATTTTTATGCTTGATTTTGTAAGCAAGTCATTTTAAAGTGAAGTGAAACTTGGGGTATGCAAGACAAATCACAGACTCTTGTAATGGGTACAGTAGTCTGGAAATGTTGAGAGCCACTGGACCAGAGGACTCAAAGGACCAGCCCTTCACTGCTTGAGAAATTGAAATCTAGTAATGGTTAAACCTGATTGAATTTTTTAGCACAAAAGAGGCAGTCAAAATAGTATTCACAAATATATGACCGGATGAATAATTAGCTGCCAACATCTGGTAATTTGTTTAGCTACTGCTAACAATGTGACCCAAAAGTTAGGATAGTGCCTCAATCAATGGGCCATTAGAAACTACTCTGATAAGACTGTTCATCAGTCATCAGGGTTCTGGCAGATTAAAACTTTGGTGGCTAATGACAATGGGGAGAAAAGCTGGTATGATAATGTCAGGCTCTCAGGCCTGGTGTCTATACTACAGAGTTAAGTTAACGTAAGGCAGCTTACGTCAACCTAACTCTGTAATATCTACACAAAAACGTATCCCACCCACCACACCATCTTAATAACTCCACCTCTGCAAGAGGCATAGTGTTTAGGTGGATGTAGTTAGGCCAACACAAGGTCAGTATTGACACTGTGCTGCTTACATTGATTGGTGCTACCTTTGAGAAGTTATCCCACATTGCCCCACACTGACAGTTAAATCAGTGCAAGTGCTCCTGGTAAGGATGCATACTGCCAACACAAGGAGCATAGTGTGGACATGCAAAGCAATTTAATTACTGCAGTAGCTGTATGTTGACATAACTTAGGTTGACTTAATTTTGTAGTGTAGACTTGCTCTCACTGAATCAGACTGATCTAATGATTCATAACAAACTTTCCATCATGGTAGGTAGGATCAGTGCCCTGCAGAAGGCTGGGGATAATGCACATGCCTGTCTTTGTGCGTTTCACAGGTATTTTTTTACTGTGATTAAATCAGCACTCTCTCTCTTGTCCTACTTCCGCAACCTAAAAACGAACCTAGTGAAATGAACTAAATTACATCTGTTTTGCATTTAAATTTTATATGATGTCTTGCAAGTTATTTACTCTTAAACAACAAAACAAACCTTCCATACTATATATATATATATATTATTAGGTTTGGAAGGATTAGACTTTTTAATGGTAAATGTCAATTTCACAGTACACACAAACTGAGGAAAAACATTTCCGTTGATGATGATAGAAATTTATAGGGAGGCAAACCAAGAAAAATGCTGCATAAGAACTTGTGTTTGATTTGAGGACGATTTGAGGACACAGACTGTTGACATGTGATATGCTGACAATCTGTGTTTTAATGGTTATGAAGCTTAAGCTTTTTAAATCTCAACATATAGTGTCATTAAATAATTAGTTTGACTCCCCCTACTGTCTGATCTCTCAATCTCCTACAACTGTGAAAATTTAAATGGACAAAACCTGAAAGCTTAAAACCCATCATTTTGCAAAACTGGAAATTTAAAATGGATAAAAATAGAAAAAAATAAAATAAACATTGATAATATCAAAATTTTAGCCTTTTTATACTGTACGATGCATGATTCCTTCCATTTTGTGTGCTGCTTTATACCTATTACCTTATTCCTGCCAAAAAATCTATCACATAGCAGTGTTTTCTTCACAACTAGCAAAAGAATACATTTTATATCAAGTTGACTTGCTCTAGCCTTTCCTCATATTTATTTATCAGTGTTTCGTAAGTTTTCAGATGTAATGATTGGTTCTATTCTAGAATGTCTATTTTGTGCTGTTAAGAATGAGTGGTAAATCCTCAAACACAGTTATTGGCTTTGTCAATTGAAATTGATAGCTACCAGTTTTTCTGAACATTTTTTTTTCCTCAGTGCTTTAGGGAGTAGTTGCCATATTCTGTAGCTAAAATATATATCTCCAGAAGTCAATTTACAAATGAAAAAAAGGGTTGTACAAAAATCTTCATTTGGCAGTATCAAAGCTGCTCAGATTTCTCTGGCTTCCTATCAGAAGGAATTGGTTGTAAAACATACCGAACGCTTTATCATAGATTTCAGGCCATAGGTTTAGTTCTAAAGTACAACTTTCATACTACGTTAAATTTATAATACATCATTTGTGAAACAGAATAGGTCAACAGAATATCAATATGCACCAACACCTGGGAACAATTTTATAACAAAGGTGGTCATAGCTGATTATCACTTGGAAAAGACTTGTGGAAATCTAATGATGGATCGAAAATAATTCTGACTGTTTTGCTACAGAAGTGCCCCATTAGGAAAGTGGCTTGGTGTCCATAAAGAGACAGGATGCAATGTAACAGAGCTCCATAGTACTGTGATCATTTTCCTTGTTTTCAAATGTCAGTTCTGATAAATTATTTTTGATTTATGAGTTTGGACTCAACATAAAATATGACATGTCAATGATCAAGTCAAGGTTGACCCCTCAAAGCTGTCACCAGGATTACCACAAGCATAAGGGAATTTGAATTTTTTTGGAAACAATGTGTAATAAAGATTATGCAGGATTCAATCCAAGGAAGACTCTTTTCACCCATCTGATTTAAAAAATAAAATCACTACTTTAGTAGCTTTAGCAAGAAGACACAATATGGAAGAGTTCCAGGTTAAATGTTTACTGTTTTGATCATTGTTCTTAAGAGATCGCCAACCATCTAATATACAGCTGACAAATGACAGCAGTAGGATCACAGTCTCACTAAGGTCAATCTGTAGGAGGAGCTGTTTAGAAGGATATGATTTTAAAATCTCTTTGAAAGTTAGAAATAGGCTCCAAGGTAGCCCATGGTGAGAGACATTACCAGCCATAACATCCAATATATTTCCAATTATAATTCTAATTCATACTATGTGAACCAGTATTTCTATAATTTAACACTGGGGATGGAAATCATTTACATGTGTAGGACCTGAGTGGATTAGGAATGGGGGGGAAAGAGTCACACGAATCACACTTCTGTGTGCCCCAGGAATTTTTACCTTTGTTTTCTGGTTCAATCAATTATCCTTTTACTAAACAAATGAGGATGATAGTGAAGGACCAAAAAAAAACCCAAAACCCCCACAACTATTGCAGGATGTAAGGCCTATAAAGGGGCACCATTTACAGCTGGGTTGGCAGGGATCTTCCAACCTTCTGCCTCCCCAATCCTTACTGTCTTTATAGACACATGGCTTCCTAACTTATAAAGCCTTCTATCACAGGCTGCAGGCCTGACGTTTAGAACTATCACACCACATTTAATGTATAATACAGCTTTCCAGAAAGAGACTGTGTCAATAGAATATCAATATGCATGAACAACCGATTTTTGGGTTTGGAAAGAGTAAGTCAAGGCTGATCCTCATGATGCTATCACTAGGATTTTCCCACTAGCTAAGCTTATTCTGCAGCTTGTGCTACCCACTCATGTCCATTAGAACTCGTATCACAAGGGAGTTTGGATATTTTTTGGAAACAATGAGCAACAAACAACACATATATGTTTTCTATTCACAAGGTGTTTCTCACAACAGAGACTATTTTGCCAACTGAGAGACAGCTATGGTACTTATACGCAAGTTCCTGGCGATGCATTTTTCTCCATTTCCCCAATAATACTTATTGCTTACCAGAAAAACCTTCAAAGGTGATTCTTTCACCAGGGACAGCCCCACTGGGGGGAGCAAGGATCTCCACCTTCTCATGTGAGCTGGCACACATCACCATTGCTTGAGATACCACTCCCCTCATCTTTGCTGGCTTCAGGTTACAGAGTAATACTACCATCCGGTTCTGCATCTGAACCAAAAAAGAATAAACATTCATTTTTAAAAAATTGTAAAGAAACTGAGTTAGGGTTTTGGGAGTTATTTTATTATAGAAAAATGAGGATAAGGGAGAAAGCTTAATATGTGCAATATGCATATTGCTTGTGTAAATATAACTATGCTAACAACCACCAAAAATAAAAACCACTCTTTTTAGATTATTAGTCAATAAAAGCCAGGAAACAGACCATTAAGGATGAAATGTTCCAGGCTGTCCTCCAGCACCTAAACACATTAGGGTACAATAAGAAAGTCTCTAAGGTTGAGCCTTGATGTGCCAAAATATTAGGTAATACATATTTTACTCGTTTGCCATGCTTTTGTTGTTTTGGGTCACAACTTTATGTCATCTTTACTACTGTGCTGTTAGTAGAGGAATTTCCTTTAAACACCACACTTCTATAAACTAAAGTTACTATATATATTAAAAAAATGTATACAAAAATGTTTAAGCTTTAAAGGTTTAAATTTCAGGATGCAGATTACAGCTGTGCCATACATTCCTATGCAGCCCAAATACAATAGACAATAGAATTTTTTGAGCAAATGAAAATGGCATACTGTACCCGGCAACTTGCTCATTTAAAACAATAAATACTTCTTTTTTTCTTAATAAATAATAATGAGAGTAAGCGCTGCAACCAGACCTTGTTAGAGACTATTTTGCCCTACAAAAGTTAATTTTTAAGTTGAATAAAATTGAAGCAGAACTTTTTTAAACAAAACAAAAATGTCTTCAGATTTTCCCTATCCCACAAAAAATTGTTCTCAGCTTGAGATCTTTGTATATTAATGCATAATTTTTAAAGCAACACCATGACTCCTTTTGAATTTAATGAAACATACACATGTACAAAATTCTGAATATTTAACAGAAAATTTAACAAAAAGCAATTTTTCTTGGCATTAAGATACAAATCCCTGAAAACAAGATGGAATAATGGAAAATAGACAATTTAAATGTATTTTTGATGTTATATATCTACTGGGTAAATAAGTACATTTTGCAGGTGACAGTTGTATATTTTAAGCCATTGTTATGAAAGTAAATCCCTCAAAACAGATGATGATGTAAAATGTCAGTGGTTCTATGTTATTTTAAATATTTGAAATGTAAATATCTAATATAGCTTACTGCTGATATAGACATTGACATAGACAGATGTACAGAATAAAGGGACATTGCAGTAGTTCTGTGCTCTTTATTCATGCTTGGTTTCGACTGATTATAAAAACAATCCTGGGATAGACAGTATTTAGCCTTTAATGCTGAAGGTGATGCAGTTCAGAAACAAATGGACCTATGTTGTGGATGTGTATAGCCACATTTAGATTGAAACAAAATAGAAACGGGAAGGGTTTTGAATTACCTTCTTCACACACCCCCTGAGTGGCTGTGGTGGGTGATCAGAGAGCTTTAATGTTATTTATATTCTGCAGGGTTCAAGAATAATGTTTCTAAGTACAATGGTACAGGTTAGAAAAGGATGTACACACTTGTAAACTTTAAATATCCAGATGGTTTTCTTTCATTAATGTTTCCAGTAAAGCCAAGCTAGTATCCTTTTCTAAGTCTCTACTTTTCCAAATGTTTCTCATTATATTATTTTCTTATATTGTACCACATGTGATTATGATTCAGAGGAACTATAAAGAATGGGCATGAAGACATTAACAAAACTAAACATTTTCTGGATACACACAAGAAGATGATTGTTTTATGTGCCTCTCATTCCAGTTAACATCTCAGGGTTACAAGATGCCTAACACACAGTTTTTAAACATGTGCATGTGTGCTGTTTATGCAGTTTACATTTAAATGAAACTTGGAATGTTACAGGTGTGACAGAAGAACTTGGAAAATATATTTTTGTAGACTTTTAAAAATAACATTACTTCTTCCCTAACATCAGAAACACTATTATCTGAAAAGAAGCATTGCCATAAAATTTGCTTTTACTTTCAATAACTTTAAAATACGCCTTTTTTAAGTGTTCGCTGGATGTTTCCAATTCCAATATAAAAAGTGAGTTCTTAAACGAGATCTAATTATTTTAAATGTCATTATGTCTGGCATATAGTTTAGATGGCCCAAGACAAAACCTCAGATCCAAAACCCAGGAAATCTTGTGAAGTTAGGAAATGGTGACTAATATCTCTATAACAGAGAAATCCAGAAGCTGGGATTCAAACTATTCCCCTACAACACCTCAAGATTAAAAAAAGTTCAGATTTGGACGCAGGCTTTAAAGCTTAGACCTCTCCTTCCTAGTAGGAACCATATGATAATAATTTAACAGCTTGAGATCCAAAGACTAAAATAAACAGCAGTATCTGACCAAAAGCCTATGTGATCATATACAAATATTTGAAAAAACAAAAAAAGGTCAGCATTTTTCTAATAAAACTGCTTATAAACTCACAAATTATTTTATGGAAGTAAAATAAGACATATGGGACTAGAAATTTTAATCTCATTAGCACATTTATATTTAGGATAAATATGCATTTTAACCACTGGTATAATTTAAACAAAATAAAGAATAAAAATATGGGGGGAAAAATAATCATCACAGATTCATAAAAATTAGAATTGGAAGGGATCCTTCAATCCTGATCCATTTACTTACAACATTATGTGCCCATCTATATTATTTCCCTATACTAGCCACTTGTTTGAAAGGAAATTTTGATATTCCACTCATTTTCAATGAGACTCTGTCCTCTTTTAAAAAGTGAAAAACTTTGTAACAGCAAGAGTACTTACAGCTGCACAAGTACAGCTTCTCATCTGGTTTAAAATCTGCCCTTCCATAGTTAAAATATTATTTTTAAAAACAAAACAAAGATTAAGACTGTTGATGAAGAACATGTCTTTCCTATAAACCAGGAGTCACTTTAACAGAATTAGCATTAGCCAGGATTCTTTGGGACTAAGACATTATACATTATGCAGCCAAATACTGTGTAAAAGTAATTTCATTTGTACCTGTTCTAGAGGTACATGCTTCACTAAGCCACTGACAACAGTTCTTGGTTTTGCTTCTCCAATATCCACCTCCTCGACATATAGGGAATCCGCATCAGGGTGATTTTTTGCAGTGATGATACAACCGACACGAAGGTCCAGACGAGAAACATCCATAGGTCTAGAGTCATCACTCCCAGCTGCTGGCGGCTGCTGCTTCTTCTCCCTCTTCTCTCCTGTAGTAGTGAGTTTAATTAGATGCAGAAATAACTCCCTAAAATGTATATATATACCAATTTGTATGGACAAGAAAAACTATAATCTCAGTGTGAGGTATAAGTACAGTAGTTCAGTTAATTTAGTATCACCACTAGATCCCTGTATTCTAAAAGAGGAAAACAAAGGTAAGACGTAACTTCTTACCTGAACCCATTATTTCAAATCGTGTCATTCTTAGACCTAAACTACAGTCACTGGTAACTATTTCCCATAAATATTAAAACTTAACATTACAAACAAAACAACTGTTTATTTTCTAAGTTAAAAGTTATCTTGATTTTAAATATGGCTATTTTGTATGAAAACAGTGTTATATACGATTTGCAAGTAGTCACAGCAGCAAACTTAGTAGTAGTAATTCACCAGCAAAATGGAAACCAAGTATGACATCTAACAAAAAATAAGTGATGCAAGATCCCTATAGTCTATTTGGCCTTAAAAAAAGAAAGAAAGAAAAAAAGCTTCTAAGAATCTTTCACATAGATAAAATAAACTGATATTTCTGTTGCATCAATACAAAGATATTTTAATCACGTCACATCAAATTATTGCTGGAAAGCTGATTTAAGATATTGCATACTTAATCTTAAAAAAATATGAATTGCTGATCTGCCCAAATGTTTGCCATATGCAGAAGGAAGAATCAAAAATGTGTTTGGTGGGAAGTCATCAAAAAGGCATCTTAGGTTTCAACTGATTCATAGCTGTTACTCATATTGATTTAAGAATTGGCTCATATTAGGACTCATACTGATATTCTTCTCTTTTTTTAAATTAACAGCTCACATTTTGTAAACTCTCAGGGCTGCAATAAATGATTTTGTACATAAGAATACGTCTGCTGGTTTGAAGATGAGATGTTCACATTTGGTTTACTGAATTACAATCCATGAGAGTAGCATCCTAATTAAAACATGTGTATTCCAGATGCTAGTTTTTTCATCTAAAGAAGCTGGATCTTTCTATCACTACTACCATGATATGTAAAGTCAACAGACGAAACATTATCTTCAGGAAGGAAAAAAAGCACAAGAAAGCACTTTTCTTTTCACTTGTAATTTAAGTAGATAACTTTCTATACATTTTTGTTTATAAATATTGCACTATAGGACTGTGTCTGTATGATGTGGTGACGTTCAAAGATAACATAAAAAAGAACATTTTTATACATCATCTTCAGAAACATAAATTCATACAACTTTCTGAGTAAGGAACTGGAATTAAGAGTTCTAATCATGACCATCTTCTGCCCACCCAAAAGTTAACTGTAAATAAGGCTAATTAGTGGCTCATTATAAGAGAGCACATAAAATAATTCCCAACAAATTAAAATGTATGATGATGATGATATGGCAGCATTGCCTCCCTCGTCCTATGTATTTACATCATACTCATTACCTGACCTCTGAACTGTATTGCACTTCACAGAACATTGAACTCTGGAGCCAATTCTGGATCCCTGTCCCACATTTCCACCTTCTCAGGCACTCCTGGTGTTGCTCTTGGCCACAGCCAGAGTAGTGCTTGTCAGAAGGAAAAAAGGAAGAGGTTCTGTGCATATCTCTGTATATACATGTGCACAGGCCACACTCACTCCTTTGTTGTATGCCCAGGGAGCAGCTGCTAGCCTCCTGCTGATCCTACCATATTCAGCCCAGAGTCGCTGCTACCACCACTGCAAGCCACAGACCACAGAAGACAAGAGGTTCGCAAGTGAGGAGGCAAAAGAGAACATGGGAGCAAACAGAGAAAAAACAAAGAGGGGAACAACTGGGGAGAAAAACTGAGAATCATGGAACGAGCAAACAGGCATTACATATTTCAGTCATTTGTCACACATTTTGATGGCTTGATGCTGCACACTATCTGGTTTGAGAGTTGAATAAATGACCATCACAGTGATACATAAGCCCCTATATATAGCCCTTGTCTCTTATGCTATTACTACGTTTCAAAGATAATCAAATTAAACTTCTTTCCTTCCAATTACAAGGGATATATCTAGGGGTTTACTGTTAAACAGCTGACCCAAGACACGGGGGAAAAGGTGATAGAAAAATTAAAAGTATGTTTACTTTTACTTCCCAATTCTGTATTAACCCTGTAACCGAGGTTTGGGCAAACCTTTTGGCCTAAGGGCCACACCGCAGTTGCAAAATTGTTCAGAGGGCCGGGTAGGGAAGGCTGTGCCTCTCCAAACAGCCTGTCCCTGTCCCCTATCTGATCCTCACCCACTTCCCGCCCCTTCAGAACTCCCAACCCATCCAACCCACCAGCTCCCTGACCACCCACTCCATTGACTCCCCACCCTAACTGTCCCCCCAGGACCCTACCCAACTTCCACTGCTCCCTATCACCTGACTCCCCCGGCCCCTATCTACACCTCTGCCCCCGACAAATCGCTGGGACTCCCATGCCTATCCAACCCTCTATTCCCCATCCCTTGACCTACCCCAAAGAACCTCCATCCCATCCAACTGCCCCCTGATCCCTGTCCCCTGTGACCAGCCCCTGGGACCACCTGCCCCTTATCCAACTCCCTGGCCTCCTTATGCCATGCTGCTCAGAGCAGTGTCTGGCTCTGCACAGTGCCACCAGAGCCAGCCACGCTGCTGCAGGGCTCCCCAGAATCAGCGGGCCAGAGTGCTGCTGACGCTGTGGGGGAGAGGAGACAGCAGGAGGAGGAGAGGCCGGAAGCTCAGGGGCTGGGCAGGACAGCCCACCCTGTTTGCCCACCCTGATGTAAGCATTAGATTCCAGCAAAAGATGCTCTACATTGTGCATCACTTTATTACTTTAGAGGTGCCATCTGGTCTCTGCTTAAAATTTGATGAATCCCAGTGATATCCTAGTCTGGTGTCAGAAGTGGTTGCATACTGAAGACAAGGTAAATGATTATACCCACCTTTTGGTCCTTTTACTGCCATAGGGATGTTCAAATTCTGAAGAAGGCCCAGAAATAAATCCATTTCCACCAATAGTGAATTGTACTATTTGTAAACTGACCCTTCCTAATCATGCAATGAGTTGCTTAACAGACCTTTGTGGAAATGTAATCAGTACAGTAGACTCTCGATTATTCAGGATGATAGGGAAAAAATTAATCCTGGTTAATAAAATCCCGGATAATCACCATCCATAGGAAATATTGGGAGGAGGGCGTTGGTTCACCAGCTACCCTGCACCAGGGGAACAGGGTGTTGGTTCACTGGCTCCCCTGCACCCTGGTGGGTTTTTTTGTGTTTGTTCTTGGGATGGCAACAAAGCCAAAGTTACGCATATTTTTTTTTGACATCCTGGTTAATCCACATTCTGGTTAACCCAATCCTGGATAATCGAGAGTCTACTGTATTTTATAATTATATTTTTTCCTCTTTCTTAAATTATTTTCTTCTTTAAATACTCTAACATTAAGGTTACTACTGACAGCTAATAAATATCAAATGGAGTCAAATATATTCAGCTATAATATTTAAAGTACCAACAAACTGTTAATTTCCAGGAATGTTATTTGCTTAGCTGATTTCACTGTACTCCCTGCTACCCAAACAATAATACCACTAGTGTTGATATGGATGGATTTAAATAGGTTGCTGAAGCTCATTGGCTAAGAGTGTTTTCCGAAAAGAAGCAGAACAGTCCAACTACATTGGGTTATACCCTTTAGTGCTATATTATATTACTACTTTTTACTGAGTAAATTCTCCAAGCTAGTTTATAGGCTATTGTTTGCATGGTATCAATAGTAGAATCAAAACTGAACAATGAACCTCAGAGTTATTTAATTTCATGCACTGTGTTGCATACTCTACCTCAAAATTTCAGTATTTTATTTATTATTTTGAAAGGAAAGATAACCCTACAGTTCAGCCACACTGACACAAATCTGCCCAGGAGTTTAAGAGTTAATATGTGTGAATTTTCCTACTGTAGCTTTACTGATTGCTCTTTTCTATCCTCCCCAATAAAAATGTAAAGAGCAAGTCTGCAAATTAACTATTGTAGATGCCTAAGGGATTTAAAAAATGGAAATACCTTTTTTTTCTGCTTTCTCCATTTTTTTCTTTTCTTCACTTTCACCTTTAATTTGATCTTTGGGACCAGAAGGAAAGGATGTGACAGGTATAGGCTGTGGTAAGTCTTCCGAAAATGAAGCTGTAGAAATGGTTCCACTGGAGGGAACTGGGATATGTTTCACTAAAATTAAATGATGGAAGTTAAAATGCTATTTAATTTCCTTAAAACTATAACTGAAATCAGGACATTTTAGCTGAAATATAAAGAAAATTTAAAGAAAAACAACATAGGAAATTAGTGCTTCAGAAAATAAAATAAAAATTATTTCAAATACCCAACTATGTCACTTTACTAAGGAAGCCTCACACACCATACAAGCCTACAACAAAATTTATTCTGATTAAATAGCTGTATTATTGTTTTTATATTTGGAAACCTGATGCTTTTTCCGCAAAAAAAATGGATAATTAAAAATACACAAAAATAGAAACAAAGCAAGAGAGGTGATTCCATCAGTTCTATGCCTACCTGTTCCTTCCCTCCCCCATTCCCATTGCATCTGAGTGGTAAGTATACTCTTAAAAGCAAAACACAACTTTGTGTAAACACATACTTAAAACGAAAATGAGAAGGAAAGATCCTGACAAAAAAAAATGTATGCCTATGCTCAACTTTAAGTATGTGACTACTTAAAGTAAGTATGTCCCATCCTCTCATGTCTGTTTTTCAGAAGGTAATCTTTTTAGGCAAGAACTGTCTTTATTCTGTGTCTTGTACAGCACTAACTGGTTGCACTGTGCTTAATAAATAAATAATATATTCCATAAGTCATATTTTTAACCACATACATTTGTTACAACACTTTGAGGAAAAAGACCTCAGGTTTCTATGTAGGAAGAGCACCAAGTAAAGAAGGGCTGGAAGAAGAAACTTCTAACAAGCCCAAAAAGATGCATTTTGGAGGTACAGGAGAGAGTCTGTGAGAAGAAGAAAAAGTTAACTGGGGAGACAGAAAAAATATAAGGAGATCACATGTAATGTGATATCTAAAGTAACTGTTACCAAATTTTGGCCTTGGAAACTAAAGCTGTTCTATTGAGGTTTTGAGCAGCCTTTCTTAGGCAAGAATTAAGAAAAAACTTTACTTTGTTCACCCCCTCCCACACAAACATTGCTTTATTTAAATGCAGCCATAGTTTATATGTGATTGTTAATTTTTAAAAACAAGCGCTATCTCTGGAAATCTTTTATCTTGACAGAAAACAGATAGAATATTTACACAGGCAGTGATTTGTACCTTAAGAAAGGCCACAGATGGGGAGAATGATGGCATAAAATGATATAATCCATTGTTTTAGTAATGAAGTATGTTATGCAGAAAATTTTGCATATTGTAAAGCAGGGGATAATTAAACTTGTTTACATGTGTTACAGGAAGTGTGTGGTAATTACAGCAGTAGTAAGATATGGTCATGTATAAAGTACACTACAGTTTTCTTTCAAACATTAGCAACGCTTGCTGATAAGTAGGATATGATTCTGTCACAGAGGTAATGGCATGAATAAAATAGAAAGGAAAGGGTCAAAGCTCCCCCAGTCTTTACTTGGAGAAGATATCACAAGCCATTCTGTTTATCAGTTACTTAGATTCATAGGGCTTGTCTTCACTACAGCAGGGAGGGAGGGATCTTTTGGCGATCGATTATCACGTCTCATCAAGACGCGATAAATTGATCGCCAGTGGTGCCCCCTTCGACTCCAGAACTCCAGCTCGCCAAAAGGTGCAAGCTGGAGTCGACGGGGGAGCACGCCGCCAACCACCACTGCCGTGAGGTCGGCTGTAGATACATTGAATACGTTAGCTGAATTTGTGTATCTACAACCGATCTCCCCCTCAGTGAAGACAAGCCCATAGACTTTAAACTAAGAGAGACCATTAGATTGTCTAGTCAGATCTCCTGTATATCACAGGACATTAAATTTCACCCAGTTATCCATGTACTGAGCCCAATAACTTGTGTTTGGCTAAAGCATGGGTGGCCAAACTGAGCCTGAGATGGAGCCAGAATTTACCAATGTACACTGCCAAAGAGCCACAGTAATACATCAGCAACCACCCATGAGCTCCCCAACCCTACTCCTATGTGACAGACCGCTTTCTCACCCCTCTCAGGAACACAGGCAGGAAACCCTTCTTTGCGTCAAACAGTGCTCTTTAATTAACAGTGCAGGACCCCACCACCAATATATACAGCTTTGTACAGTTCTTCAACTTACAGCTCTACAGCTCCCAGCTTTACAGACTCTATATAGTCCAGCTTGCAGTTTACAACTCTAAATAGTTCCTAACACACAGCTCTGAATAGCTCAAACCACACCACACTCTATACCATCCCCACCACACGGGGCTTGCTTCCTGGCAGGCCTTTTATCCCCCTGAGGAGGCTGCCAGGTGTCACTCATCCGACTGATTGCTCCGCAGCGCAGGTGGCTGATTAGCCTTCCTGCAAGGGAGCTTTGCAGAGGGTTTTTCTCCCTCTTAAAGGGGCGGCAGGCTGGGACAAGCCCACCCTGCCACACCTAGAACCTCCTTCCCTCCGGCGGCCCAGTGAATCAACGTCTCCCCCTCCTTCCCTGCATCTCCCGATCAGCTGTTTCGTGACATGCAGGAGGCTCGGGCGGTGGGAAGGAGCAAAAGCACTGCAGGCTCAGTGGAGGGGGCAAAAGAGGTGGACTGAGGGCAGGGCCTGTGGCAGAGCCAGGGTGAACGCCCCCCAGCACATTGGAAAGTTGGTGCCTGTGGCTCTAGCCCTGGAATTGGTGCTAGGTACAAGGAGCTGCATATTAACTTCTGAAGAGCCGCATGTGGCTTTAAAAAAGGTATCCAGTCTTGATTTGAAGACATCAAGAGATGGAGAATTCACCACTTCCCCCGGTATTAGTTCCAGTGGTTAATCAGCCATACTAAAAATTTGTGCCTTATTGCTTTAAATATGTCTGGCTTAAACTTCCGGATATTGGGTTTTGTTATGCCTTCCTCTGTAAAGAGAAAAAGTCCTTTAGTACTCAGTATTTTATCCCCATGAAGACTCATATGCAATGTAATCAAGTCACCTCTCAATCTTCTTTTCAATAAAATGAACAGACTGATCTCTAAGTCTTTCACTGTAAGGCCTTTTTTCAAGACCTCAAATAATTTTTGTGGCTCTCATCTGCACCAGCTTCAATTTTTCAACTTACAGTACTGGTGTCCACATTTTGAGAAGCATGTAGTATACCAATACTGGTCTCACCAATGTCATATACAGATGTAGAATCATCTCCTACTCTAGCCAACTACTCCCTGTTTATATTTCCAAGCCTAGCATAAATACCCTTTAATTCTTTATCATCTGGATCCCATATCAGCTTTTCCATTATTTTGCTTTGGACTGTTGTCAGGCTAAGCAGGCTACAGTTAAACTTGCCCTTTGGTCATTAGTTCAGGAAAGGCTTCTTGTTTCTCCCATTCTTAAAAGATGCATCATTCCATATGCCAGTTTATATGTTCCTTGTAGTGTGAATACACAGACTCATAAAGCATGTTCTTCTGTTCAGTAGAAAAAGGTCTTGCATTTAGTTCTGCTCTCCATCCACATAAATTGCTTAAATGAAGAAGTAAAGTCTATCCAAAACATTTGTCAAACAGGATATTAATTCTCTATCCTTTTTATATACTACAGTTACAATGTGAAAACTTTGTATACATAAAGGCTTGTCCCTTACGTGTAATAGAAGTATTTTACAGAAAAATATCCCTGTGAAATATCAGTAGACACCTTTTGCCCATACCTGCCTATCCCACATCTGAAAAGAATACTGAGGTGAACTATTGCAGGTTTTCGGCCTCTGGAAAAAAACAGACTAATGGATAGTCTAGCATATTAAAGGGATTAAGTCATGTGAAAGGAGGAGGTTGATCCTCTGCATTTATGAAGTGGTGGTTCTTTTGAAGACTGCACATGCTGATTTAACACTGGAACAAATCAGAAATGGGAAGAAGTAAGATCATGCTTCACTGGATGTTCTCTTATCTCGTTTCCAGTACTAGAACTGTAAAACAAATATACTAAAAATGGGTGGGTTTTTTCTTTTGACATATTCCTCAATAACATCTGTTTGCAGAAAATGAAACACTCATGCTGAATTTTGAGCACTGCAGCTTCCTCTTTTTGTTCCCTTTCTCTCAAAAGTAAAATTGCACAATAAGGAATATATCAGCCCCAGGCTTAAAAAGACAGACACAGACTGTGGGACAATGTCAGAGGAGGAACAGTGGTATTGCAAAGTCTTTGTTGTTAAGCCACAGGTCTTAGACTCAGAAAAGCTATGTTCTAATCTCAGTTCCGCCACAAAATCCTTGGATGACCTTGGTAAATCATTTAGGGGCAGCTTTTCCAGTGTTCAGTACCCTCAACTATGGCTAGGTTTTCAAAGGTCAGTTCCTGATGAGGTACTTAAATGAGATACACAGAGTTTCAAACGCATTCGTCACCCAACATCTTCCAGTGTATTGTAAGAGCACCCAGAAATCTCAGTCAAATTTAGGTCCCTATTGTGCCAAGCACTATACAGACATATAGAAAATCATGGTACCTGCCATGACTAAACTTTTCACATGCAATTGTCACTTCTGTAACTTACAAGAGAACTCACATACTTTAAGTTACAGAAGTGGTTAACCACCAAGAGGTATGGCATTCCAAAGTGCCACCGAAACAGCCAAAAAATATGCCATGGATGTGACTACAAAAATATTAATGAGGGAGTATTAAACAAGTGATCAAAACAGCAGTCAAAGATGGTGACAGGAACTATGCCCACACATGTGAAGATATAGTTCTTCATTTCTCTCTCACCTCCATTCTGAATTTCTGCCCGAATCAGCTCCTGTTTCAGTCCCTCAATTTCTTTCTTCAGTTTAGCATTTTCTACACGAAGCTTCTTCTCTTCTCGGAGAGATGCCTGCAGGACTAGAGTTAACACAATTTACATTAGAAACTACAAGCTCCAATCATTACACGTCCATTTGCTAAGTGCTGAATGTCACCTATCTGAAAAAAAATGAGTTAAAATTGTTATATATTAAAAGCAAATGAAAGGAATATTTTAAAAATAATTAAAAGTTATCATTAGAAAAGATCACACACATTTTATTAGTTACTGATTTTTTATTAATTAACATGGACAGTGGTTTCTCAAATATCAACTTTCACGCCTTCCTAATCGACTTACATCAAAATCATCATCAAGCTATTTTTTGTTCCCCTCTCAAATTCCTACAGTGGCACTAATCTGAATATATAACTTTGTAATCAACTATATGATGTTCAACATAATTCTCTTTCTGTATGCATAACCCGAAACACCCAGATTTCTGTCCTGATATACAATAAAAAAAACCCACTGAAGTTGGCAGGCTAAACATAGAATGTACGAGGTTACACTGCCGTGAAAGTAACAATATTCTTATTTAGGAAATGGAAAAAAGGTTCAATTCCCAGTGTGCCCACAGCCATCCTGGGTGACCTTCAGCAAGTCACTCAACTCTTTTGCCTCCATTTCTCCATTCTGAAATGGTGACGCAAAGAGGCTAATTCTATTATTCTTAATAATTGTGAGGCATTCAAGATATTACATAAATTAGCATAATAGAAAAGAAATAAATACAAATGGACTTGATGCACAGATTGGTATTTGATGCATTCTTTGTATTTTAAAATGTACCTTGTAATTAACTAAAACAATGCTGATATGGTTATAAATTGTTTTGAGGGGAAAAGGCTGGCAATAATGGCTGAACATTTTAGTCTTTAGAGCCCCTTGTTTCTGACTAAAGGAAAAAGCTGGGGATATAAGACAGATGACAAAATGTTTCAGTGTAAGATGTGGTCGCATTACCTTTGGGCTATGCAGAATGTGTGCTAATGGGTATGATCACTTCAAATTTATAAGCAAAACATTTAGATTACATGCCAATAAGGAACTCTTTAGGAATTTAGAAGGTTTAAGGTCCACATACATTCATTAAAAATGTTAGTAACCTTCAGTTTAAATTCTAAATTCTAATCCAACGATCACAAAGGTGGCAAACAGAAATATTTCTATTTGGATTGTGGCAGGGCCGAAAGGCCCCAATCAGATTGAGACCCTGCAAAACTATAGTAATGGAAGGCAAGCATGACAAATAAGGAGAGAATAAGGACTTGGGTAACAGTACATTCATGCAATTAAATGATTCAGAACATACAGAGTAAGTATTTGATATTTGGTTTTCGGGTTATTGTATTTTTTTCCTACTACCAAGCAATCATTGTGAGTTATTTGATTTTTGGTAGGTGTCATAGCAGAGGTGAGGAGGGTTCTGAAGATGACAACTAACAAAACAGTTCAGGGTGGCATCCCATGCAAAACGAGAGACAAGAAAACATGAAAAATATTTTAAGAGTCTTGACTGCTCATTTTGCTCTTTACTTGCAGAGTGAAGACTGGGGTGCAGGGGGAGGACAGGGGTTGAGGGAGAGGAGGTGAGAAGGGAAGAGGACGATGCAATAAGAGACAAGAGTGAATAATGACAGAGACCAAGAAACTTGAAATTAATATTGGAAAGCAGGGAGCCAGTGGAGAGATTCAAAGCAAGTGGGGAGGTGACACTGTCAGACACATAGGTAAAGAAGATGAATTAAGCAGCTGTATTTTGTATGGACTGGAAATGGTATGTATGGTATGTGTAAGGGTTGATGAAATGGTTATGGTAATCAAGATGTGAACTGATAAGAACTTGGAAAACTTTTAGTGGCATGGATTTTTGAAGTGAAGTATACTAGAGGAAAAAGAGGCAGGATTTAACAGTCTGGCTGCAGTATGTAGGAGAGAAAAGAAATCAAAGACAACCCTCACTTTATGGACCTGAATGCTAGGGAGAGTTATGCTACTGTCCAGAATGAAAGAGTGGGCAGGATTTGGAAGGAAAGATAAGAAGTTAAGTTTTGGACATATTATGTTTCAGCTGGTGGTTAGCCATTTAGGAAGAAATGTCAGTCCATCTACCAAAGCAGAAATTGTGGAATTTCATATTAAGGATTATGATAGACTAACTTAAACCAATGTGCTGCATTAATGCCTATTAACATAGCTAATTTTTTTTGTTTAGCAAAACAGACAGTGATGAATGAATGAAAGAGAGAAGGCTGATTCCCATCTATGGAGTGATATTTCTTCTATGAGAAGTATCATGACAGTTTACAATAAACTATGAAGGGCAGCACTGAAGCTGATAAATCTTAAAAATGTATTTTAAAAAAAATGATGGAGGAATGTATTAAAACTTTGCTTTGTAAAGAAGACAAGGAAAAAGAAGAGTCTTTGGTCCTCTGATACTGAAAATAACAGTTTTGGGAAAGCTTTAAGAGATGAACGAGACTATTTCAGTAGAATAGAAGTAAATTTTTAAAAGCTATCAAGTGTTCGCTAAATTGATCAAAGCAATGAATTAAAAAAATGGTATGGCTCATAAAATGATTATACAAGATTAATAAATGTGGTTTCCAAATACAGTGTGGAAAGAGGAGAAATGGGGAAAAAACCTATTAAGAATAAAGCATTAAAACAGTAGTAGATATTCTTGATAGAGCACCTTCAATCTTTGAAATTAATGTGTGTAAAAGTATCTCTCTACTGAGAATGAAAAACCCTCTAGTAACTGACAGACTAAAAAATGGAAATGGAGTTGTTTCATGAATGAACAGAGAATATATGGCTAAATATTAGACTACTGAGGACACATACCCAGATCATATAAATCCTGGTTTCTGGAAACAAGCTGGGGCGTACATTTACATATATGTAGTGTTTTGTATTCCGTTGTCACAAAGTGGTCTAACATTTACATCAAAGAGTCAGGCAGAGAGCTTGCTGACAGCTTCAGAGAATCCTATACAGCAATACACAATGATGGAAGTGTGTTGAGTCATATCCCTCCTTGGGGAAAGTTCACTTCCATCCTCCAGAACTTCCACAATCTGTTTGTATCATTGAAGCCATCCCCTTTTATTGCTTCCAGAATAGAAAAAGCATAACTTCACAGCACTTTCTCATTCCCTCCCTTTCATTCCTGATTAGTAAATTTGCTTTAAGACATTGACTTTCTTACTAGCTTTCTCCTTTAGAAGAGCAACTTGTTGTTTGAGGTATTCAATGACTTGATCCGCCTCTGCACCCTTTTGCTCCAGTCTATTCAATACTGCATTATTGACTGCCATCTTTACCAAGGAACGGGCTAAAATCCTGAAACAAGAAAGCAAGAATAACGTGAACATTGCCTTAATGTAATTAACTTTACATTCTTATGCCACATGAATCAGCACTAAAATCAACTGCTGATGCAGTAGGAACATTTGTTAAATGAGCAAGCTGGTCTCCTTCCCGCTAAATGAAAACCCAAACAAACAAAAAGCAATGTTAACCAGATTCTGATGTTCACCAGCTGCATTTAAGTATTTTGGAAGAAATGCCACCCTTCTTCAACCACCCATCTGTAGAAAACATGTTCCTGATTCACAGAAGAGCACCAAACACTAACTTCCCAGAATGAAAGACAGATCCAGAGACAGAAAATGAATATGTGAGCAATAGGGAACGAATTAAAAACAAAAAGAGGAAAAGATAAGGGAAATAAGTTTAAACTGAAGGAAAACATGTCTTATATTTGTATATAAAACATTTATGAAATTTATTAACCAAAAATTCTATTAAGAAGAGCAAGAATGCATAAGAACAACCATACCGTTGGACCAATGGTCCATCTAGACCAGCATCCTGTCTTTTGACAATGGCCAGTGCCAGATCCTTCAGAGGGACTGAACAGGGTAATGTAGAGTTATCCTGTTGGTCAGTTCCAGCTTCTAGCAGTTAGAGGTTTAGGGACACACAGAGCATGGGGCTGGCCATCTTGGGTAATAAGCATGGATGGATCAGTTTTCCATGACCTTATTTAATTCTTTTTTGAACCCAATTATACTTTTTTTAACCCAGTTATATGTCACAACATCCAATGGGTTGACTGCATTGTGTGAAGAAGGAATTACTTATGTTTGTTTTAAACCTGCTGCCTATTAATTTAATCGGATGACCTCTATTTCTTATGTCATATGAAGGAGGAAAATAACACTTCCCTCTTCACTCTCCACACATTCATGGTTTTATGGACCTCCATTATAATAGTTGTCTCTTTTGTGATCTTAAAAAGACCGACTGTTCATGTCTTCTCAAATGGAAATTGTTCCATACCCTTAATCTTTTTTTTACTCTTCTCTGTACCTTTTTCAGTTTTAATACACTTTTTTTAAGATAAGGTGAGCAGAACTGCACGCAGAATTCAAGATGTGGGCATACCATGGATTTATATAGGGCATTATATTTTCTGTCTATCCCTTTTTCCTAATGGCCCCCTAACATTGTTAGTTTTTTTGACTGCCATTGCATACTGAGCATGTTTCCAAAGAACTATCCACAATGACTCCAAGATCTCTTTCATGAGTGGTAACAGCTAATCTAGACCCATCATTTTGTATATGTAGTTGGGATTATTTTTTCCATTGTACTTATCAACACTGAATTCCATCTGCCATTTTGTTCCCCCCCGGTTTAGTGTACCGTATTTTTCGCCAGATAGGACGCTCTGGCGTATTAGACGCCCCCGAGTTTTTGAGTAAAAAAAGCCGGACCAAAAAAAAAACACACACACAAAAAGCGCGCCGCTCTCCCGTCCCCGCCGCGCGGGCGGGCTGCTGGGGGAGCGCCGCTCTCCCGTCCCCGCCGCGCGGGCGGGCTGCTGGGGGAGCACCGCTCTCCCGTCCCCGCCGCGCGGGCGGGCGCTCCCAGGGGCCCGAGCTGCTCCCGTTCCCCGCCGGCCCCGAACACATGCGGGTGGGCTCGGGGGGAAGCGCCGCCCCGCCCCGCCCGCCGGGCCACCTGCAGCCGCCCCAGCTCCAGCTGCTGGTCATATATTCAGCGTATAAGACGCCCCCCCTAATTTTAAGAATATTTTTGGGGGTTAAAAAGGCGTCTTATACGCCGAAAAATATGGTAACTCTTTGTAACTCTTTCTGTCAGCTTTGGTCTTACCTATCTAGTATCACCGGCAAATTTTACCATGTCACTGTTCACCTCCTTTTCAAGATTATTTATGATTATGTTGAACAGCACAGGGTCCAGTCCAGCTATTATGCAGGGACAATGGCACACCTAAATCTAGTCACCTCTACCTCCTCTCTCAAGAGGATCCTCAAGAGACCTGCTTGCAGATAATTTTGAAAATTCTTCCCAAACACAGTACAGATGATCTGTGAGACCCTGCTTTGCCTCACAGAGACTTCACTTGCTAAATCCAACAGGGCTTAGTCCTTTCCCTTCTCCTGTTCAATGTTTATGTCTAACCATTAAGAGACAGTAGATGCTACTCAGATGTCAGCTATATATTGATGACAAACAGCTAGATAATGATTCTCCTCTGTAGCAGATTATGCTTTTCCCATCTACCTGGAAAAACTAAGCACTTCTATGAATTACAGCTAGCTGAACTATAATAAAAGAAATAAGCTGATGATACTGGTGGACAGAGAAGCACTCTGAAGATCTCCCAGGACAAAAAGACAGCTCCATCAACTGAAGGAATCTGTCCATCAATCCCACAGGTGTGTGGTCTCGGATTTTATGCCTAGACTCTTAGGTTGTAGCAGTGCCTAGAAACACCTTTTTCATTTCAAATGGCAAGATAACTGAGCCTGCTTCTCTCAGACAATGATTCTACTACAATAATCTACATCTATTTATTTGAAAATGAACAACAATAATGCTTTCTATCTGGGGCTGATAGGAGAATCCACACTGCAAAGGTACATTAAGAATGGAGTTACAATTGTAACTCTGATTCCCCTGCTCGTTTAACAGTTGTGAATTAAAAGTCATTTAAAAATGTTTGCGGACATAAATTTCCTTTGCATTTTATAAGGCATAAATGTTAAGACAGCATAAAAAGGTAACATATTATGCTAAATTTATAAAAGGTGGCTAACTAAACTTTAGAGATCATTGAGAAATATGTAAACTATAATTCTCTCAAGGATATGTAATACTAACTGCATAAACGTACCCAACAACAATAAAACGCTACTAAAACTTCAAAGTGAACAGAACGGTTACATTTTATAGTTATTAGCTAAGTTGGCTAATTAATTGAGGATCAGGATATGAAGTTACATGATTACACCAGGTAGACTTTTTCCCACTTGTCAAATAAATGTCCAGAGATCTGATATTATAACAGAGAAGAAACAGGTATTTGAGATACTGTTACAAAAAGCCAATACAATGAAATGAACTGTAGTACTGGCAATGCAAGACTTTGCCAACATGGAGAGATAAGAAGATACAGTATACATAAAATACAGAGTTTCTTAAAAAGTAAAACTTTATTTAAAATTGTGTACTTAATGCAAAATATAAAACATTAAAAGCATTAACTGAAGGCTAATAAAATTGTGGTTTAATGTTATGATGATCAATAGCTGGATTTGCATATTCATGTTTACCTACCACTTGTTTTTCTGCCTGTGTAATCTTTGGATTATATGTTAAGACTTTAAGAAGAGAAGGAAAAAAAAAAACCCTGAATACTGCAACTTGGTAGAATACAGAGCCTAGAGGAAAACAGAGATATCAGACCTTCACCTGAGCCCAAGTTCCAGAAAGTCACTCCGCACTTGCAGGAGGAGGGATCACTGTTCAGGAAGCTGCTCCTGCATCTGTCCAACTCCCGTACATCCAGATTCACTTATACCCAGAACTCCTGCCAAGCCTAACCCTCCCACAAACACCAGAATCCCCCTGATGAGCCCTACTCCCCCTGCACCTGGACCACCCCAAGGAGCCACCTGCACCTTGATCCCCACACTACTGAGTCCCAACCAGCTGCACCTGGATCTCCACCCCACTGAGCCCCACTCCTTCAGAATCTGGATCCCCCCCCCACTGAGCACCCCACACCCAGACCCCCCTTCCAAGTTCTATCCCCCCCCCCCAACCCAGACACCCCCCTGCTTAACCCCAACAACCTTCAGCTGGACCTCTGCAGAGTCCTATTACCGTTGCATCCAGAACCCTCCAACAAGCCCCTATGCATCCAGATCCTCCCCGCACCCGGATCCCCCACTGAGTCAACCACCTCCATATTGCACAGAACCTTCTCAACTCATACCCAGATTCCCTCACACTAAGACCCTCCACACTTGGATTCTGCCTTGCTGAGCCTGCCTGCCCAGACCTGGTGCACCTGGCCTGGAGGGGTAGGGCCCTGGGGTGTTTCTGGGGCAGGCCCGGTCCTTGCGCTATCTCAGAGTTGGGTGCAGAAACACTGCTGTATCTGTGTCCTGGAGGGGAGATGCACAATGATCTCCCACCTCTGTGCATCCAGAGGTCTGTGCTCCCCAGTGCCATACTGGAGCCTCCACATTTATTTTAGGAATAAAATTAGCAGAATTTTAAAATATTGTGTGCAAAATTTTAATATTTATTTTTTGGTGCAGAATGCCCTCAGAAATAATCACCAGGTCTGCTCTTAAGCTCAGCATCAGCACCAGGCGAAGGGCTGCTCAACATTTATGACTGCATCTACAATTGTTCCTCTGTCTGCCTTTCTACCGGCCTTGCTTCGTTTCTACCTTTGGCTCTGACAGCTAGACCTGACTGCTAGGACCACTAGATCTGACTGTCCCAGTCCTGAAAAAGTCTTTACAGGTAGAAAAAAGTGATCAAGTATGTTTTCTTGATGTCTTTTCTCCTGCTTAAATAATTTTGAAGGATTTTCCATTTACAAACTTTATTATGAAGTTTACTCCAACCAAGTTTGAAGGTTGTGAAGATGTATCTTTTGATAAGCCCTCTGTTAAAGCCACCATTAAACCTAAATGAATCCTTGCTATGTAAGATTAATGCCTTGTAAATAAAAGTATAAGGAGATCTACAAATTAACACCTGGACTTCAGACTCCTCCTATGTTATGAATAATCAGAAGGATACAAGAACCTGTATTCAAAGAAAGGTTCTTGAAAACAGCTATATCAAAAATAGGCTGACACAGAATTACTTAAGTCCCAGTGGGAAGAAATATTGGTTAGGTCCTAATTTTTTTTTTTTAGTTCTTTTATAATGGATAGTTGAAGCTGAGAGCACAAGTTCCTAACTGTATCCATATGGGTCTACTTGTAATTTGAAATGGAACAGGTCAGATAAGCAGAAAGTTACTTTCAGAGGGAGATATTCCTTGACTGCAATATATCCTAGAAGCAAATAATTCAAATCTGTTTGTTAAAATATATTAAACATAATATATACATTTATACAGTTGTTGAATTCCACCTTAATTCCTCCAGTTGACTCAAATGTATATCATTTTGTTCTCTAAAGACATTTATTGCATTACAGCTGCCTTGTTTCTAACCTATAGGTGTTTGCATTTCCATAGCGACAGACGTAGCCTGTGAAGTGATATGGCTCAACGCTACGGTCCAGACACAGGCCAAACGTTCACGGCCTTGAAAGGAAGTTTGGATTGGGTACACAAATTGTATTTCATTTTAAGATTCAAGGTGCTATGTAAATAAATGTAAGAGTATCCTTATTGGCTAAAATAATTTTCATAAACATCTACAGATGTCAAACCTTTAACTGGGTTGACAACTGGAAGACCCAACTGGAATAAGCAGTTTATACTCTCTGTGGAAAATGTCACTTCTTGATAGAACATAGAAATAAGAGAACCCAAGAGGTCTTGGAATTAATATTATAGTCAATAGCCTTTACCAAGATGTTAACAGGATTGTTATCAATCTATTCAACAGAAGGAAAATAAGAAGCATGGAAGAAAATACATTAAAAATCCCTTCCAAACTAGTTAGTCTCTAAGGTGCTACAAGTATTTCTCGCTTTCCAACCTAGAAGTATCTCCTTCTGCTCTAGTTTCTTGAAATGAAACAGGTAAATTTTCCAGCCAAATTCATCCCTGGTGTAACTCCAGTGTCTTGGCAGGGAAAAATTTCATTTGGATTATGTGTCTGTAGAAAAAACTCTGGGGCATCTTTATTACTAAATGGAGTATTTTGAACTAGAGGATGACAAATCAGAGAAAGGAAATCAGATGACTAATCTGAGTAGAGGAAAAAAAGTATACTTTAAGTGTGTCCAGTGAAGTCATCTGATTAACTAAAGTTCTTCAGTTAATCTTAAATGTCGCATTCTATCAAATCATTTATATATCAGAGATCTAGAAATGGCTGAAATATTGTTTTCATTACATGAAGAATGATTGACAGTGCCTGGATAAGACATGTATGTCTTATGGGTATAATAAAATGCTATATAGAAATTAAGCAGCTTCTGAATATCAATTTTGATATAGTTAGGAAAACTGATTTAGAGTCAGATGCTAATTCAGTTCTATAAAGACAGGTTTGTCTTAAAAAAATTGAAAAAATAAATCTAAGATTATTCATGTAAAATCAAAAGAAACTTTGCTTACACACTAATTGAAGAGGGCAACTAAAGACTTTCAACATTTCCTTATCCGTGTATCTTTCAGTATTAGAGGCTTAACTCCAGGGGAAGCAGGTTTAAGCACTGCCAAAATATAGATGATATAGAATGCAAATGCAGGGTCCAAATGAGAGAAATTCCCAATTTCTGAAAAACTATGGAGGGCAAATAATAAAAAGATCTGAAGGTCTTTACTCCTTCATTTCCTATATGCAGATTTTGACTACTGCTTTTTTAAATAGTTGCCTGTATTCTTCAACGAAAAGTACCATCTCCTGCATGATTCGGCAGTCCTGTTTGTCATAAGCAAAGGTATATAAAAGAGAAGAAAATTAGGGAGGGGCCCAAACAAGACAAAATAAAAATAGATATTGCATAAGAAACCTATACTTTGCATTTGCACAGGAGGCACTATCAGAGAATTTCAATATGCCTACTAACATCCTTAGACCAGAACTGACATCTAACTCAATGGTTCTGACTTTAAAAAACGGGAAGGGAAAAAAAAGGACAATAAGGAAAACACATACAGTAAACCCTCGATTTAACGGACCCCAATTTAACGGACTTCGGATGCAACGGACAAAATTTCCGATGCATCCAAAATCCGTTATTCGTCCGGGTCCCACCTGCGGGCGGGCTGGCAGCTGCCGGCTTCCGCCTGCGGGCGGGCGGGCAGGCTGCCGGCTCCCTCCCGGCTCCCCGCAGTCTGGCGAAAACCTCCAAAACACAGGCTTCCCCAGCACAGTGCAAATGCTACTGCTAATTCTCAAGGAAAATCTCAGCGGTGCTGGTCTAGCCGTGACAATGGAGATGAGACCAATTTTGACCGATATAAGTAAAATTACAGCGAAAGTGCCATTTCTTTTCAAAACACCCCCCCCCCCCAAGCCCGCCCGTCAGCACAGAGCCGGCCTTTGCCAGCGTCCTCCGCTTCAACCCGGACCGCGGTCCTGGAGGAGGCTCAGTCTCCCCTCCAAATTGCAGCCCACCTGGCTCCTCCACAAACACCCAGGGGAGCGCTGGGGCGGGAGCGCTTCACGCGGGACCCCAGCCCGGGCTCGTGTACCTGGGAATGCCGGCCCCGGGCTCCCGTGCGCCTCCTTCGCCCTTCTCCATGGCCGGGCGGCTTCCCCCGCGGAAAAGGCGCTGCGCCGGCGGCACTAGCAGGGGGGGCGGACCTGAGCGGAGTTTCTCCCCGGGCCACTCCAGCGGGAGTGAGCCCGCCTCACACAGGGCAACAGCGCCGCCTCCTCCTCCTCCTCCTCGGGACCGGCCCCATAAGGAGCAGAGGCTCCAAAGTTCAGCCCCTGGGCGCCCCGGCCGCGCCTTCGTCCTCCCCCGCCAGAGATACACGGGGAGCCCGCGCTTGGCCCCAGCCCACGGGCCGCTCCCGGGCCAGAGCCGGCGCAGTGGCTGGGTACACTTCGCCCCAGCCCGCGGGCCGCCCCCTCCAGCCCACCGGGGCTGTCACCCGAGGGAGGTGCTGCAGCCACCGAGAGCCCCGCGCCGAGTTGCGGAGCCTGCTGCCTCCGGGGCAGAGCCCTTGTCTCCAGTGACCCCGCCTCACCTGCTGCTGCTGCCGCCAGCTCCCGCCGCCGCGGCTCTTTCCCTGGCTCCCGACTCTCCTAGGGGCGGGATCCCGGCCGCTGATTCCTGTGCAGCCGGTCGGGAACCAGCGCACGTTGCAGCCTCTTCCCGCCACTCGGGGCCCAGGCTGCGGGGAGCCGGGCGGCCGGATTGACAGCTCCCGCCGGGCTCCCCGCAGCGGGGAGCCGGGCGGCCGGGTTGATAGCTCCCGCCCGGCTCCCCGGAGCGGGGATCCAGGCGGGCGGGTTGACTGCTCCCGCCCGGCTCCCCGCAGCAGGGATCCGGGCGGGCGGGTTGACTGCTCCCGCCCGGCTCCCCGCAGCGGGGATCCGGGCGGGCTGACTCCCGGCTCCCGGCCGTGATCAGTAAAACCTCTATATAACGGACTAATTCGGGTGAGGGGGGTGTCCGTTAAAGCCAAAAGTCCTGTTATTTAATGATTTTAAAAAATTATTAAATAACGGACTTTCGGCTTTAACGGACACCCCCTCGCCCGAATTAGTCCGTTATATCGAGGTTTCACTGTAATCAAGAAAATGACTGTGTTGTTATAATTCCTTGCTTTAAAAATGTAGTATTTTCTCCCTTTTTAAAGTACTGCAAGTTACAGATATCTTTTGCCATACTGAAGAGCTAATGCTAAGGTTCTAAAATGGAGAAATAATAAACTGTTTTTGGAACTTATCCACAATCCTGAGATGCATTCAATTAAACTGTGTTTTGGGGGGAGAGATCATTTCAACAAGAAACAGGCTTTAGAAGCCAACTGGTTTCTAAAAACTTAAAAAACAAAACAAAGCAAACACACAAAAGTTGAATTTCCAATACGGTACACTTTTTTCAACTTTTCCAAGAACTGCCTAGTTCATATAATTACATATAAACTACAGAAATAGCATTACTTATTCCACATGATTGGAGGGATCATTTCCCATACATAAATATGTTTCTTTTTATATATTTGCACTAAAGTCTATTCCAATGACTTTACTTTTATTTTCAGATGGGTATGGGAAGTACCAATACAAATCTCATCACTTAATAGACAATGTCCCTACCTCCTTGTCCAACAGAAATGTATCTCCAATTTTTCTACTTATTTCAACAAAAGTCATAACCATTTATGTTTATCAGCTTGGAGTTTTGCTAAAAGAAAGATGTTTAGATTAATATTTGTCCCCAGAAACACTTAATTATTACTGCTTCCCGTCCCTCCCCACTTCTCCACAATAAAATAATCTAGTTGGCACGGATTTAGCATACAGATACCATCAGTTAGTTTAGTGCTTCAACCATAGATATTCAGTGTTCTCATTCTGAGTCAGTCACAGAAAATACGGTAAGTTTCTACAAGCTACATCTATTTTGTTCTAGCCACCAGGTGATTCATTGTTGTCATGGGACAGTGAATCCTGTTCACAATCAACAGCCATGTACAAACACTGAATAGACAGTAACCACAGGAGGGGTATTGATTGCTACAAAATATATTGCTCTAGTGCATGGCACTTTCATGGACAGGCAACTGATTAGGTCTAGGATCAGGCTAAGAACTATTAGCAAAGAAAAATTCAGGCCATACAAACAATGAAATTACATTTTCAGTTTTCCATTTAGAACACTACATGGATATTCATTGTGTGCATTAAAAGTTATTACAGTACTGTTTCATTACAAATATGGGATTAATTACATTCTGCAGGCAACTCATTGAGAAGAGCACAAGGAAGACAAAAATTCCTTCAACACAAATACTAATAAAACCACTAATTTAAAATACAGGGAAACCTATAAAAGTACTTGTATATGGATAATCACTTTTTCTGTGTTTAATTTGTTGTAACAAATAGCTCATACAGTTTCAGATGTCAATATTTTTTCCTCATGAGGTCTCTTTAAGCTCTTCATTTTGGCCAAGTTGCATAGTGATGCACTGTTTTACTCTTAATTATTTTAAATTGCTGCATTATCACCAATAATATCATTTTGCTTTTAAAAATAATACTTTGCTCAAAAAAGAGGAAGGAAAGGAACAGCTTTTATTAGGATGCGTGTTTTTCCTATACTCAAGGCTTCCTGGCAGGCAAACTTACAGAAGACCATATATATTATAATAAAATATTCCAGCTGTTTTTCAGACTCTGCTGTCCAGACTCTGCAACATGCATGATCTGACGAGCTACTTACGGAACCAAATGTAAGAAGTGCACATCACCCTGTACTATGGAAAAGAGGAAAAATGAAAGGGTGGTGGTAGAAAATACTTGTTTTTGACACACACAAAAACAACCCATCAGTCCAGTACAAGCAGCTGAATAGGTGACTAGCACTTGTCTCAACTTCTGTTATGTCAGGGAACGATGATTCATCTTTTGAAATACTTTAAATATGTCTTCTTAAAGGTCTTTTCTCCTAATTAACAGGATCTGATCCTGTAGACAGTGAGCACCGAACAGCTTCAGGCAGCGCTAACATATTACTAGATTAGTGCTATTATTCATGACCACATTTAGATTTTAAGCCACAAGACAATGTGTAATATTGAGATACTGAAATCTGTATTTGAATTAAATCATCACATAATCTCATTGTGACACCCAGTTTCTGAGTGAGCGTAAGAGTGGCATTGTTAAAGTGAGAACACAACTTATCAGAGGCTATCAAATGAGAGATACTACAAACAGTAATAAATTAGAAACCCGTTCATTATAGTCCAAGACAGAACAAATAGAAAGAAGAGAGCCGCCTTTAAACAATCAGAGCAGCAACAATATTTTATTTATCTGAGAAGAATAAGACTACAGCCTGAAAACTGTAACAACCATTTTTTCGCGTTGAACAATCAAACTTAGACTTAGCTGCTAATAGAGGAATCTCAGAATTCTTTTCTCCCAGCAATCATGGCTGTAGTTTTTTATACGAAAAATTTTCTAGACAGATTTAATGGCTCCAAAATCTAAAATGTAAATTTAGTTTTTAAAAAATATTCACAAGCTATCAACTCCCGTGTAGTCAATGTTCAAACTGCAATAACAGAGGGTAAAGGAGTGAATTGTTAAACAACTATACTTTTACACTTCTGCCACATGTTAAACTCATATCTTTTGCAACATGAGAATCACAGGAATTGATTTCTAAATTTCCAAATTGTTAATACAACCCAAGAAAGTGTCAGGCCTGAAGAATGACACCTCCTCCTCATTATCTGGCTCAACCCCAGCTGCAGAACTTTGTTTTCCTACTCCTAAGAGCCTTGCCCCTCCCTAGTTCTTAAAGCTGGAAACATTAAAATACAAACCAATCAACCCCTGCCAAGAATCATCACATAAATAAAGGTGCTTTTCTAGGACCTGTTCAGAATTCACACTAAAATATTCTGAGTTGACTCCAAAAACTCAGACAGGTTGAAAGTGGCTATAAGGCATTTTAATGTCATTTTAAGAGGAGGACCTCAACACGTAACTTTATGCTTTAACTAATTATTAGTAGTTTTCACTCATTCTATTTCCCCCCTCCTTTTTTGATTGTTATTCAATGATTATCAATGGATCATTTTCATCTCACAGACCAGACTGGGAACAGCTCTTCTAAGCATCAGGACACCAGCCCCAGAGTAATCCTGCTAGATTATCCTTGTCCCTGCCTTTGTCTAGTAGGTTTCAGACTAAGTTTCATGATGTAATTTAAAAAAAGGTAACAAACAAATGCTTTTATAACACTAAATGCATACAGTAATATTTAGCTAACTGACAAAATATACAAGTCATCTTTGTTGGCATAGTCTGTCTGCAACTTCTCCTGGAAAAGTTTTATTTTAGAATATAATTTACTTTAACACTATCCTTCTCAGACGCGTACTCCTATGGTTCTCTTAACTGACCCTTTTTCTCATAGAAGTAAAGACACTTTGTCTGGGAAGATGAAATATGTAGTGTCCTGACATTAAATGATTGAACGTCACCTCTGCAACAGCCACTATATTCTCTCACATTAGGGAAAATATGTCAAACATTTTAAATAAAAAAGCAAAAAACAGAATCTGTGCTCAATGCTCACATGACAAGTATTAGCTTTATAACAATATAAGATGAGTTTGAAAATAGACTCTAAAATTATGACTGGTTGTCAGGCATCATTAACAACTTACGTTTTTCTTAGTGTGATTTTTTCCCCCTGAAATCTTTGACTCGGCAATATTGATTACCCATATAATTCAATATAATATCATATTCCAACATGTAGAAATAAATCTTTCTGAAAGGAGAGCTTGCCCAACAAGTTCTAAAGAGAAGACCGACAACTAAAGGACAAGCGAAGCCAAACTACTAGCTAACAACATCGGAGAAATCACAGAATGAGTTTATATACAGTACAGTATAGAGATTTGAATAGATTCTAAAGCCTTATCATGGGCTTAACATGAATGAAAAGCTTCCTTTGAAATATCTATGCAGTAGACCAGGGGTCAGCAACCTTTCAGAAGTGGTATGCCGAGTCTTCATTTATTCACTCTAATTTAAGGTTTCGTGTGCCAGTAATACATTTAACGTTTTTAGAAGGTCTCTTTCTACAAGTTTTTAATATGTATAAATAAACTATTGTTGTATGTAAAGTAAATATGGTTTTAAAAATGTTTAAGAAGCTTCATTTAAAATTAAATTACAATGCAGAGCCCCCCAGACTGGTTGCCAGGACGCAGGCAGTGTGAGTGGCACTAAAAATCAGCTCGCATGCCACCTTCGGCACCCGTGCCATAGGTTGCCTACCCCTGCAGTAGACATTAAAAACTGAACACCTACCACCCACAGCAGACAATTACCACAAGTATTGTGGTATTTCAAAAGCTGGGGGACCCACTGCACCCAGTTGCACCTGAAAGGTCACTATGCTCCAGTATGATTCACTCCAGCAGGAGAGCAGAAAGTATTTGCAATGCTATCATTTTTTGGCATTTTTTTACTCTTAAATATCAAACAAAAATACTGATTTCTGAATTTCTTGACCTTTTAAATTCCCCAAATTAACATTTGGCAATAAGAAAAATATGTTAAGCTGATATTGCAAGGTAAAAAGCAAAAGTAGTTTTTAACCACTGTGGTAAACCAAATGCCAGGAGCTAAAAATAACCATTATCAGTTCATGAAAGCATGCAGCAAATAATACGCAGCTGTATAATAACACATCTAAAATGAATAAGTACAACATCAAGTCTCAATGTCCCTTCCATTATACTAAAATAACTAATTTGGATGTTTTTCCTCATAAAATCAGTTTATAAAGAACTATGTGAAATTTAATTGAAAACAAAAACATCTGTCCAAAAATAATGGCAATAAACATATTTTAAAGAGCAGCAACGAGTCTCTCTTATAAAAATATAATCAACTTTAAATATCTGACTTGCAGTTTTATTGTCCCATTCATAAAATAATTAAAAAATTAAACACTCGGCTTCTCCTTTTCACTACTTTGCCCAAGTAAACTTCAATTTCTCAAATGTAAAACCAGTTCAATATTTTAAAGCAAAATAGAAGAAAAAAAATCATCTTCTACATTACCCAATGAAGAACAAATTATTTATTCAGTTTGGGAATGAAGAACCTACACTAGTTTCTAAGTCACAGGACTGATTGCTAATGTGGGTTGCCAGCAACTGGTCCCTGTCAGTCATTTGTAGTAACACTTCAACAACATACTACAGTGATATCTGCCATCTCATATTTTTGGAAGGATACATCATCTTCAGAATTGGTCTTTTGCAAGATTGTCACCTGCAGGATTAATCCAAATTTTGTAATGTTTTTGCCTAAAGAATACATTATTTAAAAATGAATATCTCCACATATAAACTGACTATAGTGCTTCTTGGATCAATTATTGCGATGGTCATCAGGAAGAAACAAAAAGCAACCACAAAAAATCCCTCTCCTTACAAAATATTTCAGGATGGATTTTCTATTTCAGAGATACTTTACATGTTCTCTTTTTCATTCAGACTTTCCTGTACATTGTTATAAAAGCTTTTCAGTTTCTTGGAATGGAAACGATTGTTTTCCAGCAAGAAGAGAAAAACTACAGAAATTAGAAGACGTGTCTGTACAAAACCAACATATCTGTTTGTGAATGTGGTGGATTAAGTATAGATATAAGGATGTTTGGGGGAAAATAAAGGAAGTTTTCATGTGGGTTGGGTGTAAAATAAAAAACAAAGTTGGGGGAAAAAAATCAAAAAGAAATTTCAGATCTATACTGGTTTGAATATAAGACTATTAATGATAGGAAGCTGTCCCTTCATTATACAAACAACACTCCCCTCATTTCTATACTTAAATTTTCTTTCAGTGAAATTGAGATATGCAAGGCAGAGATCACATGCTCAAATTTTCCTGTATTATGCCAGAAAGATTTTGTAGTTTTTATTTAGAGGGGAACTTTTAATACAACAATTTTAATGAAAATTAACCCAAATTGCTGCTTTCATTATCTGTTTTTATTTTTAAACCTTTCTCCTTATAATGTTTGCAAACACAAAAATTTGACCTTTTGCTTGTATTGATGAGCCAAACAAGGAACTGATGAGAAATAAAAGCGATATTGACTGGCTTATTGTAACTGTCCATACTAAGTGAAATACAGAAAAACCAACAAGCAACATAAATTCCAGTATGAAAACAAATAATATTTTTAAAGGTCAGATTTTATGTTTGAACATTTTTCTTTAAAAACGTACTATTTAAACTTTGCAATGTCCTTCCAAATTGTTCTGTCCCAATCTTAATTTTTTTTGTGGATATGTTCATAATGACTAGAAGTGACTGAGCAGGAGCATGTTTTAAAGTGGCCCATTCAAACTACACCATTACCACTCCACTCTCACCTGCTGCATAAACCTGGATTCCACAGCCTTGCCACTCCACTCCAGCTGACAGAGAGCTGGCTGAAGCTGCCAGCATCCCTAGCAGTAGAGGGTTGGCCCAGTTCACTTGGTTCCTGTCCTTAGATGGCTTTCAGACTTTCAAAACTCCTAAATTTTGTAGAAGGAGGGCAGAAGAGTGGATCTCCACTCCTGTAAAACTTAGGAGGGCTGTAATAGACAAGGAACTCACCACCATGGGAAACGTACATTTTTAGTTAATCATGGTTCACCTGCGCATGAAACATACCACTTAAGTGTAACCTATTAAATCAAACAGCAACCAAATAAAAATGGAAAACCTCCTATAAACCCTGAATATCTAAGAGGGAAGATGTAATTAAAGTTTTAATTTAATCATTTTGACAATGGCAAAAGGCAGGCAAATCTTCCCTCACAGGCAAACAGAGGAAGTAAAAAAAAAATGAATATCCCAAACTGCAACAAAGATTACACATAGAAAACAACCCTTTCGAGAGTCTGCTTTTAATTTTTGTAATACTCCTGCACGCATTACACCATCAAAACATCTGTTAAATGTTTGTAGTGTTAGCTGCAAAAAAACTGGTATAATTTGATATTATTTCCCATTCATCATTAAATTAATTTTGTGGTAAAAAAATCTTTGGATTATTTAACAGACAGACAGTCAGTGGATGTCTTAATGAAAAGTCTTCATGTGTGGATTCAAGGAGAACTAAATGAAGAATTGCACTCCACTAATATCTAAAGATCTGATCCTGCAAACACACACTACCTGGCTGCAAAAGGGACTATGCAGTATATCCAATAGCAAATGTTTGCAGGATTGGACCTAAATAATTTTATTATTTATTCTGTGTAAGGTGGGCCATCTTAGCTGAATTATTAGCACTTTGTTAACTACAGGACAGCTACATCTGCTGGAAAACATGAATACATAATCAGAGGAAACAACAGCATAGTATAAAATAAATCAGCAGATTTTGCAGCCACTGCACATCAAAAGTTTCTTCTGTTTTGAGTGAGCATGAGAGACGGCATTTGGAGGCAAGTGCTTTGAACTAACTCTTTTTTCAACTGAGCTGATTTCACATTGACAGGCTTCCTTCATGTGTAGTTTGGGTAAAGCATAAGTAAATGTACAATAGGGAACATTCTTGCCTTGGCCATTGGAGATGGACAGGATGAATGAATCCCACTTGAACTAATAATATCTGTCAAAGAGAAAGTAACTTTTTTAAGGGCCGTCATTACTTCATGCACTTTTCATCTAAGAACCTCAAAATGTTTGACAAAAGTAAGCTTAATCTCACTGTCCCCTTGCATGAGGTCAGACAGCGGGCTAAAATAAGAGCAAAGGAGAGACCAATTCGCCAGACTCCCAGTTCAGTGCCATTTCCCCTCTGTTTATGTTGATTCCCATACTGTGTAAATTCTAGCAGCTATAAGACCATTTCAGGCAGAAGGTTTCAAACCTTTTTACAGTAAGCTGGGTGGGGACATGAATTTATGGCCTTCAGCTCCAAAGCAGCTGTTGTTAAAAGGCACTATATCCAGCTATGTGCAAAGAAGTACATTCTTGCTGAACTAGCAATACCTTGCTGTCCAAGCCAATTGAGACTGCTGGAACGATCCACTCACTTATCTTCTGAGTCTGAAATAAGATGCCACAACAAAGCCGTGCGTTAAACTGTAATGGAGAAACACTCTGGAATAGAAACTAAAGCCAACAGCCAAGGCATGCTTCTGAGAGGAGGGTTCTGAACTAAAAGACTAAGCTGTAAAACATCAATTCATGCTCAATCAAGGTCACGTCAGGAAAGATCCTGGAGAGAAGGAAATGGAAAGAAAAGCCTTCTGTAATAGGAAATGTATGCCAAGAAAACTGTACCAAATATCCTCAGAAAGTCTTCAGGCTCAATTTTTTTCAAGATCATCAGTATGTTTTATGCATCGTTAGCACCTTTCACAATTCACCCCCTCCCACAAAAAATTCTTATCTAATTAGGATATGCAAAAACACACCCGAGCCACTTACAACATGAGTCTAATTTTCTAACACAAAGATCAATAATTTCCAATTAGCTAGATATCTGAACAAAAAGAACTTTTATTTTCAAATGTACTTTTCCCACTTGTTATTTAAATGGAAAGAAAAGGTTATTATAGAAACATCAGTTTTGACTCCACAATTAAGGTTGCATGTAGACATCAATATAAGTCCTATTTTTTCAACCTCCCTCTAAACTTTCGACTGCAGCAACTGATCAGCTTGCAAACTGATCTACTATAAAATGGGGCAGAAGAAAAATATTTCTACAGATTGAGAGTTTACTGTTAAGAAAATTAAATGCTAAGTTATCAAAAATGACTTATGTTTCAAAATTATTTTTGGACTAGCATGATTTATCAGCCCTCATGCTCTCAGCATAGAAAAAATTACGCAACTCCAATTTTCACAAACATGTTTATACAATATACAATAGATGATTTTCTTCAGAAACTGTAAGCAACAAACATTATTAAATATGTCTAAGACTTAATAAAAATATTTTGCACTGTGTAGCGGGGTGGTCACCAGCCCCAAAGGGTTAAAACAGCCCTGGAGAGGGCTGTGGCTGGGGGGAAAGCAGTGAACTAGGCTAATTGTGGAAGCAGCCACAAGTGTGGCCAGCTCAATTAGGCCCAACTGGCCCTTATAAGAGGACTGAGGCCAGAAGCTGAAGAGTCTCTCTCCAGGCTGGGAGGGAGCAGGGCCTGGCTGTCTGTAGGACAGGGTACCTGATATGGAACAGCACTGGCAAAGGGGGAGGCTGAGCTGAGGAGCTCAGGCCTGGCGACCTCCCAGGCTGTGGTCTGAGTGGAAGGCCTGAAAAGGTACTGGCTACAGGGAAACCATAAGGTTTGAAAATAGCCTTGAACTACTGATCCTGCAGGGGTTGCTGAAGCAGTAATAGTTAAAAAACAAGGAATCTGGTTTATTTTTGTGCTGCTTAGTTATTACATTTTGTAAAATAAAGCTAAAAAAAGTAAAAGTATTTGTCAGCGACGTAGCGAGTGTTCAAACAGTTATAAGTCTAAATAAATATGCTTTTAACAGTTTAGGAATATTTGAATGATTATCCTGATATTCTATTTCAAAATAGCAGGATCAACTGCTTCCTATCAAGCAAAATAATACTTTATTATTACTATTACTATTATTAATAACATTAATAAATATTATTAACTAGCGAAAATACCCAGCGTTGCTTGGGTCCGTCGGCGGTGGGGAGGGGGCACAGAGCTGAGCGAGTGTGGGGTCTGTTGGAGGGGGGAGGGGGCAGAGAGCAAACCTGACACCCCCACCTCACCCCCCCGACCAAACCCGACACCCCCACCTCACTTACCCCTCGACCAACCCCGCCTCACATTTTCACCCCCCCACCCAAACCCAACACCCCCACGTCACCCCCTACCAACATCCCCTGACCAACACCCACACCTCACCCCCCGTAGACCAAACCTGACACACCCACCTCACTTCCCCCCCAACCAAACCCGACACCCCTACCTACCACAAACAAACCCGACACCCACACCTCACTTACCCCTCGACCAACCCCGACCCCCCTTCTCACCCCCCCCACCAAACCCAACACCCCCACCTTACCCCCCACCAACCCCAACACCCCCTGACCAACCCCAACACCCACACCTCACCCCTCACCCACCCCGACACCTTCCCACCCCCCCAGACCAAACCCAACACCCCCGGCTCACTTACCCCCCGACCAAACCAGACACCCCCACCTCACCCCCCGACCAAACCCGACACCCCTACCTCACTTACCCTCTGACCAAACCCAACTCGGGTCCGTCGGAGGTGGGGAGGGGGCAGAGAGCTGAGCGAGTGCGGGGTCCGTTGGAGGGGGGAGGGGGCAGAGAGCTGAGCGAGTGCAGGGTCCGTTGGAGGGGGGAGGGGGCAGAGAGCTGAGCGAATGCAGGGTCCGTTGGAGGGGGTATTATGACATCATAACTATGTCACAGAGAACAGCAGCTGCCCAGCTGATGTGATTGGCCTTTAAATAATTTCACCCCTGGGGGGCGTCAGAGGTGAGATTTGAAAATTTTTCAACTCTTACCCTGATTAGGACCCCAAGACCTCTAACTGTACCAAATTTCAAGTCTCTAGCTCAAACGGTGTGGAAGGAGTAAGCGCACATACTATGAATATGGACAGATCACACCAAGAACATATTTAAATGAGCATAATTTCTTACTTGACCATCAGATTTCTCCTAGATCTCTCATGCCAGCCCAGATGAACTAGTTTAATTCCTACAACCGGAAGACAGAACAGGAATGGAGACACAGGTGGAGGAGGGGAGAGACAAGAGGAGGCACAAAGCTTTTTATCATGTACTATACCGGTAGTCTGTGCTGTCTCACTACTTCTTAGTAGACTTCCTGTGCAAAAATGGTTTAGTTCAGCGGTTGTCAAACTTTTGAGAACTTAGACCCTTTTTCTTCTTCCTCAGTGGCGCGGTAGACTCTTGCATGTCCACCGAAAAGCCTCCGAATTGATTACTTCCGCATTCAGCAGATATTTTCAGCGGACATGCCAAGCGCTTCCGAGAGTGCTCGGTATGTACACTGAAAAGCCGACAAATGTGGAACTTGTCAATTTGGCGGCTTTTCGGCAGCGGCAGGAGCTCGCGACCTCCCTGGGAGCGCTCGGCGACCCCCGGGGTGTGTGTGTGTGTGTGTGTGTGTGTGTGTGTGTGTCGCAAACTCCAGTCTGAGAAACCCCAGTTTAGTTCCTCCAACTAGCAGATGGAGAACAGAGGAGGGGAAAAAAATCTGTTTATGTCTTTCCTTATGCAGAGGGTGGGCTGCCTCACTACCTCCCAGGAAACTTCCTGAGCAATAAAACACTCATATCTCTGTTTAGTACTTGAGCAAAACTATCACCAAAAACCAGCAAGGGAGGAGTGTCTTAGTACAGTGCATGTATAAGCCAAACAAACTTAGACGGATTACTTTTCTTCAGCTTCTTCTACGTGCCCCAACAAGTGAAAGTGAACAACAGCATCCAACAGATTAAACAATGGGCCTGTCTTCACTACAGCGGGGAGGGATCTATCTTTTGGAGATCAATTTATCGCATCTCGTCAAGATGCGATAAATCGATCGCCAGCTGCGCCCCAAAAGGCGCAAGCTGGAGTCGACGGCGGAGTGCGCCGCTGACCGCCGCCGCTATGAAGACAGCAGTTAAGTTGGCTGTAGATACGCTGATTTCAGCTACATTATTAATATAGCTGAAATTGCGTATCTACAGCCGATCTCCCCACCAGTGAAGACCAGCCCATTGGATTGAAAACTACTAGTGAATGTTGTCTGAAGAACCCAGCTTTCTAAAATGGCATCTATTCTGCTGACAGGAATGTGACTAATCTACATATGACATAAGGAAAATCCATACCCTGAAAGCGACACAATTATAGCAACCTAACCCTGTGTAGACAGCACTTTGTCAACAGAAGGGCTTTTCCCATCGTCGTAGCTACCGCCTCTCAGAGAGATGGAGTACCTATACCAATGTCATAAGCCGCTGGAGAGCTTGTGTGTGTACAGTCCTTAGGAAGTTTATGTTCTTATTGCCCATGGAGCAGAGGTTACTCTTATAAGTAAGACATGATGGTAGCAGAAAAATCATTATTCTTTGACATGTAAGACTTTCTGATAATCTTGCAGCCAGGGGCTGCAATGCATTTAAAAAGCTGACAAACAGAACAAAGAATGATCAGATTTCCCTAAAACTCAAGAACAGATTTTTAATGTTTGTTTTCACAGAGAGCCTACAGAGATTTCTCTTGCTTGTCAGATGTACAATAGGAAAAGGAAGACTTTTGGGTTAAGGAAAAATTGATTTATCAGGACCTTATAGAGCAGGGGTCGGCAACCTTTTAGAAGTGGTGTGCCAAACCTTCATTTATTTACTCTAAGGTTTCACATGCCAGTAATACATATTAATGTTTTTAGGTCTCTTTCTATAAGTCTATAATAGATAACTAAACTATTGTTGTATGTAAAGTAAATAAGGTTTTTAAAATATTTAAGAAGCTTCATTTAAAATTAAATTATAATGCAGAGCCCCCCAGACCGGTGGCCAGGACCCGGGCAGCGTGAGTGCCACTGAAAATCAGCTTGTGTGCCATGTTGCTTCACACTAAAGACTGTAGCACCCCTTACTCTCTGTTGGCTGACAAGATGACAATCAATAAATGATCTTCAAAGTAAGAAATCTTTTGGACATCTGTCACAAGGTTCACGTTTCAAACTTTTAAAATTTTGGGTTGAAGTTTCCAAGAATCTGATATAAGATAGCATCTTCCCTATGGCTTATCAGAGGTTTTGAAATGCAGCACTACCGTTACACTGGTGCCTCAGCCCCAACCCAGACAGATCTCTTCGATGTTTGAAAACATAGTCTTAACCCTCAGAGTTGATAATTACACCTCTTTTCCCAGCTCAATTGCAAATATAGGATAGTGCATTTCCAGATCAGAGTGTGGCTAGGAAATCAAATATAGGGCTGTCTGATCCTTTTGATTGCAAAAGCCAAGGATGGCCAATCTCCCTCTTGTGGAGTTTGATCGTGAGTTTAGAAGGTGTATTCATGGTCATCAGGACCCTAGAAACCCACTTTGTCATTCAGAATATAACCAATATTAGCTGCTTATAGCAAGTAGTGTGGCTATACTGCCATTATCACTGTGTCTTATTTAGAGAGAGGAAAGTCAATGATTGCCATACACAGAAGCCTAACCTAATTCTAGAGTTATACCAATTTTGCCCAGCTTCAGCCCCTTTCCTCTCCTTTTCAGGAAGCAATGAGAAAGCAATGACTATTCACAGGTTCAGATGCCCTGTGCACCAGTGACATTAAAGATATATTTCCAGCCTGGGCTCTGGCCTTATTCTGGAGTGATGACTGCTCATCAGGATGATGAAAGATCTTGTGAGACTTTATGTATTGTGCCTCTTTAAATCCACAAGTTCAGTAGTGGCTCTGAAGGAATACTGGCAGATGGATAGGCCAGAACAGCCTTTTCCATACCCCTGATAAAACAGAAGTCTTGAACACCCATGTCCACCCACATTATGAGGAGGCTCCCTCTTATGTAATGTCCTTATCTGAAGGTTTCAGCCATGCTCTTTCAATTGAAAGCTCTGTGGGCCATACGGGGTCTCAAAGTTTTGATGTCTCTCCCCCTCCCCCAAATTACACAATTTGTACAGGACACACCTTTATTGATTCTGTGACTACTTCATTACACAAGCTGTTATGCAATTGCCACCACATCTCAGGTCAGCAAGCAATTACTCTTTGCTGTCATGAGCCCTAGGGTGTAGAACTTTCTTTCTTTTGTCATTGATCTCAATACATTTCTCCCCACTTTTTTTAAAAAAAATCTTAAAATATGTTTCTACAAGTCTTTTTGTTGTGACGAGTATGTGGAGCCAGTCACATATTACCATCTCTCCAAAATTGTTCCTCTACTATATCCCTCTTCCTTCTTTATTTGAATTTTAAGGTGGTGGTTTTAATCAGTTTTTTATATTTTTAAATATTATGTTGCACAGTATTCAGAATGTCTCATTTGGGAGTATACTTTATAAATAAAATTTGTATTATTGCAGTTTTAGAAAGTTTTCCATCCAAGAATTCAACATGAAAGGGAGAACAAGGATCCTCAGCGACATGATTTGGAAAATCTGATCTCACCACCAGGTTGCTGGAAAAACAGAAGGTGAACTCATTTAGAAGCAACAGCTTTGCTAATTTTATGGAAGTGAGAATGAATAAAAGAAACTGCATGTTTAGCCAATCAGGTGCTAGTGAAACATAATCAGTTGGATATTCTGTAGCTCTGACCAAACACATAACAATTTCTGGATTGAATTGTATTTGTATAATCCTTTCATTGAAACAGCATCTATTTGGTATAATGCTTTGCAAAACGTGAATGACACATGAAAACAATTTAAACTGTTAGGCATGGAAAAGTTTACTATTGTAGAACAACATGCTGGTTGAAAATTGGTTTTTATGGAGATGTAATGTATTAATAAATAACAGTGTCCACTAATAATGTGTTATGTTAGAAGTCAGTTTATTGCTGTTTTCCCTCCTCAATAATTTCTAAATCAGCCTGTTGTGTTATTTAACACTTCTTTTTAGTCTTAGTGCAAACCATGGCTTGTCAGGGAAGATATGTAAGCAAGTAGAAGCCACTATGGTAGGGCCCTGCAGCTTTTATTTTATTTTTTTACATCTTTGGAATTGCAGAATTGAATGGGGTTAACAATTTAGAAGAGCTCATTGTGTATGCCTGAGCTATCCAACTACTTCCAAAGACTGAAATTAATAGTCCATACATAGCCCCATTTAAGGTGCTTAAAACAGGTTTTGAAAAACTGCTGTACAAGAAACCGACTAGCGAGAGGACTAAACGTATTTGCATGTGCGTATCCCTGGTGAGAAGCTCAGCCCTTCCTCACTGTTATTACAGATAGCAATAAGGGGAAGAATGTTAGGCTCCATACATTGGGGGCTGTGTCGAGACTCTTCTTGGTGCTCCATCTTTTAGAATGGCCTCTGGTTGGAAAGTTTATGATAAATTTAAAATTCCCTTCTCAGCCCCTCCTGCTGGAAGAAAGATATGTTTCAATTTCTCCCCCATCCTTAAGAACCTCCTGGTTAGTGCTGGGATGAGATGAGATGGCTATAGTCATAGATTCACAGACTTTAAACCCAGAAGAGACCATCAAATTATCTACTTGGACATACTGTATATCACAGGACATACAATTTCACCCAGTTACCCCAGCATTGAAACCAACAATTTATGTTTGGCTAACAGCATAACTTCTAGAAAGGCATCCAGTCTTGATTTGAAGACCTCAAAAGATGGAAGGAGAATCTACCACCTACTTAAAAATTTGTGACTTATTCCTAAATTTAAATATCTACAGCTTTAGCTTTCAGCCATTGGTTCTAGTTATGCTTTTCTCTGCTTTCTTAAAGAAAACTTTAGTACTTGGTATTTTCTCCCCAGGAAGGCATTTCTGCACTGTAATCAAGTCACCTCTCAAATGTTTTCATATACTAAACAAATTGAGCTCTTTAAATCTCTCACTGTAAGGAACTTTCTCCAGCTATTGAAGTATTTCAGCATCAGTCTAACCCAGGCGTTCTCATACTGGGAGTTGAGACCCCTCAGGGGGTTGCCAAGGTTATTACATAAGAGGGTCGGGAGCTGCCAGCCTCCACCCCAAACCCTGCTTTGCCACGAGCATTTATTATGGAATTAAATATATAAATGTGTTTTTTATTTATAAGAGGAGGGCGGTCGCACTCATGCACTTGATATGTGAAAAGAGTCACCAGTACAAAAGCTTAAACAACTGGTCTAACCGATGCTGTACATCTAATCCTCCTCACTACTTCCTTGTTTACATGTCTAAGGATCATCCTAGCTGCAGCAATGTACTAGGAGCTCACGTTCAGTTTCTTGTCCACTGTGACCCCTACATCCCATTCAAAGTTGATGCTTCCCAGGATACCAATCTTTCTCTTTCTGTTTTTGTCTCTGCGGACCTTCAGTCCCCTGCTTTAAACATCCTTCCTCTCCAGATCAAGATAATGGTTAACCTATTCCTTCCTGAATTTTGTCTTGTAACCTCTCCCGTTTCTCATTAGCTGCTATCACATTTAACCTCCTGTTGCTATTATTCCTTTTAGTGACAACTGAAGCAAAATAAGGGCTTGTTCCACTGCTGTAGTGCTTAGTGAAGATGTTACCTACAGTAATTGGACAGCTCCTCCCATTGACATATGTACTTCACCTCCCTATGAGGCAGTAGCTATGTTGACAAGAGAAGTCCTCCCATCGACATATCGCTGTCTATACCGGAAGCTCATTCAGTATAATTATCACTCAGAGGTATGGATTTTTCATACCTATGAGCAACGTAGCTATACCAACAAAGTCTGTAGGATTACAGGCCGCTGCTTTCTTTCCCGGTGAAATATGAAAGCTACACTTCTCCTGTGCTATTTTCTTGCTTTTGACATACTTCAAAAACTTGTGTGTTCTTTTACATCTTTTGCTTACAGTACTTCATTTTACATCTTACTCCCTTTTCACGCTTCAGTTCAGTAATTACAAAATGAACAATTTTTACTAACATGTCTTGCTCTTTCGGAGCTGGTAACCTTCTTCCTACTCAAGTTAGTTTGAGGTTTTTAAAAAATTCTGAGGTAATCCTGGACATACATGAAAAAGACACTCTGCTGTTCAAGTTCAAGTATTTCATTTGAAGCATTACAACCTAAATCATCTCCACATGTCTCTGGCAGAAACATGACACTTGAGTCCATCACCTGCTTTTTGCGTTTGAATTCCAGATCAAGGCTGCAACTGGCTCATTATCAATAGCAGACTAACATATAATGCAGTGCTAATCCCTGGCAATAAAGATTTGCCGGTAATGTAAGATACAGAAATGACCACTTTAAAGACTGTCTGGACATTGCTGGCAAAACAAAATGGAAAGTAGCAACACTTCTGGTAAACTGAAAAATCCATAAATAGAGAAAACATACACAGGTGTATTGGAAGAAAATCCACTAGAGACGGCCTTTTGAAACAAATGAGATGACTAAACCATTAACTGTATCAATATCCCATAAGCCAGAGATTGAAAAAACCATAAACAATAATCAGAACATATAAAAAGACAACTACTAGTCTAAGAGATTTGAAGCAAAAAAATCAAGAATCCCTTACTATCCACTGATGATGGGAATGGGAAGGTTAATGGGATTTCCATCTGAGAGTCCATCCTTCATAATGCTCCTTGTCTACTAGGTCTCTGATAAACCTAAAGCTCCATCTTCCTCCCTGTCCCCCTGCTGCCACAATTGCTGTGTCTTTTTTCTATTCCCAGAGATTCCTGGCTACTGAATAGGTACAGATCTTCATGCTTCTCTTCCCCCACATACTCCCCACTGCTGTGAAGAGACAGGAGTCCAATACTATAGCCCTCACCCTATACTCATGGCTGCTGTGATGAGTGAACAAGTCTCCATTACTCATTCCCATTCCATTTTCTGCATCCTCATTCACTGTAATTCAGTATCTGGCTCTGCTGCTCAGAGCTTCCTCAAAGTGCAGTAGCCCAACATGAAACTGACAAAATTACTGATGTTTTCCATTAGACCAGGGTAGGCAACCTATGGTACGCGTGCCAAAGGTGGCATGCGAGCTGATTTTCAGTGGCTCTCACACTGCCGGGGTCCTGGCCACCAGTCTGGGGGGCTCCGCCTTTTAATTTAATTTTAAATGAAGCTTCTAAAATATTTTTAAAACCTTATTTACTTTATATACAACAATAGTTTAGTTATATATTAAAGACTTATAGAAAGAGACCTTCTGAAAACATTAAAATGTATTACTGGCACATGAAACCTTAAATTAGAGTGAATAAATGAAGACTCAGCACACCACTTCTGAAAGGTTGCAGAGTCCTGCATTAGACCAACAGCAAAGAAACTGGTGACTCTCATTAATTTCACTCCTTTACTGACTGCCACAGCAGCAGAATCCCTAGCTCCATCTGCAGATTAGGGTGAAAACAATGCATCAGCAAATATAATGAACAGAAGCTCATTATGTAGAAATTATGTAGAAATTGATTAATTAGGCCTCCTTGTATTCCTAGGAAAAGACCACACATACTACTGGCGAATAGATACTTTGAGCTAGGACTACAATGTTTAACATAAGATTATGGTCACACATTCTAATTGCATTGTCCTGTGTTATTCATGTTGCTGATGTTTATTCATGTTTCTCATTTCTTTTCATGTTCTGGGGATATGGGATGTTTGAGTCAGAAGCATTCAGCAGGAAAACTTACATCCTGTTATCTATCCCTCCTTTCAAGCTTGGTTGATATACTGGAGCCCAACAACTTCCACTTCTGCTCCCAATTTCCTGCAAGACTTTGGATGCTGGACATTCTCATCTCTTCAATACAATCTATAAATAGTAACCTTGTGCTCAAACCAAATAAGAACTATTGCCATTTTCTTTAAGGTACACCATTTCAACGTACATATATATTATATATTTGTTAAACAGTGAAGAGAGAAGAGCATTATACGCCATAAAATTCCTAGAACCCAAACAACTTTTTTAGCAACCCAAACCAGATTGTCTGTGTTGTAGGTGTGGGATATAACCTAATCCCTGGCAATATATGAACTGAGCAGTAATCAAGCCCCCCTTGCACATCAGACTTGAATTATGTAGCAGAAAGATTCACGAAAAACTGACCCTCCTAGCACTCTCACTCTTCCTCCTTCATCTCAGTTCAATCCGTTATAATCAGTACAGTATCCCTACTTTATTTATTTTCGGTTCATTTTATGTCTCCTCTCTCCCCGCAATTACATGTATCTGAAGGATATTACCAAAGTGCAAACAGTATTTTTTGGCCAAGAAAATTTCTCATATATATTACAGAACAATGGAAAAACTAAATTCAGCCAATAAAATAGTACAAGGCCAAGAGACTTGCAATTTTCAACTCTAGTCCCAAGCTACATTTTGTGGATTTTATATCTTGCTGACACTTGATGAAGAGGCCCTATACTTGACAAAAAGATATGGAAACAACCATTAATGTAGATATGCTTTTAAAAAAAAAAATCTGAAGGATATATATTTTCATTATAATTAGGCTTAGCTGAATTTATTTGGTATTATCTGTTTAAATTAATCAATGTTTATTTTAAGGACTTTTTAGATTTTTATAATATAAATTGAAATAGCAGGAAATTATGGGGGGCCCACAATTATTTAATGATGGCAGATATTGAGGTTTAAAAAGTAACATCACGTCTCAAAAAATGAGAGGTAACTATAACAGGACTGTTTGGAAATAGTGATCATAATATAATAACATTTAACATTCCTGTGGTGGGAACACCACCTCAGCAGCCCAACACTGTGGCATTTAATTTCAGGAAGGGGAACTATGCAAAAATGAGGGAGTTAGTTGAAAGGAAATTAATAGGTAAAGTGACTAAAGTGAAATCCCTGCAAGCTGCATGGACACTTTTCAAAGACACCATAATAGAGGCCCAATTTAAATGTATACCCCAAATTAAAAAACAAAGTGAAAGAACTAAAAAAGAGCCACCGTGGCTTAAAACCCATGTAAAAGAAGCAGAGAGAGATAAAATGGCATCTTTTAAAAAGTGGAAGTCAAATCCTAGTGAGGTAACTAGAAAGGAGCATAAACACTGCCAAATTAAGTGTAAAAATGTAATAAGAAAAGCCAAAATGGAATTTGAAGAACAGCTAGCCAAAAACTCAAAGGATAATAATAAAATGTTTTTTAAATATGTCAGAAGCAAGAAGCCTGCTAAACAACCAGTGGGGCCTCTGGACGATAGAGATACAAAAGGAGCATTAAAGATGATAAAGTAATTGCGGAGAAACTAAATGAATTTTTTGCTTCAGTCTTCATGGCTGAGGATGTTAGAGAGATTCCCAAACCGGAGCCATCTTTTGTAGGTGACAAATCTGAGGAATTGTCACAGATTGAAGTGTCACGAGAGGAGATTTTGGAACTAATTGATAAACTTAACTGTAACAAGTCACCAGGACCAAACAGCATTCACCCAAGAGTTCTAAAAGAACTCAACTGTGAAATTGTGGAACTATTAACTAGGGTTCATAACCTGTCCTTTAAATCGGCTTCTGTGCCTAATGACTGGAAGATAGCTAATGTAACCCCAATATTTAAAAAGGGCTCTAGAGGTGATCCTGGCAATTACAGACCGGTAAGTCTAACGTCTGTACCAGGCAAATTAGTTGAAACAATAGTAAAGAATAAAATTGTTAGGCACATAGAAAAACATAAATTGTTGGGCAAAAGTCAACATGGTTTCTATAAAGGGAAATCATGTCTTACTAATCTATTAGAGTTCTTTGAAGGGGTCAACAAACATGTGACCAGGGGGATCCAGTGGATGTACTGTACTTAGATTTCCAGAAAGTCTTTTACAAGGTCCCTCACCAAAGGCTCTTACGTAAATTAAGTTGCCATGGGATAAGAGGGAAGATCCTTTCATGGATTGAGAACTGGTTAAAAGACAGGGAACAAAGAGTAGGAATAAATGGTACATTTTCTGAATGGAGAGGGGTAACTAGTGGTGTTCCCCAAGGGTCAGTCATAGGACCAATCCTATTCAACTTATTCATAAATGGTTTGGAGGAAAGGGTAAATAGTGAGGTGTCAAAGTTTGCAGATGATACTAAACTGCTCAAAATAGTTAAGACCCAAGCAGACTGTGAAGAACTTTAAAAAGATCTCACAAAACTAAGTGATTGGGCAACAAAATGGAAAATAAAATGTAATGTGGATAAATGTAAAGTAATGCACACTGGACAAAAATAACCCCAACTATATATACACAATATGATGGGGGCTAATTTAGCTACAACTAATCAGGAAAAAGATCTTGGCGTCATCATGGATAGTTCTCTAAAGACGTCCATGCAGTGTGCGGCGGCAGTCAAAAAAGCAAACAGGATGTTAGGAATCATTTAAAAAGGGACAGAGAATAAGACGGAGAATATCTTATTGCCCTTATACAAATCCATGGTGCGCCCACATCTTGAATACTCTGTACAAATGTGGTCTCCTCATCTCAAAAAGGATATATTGGCATTGGAAAAGGTTCAGAGAAGGGCAACTAACCTGATATGGGACCCATTCCAAACCCCTAATGAGGAGAGATTAAAGAGGCTAGGACTTTTTAGCTTGGAAAAGAGGAGACTAAGGTGGGATATGATAGAGGTATATAAAATTATGAGTGGTAAGGCGAAAGTGAATAAGGAAAAGTTATTTACTTGTTCCCATAATATAAGAACTAGGGGCCATCCAATGAAATTAGTGGGCAGCAGGTTTAAAACAAATAAAAGGAAGTTCTTCACACAGCGCACAGTCAACCTGTGAAACTCCTTGCCTGAGGAGGCTGTGAAGGCTAGGACTATAACAGGGTTTAAAAGAGAACTGGATACATTCATGGAGGTTAAATCCATTAATGGCTGTTAGCCAGGATGTGGAAGAAATGTTGTCCCTAGCCTCTGTTTGTCAGAGGGGGGTGATGGACGGGCAGGAGAGAGATCACTTGATCATTACCTGTTAGGTTCGCTCACTCTGGGGCAGCTGGCATTGACCACTGTCAGTAGACAGGATACTGGGCTGGATGGACCATTGGTCTGACCCAGTACGGCCTTTATGTCGTCTTATTCTTATGGGAGGGCCGCAATTATTTAATGATGGCAGATATTAATGTTCAAAAAGTTAAAACATTATAAACTGTAAAAACACAAACTGTCAACATCATGTCAAAATATACAAGATAAATTGTCAAATCAACAAAGGAAATCATTGGAGTACGCTCCAGAGAGAGATTTTTCTGAAAATTGTACCCAGAATTATATGCATCGACCGTTTATGAGTTGCTGCATAAATAAATTATTAAATGCAAGGCACATCAAAGACAAAAAGATAAAAGCCAGGATTGGAAACAGGGACAGGAAGGCAGATTAGATGACCCTGCATACTTAGAGAGAGAAACACATCTCAAAAAAATTACAGAACGCTTAAATAAATTACAATTCTTATTATCCAAAAATTTCAAACCACAGGGTTTCACTGATTTTATGAAGAAAATGAAAGAAAAATGAGACACTCTTCTCAAACTCTTTAGGAGGGAAACATCAGTAAAATTACCAATTTTGAGAATCAGCATAAAATGTGGTATTTGCATGGTAAGATGTTTTTGAAATAAGACTTCATGCTCTTCAAAAATATTAAATAAATAAGGACATCAAACATTAAGGACATGACCAGAGAAATGCTAGGAATGCACTGCAGCCTACATTATGTGAAATCAACCAGATTGTATATTAAAATTTTCTTTATAGCAAAATCTGCACAGGCATACCACTAACTAACTAGGATGCCACAAAAGCTTCTAATATACCCGGACCTCCTCTGCTTAAGTTCACATGGAATTTTAAGATAGCATGAATTGATTTGTTGCATTTAGCAAGAGCCCAGTAAGCTTCAGGAGGCAGTTGGTTCTCTCTTAATAATGTCAGGCTATTAACTTAGGGAAGGTCTACATTTAAAAAGCTGCACCATTCTAGCGCTTTAGTAAAGATGCTACTACACTGCTTCTCCTGTCAGCACAGTTAATCCACCTGCCCGAAATGCGGTGTGATCTATGTCAACAAGAGAAGCCCTACACTGGTGTTAGGTTAGTATAACTACATCACTCAGGGTCATGGATTTATGACAGTCTCTCAGGTCTAAAATAGATGCAAGTTTGTAGCTGTAGTGGCTCTAATCCCTGTCTGGTAAAATACATTGCAGTAACAACAACTAACTAAATGGACTACATACAGATATTTGGAAGAAAAACTATTATGAAGAATATCTGCTAACTTGCAAAAATGGACAGACACTTGGATTGTTTGCTCCTTTTCTATCCTACAGTTTTCTCATCTAAAGAAGGTCTCAAATCATAGACAATCACTGTTCAGTTAGATTTTAATATTATAGTTATAAACAGGTCAAATTACGTCAGTTAAGGCTCCTTTTTGTCCCCAAGTTTAATTGTTTTCTTGTCCATTTTATGCCCAAATTTATTTCCAACTCACAAATGTTATGATCTGGAACACTAAATCTTGAAATAAAAAATATAAGCAACTACAGAAGAGACTCCAATATTTCCAGCTGTTTCTCTTGCTGTTTTCATATATGCCAGACATCTTTATTTTCCTTTTTGAAAAAGCATAATATTTCATTTCTAATCTGTCCTTCTAAACTTAACTTAAACAAGTAGCTCCACTCACTGTTTTAGAACTGGAACATTTTATGCTACCAGCCCCTTAATTGGAATTATACAATATTCCACTCAATCTTTTGCTAACAAATTCAAAAGTGCATTTTTAAATCACTTTAAAAAGGCTTCATAACCTTATTACATTTCAATTAAATACCCTCCCTCCCAAGTTTTTAAAGGAAATCTTGTCATTGCCCACAACCAATGAAGCATACAACATCTTCAAATCCTATATTTCTATATGGAATTAAAGTAATGGGAAGTACTGATACCCTTGATGGGGATGTATAGAATAGCTACCCCATAGACATGAAAAATAATCATGTTCTGAATTAAGATTAGACAGGTCTCTAGAGATATTGGATATAACAGCTGAAGAAGAAAGATTAGCCATATCATGCTTTACTGACTAATTGCTGACTAAGTATACATAAATTGCATCACCTATGAACCTTGGGGCTTGTCTGCACTACCACATGGAGTCGATCTAAGATATGCAATTTCAGCTGCATGAATAGCATGGCAGAAGTTCATGTATTTAGATCTACTTATTGCAGTGTCTTCACTACAGTAAATCGACAGCTGACGCTCTCCTGCCAACTCCACTTGTGCGTCTTGTTCTGGTGGAGTACCAGAGTCGACGTGAGAGCGCTCAGTGGTCCATTTATCCATACTAGACACGATAAATTGACCCCTGCTGGATTGATCGCTGCCCGACAATCCATCAGGTAGTGTAGACAATGTAGATAAATGCTTTGTTTCCTAATGGAGACCCTGGTAACTCTCTTCATAATTTCCAACCTCCTCAAAGCATAATAAAAATGCTGGGAACTGAATTGTGCCAAAATGACAAGATTAGAATGAGAGTAAAGAGCAATAAAACAGAAAATTTGATGATTGGCCATGATCAGTGTCATGTTTACTACTTGAAAGACAGTGAAATGAAATTCTTACAAGGTTATGTTGGAGGGAGAGGGAAAGGTGATCTTGGCAAGCCACAGCAGGGCAGTTGTCATTCTCTCTTACTATTATAAAACAGGTAGTTTGCCTATAACAGTAACTTCCCTAATTGGAACATTGTTTATAAAACTTTCCCATGGTTCATAAAGATCTCCAAACATAAGCAGTGTGGTATAATTGCCAATTAAGGATAATACTTATGCCCTGTCTTACTTCCACATAAATATTAAAATCACTGAAATGCAACTATCCTTGTAATTATGGATGCCGAGCCAGCAGGTGGAGAACATCATGCATAACAAAAGCAAGACGATATTTCTGACCAAAGGTACTGGGGATTATTCAAAGTTTTATTAAAAGCATTCATGACATCTGACCATTCATGAAGGACAGAAATAAATTGTTTTTTATTATCTCCACTGAAAGAGCCACACACAGTAAACTGCATGGGATGTGGAATGAATCTCAACAACACTATTGCAAAATAAGTATTTTACAAATAGGAAAAACAAAGAATTGATATATTTATTAACTTGCCTAAAGTATGCCAGTGACAGAACTGGGTACAGGACCTTAACGTCTGACTCCCGGTAAACAATATTCCCATATCACTTACATAATCCACCATATACTCTAAAATTTAAAATGTGTGTATGTATTCATATTTTAAATCTTTTCAAATGTCACTCCTGAGGGTGGAGTTAAGGAGCTGCAATGCTACTCGATTACTTCATATTTGAAGCAAAACCATTCAAGTGTATAGAAACATAGTTGTAGTCAGAAAAGTTTGTACACAAAATGATGCCTTTGCAGTCAGCAGATCTGTTCTGTGTCTGCATTGTAAACAACACTGAAGGCCCCATGTATTTTGTGGCTATGAAATATACTCATCCATCTTTTACACTGAATTGTCTTCCAGAATTAAAGTTTTTACAATATAATACATCTATTGTAAAAAGAACCTTAAAACTATAACCCCGGTGTTACTCAAAATAGTACTGACAGTCTGAAACCTTAACTCAGAGGAGCATTAACTGTCATTTGATGGATTGTTAGATTGTTAACGTGAGGTTTAATAACATAAATGTGAGCATTTAACTATTTCACTACTCATTGTTTAACCTTAAACATACACCTAACATGTTTATCTCTTGACAGGTTCGAGAATAGTAGCCGTGTTAGTAAAGAAAGCAAGGAATACTTGTAGCACCTTAGAGACTAACTAGTTTATTTCAGCATAAGCTTTCCTGTTATATGTAGATGGTCCATTGTCTTTCTCCTAGTGATAATGGACCATCTACATTTAACAGCCCTCTTAGAATTGGTATGCTAATGTACAATTTTTTTCTTTGCTTTTTCTTTCTGTGTGTATAAATACATCTTACTTCTGTTCCATTCTATGCATCCGATGAAGTGAGCTATGGCCCACGAAAGCTTATGCTGAAATAAACTAGTTAGTCTCCAAGGTGCTACAAGTATTCCTGGCTTTCTTTATGTTTATCTCTATAGTTGTCACTCGTGGTCACACAGCCCCAGCTGCTTATAGCGTTAGAGTCTACAGCTTCCCCAGATAACTCCCGTTATTATGCCTTCGGGCGCTGCTACTACAAAGACATACTGATCACTGAATAGCGTGAAACAAACACCCCAGCAACACGGGGGCTGCCCTAGCGGCGGCTCCCCCACTCCATGCAGAGCGCGCGTTGTCTGATGGAAGGGAAGCAGCTGCGGAGCCTGCACGGGCCTGGGCAGCACCCAAGTCCCTGCAGCAGGCGGCAGGACAGAGCGGACCCCGCCTGCCCCAGGCTTTGCAAACAACAACGCCCGCAGCACGCGCCTGCTGCCGTTAGGGCCCGTTAGCTCGGACGGGCCAGCACAGCAGGGAGGGAGCCGGAGCCCGGGCGCCCCGGCGCAGCATCGGCTGAGCGGAGCGCTCCTCACCGTCAGCGCAGCCGAGAGAGCGGCCTGCAGAGCCCGGATCACCGGGGAAGGGCCGAGCCCGTCACAACGCGCGGGGCCGGGCCGAGCTCGGTAACTGCCGCCCCCACGATGCCCACAGCGCGGGCACCGCCGAGAACAGAGCCGGGCCACGCGACGCTTGCGAAACTGCTGGGGGAGAGGCGGGGGGGGGGGGGCTCCTGTGACTGAGAGGAGCCGGACTCAGCCTCGCGGTCTTGAGGGAGTCTGAGTCTGGCTCGCGGCTCCGCGCGCGCACGGGGTGGGGGGGAGGAATAATGGCGGCCCCATCCCGCTCTTCCCCCGGCTCAGCACTAGGGAGCACGGCCCACCCCCGAGGGAAACTCACATGAACCGAGGAAAGCCGGAGCCGAGGTCACCGCCTCCGCCGCGGCGCCCAGAGGAGGCGCGAGAGAAAGGACCCCCTCAGGGCTGCCCTGAAGAACGCCTGCCCTTGAAACGGCGTGTGCCACCTTAGCTCTCCTCATAAGCCATTTACAAAAGTTACAGATTCTCCGCAAAGAGCACGCGTCAGTACCATGAATTCGCACGGGGAAAACCTCACGTTACAGATAATTTCAGTTGTTAGGCATCCGCGGTGTCCCCCTCTTTCCCGGCAACAGAAGCCAGGGTCCTTTTCCTAGAGCCGGCGCTCAGTGATGAGGTAAGAGACGCGCGGTGTTGGGGGCGTCATCCAGTTCTGCGGCACCTATTCGCCCATAGCGCGTGGGTGGCGCTCGCGCTCGGGAGGCGGCGGCGAGGTTCGGAGACGCGCAGTAATGTTTGGAATAGCCGCGGCGGCGCGGGGGCTCCTGTAGGTGGCTCGTGCCTCGCGCCCTGCAGCTGGAGCAGGTACCCACCCTCGTGCCCTGCCTCGCCCAGCTCGGCCGCGGGGACTCGCCGCTCCCCCGCCGGGCTCTGCTGTTCCCCCCGCGTCCTACTCCCTGGGCGGGGAAGTTCCTTGCAGCCGCCGCCCAGCTGGGTCCTGTGCCGTACCCCCGGCTGGTGTCCTTGCAGCCAGACTCTCGTGCGCCCTGTGCACCCTATTCTAGTGCCCCTTCACTAGAGCTGTCCACCTTCTGATCCCCTTTTCCCAATTAAAATGGAAAAAATGATGTTCGTTGGGGAAAGAAAAGATGCATAGGATTGTACCGAGCCCATCCTCTTCCTGAGAGCCAGTGCAGGATTCTTCCTTGCAGGATATTGCTGTTTCAGTGCTTCTCAGAGGGATCCCTTCAAAGCACTTCTGTATGCCCCCCTATCCCTCCCCCCCAACTGCAAGTCTTTCAAGAAGTGATCTTTCTTGCGAAGGACTGAGGAAATCCACCTGCTAGAGGTGAGGGGGAAAACTGTCTGGTGAGTATGGAGGCCAATGCATTAATTTTTTGCAAAACTTAATAAAAAAAGTTTCAGGCCATTATTAGGAAGATATACTCACTTTATGGTAAGAAGCTTAAGCTCGTAGTGAGCTGCTTTCCTGAGTCTGCAGATAGAGAGCTATATAGACTCTATTGCTCTTGGGAGCTTTGTCAAGTAAGTGCAGGGTAAATTTACTTGACTTCCTGTCACTTTCTCTTCCCTTTTCAAAACCCTAGGAAGCATAGTGAAACTGATCAGACTCAAGTCATTTACTGCTGTTGCATAGAATCATAGAATATCAGGGTTGGAAAGCACCGCAGCAGGTCATCTAGTGATTCTAGACCAACCCCCTGCTCAAAGCAGGACCAATCCCCAAATAAATCATCCCCACCAGGGCTTTGTCAAGCCTGACCTTAAAAACCTCTAAGCAGCTCTGACCCCAGAATCCTGTCAGCAAACATCAGCCACAGTAAGCCACCTCCCTAAGTAACCTATTCCAGTGCTTCACCACCCTCCTAGTGAAAAAGTTTTTCCTAATATCCAATATAAGTCTCCCCCTCTGCAACTTTAGACCATTACTCCTTGTTCTGTCATCTGCTACCACTGAGAACAGTCTAGATCCATCCTCTTTGGAAACCCCCTTTCAGGCAGCTGAAAGCAGCTATCCAATGCCCCCTCATTCTTCTCTTCTGCAGACTAAACAATCCCAGTTCCCTCAGCCTCTCCTCGTAAGTCATATGCTCCAGGCTCCTAATCATTTTTATTGCCCTCCGCTGGACTCTTTCCAATTTATCCACATGCTTCTTGTAGCATGGGGCCCAAAAATGGACACAGTACTCCAGATGAAGCCTCACCAATGTTGAATAGACTAGAGGGAATGATCATGTCCCACAATCTGCTGGAAATGCCACTACTTATACAACCCAAAATGCCATTAGCCTTCTTGGCAACCAGGGCACACTATTGACTCATATCCAGCTTCTGGTCCACTGTAACTCTTAGGTCCTTTTCTGCAGAACTGCTGCCTAGCCATTCAGTCCCTAGTCTGTAGCACTCCATGGGATTCTTCCATCCTAAGTGCAGGACTCTGCGCATCTCCTTGTTGAATCTCATCAGATTTCTTTTGACTCAATCTTCTAATTTGTCTAGGTTCCTCTGTATCCTATCCCTACCCTCCTGTGTATCTACCACTACTCCCAGTTTAATGTCATCTGGAAACTTGATGAGGGTGCAGTCCATGCCATTATCCAGATCATTAATGAAGATATTGAACAAACCCTTGGGGCACTCCACTTGATACCAGCTGCCAACTAGACATGGAGCCATTGATCACTATCCATTGAGACCGACGGTCTAGCCAGCTTTCTATCCACCTTATAGTCCATTTATCCAGCCCATGCTTCTTTAACTTGCTGGCAAGAATACTGTGGGAGACGGTATCAAAAGCTTTGCTAAAGTCAAGGAATAACACGTCCACTGCTTTCCTCTGATCCACAGAAGCAGTTATTTTGTCATAGAAGGCAATTAGGTTAGTCAGGCATGACCTGCCCTTGGTGAATCCATGCTGACTATTCCTGATCATTTTCCTCTAGTTTAAGTGCTTTAGAATTGGTTCCTTGAGGACCTGCTCCATGACTTTTCCAGGGCATGGTAATCTGTGAGCAAGGGCAGAGACCGAGCACAACTATTCATGGATGAGGGTGACCCCAGAATGACAGGCGGAGTAGAGAAGAGTTTGGGGAGTAGCAGAGTAGTGGATACCTAACTGCCAAGAAGGATGAAGGGGCAGAGAGCTTCTTCCTCTCACCAGTCTATGAGGGGAGAGGCTTAAAATATATCACCCAACTATTACCTAAACAAAGACTGACTGGGGGCTCTATCTATCACCCATTTTCTTGGACCGAGACTGCTGTCTCACAATGTGTTGACTTTGGCTCTTTTGCTGGGCCTACTCTCAAATTTCCTGTCTGCTGCTGGCTAGTAGGTAACTGATAAGTTTATCAGGTCCTCACCCAGTTTGAGACTTGCAAGATTTCCAGCAGCGGTTCAACAAACTAATTAAAATAACTCTTCATGCTAGGAAGCTGCTTTATGTGTTTTATTCTCCGAATATTTGTGAATGATGCCTAAATTGAAGGGGTAGCAAATATACTGGAGGACAGAACTTTCTAAGTGCAAAGTAACCTGGAGTAGTAAAGCATGCCCTGCTGCAATGAGAGTGCCGGTATTCAGCCATGAACCTGAGAGAGAAGAAACAAATAATGTGAATTGAGGGAAATGATCAAGCAGCAGCATCCAACATATTAAAATGAGATTTTCATGTTACTTTTTTAATACTGTCCAAATATTATTTTTCTTTTAACAAAATGCCATAGTAGTAACTAAGGAATTGGGACCATAGGTGTTCACAAGAGGAATTTGATGGTCTGAAATATGAAAATGTTTGATTTTAAAAGAACAAAACCCCAAACCTCGTAATCTTCTAGTAATGTTTTAGCTTTGACCTTTATAGAAGAAGGGACTTAATTACTTCTTTTTGAAGACTATTTCATTTTCTCTCATGCCTGGATTTTGATGTTAGAGTGAGGCCAACATGTACATGCAGCAAATATGCAAAAACGTCTGATTAATCTTCTACCACTTTCTTTTCCCCCTCCCAATAAGAGAGACTGGGGTGTGATGGTGTCTGCATAGTTTCATGCTTTTACTGTTTTACAAGTTGCATTGTTCTATAATGAAAATAATGGGATCCCTAAGATGTGAAGGGGCAGGAAACATGGACATGTTTAGCTGTTATGGGTGATATAGGCCTTTTCCTCAATTCTTTTTCAGTCTGAGCTGAGACCTAGTTGTTGGATTGTCCTCAAGAACTCACCAAACTTTGTACATAATTTTTTCTTTAATGAACAAACCACACCCAAGATTTATCAACAATCATTAGTTAATCACAGCCCTTTTTGCCACACTTAAGATTTTAGGTGAATTTCTTCATTTTCTTTCCAGGAGTGTGCATTGCGTGGAAGGAGTAAAGAGGAAAAAATGTTTCCCTTGAAGGATGCTGTGATGGGGGCCTCCACTTTCTTTGCTTCGGCTCTGCCACACGATGTTTGTGGAAGCAATGGTCTTCCTCTGACCCCAAACTCCATCAAAATTTTGGGCCGTTTTCAAATCCTTAAGACAATCACCCATCCCAGACTTTGTCAGTATGTGGACATTTCCAGAGGCAAGCATGGTGAGTGTTTTCTTTCGTAGGGCAATTGCATTTTTATATAAGAAGGTATTTTACAATAATGATTTTGTTGATTTGTGAAGTTAGCTTCCCCAGTAAAATTTTTCCTTTGTGGCTTACAAAAGAAATACAGTAGAATCTCGATCATCACCCAGGATGATAGAGAAAAAAAAAAATCCTTGTTAATAAAATCCTGGATAATCACCATCCATAGGAAATACAGGGAGGGGGATTTTGGTTCACCAGCCACGCTGCACAGGATGGATGGGGTGTTGGTTCACTGGCTGCCCTGCGCCCTGGTGGGGGTTTTTTGTGTGTGTGCTTGGGGCGGCAACAAAGCCAGAGCTGGCCCTGTGAGTTACGCGTATTTTTTTTTTGACATCCTGGTTAATCCACATCTTGGTTAACCCAATCCTGGATAATCAAGAGTCTACTGTAGTATTTTTCAGATCACCTAATACAAGTACTGTAGAGCAATCTCTTTATCTTGGAAGTTGAACTTACACATGTAGAACTATGTACAAAAAAACCTGCTCAAAAACAAAACAATGTAAAACTTTAGAGCCTACAAAGCCACTCAGTCCTACTTCTTGTTCAGCCAATCACACAAACAAGTTTAGTTACAATTTGCAGGAGATAATGCTGCCTGCTGCTTGTTTATAATGTCACGTGAAAGTGTAAACAGGCGTTCGCATGGCACTATTGTAGCCAGTGTCACAAGATATTTGTATTCCACTTGTGCTAAAGATTCATATGTCTCTTCATGCTTCAACCACATGCGTCCATGCTGATCACTCGTTCTGCTTGATAATGATTCAAAGCAGAACGGACCGATGCATGTTTACTTTCTTCACCTGAGTTAGATGCCATCAGCAGAAGATTGATTTTCTCTTTTGGTGGTTTGGGTTCGGTAGTTTCCGCAACCGAGTGTTGTTTTACACCTTATCCCTCTAAGATTTTGAGGGCACTTCAGATTCTTAAACCTTAGGTCAGGTGTTGTAGCTATTTTTCTAAATTTCACATTGGCACCCTCTTTGTGTTTTGTCAAATCTGCTGTGAAAGTTTTCTTAAAAAGAACATGTGCTGGGTTATCATCTGAGACTGCTATAATATGAAATATATGGCAGAATGCAGGTAAAACAGAACAGGAGACAGACAAGTCTGCCCCCAAGGAGTTCAGTCTCAAATTTAATTAATGCATTATTTTTTTAATGAACATCATGAACCATGTCCTCTGGAATGGTGGCCGAAGCATGAAGGGGCACACAAATGTTCAGCATATCTGACACACAAATACCTTGCAACACCAGCTACAAGAGTGCCATGCTAACGCCTGTTCTCACTTTCAGGTGACATTGTAAATAAGAAGTGAGCAGCCTTCTCTCTTGTAAAGAAACTTGTGTGTCTTAGCAATGGGCTGAACAAGTAGTAGGACTGAGTGGACTTGTAGGCTTTTAAGTTTTACAGTTGAGTGCAGTTATGTAACAAAAAATAATCTACATTTGTAAGTTGTACTTTCACCATAAAGAGATTGCACTACAGTACTTGTATGAGGTTTATTGAAAAATACTGTTTCTTTTATCATTTTTACAGTTCCAATATTTGTAATAAAAATAACAGTATAAAGTGAGCAGTGTCTACTGTGTTGTAATTAAAATCAGTATACCGTATTTGAAAATATAGAAAAACATCCCAAACTATTTAAATAAATGTTATTCTGTTATTAACAGTGTGATTAATTGCATGGAAAATTTTTTTAATAATTTGAAAGCGCTTTTAAAAACTATTAACTATCAAGATAGAAACAATGGATATATTGTGCTTGTGCTCTGTGATCGCTCTTTTTCTAGCTATTTAAGGTAATACTTGCAAATAAACTAATGTTTTCCTACTAAAATAGTATGGCGACTAGACTGACACTAATTTTTATATAATATGCCTGGCAGTGGCAGAATATTCTTCTCATTAAAAATAGCAAAGTCAATGTTTGGTGAATTTTGATATTTTCTTGGACACTATTTTTGTTATTGAAAGCGTGTTTCATGTTACAGAAAACTATAAGAAAGGTATGTTGTAATAAAAATTAAACATGGAGGCATCGCTAATACAGGTATCCGAGAGGTAGCTGTGTTAGTCTGGAATTGCAGAAGTGGCAAAGAGTCCTGTGGCACGTTAAAGGCTAACTAAAATATTGAAGCATAAGCTTTCGTGGGCTAATACCCACTTCACCAAATCCGACAAAGTGGGTATTAGCCCACGAAAGCTTATGCTTCAATATTTTAGTTAGCCTTTAAGGTGCCACAGGACAGTTTGTCACGATTCTAATACAGGTAGTCTTCATTATTCACAAAAGTGTTTCTTTAGTAACAATAGAAAAGGTGACAGTTTCTTGATGTTTTGAATTTATATGTGAGCATTTAAAAAATCTGCTGTATTTTATATATACAAACAAAGCTATTTTGTTTCTGTGTCATCTGAGTTGTAAGCATTTTTAAGGATGTATAGTGTGGCTATATTCAGTATATGCCAAGATATTTACGATTCTCTAAAATAAGTAGTCATTCTCTTTGTCGCTAGCTGACGAAATGTTGAGATAATGCAGTGTCCAGATTTTAAAATTGCTATTGGTATATTCTTTTAATCAGAGAGGCTGGTGGTCACTGCTGAACACTGTGAAAAGAGTCTGGAAGATTTGCTGCGAGACAGGAAACCTGTGAGGTACTGTATCAGGGAAAACATAGGGAGAGAACACACTAACCAAAAGCTTTAGCTACCTTATCATTTAAACTCCAGACACAAATTTTCTTTAAAAAAACAAACAAACAAACTACCTTTATAGGTCCGTATGAATGTAATGCTTATATTGGTTAGTGTTTAACCCTTAAACTGTCTTCCAGACTTGACACTTGCTTAGAAGGGTTTGTGTATATTTCTTCAGACTCTAAAAGGTGAAGAATTTTTAAAAGAGAAATGTTTAAAATTAAGAAATAGTTTTCTGCACACTAAATCTTATTTTAGTAAGTGCTGTTTGGAATAGAATAAAAGTTAAGGGAAGGGATTAGAATTTACATAAAAATCAAAATGTAAAAACAGTGTTAACAATGATTTGGCAGTTGAGGTTTAATCTTCGTGAAAATACCACTTTCAAGGAAAAGTAAATATAAACAGTTTATTCTGATATCTGTGGTTTGCATTTCTATTCATTAAAACTATTAATTGCTTCTCTGCTCATCCCTGGCATAAAAATATCACATTTGTAAAATGCACTTCTGATACAAATACAAAAATTTTCACAATACATTTCTACTCAAGTAATACAAATTTAGGTGTGTGCAAAAACTCATACAACACAGTCCTAATGTGAAGTTCTCCATCAGGTTTGGTCCTTGCGGATATTACAGTAATGCACTTCATGATCACTACTGTGACTCTTATTACAACTTTAAAGTTGTAATGACTGTAAAGAAAGAATTATCATTAGTGGTTTCGGAAGGGCATATTGTAGGTAAAGTACTATCCAGATATGTTTGTATGACTTAGCACATAATCTGTCTTTGTCTGTGTATGTAGAAGGTTTATACACAAGATAAAGACCATGTTCTCCCAAACAATTTCCTGTCTGTTAATTATGTGAGTTAAGTGGTTTCTGTGGGCACTGTGTGTCCATGTTATATTTCCATAGTAATTCATTGTTAACACAAAGGTTGCACAGTTAACCGTGCTGGTCTGTATCTATGACAGAAAAGAATGAACATGCTATCCTAACATTTCCCTTTGTGCATACTGATAAGTATTACAATACAGTATTTTCATAATTAAATGCTAATATTTGAGAATTATCATAGAGGTGTTGGTACTCTGTAATGTAACGTAACATGATATCTAAGGATAACACAATATCTGAAGACTGCATTTTAAAGAGCAAAGTTAAAGGTTGAATGCAGAACCTTAACTTTCATACCTGTAATTATGCTGTGTATTCAGATGGGGCCTGATCCAGTTCCCAACCAAGTCAATAGGAAACTTTCCATTAACTTTGTTGGACTTTGGATCAGTCCCTTTCATACTCCTACAGAGCTCTAGACATAATTAAAGCAAGAGAAACCCCTCCCCCCTCTTACCTTGCTCTACTATACCACTCTCTCATGGTCCCCCCACAAAAATGTATGTTTTAGAGTGGGATGTGAGGGGGCACAGATTGACTACTGCCTCTTGGCTAGTTTTGAGAAATAAAATAGCTGTTTGTTTTTAATTAAATAATAAAAAGATGCCTGTATGAAGACATAGGTGCCCTGGCAGTTAATTTTACAATAACCGTAGCAACAATAAAACAGTCATTCAAATAACCCTCTCCCAGCCCTCAAAAATAAATAAATAAAAATCCTGTTTTCCCTTCTGATAGAGAAATAGCCTCAATTGTCTCTAAAAAATTTCTCCATTAAATAATGTTTTTGCAGCAGTGGTTCTGGCTCATTTGCTTGTGCTATTCGTTTCTCAAGCCCCCTGACTACTGTTCAATTTTTATAGCACCTGTTTCTAGTACCTCATTTTTGATATTCCCTAATTTTGTTCAGTTGTTATAGTTTGTCTTCGCAACAAGCAAAGTTATTCGTCCTCAGTGATAACTAACTGCATTAGTATTCAGAATTTCAGCCATTTTTGCTGTGGCTCTGTCCTGAAAGTGGGAGACGTTTGTGTGTTTTTTGTTTGAGTGGAGAGGAAATATGATGTTGGGTTTTGGATTTTTTTTCCATTTAACACAAAAATGCTAAACCGCTTCTACGGATATGTTAAAATACATCTGAGTTCAGGTATTGAAACTTATTTCCAAATGGGGATTTTTAAAGAAATAACGAGCATGTGAAATGGAAAGTAATTCTTATATTCTCAGTATAGTAGATGCTGCTTCTTCAACTGCTGCAGTTGATAGCATATGTAGTAGAAGCTAAAAGATAAATTATGCTTCTCTTCAAGCAACGTTTCCAATGAGACAAAGACAAATATTTTCCCTTTAGTTGGCTTTTGTGAGACTCCTCAATAGCCAGAAATAATTTAGACAGTAGCAATTCCCAGTTATTTGATCTCTCTAGGTCTATTAGCTTTATAGGGAACTGTTTGGCTTATGCCATGTATTCTTATTGCACTAGTCAATGATAGCAGAGCAGGTTTAATACCCAGAGCTGATGGGTATGCTATTGTAATTAATTTTATAAACTGCTTATGGAATGGAGAAGCAGCTTTTATGGTTTCTAGATTAGTTTTTCCCACTCTTGCCAGAAACTAAGTCTTTTGCAGTCATACCACAAGTTGATGTAAAGTCAGCAGGAACTCTTCTATTATTATTTATTTTATATTATCCTCTTGAATGGTTGGCGCCTTATGCTGCCACTCTTCTATTAGGTTAGTGAAATTAAAAACATACCATTGTGGACTGTCCAGCTTTCCATGCATATTGCAAAACAACAGGTTGTCTAGCTGTCTGGTATTTATTTGTAGTTAATTATCTAAAGTCATGCATCACTGATGGCTCACATTACTTACAGTCTGATTTACATTTTGTTTTTTTATTTGTTTTTTTAAGTGAGCAAGAGCATCCTTCATGTTTAAAGTTAACTATCCACAAAGTTTGAACAGGATCTTTTACCTATGGGTGGGTTCATCAGAAGTACCGGTAACAGTTTTTTGGACTCCTGGGCTTTGCTCTGCTGTGGGATAAGCACAGTGTGGTAACTACTTGTATGGGGAAGTGGAAGTATGAAACCACTGCTGCTAACCCTGGAGCTAGCGATACTGCTGGACTCATACAGAGTCCATTTCACACAAAAAGTTATTTCCAGAACCTGTAAGATTAGAAATTTAATTTGCATTTTTAAAGAAGAGTTGAAATGACGCAGGGCCGCATGCAAAGTGTTGATACTTACCACTACTGCATAATGTCTCAGACCAGACTCTGTCAGGAGATAGAGATGAAACTATCCCTTCCATGCTTGCCATAGCCTGAGAGACAAATTAAAACCATCTCAGTGATGTTAGCTGTTTGGAATGGTACAGGCAGTACTGACGCAAGAAATGATTGGTTTGATAGGAGGAGCTGTGCTGTGTAAGACCAGGAGTTGATGCAGAGAACAACAACATTAAATTGCATTTATGACATTTCCATAGAATGTGCAGCATGACTACACAGGCAGGCCCTTGAGGCACTAGCAAAAGGCAGTCAGGTGTGCGTGCACGTGCGCACACACACACACTTCCAGATACCTCCTAATGAAACAAAACCAAAGTTCTGAGAACTAACTTCCTACCACATATGGGCAAATGCCTCACATTTTGTGACTTTCAGAATCCCCTTAGCAGAAGTGAAGAATAAATGAACTGTTTTCATCAGTGGATCGAGCTATGAGTGGGGTTAGGAGATGAATCTTGAGCAACTGGTCAAGAGTTCTCGTGGTTAACCTGTGATAGATTCTCCACCACTGACAATTTTTAAATCAGAATTAGATATTTATCTTAAAGACGTGCTCTAGGAATTATTTTGGGGAAGTACTATGGTCTGTGTTATACAAGAAGTCAGACTGGGTGATCACAATGGTCCCTTCTGGCCTTGGAATCTCTGAAAAAACTGATCTCCAGGTTTGTGGATGAGAAAGAGTTTCCCCGGGACACGTTGGCAAGAACTTGGCAATATTGTTACCTTTTGAAGCACAGAGTTGGGATTGCATGTTAGGCTTCCATGCACTATTTTATAGCACTGCAGACATGTGGTCCAGAATACTCGTTGGCTTTGTTCCATCCTGTCTCTCTTCTATCTTCCCTGCTTTGTAATATGTCTTGGAAGTTTGCTGTATTTTAAATAACAAAGCAGTTGTTCATCACTAGAAAACAACAATATTAGTGAAGAACATAAGAAAGGCCGTACTGGGTCAGACCAACAGTCCATCTAGCCCAGTATCCTGTCTACCGACAGTGGCCAATGCCAGGTGCCCCTGAGTGAACTTAACAGGTAATGATCAAGTGAATTTATCCAGTTCTCTTTTAGTTCTCCAGTATTGTTAACTGCTGAGTCATGAACTAGCCCAGACTGTTGATTAGCTTTTACCTGGTATTTGGAAAGGTTGGCCTCCATAGCAATGACTGGAACTCAGGAGATGAGAGTTAAGTTCCCGGCTCAGCCACAGATGCAGTGTGTGCTTAAATCATCACTTTCTCTTTCTGGCCTCAGTTCCCCATTTGTAAAATGGGGATGATAATCCTTTTCCCCATCCTTGGTCTTTTCTGTTTGAGTATGTTCTGCAGCATGGGTTGTCTTTCACTATGTGGCTAGATGATGGGGCTCCCAGGAATTTTGAAACTTGATAAAACTTTCATTTATAGTTCGAACTGCAAATGAATATCCTAACTACTGTTTAACTCACATTACCCTTCCTAGACCCGAAGAAGGGTTTTGTGAAGCTTAAGCTTGTCCCTTGTATCAACAGTAATTGGTCCAATAAAAGATATTACCTCACCCATTTTGCCTCTCTTCTGAGCATCTGTAAAATGAGTTATTAGTCCAACTCATTCTCTCTTTCAAAATCTAATTAAAATAACCATTATTTGTGTGGTAATAAACCAGATCCCTCCACTCTGAGGAGAGGAGGTGAAAAACTGAAAGATAATGCTGCATGGTGAGAGTAGAAAAGGGAGAGAGTACCACCTTGACACATTTGGGAACCCTTAGAATTCCCCTGCTACTACTTTGGAATGGCCAGGTTTTGTAGAATTTTTGGGATGGAGCCAGGTGGAGGAAGGTTTGGAGTTAGAGTAGACCATCTACTCTCTTCAGTATTCTGCCTTGTTTACCAAAGAAATATTTATATGGATAGTTTGCCTGAAATTAATGTTGTCTGAAGTAGCATTAATTCCTGTGAGTTCTCTTCCTGGCTGCTGTGATGAAGTCACATGGGATTCTGATAACAGCAGCACAGCTCCATTTGAACCTGTAGTGCCATAGGGAAGGTGAACAATAGCAAAGGTGCTAGTGACAGGCATTGATGTGGGAGTTTCTGGTGACTTCCTTATCAAGACCATTTGGACAGCCATGTCCTCTTTTTATGCCACACCTGTCCACCAATTCTGTCTTCTTGAGAGGACATGTACAAGTAGATTATTCTATGTAACCCATTCAGTTTCTAGGGACAGTGTCCATGGACTTCTTAGTATGGGAAGGCATGATCTAGATAATAGTTTCCTGTTCACCTAATCATAGTAACTTGAAATGTAGTTTTCCTCACTGTAGCTTTAATTTTTTTTAACAATTGATAATGCAAAATCAGTTTTGAGAAATATCTTCAGGAAACATCTTAAGACCAGTTTGTTTGTTTTTTAAAGGGCCCGGCATTTGTATGCACAATAGTTGCACTCCTGATTTGTATGTGCAGAGATTAGACCCTGAAAACTTGGCCATAAGCATCTAGTGAATTGCCTGTAACAATGCCTGTGTATGTAAGGGTTCCTGTGAATATGCTTCTCAGACATCTACAAAATGAGCTAAACAAAATACCTGAAAAATCTGAAGGGGGAATGATAAAATTCAAAAGTCCATTAAGTTCAGTAAGGTCAATTCTCACCATTGTTAAAGCTTTACAAACCTAATAAAGTTAGTGTCTGCTTACTACCACTTTGATACCCACAGATGACAAGTTAAGATAGTAAAAGATGCGGAATTAACTATTTTAAAGCTATTTTAGAACTATTCCTTTGGGATCATTTTTCCAGACAATTTTAAAGAAGCTATAAGAAACACTTCATTGCTTTTATAATATGAATTGTGTATTTTTCCTTGCGTGTCATGCTTGAAGTGGTTTTCTTTTTCATTCTTTGATGAAGTTGATCTGCACTTGTATTCTTAATAAAAATTCCAACAAATGTAGCATTCAGACATTTAGCAGACTTCTGGCACCTCCAATAGTGTTTCTGGATTGGTCTTAAATTTGTGACTAGGGCGGTCTACGCATATTTTTTTCTTTTAATACAAAATAGTTTTCATATGTTTTGAAAGTTATGGTTCGAAAAACTACCAGCAAACCATCAGAGATTCAGAGGTATAGTATGTTGCACATGGACTCTTTGATAGGAAGCAGGTTATGTCTGCAGCTGCTTACTAGCTTGGTGAAAAACGTGATCTGATTGTCTCGGATGATTGTTTTATTTGCCCTTATAAAATTATTGTCTACTCACTTGATTAGATTTCTTCTTTCTATTCTGGAAAGAATGCCGTTCTTTGGGTGAAATTACAGTATAAAAGATACTGTAGAAAAAAAGATAACTTCCATATAGTTATGGATTTAAAAAAACCTAGACTTACAGATGGTTGCAACTCTTCTAAAGCCTGAAACTTTCCCATGGTTTGAGTTCAAAAGCTGTACATGACCAGGACAACAAGGATGCATATACTCTGCTTGAATCAAGACAGTGGGCTCAAACTTTCCATGAGAAACCCATGTGCTATAATGTAGATATACTGAACAAGGATAGATGATGTAGTAGTAAAATGCGCTAGTGTTGATAGGCAGAACCTTTTGAAAAATAGTGTCTCTCTTGCCATGGATAAGATACTATACTTCGGGGCATTTACTAGCTTCTCAGTTTTCCTTTTAATTCTCTGCCAGAGGTTTATTTCCAAAACAAAATGTATTTTAGTGAAAACATTATGTAAGAATAACTTTGGTCAAGACTTGTTTATTCATTATCTAAAGCTAATTTTCTTAATATAGAAATCAAACACTTTTGTAAATAAAGGAATTGGAGTTGGAACTAGATTGTAAAATATAATCATCTTCTAAAAAATAGATATATTTTGCATTTGTTCTTTTATGTTAACAATTACGAATGTTCAGGATGTTAAAGAAGGAGGGGGGAACTTCAGCATGATTAGAGTTAAATCAAGCTCCTTTTATATGTCACTCATAATCCCTTTTGCCATATTTGCTCACTATCTATCAAAAATACTTTTATTTTAAGCAACGGTAACTCATCCATTTCAAAAGATGTTTTTTTCTCCTACTGATAATGGACCATCTACATTTAACAGCCCTCTTAAAATTGGTATGCTAATGTACTTTTCTTTTTCTTTCTTTCTGTGTGTATAAATGCATCTTGCTTCTGTTCCATTCTATGCATCCGATGAAGTGAGCCCACGAAAGCTTATGCTGAAATAAACTAGTTAGTCTCTAAGGTGCTACAAGTATTCCTGGCTTTCATTTCTCTTTGTTATCCTCTTCCTACTTGGTTCTTCAGTTAATTGATACTAAATTAGATTCCTAAATGTCATTAATATAAAAAAATGCAGGATTATTTTTTAACTGCCGAATTGAACAAAAGAAATTGGGCAGTGAAGGAAAACGTTCTGTTCTTTTTCTTTATCCTCCCACACCTTCTGGTGCACAGGGTCAACCAGTTTCTACTATTTATTTCAGTCTTGTGCGCATCTGTTCAGGCTTCTGAGTGTCAGGTTGAGGAATATGGCTTCTTTCTCTATTTTGTGTAACATTTCTTTAGTTAACCCTCTTTTTTGTCCTTCCGGGTGTGTTCATATTAGTTGCTGTGGAAGCCATGTTGGTGGCATCCTTAAGTCAGGCCCTAAATATGACCCCTGTCCTCTTCTTACAATATTTGATATTTTAGATTGATTTGCTCTTCTTAAAAATTCTGACATTGCAAGAAACTCTTTGCAGTTGACTCTGAAGATCTTTCACAGGCATTTACTTTGGAATGAGGGTCACTAAATGAAAGTAATAGGCAGCAGGTTTAAAACAAACAAAAGGAAGTACTTCTTCACACGATGCATGGTCAACCAGTGACACTCTTTGCCAGAGGATGTTCTGAAGACCAAGACTATAACGGGCTTCCAAAAAGAACTAGGTTGGTTCATGGGCAAGAGGTCCATCATTCGTCAAGATGAGCAGAGGTGGTGTCCCTAGCCTCTGTTTGCCAGAAGCTGGTAATGGGTGATAGTTTACTGTCACCCATTCCGACGCAATAAGTACCTATTTAGTTACTTGCTCTGGGGCACCTGGCATAGGCCACTGTCAGAAAGCAGGATACTGGACTAGGTGGATGTTTGGTCTGACACAGTATGGCGGCTGTTATGAATTGATTTTTATCAATCTCTGTTGTAAATTTCTGACTCTGCTTCATAAAGGAGGACTGATTCTATGCCAGTGTTAAAAAAGTCTTTGTGTCTGTGCCAGACACATTATTTTTCTAAATCTTTTCAAGTTTATGGAAGTTGTTTGCTGCTTTTGATATTTTGTTGCTTGACATCTAGCATGTGGTCACCATCATTGCACATTTCACTCCATAGATGGGCAAAAAGATTTTTTCTTCATTTATTCTAATGGTTACTTTTGGGACAGTGATAGCCATATAGTTTGTTTTTGCCTTGTTGATGAACAAACTGGCTTGTTTTGCTGGGTTTGCCAAAAGCTCATTCTTTCCTTCCTTTAAATCAGGGGTGGACAAACGTTTTGGCCCAAGGACCACATTGGGGTTCAAAATTGTGCGGAAGGCTGAGTAGGGAAGGCTGTGCCTCCCCAAACAACCTGGCCCTGCCCCCTATCTGACCCCCACCCACTTCCTGCCCCCTGACTGCCCACCTCAGAACTCCCGACCCATCCAACCCCCCCTTCCTTGTCCCCTGATCACCCCCTCTGGAGACACCCCCTCCCCACTCTAACTGTCCCCCCCAGGATCCCACCCCCTATAAGCCCCTCTGTTCTTTGTTCCCTGACTGCCCCCTCCCTAGACCCACCACTCCCAGGACCCCACCCCCTATCTAAGCCCCCCTGCTCTTTGTTCCTTGACTGTCCACTCTCGAGGCACCCCCAACCACCACCCCCTGGGACCCCAACACCTAAGCTCCCCCACCCCACTTGCTTACTGTGCTCAGCCGGGAGCGTGGGGCCTCACGGCTTGCAGTGCTTGGCCCAGCCCCTGGGCTGGGAACACAGGGCCACTTGCATCGCTCCCATGGCCCAAGCTCGGAGACCAGATAAAAATGGCCTGCAAGCCATAGTTTGCCCATCCCTGCTTTAAATGATGTATTGAACTAAGCAGTACAATGAGGACCAATTGTGTTTTATTATTTGTCCATAAAATTCCTCTGTTGCCGTCTGTAATTACTTTCCTCATAACATGGTCAATGTCCAATGCAGACAACTATAGAGACCTATCCTTGCCTTATTCTAGCTGTCGTTGCAAACCATTGCCAAAGTGTTGCTGTCTACCTCTGCAGACTACAAAATTATTTGAATAATAGTAAAGTAAATACTGAAAACTGGTCAAATAAATTAGTTCTTACAGAATTTATTCCAGGAGGGGCAAAAATAATCATTTTCATTGTGTGACAGCCCCATTAGTCTGTGCTGTGCCTTTAGATTAATTTATTCCCACACCTCTGTCATTCTCCATTCTTTTAAAAATACTGTTGGCACAATTTTTCTCTTTGTTTAGTCTTGTGGTGCCACTTAAAGTTGAGTGAAAGCTATGGGAGCTTCCAAGTTTGTTTTGCATTTTATTAATTTTCTTTTGTACGTTGATTATGTATTTTGGACCATCTGAGACACTTGTAGTTTTTCTTGTTTCCTTTGACATTAGTTCATTATCTGTTTCACAACATATATAAATATATATTCCCAATATATAAAGTTTGACAGTGGCCCAAACTATTTTAATGATCTTGAAATTCAGTTACTAGCTTGAATGCTGAGCTAGTAACCCTAATTTTATGTGCCAGAGTGAGGAACATTTTTCCTTCAACATAGTAAAGAGTGGCATATATTTTGCTGTTGGGAGAAATTGAAAGATAAAGGGATGTACTGGATAGTGTAAGGCGTACTTAGTCTGTGAGTAATTTGGCTTCCAGGCATGATTTAACTTCATAAATGTGGATTATGATGAAAATATGAAGGGCATGCCTGTCAATCTTCTTTTTTTCTAGATGACTGAAAACCTATATAGTGACTGCTAGTGGTAATATTAGTAGTTTCCAAAAGAGACTGTTCTGGCTTTTTTTTTAAAAAGGAAGTAAAAAATCTGCATCCTATAGCTGCTTGCATAAGCATCTGATACAATTGCAAATTATATACTTTGATCTGTGATCTCTGGAGATCTACAGTATTAACTTTTAATTCAACAAGCTTTTAAATGAGTGCAGTTGTACACATGCTCTTATTTACATCAGAGGATGGAAATTTGATGCCTTTGTATGGAAAATTTCCCTCAAATCCATGAGCAGACTAGTTTATCATGGTCTCATATTCTAACCTATATGCATTAATTTCCCCCAAAACATCCTCCCTTCATCTACCTTTTTAACTTGGTCAAAAGATGCTAAACAATTACAGTTAGTGCTAGCCGTTCTCTACTTTTCCAGTAAAGGAGCTGCTCAAAAGCAGTCAAAAGCTACTTTTATAATGGCAAAAAATGTACACAGAATTAGATTACCATTTTGACCTTAAACTTAACTTGCTTTTATTTTATTACTTCACTAGTAATACAATGTTAAAGTGGTTAAAGCAGATTTAGAATATAGTAGATTTATTTCATTTGTAATGATTGATTTTGGAAAAATACTTCATACCTCGAAATGGTATATTTGGTAGCTTCTTTCAATAGGTTTATTTCTTCCTTTGGATGTTATTTTCCTTATTGCCACTTCCCTATTCAGGGTTGGCAGTTTGTATAGCCTTCCTCCAAAACTCATCACTGCACACATGGCTGTCTCTCTAAGGCCTGGTCTACACTAGTGGGGTGGGTCGACCTAAGATACGCAACTTCTGCTATGTGAATAATGTATCTGAAGTTGATGCATCTTAGGTTGACTTACCTGCCATCCTCACGGCAACAGCGGTCGACAGTCGGCTCCCGCGTCGACTCTGCCTTGTGCCTTTTAGCGAGCTGGAGTTCTGGCGTCGACTTTGGGATTGATTTATCACATCTTGACATGACACGATAAATCGATCCCCAGTAGATTGATCTCTACCCGCCGACCCCAGCCGGTAGTGTAGACATGGCCTATGGTTCACTGATATTTGGCCTATCTATCAAATACTTGGCCTCCCCATTGGTTTTCTTCTATCCATGATCATTGCAAGGGCCATCTTACCCATATAACCCTCAGGCCTCCACTGGACATGTCCATACCAACAAAGCGTATCCTGCCTCAATGTGTCTTCAATTGGGGCAACTTACATTAGGTCCCTCACAGCCTCATTTTTTCCCCTAACTCAGTGTGTCCAACCATTTAACCATCTCAACATCTTCATTTCTGTTGAGGAGAGCATATTGATTTCTTTTCTTGTAGCTCGCCAAATCTGTCTATATGTTGGGATGGGCTGACACAGTTTTATACACTCTACCTTTTAACTTTATTAGCATCTTTTTGTCACAGAAAACTGGGGTCAGCTCCCGCCGTTTGCACTAACCAGCTTTTGTTCAATGCCAAGCATCACTCACGAAGACACTATTGACTACAGCCATTGATCCTAGGTATTTAAATTCTTTCACTCTTCTAGATCTGTAATAGCCTTTTATGGTAATTTCTCCCCTCAGTCTTACCAATGTTTGCTCTAAGTTCCATGAGTTCAAAACTGTATTGCCACTGTTCAAAGCTGGTTTTTTGGGTCTCTCAGTCTTCTGCACATGTCACAAAATCTTTTAATAGGGAGCAGGCTTAAAACAAACAAAAGGAAGTATTTCTTCACACAGCATATGTAGCTCCTTGCCAGAAGATGATGTAAAGGCCAAGACTATAAGAGGGTTCAAAAATGAACTAGATAAATTCATGAAGGATAGGCCCATCAGTGGCACGGATGGTGTCCTTAGCCTCTGTTTAGCAGAAGCTGGGAGTGAGTGACATGGAATGGATCACTTGATGATCACCTGTGCTGTTCATTCTCTCTGGGGTACCTGACATTGGCCAATGTCGGAAGACAGGATACTAGCTAGATGGATCTTTTGTCTGACCGAGTATGGCCGTTCTTCTGTTCTTAAAGATTTGCTAATAAGGTATCAGTATAAATATAAACTCTCCAGAGACCCATGCCCTGTTAATGAAGTCATTAAATAAATACTCTGCCCAGTAAATACAATATGGCATGTGAACTGAAGTCTTATTGGCACAGAATATGGCATAGTTCTACTGGAAGTTCTGCATTCCTTTGTGAATGAAGCATATGAAACATGCTGCCAGAATTACAGTATTCAAAATGTTACTTTGTTGTTGGTCACATACTATAAAGGATCTCACTATAGCCCCAATCCTGTCTTTAGAATTCCTTAGGAATAAAGTACATCCATCATTATATCTCTGAGATCGAGAGAGAGATCGAGAAAGATCGAGAGAGAGATTAGTTCCTTCTTGTTCATTCCTCACTTTAAGAAAAAAGATAATATCCACATACCCCTTTTCTTTATAATTACATCAAATTAAGATTGAATGGTGTAGTAGTTATGAAGGCAGTTGGGATTTGAAAGAGAAATTATTGGAGTAAGTTTACACTCAATTATATTCAGCTATTAAATGTGTTCCATTAAAACAAGAATTCCAATGCATAATCCTGGCGGCCTTCTATGACAGCACTCTTTCATTCACTCATGGCTTTTCCTTTGATTAAGTAAATATAATCCTTCTGGCCTCGGTATAAAGAGAGAAGCTGTGCTAAATTAACCATGGCACAGTAAAACAGATTTGGTGATTTTTCTTGAAGAGGCTGCAGCAAAGGCTGCAATTGGTAACTCTATGCAATAATTGCATGCTCGCTCTCTCGTTCTCTCAAGGAGAAAAAAGAGAGGTGGTTGTAGGGAGGCAAGAAAAATAGTGATGGAATTAATCAGCAATTTCCTCTCAGGAAGTCTTTTTGAAAAGTAATAACTTGAGTTGACTAATGCAAGCAATACTAAGGTTTGCTGTTTTAACAGTTTCACAGCTGAATAAGCATATGGCCTCCTCTAGTTCTAAAATTCAATATTTAAAACTTTTGAGTGGTTTTTGTGTATTCATTCAGCTGAAGAGTAACCAAGGACAAGTAGTGTTTTTTTTTTTTTTATTGTTATGGTTTCTGATAACTGTCCTTATTGGAGGTAACAAAGTCCTGTGGCACCTTAAAGACTAACTATAAAGTTTTGAAGCATAAGCTTTCGTGGGCTAATACCCACTTCGTCTGCTTGCATCCAACGAAGTGGGTATTAGCCCACGAAAGCTTATGCTTCAAAACTTTATAGTTAGTCTTTAAGGTGCCACAGGACTTTGTTACTTCTGCTATTCCAGACTAACACGGCTACCTCTCTGATTCTTGTCCTTATTGGTTCACTGTGGCAGATCTGTCTTGATGCTGAGTAGTTATTACTATTCCTGTTCCTTCATGCAGACTTCAGCCAGTATTTTACAATATCATTTGAGCTCAGCCATTCATCTGAGGAGAGAGGGAAGGAAACTATACCACTTTTTTAAACTTGTAACAAAAAATATTATGATGGTTGTAGGTGACTGGATCATGTTTTATTGCCTTAATTGAGAAATAACATAATAAACCACTCTCAATGCTGACAGAGAAGGTATTAGCTTATAGGTAGTGTAAATAAGGTATTTCTCCCAAGTATAGCTCTCCTCATACCTGAAAGAATGTAGTCATTTGTGATAATTCTATATGGATGTTTCACCTATTATACATTACTAGCAAAAATACCCGGCATTGCTCGGGTCCGTCGGAGGTGGGGAGGGGGGAGAGAGCTGAGCGAGTGCGGGGTCCGTTGGAGGGGGGAGAGAGCTGAGCGAGTGCGGGGTCCGTTGGAGGGGGGTATTATGACATCATAACTATGTTACAGAGAACAGCAGGTGTTAACCTGCTGCCCAGCTGAGGTGAATAGGCTTTAAATAATTTCACCCCTGGGGGGCGTCAGAGGTGAGATTTGAAAAATTTTCGACTCTTACCCTGATTAGGACCCTAAAGCCTATAACTGTACCAAATTTCAAGTCTCTAGCTCAAACGGTGTGGAAGGAGTAAGGCAGCATACATACACGCACGCACATAGCATTTGACTTTTATATATATAGATATCAGATTTACAGTGCTGTAAGACTTGACATCCGATGTGTACTTAATACTCTTGACATTTCATCATAAATGGTGAAATAGAAATAATAGACCAAAACCTGATTTGTTTCATGGGTGCGACCATGATTGATTGACCTCAGTGAGATTTGCACCCACGTAACTAAGAGCAAGATTTTGGCCCAGTGGGAGCACCTCCTGTGACCTGGACTCTTCCTTCTCTTTCTGTATCCCCTGCTTTAGTCAGCGATCTTGCCTTTTTTCACTGCCTTCTTAAAATGAACTTAATGTGCAGTGATGTGAGAGTACCAGAAAAAGTCGTCTTCCATATGTACTTTTGGGTCAATCAAAACAGCAGTGAAAATGTCCAGACGCTATGGGTACTTCAGAATCCTAAACCCTTTTATGAAACTGCATAGAAGTCACAAGGACACAGTAATCCTAAAGCAGTATCTCTATTTTTGTACATATACAAAATAGTGTCAAAAGAAGGTGAAGATTGCTTATTTTTCATCTTTACTGTTTCTTATAATGGCTTTTGTCTCCTTGCTCCCCAAACTTTACCGTTCAAACTGCAAAAAACCCAAAGCTGAATGTCTTAACATTTCATGCGTATCAGCTTAGTCCTTATGTCCTACATTGAGAGTCTGGGGTTCATATGGGCCATGGGACTTATGTCTAGCTTGACCCTCTTTTCTCAGTGGTCCTAATATAATGGTGCCATTCTTCTCTTGATGGTGAACTTTGTTCTCCTGGTAATGGGGGCATAGTGTGGTGGAGTTCTCAGCAGCAAAATGGGAATAGGCAGTTTTGCACTTATTTGTGACTGTGTATTCTGAATACAGTACATCAAAACTCCTTATAAACTTGTCATTCCACTTTGGTTTCTGCTAACCTTTTAATTGCTTGGGGTTGTTTGTTTTATGATTTCACTAATGGGTTGAAATAGAATTGCACTCTGGAATGCCCAGTATTCTTTTATGTAATACTAGCAAAAATACCCGGTGTTGCTCGGGTCCGTCGGAGGTGGGGAGGGGGCAGAGAGCTGAGCGAGTGCGGGTCCGTTGGAGGGGGGAGGTGGCAGAGAGCAAACCTGACACCCCCACCTCACCCCCAAGACCAAACCCGATACCCCCACCTCACTTACCCCTCGACCAACCCCGACTCACATTTTCACCCCCCCCACCCAAACCCAACACCCCCACGTCACCCCCTACCAACCCCAACACCCCCTGACCAACACCCACACCTCACCCCCCCTAGACCAAACCTGACACACCCACCTCACTTCCCCCCCCCAACCAAACCCGACACCCCTACCTACCACCACAAACAAACCCAAACCCACACCTCACTTACCCCTCGACCAACCCCGACCCCCCTTCTCACCCCCCAACCAAACCCAACACCCCCTCACCCACCCCAACACCTTCCCACCCCCCCAGACCAAACCCAACACCCCCGGCTCACTTACCCCCCGACCAAACCCGATACCCCTACCTCACTTACCCCCCGACCAAACCCGATACCCCTACCTCACTTACCCCCCGACCAAACCCGACACCCCTACCTCACTTACCCTCCGACCAAACCCAACTTGGGTCCGTCAGAGGTGGGGGGGGCAGAGAGCTTAGCGAGTGCGCGGTCCATTGGAGGTGGGGAGGGGGCAGAGAGTTGAGCGAGTGCAGGGTCCGTTGGAGGGGGGTATTATGACATCATAACTATGTCACAAAGAACATCAGCTGCCCAGCTGATGTGATTGGCCTTTAAATAATTTCACCCCTGGGGGGGCGTCAGAGGTGAGATTTGAAAAATTTTCAACTCTTACTCTGATTAGGACCCTAAGACCTATAACTGTACCAAATTTCAAGTCTCTAGCTCAAACTGTGTGGAAGGAGTAAGGGAGGAACATACATACATGCATACATACACGCATACACTATTTGACTTTTATATAGAGAGAGATTATGTAGTCTGCAGCATTGCCGACTCTTGCTGCCTTATTGTAAGTCTCATGATATTTGGTGCTTTTGAAAAGCTTCTAGAATTGTTTGATCATTTGAGAATCTCTGCTTTTATTTTCTTTTTTTAGTTTCTAGTCCTCTTGGTTGTGGAGAAAAGCTTGATAATGTGAATCTTAAAAGCCTTGAAACCCAAAGAAGTTTGTTTTTGGCTTGACACCCGTAAGAGTGTTCATAATTTTTTTCATGATTTCGAGGGCCTGATTCATAATTTTTGAATAATTGTAATTGGCAATAGGGATTCTGTTGGTTTGTATTCCAACAGTTCATGTGTTCTTTCACTCATAAGACATATACCTTGTTTATTTTTCTAAAACTCCCAAATTAAGTTAATTTAGGGTTAATCTGTGCTGGTTCTTCATTTAAATTCTTAAGTAGGATTTAGGTGCCTAATATTAGGCACTGAAGTTTGAAACTGAGGCAATAACACATTACTTTTAATTATAGTACCGTAATTATACTTTTAAAAGCAGGGCTAATATTTATAAAAGAATCAGAAATGGTTATGACTTGTGATTTTCTCCCTGATGTCATTTGTCAATTTTGTCTTCGCTGACTTTTTGAAAACTGATCTACAGTCAGCCCACTAATGCCACTGGGATTTCCAGGTGCGGATTGGACTTAATTTTCAAATGTTCATATAATTTTTGCATTGAGGGAAAATGAGAGGTTAATAGGTGCAGGCAGGCAGGCACTGTACAGACTTCCCTTCCCACAGAACGTGAGGTTTATCCTTCAAAACCCCTACTATCCCAAGTACTAAACTCTCATAAGACTGCTAATTGTACCAAGTTGTGTGGTGGTTTTGTTTTGTGGGCAGATGCTCACTAGGGACTACAAGGGAGATCACAAGTCTTATTTTTTCTTATGACTTCAGTCGGTATTCAAAATTCTGAGCTTTATAAGTAAATGGCTAGTGCATTGCAGGCACAGTGTGCCTCATAACCTTCACACTGGTGAATAAGTCTAGTTGTCCAGGCCAGGATGAGACTCCTCAGAGTCTGGGAATCTGTGTGGCATTTAATTTTTCCAATAAAGTTTTATTTTGAAACAAGAATCTCCTTAACCACAGTCTCCCTGGTAAACTTATCCTGGTGATTGAAAGTATTAAGGAGAATTGCTGTGTTTGCTTGTGGGTTGTAATCAAATCATGATGGACACCATGGCAGCAACATTAACTCTAAAATGCACAGACCAAGTAGATGTTCTTATATGTTGATTTAGTTAAAGCCCACGATAAAATAACCTCTAAAATGCGGTGAAACTCTGATCCTCTTTGATGTTAGTTTGCTTCTCTGTCACTAGTTTGCTCCCTTTGGAGGAGGCGAATGCAGGAGGATCTGAGTGATTTGTATGGCTCTCCTTTCCATTAATGAAATGGTGTCCATGTGAATCGTGCAGTATGTTAATAATCCTAGTTAAAATTAGCTTGTTATTACATTGCCTTTTAGTGGAAATTTTTATTTTAGTATTTTCTCCCCTATTGTCACCTGCACATCCTGTCATATCAGTACATTTTTAACCTAGGACTGAGTAGACCAGCATCTGGTTTTGAGAGAGGTCTGTTTTTACCTAATTTTTTCATCTGGTGACTATTCTGGCCTAAAAGCTTGTCTGTTGCATCATATTTGTTGGTCAAATAAAAAGTATCTTATTATCTTACCTTGTACATCTGGGCTAACTCAGACTAAGGCATAGGAGAAGTGGTTTGTCCCTGGTCAGTCAGTGGCAGAGTCAGGATTAGAAACTGGGAACATGGATCACAAGTATTTTTGCTCTAAGCACTAAACCACATGCAGATGTCATTAGGATAATTCTTCTATAAGGTGTATCTGTGTTTTCCAAAGGGCTTTATTCATTCACTTCCCTTTTTATAGGATGGATGCTACAGACCTTAAAGAAACTCAAGGTGTTAAGCTTTAAAACTTCTGCTTTATAAGCAGCCAGACCCATTAAATCATTCATAGTGACAATGCACTGAAAAAGAAAAATAGCACATCTATTAAAACAGCTTTAAGTACAGTACCCTATGTATTGGAAGCAACTTTTCCTTTTCTAATGATACCTTTGTTCATTTTTCTCATGATTTACATTAGCACTGGAATAATACTGTAGGGTAGGTCTGCCTGCTGAATGCTTCACAGCCTGTGATGTGATTTCACTCATATAGACACTTAGACATTGCCTTCAAAGTTATCCTTATGTTTTTGAAAAGTGTAATAAAACCCAGCAGTATTTTGAATCCCCTCATCACAAGTGGTGTGAGCCAGATGAAGATGTGGTACACCAAATATCCTAGTGCATAAATTAGAGGCTTCCTGGGGAGTTTATAATAAACTTAATAATTTTTGTGTTATATTCTGTCTGCTACATTCCCTTCCAGTTCATATAATTGATGGTATAAATGCTTTCCCAACTAAATTAGCAATGTTTACTGTCACAGGCTCAGTGCAGCTTTTTTAATCAAACACATAATAAAGTGCTAAATAAAGACATTCCCACCTATATCAAACTCTTGTTAGTCTGTGAAGGGTTTTTTGTAATTTATTTACCCAGAAAGACTCATGTCAGATGCACATCTGGCGTTCAACCAGGCCCTGCTTTTCATCCAATTTTCCAGCTGGGTTAATGAAGACATAGGGAGGTCAAATGACTTCCTAAGGTTCACATGGTGATTCATATCAGCTGGGATTAGAGCCAGGCTGCTGTAACCATTGGACCACACAAACTATGTATTCTAAACTCCTCTATTGGGGGGTGAACAAGTTAGTAGTTTATCTGCTTAGTATTCGGTAAGCTAACCGCAAACTTCCCTTCCTACTTATAGTTTTGCATGTGCTACAGTAATGTCACATTAAGGACTTATTCACATTACAACAGTGTCAGTCTCGTCCAGTCCTGTCTCGGAGAAGATTCAAGTCTGCTGTGGTCAGATCCCATGTGCTGCTAAACTCCTGGGATCTGGGTGTAGCTAATGTCAGTGTTCCTGCTCCAGGTCACTCTGGTGCCCTCACTAGGTACAGACCCTGTGGAACGCTGCAGTCCTGCCACCTAGACCCTAGAACCAGTGTCTCAATCTTCCCAACTCCCAGAGTTTCATAGGCATGTTCTTTCTATGTTTCTTTTATGTTCCTTCCTTTTATGGCTGACTTAGAACAATGCTTCCTCAGCTGTCATCGCCTTACGCCCCTACGCTATGTGGATGACATGTTCATCATCTGGACCCATGGGAAGGAGGCCCTTGAGCAATTCCACCAAGATTTCAACAGTTTCCACTCCACCCATCAACCTCAGCCTGGTTCAGTCCACACAAGAGATCCACTTTGTGGACACTACTGGGCAAATAAGTGATGGTCACATAAGCACTCCCATACCGGAAGCCTACTGTTACCCACATGCCTCCTGCTTTCATCCAGACCTCATCACATGATCCATTGTCTACAGCCAAACTCTAAGATATAACCGCATTTGCTTCAGTCCCTCAAACAGAGACAAACACCTACAGGATCTCTATCAAGCATTCTTAAAATTACAATACCCACCTGTGGAAGTGAAGAAACAAATTGGCAGAGCCAGAAGGATACCCAGAAGTCATTTACTACAGGACAGACCCAATAAAGAAAGTAACAGAATGCCAATAGCTATCACTTACAGCCCCAAATAAAACCTCTCCAGCGCATCATCAGGGATCTACAACCTATCCTGAAGGATGATCCCTCACTCTCTGACTTTGGGAGACAGACAGTCCGCCAACCTGAAGCAAATACTCACCAGCAACTACACACCACACAACAGAAACACTAACCCAGGAACCAATCCCTGCAAGAAACTTCATTGCCAACTCTTTCTTCATATCTAGTCAAGGGACACCATCATAGGAGCTCATTCACCTGCACATCTACCAGTGTGATATGTGCCAGCAATGCCCCTCTGCCTTTACATTGGACAAACCAGACAGTCTCTACACAAATGAATAAATTGACACAAATCAGACATCAGGAATTGTAACATTAAAAACCAGTAGGAGAATACTTCAGTTTTCCCGGACACTCAATAACAGACTTCAAAGTGGCAGTTCTTCAACAAAAAACACTTCAAAAACAGACTCCAATAGGAAACTGTGGAACTGGAATTAATTGTGCAAACTGGATACCATTAAATTAGCCTTGAATAAAGACTGGCAGTGGCAATTGACCTTGTTAGCGCTACAAAAAATAATTTTCCCTCTGTTGATATTCACACTTTCTTGTCAACTGTTGGAAATGGGCCACATCCACTCTAATTGAATTGGCTCGTTAGTACTGACCCCCCACTCGATAAGGCAACTCCCACATTTTCATATGCTGTGTATTTATACCTGCCTACTGTATTTTCCACTCCATGCATCTGATTAAATGGATTATAGTCCACAAAACTTTATGCCCAAATAAATTTGTTAGTCTCTAAGGTGCCACAAGGACTCCTTGATGTTTTCCCTGATACAGACTAACGTGGCTACCCCTCTGACACCAGTTCTCCTCCTGGTCTCTTGTTTCAGGTGATGAAATAGCTTTCTTTAGCTTGGAGAAACTCACATTTAAAACCAATCTCTGTGTCTGACAAGAAGAGAAAGCTGCAGCTCTCCCATCTATGTAAGTGCATCAGAGAAAGTTCTAACTCCCTTCTCCCAAATGAGATTTTGGTGAAGAGTCCATTCAAAGGAAAGGCCCAGCTGGCAAAATTCCATTGCTGAAGTTTGTGAGAGACAATTAGTGCTAACGGCCCTTGATTGTTTTTCACCACTTTCCAGACATAGTGAGGAAACTGTGTCAAGTTCCTGCTACAATATGGATGATCTAATCCTGAGTGACTATTATGCTCACAAATAACATTAATAAAACCATATGTAGTTCATAACTGGATTCAGAAATATTCCTCAAATTATCACAACAGTCATGATATTGTAACCAGTGAAAGACAATCATTGTAACCAATTACAAATAACATGATTTTGTTTGTCAACACACCAGTTTTTCTGCTGTTTCAACTTTGTATTTGCAGCCATGCATACTAGACTGCCTTAGTGCATTCTGACTAGCTGTCCTATAGTGCACTAGCCACTGCCAAAGAATATAGGTGTGTTTTGGTTTTTTTTCCAACCAGCTCCTAATCCCACTAGGATTATGACAACAGATGTGACTGTTCTGCAGCACCCAATATTCATCTATCTTGACCATGATGTGAATGCTTTGTCTAGGAAAAGGAAGTGCTGCTGGGAATCTTAAACTGGCCTGTCTCTTCTGGTTATTACAGCCCAAAAATCACGATGGCCCAGTTTGCATGCTGGAGCATCACATAAGTGTGGGAGCAGGCAGCTATGATAGGACTGAAAAAGAAAGGCGGTATATTTTTCAGTTAATGCTCTGAATATGCTTTTACTAAAGGGTACAATGTACTGATTCCATATTCAGGCTGCCATTAACTTTCTTTTTCAGTGTGCTTGTGTGAACCGACAATCTGCTTATAAGCAAAAAAAAATTTTTATCTTGTTTTGGCTATTTATTTTCTCATGTCATTTTCTTTTGAACAACTTCATAGATCTGTCTCTAGAATCCAACCATCTCAGAATTCTAATTGTGTGATCATTAGTCCTTGTGGCCTAAGAATTCACAATGCACATATTGAGGAATTTTTATTTCAGCTTCTGAGGCATCTATTGTGCTGCTGCCAGCCGGCAAATGTATTTTGCAAAATCCCTTTTCCCACTCCTGGGCAAAGAAATAGTTTTCTTTGTTCAAAAACAGCAGTACAGTAAACCCTCGATTTAACGGACCTCGATTTAATGGACTTCGGATGCAACGGACAAAATTTCTGAGCAAGTCTGATGCATTCCTGATCCATTTCTGGCAGGCTGGCTGCCGGCTCCTGGCTGTTGCCCGGGTCCAGGCAGCGGGCGGGCTGGCTGGCGGGTCCCGGGACCCGTGCGGGCTGGCTGCCGGCTCCCGGCTCCCGCCGGGGTCCCAGCCACGGGCGGGCGGGCTGCCGGCTCCCGCCCGAGTCCCACCAGCGGGCAGGCTGGCTGCCGGCTCCCACCTGCGGGCGGGCGGGCTGACTGCCGGCTCCCGCCTGCGGGCGGGCGGGCTGGCTGCCGGCTCCTGGCTCCCGCCTGAGTCCCGCCAGCAGGCGGGCTGGCTGACGGTTCCCGGCTGCCGCCCGGGTCCCACCAGCCGGGACCCGGGCGGGCTGGCTGACTGTTCCCGGCTGCCGCCGGGGTCCCAGCCGCGGGCAGGCTGGCTGACGGCTCCCGGCTGCCACCCGGGTCCCAGCAGTGGGCGGGCTGCGGAGCTGCTCCGACAGCTCAGTTTTTTTTATTATTATTAAATAACGGACTTTTTGATTTAACGGACACCCCGTCGCCCGAATTAGTCCATTAAATGGAGGTTTTACTGTATTTGAAATAACTTCCTGGAGGCTAGAACAATAGAATGTCACACAATAAAATGGCAATGGTGGTAATATCAAATTACTGTTGTGAAACTGAATAGTAAAAAAAAATAAACTGTAATAATAATAGCTGAAACTTACACAAGTGTCTTCCTGTAGAAAATAGCTTCAGATAATAGCTAAAGTAATAGGTCATCCTTTGTACAGACAGTTGCCAAAGAGATGGAGAACTCTGAATAATGAGTGGCCTGTTATAAGGAGTGACTGCTGTTAGTTCACACAGGAGTTACTTTCTGCTCTGGCTTAGGGAGAAACAGATGTTGACATGCTGGTCTTCAGGAGAACTTTTTCTTTTTCTTTTGAAGATGTCTGAAAATGCAGAAAAATTAAAAGGGCCCTTTTGATAACATCTTTCTAAAATGAACAGCAATCAGATGTACTGTTTTGTTTGTCCTGAAATGTAAAAGGTCAGATGTCCAGGGCAAGATCCTAACCACATGTACAATCTAATATCCCCTTCTTGCTAAGATTGGAAAGACCTATAGGAAAAGGTAAGCCCTCTGTGTCTGACGCTTCTCATTCTACTTCTTACTTCGATGTCATTTTTTTATTTTTTATTTATCCTGACACAGCAGAGCTTAGAACGGTGCCTTGGGTCATTCCAAAGAAAAATGCCTAAACATTAATCAAGCAGTATCTCTCTCAACACAAAATGTGATAAAATTTGAATGTGGTCTGAACGCCAATGTTACCTGGGAAGGAAGAATGCTCTGGGAAATGGATTACCCCATAATTTCTTTTGGAATAGCACAAAAAGGCAAACCCCTTCCAAAGCAAATGTTGCTTTGGTGGTTTAGTTCAGCATACTTCCAGGAAAGGTTCTCCTATCTCCAATCTGTTAAAGACCCATCAGACCAGAGGTTAGGCTGACTTCTGGGTAGAAATGGAAATGGCCTCTATAAATCTGTAATTCAACCATTTGTTTTCTAACCATGAGTGTGAACACATTAATTATTTGGTGCAGTTTTTGGCTGGTAAGTTCTGAAAGCTGTAATACAGTATTCATCATATTTTATTTGTCTTAAACTCTTCTTTCCCCACTCTAATTCAGCTCATTTATATTGCTTTTGAGAGCTTGCTAGTATAGATTTTTGGAGCTACTTGCTCAAGAATGGGAATTTTTTCCCTCCTTCTTAAAAGGATTTCTGAGGGAACAGGTCCGATAATCCCTGTACTCATTCTTCTGGTGTACTGTGACATAAAAGATAAAGCACCTTTTAGATACTTTCCCTCATCCCCTAACCAGAGATAAAAAAACAAATCTAAACTACTCTGCCTTCACCTAGACATATCACCCCTTGTTATTGCTCCTCCCTTCTCAAAAGCCTTAATAAAGTGAAAATGTCTGAAGCAGGTGCTGAAGATCAACAGATTTAGAGTATTTCAGACTGGAGATGGAGAGCTGGAACTGTAAAAAAAAAAAAAAAAAAAATTAAAAACTCCTTTTTGGAAATTATTGAGAATGTGTTATTGGTTCATCTGTGCAGCACCCCTTTGCAGAGAAACTTTTGTTTCTTCTGAGTGTCCAACTGCCTGTCAGTCACTTGTGAAGAGAGAAGAACCCAAGAATAAGGCTTACTGGAGCAGCTCTTGGGAACCCCTGGAGACAAATTCCTTTTTCATCCCAATTTCCAAAAATGTTTCACAGAGTATATTCATACAACCCTACTAAAACAAAGCTATCTCTGGGACGATTGAGCACAGTCCCACTGAGAGCTTGCCTAGACAAATTGCGGAAAGCTGGGATGTAAATCTGCTCTGCCCTAGCCTGCTGCATGCTCTCTGTCCAGGTGGATGGACCAAGGTTTTGTGCACTAAAATGTCCATAGTGTGTCTTGATTTATCTCACTTCAGAACAGGGTAGATCAAAGTGATCTATCAAACTTTTAGTGAACCCCTCAGTAGGGTCCATATGGACACTGTATGTGGCAGGCTTGTTCAGGGTAAATTAACAGCCCAGCGTGCTATGACCTAAGTGTCTGTGTAGACAAGACCTAATGCACAACATGTATAGCAATATTGGAGTAAAAAGTTATAGCAAACATGTTTTTGTGGCAAAACCCAAACAAAGCCATTGACTGTTTAAGACTACACAGGTCTTGCCTGAAAGATGTTCACATAGTAAACTGCATGGTGCTTCACTTATCTACCTCCATAAAGATGAAACTCTGATCTTTGAGTCTTTGGTCCTGCCAGGATCTAGACCTGTAATTATAGAAAATTTGAGTAATTTGAACCTGATTTAATACCACTCAGACATCCCTTCTTTCTTTCAAGAAATGTTTGGATTAGTGGAAACAAGAACACTGAAGACTGTTTTGATGGAAGATTGCTGGTTTAGAATTCTAATAAAGAATAATAAATGTAACTATAGCCCACGAAAGCTTATGCTGAAATAAACTAGTTAGTCTCTAAGGTGCTACAAGTATTCCTGTCTTTCTTTAACATCGTGCATCAACAGGGATACGGTGTATAAATATATGCAGTGGCTTGACCACAGTGAAGGACTATTGGAGGATCTGACCATTAGATTATTTCTTTGGAGATTGGAGGAGAAAGATGTTGGATTAATCCAAAAACCTCTGTTTGTTAAAAATTGAATAACATTAAAAATAGTAGAAAATTAGTATGTGAGTTTTTTTTTATAAGTTTTCCGTACTTTTCTTTCTCCTACACCCAGTTATAAGTGGAAATTTTATATGTAATTTTTGAATATATATATATAATAATATTTAAAAATCCTACTCCACTGCAACAAGATAATGAACAATGGTGTTCATTAGTGAGTATCATGTTGGTGCACTTCTTGGGTGTCTAAAAGCATTAAGCTGATCCACTGCATCTGAGGCATCCCCAAAAGCCTATCCTGGTTTATTGCTACATTGAGCCAAATCGCTTCAAGGATATTCTTCAAGTGACTGAAGTAAACTTCAGGGATGAAGAAGAATTCTTTATAGCAATACAAAGTGTGTTGCTTAGATGTTATTCTTAATGTAATGGAATATGTTCATTTAGACTGAAAATCAGGCAATACTTGCTAATGGTATAATGTTATTGATGAATGGTCTCCCAGAAAAAGTAGAAGTCCTGTCTCTTGAGGAATTTAAAAATAGATTGGCTTAAGCAGCAATGTATGTACTGGAGAGAATACCCTACATTGGCTGCATGATCTAATGGGTGTCATCTTTTTATAAATCTATGCAGACTATCATCCTATTTAATCACTTGCCATAATGGTAGCTGTACTAAATGTGGCACATCTTTTTAGCACACCAATTTCATTGTTAAACAAGCACAAGTTTTGAGATCTGTAATCCATTTTACTTCCAAGAAGCAAGGTTTCATGGTAGACGAGAGTGTTCAGTAATATCATACTTGTCTCTCTTGTAGTGCGATGCCCAAGTGAAAAAAAGTTTTTAGTTGTAGTTTGTGTTCTGACAATTCATCTTGTTGGTATTAACTGTAACGGCCTTCTAGGCAAGAACAATACTTTGGATTAGTTCTTGAATATTATTTACATGGTTATAGAAGGCAGTAAATTCAGAAGCATCTAAGTGACTTAAGATCACAAGCCCCATTGAAAGTCTCCCCCTTAACCCCTTGAGAAAGTGAAACCATGGATAACCTTCACCTGACACCCTATCACATGGTGTTTAAAGACCTACATATCTTAATTTATACATTTTCCATCCCCCTTTCTAGTCCTTCATATATCCTCCCACATGTGTGTTCACACTACAGCAGTTCTCAAACAACGGGGTGGGGCAGAGATCAGGATGACAGACCGTCTCTTTTATGTTTAAAAACAAGGAGTCTGGTGCATATTAAAGACTACTTCTTCAGATGCATGGAATTTATGGATGTTTATCCATCCATTCATCTGAAGAAGTGGGTTTTTTACCCACGAAAGCTTATGCTCAAATAAATCTGTCAGTCTTTAACATGCAACTGGGCTCCTTATTGTTTTTGTGGATACAGACTAACACAGACCCTCTCCCCCCCCCCCCCCCCCCCCGATACTTTTATGTTTAATCATTCTGGAACTGGGATTTAATGACAGAAAAATCTGAAGACATTTTCAGGCATTATTGGAGTAATATTGTGGCCATATTTTTACCCATTCTGTGCAATCACTCAATTCAAGAATGATCAGTGTGCAGCTGAGGCCCTCTAGTGTAACATTTGAGCATTGCTTTACTCAAGCAGATACCCATTTAAGAAATGTATTTCAAATACAGTCATCCTAAGGCCTTTCTGTTCAAGGGATCGCTTTGTCCTACAGTGTGTCTGATGACCTGTTAGAGAGAAGGCAGGTCAGGTAATATTTTTTTTTTTGGACCAACTTCGGTTAGTGAGAGAGACAAGCTTTTGAGTAGTTCTTGACATGTGGGTGACTTACTCTGAATGCCACAGCTAAATACAAGATGGAACAGATTGTGAATACATTTTTCAAGGGACCATTCAAGGTGAAGCGGTTAGTTGGAGGAAGGAAAGGAAGGAATGAGGAGCTGCTGGCAGAGGGGACGAGGGTTGTGTAGGTGGGTTTATATATATGGTTGTAATAAGCCATAAATCCAGTGTTTCTATTCAGTCCATGATTTAATGAATTAATTCTAGCAGCTTCCCAATTGACGACAAGTTTCCTAATTAACCTGGCTTAATTGGTTCTAAAAAGTTCCTGAGTGTTCTGGAATAGTCTCTGTTATCTTACCCAGGGAAAAGGGGGACCTGCTTAACCTGAGACTAATGTATCTGCCTTTGACCATTCTCTTGTAGCCATCTGGCCTGACCCTGTCACAATATATTGAGAGAATCTGGAAGATTTTGTGTGTGGGGGTCTTGCCCTCTAAATTTAAGGGCCGAACTCTGATGCTGTTTCTTTATAAACAAGTGTCTGTTGCACCATTATTAAAGGCTTCATAAATTTAAAATTCCTGTCACACCCAGTAAAGGTAAACATTTTTGTTGGAACTACTGGGATACCTGCAATATTGCCATTTAAATTCCTTTATATATGAAGTGCTTTTCTGTTTCCTTTGTTTCTAATGAAGATGTCTCTAAAAAAAGTGTTTTCTTACTCTGTCTGCAATGAAATTTTAAATTTTTATTTATGATGTCCATCTGTTGCTGTGGAACTATGTGACTTCACTGGTTCAAAACTGTTACTAGCAACATCTAAGTGTGTATCTTAAACAAGAGGCTCACTCACCTTGACAATCAGCCACCCTGGGACATGCTGGATTTGTTTTGTTTTTTAAAATCCGGGACAAGCCCTGAAGTGTGGATGGATGTTTGGTTGTTTGTTTTTTTTTCACCTAAAGTCTAGAACAGGAGTTCTCAGACTGGGGGTTGGGACCCCTCAGAGGATTTTACATGGGGGGATTGTGAGCTGTCAGCCTCCACCCCAAGCCCCGCTTTGCATCTAGCATTTATAATGGTGTTAAATATATGAGAGTGTTTTAATTTATAAGAGGGGGTCACTCTGAGAGGCTTGCTATGTGGAAGGGGTCACCAGTTCCAAAGTTTGAGAACCTATAAAGTTTGAGTTGCCAAACAGTGTGAGAATTTATTCAAAATAAAAATAAGTAAATTAAATTGAGGGAATCTGGAAGACTTTTGTATCTGGGTCTTGCCCTCTAAATTTAAGGGTCTAACTCTGATGGTGTCTCTTTGTAAACAAGTATCTATGCAGGGGGCTAGCTAAGAGGAATCTGTTTTTCATTCTGATGTTTTTGACCAGACAGTTGTAGAATGAGAGAGAGAGAGAGAGAGAGATTTTTTTTTACTGCAGGGAAAGTAATAAGAGTCTATTAAAGCTGTCACAGTAATTGGTAACTCTCTTGAGGTGCATGCACATGTTGGAGTGACTTCTACTTTGTTTCACTATTATATCCACAGAGAAAAATTGCACAAAACAAGGATCAGTTTTAAATGCAGTTATTTTTATTTTTTAAAGGTGAGGCAAGTGTGCTACACACTGTTTTATAGGCACTTAAACTATGCTATATCCTGCAGATTCCTGACAAGTTCAGCACCGTGTCTGGATGCCGTAGAACATTTATTCAAATTAAATCTGTCCAGGGAGGCTGGCAGCAGGACTAGTCTATTTTGTTTCAAGTCAGATTAGTGTGCTAGTTCATTTTCAATTCCTTTTGGGATAATAATGTATATTGCACAGAATTCAGTACAGTTTATCACTGATGTCAGCCTCTCCTTAAGGGAATATTGATAACTAAGGCAGGATGGAGAATTTTGTAACTTGAATATTGAGGATTTATGTTGGAGGGACTGTACCTTTTAGAATTTTGTACCTTGAATATTGAGGATTTATGTAGGATGAACTGTCTATGGCCGAGGACAATTGTGTGAAGGGGTGATTAACAGTTCACTGGAGTCTGGGTGGGGAGTGCACAGCATTCAGAACAAATCCTTCGGTCTGAGCATTAGGTATACGGAAATCAAAAGATTCAGGAAATAATATATCTGCAAATAGCATATGGGAATGAGTCGCAAGATGGAGTAATTAGCTGACCTTCTGGCTGCTGCTATATATTTGTCTTCTCCTGGCATTATCTCTGTTTCTCCTCTCCCTCTTCCCAATATAACTGCTCAGACATGGTCCCACTATTATACACCTACTTTATCCCAGCAAGCTTGCTTTGCATCTCTTGCTTGTGTTCCCCACTGTAGCTGATAGTAGGGGAAGCTTCCCTAAGCTTCCCTTACTACACCTACCCTCACTTATGCTTGAGATATGCTCTAGAAAGTTCTGAGTAGTAGTTTTGTGGCAAGCGGGGGGAAGGGGAAGCCCCACAACCTTTGGGGAAGCATTAGTGCTGCTGCTAGATGGGAAAAATAAGCTGTCTGAGGAAATCTGGTGACAATCAACTAAACTACAGCTAGGAAGCAGCAAATAAACACAGCTGAGTAATATGAAAAAGGCTATTTTGGTTTTGCTTATTTAAACTTTGCCTAAGGTTGGTAAAGAGCTTTGCAAGCTCCTTGTGATGCCTAAACTTTGCAACTCTGGAGGATAGTGGGGGAAAATGTTGCCTCCCTCCACCTGATGCATATGATGCCCCCTCACAAAAACTGCATGAGTAGATGAGAAGGAATAGCCCAGTTAGAGTACCAGTGTAACAAAAGGAAATCAAATAATCAGTGTCCATAACTTATTTGCAATTTTTTTAAAAAAAGGAAATGTGTACAATATGTTGTTCTACTTTGCAGCTTTTCAAGGATTTTACACATAGCATTTGAGGTATTGCAGGGCTTGCAATACATGAACAAACATGGAATGGTCCACCGAGCACTCTCCCCTCACAATATTCTCCTGGATCGAGAGGTAAGGCTACTGGAATGTCCTCTTAAGCAATCAGTCAGTGCCACATTGTACATTTTCGGGCCTGGCCCGTGAGAAATGGCTTTGCGATCCTTCTGGATTAAGTATTTTCTATAATTGAGACATTTTTACAGTCAAAACAAGAAGTGTTCTCAAAATGTGTAGAATTTCAGATGTGTTTGCAGTTCAGTCCCTTTTCCACGTCTCCCAGCCCTAGGGTGACCAGACAGCAAGTATGAAAAGGGGGGGGGGGGGGGCGAGATCTCTCTCTTTCTTTCTTTCTTTTTTTTTTTTTTTAGGAAGTACTATTGTGACTTTTTTTGTATTGGTGTTCCTAGACCTTCTTGACTACTGCTGTAGGAAATTTAACCCTTAAGCATAGTTCCGGGTAATGCTTCATATATCTCCTCTCACGCTCACACACAGAATTTATTATTTGCTTTTTAAATGGTGGTGTATTTATTTGTTTCATAATCTGAGTGGATCAGTACAGTTCCAAATTCTGATCATTCTCTCACATCTGTCACAGATTTTCTGGTTTGCAGAAAGGAATATAGATGCCATGTACAAAAAACAAGAAAAATGTAATGGATGTAGTCAGAGCAGTCACATCAGTGCACTGAAACTAATTGTGCTTTTAAAAAAAACTCTTTAAAGGAGCCAAATGGTAACGGGGCTATCAGTATCTCTCATCTCAAATCCTATCTTTGCAATGAAGTGGGAAAGGGAACAAGCAGAAACACTGTTGTTTCCTTGCTTTGGGTAAATGACATGTATTTCAATTTGATGAAATCTGAGTAATAGAAAATGAAATCCCTGAGGAACATAATCTCTGAGAATTTTAAGATGGTATTAAATACTTAGGTCTTGTCTACATTACCCGCTGGATTGGTGGACAGTGATTGATCCAGTGGGAGGTTGATTTATCACTTCTAGTCTAGACACTATAAATGAACCGCTGGAGCTATAGGCACAGGCAGAGTTGTTGGGGGAGTGTTAGCTGTCAACTCACCACAGTGAAGATATCTACTCCACGTAGCTGAAGTTGAATAACGTATATTGGCCCCTCCCCCAGTGTAGACCAGACCTTAAAATAGATGACAGGAGACAGGGAGCTGGAGAGAGCAGTTACATGGACTTTTACAGGGTTGATTTCTCCCCCCCCCCCCCCTTAAATGACATAAAACCCCAATGTATTGTAGTCTTCATCAAGACATCAAACCCATTTTGGTGCAGCCTGACATGTGACCATGGGGAAATGAGAGGTTGTATGTCAGGCTTGGGCCTGAAATTATTTCTTTGTATTTAAATAACCTGGGAAAACTTGGCTTTATATTGGGAATGTTAACATAACTTTCTCTAAAGCAGCACAGGTGTCACTGCTCTGACTTCAGAGAGGAAGCAACTGTGGTAATTTATAGGGTTAATATGCAGCAAATGTTCTTTTAACATCAGTATGGATAGGAGACAAATGAAAAGGAATGAGTTAGTGCTGGAGAGAAGGTTGGTAATGAAAGTTAGGTATGGAATTGATGGGAGGGGAGGAAGGAGAGGGACTGAGTAAATGAAATGATAAATGGAATGAGGGAGAAGAGAAAAAAGAATGCACTCAGATTTTTAAACCTGAGTGGAATTAGTTGGGGAAAAAACTTGTTTTGGATGGAAGAAGTTAAAAATGAAGGAGAATTGCTTATGATTGCACAGAAAGTAAGGAGACTTGGTTTAATATTCTCTTAGTGTGGTGTCCATTTTCTTTCCCAGTATGCGGCCCACACATTAAAGGCTCTCATTAATTTCCAATAAAGTTTGTTTGCATGTAGGATTCAGGACCTGAGAAGCATATTGTATTGTTAACAAACACGTGGGACAAAAAGAAAATGTCAGTCTCCAGCTCTTTCTGACACTCATAAGATTGTTATCACAATTTAAAAGAATTTATGTATTTTTAATTCTTTCTGTGGCCTATGTAATATGTAGAGTTTCATTGCTAATATATTTTTTCTTTTACAGGGACATATTAAATTGGCTAAGTTTGGACTATACCACATGACAGCTTATGGTGTTGATGTTGATTTTCCTATAGGGTAAGCATACATGCATGCTATATAGACATCTTAGGCATTGTATATTTGATAGTAAATTGTTGGAAGCACTCTCTGAAATGTATGAAAGCTTACAAGGAAAGATTAAACATTAGTTAAAGGTATATATGCCTGTAGAACTTTTTTTAATCTGTAACTCTGTGTGCTTTGTACTTTTGGGTGAGTGAATAAATAATGAGTTTTGAAGAAAATGTTTTTGAGTCACTTTAGCCACCTCAGTCATCATTGATTCCTGGAGTCTGAAGTGCTAAATGTGGCTGGGCCTATTGCAGTAACATCTTTGGGAAGCTGGGTGCTGCAGACTGGAGATCCAATCTAGGAGTGGTTTGATCACAAAGTTCTACCCAATTAGGGGTGCAGGAAACCAGGCCTGTCAGCTGAGGGGATACTCTTCAGAGGGACTAAAAGGAGTTAAGGGCAGTTCTCCCTGTAACCATGACACCTAGTAAGAGTCAAAAAGGAAATGGGTACATATGTAGATAACAAGAATATCCAGAGTTATCATTAATACAAATACAGAATTTTGGCTTAATCTAGCAACTAATTATTAGAGGTTAGACTTCTTTTTGTGGAGACCGAATAAAAGTTGTTTGATAGCTATGAACCAAATATTGGGAATGATATAAGTGTTGACATAAAGAAATCAACAAGGAAGAACAAGTACTGAAAAAGCACTTGTAATATGAGGTTAAATACAAGCATATGGTAAAGTTTAATGAAAATTTTCTGTGCTGTGTAGGACACATCTTAAAAAACAAAACAACAACAACAACAAAATCTTGCTACCATGCACTCCAGCTCACAAAAAACATTTGTATAGAGAAAAAAATGGATTTTTCGTATCGTAGATATTATAGTAATTCTATCTACACAGTCTGACCTACTATGCTTTTGGGCATTCTAAGTTGCGGTGCAGTTTTAGTGAGTTTGCTTTTATCCAAATATTTTTCAATACAATAACTTATTTTGACTAGTGTAGTTGACAAATGTCTTAATGTACAAATTCTTACCTCTTGTTGTATTGTTATAGGTACCCATCATACCTGGCACCTGAAGTAATTGCACAGGGATTTGTCAAACCTAGTGATCACACTCAATGTGAGAAGCGCTGCCCTCTGGCCCTAAATCAGATGTGTGGTCTCTTGGTATTATATTATTTGAGCTTTGTGTGGTATGTTACTAAATAATTCTTGTGTGTTTGATTATATGACACTCAGAATGATTTGGTGTACATGTGTTTTCACTTTGTACCCATGTCAACTCAAGCAAAACTGTTTGGCAAGTAATGGTTAAATTAACAATAACTATTCAGTGAATTCTAACGGTGCTTACTATTGGAGCATAACACTGGGAAACTCACCCTCTCACCAAATAATTGAGTTCCTGTATGGTGTCACGGATTTATACTGAAGATGTTGCCTGTTGACTCCGTGACTTCAGATAAATTCCAGCAACTTAATTTTTACTAGCTATATATGATAAATTGGACTTATCACAAAGATTATAATGTAGTAGTATTCAGACAGTAAAAACATTAGTCTTTAATCTAATTAAATTAAACAGAATTTAAGTTATCTGTATTGTATGGCCAGGACAGTGGAATCCAATAGTTAGAACAAGCCTTTGGAAATCAGGAATCTTGCCTTCAATTTCCTGCTTTGCTGGACTTACACTGTGACCTCGTACAAGTTATTTAACCTCTTTGAAGCACTTCCTCATCTGTAAAATGAGAATAACATTGGTTGAAAGCCACCATATAAGAGCAAACTATCACTAATTGCTGTAGACATTAAAAACTAAATCTTAATTATAGTTGTTCATATTGATGTGAAAGATTACACAATATTTCCATGGTAATGTATGTGTTTTAAAACCCTATTCTTTTTGAGTTAAAGAAAAAAATCAGGTACATTAAGAAAGCTCATTAGGATAGCTCCCTGAATTTACTTCCAGTTAAAAAAAAACAACCACCCCCAAAACGTAAACAAACAAAAATAAACCTTACGGTCATGAGAGTGGAATGGTAGCTTTGGGTATAATTAAGGCTGAGAGTTGCTTTACTATCTAACAGATAACTTTTCTAAGAGCTCTAAAATCTACATGCTGACTCTGATTTGCTTTATATATACCTAAAGTTGCACAAGGCATGTACTTGTGACAGATTGACATTTAACTGTTGACCTAATTTTCTATTCCATTTAGGGTAGAAAACTGTCCAGAGCTTGGATATAGCTGAAAAACTAAAACTTCTGCTTACATTAAGTGAGTGACCTAACTGTAACTATAGGGTTCAATGCCGGTCTTCCTAACTTCCCAGATAAGTCTATAACCAGGGTGATAAGTAAGCTCAGGATGCACAGGCCTAAGACCAGTTAATTTTGGAGATGCAATTTGGAACAATATTGGGCATCTAGCAGCTTCACTTGAGCTGATATGGGGGAGTCAGCAACTGTGTGCCAGATATGTACAGCAAAGGAACATTGTACTTGTAATGTGTTGAATGGTGGTATAAACAAGTCAAGAACACAGTCTTTGTTCCAAAGATATTAGTATGCAAAACACTAAACCGATAAAGGGTTGAATGGAAGGATAACTGTTCAAGCAGTGACAAGCATGTCTTGTTAGTTCCAGATTATTTTTGTTATAGTCTTCTTTTTATTAATTTGTTGACAGTACTGTAGAATGAAGGGGTAGGTGTGATTTGAATGAGATTAGGCTAGTAGAAAGACTAACAGTTTTTGAAAGGCCATTCAAGCTTCTCTAAAAAGAAAGACCTACAGCAAAGTAGGGGTGCTGCGACAGACTGGCCTGGGAACTATCAAATGTGGGAGAAAAGAGGCCACTCCTCAAATTGAGACCTGAGGACACATGTTAAATTGGTTTAAAGTGTATTGTGGGCAGTGACAAGTTACCACACAGCTCTTTCTAAATAAGCACATTTATTCTTAAGGTGAAAGTATTATGAAAAAAAACACATAATAAAACAATAAACAGACTTAAACATGCACTAAATATATCAGGAGGTACCTGGCAGTCTTATGGAGCTTTAGGAACCAAAGCCTGTCCAATCCTTCCTCAGGGATCCGAGCCCCCCCATTGGACAGGAGGGCCTGTTGGTTTGTAGGATTAGAAAAGGCCCCAAGTTAGTTTAAACACAACCTTTTTATGCAAGAGCCTGTTCGCCTCTGGAAAACCCAATCTGAACCAGGCCATGATTTCTCTCTGGAGGTGTTTACAGCCTAAGTGATTCACCTTAACCACCCTCCCACACACATACTGTCTATGGTTCCCAGAAGAGTGGTTCATAAATTTAATACGATATGGTCCCCAAAGATATTTCATGGATTTCTCTTTTTAAAGTGAAAAAAAATCTAGAAATTGTAAAGCTCTCCGATGCTGTTTTGATGAGTCACTATCAAATGAGCCAATGAGGAGTCTGGTGGCACCTTAAAGACTAACTGATTTATTTGGGCGTAAGCTTTTGTGGGTAAAAACCCACTTCTTCAGATGCTTATGTCTTTAAGGTGCCACCGGACTCCTCGTTGTTTTTGTGGATGCAGACTGACACGGTTACTCCTCTCATTCTTGACATAAAGCCAATCAGTCACATTAAATACTTTTAAGAAATTGGGTGTGGGTAGGTAGAGGAAACTTTCTTTGTGTCTTTTTAAACAGTACCACTTTCTCATTATAACCTTTGTTCTTCCTACTGTTCTATTTTGTAGGCTGTGTGGATGACATTGTAACCGTATTAGCTGAAGAACATGGTTGTCTGGACATTATTAAGGTTGGTCTACTAGTCAGTGTTTTCTTAACTAAAATTACTTTTTTTTTTTTTTTTTTTTTTTTTTTTTACATTTTATGGGTTCATTCTTTTTTCTTCTTTGCTGAAGTGAATTCAGTCCAAAAGATTTGTAACTTATTTGATTCCTTTGATTTCCATAGTATTTTTTTTTACTATAGTGAACTTTTAGACTTTTGATGCTGAAATGCATAAGGACATCAGTACTCAGAAGACCTCCATCCTTTCACAAAATTACTGACAATCTAAATAAAAGGTAGACAATAGTTTTCAGACTCTCAGGATACATTAGTAAAAGACTCAGTCTTCAAGTGATGCAGCTTTTAAAATCAGTTTTTGGTGGTGTTATGACTGGCGAGCTAATCTGTGACACTGTAATTCTGTTGGTATATAATTACGCAGCTGAGTCCAGATTTTCAAAAGCAACTCACTAGTTGTGGTTTGCTCAATTTTTGGGTATCGGGGCTGAGAAACTATAAAGGGGTGGAATGGTTTTTTCAGGGGCAAGAATTCCCCATGTTTTAAGGTTTCTGAAATTGGACACCCAAAATCACTAGTCAGTTTTGAAAATCTTGGCTTTAATATATTCTGAATTCTAGAACATTTTGTCCAAACTAAAAACTATACTCATGACAGAGCAGACATAACATTTTAGATCCTGATCCAGCTAAATCCTTAAGTATATGTGTAGTTCCATTGACTTTAAGCACATAAGTAGTTTTACTGAAGTTTCATGTATGCTTATGTGGCTTGCTGGATCAGTGTAGTAATCAATTGTTGACCTTCTTTTTTCACCTTTTATGTTCCAGGAGCTTCCTGAAAATGCCATAGCTCTACTGAAGAAATTCCTTACATTTCAGCCTTCCCAAAGGTAAGTATTCAATCCAGATTTACAGTAAATTGAATAATTATGTTGGGCCTAAAGCAATTAACTAGATGAAGCTGAACTGCATTCAGTATTAATATTGACATGAGTTACATAAAGTGAATCCATGTAAGCTCATCCATTTAGTAATACATAAATTTATTATTTTTTACTACTTTCCATCATGGTTTAACATTTCTTTTGTGTTGGTAAAATATCTTGTGAGTAAAAAGTGAAAGCATGCTGTTGGATTAATCCAGAATTGTATCATCTTTTGCTGTAATTTTTCTGAACAAGTTTGTGTTTCCCCAGCCCATAACTAAACAGAACAGTACCAAAAATGACCATCTGATAGAGCTGTTTACCATATGTGATTTTCTTTTTAAATTCCAAGAAAAAATATTTGGAACAATTGCATTGCAGGATGAAAAACTATGGGTAATTAATCAGAACTGAGACTAATCAACTCTGGTGAAAAAGGGAAATATGCACATTTATGATGCTTGATGTCTAAAAATGAGTTATTTGAATCAGGACTCCTGGTTATTTTTATTTTAAAAAGTAAAAGACCAGCTTTATTTTAATAAAAGCAAGATTGAGTCTTGGTGTTTGGGAGTAAACTATTTAGTCACTTTAAGTTGACAGGTTTTACTGATTCCCTCTTTGGAAATTTGAGGTATTTACTGTAGCTGTACCATAACCAACATGATTGATGTTACTTCAAAACACATTCTTGCGTGCCATTGCTAGAAGTGTTGTATCATTCTTGGTCTCAGGATATTAGAGAAAGGAGGTGGGTGAGGTAATATCTTTTATTGGGCCAACTTCTGTTGGTGAAAGAGACAAACTTTTGGGCTTACACAGAGCTCTTCTTCAGGTGACCTGAAAAAGAACTATTTGTAAAATCACCTATAAGTGGCAATTCTTAAACAAAAACCTCCAAAAACAGACTCCAATGTGAAACTGCTGAACTGGAATTAATTTGCAAAATGGACACCATCAAATTGGGCCTGAATAAAGAGTGGTAGTGGTTGGGTTGTTACAAAACTTAATTTTCCTCTACTGTTATTCACACCTTTTTGTCAACTGTTTGAAATGGGCCACTCTCATTACCCACTACAACAGTGATTTTTCCTCCCGTGGTATCCTATTGTTAATTGACTTGTCTCGTTAGTCTGACCTCCCCTTTGTAAGGCAACTCCCATTTTTTCATGTGCTGTGTATATATACCTGCTAATGTATTTTGCACTCCATGTATCTGATGAAGTGGGTTCTAGCCCACAAAAGCTTATGCCCAAATAAATTTGTTAGTCTCTAATGTGCCACAAGGAATCCTTGTTGTTTTTGCTGATACAGAGTAATACAGCTGCCACTCTGAAACTTGAAAGCTTGTCTCTCACCAACAGAAATTGCTCCAATAAATGATACTATTTCACCACGTTGTTTCTAATGTGCACTGGCATGAATGATGTCTCTTTTAAAAAAGACTTTAAGTACAGCATTGAGCTACTCATTAACCAAAGGTTAAAAAAGTCTCATTTATGACCAAAAGAACACTGGATTGTCTCATTACGTTACCTTTGTTAATTAGTTTATATCCTCAGTAAAGATAGAAGAGCCTAACTTGGGTTGAGAATAAAAATGCTTGGTCATAGACTGTGCAATGTAGAATATACAGAATTATCGTGAATAAAATTGTTCATAGTGAACTGATTGCCATATGAAGCTTTGCATTTGATTTGATTATCAAGAACATTTCTTTGGTGATATGAGAGTCCATGATCTGACCACTTTTGATATTTTTAATGATTTTTTTAAAAAGGGCTTTACGGTTTTTTTCTTACTGTTCTTTTTTTGCACTTTTAAAAATGTTTTACTCAAGGCCAACTCCAGACAAGTTACTGTGTGACAATGTGTTCAGTGAAGTGGCCTCTGAATACCCACCCTTCCACAAACCCATCAGTCTGTTTTCCTCCTCTCTGAGATGTGCTAATTTAACTCTTCCAGAGGACATCACTCAGCTGTGTAAAGGTAAAAGTGGGTAGCAGAGATGGGGGGGAAGGGGGGGACGCAGAGAGAAAGGGGAAATAAATAAAATGTGGCCTGTAGAGGACAGAACATGAAGGAATTGATTTTTTTTTCTGTTTACATATTGCTAAAGTATTAATACTACATTCTTGTAGCAAGATCTTATTGTTTCTTAATGGTTAATGAGTAGTATTAAGGGCTTGTGTGTCTGTGGGGGCACTAGACTAGGATGGAGGGAGAGCTGTGATGGGTTGCCAGCCACAAACACAGACCCAGGTCTGAACCATGTCCCACAAACTGCAAGGTTAACTGAAAGCAGCTTAAGAAGTGGTTCCTATCTTTACCCTTATATAGGGTAAACTCATAAATTGTTCACCCTCTACAACATTGAGAGATATGCACAGCTGTTCTCCCCCCCCCCCCCCCCCAAGTATTAATACATACTCTGGGTTAAATAATAAGTAAAAAGTGATTTTATTAAATACAGAAAATAATTTAAGTGGTTCCAGGTAATAACAGACAGAACAAAGTGAATTTCCAAACAAAATAAAATAAATCACACAAGCCTATGCCTAATACAATCAGAAAACTGAATACAGATAAAATCTTACCCTAAGAGGTGTTCCAGTAAGCTTCCATTTACAGACTAGTCTCGTTCAGCAATCACTCACACACCGCAGTAGTTACTGTCCTTTGTTCCAGTTTCTTTCAGGTATCCTTTGGGGTGGAGAAGCTATCTTCTGAGCTAGCTGAAGACCAAATGGAGGAGTCTCTCAGGGGTTTAAATAGAATTTCTCTTATGGGTGGACACTCCTCCCTCCCCCTGTATAGAATCCCAGCTGCAAGATGGAGTTTTGGAATCACATAGGCAAGTCACATGTCCATGCATGACTCAGAACTTACAGGTAGCAGCCATGGTTCATATGCTACCTGAATGTTCTCAAGCAAACTTCTTATGTGGATTGGAGCCTTCCAAGATCCATTGTTCGTTAAGTATTTCTTGATTGGACATTTAACTTGCACATTCCTTTCTCAAGAATCTGACCAAATGGTTTACTAAGGCTACTTAGAAATCAAGCAAGTACACAGCCAATATTTATAACTTTGAACATAAAATTGATACATGCATACAAATAGGAGGAATAGATTCAGTATATCATAACCTTTACAGAGATATGTTACATGGAACATGTAGCATAAAACATATTCCAGTTATGTCATATATTCATTCATAAGCTATTTCCATAAAGGTTTATGGGGTGCAACGTCACAACGGTATCTCTGATCTGTGTTCTTTGTTCACTTTATGCATCATTCTGTGTAATAGTCACCCATTCATTGTCCTGGGTCTGCAGCGTGAGATTTTTTTATGACGTTTTTCAGCGTAGTTCTGAGGTTTAGGTGCTGATTATTTTTTTTCATAGTACTATGTGGTCATTTGCAGACAGGGCTCCATGGACATATCATGTGAGGGTTGGCTGTAGCTCCATTATTAAAATTTACATAGACAACTGGGTATTGGAAGTATTGGAAATTATAGGCTGTTGTCAGTTATTACAAAGCTCCAGTCTATTTTAAAACTTTGCACTTACCTGATAGTATGTTCAAAAGAGATGGGATATTTTTTTTACCCTTGTTTGAAATCACCACTTGAGTGAATGGGCTGCCATTATCTTTTCCGATAAGCTCAGAAATTTCTTACTATTTTGGATATTCTTGTTTATTAATATTGTGAAACTAAAGTTACGATTTTTAAAATTAAAGCTGAAGCAGGTACCATCATATCTGTGTATTGCATATGATAATTTGTTAAATCAAGCCTTTTAAATATGAATCGCTGGTTCAATGGTTGCTGTTTACTCTTAGCTTTTTGTATTGTGGTAGAGAAATACATTTTTAATTATGGGTAGAATAAGCAAAAAACACACTTTCACTTAGTATACTGATCTGATTTGTTCAGTTTTCTGGCACCAGATCAAACTGCAGACATTCTTTCACTTTTTTTCTGAATGCAAGACAACCCTATAGTGTGTCCAGCTGCCTTTGTCTTCCCATGGGCCTTACTTTAGGATATTGCAAAGGGAAGATCACTTTTCTTCCAGCTCTGCACTAGGCCATATGACCTTTCAAATCTAATAATCTGTTTCTAACTAAAATGTGTTTAGAATGATGGTGAATAACATGAACTGCTTAGAAAGCTGTAATTCATTTTAATTTGGCTTCTGTTAATAGATGAAGACTGTGACTACCTAGCAGAAAGATCGATTGAAGAGGTATATTATCTCTGGTGTTTGGCTGGAGGAGACTTAGAGAAAGAACTTGTCAACAAGGAAATCATTCGATCAAAACCACCCATCTGCACGCTCCCCAAGTAAGGAAAGGAAAACACAGTTAAGGATGGAAACATGAGGAAAGGGGTGGACAGAGAAGTGTAATGTTCTCCCCTCCCCCCCCCCCCCCCCCCGAAAAAAAGTTTGGATGCTTTTAAAAGTTCCAACTTCTTAGTTTCAGAGAGCAATTTAAAAACACCCTGAGCAATAGGAAAAGCCTCAACACTTCCACATATAAGGTACTATCATTGTTATTCCACTTGATTTTACACCACCCAGCCACACTTAATACTACCACTAAAAAATTTGCAGTAGTGTATGGAAGGTTCAAAATACAAATTATCAATAGGCTATAAGATTCCATTTCTTAATCAAATTATCTATTTCCAGTATACCATAGGACTAAATTATGCTACATTACTCAGTACAAAAAGCTGCATATTTAGTTACTATGCAGTATAGTAAATTAAAATAAAAACTTGCCAGTTCTGTTTACTTTTACATAGACCTACAATCCCATACAAACAACACATTTCACCAGAGATCAATCATTCTTTTCTTTTAATAAAAATAATATTCTGCTGTACAGGACTTATGGAATTCTGACGTAACTTAATGTGTCCTGGAACTATATCCTTGTTGAAATCCTTTATAATGAAATATTTCTTCATTCAAAGGGCAGAGCCTATCATCATCTCATTAGTGAGAAGCAAATAGAGAATCTGGTATTATATATTCATAGTTTCCAAGGACAGAAGGGGCCATTGTGATCTAGCCTGACCCTCGTCCTATATAACACTGGCGGGGGAGAGAAGGGGGAGGAAATTTGTGGACAAGTGCTCCTAGGATTTGAACCCATGACTTCTGGGGTGGAAGGTGGGGTGGACTTCTGGGGTTACACCTGTGTCCATAGCTGGCCTAGAACCATGTGAACTTAGTTTCTTGAACATCAGCTCAGAACAATATGTTCTCAAATACTCATTCTGTTGGTTCACCCTCATTTGAATGTATCCGTAGTTCTGAAGAATTACTCTACTTCAGCCACACAGATAAACACCTTATGAGATCCTTTTGAAAGACAGAGAGATTTATTTCCCCCTTTCCTCACAATGCAAGAAGCTGGTGTACTGCCCCCGGCTAATCCTGGTGTGTGCCAGGAGGAGGAGCAAGATGGAGTGTTAATCTAGTTCTGTTCTGCTTTAAAGGAGCTGTAAATGGTATTCTAACGTGTTCAGTATCTAGAAAACATGAGAAATAAGATTTCTTTCATTGAGAATATTTGAATATTACTAGCTTTTTGCACACTGCTTTTGACAATGTAGTTATAAATACGGTACAATATAATTCTAGGAATTCGTGTTTTATTTTTGTTAAACAGCTAATTGATGTAAAAATTTGCTCTTTTTGTTTTTGTTTTTTAGTATTCAATATTTTGTCCTTAAAAATAACCAGGAATTGGGCTTCTGTCTTTCTCTTTGAAGCTTTTTGTTCGAAGATGGCGAGAGCTTTGGGCAAGGTCGAGATAGAAGTTCCCTTCTAGATGACACAACTGTGATACTGTCTTTGTGTCAACTCAGAAATGTAAGCAAAATGCATTCCCAGCTGCCTAGAGAGACAAGGTGGGGAAGGTAATACCTTTATTGGACAAGCATCTGTTGGTGAGAGAGACAAGCTTTCAAGATTACAGAGTATTTCTTAGAGCTGGGAAATGTACTCAGAGTGTCGCAGCTACTTACATTTTACTGTTTTACTAAATACATTTAGCTATGACATTCTGTGTACATTTCCCAGACCTGAAGAAGAGCACTATGTAAGCCAAAAGCTTGTGTCTCTCACCTGGAGACGTTGGTCCCGTAAAAGATATTGCGTTGTGTCTCTAATATTCTGAAACCGACATGGCTAACACAATGCTGGATACCTTCTTAGCTGCTTGTAACTCAATCACAGCAACAATTTGTATTTTAAGGAATGTAAGAACAAGTGCAGCTGTTCTTTCAAAATACCATTTCAGGCAGTCTCTCCTGGACACTTGCCTGCTCAGGATCCAGTAGAAAACTCCTTGGCCCAAGTTAATTAGATTTTGAATTACATATAAAATAAAACAGGAACCATTTTGTCTGGGAGATATTACTGAATTGGGGTTTTATTTGTTTTGTTTGTGCTACTCAGTTCATTATGTTGCAATAGCTATATTTTTACTGGGTAATTGTGACATCCAGTGGTGGCTTAAGATAATAAAAAATAAGTATTATCTCTTTTTGCTTCAGATGATACATCTTTCAGAAGTTTAATTTCTGTCAAAGATCAGCTGACTTTACTAAATGACATGTTTACTGTGGTTGCTGAGTTTCCCAAGGTTTAACTTCTGTTTTTGGAAACTCAAAACGAATCTGTACCTGTTAGGCAACTGGTATTACACAATAATCAAATTATTGTTAGAGTGCTTTGGGTGGTTGCTAATTCCAAGTTTTACTAAGTTTCTTACTGAAATATTATTTTTTCTCATTGTCAGTTTACATGTTCATTCACATTAATTTTTTATTGTAAACTTCTATGTTAACGCTGTGCAATTTGTATTTGTTTTATTGTATTGTATTGCTTTAAATACAATCAATTTGTATTTAAAGCAATACATTGTATCCAGTATTAGTTTGGGGGAAGATGCCATACAAAAATTAAATGGATAGCTCCAAATTTTGGGTCCATTTTAGCTTAAATCCCTTTAATTTCTAGAATATTATAGGAAATTAAGCGTGAGGTAATCGAGTCTGTGTACTCCATATAAAAACATGCTGATGAAGCAACAAAACTGCACTATTTTATATTAATACATGAAACCTGGCCAAAGAAATATTTTATTACCACATGCAGCAACTACAGTGGGGTGAGTTTTTGGCATATAAAATCAAATATCCGTGCCTAAAGGTACAAATGCAGTAGTGGATAAATATACATCACTTTCATTTTTGAGAGGATATTACCCTGAATCTTGCTAATCTCTTAGCCAAACTTACAGTGTTAGTTGAAAGATTTATCTTTATCTTTTGGAATCCTCCAAACACAACTCATGGAACAGAGCACAATGATTGTAATCAAAAAAAGATCAGTGATGAATGAACTGAGAGTCTGAACTGATCTGTCAAACCCCCTTAAGTTAGAGATTGATCTGCAAAACCGAACACTACATGGAAGATGGTATTAAACTTTAATCACATTGCACTGAAGATGTCTATAAACTTCAGGCTTTAAGTGCAGTCTCACCTACCTGTCACCTTTCCCGAGAATGTCTCTGTTACAGTCTGTCTCTCAGATGTCATTACTAAAAGTGATTTAATTAGCATAATTTTATTTTTATGTAACAAACAGTACCAGATTCTTTTGTTGGTCTGTAGCTACCTGAATTAAAAGTCCTTGTCAAAGAAAAAGAAAACAGCCATTTAACAGTGTTAACCTATTAAAGTGGGGATGTATGTGAACAGTATTAATTTTCAGTTACTCAAAGTGTAAACACAATAACTTCTATTGATTTTTAGAGTTATATTATTCAGTTTTGCATGTTACTTATTTAAGGGTGACATTCCTTCTTTATCAGAACTCAATTAATATTTAGGTAAATATTAGTACAAACAGTTAAAAGTGACTAGTTATAAGTTAATACTTTTCATATTCCTCTAACTGTACCCATTAAGGTGCCAGGAAGCAATTTGATGCTAAATATTTTTTTTAATCTGAATTTCAGAGACTGAAAGATGTTGGTGGGGAAGCATTTTATCCATTGCTTGAGGATGAGTAAGTATATATAATAGCATTAATTATTTTTGAGTGATGGTTTGTGGAATAGTGGAACATTGCACAACTGGACCAAGGTTTTCATAAAGAGAAATCTAGTGTTAATCTCCTATAGCCTATTTAGACTCCTGAAGTCAGTAGGAGCTGCTGTCTGCATAGCACTTAAGCAGACCTATTTTCTAATTTTTGGTGTCTAAATGTGAACTGAGAAGCCTAACTTTAGTTACCTGGTCTTGCAAATTTTGACTTTGGGTATTTACTGTATAGCACTGAGTGTACAAATGCTGATCAATAGATAGTAACTTCTCCTTTCAAAATTATTTTCTAACTTAAAAACACTTTCCAGTATACATTCTTCTTTTTACATATAATTGCATTTATTGTTATTTAGCCAGTCTTCACTGCTTTTCTCACTCTATTCCAGCCAGTCAAATTTACCCCATTCAAACAGTAATAATGAGCTATCCGCAGCGGCCAATCTTCCTCTCATCATCCGAGAGAGGGACACAGAGTACCAGCTACACAGAATTGTTCTATTTGACAGGCTACTGAAGGTATGGATTCTTAACAGTACTGCAAAAACTAAGCAGTTGCATGTGGAAGCAGGGAAGTGAGAGAGTAAGCAGTGAGGAAATTAGAAGAGAACTAGATGCAGAAGTGAATCCAAGAGAAGAGGGAAAAATAGGAGAAACTGCAAAAAGAAGAGGCAATTCTAGAAACTCGTACAATAAGAAAGGCCTTAAAATATAAACAGAAATAAAATCTGAGTCATTACTATTAATACAGGTGCTTATGAGAGAGGACACTGAAACATCTCGTATATTTTCTAACAGTAGTGGGCAGTGCACATAGCTAGCGAATTAAATGTGAGTGGTGTAACCTCAGATAGGACAGTAACACTTTTGCATTGCACATTCTGGACTGAACACAAGTCTTGCACATTCAAACAGTACTAGTCTGTACTGTGATATCACTGTGGGGAGAGAAGTTTATTCTTATGACATGGTGTTTTGAATTTTCTCAGAAATATGATTGTACACATTTTCATGTGGCACAAGTACTCACGAGATAAGTGGGTTCATTCAGATTTTTTTTACCCGTTGTAATAAGTATTGCACTAACTCTGAGACTTTTTAAAAAAGTCAGGCATATATACTATGAAAAGGAATACTTAATGCAGAAGACATTAGAAACTCTGCAGACATTACTTATATTCAAACCTTTCAAATTTAACAAAACGTGATAGACACTTTTTTTTTTCCCTGTAAAAAGGCTGTTGGACTGGATTATCTGAAGCAATAAAAGTAGATGCTTAATTCTTGTCTTTTAGAGAGGAATGCACCTCTTTTAGATTGTAAAATTTATATGCATTAATTAACAGTATAAGCAGGTTTACTTTGTTTGTCTCCAGTGGCGGAGAAATTTTTCCTAAAGGAAGGATCTTGTTCATTTCAAGAAAGTCGTGTATTTTTTTTTTTCTTTCAGGCTTATCCATACAAAAAAACCCAAGTCTGGAAGGAAGCCAGGGTTGACATTCCTCCTCTTATGAGAGGTTTAACCTGGGCTGCCCTGCTGGGGGTTGAGGTAAGAGTAAGGGTGATCAACACTAATTACAGATACTAGGGAGGAATGAAGATTGGATAGGTATATTTTGTTTTATTTGGAACAAGGCAAGAATAATATTTGAAACTATGTGAATAAATGCAGTGTTGGGGCGATATTTGCTTCATTTCATGATTTCTGTTGTATACAGGCAAGAAATGTTGAATTTGCCTGGGTTTTGGTTTATTTTTGACTTTTCCAAAAAAGATAAGTACCTGGGCATCTTTGGCGATATTTAAAAATGCCACTGCTATTTAAAACAATATATTATTATTATAACTCCAACAAATACACTTAGTAATCCCCTCCCCAATTAACAGGGGCAAGAAAAAAATAGACTTGGAGGAAAAAAACCTCCTTTCCATCCCACTATGACAGACCAGTCAAGGGTTGTGTCACTATTTGCCATGCAACCTGGGATGCGCCTCAATGCTTTTGTGCTGTAACTCCCAACCGAGGCTATTCACAAACAAACAGCATGCAGTTCACATCCTGAGTGTCTATGTGTATCCACAGTCCTGGTCCAGCAGCTCTGACCCCAGAATCCTGTCAGCAAACACCAGCCACAGTCTGGCTTCCAGCAGTCTTGGTTACTACATGCAGGGTGACCCAACCATTCTCCCAGTCTTGGATTTCCGCCACCCAAAACATGTGTTTTGCACTGTGCAGACCTCTTCTGGACAGTCCAGACATAGTAGGTCCATTGCTCTTTTAAGGTAAGATGAGCTCCCTTGGAAAGCAAGTTCAAGGGGGAAAAACAGTTCAAGAAAGTTGGCAGTTTTTTTTAAAAGAGACATTGAGTGCACAAAAGCAAACTATCCCATTGTATAGGAAAGATAGAAAGTATGGCAAGGGACCATGCTGGCTTAACCAGGAGATTTTCAATTATCTGAAACTCAAAAAAGAATCCTACAAAAAGTGGAAACTAGGTCAAATTACAAAGGGTGAATAAAAACAAACAACACAGGTATGTAGGGACAAAATTAGAAAGGCACAAAATGAGATTAAACCTGCTAGAGATACAAAAGGTAACAAGAAAACATTCTACAAAGACATTAGAATCAAGAGGAAGACGAAGGATAGGGTAGGTCTGTTATTCAGTGGGGACCCGGGCTTCAGGGGCAACAATAACACAAAATCTTGAAATGGCAGAGTGCTAAATGAGTTATTTTATGTAAGTTTTCACCGAAGATGTCCAATTGCTACGAAATGCTAACTTAATGAATGACAGTGAAAATGAGGTAGAATCAGTGACTAAAATAGAGAAAGAACAAGTTAGAAATTACTTAAACAAGTTAAATGTCTTCAAGTCACCAGGGCCTGATGAAATACATCCTAGAATAATCAAGGTGCTGACAGAGGAGATATCTGAACCATTAGCAGTTATCTTTGAAAAGTCATGGAAGACAGGGTAGATTCCAAAAAAGAGAAGTATAATGTCAATAGAAAAGGGGGATCGAGGACCACCTGGGAATTACAGACCAGTCAGTTTAACTTCAATACCCTGAAAGATAATGAAGCAAATAATTAAGCAATCAGTTTGCAAACACCTAGGAGATAATAAGGTGTTAAGTAACAGCATGGTTTTGTCATGAACAGATTGTGTCAAACCAACCTGATAGCTTTCTTTGACAGGGCAACAAGCCTTGTGGATGGGAGGGAAGTGGTAGATGAGATATATCATGACTTTAGTAATGCTTTTGATATTGTATCGCATGACCGTCTCATATATAAACTAGGGAAATACAACCTTGATGCAACTACTGCAAGGTGAGTGCATAACTTGTTGGAAAACTGTTCCCAGAGAGTAATCGGTGGTTAACAATCAAGCTGGAAGGGCATATTGAGTGGGGTCTCACATGGGTCAGTTCCGAGTCTGGTTCTGTTCAATATCTTCATCAGTGATTTAGAGAATGTTACAGAGAATACACTTATAAAGTTTGCAGATGATACCAAGCTGGGAGGGGTTGCAAGTGCTTTGGCTGATCAGATTACATTTTAAAATGATCTGGACAAACTGAAGAAATGGTCTGAAGTAAATAGGATGAAATTCAGTTTGGACAAATGAAAAGTACTCCACTGAGGAAGGAACAATCAGTTGCACAAAACGCTGCATCAGAAGGAGTACTGCAGAAAGGGATCTGAGGGTCATAGCGGATCACAAGCTAAATATGAAACAACATTGGCAAAAAAGCAAACAACATTCTGGGATGTATTAGGAGTGTTGTAAGCAAGATATGAGAAGTAATTCTTCTGCTCTATTCCATGCTGATTAGGCCTCAACTGAAGTATTGTGCCCAGCTCTGGGTGTCACTTTTCAGGAAATATACGAGAAAATTGGAGAAAGTTCAGAGAAGAGGAACAATAATGATTAAAAATTTGGAAAACATGGTGTATGAGGGAAGATTGGAAAAAATTGGTTTCTTTAGTCTGGAGAAGATAAGACCGAGAGGTGGTTATGATGTTAGTTTTCCAGTACATAAAAGCTTGTTACAAGGAAGAAAGAGAAAAATTGTTCTCTTTAACTACTGAGGATAGGACAAGAAGCAAGGGAAATTTAGGTTGGACATTAGGAAAAACTTCCTAATTGTCAAGGTGGTTAAGCATGAATAAATTGCCTAGGGAAGTTGTGGAATCTTCATCTTTGGATGACAAACAGCTATCAGAGATGGTCTAGACACAGATAATACTTAAGAATCAGAGAGGTAGCCATGTTAGTCTGGAATAGCAGAGGTAACAAAGTCCTGTGCCACCTTAAAGACTAACTATAAAGTTTTGAAGCATAAGCTTTCGTGGGCTAATACCCACTTCGTCGGATGCAAGCAGTGGCATCATGCAAGGCACTGCATTTAGCCGTATGGAGTGGAAATCCATCCCACTGCTTGCATCCGACGAAGTGGGTATTAGCCCACGAAAGCTTATGCTTCAAAACTTTATAGTTAGTGCGACAGGACTTTGTTACCTCAGATAATACTTAGTCCTGCTGTGAGTTCAGCACAGGGGTCTGGACTAGAAGACCTCTTGAGGTCCCTTCTTGTCCTACACGTCTATGATTGTATATTGTGACAGATCACCTTCTTGCCCCCCCCTCCAAACACAGGCAGGAAACTCCTCTTTGGCTCCAAACAGTGCTCTTTATTTACAGTGCAGCTTGTGCAGACCCCACCACCTACTATACACAGCTCTTATAAACAGCTCTACAGCTTAGCTCTTTACACAGCTCTATCCACAGCTCTACAGCTTAGCTCTATACCCAGCTCTACAGCTTACAGCTCTACACAACTCTATATAGTTCAGCTCTACACACAGCCCTTTCTCTCACTCCACACCACCACACTACCACCACACTGGGCTTCCTTCCTGGCAGGCTTTTATTCCCCCCCCCCCCCCCCCCCCCCCCGAGGAAGCTGCCAGGTGCAACCCATCCAGGCTGATTGCCCTGCAGGCCAGGTGGCTAATTAGGCTTCTCTGCAGGGAGGTTTGCAGAGGGCTTTTCTCCCTCTTAAAGGGGCGGCAGGCTGGGTCAGGGCCACCCTGCCACAATATATTGTAAGGGCTTTTTGTTTATTTAACATGTTCTTCTTACACTTTAGGGTGCCATTCAAGCAAAGTATGATGCTATTGATAAGGATACTCCAATTCCTACAGATAGACAAGTAAGATTCCTTTTTCGTTTTAAGTACTGTCACTTAAAATAATGCCAAAGGTTTTTTCTTATTAACTATAAGTCAAGTGTTTTACTGTAGCTGATGCTGCTGATTGTTATTTAATGTAAAAAAAATTCTCCCCGTTTTTTGTATTGTTTGTTCCCACAAAGCAAATTTGGAGGGCCACCAAAAACAAACAATAGTAACAAAAATTTAACAAATACAAAAACAATATTTTGAAACAACAAAGGTAAAGATCTCATACTCCGCCTAGCAAACATTTTTTTAAAAGCCCCTCTCCCCTCAATACTTTTTCAGAATCTAAATCCAAGGTGCATAAGGAGATACATCATCCCCAAATCCCATCAGCTTCACCTGACGCTGAAGGCATGTAGTACTTGGTCGAAATGGGTTCCTGTTTAGTTAGGTTCTCCAAGAAGTCCAGTCAAATGGTAAATGGCTAAAGTCTTACCAAATGGCTTTTCAACTAGCCCAAGATTTTATTTTCATTGGACCTTTTATTATAATAAAAATCAAAGTGACATTAGCATCCCGAGAGACACAATTTGAGAGTTGAGCTAGAAATCAGTACAACAAAAAATGTCCTTTTTAATTTTTGAGGGGAAGGGGCTGTATTTCAAAAGAATTATTTTGTATTTTTAATCTGTGCATGCAGCTCACGGAATGCTCCCCCTCCCCCCTGTTCTGTGTTTGAAGGTGAGGAAGAAAACAGATTATGTTTATGTTGGTGGTCTGACCTAAATGCATTGGCTGCATTCCTGTTATTTCAATGTTGTGGGATTTCTGTGCTACCACCTCAAATATCCCTGATCTCCTTTTTTTTTTTTTTTTTTTAATGCTTGTCTGTATTACAGATTGAGGTTGATATTCCTCGCTGTCATCAGTACGACGAGCTGCTGTCATCGCCAGAGGGTCATGCAAAGTTTAGACGGGTATTGAAGGCATGGGTAGTTTCCCATCCTGATCTTGTGTACTGGCAAGGTGCGTTCAGCATGTTAGTAAGTTTAACTGTTGAGCTGGAAATCTGTACAAAAGGGAAGATTTACTTTAAAATGTATAGACACTTCCTAAGTAGATCTAAACCAAACATACACGTTACTTTTCTCTGATCTTTCGTTTTTTTTGGGGGGGGGTTGTTCAGGAGAATTTAAACTTGGATTCAGTTGTTCGTTTACAGCTGTCAATATGGAGAATATATCTGTGGATTACTGAAAATTTAGTACTCTTATACTTTCCATTCTCTTTGTAATTTAAATTTGCCCCAATTGTGTTTTATAAAAATTGATCTTTCATCTTGCATTTTAGCATTCCTTAAACTTCATCCACTTTGTTTTTTAAATGTTCTGTTGGCTAATGCTACTTAGTGCAAAGTTAAAACTGCACTGATCAGTTATTAAGTTAGATTCTTTTGGGAGTAACTGGCTGGAGCATACTGGAAAACTGTGACACAGCTGGAAAAAGTCCAAATAATCTAATTAGTGCCGTACTTCTGTGTGTTAAAATATTTTTATTTGCCTGCAGTTTTCATATTTTTTCTGTGTATAGTACAGTAAGGGTAACATTACAGGTATCTGAATCTATCTTAAATATGTAAGTCTCTCTGCTAAATGAATGCATTCATCTTGTGTTATGATAGTGAAAGAGCAGCTTTTCATAGTTTCTTTGAATTTTTTCCCCCTCAGGTCTTGATTCTCTTTGTGCACCATTTCTGTACTTGAATTTTAACAATGAAGGTGAGTCCTTCTCTCTAGAATAAAACCATATCTCCATCTGCCTTGTGTGCCCACACATACAGTATGTACACATGTGCTATATATACCACTTATACATCACAGTTATAAACAAGATTTCAATGAGTTTTAACTACAAAGGAATTTGAAGCTTCAGTTCTATTACTAAAAATTACTTTCAAACAGATTCACTTGAAGATACTGAGAATGTTTATAAAGTTTTGAAGCATGAGCTTTTGTGGGCTAATACCCACTTCATCGGATGCAAGCAGTGGAAACGTTCAGAGGCAGGTCTAGGAAAGTAGGCAAGAACCAGGTGGGAGGTGAAAAGGTTAGTCCAAATAAGCTGAACCAGCTTGTTATCTCCGATCAGGGAGTGTGGATTATTCTTCTAGCATTTGAATGGGGTGTGTGAACATGGAGAGAGGAGAAACAATGTCTGTAATGAGCCAGCCATTCTAGATCTTTGTTCAATCCGAGATTGTGTGTGCTGAATTTGCAAATGAAATGAATTGTTTCAAAACTTTATAGTTAGTCTTTAAGGTGCCACAGGACTTTGTTACCTCTGCTATTCCAGACTAACACGGCTACCTCTCTGTTTCTTGAGAATGTTTATTCTTCTTTGAGTGGTTGCAGATGTATATTCCACTCAAGAATGTGCACACCTAGTCCACCAATGTCAGAGAACCTTGTCTAGTAGTACTCATAGGGCTGCCTCATGTGCCATCTGGCCCCTTAGTCTCTCCCCTGGCTGTATAAGGTTGGCGCCACTCTGGACTCCCTCCCTCCCCCCCCCCCCCCCCGTTTCTTTTCACATCCCACGTTTGAGTCGGAGCATTCTGTGTTGTATTTACCTCACCTTTCTTTCTGACCAATATTTCTTTAATTTTCTGTACATAATTAGTAGCTTAGTAGTACCACCTTAGGTTTTTCATTAGTAGTAGTTAGTAGTAGCAGTCTTTAGCCTGGTCAGATCATCAGGTTTTAAACATTGGCCATCATGCATGCTTACTGTGCTTGGGAGAGGGACACATTAATGAAAAGTTCTCTGTCTGCAAGTCATTTAAATAAGAGAATGCAAGTGGTGAGGGGCTTGTTAAGCAGAAGATTACAGATGACAAAGAAAGGGGTGGAGAACTCCTAAGTTATCTTTCACTTGAAAAGACCAGGAAAACTACCGCCTTAGGTTTTGTGGGCATCCTAGCTAAGAGCTAGTCAGCCACTGCTGGAAAAGGAGGATTGGTAAGGAAACAACCTTGTACAAAGACTATACTTGTTAAGCTAGTCATTTTATTTGTTTGTAACCTTTTCTATCTTTATCCTTATACTTGAACTCACTTAAAATTTCTCTTTTTGATTGAATAAACCTGTTTTAGCTTTTATCTAAACTAAACCAGTGCTCTGATTGACTTGAAGTGGTTATTAACTCCAGTCAAGCAGCTGTTTCTTTGAAGGAGCAGCAACTTAAAATCTGCTGTGTATGGACAGTGATGAGGCTGTGCATTTCAGAGACATCTCTGAGGAACTCAGGTGCTGAAGTGATGACTGGTAACTACTAGGCAAGGTTAGGTCTGGAAAAGCCCTGAGAAGTTTGCTAGAAAGGCAAAGATGGTGTGTCAGGGAGTTGGCACATCTTTGCTGCAGCAAATCTCCCATCACTTTCTGAGGCTGGGAGCTCACAGCTCTGGGTATCTCCAGCAGTTTGTCACACTCATCTTTTTGTTTCCTTTGGGGATCAAATGAAGGGTTAAGTGGTCTCCTTGCAAACAATTTCCAGGTGGATAACATTCTGTATTACAGTGGGACAGCTCAGAATTGGGCTCCACAGAGGTTAAGACATTGGTGGGCAAACTTTTTGACCCAAGATCCACATCTGAGTATGGAAATTGTACGGTAGGCCATGAATGCTCACAAAATTGGGGGTTGGGGTGTGGAAGAAGGTGAGGGTTCTGGAGTGTGGGCTGTGGGATGGGCCAGAAATGAGGAGGTCAGGGTGCAGAAGGCCGGGGTGCATCTCCTGCTGTGGGTGTGGGTTTTGGCTGGGAATGAGGGGTTGGGGGTGCAGGAGGGTGCTCCAGCCTGGGGCCGAGGGATTTGGAGGGTCGGAGGGGGATTAGAGCTGGGGCAAGGGATTGGGGTGTGGGCGTGGGTCAGGGGTGCAGGCTCTGGGTGGCGCTTACCTCAAGCAGCTCCCTGAAGAAGTGGCATGTCCCTAACCTCCAGGCGTGGCCAGGAAGCTCTGCATGCTGCCCCATCCACAGGCACTGCTTCTGCCGCTCCCATTGGCCACAGTTCCCAGCCAAGGGGAGCTGCGGAGGCAGTGCTTGGCGTGGGGGCAGCATGCGGAGGCCCCTGGCTGCTCCTGTGTGTAGGAGCCAGAGGGTGAACATGCTGCTGCTTTCAGGAGCCATGCTGAGCCATAGCACACATGGAGTGGGTCAAGTCCCTGACCCTGCTTCCTGGCTGGAGTGGCAGATCGGGGAAGGCCCTGGACCCTGATGACCAGCAAGATTAAAACATCTCAGGGCTGGATGCAGCCCCTGGGCCATAGTTTGCCTACCCCTGGCTTAAGCGCTCATTTGACAAGGGGTCATGCAACATCAAATGCATTTCTCAGGGACTTTTTGATACTGTACATTTGTAGACTTGATTTTTCCATACACACCTTTACCAAGTGTTATGCTATTACAACTGCATCTAGATCAGATGTAAATTTTGGTAAGGCAGTTACTATTAGTTCAGTAAACTCCGGGCATCACCTCCTTCTGATACTGCCTGTGAGATATCTGTGTGGAATACATGTCTGCAACAACTAGAAGAAAGACAGACCTATGTGTCAGGTAACTGTTGTTCTTCAAAATGCAGATGCAGGCATGTATTCCATAGCCCTTCTTCCCACCCCTTTAATCAAAATCTCCACTCTGATGTTCTGTGTGAAGGACCTGATGGACTTTAGCCCTTAATCAGCCAGGAGAGGGTGGGGAGAAGGGTCCAGAAGGTGTGAGCACTACCCCTATGGTACTGCTAAGCAAAGTTCTCTGATTTTGGTGCACTGGGTGCGCATACTCCTAAGTGGAATACATGTCTGCACCCATATCTTGAACAACAGTTGCTGTACAGGTAGGTAATTGTCTTTTCTGTACTGAAAGACTAAGTGCTAACATTTTGGGAACAGTACACTGTATCCTTCAGGTAACAAAGTGGTTAAATCCCTACTCTAGGTATTACATTTATTTTTACTTATAGACCTGCCAACTGCACTTCCATACTATACATATACCATACCTCTTTTTGGAGGTTGGTTTCTACTTTCTTGATTTTAGCTTTCTCAGTCCCTACCTCAGGTAAGATCCTACAAGAAAACCAGGTAGCTTAGTCTCAGTCCAGGCAAAACAAAGATTTGTTGGGAGAGAGGAATTGAGAAGGATTGTGACTGCTCTACCCATGAACACAATATATCTACTCTTTTTGTCTTGATGGTTCACAATCTTGATGGGCTTAGTGGACCATTCCAGCCCCTGGTTTCTTATGTCACTGCAGTATTCTAAAGGCCTGTCCCTCATATCCTGCTTGTTTAGAAGTTGTAACTTTTGTCATTTGCAGACACCAGTACAGTTACGCTTAGTCATTTTTAAAAAAAAATTTTTTGCCATTGATAGGCCATGAGAAACCAATCAAGAGCTACTGTTATCCATACATAATAAAAATAAACAGGTTAGGATTGGAAGTAAAGATTTGTTGTAGCAGTCGTTTGTGTTCTAATAAGGCTTGAGGCCACAGCCTAGATCAGAATCCCATTTTACTAGATGCTATATGTACTATAGAGAGCGAGGGAGACAGAACCACATAGTTAGTTGTTAGTCACATCAGTTATTGCGCTTTTGGAAGGTACTCAGGTACTTGGAAGGTGGGTGGAATAAGAGTTTCCATATAACAGAAACAGTCTAACAATCAAAATATAATTAAAAGGAGTAGAAAAAATGTGAGGCAGCTGAGTCAAGAAGTCTGTGGCAGAATATGTCATTGAACTCTGATCTCTTGAGTTTCAATTTAGTGCCATAGCTACAAGATTATCCTTCATTCCTAAAAAAAATTCCATTGCAACTGCAAGCAGACTTCAGGTAGACAGAAGTGGTCACTCAGGTTTTGGAACTTGGACAAGGTTAATGCCTGTATTGCAATAATTAATATGGGAACACTACTGATCTGAAAGTCCCAAATTTTTGTATTTCACCTCAGAACTAATACATGGTAAAACTGAATTTATTTGGATGTTCATTGCATTATCAGTAGCAATAGGATATTTCTCGAGTAGCTTTAAAGTATTTTTTAAAGGAAAAATGTTTGTTTTTTCATGCATTTTTCAGTGTTAGTTACTATGTGTACAGACTGATAACATCAGATATAAACATTTATTTAGTAATGAATGTTTTCCAGTGTAAAGATGTTTCTTGTATACTCTACCTTCCTAGCTAATGTTGTCTTGTCCTAATTCTCTTTTAGCTCTTGCCTATGCCTGCATGTCTGCTTTTATTCCCAAGTATCTGTATAACTTCTTTTTGAAGGATAACTCTCATGTCATTCAAGGTAGGTTGATGTTTGTTTCCCTTTTCTTCTAATAAGAGAGTGTATGGAGTAGTTATTAATTCTGTTTTTTCAGGTAAATTTTGTTTTTTCTGCAGTGGCTTTTTAACTCACAGAAGTAGAAGCATAGCCATAACCTTTCAGAGTTATAGAAACACCCACTTATATTTTCAAGTAGCTTATTAGAAGTCCAGGGTAATAAGCAAAGGAGCAGCGGCAAAACCAAAATAAAAATAAGTAGCGAAGTGTGTGAAGATGAAAAGCTAACCAATAAGCAACAGCAGTAGCAAAAAATGCTTGCTGGTCTCTGAAGCAGTTTTAAGGAGGAACCAATCAAGGCAATGAAATCAGAATCCTGAAAAGACTCCCTCTGCACTTCCTATCATGGCAGTCAGTCATTGAGGCAATCCAAAGCCACTTTATTGCAGACTGCCATTCTGCTTCAGGGCAGAAGCCAAGAGGAGCAGCAGATACCAGTGTGCGTTTAGAGAATACATTTACTTTAGTAGAGAGTCAAGAATCTGAGGGGAGTGCCCTATGACTACAGCTAAAGTGATACAGTGGCACAGCTGCAGTTCTTCAGGAAAGACATTTGCTATGACGGGAGGGATCATCCCCTCATAGTAGGCAATCCACATTCCTGAAAGGTAGTGGCCCAGGTGTATGGAAGAATTCTTGTGTTGACCTAGTCCTGTCTACTCCAGAGGTTAGGTTGGCCTAACTCTGTCTATAGTTACGCTAGAGAGCCCACAGCGACTCAGCTGTATCTAGTGTCAATCTAGTATAGCCACTCTACACCGACAGGAGAAAACTCTCCTGTTGGCTTAATTACTTCAGTGTCTGTGAGTGGTGGTAGCTATGTTGGCAGGAGGAGCTCTCCTACCAGCATAGCCCTGTGCAACTTGGTGGCATAAATTAAATCAGCATAAGTTAATAAATGGCTAATTCACACCTGTATAACCATAACTTATGTCGACTTAAGCTATAGTGTAGCCATAGCCTGTATCTGTCAGAGTTGTAGATTTTTCACCTTCAAGAGAGGACTAGCTATGTGGGTGTAACATAGATCAGTTTTGTATGACTGAGCTGAGGACAAGTCTTCCAGAGCCCTAAGGAAACTGAACCATAACTCCTGGTTGCCTTTTCTTGGCCTCAGCAGCCCTATAAAAATAGGAGGAGGGGTGGGCTGTTAGTTCCTTTTAACATGGAAACAAAGTGAAGAAGAAATTCGGGATGATTCGGAAGCCTCCTGGAGAAGAATTGCTTAAGCCATCCTAGCTGAAAAACAAATTTAACAAATTTTAAATTTAAAAACATAGAGGGTCTTTACTTCAGTCCATGCTCTGATATCTTTCTTATCATCCTTTTCCCCATCACTAGCCCTTAAATGCCCAGTTGACAGCAATTCTAACAAGCATTCTTCTAATTTGAATGATTTAACACATGTTTGTGAGATTCATGAGTCAGAAGTGTGTCTTGGCTTCGTTAGGGCATCATCTCTGTTGACCTAACAATGTTTTTTGTCTTGGGAGTCAAGTTAGCAGCTGTATAAAAAGGAACAAAAGATTATTCTGCAGAAACTTTAGTTAGAGCATACAGGAAATACTTTTGAAGTCTTCTTTGCCTTTTTAAAGGTTGAGACAGTGAAATGTAGAAGAATATCATTTGTCGTGTTGCTAACTAGGATATAATGAGAGTTCTTGATCTTCATGTGTCCAGGCCTGAAAAAATTACCAGATGGGGATAGAACATGGTATGATATTGCACAAATACGCCCTGCGCATGCTCTTTCTTTTCCACCTCTCGGGTTGACTGCTAGGGCCACGATGTTGATGCCCAAGAAGAACCGGATTGCCATCTACGAACTCCTTTTTAAGGAGGGAGTGATGGTGGCTAAGAAAGATGTTCACATGCCTAAACATGCAGAGTTGGCGGACAAGAATGTGCCCAACCTCCATGTCATGAAAGCCATGCAGTCACTGAAATCGCGTGGCTACGTGAAGGAGCAGTTTGCTTGGAGGCACTTTTACTGGTATCTGACCAATGAGGGTATCCAGTATTTGCGTGATTATCTTCATCTACCCCCTGAGATTGTGCCTGCCACCCTACGCCGTAGCCGCCCAGAGACTGGCAGACCGCAGCCCAAAGGTCTGGAAGGTCAACGCCCTGCGCGTCTTACTAGGGGAGAGGCTGACAGAGATACCTACAGACGCAGTACCGTTCCACTTGGTGCTGACAAGAAGGCTGAGGCTGGTGCTGGAGCAGCTACTGAATTCCAGTTTAGAGGTGGTTTCGGTCGTGGACGTGGTCAGCCTCCTCAGTAGAATTCTCTGGTCATGTTTTTGTGTATAATAAAATAGGTGAAAATCTGTTATTTAAAAATAAATAAATAAATAAATGTATGATGTGGTCTTTACAATCTTGCATTGCAGAACCTGGTCTGGGGATATTGGACTAGCTGGGCTGTCGGTGTATTCTGATTTGATTTCTAGCTGTTAGTGTTCAATGTCAACATATTAATACACTTTTAAAGGAAGGTTTTGTGATAGTTTGTTTCATTTGGTCTGCTGAGTTTTTTTTCTATCCCTGGAGACTCTGTGAGGAACATGGCAGGATGGATCATGTCTGATTACATCACTGCATTTTTAGCACCTCACCCCTTAATAGAATTCAAATCTTTTCCAGTGCAGAAAGGTTCAGCATATCTCACTTCTGAGCCTGCCCTAAGCAGTTAAAGCACAGTTTGTCAGATTTATCGGGCACATTTCCCCATATGAAGAAAGATGTAAGAGCAATTAAAGGTTTATAGCTATAGAATATCAAATTATGCCAAAGAATAATTCATATCACAAAATTCCAGCCAACAGTGTTTGGCAGGACCTAAATGATATGTGTTCATGAAGGATTGTGTGTCTTCAATAGACCCTTCATGAATCATGTAATCCCACACAATAATTATATTTTATGAGTCTGGCTATACAAATAAACATGATATTTAACAAACTAGAATATCTGTACAGAACCGCCATAGGCATGAATTTCTTTTTTTTAAAGGAAATGTGCTTTAGGGAAGTTAATTGTGAATTTGTTTTCATCAGCACACATACGAATGTATGTGATTACTGGCTTTATATGGCTTGGTCTGCACTACCAGCTTATGTCAGTACAACTACATTATCCACACCCGAGTGACATTATTATACCAACCTAACCCCTAGCGTAGACAGAGCTCTCCCATCAACATAGGTAGCGTATCTTCACTAAGCGATACAGCAGTGCAGAGGGTGCAGCTGTGCCACTGCAGTGCTGTAAGGGTAGGAAAGGCCTGTACCTTACCTGTGGTTGCTGGGTATTTAATATGTCCTCACTGAATGTGGGGAAAGCTAAATTAAACATGGCTTGTCCAACCACCTTATGTGGCTAATATATGTATACAGTTTAGATTGGGGACTTATCTTCACTACAGTATTAACTCGAGTTATATCTTGAGCTAAGTGGTACTTTAAACTTTAGCTAGCTGTTCTATCAGAATATGTGAGTTAAAACTTGAGTGATGCTGGAGCTAGTAATGCAATGAGAGGAGTTTGGGGACTTCCTAAGGTACTCTAGCAGCACTTACTGACCATTCACTTAAAAAGCTATTATTAAAGGGTGTCTAGCTATGAGTGGAAATTTGAGAATGTTGTGGAAGGGAAAAGGAAATACAACCTATCATGAAATTGCAGGGACAAAGTCTCTTGATTCTGATTCTAAGAAAGGTTCCACGTGCAGATAGAATGCAAATGAAATTGTGTGTAAGGGGGTGAATGTAGAGAGAAGCCTTTCAGGGGATGAGCTTCCATTTTGTCTCCTCCGAAATTAAATGTGAATGATGATTAAGGCCATTGAGTTCAACTGTTCCTTGCAGCTTGATGTGTAGAACTGGAGATATTATTAAATCTGTCCTGGAATAATTATTTTCCCTCCCCAGAAAGGAAAATAAAGAAGATAGGTATTAATGAAGGGAGGAGAGGCTTAACACTTCAATCCATATAATGATGTAAACAAGTGGTGATACCTTTGTAGTTTTCAGTGCATGTCATTTCCTGGAAACTACTGGAAGAACGTGGTTCTGATTTACTTTAATCAGTGTGATATGCCCAAGGCCTAGTTCATATTCATGTTGAAATATGTGCTGTTTTTTAAATTGTGTAATTTTCAAGTGTGTTACACATCAGGCTATGAGCACCAACCAAATACTCCATTTTTTTTAGCTGTATCTGAGTGGGAAAGGGTGGAAAAGGACGTATGGAAACCCCTACATGTACAGCGCTGCACCATTGTAGTGCTTAGTGAAGATGCTTCTTACACCAATGGGAGAGCTTCTCCTTTTGGCGTAGATCAGGGGTGGGGAACCTCCGGCCCGCGGGCCTTATACGGCCCGCCAAACGATTCTGTCCGGCCCGCGGCGGGGCCGGGGATGCACCGCAGCCACCGGCCAGGGACGCGCGCGGGCCGCCAGGCTGGGGCGGCTCGCGCCTGGAGGAGCCGCCGGCACCACGCAGCCCCCAGGCGGGAGCAGCTCGCGCCTGGGGGAGCCGCCCTTTAGCCGGGCGGTGAACGGAGGAGCCGCGGGGAGCGGACGGTAAATGGGGTGTGGGGGGGAAGCTGGGCTGGGGGGCAGGCAAGTGGGAGGTGGGGGGGAGGCTGGGCTGGGCGGGCAGGGAGGGGGCAGGAGACTAGGCTGGATGGGGTGGGCGAGGCGTGGGTGCGGGAGGGAAGGAGGTTTGGTGGGGGGGAAGCTGGACTGGGCGGGTCAGGCATGGGGGGCAGGAGGCTGGGTTGGGAGTGGGAGGAGGGAAGGAGGTTAGGTTGGGTGGGATGGGCCAGGCAGGGGTGGGGGAGGCAAGGCGGTTAGATGGGGGGAGGCTGGGTGGGGGTAAAGGAAGGTCACCCCCTACACCCAGGCTGACAGCAGGAGCTGACTGGGGCAGGCGGCAGGACCCCGGCTGGCAAGGGGCCAGCAGGGGAAACCCCAAGGCAGTGCAGGGCTAAGCACTCTGCCTGCCACTGCTTTGGGGTTTCCCCCGCTGGCCCCTTGCCAGCTGGGGTCTCAGCTCCCGTTGCCAGCCTGGGCTTCCAGGGGGGAGGGAGGGCGGGGAGCGGCCCGCGATGACATTATAAATGGCCAAATGGCCCTTGATAGAAAAAAGGTTCCCCACCCCTGGCGTAGATACTCCATCTCCTCATGGGATGGTAGCTATGTCGATAGGAAAGCTGGTCCTCTCTACCTTGGGTCTTAGGTTGGTATAACTACATCACTCAGGGCAACATAGTTATACCAGAATAAGTTCCTAGTGTTAGACCAAGCCTAAGCTTAGAGAAGATAGAAGTTGTGTACTGTTGAAGAGGCACATGGTATAAACAGAGAGAGGAGAAAAAAATTTAAATGGCTTTATAAAAATGTATCTAATCCTAATAGATAATATAATGGTTAAAATGGTGTTGTATGTATAAAGCAAAGTGAACGCTTCATAATTAATACTGTTCCAGGCACATGTATTCCTTCTGTGTGAGTTAAGTGTGTAGTTGTGTGGTGGTCTTTTTTTTGGCAATGATCTTAAATATTGTTGTCATTTCAGAATACCTGACAGTGTTCTCCCAGATGATTGCATTCCATGATCCAGAGCTGAGTAACCATCTCAATGAAATTGGCTTTATTCCAGATGTAAGTTCTAAGGGTTCTTGTAAATCTATATATATATATATAAAAGTCAAATGGTGTATGTATGCGTGTATGCATGTTCACTTACTCCTTCCACACCGTTTGAGCTAGAGACTTGAAATTTGGTACAGTTAGAGGTCTTAGGGTCCTAATCAGGGTAAGAGTCGAAAATTTTTCAAATCTCACCTCTGACGCCCCCCAGGGGTGAAATTCTTTAAATCCCATTCACATCAGCTGGGCAGCTGCTGTTCTCTGTGACATAGTTATGATGTCATAATACCCCCCCCAACGGACCCCGCATTCGCTCAGCTCTCTGCCCCCTCCCCCCTACAACGGACCCTGCACTCGCTCAGCTCTCTGCCCCCTCCACACCTCCGACGGACCCGAGCAATGCCGGGTATTTTCGCTAGTCTATATATATATATATATATATAAAAGTCAAATGGTGTATGCGTGCGTGCGTGTATGTATGTTCCCTTACTCCTTCCACACCATTTGAGCTAGAGACTTGAAATTTGGTACAGTTATAGGCTTCAGGGTCCTAATCAGGGTAAGAATAAAAAAAAATTCAAATCTCACCTCTGACGCCCCCTAGGGGTGAAATTCTTTAAAGCCCATTCACATCAGCTGGGCAGCAGGTTGACACCTGCTGTTCTCTGTAACATAGTTATGATGTAATAATACCCCCCTCCAATGGACCCCGCACTCGCTCAGCTCTCTCCCCCCTCCCCCCATCCAACGGGCCCCGCACTCGCTCAGCTCTCTCCCCCCTCAGGTAAGAATCGAAAATTTTTAAAATCTCACCCCCCTCCCCTTACTCCAACGCCCCCCCCCCACTCGCTCAGCTCTCTCCCCCCTCCCGCCCTCCAACGGACCCCGCACTTGCTCAGCTGTCTCCCCCTTGCCCCCCTCCAGCAGACGCGAGCAACGCCGGGTATTTTTGCTAGTGCTGTATAATGAAGCTAAAGAGGAGAAAAAAGAAGAGAGCGTAATTCGAATAGGGTGTTTCTAAATTGTTGCTGATGCAATGAAAGTTTCATATGGAAGAACTTGAACTCTGACACGAAGTTTGATGTGGACATGGTAGCAAAATGGGGACAGAGATATGCATAGTATTAAGTGGCAGGCCACAACTTTTATTAAATTTCAACACAAGGGAGGAGTACTACCTGCCATCACTCATAATCTCTTATACTAAGCATTTACTTAGCTCAAGTGGGTAGGAGGAGTGGGGGGAAGGCTACAGGACTCCTTACCATATAACCTGTAGCTGACACCAGGATTACCGGACTCCTTATCATACAACCCATAGGCTAGCCTCACCCTACCCCCCAGTACTCGGGGACAGAGGGTCAGCAGGGTGGGGTCCTCAGCCAGTGAAGGCCACAAGGTCTCTCAACCTATCACATGAGCCCAAAGCTCACCACCAAAATCCCAAGTCTTTTACCTCCTGGGATCTGCTTTTTTTTATTTCTCTTAATTGTACTGGAAACTGGCCACCAATTGCAGCAAACAAACAACTCCAGAACCTGAGTTAGAAACTCACTTAATACATACTTAACCCACTGTGGTTTACAGGTGCTGTGAGGAAGGCAAAAAACTTCATAGTCCTCCACCAGTTGTCCCCTGGGAGAAAAGATTCCCTCATGATCCTCTGAGCAGGCAATGGCATAGTCCCACAGCATCTGTTTGGGTGGGTAGAATGGTCTGCTTGAACCAAGCCAAAAGATGCTCTACATTAGACTAAATCCTGGGAGCTGGAGAGTGCTGACCAATCAGCACACCTCTCTTCCAGCTGGCCAATGGGTGCTGGAGACTCCCCTGATTGACATAATAATGCTCGCCTACTCCCCAGCTAGACACAGCTCTGTTGATGGAAAAAATGTTTCCATTCCAGGGAGGTGGTTTTCCTACACTAATGGAAAAACCATTTCCTTCAAACTATTCTGCATCAACATTACAAGGTTATGCCTGCATAGCTGTGGTGACGTAGTTTCTGTATTGTAGACATATCTTAAGCCTGTACTGAGGTGACACACTGAAGACTGTAAAGAGAAACATTGTTTTACTGATATGGGCAGCACCCTATCAAAGTCTGGTCAGGTTATAAATAGAACAGTCATTTAAAAATGTGTGACAAGTTTTATGACTACATGCTAATAATCAGTGTGGGCAGATAGAAAGGAGGGAATCATCATCATGCAAGAGGGGAAGACCGGTTCAGTGGGAAGAGGGGGAAAATAGGGTTAAATCGGTACCTCTGCAGAAATTGCCTGCTGTTACAGGACCAAATTTGCAAAACTGATTTTTTCATACACAACTTCTGTATGAATTTGTGAATACTCATGAAGTGATCAGGAGCTTCATATTTAAAGGATACTTATGTATATAATTATCAGGTTTGTAGCCACAAATGAAGCTTTTGCCAGGAAAGCTTAAATTAAGTCTATTGTACAGGGTTTTTTTCTTTTTGGTAATCATGTTTCAGGGAAATAAAGTGGATTGTTTATAAATGACAGGATATAGCGACACTTAAAAACTAATGTAATACGTCAGGTCAGCTGAGGAGACTGGCCAACATAGTGGGTTACACACAGATGGGTTAAACTTACTTTGGTGTAGGAAAGATCTTACTAACCCATATGCATCACTTCAGGCTCGTGTCAAGGGGAGAAGAAATCTATTCATCTGCATAAAGCCGGTGAAAACAGAGTTTTAGGTAGATGAAATGCACAGGACTTTGAAAAAGCAAAATGCAAGCTCCCAACATGGGGCCGGGGCACCGGGCAGTAGCATAAGCCATCCAAACAGACTGTGGCCATTAATTCAGCATGTGAATTGGAATAGCAACATAGAACATGTACATTCCCTGACCCATCCTTTTGCCTGTCCCTATCATTGTCACCCATACCATCCTACTTGGACCCACTGCAGAAACCATCCGCAGAGCTCCTCAGACAATGACTCCAATTATGGGCCTCTTGTGGGCTGTCACACAAATGGTAGATGAGATATGAATAATTGAACAACATTTATTTGTACCTACTTTTTATTATTTGTATGATGGTAGTAGCCAGGTATCCCAATCAGTATCAAGACTCCACTGTGCTGGTTGTTATACAGATGCACAGGCAGACTCCAGGCCCTGTCCCAGGGACCCAAAAGCCCAACAAATGAACAGAGAATCCAAAATATATACCAATTATGATGTACAACTATACTTTTTTTTTAAAAGTATTTGCATCATGCAAATAACAGTATTGGCAAACCCCGACTGTTCTAAAGCCTCGCTGCGCCTCCAAAGAGGAGTCATTCTTCCTAAATCACCTGTCACATCAAAATATTTTTTCCCCTGTTCTGCCTTTTAGATTTGTAAGAGAGAGGGGTGTTTTTGCACCTGTAACAAGACAGCCCAGATCCATCAAGGTGAAGGATATGCACTTCAGTAATGAGATCCGAACCAGAGTTTCGTGCTTGAGTACTAATCCTATCAAAGTAAACCCTGATTAATCTTTCATCATTGAAAGGCAGGTTCCCGCTGCAGGAAGGATTGTGTTTCCTGGCACCCTTCCATTTACTTTCGGTCATGTAGCTCTCGGAATATTGAACGCTGCTGAAGCTTGAATAGTTGTGAATATTGTTAGCTGATGTGGTGCCTGGATTAAATATATTGCAGTGGCTATGTGATTTACATGTAAATGGAGCTATCCATAAAGTGAATTTCACAGGAGTTTTTTCTTTTTCACTGTTTTGTAGTATGAACTTATATGATGTTTTATAACATCTGTTCTGTATTTTATTAAATAATTCTAACATCAAAATCCATACATTTTTAAGGGAAGAGAAACAAGGAAATGAGCGACGTTACTAGAAGGGAAACTGTACCCATAAATTATTCTGAATAGCTTTCAGCTGCTAATAATGGAAGCTAGACATCGTTGTCAGCTGGCCATTAACAGAGTTGACAAGGTCTGGCTGCAGTTACTTAATATCATCTTGGTAATGCTGCTGTCATAGACATCTCAAATTGGATTCAGTAATATGCAGGAGGTGTCTGTAATAAGGCTTTCTCTAACTAGAGTTTAAAGAACACTGTTGCCAACGTATTTTTTGTCTTTTTATTTTCCTGTTTGCTTATAACTACCCTTGTAAGCCAGAATTAAACCGTCCTTACTGAAATATAGTATTCTCTCTTACAAGCACATGCTTGTTCAGTCATGAATGTTTGCTGACTGATTTTTAATTTTCATTTAATAGGAGAGCAATTGTTTGTATTTTACATATATGAGATGAGAGATGGGGATGTATGTAATTAGGTTTCATCCTTTACATTTATGTTGCCTGCTTATGGGTACTCTATCCCCTGTCCTTCAAACACTTATGTATGTGCTTAACTTTAAGCATATGAATAGTTCATTTAAGCACTTATACAGTGCTACAGAAATTAAAATTAAGCATGTGCATACATGTTTAAAGTTTCAGGGCCTTCATTGCCAGTATCTGGATAGGGCACTGAAGTAGGAGGCATGAAATTTGAATTTTAGTCCTACCATTCTGCCACAATATTGCTGGGTAACCCGAGGCAAGTAATTCTCATTCTCTGTACTTGGCTTCCACTTTCTCACAAGAAGTCAGTGAGGCAAAAACTTGCCAAGATTCAAAAAAGGACTCAACATTTATATAGCTATTGGGAATATGCAGGGTAGTCACAATTATAAAAACTTTGGAAGGGACATTTAACCTGATGATTCAGGGTTTAAACCAGGCTCTGACTCAGAGGTGAGCAAACTAAGGTGGCCTGTGGGACTGTCCTGCCTGGCCATGGAGGCTTCCACCAGCCTCTCCCCCGCCTCCTCCACACCCCACGTGGGCAGCACTCCGGGGGGCAGGGCTGCGTGCTCCTGCGGGGCAGCTCATCTAGCTCCGTCTGGGCTGCTACTCATACTCTTAGAAGCATGGTAAGGGGGTGGGGAGCAGGGGGGTTGGATAAGGGGCAGGGAGTCCCGGGGGGGTGATCAGGGGACAAGGAGCAGTAGGGCTTAGATAGGGGGTAGGGTTCCAGGGAGGTAGTTAGGGGCAGGAGGATCTCTGGAGGGGGCAGGCAGGGGGCAAGGAGCAAGTGGAAGTTGGATGGGTTGGGGATTCTGAGGGGGCAGTCGTCAGGTGAGAAGTGGGAGGGGATGGATAGGAGGAGGCGGCCAGTCTGTTTGGGGAGGCACAGCCTTCCCTACCTGGCTCTTCATACAATTTTGCAACCCTGATGTGGCCCTTGGCCCAAAACGTTTGCCCACCCCCACTCTAACTATACCATTTAGGAGGAGACCTAATGTGGGAGGCAGACTCTCTCACATTTGTCCCCTTTAGGATTCTTATGCTTTCTGAAGCATCTGGAATAGCCTTTGTAAGAGACAGGGTACAGAGAGTCTATGGACCTTAAGAATCAGAGAGGTAGCCATGTAAGTCTGGCTCTGCAGAAGCGACAAAGAGTCCTGTGGCACCTTAAAGTCTAATACTTATACTTATGTTAGTCTTAAGTATTTGGTTTGTGAGGAAGAATGTTTAAATTTACTAAAGTTGAGTGTTTGAAAATCACACTATGTGTAGTAGATATGTTTATTGAGTTTATAAATTTTGCATTTATTTAAAGAAATGTATAACTCATGTGTTACCAATTACAGTAATTAAGTTTTCTCTTTTAAGAATTGCCTTGCCAAGTCTTTAGACTTAGGTTGTTTTGTAGATGATGATTATTCTGTAATATATTTTACTCCTAAGTAGTTATAGATACTCTCAACGTTAACTCTATCTTAACAAAGCTTTTGTCTGGGAATTTCCTTCTCAAAGTGGATACCTAACGGGTGAATCTTCTACTTGTAAATTCTCAGAAAACTCATTGTGCATTCAAATGATAATTGCATTAATTTTGGGGAGGATAGGCTGTATTCTTTGTAGATTTTTTAAAAAGTGGTTATATCGCTGCTTTTATGTGTACAACTAAACTCAACCTTATCTATTAAACATTGATAATTAGGGGACTGCAATTCGTGATCACAGGCTGTTTCTTAGAAATGTACTTTTACAGTTGTAATGAAAATATATATTTTGATTAATTGCTTTTACTAATTCACCTTTGATGTAGAAGTTCAGCTGATCTGTTTTTTCGTGTGACTTAGTGTCTATGAAGTTCAATTATTGCTATTATTGAGTACTGCATAAATTTTCTTTAAAATATTGAGCAGTACTCATTTGAAGGGAAGATGCAGGGATACCCACCAGTCTGCAAACCCATTGCAGTTTGAGCTCCAGTGGAAAAGCGTTGAAAATCACTGCGGTGAAAGTTTTAGCCAGAGTCCTAGCACACAGTTATTCTTCCCTGACATTGCTAGGGGGCAGTATTTACTAAGAATATCTTTATTTAGAGTATAGTGGTTTGACTATGTGAATATGGCAGCATATTTGTTTTAAATTCATGTTTGTGAGGGAAGTACTTGAAACCAGATCATGTTGTTCTCCTTTTGGATCTTCATTTTCCACTTTTGACCTGCTACAGTAGAATAATAAGACATTAAGAAGGGAAGCTGTACAATGCAGTAGCTCTCTCTTGTTTTCAATAAAATACTGGAGACAAATGATCATAATATTTTTATACTTACCTCTACCCCTTCTTGTTGTAGCATTATATTTTAGAAAATAACAAGGATAATTTTCCCTTTATCTCCTATTGTAATTTCCCTAATAACTACCTGCTACTTTAAGATGGTCTAGCCTAATTTTTTGACAGATTGGGTAGTTGTCAGGATTGGTGAATCACTTTTGTAGCCAGGGCTATGTTTTAGGGATAACATTTTGGCTATTTGTCATATTTACAGCATGTTAGTGTTTTCTGATGTGCCCATTCTTTTGTGTGTTGAAAAAATATGCACACAAGTGAAGCTATCAGTGTTTGTATTTACTTTTGTATGTGTGTAATTTTGAGTATATGCAAGTCTACTGGGCTAGTACAATTTCTTTTTAATCAAACCATAAGGCTGAACTAATCTACTTCCAGTTCTCAATGAAATATATGAACAAGGGCAACACAGGTATTTTGCTGTCGTAATTTTCTATCTCAAAAGCAAAAGGTACCGTATTTTTCGCCCTATAAGACGCACTTTTTCTTCCCCAAAACGGGGGGGGAAAAGTTGCTGCGTCTTATAGGGCGAATATACCTATTCGCCCCATCACAAAACAAAAAACAGTGTGTGTGCCCCGGTTCCCCCCCTCCCCGCCGTGGGCGGGCTGCCGGGGGCGCCCCGGTTCCCCCCTCCCCGGGGCGGGGAGGGGGGAACCGGGACGCCGCCGGCAGCCCGCCCACGGCGGGGAGGGGGGAACCGGGGCGCCGCCGGCAGCCCGCCCACGGCGGGGAGGGGGGAACCGGGGCGCCCCCGGCAGCCCACCCGCGGCGGGGAGGGGGGAACCGGGGCGCCGCCGGCAGCCCGCCCGTGGCGGGGAGGGGGGAACCGGGGCGCCGCCGGCAGCCCGCCCGCGGCGGGGAGGGGGGAACCGGGGCGCTTTTTGTGTGTGGTGGGTTTTTTTTGGTTTTTTTTTTCCCCCCGGCTTTTTTACTTTAAAAGTCGGGGGCGTCTTATACGCCGGAGCGTCCAATATGACGAAAAATACGGTATGTCTACACGGGGATAAAAACCTGTGGCTGGTCTGGGCCAGCTGACTTGGACTCATGAGTCTTGGGCTGTGGGGCTGAATAACTAGCCCTAAGGTAAATTGTTTGAGATCCCTGATGTAAATATACCTAAAGAGAAAGGATTCAGCATAGCTGGATGCTTCTTTTCTAGTTGATATTCTGCACATTCTTGCATGTGAACAAATTATTACAAACATGATGACAGGGCACAAGCACTGTTGCAGGCTTTTTCGATGGTGGTAAGGAATATGATGGGATGTTTGTTGATGGAATGCTTTACAAAAATACACTTGTGGAAGTAGATTGTGCTGGTGTACTTTTACCATCAGAAACAGAACCTTTCTGTAGAGTGAGATATGTTCATAAAGACCTCTGTGAATGCTGAAAATACTGGCAAGTTTAATCATCTCAGCTTTTCTCCTGCTGTTATGAATAGTTAGTTACTAGAAAGGTATGCCTAGAGTAGCAATTATAATACATTTTGGAGAGCTCTGTGCCAAGGAGTACTGCAATGGACATACATTCATCAGTTCACCACCACGGTCTGACCCAGTTAAGAATGTATTAAATACAAAACACACTACTGCAATATTAAACTTGTTCATTTAGTCACTAGACATAAGGAAATGTGAAATGAAGGTTCATTAGCAGCACTAACGTGCATTTCATGACGTGAAGCGTAATATATACTAAGCTATACATTTAACTAAAAAGAACTTCTCAAGAAATGGAAAATACTGCATATGTACAGTTCAGTTGAGTTAAATTTGCTATTGGAATTTTTAACTTTTGCATTCCTGACTTACCATGAATTTCTGTGCAACTTCAACTTAATATCCGCATAGATTTTTGCCTTTAATTTTGTAACTATTTTCTTTAAAACTAAGAAATGCTTGAAGCGGCATAAGCCCCTAAACTATCCTAGTTACTGAAGAGGGCATACCTTTTTAACTGCCTTTCATATTTACAGTGCCGTACATACATAAAGTAAACTGAAAGCCTTACAGTAGCATAAAGTTTTTATGGCCCAGAAATCCCTTAAGGCAGCATAAATGCTTAAGCTGCGTCATAGCAGAATAAGTGCCTAAGCCACCTCAAATTCTTCACATGACAAACTTTATGCATAAGCATCTAAACTGCTAATAGTGTACAATACACTGATAAGTGCTTTAAGTCCTTAAGGCTGAAGTGTTTCTATTGCCATTCATTGAAAAATGACCACTTCATATATTAGGATCACATTTAATAGATGTCCATACTGGGGCTAGGGGTGAAGCAGATATGACCAGTGCTCTTCTCAATAAGTGTGAATACCCGCATTTTGCTGAATGTTCTACTGCATGGAACAATTTCCTGTTGTTCATAACTTCATTATCTAAACTATTTTGTTTTTCATACTTGGCTATGTACTCCTCAATAAAGATTCGTTGAATGCCAATTTTCAGATGTCCAAGATCAGTCATGTTTGAGTTAGCTGTATGTGTAAGTAGGATGAGAAATGTGACCATTTAATAAAACAAGGGTTTGGTTTTTAACATTTTCTTGAAACTTAAAAGTGACTGAAATGATTCTGCTCAGCCTTCTGTGAACAAACAAAAAACTCTTTAAGCAAAGGAAAATTCAGCTCCAAATGTGAAGTTATCTGTAAGTTGCATTTATATGAAAATGGTCTATACAGCTTTAAATGTAATAGAAAATTAGTCTTGCCAAGGCCTTCAACTTATAACAAAATGTGTTTTTTTATCCGTTCTCTTTCTCTTGTAGCTGTATGCTATTCCTTGGTTTCTCACTATGTTTACACGTGAGTATTTTTTTTCCTTTGGTTAAATATCAATACTGTATCTTTTAACTTCTTCCAGTTTTCCATAGTACAGTATATACATTTCAGTTTAAAAGGAAAGAAGGATATAGACCCTTCACTCCTACATGGCTTGTTCAAATTCACCCCAGGTTAACTGGCGTCCATAGGGCCTTTGGTTTTGCACACTGAATACCAGTCTTTTCAGTTCCATGGATCTATGAGAAAACCGGCCTCTTCCAGTTTTAGGGGGGAATACAACTCCTATTTCATAGATCTCAGTTATGTATTCCAGGTTTCCCCTAGTTGTAATTTGACGGGCCTATCCTCCATGAACTTACTTAATTATTTTTTGAACCAAGTTATACATCCCAATATCCATGGCAATGAATTCACTGCATTATGTCAAAATCTACTTCCTTATGTTTGTTTTAAATCTGCTGCCTACTATTTTAATCATGTGATCCCTAGTTTTGTGTTGTGAAAAGGTAACACTTCCCTATTCACTTTCTCCATACTGTTCCTGATTTTATAGACCTCTATTGTGTCGTACTCTATATAGATTCCATGACAACTGGTACTTTTTCTTATTCCTGAAACCAGGGATCAGTACTGAAAGAGAGAGCCCTTATCTAGATAGAAAATCTTCATATATAATTTTTCACATTTTAAAAAAAAAGATATTAGGAAAAGAATGTAAATTTTATATACTGATGAAATATCAGAGTTAGATTGCCTGTGCAATAAAGCAGTGTTTCTATTGACTAATGTTGCTCCATTAGGTTAAGCCTTTTGTGAGCATAGCAATTCTACCCCTTTTTTTTTTTCCTGAAAGAAAAGGTTCAGAATGTTTTCAAAGGAGAAAAATTCCTTCTGAAAGGTCAATCAGCTAAGAAGTATTGCATACATTTTGTTTTTCACTCTCTCCTTTCTCCCCACCTCCTGTAGTATACTCATGCATAATTACAGGTTGTTCCAAAAGAGAGAGAAATATCACTAAAGTGTGTACTTGGGACCAGAAAAGAAAATAATCCAAGAAGTAGATATTTAATATTGAAATGAAGTGTTGATTGTCATAGGGAGTAATAAATCTACATATGAAAACAAATCTGTAGCTAAACAAGTTTAGTCTCATTTGTTCCCAAATTAAAAAGCAGTAACCTTGAGGCAACAATAAAACTTTTAGAGGTTAATCATGTATATTTTTAAACCTTAACATTGTTATAATTTAATAATTTGTTGCCTGTGCCATCTTGCAGATGTCTTTCCACTGCACAAGATTTTTCATCTGTGGGATACGTTACTGCTTGGCAATTCTTCCTTCCCATTCTGTATTGGAGTGGCTATTCTGCAGCAACTGCGAGACCGGCTTTTGGCTAATGGATTTAATGAATGCATTCTGCTCTTTTCAGATTTACCAGGTATATAAATGGCTTTTTTTTTTCTAGTGTCCTACTTTTAAGCATTCTGTTAAATGTATTTCTGTTTAGGTCAGACCTTTAATAGGTTTGGAAAATTAGGCTTATGTGAACTATGACAGAGTGTTGGGGCCTGGAGCACAGCCCATTGAAGTCAAGAAAGTTTCCATTGTCTTCTGTGGTCCTTGGGTAAGGTCCATTATCAGTGTTCAAGTAAAGCATGGAGAACTCAGTCAACTTGAGAATAATTTAAAGTAATTAATTAATTGAAAAATTAGAATCATTGGTTGACATACCACAAACAGGAAGTAGTTCAGTTAGTCAAATTTATCCTTAATGAATTATTTGTTCAGCTTTGCTCCGTAAGCTATTGCTATGGTTATCTCATTATATGATGTTAACTCTATCCTTCCCTCCTTCAGGAGTACATTTCTTGCTACAAAAGCAGTCACTAGAGCAGCAATACAAAGAGTAATTTAAAAGCCAATAAAGAAGCACTGTTTAAAGCAGTCTGCACTTGAAATTCAAAACTTATAAGAAACTGTTTACATAGAAGTGCAGGCTACTCCGGGCTCCTTTAGCCACTGGTCAGCTGCTCTGTCCTCTTATTCAGTGAATACTGATTTGACTTAGCTCAGTACAAACTTGTCTCCTGAAAATATAACAGTCTAGCATAAGGCTTCAACCTTACTTCTGAGCAAAACTTTTATTGGTCAGTAAGAGAACATTTGAACTGAATTAGCTTAAATAGACTGGAAGATGCATTTCCATGCGCTTGTGTTTAATGAACATTCAGATAGCACTCTGAAAATGTAAAAAACCACACTGCATAATTATTTCTTTGGCACAGCAATTTGCTTTAATATCATCACCCCAATTTTCAAGAATTATGTTCAGTGATAAAAGAAAAAACAAACCTTTTTTGATCCATCAAGACACACACAAGCTAAAACTAAATAATCTTGTCTCAATAATCAGTCATTTCTAGACTTGCCTCCTTCTATACCCCAGTCCTATAAACACACACATGCTTAAAACTTTACTACTGTGAGTAAATGAAATCAGCACGACTACTCACAGTAATAAGATTAAGTAAATTCATAAGCATTTACAGGCTCAGGACTTTAAGATACTAAACTTCTCAAAACAGGGAGCTCCAGGTTAAATGAAATTGTGGGTTGTTGTTTTTTTTAAAAAAAACAAGAACAAAAACAGTTTTTATGTAAATCTTAATTTAATTTGATATCTTGTTCCATATTGTATTTTAATTTCCTTCTGCATTGTTGGTCAATTCAAAGGCCTTTCTTAAAGTTTAAGAATATCCTTTGAAGTTCTGGAAGGTGTGGGTCAGTTCAAAGGATCTCCTTCTCCTGTTCCATGGCTGTTTGGCTAAATGCTTTGGCTAGAGCTCACTTCAAAAATATTTTAATTATTTTCCTGCCCAGGTCATTTCTCCTGATTTATTTCCCCGAGTGTAGCTTAATTAAATATTTCAACTAAACCAAATAAATTATTTTTATGTTCTTATAGGTGTACTGTACATTGTAGTAGCATTGTGTATGAATAAAAGTTAACTTTCATAGTACTGTAGACTTGAAAAATGCTTGACTTTTTATGATAATTGACTTTAATGATGGAGTATTGTAGGGAATTCTGAAGATTTAAAGTATTATATACTGAGTATTGTCTAATTTTATGGTGTATGGCCCTGAAATTATTTAGGATTATTATTATTTAGTTTGTGTGGCGCAAGATTTCCAGAAACCATAAATATGTCATGTTCAAAGTACTTAAAAAAATTATTAATTTTATAATAACATATTTGATACATCAACTAAGAATGGTGTCTACCACCCCCTGAGTTAATACACATTAAATATAGACTACACCAGGAATTACTACTTAGCTTTCTATTCAGACAAATAGGGAGTCACCAATGTACATATACTGAAAAAAAGAGACCATATGAAACATCTGAACCTGTGTTTGAAGATTGTAAATACATATTTGAGCAGGGGTGGACTAGGTGACCTGAGGTCTCTTCAAACCTTGATAGTCTATTATTCTATTTAGAACCATAATATGTGAAGAGCTCCATTAATAATAACTTGCAGAAAATCCTTGGTGCTCCAAAGGTGCCTGTAAGAGTGCTTCTAACATTTCTTAATGACCTGCATCACAGAATGGGGTACATTCAACAAATATCTTTACAACTCTTTTGTTTACAGTCTTAGAGAGCTGCTTTCTAATGAAAATATATCTATGTACATGTGTGTAATAGAATACAACTTCAATTTCAGCCATGTCCGCCCATATTTAATTTTGCCTCAAGCTGCCATGAACGCCCATGAGTCTAGTCATACTTCACTGACTGCCAATATGGGAATGTTAATAAATCTTAATGATGACATACACTACATTTAGCGAGGTTATCACATTATACTTGTTAGCAGAGTTTTATTATTAATTTTCCTGATGTTACTGGAGGAATCAAATTGCAGTAACATGATAATATGCCAGGTAACCTCTGATTCTTCTTTGAGTGATTGCTCGTGTGTATTCCACAGTAGGTGTGCGTGTTTGCCACATGCACTGGTGCCGGACGTTTTTTCGCTTAGCAATACCCATAGGGGGAACGCCCTCCCCCCGCGACCCTTGTACTGGCACTGCCCTTGCACGCTATAAGGGGTGCTGCATGCTCCCCTGTCCTCAGTTCCTTCTTGTCGCCAGTGAAGGTGCATCAGAACTTCACAGCTCCAGCTTCGCTGCAGCTCATCCTTAGTGTTCTGGACACCCAGAGTTCGGTGCTGGCCTCTTCACCCTCCCAGGAAGTGGTGATAGCAGCCTAGGCCCTGCAGGAGGACTTTCAGGCCAACCAGGTCCTCCTCAAAAGGGTAGCCTCCAACCTTCACCTCCAAGTGTCTTCGGCAAAATATAAAACAGATTTATTAACTACAGAGAGAGATTTTAAGTGATTATAATTGGTAGTCACAAAAGGTCAGAGATAGTTACCAGAGAAACTAAAAGGTAAGCACGAAGTCTACATCCAAAAAATGATTAAAATAAACAGTATTTTTCCTACACCTTAATACACAGTTTTTCCCTTTAACCTTGGACCAGTCTTCGGTGTAGGTGGGGGAGGAGAAAGGTAAAAGCATGATTCCGCTGTCCCCTATTTTATATCCTCAATCCATGTACCTAGAAAACACTAGCCAGAAATGTCCTGGTGGGTTTTGCTGAGTCAGAGTTGAACAGTCCTCCATTGTGTGATGCTTGTACAACTCTCTCAATCCCTTGCGTACAACTCCCCTGCTGATTAACGGTGGTTTAGCGGCTACCTGGGCGTAGATCACCTCCTTTGTTGTCACTAGAGAACTAGCAGTAGATGGCTCCCAAATTTACAACATATTTCAATAACCATACAGCAGAGTTTCATAACTTCATACATGTTAACCGTATACATATTTTAACAGAATAATGGGTTTCAGCAGATCATGACTTTTCATATGATATCTTACATGGCATGTTTCATATGAAATACCATACCCATATATAAACAATGGATATGGGGATTACAGGGTACTACTTTGAGGAACAGTGTGTCACCATATGATACAGTAGACTCCCGATTATCCGGGCTGTGGATTAACCGGGACGTCTAAAACAAGGTTCGGCAGGAAGCCTCAAAGCGCTCAGCCTTCCGCTGCTTTGGGGTGTAGGAAACCCTGTCTGGCAGGAGCCTGGGGGAATGCCCAAAGTGGCAGCAGGCTAAGTGCTCAGCCCGTCGCCGCTTTGGGCTCTCCCTCCGGGCTCCTGCCAGCCGGGGTCCTGCCGCCTGCCTCATTCAGCTCCCACTGCCAGCCTGGGTGTAGGGAACCCAGGCTGACAGCGGGAGCAGACTGGAGCAGGCAGTGGGACCCCAGCTGGCAAGGGGCCAGCAAGGAAAACGTTGAAGTGGCTGATCGCTCAGCCTGCCGCCGCTTTGGGGTTTCCCCCGCTGGCCCTTTGCGAACCGGGGTCTCATTCCGCTCCTAGCCTCTGTGTATGAAGCCCAGGCTGGCAGCTTGAGCTGAGACCCTGGCTGGCAAGAGCCTGCAGGGGAAGCCCCAAAGTGGCGGTGGGCTGAGCGCTTAGCCCGCCGCCACTTTGGGGTTTTCCCCAGGGGCTCCTGCCAGCGGGGGTCTCAGCTCCTGCTGCCAGTCTGGGCTTCCTACACCCAGACTAGCAGCGGGAGCTGACTGGGGAAGCGGTGGGACAGTGTCCCCCGGCCCTCCCAAGCGGCCGGTGCATACACACACACACACCCGGCACAGGACAGCCAGCGCAGCACCCCTCCCCCCAGGGCCCCACAGTAGACTCTTGTGTATCCGGGATTTTGTTAACTGGGATTAAGTTTTTCCCAATCATCCCGTATAATCGGGAGTCTACTGTACTTAAAAATTATCTGAAAATTTTTTACAAAGGTAATGACTTTTTTGATGTGTTGGCTATGTACTTTTTCCTATGATACACAGTGCTTGGTATTGTCTTTATAACTGAATTTAACATTCTCCCAAGAATAATTTTGGGGACAGAATATTCATCCAAAGTTAGCAAAACATTTTATGCAATTTAGATCATATGGCTTCATAGTAAAGTTAATCTTTATGAGCAGAGAGAGAAACAGATTAATTAAAAATACTTACTTTAATTTTGGAAACATACCACCAGTAAATCACATTTTAGGGTTTGAGTTTTTTATTTGGTAATCCATCTTTGTACATGCATTAAGTGTTTGTTTCTAACAGTCATTTGAAACTGACACTTTATGAAGGGAATGTTCCCCCTGTAAAGGTTTAAAAAAAATCAGATTTCATCCCTCTATATTTTCTTCTGAAAATGACTATCGCTCTTTTGCTTGTCTGTATGCTTTCAGTTCTTGCAGCTGTCAAGCAGTTTATATCACATTACTCATATAATACCTATAGTAAAACCATTAAGACGCCACAGCACTGAGAGAGCCTGTATTGTGTAATATCACAGTTTGTTAAAGTTTTGAATCCTGCATCTGACAGCACTGTACTCTAAGCTAAACTATCTGAACACAGCTCTTACTAATGGAACCCATAACATTACAATGTTTACCTCAAGACAAAAAAAAAATTAACATGTTGGAAATAGCCTCACAAATATTCAGCCTTATTGTAAGGATAGGTGCTAGCCATATTCTTGATTAGAACAGTACAACTTTGTTGTCAAATCACATACCATTGGCCCATCCATTCCTCCCAGAATTCCTGGTCTTGTAGCCAACAAGCAGCATCCCAAGCTCATTGTTGTCCATCCCCTTTTCCTGTACCTGCATGCAGGCATGTCTAGCATTTTGGGGGGACCTGTCTCCTACAGTTTCTGACAACTCTGTCAGCTTATCGGGGTTTCTCTCTCATTTTCTAACTTTCCATGCCTATAATTGTAGGTGGGACACAAACTAGACATGAATATGCTGCTTAGTTCAAGGTGGACTTTTATTTTCTGAGCATGTCAATCATGTTATTGATAAGACTTTTAATTAACATTAGTATCACAATTTTGTAGGAGCAGAAAATTTGTGGCCATTCAATAGTCACTTCACATTCTTTGGTAATTTATTTAGTTTTAGTATAATAATAATTTCCTCATGTGTTAAGCATTTGTGTTACAAGTTTCTGACGAAACAAAGATTTTTTGGGCTCTATATATAATGAGGTGCCAGTACCATGTATCCTGATTGGAAAATCTAGTTTTAAAGGGATACTGACAAGGCTGGTACCTACGGCTCTATCGCCCTGGACACGCCCGATCCCGTCGGATCTCGGAAGCTAAGCAGGGTCGGGCCTGGCTAGTATCCGGATGGGGGACCTCCTGGGAATACTAGGTGCTGTAGGCTAACACCTGGCAGTAGGTATAAACTGCCTCCAACGACAGGTGGCGCGACGCATCGGTCGGAGTATACCCCGGTCGTATCACTGGTCCTGTCCGAGCTCCGAATGGGGGGCGGATATGCTGACCGAAGCGTACCCTGCCATTGTGCGGGATTAACGCTAAGAAAAACAACAACTGACAAGGCTGGTACAGTGTATATATAAAATTAGATTAATTTAGTTCAGATTTATGGGAATGTTTATGCATATTACATTGTCTTTCTGTCTACTCTAATTCTTGCGTTCAGAAAAAGCATTCAAATATGCAAAAGTCTTCTCTTTTTGCGATTGTAGTGTAACACAGGTCCCTGGTTTTCTTATTTATTCCTATAATGTAAGTACAAGAAAAACATCAGTTGACCAGAAAGCAAAGCCAACTTTTCAGCTGCAAACTCTTGTTTGAGATTTAGAACAGTTTACTCCAACCCCAATGGTGTGTATGCACAAGGAGACCGAGATAAGGTTGTACAGATAAACACAGCTTTGCATTTGTCACTTTAGAATGCTTAACTGTGAACCCTTAACATAGGTATGATAGATTTAGAGTTGTCTGTACTTTATTACTACTGTATCTTGACCAGGTCATTATTCTTTACTGTATATGCATATATTGAGTTATCTCACTAGCAGACCCAAGGCCTAAAACTGAAAAGGGTGCACTCACAGAGAGATCGAAGATGCCAGTTATGATAGGCATCTCTGAAATAACGTTCCCAAGCTCAAGAAGTATCCCTTTGTGCAAAACGTTTTGCAAGGAGATTGTTTCAGAGTTAGGAGCTATCCTGCTGTACCAAATGACTGTATACCTGTGAAGAAAAAAACAATTTTGGACTCTGTCAAATACATACACATACGTTAGGCATGGTACAATATTATACTTTGGTAATTTCATACAAAAAATTAGATTGAAAATACCATAAGACAACACTAAACAATGCTGCAGTCTTTATTTTTCCATTTCAAGAAGAGACAACAGTCTGGATGGATATTTGTAGAAACATCTCTCACATATTCCCAGTACCTGTTTTGTGTTTGATGGCTTTGTTGAGATGCAAGTGGCAGGTGTGTTTATAAAGCAATTTATGAAGATTCATCACTGATAAATAATGGTATTTGTGAAACAGAAGCCATGCATCTCTGCCAATAATTCTCTTTTTATGGCCTGCCGGCAGAAATTGGGTGGGGAGCTGGCTTTGGTACAGGAGAAAGCGATTTGTTAGTGCACACCTGCTCACCAAGGATGTTCTGTAGTGTCAAAGCCTGCAAGATTGATGTAATTTTACCTGAAGCTGCAACTTCTTTAATTATTCACATTTTCCACTTGTAGCTACATGATGTTTATGTTTCTCTATTTATAGCTTTCACTATGATGGGATTAAAAAGCAAAGGAAAAATACAAAAGAAGCATCCATTATTTTATTTATATTTATTTGTGCTTTTGTTACTGTGTAGTTATTACTGTCAGAAGAAAATCACATATATACTCTTCTAAAAGATAGCTCTAGCTAAAAGGTATATTCATTTTAAAGAGGTTGGTAGACAGTAAACAAGGAAAAAGTGATTACATAGCTAGAGCCTTCTTTAAAACCGCTCTTGTTGAGCAGGTTAAAGCTCTCCTGTTTTGATACTATCTCTGTATTTCCTTTATAACAAAAGGAAGAATGTGTGAATAGACCCGAGGGCCCCTAGGCAGCCACAAGCAGTTTCAGGGGTCTGCCAAAATAAATCACAGAGCAGGACTAGCATTAGACTTGCTGGCGGGCAGGGCAATTGCTCTGCAACGTAGCTTCACGGGGCCTCCTATAGCATGGGGCCCTTGGCAGTTGCTCTGCTTGCTGCCCCCTAATGCCGGGCCAGACTTTTAAACTACTGAAAAAATGTTATGGCATAGATGGGCTGTGGAATTTTTATTGCATATTGGAGGATAGGGGGCTCAGAAAGAAAAAGGTTGAGAATGTGATACCGATTTACAGGGCTAAGGAACAAACCTATCATAGCCCTAGGCATGGGTGGAGACAAGAAAAATTCCTGTTACTTTGATATCAGTTAATTTTGCTGAAAAGTAGGTGATTTTGGCAACAAAAACATTTCAGAAAAGTCTTCCTTTGCCTTCTCCTCCTCCTCCGTTTTCTGTTTCATTAAATGTTTAGACACATCGAGCCTGGTTCAGTGAAGTGATTTTTTTTTAGTGTTTGCAATCTATTCTTATTTTATTATAATCATACAAGTTGTGCCAATAGAGTAGGTCCATAATATGTTCATCACTTAAATTTTCATTACTCTGAATGTTTGTTGGTTTAGTACATAAATATATGAAATCACATTTTTTCTACTGAGTGAGACTTTAGTACTTTATATCTATATTGAGAAAAGTCTCAGAATGATCTAATTGTGAAAGTAACATACAGCTACAGTGAATCCTTCAGGGAGATGAAGGGTAGGTCTTCACTACCCGCCGAATCGGCGGGTAGCGATCGATCTTCTGGCGATCGATTTCTAAATCGATCACTCGCGGCACCGCCGTCGACTCTGGAACTCCAGTTTGCCGGGAGGCGCAAGCTGGAGTCGACGGGGGAGCACGCCACTGACTGCCGCCGCCAAGAGGATGGACGGTGAGTCGGTTGCAGATACGCAAACTTGAAGTTGCATATCTTCAGTCGATCTCTTCCCCCCCCCCCCCTCCAGTGAGGACCAGCCCGAAATTAACAGTGTCACCAGTGCTGTGTATTACTGTACAAATAGAACAGAATTTACTGACATTTTAACCTCACCAGCTGTAAATAAATGAGATTAAGTACATGGGAAAGGTGCTTTGTGTAACCTGAAAAAGCACAAGCTTTGCGTTTTCTCTGATAATCTAGGTTGAGTGTTTCCAGAAAGGACTGTAAAGGAAGGACATTTAACTCACATTGTGAGGTATCTCTTTTTTCCTTCTAAATTGTGTGTTTTGAATCTGGCAGCTGTATCTGTATTTCACTGCAATTTTGTGTGTTTGTCATGGATAAAGAGAGAGAGTCTATTGTTACCAAAAAATATTACAGTGAAACCTCGATATAACGGACTAATTCGGGCGAGGGGGTGTCCGTTAAAACCGAAAGTCCGTTATTAATAATTTTAAAAAATTATTAAAATAACGGACTTTCGGGTGACAACGGACACCCCCCCCGCCCGAATTAGTCCGTTATATGGAGCCGTGAGTCAGCCCACCCCACCCCCTGCCCGGCTCCCCGCTGCGAGGAGCCGGGCGGGGGGGTTGACAGCTCCCGCCTGGCTTCCCGCTGCGGGGAGCCGGGGGGGGCGGTTTGACAGCTCCCGCCTGGCTTCCCGCTGCAGGGAGCCGGGCGGGAGCTCTCAACCCCCCCCCCCCCCCCGTCCGTCCGTCCGTCTCCCCGCTGCGAGGAGCCGGGCGGGGGGGTTGACAGCTCCCGCTCCGCTCCCCCCAGCGGGAAGCCCGGCGGGAGCTGTCAAACCCCCCGCCCGGCTTCCCGCTGCGGGGAGCCGAGCGGAGGCTCTCAAACGCCCCCCCCCCCCGCCCGGCTCCCCGTTGCGGGAAGCCGGGCGGGGGGGTTGACAGCTCCCGCCCGGCTCCCCCCAGCGGGAAGCCCGGCGGGAGCTGTCAAACCCCCCGCCCGGCTTCCCGCTGCGGGGAGCCGAGCGGGGGCTCTCAAACGCCCCCCCCCCGCCCGGCTCCCCGTTGTAGGGAGCGGGGCGGGGAGGGGGTTTTGACAGCTCCCGCAGGGGTCCCCGCTGCGGGGAGCCGGGCGGGAGCTGTCAACCCAGCCGGCTCCCTGGGGCGGGAGCCGGCAGCCCCCAATAACGGATTTCGGATGCATCGGAAATTTTGTCCGTTGCATCCGAAGTCCGTTAAATCGGGGTCCGTTAAATCGAGGGTTTACTGTATTATTAAAGTGGGAGCAGCACAGGAGTGTGAGAGGTAGCCTGTGACTCGAGGCTAAACAAAGGACTGAAAAACAAGGTCTTCTGCGTTTTGTTCTAAATTCTAACACCAACTCCCCCCCTAAGTCACTTAACTTTTCAGCTTTACTTTTGCAGTCTGTGAAACTGAAGCCTGCACTCAAAGAAATAACCAAACTCTCTCCTCTCTACAACCTCATGAGACTATTCAGTTTCTCCTCTCCCCACTGTATACCTTTCATATCTTGTTCTGCAGGTCCCCAAATCATTAATATGCTTGCTAGTGACCAGCCCCAACAGTGTTCTTGCAAACATTGGTTTTCTGGGATGGAGTTATGTAAAAATCCCAGTTGCCGTTATGGGCTCAGACAGCTTTGTTGGAATAAAGTTGTGGTAAACTGATTGTTGGGCAGATCGTTAGGGAAAAGGTTCCAGGAGAGATCCTACCAATCCACCAAATGTTAAGAAGGTCAGGTGGAACCTAGGAATAGGGGTGGTGGAACACTTACCCAATGGAGTTGGCTTCTTATGTTTCTGGGCCTGTTTTAATTCTTTGTCTCACAAAAATTGCTTTTTGCTTACTTCATCACCGCTCAACCTGTTTTACACAGTGCTGTGCTAAGTAATTGTTAGGGCCTAGGCCATCATTTGGTATTAATTTATATTCTCCTGTGGTATCTAAGCACAATAGAGGGAACTAAAGCAGAGCAGCAGCCTTAACCTGTTCTTTCTGCAAGCAAAAAAAGTTCAGTTCTCTTATTTGACGTGTTTTCTTGTATGTAATACTATATCAGGCATAAGTGACAAATGAAAAGTGACCTGGAGTGTACTGTCAGCATCTGATTCCTGTCCTAGATCTCACTCAATGAACAGCACTAATTCTGAGATTTCCTTATGAGTACAAACTTATCTAAGATGGCCTTGATTAAAGTATAAAGTGATTTAAACAAAATATGTTTAGTCAGAGATTTTCTAGATGTCTGAGAAACGCCATTTACGGATGGACACTGTTCATTACTTCTGTGGGTTTATGGTTGGCCATTCATTTATTTTATTGCAAATTAAATATTGGTATGGGTGAGGTATATCTCGTTCAGTAAGGACAGGCAGGATAATAAAGGAGGCGGTGTTGCATTATACATCAAGAATATACACTTATTCTGAGGTCCAGGAGGTGAGAGGCAGACCGATTGAAAGACTCTGGGTAAAGATAAAAGTGGTAAAAAAGTAAAAGACGGTATGGGTCTACTATAGACTGCCAAATCAGGAAGAGACGGTTGGGGAGCCATTTCTAGAACAAACAATATAAATATCCAAAACACAAGACCTGGGGGATTTTAAATACCAAGACATATTTTGGAAAAATAATCTGGCAAAACACACAATTTCCAAAAAGTGCTTGGAAAGTGTTGGGACAACTTTTTGTTTCAGAAAGTGGAGGAAGTAAATGGGGGAGCAGCCATTTTAGACTTGATTCTGAGTTAAATCCAGAAGAACTCCCCCAGAGAAACTACTCCCAGTCCATCAGGCCATCATTTCCCAAGGGTATGTACCCAGAAACTTCCAGAAATATATATTTTTTGTGCCACAATCTGGCCTTTGAACTGTGTTCATTTCTGGACAATTTATAATATGCTTGGGGGCACAATCCTGTGGTGGATTCCTTTGTTGTTTTTGGGTTCAACTAATCTATTCACATTAAAAAAACAAACAAAAAAATCCCAATTCTTCTTCTCCTGGTGCTGTAGACAGAAAGACCGATGGCTCCTTAAGGGAAAAAAATATATTCTTCCCTCTCAATAGTCCAGAACTAAGCATTCTGTATGCAGCTAAGAATCTGAGTATATCTTTAAGCTCAGAGCTCTTTCTCACCTACCAGCCACAGTGAGAGATTTAAAAAACAAATGAGTAAGTCCGGTGACAATTTTCATCCATGATGCATGAGAATTATGTCATCATGCCAGTCCATGAGAGAGGAAGAACAAATGACCATTAACAAAGCAGTGGCGACAGACAACTACACTAAATGTTCACAAATGCAGAAAGTAAACTTAAAAAAAAAAAAAGACATTGTTTTTCTCTGGCCTTTCAGTTACAGTCCTCGAGTATTATTAGCAGTAATAAGTAAAGAAATTGTCAGACTGAAATGTGATTTTGTTTTAAATTGATTGTGTCCCCTTCATCATGCTACCATAGTATTTTTGTATGGTATAGATAGGTATCTTGTAATCTTTAATCTCTGTGCTGTCATCTCTATGGAAAGGTCACAAGATCAAGCTGTCTGACCTGTTCAACTCCTTTGCAGCACAGTAGTGTTGGTGTTTGTGGGTGTGTGTGTGGGGGGGGAGGATGGCAGGACAGTAATAGAATGCTTGTGAGGGAGAGAGGTCAAACCACAATCTTAACCTTAGCTTTTCTCCAAAATAAGTAGATAACATTTATCGTGTCCACATTTCTTCTTGACATCTGTGTCCTCTTCCCAAACGAAAAGATTTCTGAGATGGATTAAATTTTGCACAAAAACCTATTCAGTATAATTCTTCACTAAATCAATGCCATTTATGACAGGATTTGCTTCAGTAATTGTTTGTTCAGCACACTTTTTCTGTAAACAGTTAAAACCAGAAAACAAAAAAAACCTTCCATGTGCAGTTGTCCCAGGTATGTTCCCTGAAGTTGGTGCTTTGCGTTTTTTTGACATCCACTCAAAATGCAGAGTTGGGGATTTAGAAAGGTTGCTGTATTGTACTGAATCTCAGATATTCCATAAAGTCCATGTTGCATTACTGGTATCAGTTATTTTTTCACAAGCTTTTAAGACTTCTGTTTGGAAATAGAATATGTGTCTTATTGGATGGAGTTACATTAATGACACGGTTTTGAGTTAGAGCAGCAATGCATGTCATCCATGCCTTCCAGACTTTATCAACCTTGTGAGATTAATGATTGGCTTTGTTAGAAAATATAGCAGCTATTTTGCCAGTGTTTACTTAAACAATGTGTTTATCCAGCTCATTAAATCTTCAGGAAATAAATGTATTAACTAGGTATATTTAATGGTACACAGTAGCCTTTAGCAAATTTCCAGCCTAAAGAGGAGTGGCCAGGGGAGAAAGCTTGAGGTTATATTTTAATTTTGCTCCAAAAATATGTTTTGATTTGTGAAAGAAAGTTCTTCCATCCTGATACAGAAGAAAAGCCATCCATCGTCTTTGTAACAGAATGCCCTAAATGTGCTCTCCTCTTTCTCTGATAATATTCATTAAAGATATAGTCATAAAAACTAGCCGTGTCCATATCACCCTTTCGTCACACAGAGGCATCCTTCTCGCTTCAGATTGATTGTCTTGACAGAAGGAGGAGGCAGTAATTATGCCTGGAGAGGAAAACTCAATATATATAAGATTTAAAGGGGGTACAAAATAGTAAAATAAGTTCAGGAAAATAAGGACAATATTTTTGTGGGCTTAGTATTTTTTAATGTGCAGCAAAAAGACCTTTGTGTGTGTTAGATCATTTATATTTGGGAGTGGGAATGATGTTTGAAATATAATGTTAGCAGCACCCACAAAGCGCTCTCTCTTTTAATGACCAAATTATTTTCATAAATATAAAACTCAGTAAATTTAGGAGATATAAAAGTTTTTAATGTAGAGTAGTGGCTTACCTAGTCTGTGCATTGAAATTTTTGCTAGAAGGTTTTGCTGCTTTATTGTAAAAAATTTAAAATGTAGGAAGGAGAGCACCATTGCTCAGGGCCAATATTTCCAAAAGTGACTAGTCATTTTATGAGTGCCTCAATTTTTAGATGCCCATCTTTGGAGACTTCTTGTAAGGATGTAGCTTTCAGGAGTGGGTGTTTTGCACTTTCTGATACACAGGCTCCCTTAAGATGTCTCCAGACAGACACCAAATATGGAGGCAACCCAAATTATTTGTCAGTTTTGAAAATCTTAACCCAAGTGTCAAATATTTTCATGCAGGTTTAAAATTCCTCTCCTTCCTAGACTTGATTATTTTAATAACTTTGGGGTATGTGTAGACTGTTATGTCCTCCCACAATTCTCTCCATTTTGCTTGGGCACTGTTAGAGGTGGAGGTGCCCAGATGCCTTTTTAAACTTGCTAAGGCATCCTACTTTTATCTCCCTTCACAAACAAGTATTGCTGAAGTTTTCCTAGCAGTCATGTAAAATATGCCAAGAATCCCAGGTGCAGGGATATAATTCATGATAGAATCAGACTGGAGCTGTCTCCCTACAGAAAAATAAGAAGTTGTAAACATGTCAGAATATAGTTGAAGTTCTCATCTCCATATAAATAAACAGCCTTTTAAAATGTGAGCAAAATCTGTAATATCAACGCCTTGGAGCTATAGAATTGGTGCAGTTTTGCAAACTTTGCTTAAATTAGAAAACCTGCATTAGTTTTTTCAGATTTTCCTAGAAGATATTAGTAAACAGAAACTTTTTACTGAGTAAAAATGTAAAATGAAATGAAAAATTAGTAATTATATTGACTAGTAGTACATTATGTAAAAGAGCACATCTCGTCAAAGAACTTAACATACAATACCCCTGAGAAGCATAATCCTGCATGAATACCTTTGAGTTGGAAGCATGGAGGTTATGATTTTTATCCATGGCCACAGCAGGATTCTTGTTAGAGCTGGCATTAGAACTCAAGTGTTCTTAGCTCCCAACCTGTACTCATTAAGCCCTCAGTCAAGTAAGCATTTAAGCACAGTGACTTTACGGGGACTTAAGCGTGTGCTTAAAAGTTAGGTGCTTTTCCCAAATAAGGATGGCTTCTGAATAGACCAAGTCTTTCTCTTTAAACATCAAAAAAAAATTTTGGAGTAAGTAGTCCTGTTTAACTAAAATATTCTACCCTGTGTTCCAACCTAAACTTAATAGTGTTGTAATGAATTGATATCTGTCCCAGAGATATGTAAAACCGATACATCCAGTGCTGGTTGTATTTATGTCATGTCTCGTGCATTGTCTCACGAGATGCAAGTTAGGGTAATTCTACACACCTGTGTATTTGTCCCATTTATGAAACTGAAGGTCAGGTGAAACAAATCAACTTGGTCCTTTTGCTGTGCACAAGAAACCATGAATCCTTATTAACTGCTTTGGTTAGAACTGCAACAGCCTTGCTTTCAAAGCATACATAGCCCAGATGTTATCACTTCTGAAATAATGTTTGCCATAGGATCACTTTTGGTTAAACAGTTCTTCATTCTGCTTTGATAATTTCCAACTGGTGATAGCTTATTTTATATTTTAAAACATTCCCAAGTTCAGCAGTGTCGTGTCATGTACTTCAACCAGCATGCTGTCCTCTGAACTGCAGCCATTTTTGGATTGAATTCAAAGTAAGACTAAGACAAATCCATTTTGTGTGCCATCAAGCACGAAATAATGTTGAAATTTCCTGTTTTCTAGTACACAGCATCTAGTTTTGTCAAAAATAGCAGGCAACACAAAGTTCAAATTCAGTAAGTTTGTTTCACTGGACTCTTTCAATCTGGGAAGTAATAGCTTTTAGCAACTGTAACCATGACAAAGGGAGCACTGATTTTTGGACTAGCTAAAAGTTCATGCGTCATGTAAATAGATGCTTGACTTGCTTTCCATTGCACATCTACATTTAATATGCCAACACATTTTACGGAAGTACCTTTACTATACAAGTAATTTAATTCATCTGCTAAAATATCCCTATAGTTTCAGTTCGTTATGTTATTTTTTCACCTCCTGTCCTAAACCATTGTAACTTTTGCTGCCACTTTACATTCCTGAAGTGGCTGCATTTCAGTGGTGAATAAAATTAATTCCTATATAATTTGTATGTAAAGTCTCCTGGATGTCTTTTGAATAAAATAGTTACTAAAAATTGAAGATTTTTTTCAGCAGTAGTTTCACTGGACTAACTTTCTGATTTTTACTAACTTTCACATCTGGGTTTTTGCTTGTTTTTCAATCCTTTGTCAGAAATCGACATTGAACGTTGCGTCCGTGAATCAGTCAACCTTTTTTGCTGGACCCCTAAGAGTGCAACATACAGGCAACATGCACAACCTCCAAAGCAAGCCAGTGAGGGCAGTGGCTCAAGAGGGTCAATGTCCTGCTTCACAGCCGATTATCAGGATGCACCTAAAAGTGACCTGGTGAGTGTTTTAAGATTATGCTTTCCTGGCTTCTCTAGACAAAGGTGTAGTGTTAATGGTAATGCTACAAAAACAAACTTTATTAAGAAAATCACACCTCTGTTGTTATATTGTCATTCAGGTTTGGCTTCTTTTAGTGCAATACTTATTATTATTCATTACTAAACCTGTATATTGTTAGCTCCTAAAGACCTCAAATAGGTTAGGGCCTCATTGTGCTAGTCATTGTGTACACATATAAGTGACAGTCCCTGCCCCTAAGAATTTGTGGTCTAAAATACAGAATCTTTAATGTTTTAAAATGCCGTAGATCTTTCTAGAATAGGTTTTCTGGAAAAGAAGTGTTATGAAGGTCTTACGTTCATCATACAAGACTAGCTGTATTACAGCTTGTGAGTTAGTGAAACTAAAATGAGTTGTGCCGATTATCCTAACCAGCTGACAATAATGCTTTTATACCATACTGTGGGGATGGAAGGAGTGTGTGTGTAATAAACTGTTTGTATATGAATTGATTTCTTTCTACACTTTTTATTGCATTTAGTGCTCATAAAAGTGAACAATTAGTGGGGTTAGTTTGATCTAACCATAGTGCAGAAAAGGGATGTGTTATAATTCTCCACCCAGCTTTGCCAGTGCACCTCAATCCTCGCTCTTTCCACGTTGGATTTCCTCAAGAAGAGACTAATTGTTCTGAATGGTTTTATGATGTGACCGTATGAGACTACACTTATCTCCTTTCCACTGATGACCCAAGACAGATTTTACCTCTCCACAGTTGAAAAGTATTGCTTAAGCTGACATCTTTATCTTTATGGTTTTCCTGGGTGATACTGTTACATTCCCAACAATATTATGGTTACAAAACCCAGCCTTTTTCCCTTCAAAGAGCACTCATAAGACTTTTATCAGTGGCAAGTGTAAAGTGTGTACAGTAAAACCTCCATTTAATGGACTAATTCGGGCGAGGGGGTGTCCGTTAAATCAAAAAGTCCGTTATTTAATAATAAAAAAAAATGAGCTGTTGGGGAAGCAGCCCGCCCGCCACAGGGTCGGGGCGACAGCTCCGCAGCTCGCCCGCTGCCGGGCCCCGGGCGGCAGCCGGGAGCCGGCAGCCAGCCCGCCAGAAATGGATCAAGAATGCATCAGACTTGCTCAGAAATTTTGTCCATTGCATCCGAAGTCCGTTAAATCGAGGTCCGTTAAATCGAGGGTTTACTGTACTTCTAAGAGCATGGTGGTTTACTTGATTGAAATGTTTTACTGTTGGAGTATGTGCTTCAATATTACAATGGAAAGGAAACATCATTGGTGTGTGTTCTGGATCCAATTGGGCAGCACCCTTATTTTCCTCTTCTATGTGATTTTTCCACCCCAATCATAGCTCTTAGTTTCAAAGTCCTCACGTACCTGCTGCCTATATGTCTGTGTACTTCATGTCCTACATAATGATTGTGACGTTCCCTACAAGGCAACGTGACTTTCCCTACAAGGCAACCAAGTGCCACTGTAGCACATTTTAAAAATATGGTAATGCAGAAGTTGCACAAATTCATTTCAAGCGGAGCTGGAAGTACAGCCTGAGGTCTCCAATACAGAAGACCCAAGTCTCTTCCACTCACCCTGCTGTTCTGCCAAATCTGTGGGGCTGGCTGCCTGCAACTGCTGCTCCAAACACCTGGAACTGTTGAAGGCTGAGGGGTGTGTTTTGTTTTGAGGAGCAATTTATTGCAGTGAATGAAAGAACAGCTCCTTGGGGGAGGCAGTGCCTTCCTCTCCACCTGTACATGTTGAACCTTCTGCGTTTTGTTCTGGTTTTGATGTCAGTGTGATCTTTTAATTTTTGGTTCAGTACCATTTTGATCCTAAAGCTGCTTTAAGGAATATGCCAGTATATTTATTTTATCTTGTGCCAGGACCGCCTCCTACCCCATCTCCACTCTTTCAGCTCTGTATAGCATTTTATTTCCATAACAGAGCTTTATCAAGGGCCTGGCTGCAGGACCATGAGCAAGCTTTTGCTACTGAAGAAGAATAGTGAAGGGAGTAAAGTTTCCGTGAGAGGGTCAGGAAACTGCACCAATGCAAGACAAGCTGTGGTCACCTCTGATTGCTTTTTCCATCTGGCATGTCACATTACAGTTTCTGTTCAAATCTCGTAAGTGAGCAGATCTTGGGTAATAGTATATGAATGAGTCCCTGTGTTTTCTGTTACCAATGATTTTTTTCACAAAGAATAGATCTGTGCTCTGTAGCAGTTTTGCTTGGCAAAAATAATTTCCAGATGTTCCCTTGTAGTCTCTCTTACTCTAGCCTGATAGTTATTTCGTTGTCAAATATACTACCTTAGATTAAGGATATTGGAGATTTTAAACTTTTTAAACTATTTTAAACTTTTCTTCCTCAGCAAATGCTCAAATCTCCTGTTGAATTTTGCCAAATATTTTAAAATTATTTGTGTGTGTCACATCTTGAATAAGAATTTTTGCAGCGCTGGGCATTGCAATTGCAAGAGAGATGCTTACGCAAAGTGCATTATTATTCAGTAAAATATGTTAGACCATTAGAGTTGCTTCCATCTGTTCTTTCTTAACCATTCAGAAATCAAGGCAATGAAGTGTGTGGCTTAAATGTAATTTACTATGGCAAATAGGTTTTTCAACCTCCTTATCCTCTGAAAAGCACAAATATTTCAATATTTTTGTTTTACATTATAATACAAAAATGAAGGATGGAACTTTTATCATCTCTTTACAAAAGTGAAAAGCAAAATATAAAACGAGAGGAGCTACACATTGGCTTAGCCTTTGTGGACTATAATCTTTCACAGTAATAACTTAAAAACAGAAACTCCAGCTGCTTATTTCTCATTATAGCCATTAAGGCTACAGTTGGGATTAGGGTCCAAATACCAGTAGGTTTACAGTTTCTTTCAGCTGTTTTTTCCCTAGGCCTGGCAGCACTACTTTAGAAGTCCACATTTCTGCCTTTTGTTCAGTCCTCTGTACTGAGATGGAAGAGTGCTTGGCATATCATAGTCATGGGACCTGCTTCTTTAAATTGAAGAATTCATCCCCTGCTCAGATCATGAAGTATTTGGCCATGGAGTCACATCAGTGTGTTTGGGACATTTGCCTGTAATATATATGAACTTCTAAGTATGGTATCTCTTTATTTCTGAAATATCATGGTGGCCATTTTAGTGGTCTTCACCTGAGCTAGATGGGTTTTAAAGACAGGGTCTTTATGCATTTAACGTGAATATTTAATTTCCACTATGGTAAAATAGTGCTGAGAAACATGGAAAAATTAACTTCCAGGAGAGTTATTTCACAGGTTATAAGACTTCAACCTTTTACTCAAACCCAAACTCCAAGAAGAGACGTGATGGCATACTGTGGGCATTGGACAGACACTGGAAATGTACTGTACTTCAACAGAAATAAAGAATTTGGAAAAGCTGCTGACTGATTGATAAGCTTCCAGCTGAAACAGAGGAAAGAATTCACTAGAGTTCTTCTTCGAGTGATTGCTCACATGCATTCCACTATAGGTCAGGCACGCGCTACGGGCCTGGTTGCCGGGCAGATTTTTCCCCTAGCTGCAGACTGGGCGAGCAGGGAGCCCCCTGGAGTGGCGCCACTGAGGCACTCTATAAGTACCCCTGCGACACAGTCTGGCCCCCAGTTCCTTCTTCACCGCTCGCGCTGGTAGTCGGAACAGGAGTACTGCTCTTGAGCGTCCTCCTTATCTCCTAGCTGTTATTCCTATTGTTCTCATTAATAGTAGTTGTTAAGTAGTTGTTAAGTAGTTTATAGTGTAAATAGTTAGGTGCAGGGGATTTCCCTGCCACCGGAGCCATGTCATCCAAGGCTCCGGGATTCAAGCCATGTGCGGAGTGTGGGAAGCCCATGCCTGCGGGGGACCCACACTCCAAGTGCCTTAAGTGCCTCGGGGAAGCGCACTTGGCAGACTCCTGCAAGATCTGCAGGGCCTTCAAACCCAGGACCCGCAAGGACAGAGAATCCCGCCTGCGGCAGATCCTGTTAGAGGCGGCCCTCACTCCGGACTCGAGTGCGGCACCGGGCCCCGCACCCAAGCCGGCGAAAGCAAAGCCTCGGCACCGGTCGCGCTCCCCCAGCGCTAAGCGCAGAAAGGACTTGGCGCCGCAGGCGGAACCGCGCCCAACATCGGCACCGGACCGCGTGCAGCCTCCGGCACCGCTCACGCGCCCACGGTCGCCGCCGGGGAGCCGACCAGAGGCACAGCCGCCCGCACCCGCACCGACGACTCCGGCGCCGCAGGAGGCCCCGTCGAGTCCGGTGCCAGTGGTCTCGCCACTCAGGGTGCCGATGCCGCAGCAGCTTCCCTCCACGCCGGAGGCGTTCGCTGCTGCGAGGAGGTTGCTTGCGGAGGACACCCCGCAGCAACCTGTCCGGTCTAGGGGCAAGCCGCCCATGACCGTGACGGAGATCGCGGCTCGAAGCCCGGTGGGGCACGGACGCCGATCGATCTCGCGGCGCCGATCTAACTCCCGGTACCGGTCAGCTTCCCGGCACCGGTCGCAGTCTCGGCGCCGCAATGAGTTGAGACCATGCTCCGGGTCTCCTCATGGCCGATCGCGCAGATCGCGCTCCGGCCGCCGGTCTGAGTCCTGGCGCCGGTCGGAGTCCCGGCACTCCCGCACGGACAGACGCCGGTCGTACTCCCGGCACCGGTCGCACTCCCGGCACCGGTCCGTCAGCTGCCATAGGGGCCGCTCTGGACGCCGTTCGCCGAGCCGCTCATCTTCCCGGCACCGCTCGTCGTCGCGGCACCGGTCACGATCAACACGGCACCGATCTCCTCGGCACCGTTCGTCGTCGCGGCACCGCAGACATCGGCGCTCCACATCTAGACGGCACCGCCGCTCGCCCCGGCACCGGACCTCATCGCGGCACCGGCGATCAGCCCGGCACCGGTCGTCATCGCGGCACCGTGGATCCCGCAGAAGTGGATCCAGCAGTAGCCGATCATCAGAGGGCAGTCGCTTCTCCCGGCACCGGTCGAGAAGCCCTCGGCGCCGCAGGCGTAGAGAGTCGGCTGGCACACAAACCCAGCATGACTCTCCGCCCAAGGCCCTCCAGTCGGCCACCTTAGCGGCTCCATGGCACTCCTCTGCCTCAGCGTCCCCTCCAGCTATGGGACCAGCCCCAGCCACCCTACACCCGGCCTGGCCAGAATGGGTGGCATGGGAGCATGACCAACCGGGGGAAACCCAGTCCGAGCCAGGGTTCCCAGTATGTGCGAGGGCTGCTCGGCAGGACCTACCAGGGCCATCCTTGGCCAGCCAGCCGTCGGCAATACACAGCCCCCGAGAGCCAGGGCCCTACGCCTCCCCAGTGGGGGTAGAGGTGGTGGCGGGCACCTCTTCCAACAGCCCGCCCGCCCTGGAACTCTCTAATTACCAGCACCTCCTCCAGGCAGTTGCGAAAAATATGAACCTGCCCCTTGAGGAGATCCAGATGGTGGATGACCCGGTCACCACCATGCTGACAAAGGGCACCCCGGCACGTGTGGCTGTGCCATTCATTAATACAATTAAAGCGCACACCACGTCGGTCTGGAAGACCCCCGCCTCCATCCCCCCCACCGCCCGGGGGGTAGAGAAGCGCTACTTTGTCCCGGCCACGGGCTATGAGTACTTGTATGTTCACCCTACACCCTCCTCCCTGGTGGTGGAGTCGGTGAACAATAAAGAGCGCAATGGACAGGAGGCCCAGGTACCTAAGGCCAAAGAAGCCAAGAGGCTGGACCATTTTGGCAGGAAGGTCTACTCCTCCGGGGGCCTCCAACTTAGGGTGGCTAACCATCAGGCCCTAATGAGTAGGCACCACTTTGACACAGTGGAGGCCCTTAACAAGTTCGAGACCGCTCTCCCCCAGGAGAGCAGACAGGAGTTTAGGGCCCTTCTAACTCAGAGCAGGGATATCTCTAGACACACCCTGCAAGCGGCCCTGGACTCAGCAGACTCAGCGGCCAGGACTATGGCCTCGGGCATAGCCCTTCGCCGGGCAGCATGGCTCTCCTCATCCAGCCTTGCCCCGGCGATGCAATACAAAATCCAGGACCTCCCGTTTGAGGGACAGGCCCTCTTTTCGGAGGACACAGATGCGCGGCTCCAGGCCCTCAATGACAGAGGGGTGACCCTCAAGGGTCTCGGCATGCACACCGCGGGGCCGCAAAGGCGCCCCTTCATCCCGCCGCGCCGCAAGTTCTTCCCACCCGCCCGCCAGCCACAGGACTCCTCCAGCAGGAGAAACCGCCCCTTCCGCAAGCGTCAGGGGCCTAGGCAGGGCGGGAAACAGCGGGGACCTAAGCCTTCCCAGGGGCCTAGGTCCAACTTTTGATGGTGCGCCCGGGGGCAGCTTAATAACCACAGTCCTGGATCCTCCCTTCGGAGACCGTTTGTCTCACTTCCACCGTGCATGGTCGGACATCACATCGGACCAGTGGGTCCTCCGCACGGTGGAGGTGGGATACTCCCTCCAACTCTCCTCCACTCCTCCAACCCACCCACCTCCCTCGTCCCTCTTCAGGGACCCATCTCACGAGCAACTGCTTGTACAGGAGGTCAGGTCGCTCCTCGCACTGGGAGCCATCGAACCTGTACCACAGGAGTTCAGGGGAAAGGGGTTCTACTCCCGCTACTTCCTAATCCCCAAGGCGAAAGGGGGCCTCCGGCCCATCCTGGACCTGCGCGAACTCAACACCTACATGATCAAGTTCAAGTTCCGCATGGTCACCTTGGGCACTATTATTCCCTCTCTGGATCCGGGAGATTGGTTCGCTGCCCTCGACATGAAGGATGCCTACTTCCACGTGAGCATCAAGCCTTCTCACAGGCGCTACCTCCGCTTTCTCATAGCGGAAGAACATTATCAATTCGCAGTCCTGCCCTTCGGCCTGTCCACAGCGCCCAGGGTATTTACGAAGTGCATGGCAGTAGTGGCGGCGTTCCTGCGGCGCCGCGGGGTACAGGTATACCCGTACCTAGACGACTGGCTGATCCGGGGGACCTCCAGGGACCAAGTGTCAGAGCACGTGCGTCTGGTCATCAACACCTTCGACCGCCTGGGAATCCTCCTCAACGAGGAGAAGTCCACCCTGGAGCCCACCCAGAGCATAGAGTTCATTGGGGCCCTACTAGACTCCAGGGTGGCAAGGGCATCCCTGCCCCAGCCCCGGTTTCTCGCCATCCAGTCGGCCATCAGACAGCTTCGCAGCTGTCCAATGTCCACGGCCAGAGTCTTCCTCAGCCTGTTAGGCCACATGGCATCGTGCACCTACGTAATACAGCACGCCAGACTGCGACTACGCCCACTGCAATCGTGGCTCGCAGTGGCCTACCGGCCAAGAAGGGACGGTTTGGACACCCTCCTTTCTATCCCCAAAGCCACCCTATCCGCTCTGACTTGGTGGGAAGACCAGAGCAATGCGTGCCGAGGGGTCCCCTTCCTTCCCCCCAGCCCGTCCATGTCCCTAGTGACGGACGCCTCGTCGATGGGTTGGGGAGCTCACCTAGGGGCTCTCAGGACACAAGGCCGCTGGTCGGAGTCAGACCTCTGCCTCCATATCAATGTCCGGGAGCTGAGGGCCGTCAGACTTGCGTGCCAAGCGTTCCGGGACACGTTACAGGGTCACTGTGTGGCAGTGTTGACGGACAACACCACTGCCCAATACTACATAAACAAGCAGGGCGGGGCCCGGTCCAGTCCCCTGTGTCAGGAGGCGATTCTCCTATGGGAGTTTTGTATAGCCCACGACGTTCACCCGGTGGCCTCTTTCCTCCCCGGGATTCAGAACACGCTGGCGGACCACCTCAGCAGGTCATTCATGTCCCACGAGTGGTCCCTTCGACCGGATGTCATCCGACCGATCTTCCTGAGGTGGGGATTTCCCCACATCGACCTCTTCGCCTCCAGACAGAACAGGAAGTGCCTCCAGTTCTGCTCCTTTCGAGGCGGCTCCCGGGGATCCCTGACAGATGCCTTCCTCCTACCCTGGACGGGGCACCTGCTCTACGCGTTCCCTCCGATCCCGCTTCTCCACAAGGTGATCCTGAAGATCAGACGGGACAGGGCACAAGTCATCCTCATAGCCCCGGCCTGGCCCAGGCAATGCTGGTATGCGTCCCTCCTCCGGCTGTCCAGGGCCCCTCCCATCAGCCTCCCGCTGTGGCCCGACCTGATCTCGCAGGATCACGGTCGCCTCCTGCATCCGGACTTGCAGTCCCTCCACCTCACAGCGTGGCTACTCCATGGCTGAGAGGTCCTGAGCTCTTATGCTCGACGGAGGTACAGAATGTCCTTCTGGGAAGTAGGAAACCATCCACCAGAAGTACCTATACAGCCAAGTGGACCCGCTTTTCTGCATGGTGCAGACAACATGATGTAGTCCCAAGTGAGGCTGCTATCCCGCGCATATTGGACTACCTCTTAGGCCTTAGAAACCAGGGCCTTTCTACTTCTACTATACGCGTCCACCTCGCTGCCATATCAGCTTTTCATCCGGGCCAGGCGAACCACTCAGTCTTTTCAGACCCTGTGGTATACCGTTTCCTCAGGGGCCTGGATAAACTGTACCCGAACGTCAAGTGTCCCATTCCACCCTGGGACCTCAACCTGGTGCTCTCACGCCTTATGATGCCCCCGTTCGAGCCCCTCGCCACGTGTTCCTTACTCCACCTTTCCTGGAAGGTGGCATTCCTAGTAGCTATCACCTCGGCTCGTAGAGTGTCAGAGATCCGCGCACTGACCTCCGAGCCACCCTACACTATCTTCCACAATGACAAGGTGCAGCTACGTCCCCACCCGGCCTTCCTGCCTAAGGTGGTCTCCCCCTTCCATGTGAACCAAGACATTTGTCTCCCAGTCTTTTATCCTAGGCCACACACCTCTGGAAGGGAACAACAATTACACACGTTGGACGTTAGGAGGGCTCTTGCTTTTTATTTAGACAGAACAAAGCAATTCAGGAAAACAACGCAACTCTTCGTGGCTGTTGCAGAAAGAATGAAGGGCCAGCCAGTTTCCGCCCAAAGGCTCTCCTCCTGGATCACCTCGTGCATTCACACCTGTTATGAACTCGCGGGCAAGCCGCTTGAGAGAGTAACAGCACATTCCACGAGAGCGCAGGCGTCCTCTGCGGCCTTCCGGGAGGGAGTCCCTATCACGGACATTTGCAGGGCGGCTACCTGGTCCTCCGTCCACACCTTCGCCGCCCACTACGCCATAGTCCAGCAAACCAGGGACGATGCGGCGTTTGGGTCAGCGGTCTTACGATCAGCAATGGGTCCACCCGACCCCACCTCCTAGGTATTGCTTGTAGTCACCTATAGTGGAATGCATGTGAGCAATCACTCGAAGAAGAAAACAGGGTTACTTACCTGTAACTGTTGTTCTTCGAGATGTGTTGCTCACATCCATTCCAGACCCGCCCTCCTTCCCCACTGTCGGGTTAGCCGGCAAAGAAGGAACTGGGGGCCAGACTGTGTCGCAGGGGTACTTATAGAGTGCCTCAGTGGCGCCACTCCAGGGGGCTCCCTGCTCGCCCAGTCTGCAGCTAGGGGAAAAATCTGCCCGGCAACCAGGCCCGTAGCGCGTGCCTGACCTATAGTGGAATGGATGTGAGCAACACATCTCGAAGAACAACAGTTACAGGTAAGTAACCCTGTTTTCTCTTTCCAAATGGATATGTAATTGTGTCAGGGAGATGTACAAGGCTAAGAGACCACCTTACACAGCATGTACTCTTCCAGATTAGTTAGGATATCCTGGACTGAACAGTCTCAGAGACCTTCAAGGCCCCACATTCTTAAAACCCTACATATGCAATGTGCAGGACTCTGTAATGTGCAAATAACCTGTGTCCTTCTTTCCTGTTCTGCTAGACACAATCTCCTTTTTGCTCTCTGTTCCATAACACAACTGGTTGCTTCCCAAGAATAAAGGAAGTAGAGACTTGCATCTTCAAGGAAAATGTTATTCTAACAGTCCTTTTCTCTTTTCTGAGATGGCAGTGATCTGACACCTTTTATTTCTGAGAAGGTTTTGTTTTGAATTTTTTCACCTCATGTCTGCTGTTCACTGGCAGAGCTATAGTCTCATGCAAGGCTTTGTCCAGTATGTTTATCCATAGTGTACATAGTTATGATCATTTCAGTAATTTTCCCATCAATGTAATGGTTATAATAAAAATGTTCCCGTAGCATACTTGTTTTCCATCTGAGGATTTGCAGCCACCTTCCCCTTTCCTTATGCCTAGATAGGGGTGGGGTGTGTCTTGAACCTTGTGGGAGAGTGTCCTGACAGGTTTTTATTTGGCCTGTCTTAGGAAAGGAGACTGAAAGAGATTGGCTTGTTTAGTCTAGCAAAAAGGAGATATGATTGTTCTCTGTTAATACATTAGGGAGGGTAAATACCAGGAAGGATGAAGAACAAATGGATGTAAACTGGCCATGAACAATTTTCTAATCTTCAGAGGGGTAAAGTTCTGGAACAGTCTCCCAATAGGTGTTGTCGGGGCGAAATACGTAATTTAGTTTCAAGAGAGCAAGACAAATGTATGAGTTTGCTTGTATGATGAGGTTGCCTGTGATAGTATTGGGCAGAGCTCAACAACCCTGGGAGCTCACTTCTGATTTTTTCTTATGGTCCTAAAAGCTCATGGTTCAGAACTTCAGCTGATCACCTTCAGGACTCAGGAAGAGGGATTCCCTGCTCCATTTAATTTTATCTTCTTCTTCTGAAACATTAGGATGGCCATGGCTGGAGATGTGACAGTGTATGAGAGGAGCTCTGAGGTATACTGAGCATTCTTTCTCAGGTTCTGGACTGGCTGATTTTTGCTCAGGATCTAATTGATGGCTCTATGGGAGTCAGGAAGGAATTTCCATGCACAGCAGATTGGCAATGAGCGTGGGAGTTTTTCGCCTTACCCTGCGAGGTGCGTGTGTGTGTGTGTGGATGTATGTCACTTGCCAGGATGATCTGGGTATATCTCACTTAATCACTGGTGTTGAAAGCCTTAACAACTCACCCTTTTGAACTTCTGACTTCAATATTGGCATTCTGTCCCTCCAGCCAAACCGCCAGCCAGGTAGGGAGCTACCTGCAGGGCACAGGTTGTCCTTGTCCCATCCTGCCCCCATAGCTACCTGCTCAAAAGTGCCTAGGAAGGCATCGGGGTCATCTGCTGGGCCCTTTTTACATAGTCCTAAGCCTGGTGCCCACATGCCATCCCCTACCGGGGGATCACTGCCTCCTGGCGGAGCTGTTGTTGAGTAGTGGTCTGCTCCTGAATGAAGTCTTGCAGGCTCCTCTGCTGCTCAGCTTCCTAGCTGAGCAGGGCTTGCTTCTCTAGCTGCTGGGAATGTTGAAAGGTCTGTACTGCCTTCTGCAGCTCTTCCTGCTGCTTGATCAGCCACTGCAAGGTCTCTTCCATCTCGGGCTGCCAAACTCTTGCTCTGGCACAAATCCTGGACAAGCCCCCACATGTAAAGGGATCTCTGCAGGGCCATCCTGGCTCCTGCCCCTGTTGGGCTGAAGAAGTCTCACAGAGACCTTGGTGCAGTGCTCATCTAGTGCTTTTATTTACAGGTTGTGTTCCCACCACCTTTCCACTATACACATAGTCCCTTCTTATAGTCCACCATTAAGAGAGAGGGGCCAAACTATTTCTCTCTGCTTCCCCTCACTGCTTTTTCCCTGGTGCAGCTTCCCTCTTTCAGCTCCTCCCTTTGGCTTTTTTCCCCTGGGGCTTTTATCCAGCCCTAGCCTGAAGAGCTTCCCCACTCAGGGCCAGGTGATCTACCCAGCTCCAATACACCTGCCTTAATTGAAGCTGGAGAGAGAAAGGGTTGGCTAAGCAGTTTTCTGCTTAGCACGCTGTCAGACTAGCATATGTTATTTGTATTACCCAGACCTGGACCAGAACTCTATTCTGTACAAACACAGAACAAAAAGGGTTCCAGCTCCAGAGAACTTACAATTGAAGTATAAGATAAAGACAACAAATAGATACAGACACACCTGCGAGTACAAAAAAACAATGAATCATTGTTGGTCAGCATGATAGGCAGTGGTCAAAACACACTCGCAGCCTTGCTATTGTTAAGCTTTTCATAGGCATCATGACAAAGCAGAGTGTTGAGGGATTTTAAGGGGATGATGAGGTAGCTTTCTGGGTGGTTACAGGAGTTTTCCCCCCTTGACCCAAGCGTGATGGACAGTGGGAGAAAAGCCTGAAGATCCTTGTATGAAAATGTAGTAAGTGAGAGAGGGAAATATGGCTAAACCACCCTGAACATGCCCGATCCTGTCTGATCTCGGAAGCTAAGCAGCGTCGGGCCTGGCTAGTACTTGGATGGGAGACCTCCTGGGAATATACCAGGTGCTGTAGGCTTAACATGGGTGTGGGGCTAGCAACTCCACCCCATAAGGGAACCAATTGCTACTGAAACACCAACACCTGTTGGTGGCCCATACCCTGGCTGGAGGGTGACGGGCAAAGAGAGAGAGGGAAGCTGGATCATTGAACAATTGAAGGCAGGAGTTAACCTTTCAGTAGTGAATGAGAGATGATAGGTAAGGTAGACAAGTTGTGTGTGTTTGATGCAAAAAAGAAGGGAAGCCAAGGGAGGGATGTGAAGAGATTATAAAAGCAAGGAGACCCAAAAGTAAAAGAACAGTAGGCATTCATGAAATAGTTGGGTAAGCCATTTTTCTTAACCTCAAGAAAAGTTCCACTGTCTCAGCCAAAGTACAGGTCTTATCAGAAAAGCCCCACAATTCCTTTCAGACCCCTAAAGGACTCTGGATAATGCTAGATTTTTGGAACTCTCTTAGTTTTATACAATTCTTTTCATGCCATGAGCTGTATTTCCCCTGTAGATCAAAGCAGTAATAGACTCATCCAGTCCACCAGTGCCAAGGAGTTAAGCAAATGTTTATGGTATGTAACACAAAAGAAAAAATAATATTGTAGTTTCAGCTGCTTTTCCTTTTGTTGTTTTTATTTTTCCATCTCCTTCCTAACACGTTGTATTTTATGTGGAGTGCTTCAGTATGATGGCTGCATTGCTTCTGAAACGGAAGGGAAATCAGGCTTTTCAGGTACTACTGCAGTATACTAATTTATCATGTTAGAATGCTCAACAATTTACAGGTAAAGACTTATGAATATACTCAGTTTTTTTAATAAGGATTTGAATAATGTGAACAATTGTACCATGAGAGAGCTATTTAATATATGAAGGTGTAGTCTATAAACATGTTCATTTTTATGCAGTGTAGTTTTTTGGCAGACTTCCAGTCATGCGAGTATGAAAGTTAGTATGTCTAGTGATCAGAAGAGGCACCTGGGGAGTTTAGACTCCTAAAACCAATTTAGTTTGTCATTGGTCAGCAAGAGTCATGTTTCTAAAGTAATTTTTTAAAAGTTCTTGGAGATCTTTAGATGAAAGGTATGTATAAGTACAACAAAGTAATGTTGTTGTTCTCTTAATCCTAGAGCCCATTTTTCCATCAACTTCCTCACCAACCTCTTGTAACAAGATCTCCTGCCAGGAAAAATTTGCTGCCAAAATTTGCCTGTAGTGAGGCCAGATTCTAATTTTATGTGTACAGCACAAGCAGTAGTGAATTTCAGAAAATCCAGTATGCTTACTTGCAAATCCAGCTCTTACAAGCAGATTTCTCATGACCCCTCCTAACTGTCTTCCCACTCCCTGAAACAAGCGCACTACTTAAGCAATTTGCTTGTTTCTCCATTAACCTGGTCTCCAGTTTCATAATGATGGGTTACATTTATCTTTTGAGGTTGGGTGTTTAGGAGTGAGAACAGATGGAAAATGGCACCTTTGATGGAAAAATCATAGACTCTATGGTGAGGGTATTTTTACAACATTTTAAAATGTCAGTGTTTAATTCTAAACACTGGCTGTCTCCTCATGTATTTGTATTTTTCTTTAAGCTTCTTGACTTTGTCTCTTGAGTGCTTTTTATTGACTATCCAAATATTTGCATAATATATATCAGCATGTTACAGTACTTTGGTTACCTATAAAATTAAAAGCTTCTGGGTAAGTATTTTTCTCCCCAAACTATCAGCTGGTAAAATTAAATCTGTTTTTACCATTAGCATTACTTAACTTTCTTCTTACTGATATTTAATTGCAGCAGCATTAAAAGGCTCAGAAACCAACCTCCTCCCTAGACTTCCCAAATATGTAGCTTAATCTTTTACTCTTTCAGCCATAAAACATGTCTCTACTGAGATGTAATCTCAAGCAGGAGAGAGAAATGTGTCCCCCTTAAATAGGATGCAATACAGTCTCAGCTGGAGTATGTACTATGCTGACTTTCAGCTTAGCTACAGCTTAGCCTGTTAGTGTTAGTGTAGTTTAGTTAGTTTTATTAATGTATTAGTTTGATTGGTCTATTATTTGACTAAAGGTGACTTTTTCTCCCTTCCCACCTATCTTCTTGGGGCTATTGTCATTTCCATCACCATTGAATGTCAGGAGCCTCAGGATGGAGGAGCTGCAACCAGCCAGGAGTTAGTTTCAGTTAGTGATGGATGTTCTAGGTGCCTCCACTGTTTGAAAGAGACCCACATACCTAATAGTGTAACATATGCACATCTTTTAAAAGCAGATCTAGAAGAAACAGGGAAATCAAATATAGACTCCTGAGGCAGCAAGCCCTGAGGCCAGCCTCTGATCCAGGTAACCTATACAGTGTCTTTTGAATGTACTTTTATGCTCCATTCAATACCATGTCCTGCTCACCGAGATGTTTGTAAGAGGAAGGCACCAAAGGGAACTAAAAGGCTCCAAGGAAGAAAAGTTCCAGATCTCCCACCTGAGAGCCTTTTTCAAAACTAATTGAACATTTTGGCAACCTCCAGTACCATTGAGGCACATTCCCCAGGAGCCACAATACCAAGCATACTTCGGTATCCAATCCATCATTAGTGCAAACCCCTAGGGAAGTCCTATGTTGAGCCCAACATTATTATTAACGGCCAGAGACTCAATGCAGTGAACAGATTCACATACCTTGGCAGCACACTGTCCCAAAATGCCACCATAGGTGAATATCAGGATCGCTAGAGCCAGTGCAATTTTCGGCAGATTAAACTCCAACGTCTGGAATAGAAGAGGTATCACCACCCAGACCAAGCTGAAAGTATACAGGGCGGTTGTTCTCCCTACACTGCTCTATGCCAGCGAAACCTGGACTGTGTATCCGCGCCACGCCAAAAAGCTGAACCACTTCCACACAACAAGCCTCAGCAAAATCCTCAACATCAAGTGGCAGGATAAGATCCCAGATACTGAAGTACTCGCCCAAGCAAACCTGTCCAGCATCTTTACCATCTTGATGGAGTCGCAGCTACGCTGGGCAGGGCATGTAGTCCGTATGTCAGATCATCGGCTACCAAAGCGACTTTTCTATGGCGAGTTGCAACATGGACAGTGATCCCATGGGGGTCAGAAGAAGCGCTTCAAAGACACTCTCAAAGCTGCCCTTAAAGCGTTTGACATCAATCCTGACTCTTGGGAACAGAGCGCAATGAATCGGACTACATGGCGCTCCTTCGTGTATAAAGGTGCCGAATCATGTGAGGCCAAAAGGACGGCTGCAGCAGAACAAAAGAGGCAAGCCAGAAAAGCCCGTGCCAGTAACCCTGCTGGAGATGTCCTCCTCATCCCCTGTCCTATCTGTCATCGGACCTTTCATGCAAGGATCGGCCTCATCAGCCATCTGCACACACACAGACAGAATCAGTCCCAGCAATTCACGGATGACTGAGTGGTCCTCGTCAAATCGACAGACGAACATACACACAGTGCAAACCAAATATGATTGCTTCACCAGAGATTCTAAGCACTCTGCCCTTAAGAAACTGGTGCCATCTATGGACTCCTTTGAACTACCCATGATACCTAAACTGGTATCCCAGACTGTTACACTGATGCCATCAACATCAGCCATCAGACATGTTCCACCCAAGCAAACATTATGCTTGGTACCAACACCATCTTTTAGAGCAGATTGACCAAAGCAGTCGGCACCCTTGCTTTCGATGCAAATTGTGAAGCCTTTAACCTCTTAGCTCAAGTATACTCAGGACTGCTAGAGTTCAGATACTCCAGACACATCTTGTCTCAGATGAGCTATAGTCCTCATTTCTAATGGTACCAAACATTTTAAGGTATTGAAATCTGGTGGCTCACCAAGACCTCGTCTTTCTCTAGTGCCTCTCAGCTCCCTGGTGCTTATCACGTGGGGCAGACAATCATCTTAACCTTCATTGTCTGCACCACTTGTGGTCTATGTTGAAGATGATTCCTCTGATTCTCAGATTTCTCTCCAAGAATCTCTGTGTACCACAAAAGGGATGTCTATACTGTCACCTGCCCAGAAAAGAAATTTCCAAGGGAGAAACAATCGTATGCCCCTTCTTGTTGGTTAAAGCAATGCTGGATGCCACCTTCTGTGCCTTATGGTTCCCCTCGGTGGCCATATTGAGACCTGTGGCTTGCTTATCGCAAGCAGCTCTTGATAGCTCCTAGCTACTCCTATAGGAAACATAGAAAGATAATTGCCTGTTCCTTCACTTCTCAACAGCCTCAGGAAAACAATTTTGAGGAACAAGGGACCATAAGAGAGGCACAAAGAGGTGACATCTCAAGCAAATATCTCGTTGTCATAGCCAGATGAGGCTATAAAGTCTCCGTCACCTACTTTTGTAAATGACTTCAAGCAGGTTTAGGAGCTAAGGAAGCGCATATTCTTGATGCTTTCTGCACAAGTAGTGTTACAAGTGAATTAGTTATTTTATTACGGGAACCTGCCGCTACAATCTGGAAAACTCATGCATGGCTCCCCTTCCATGTAAATGATACATTTTTGTTCTCCCATCCACCACCAAATTCTTGAGTTGTGGAGGCAGTCAACGAGTGAGGGAGCCAACACCATTCAAAGTCTACGCCTTACAATCAGGACCAAAGTAACTGAATCTATTAGGTCATAAGAATTATGTTTCAGGATCATGAATTGTCAAGTTCTGATGACAAAGCACAGCCACAGCAATTATGGTAGATTCCAACACCTTTTTTGAACATTTTCCTTGGGATCATTGAGAACTTGCTTAAGGCTATCATAGCCAAAGGTTGGCTTTTAGCGAGAACTTCATTGCAGACCTCCCTAGATGCAGCTAACACTATGACTCAATCAGTCTCCACTGTGGTCATCATGTGTTGAGCATTTGCAGATGTCCAGTTTTCCTAGGGAGGTCCAAAATACTGCAGACGACCTCCCTTTTGATAAACTCTTTTCAGATTCCACGGAAAATGTTTATATCCTTTAGAAGATTCCAGGGCCATCCTCAGGTCTCTTGGAATATATATATGCCTGCAAATAAAAGAAAATGTAATAGATCTCAAACAGTGCAGAGATCCTGATTTGCCCAGATTTATAACTATCCTAGATCTACAGAACCACCTAGAAAGAGGCTGAGATATCAGAAGAAGAAACCGCCTACCACAACTAGCCAACTGTCAACTTCAATCAAATGACTATTTTGATTGCTGGGTCGAGGGTCTAGAACTTCTCCACATCAAGAATCTTCAGCAGGACTACATTCAGAGATAAGTTTTCTCATTTTTGACCAATATGGAAACACATGGTCTGATAAATGGGTTTTGGAGGTTATAACATCAGGTTACTCCATCCATTTTACCTCTGTCTCCCCATCCTATCCCCTAACCCGGTCCCTTTTCAAGGATGTATCTCAGACTTGCTGGGACATGAATTCATCTCTTTCCTAGGCATAGGGACTGCATAACCAGTTCCAATCCAGCACATAGGGAAGGGTTTCTTTTCAAGTATTATCTGGTTCCAAAAAAGGACAGGGATTGGAGATTGATTTCTGATCTTAGACTCCTGAACACCTTTGTGAAATCACAGAAATTTAGGATGGTGACTCTTGCAGCAGTAATTCCATCGCTAGATTACAGGGATTGGTTCTCAGCCCTTGACCTTCAGGATGTATATTTTCCCATGACACTTCACCTCTCTCACAAAAGGTTTCTCCACATCACAGTCAATCAGGACCAGTTTCAGTATCTAGTGCTTCTTTTTGGCCTATCTCCCTCCCCAAAGGTATTCTTAAAGGTCCTGGCAGTGATAGCCACCTACCTTCATCGTGTGGGAATAGTTTTTCCATACCACAATGACTGATTGTGCAACAGCTGGTCTTACAATGAAGTTTGTTCTGCAGCAAAGACAGCTATGTCCCTGTTCGACAGATTAGGTCTTCAACTCACTGTTGAAAGTCCACTTCAGCCCCACATCAACAGATTGACTTTTTAGGGGTCTCTCTGAATGGCATAACAGCCAGGGCTTACCTTCCTTTGAATAGGTTTACAATATTTTTAAATTGCTGTGGACTTATTTGAATCTTTATAAGAAGTTTCCTCCAATTGCTAGGGCACATGGCAGCATGTATCTTCAGGTTACCCTGCACTGCTTCTGTGGAGGGCTAAAAACGGTTTATACACAGAACGCACACAGTCTGGACAGGATAGTTTCTGACGACCCTTGTTGGATTCTGGACTTGCGCAACTAGTGGAAGAACCATTTGACTAGCTGATAATTACTGGATGATCTGTTTCCCAGCTGGTACCCAAAGCTAGACTAATTATCTTGGGTCCCTTCTTGGTGATATGACAGTGTGGAATCTCATTGTACACCACTGCAGCTGGAACAAGACCCTGCAGAAGTTTTTGCTGGATTGGTAGAAGGAAGAGAGTCTTCTTTCTGCTTTCTTGACCAAGAAAGTAGTAGGTTTGTCTTAAATGAAAGTCACTCTGTGGCATATCTTGGACTGGACCTGCCAGTTAGTGATTTGTTTCTCTACGGCATCTTCTAATGCACTAGCTCTCCGAAAATGTCCAAAAAGCTTTGTATGCCTCTTATCTATCCCTTGTTTTTGCAGCAATAAATGCTTCTTGTTTCTTTTAGAATTGAGAACGTTCATCGGTAAAGTCTGAGACACATTAAGAAGAAACATTAGAGGTTCTTGTCTTGAAATCAAATAACGTGGTAGCGTTAGCTGTGTAATCCTTTGACTAATAGCTGTTGGGCACGTTTTCCATTCTGACATATTGTTTAATTACTAAATGAATTTTTTAAACTGCCTTACTTTTAATAGTGACTTACTAAATAATTGTTCAGTGCTTTATGCATTACAGTATATAACTTTATTTCATGTTACCCTCCATCCACATTTATTATACAACAAAGCATGAGACATTGAAAATAGTGTGTGTGGTGGGGTTTCCCCTGACATTTGTTTTAAAAGAACAGTTAGAAATATATCATTAAAACCATATAAGAAAATACGCCCATGGGAACCAACAGATAGCATACTTGTGTAAGCCTGTTGGAAGTTTCAGATTCAGAACTGGATGCATAGTTGTTTAAGGAATACAAGTTTCTCACATTTGAGCATTAACCCTGGCTATTTTTGTGAGACACATCACTAGTAGAAATAAATCTTTTGGCAGCTAATATGTATGTGTGGCTCAGTTTCCTGAGTATGACAGTTTTATTTAATATTTGATTAAAGAGGCCATATTTTTATCCTAAAAATAGTAGTCTGTGTCTACAAAAGGAAAATGAAAAGAGCACCATGCTGCCTATTAGGTTTCGTTTTAGTTCAGAAATAATTCACTGAGTATATCCACTGGATGTGCTAAAAATATGCTTTAAGATTGGAATTGGTTATAGAAGTTACCTTCAGGTTTGCTCTATTTCTGGTAAGACAATTTTGATTCCAAAAACAGACCTGGCCCATTTGTTGTTACTTACTGTTTTGTACTGAGAGCCTAGTAAAATATTGGAGATTAACAGAAAAAAAAATCTGTGTAAGGTGACATGGGAAAATGGCTTTGAGTCCTAATAACTGTATAAAACATACACACACACCCTTGCTCCCACCCCCAAATCAGCCTAGAATAATTTTCTCATATGCAGCATATCATCACTAGATTTTGGAGTCTTTAGTGAAGACCTAAATTCCTGTGCTAGATATAGCTAGTGTTGTAAAGACATAATAAAGGTGTAGTGTAGCAGACAGTTGAAGTTGTGTAATATGTGGGATATTATGTATAATATAGTAAATAAAACCACCCTACATTAAAAGAACAATAAGGTTTCATTTCTCCCATCTCCCCCGCCCCAATGGCTGTTTGACTTGATGTGCCCCTTTCCCCAGGCTCCGTGTCTCAGTTCCTGTGCCCGCTGCAACCTCCCTTTCCCCTTGTCTCAGTTCCACCTTCCTCTTGTCCCAGTCCTCTCCTCATCCAGCCTCAACTTTGGGTCCTATTTCCAGTATCCTGTGGCTCCTTGTCCTAGACCTGGCTCCTCACTCCTCCCTGAATTTGAGTAAGGCTTTTTCTGCCTTCTCCTGCTTGGTGTCTAAGTGCCAGCAGGAGGAGCATTGCGAGCATGGAAGATATAGAGAATCTTGTAGCTCCTTATAGACTAACAGATCTTAAGGATCATGAATTTTCGTGAGCTAAGACCCACTTCATCTGATGTGGCAGATGTAGGCAGATTTTCACAGGACTAGTAAAAGGTACTTCCCCCCAATAGCAGGCAGTAGTGCTAGAACTACGAGTACTGGGGGCTGCTGCAACCCATGGCTTGAAGTAATAATAACAAACACTAAATATATGGTTTCCATCATCAGCAAGCCCCCACTATGAAACTTGTTGCAGCACCCCTGAGACTAGGACAACCCTCTTGCCAAATTTCAACTCCCTGCTCAAATCCATAAAGACATTAGAGCTTCTCAACAAAACGCCTGTAAAAAAATTTAACATTAGGCAAAGCAATACATTTTCCCCCAACCGCATTCTGAGAAACCCCTGTTTTCTGAAAATAAAATAAATAAATAAATATCAGCCTGAGGCAGACATCCATCATGGAAAACTTTATCCTGAATGGTGAAGTTTTACTAAGTTATAAGTAAAAGAAAACTGTGTTTTATAATGGAAAGTGTTGGACAGTCTTAACTCCCGAGGCTTTACTAGCCCCATATACAAACATGAGGTTGTGGGATACACATTTCTGTAACTCAAATTTGAGGATTACTGTATTACAAGTAATCCCATGATTGGGCCAATACATTTTTTTTTCTCTAGCAATTCATAGCAAACTGCTTTTAATACACTAGCAATACACCATTACTGCTGTGAACGTTCTAGAGTAAGTCAAGCTGTGAAAAAGGAAGCTGTATTTTCTCATCTCCATCTCATCCTGCAACATTATCAACTGAAGTTCTGTACTTTGGATGATGCTGTAAAGTGGAAGAAAGAACACAGATTGGTTTTCAGATTCCAGGCTGAGCTTGCAATGAATGTAGTCAGAAAAATCTTGGTTGGCCTAATCATGCAGATACATATGCACGTGCTTAACTTTGTACATTCACATAATCCCATTGACATTAATGGAACTATTCAGGTGTCTAAACGTTTATAGGACTGAGACCCTGATTTGTATATTGAGACAATATATCAGTCACAGAGAGGATGTATGTGGTGCACAGATATTATTTTGAGATCATTTGCTGATTATAATCATATTTTTAAATTTTGAGAATCCTGCAGATGAAATATGGATCCTAAATATATCCTGAAAAATATTTAAATTTGTTGCTGCTAATGTAGGACATAAACACTTTATTGTTGTTTCTCAGCAGGCCCTAGCAGCAGCTAATCGACTTTCCAAAGCTGAGGTTGCTAATGCTTATCCATAAAATAGAAGGGACTCTACTAAACCCCCCAGAAAAAATCAATATCTGCCAAATGGAATTGATGGAAATTCCAAATGGAATTGATGGAATTCCATTTGGAACTGCCAAATGGAATTGATGGCCAAATGGCATCATTGGCAGGGAGGGGGATTTTATGTTCATGCTAATACAGTTTTTTTTAAGTGGGGTATAAAACAACAACTTAAAACTACTTAACAAAACAAGTGTTCTTCCTTGAATGTTTCTTTCCTAAAGCTAAGTAACATAACTTGCTAATAAGTCTAATTGTTTATAATTTCCAAAAGAATCAGGATCTAGCAAATGTAAGAAATTAGTTACTGGTTGAAAGTGCAAGAGGAAGTTGTCACTTCGTTCCAGTTTCTTCACTTGCACAGTTTCCTTTTGACCTGTGCTTTGCATGTTTAAGACACAGCTAGACTGCAGCTAAGCTTTATAATTTAAAATGGTTTCCCACAGTGGTAGGGAGAGGAATTTAACCTTTTACTGAGCCAGCTGTAAATGAGACTTTGCAGCATGCCTACCCAGCAGTATATAGTGGAGAATTTTCTTTCTGGTGTGCAAATAACCTTAATCATCTAATTATGTTATTCCAGGGAGAAAGAGGTGGATTTGCTTAGTAAGAAGCAGTTCTGGCAAAATGGCAGAGTTCGTTTATGCTTTGTATATTGTGAAAAAGTGTGTGTGTTGTTTACCACATTATAAGATCTGTGAATTCTTGATTGAATATGAAAGAATAACATGAAAGTGTCTTTCTGTGACTCATCTTTAACAATTTACTTTTTCTCCTTGTCCCTTCTGCCTTTGTTTTTCTGATTTAATTTACTGCTCCTTCCCTAATATCATTAATAGTGGATTTAAGCATAAATGTCTTCAGCGGTGGGATGCTGGTAAAGCACATTACACTTTCGAGGCCATCAATGTGTAATATTAATAGTATTCTGTTTATAAACAAAACGGACAAAGGGCCCACTACCCATTGCAGAAGTTCTTCTCAGACTACACCTGCCGAATTATAGAGACTACAAATTTTTAATCAGTTTGAATAATATTCAGTAGCAACATCCAGGTAGTTGTTGAAGAGAGTTTAGAATGTGTAAAGCTTTTGGGGGGATAGAGGCAAAATCCATAAAGCTACCACCTTTTCATCCTTAAGACTGACCTCACCTTGTGATGGTTACAGAAAACTGCCATCTGATATTATCTAGATAAGTTGACAGGAATTCAGCTGGCTCTGGGCCCAGTTGCCTAGCAAACCGGTGTACTTGGCTGGGCCTAATAAATCCTCACTAAATGGCTGTGTTCCCTAATCAGGGAAGAAAGGGCCAACAGATCACTTAAGCATTGCATCAATGACCATACAATGGCTGCTCAGGGCATTCCACAACTACAGCTGTGTCAGACCAACTTCCTGTACCAGCCCTTGTTCCAACTTGTGCCTGCTCGCGCTCCAGCCCTCGTTCCTACCTTCCTTAGAACTCCTGATTCCAGCCATTGACTTGTCTCCTGACCATGCCTTCAGGTTTGCCATTTGGTTTGCTAGGCCGGACTCCTGTTCTCATCACTAGGTCACACAGCTTATACTCTGTTATGTGACAATGGTGAATTGTGATTGTGATGACTGACGGGTTCTCCCTCTCCTCTGTCTCATTATTATTTCACACACCTGTTGGGTCTTGTCTGTTTAGATTGTGAACTCTTCAGAGAAGGGGCTGTCATGTACAGTGTGTTTGTACAGCACCAAGTACATTGGGGCCCTAACTTGTTTGAAGCCTGTTACCTTTACATTATGTGTAAAGCATCATGTGTGATAAGAAAGCCTTCTTTGGTTTGAGAGGGAGCCAATTGGTGTAGTCAGTGACATCTTTGTGGTAGGAGTCATCATTGATCTTCAGCAATCTTTTCCAGTTTACAATATATTCGTAGTTGCTTGTAGTCTTCTGCTTTCTTGTTTCCTGGGTGAAATAAAAAGCAATTATCAGATCAAGCTCTAGGAAATCTACTTGGCTAAAAACATAGTATAAGTGTATCTCAACTTAAAAAGTCATTGTCTCTCATCTTTGAACTTAGACACATACCAAAGGTATGGCACAGATCAATACATTGTGTGGAATGCCACCTTCAGCAGAACACAGGGTTTCTAAGGCATCTGAAATTATGCAAACAATCTTACTTGATCCTTTGCTTACACTGAAAATGATTTAATTCAGGGGTTCTCAAACTTCATTGCATCATAACCCCCTTTTAACAACAAAAATTACTACATGACGCAGGAGGGTGGGACCGAAGCCTGACCCCTACCTCCCTGTAGGTGAGGGATGGGGACAAAGCCAAAACCCGACCCTGCCCCAAAGCCTGTTACCTGAATCCCGCCATCCAGAGCTGAAGCCCTCAGGCTTCAGCTTTGGCCCCAGGTGGTGGAGCTTAGGCCCCAGGCCTCAGCAAGTCTAACCCCAACCTGGGCAACCCCATTAAAAAGCCCCGACCCACTGATTTAATTCAATGCTGAAATACCTTTGTTTAAAAAAGATTTTTTTTAAAGTGATAAGGAATTACAAGTTCATTTAAAAGCAAAAAGCAAAGAAACTTCGGCCCATTTTAAGCCATTCTGTCTCCTGAACCAAAACTCAACTAAATGCAAGAGCTATTATCAGATGGAACTGCTAAGTGCAGGTCCAGCAGAATCAAAAACACTTACTGTATTTTTCGCCCTATAAGACGCACTTTTTCTTCCCCAAAACGGGGGGGAAAAAGTTGGTGCGTCTTATAGGGCGAATGTGCGCCCCGGTTCCCCCCTCCCCGCCGCGGGCGGGCTGCCGTGACCGCTCCCGGCAGCCCACCCGCGGCGGGGAGGGGGGAACCGGGACGCTCCCGGCAGCCCGCCCGCGGCGGGGAGGGGGGAACCGGGACGCTCCCGGCAGCCCGCCCGCGGCGGGGAGGGGGGAACCGGGACGCTCCCGGCAGCCCGCCCGCGGCGGGGAGGGGGGAACCGGGACGCTCCCGGCAGCCCGCCCGCGCGGCGGGGACGGGAGAGCGGCGCGCTCCCGGCAGCCCGCCCGCGCGGCGGGCTGACGGGAGAGCGAGGCGCTTTTTGTGTGTGGTGGTGGGGTGGGTTTTTTTTTTTTTTTTGTGTGTGTGTCCGGCTTTTTCATTTAAAAACTCGGGGGCGTCTTATAGGCCGGAGCGTCCTATATGGCGAAAAATACGGTAATTTCTTTTCCATAAAGGTGTATCTGCATGTAAAAGCCAGGACGAAATACCAATCAGAAATTACAGCTTAATGGAAAATTAGATGGAAGCTTTGATTGTGTGGCCTACTGGTGCTAGAGCTCTTTAATCTTTCTGTAGCTCAACTTCTAATTTCAGAATATTTATGTAGCTTTAATTTCTAATATTAAAAACATTAAAATGCCTAATGCCTCCTTTTTATTAAGAGCAGTAAATGCATACAGCTTGGTAATTCCCAGTCCTGTTTAAAAGTTAATGGGGTGAGAAGAACAAGTGCTCTAATTTAAAGGATTATGGGGGTAGTCAAGGAAACACATGTGATGAGAGTAGACTTCTAATGCCAGCTCATATAAATCTTTTTTTTTCTACATAGTGCTGTCTGTTAAGCAACCTTCCCTCGTGAACAACTTCTCATAGGTGAATTTTCTGAAATGAGATTCCACACTGACGTTAGGACACAGGAAGATAAAAGTTCTTGAATTTTACTGCAGTGTAACTAGGAGCAGATTTGAAAGGACCCTTAAAGAAAAGGGCAGGATAAACAGTGACTTGCAAGTGTTTTCCAGCTCAGGCAGTAAGGTCACTACCAAGAACAGTAAGTGGAACACTGTTGTAAAAGCTCTCTTTAACTACTGTCTTTCATTTTTCTGAGCAACAGTGTTTGATTCATCCCTATACTTTAATTGCAGTTTTCTGTCTGCTAGTTTTGACCTTTAAACCCATCTTTTAAAATAACTATAAACCACAACTCTGTGTGTGGGTGTGTGATGCTTTTTAAATCATACCCTAATATTGCTCACAGACCTTAATTTTACTTTCCATTATTTAAAAAAAAAACCTGTGAATTTTTCTCTGTATGCAGAATGGAAAAGCCTAAATAGGTGACATCAGAAAGGTGACAGAAGAGAGTAAGTTATTAATGCCTTCTCTTATGCTATTTGGACTGTATTTGTTAATTTTTCTCCCAGGAGAAATAATAGTCCCAAGGAGATCCCATGAAGGTCCATGGGTCTACTTGCAACTTAGTGTTAGACAAGTGCTTAAGTACCTGGCTGACTCAGGCTCTTAATTGGGACCTGTTTTATATTCACAGCTTGGTGGGCTTTTTAAATGTATTTAAAATGTCTGGTGGCCACGAGCTGCAGCTGAGAGGACGTGTAATCTTTTTGGAGGCTTATTTTAAAATGGTCTTCCCCCCCCCCTCCGCCTTCTTCTCTCCCCCCCCCCCCCCCATGCCTTCTCCCCCAAGCTGGAAACTGGTGCCTAGCTATGACACCACTAAAAGTCCTAAACATGGGATGAGGCCAATCCACTGGGTATGTAGAATCATAGAATGTCAGGTTTGGAAAGGACCTCAAGAAGTTTGGGGGAGGGATAGCTCAGTGGTTTGAGCATTGGCCTGCTAAACCCAGGGTTGTGAGTTCAATCCTTGAGGGGGCCATTTAGGGATCTGGGGCAAAAAATCTGTCAGGGGACAGTACTCGATCCTGCTAGTGTAGGCAGGGGACTGGACTCGATGACCTTCAAGGTCTTTTCCATTTATTTATTTATAAGTCATCTAGTCCAACCCCCTGCTCAAAGCAGGAAAAAATACAGGACTGCATTGGCTGGGACTCAAACCCAGGTCAACTGCTTGGAAGGCAGCTATGCGCACCACTGTACCACCAATGCAATGGGTACAGTTAAGAATTCTGTCCAAAAGTCTAGCTGTTAGCTTAAGCTAAATGTGGCTATAGCAGAGCTCTTAATCTTCCCCCCAAGACCTTCTCTGCACCTTCTTTCTCAGTCACCGTGAACAGCACCATCACCCTGTCTGTCACTCTGGCCCATAGTGTGGGCATCATCTTTGACTCGGGTATCCAAGTCTTCATAGCCAGGCCACGTCTAAATCTTGAAGAGTCTTTCTGCATCACATCTCTAAGATAGGGCCTTTCCTATGCATCCACATAGCTAAAATGCTCAGCCAGGCTCGTATCTCATGCCTCCATTACTGCAACATTTTTTTCTCTGGCCTTGACAAATGCAATTTTGCACCACTCACATTCATTCAGAATGCTGCTGAAAAGATTATTCTACTAGCCTAGCATTGTCACCCCTCTCTCTGTGTCCCATCATTGGCTCCCCCTTCTATCACACCAAACTTAAGCAACTTGTCTTCACTATCAAGGTCCTTCACAACCAATCCCAAAGCTCCCTGCTGTGTCTCATTCAGCATCAAGGGGTCAATTCCTGCCTCCAATTGGTCAATCATAGCAGTGTCTACCACCCATTTGTTAAATTTCCAACAAGCACCTTAATATTTTCTTTCATACCCTTTGTGCTTGGGAGGAGCTCCCCATAAATATCCACAGTCACCTCATTACCTTCATTCAAATCCCTCCTTAAAACTTTCCTTTTATGAAGTTGGTTATTCTGGTGGTGCACTACTACCACTGCCTGTTATACTGACCAATACCGTCTTATTTTTTCCATGAACTTATCTGTCTGCCTTTCTATATCTGTTGTTGTTTGCCATAGATTTAGGGCTTGTCTAAACAGCAGATTAATGCATGGCAAATCTGCTGTGTGCTATCTGTCCATGTGGACCGTGCTTTTGCGCTCTGAAAGTTCCCCAGTGTGATTTGCATACTGCTGTATCAAACTTTAGGGCACAGTAGCAGGATTAGTAGCAGGAGTAGTAGGATCACAGTAGCAGATTTATACAACAGCTTGCCTCACATTATGCTTCGTTTAGACATGCCATAAACTATAAGCGCTTTGGAGCATGGACGTCTTTGTTCTATTTGTACAGAGTAGAGCTCGTGGATCTTGGCCTCTGAGTAGGGCTGGTAGGCATTGTGGTAATGCAAATAAATGATGATAATAAGCACGTGGAGCTCTAGTAAAGACCAAATATCACTGCTGTCACAGCAGATTGTGGAAGAGTGAAACTATATTTAGTATGCAGAAAGGAGTATAAAGATTTTGGTTGGACTGTCCCAAGCAGAAAAGGAAGCTTGAGAGTAAACAGATTTTTGAGCTGTGAGCAATAGTCTTTGGAGCGAGGGCTCTGTGCCCATATTGCTTTCTCTCACCTAGAGTGCCCTGAGGAGTGGAAGTGATTCAAAATATATACAGGAAATACCTGAGAAGAAGAATTGAACAGACTTGAAACTTTTTAAACTCAAGTTCTAGACATAAATGTAGAGAAAAGTGGTGTGTGTGTGTGTGTGTGTGTGTGTGTGTGTGTGTGTGTGTGTGTAAAAGCAGCACTGCTCCTGCTCTTCCAACTCCAGCTGCCTTGGGCCAGTGTCTTCACGTCCTAACTGTAAGTGGCTGTCCCACACATAGGGGCATGCAGCCCAGATGTGCCTATCTTTAAGATGCAATTCAGGCACAGTGCAGTATTTGATTTTTCTTTTTCTTCTCCCCCCTCCCTCTCCGCTGCTGCCTGACTGGTTACTTCTGGTGTCACACGGTGTCCGGTTGACAGGCCAGTCTGTAACTCAGGTGTTCCTGTCTTTGAAGTTCTACTGTATCACTGCTGGCACATGTTTACAACATACCATTGAATTAAGGGCTAGCACTAGCAGTAACTACTTGAGTTAATTAATACTAGACCTGATCACTAATTTTTCATTTCACTGGTGTTTTTTTGTTGGAAAATGTTGATTCATCAGAACTGAAACTGTTTGCAAAACAGTTGATTGGTTGTTATTTTTCTGAGTTTAAATGACTTTTAAAAAGTTTTAGTGAATATAGACTTAAAGCTTAAAAAAAGAAAGAAGCAATGTTTTGAAATTGTTTTGATTGACCCAGAGCATTTTTTTTATTTGATTTTGATTTTTCTTCCCAATTTAAGATGGGAAAATGTTTTGATATCTTGATAATGTTCACGGGACAGGTAAACAATCATCTTCTCAGCTCTATTTAATATTCTGATTACAAGTGCCTCAATGTCTCTGGATTGCTAACACTCCTGTTCTCTTATGAATATGTTTCCTCATTGGTAAGTGAAAATTGCAAAGCAGATCAGATAGATACTGAATCAGTATGAACATACACATGTTCATATATACAAGAGATGGCAAAGATAATCCTATGAACTATGGTTCTGTTTTTCTCTAAGCATAAAATTCAGCCCCCCCCCGATACTCTTAGAATAATCCTGCTTTTAAACAGCACTTTAAATAGTTAACTCTTAAAATCAATCCAGTAATGTGCACCAGTAATGTAGGAATACCTTTTAGATTTTGTATTTTACATCTGGGCTGTATTTACTGTATGATGTGCATATAATGTCCAGTAATGTTAATGGGAGTAATACCTGCATTGGGGAGAAATGGCCCAAGGACCTTTGTTGTGTATAGAAGAATTGCAAAGCGCACGTTTGGATTTTCTAAACAAAATAGCTACCTTTTAATTAACACAGAAAAAGTATTCCACCAGTAACAGTCACCAAAACAGTAGTGACTGAAGTAGTTCCCAGCTATCCTGCACAGATTTGTCTCCAGACAAACCAGAATAATTCACTGGAAACAGCTGAACATCCAGAAGTTATAAACAACTTTCGCCTATGTTTGACCTCAAACTCAGTAGGAGCACAGCAGTTGCTCAGGGATAAATTCAGTCCTGGTGTAAGCAAGAAAAGCTCCGCTAGAGTCTCCTACAACAGGGCTACCTTTTGGCACAATGGAGCTGAATTTAGCCTTTGTGCACATGTGACTGACTTCATTAACTCTTTACTGCTAGGTTAAAAGATTATGCATATCAAATACCTGTAAATGCCATTACTGGGCAATGAGGCAAGCTGGACAAAGTGGTGGTAGGTACATGCTACTTCTGCAGACTACTACAGTAAAGCACAATGCAGTGGTACATAGAAGCCTCTGAACTGCATGTACTGTGCTCGATTTTCTAAATGTAGAAAAAAAGTAATGTTTGCTTTGAAATGGGTGCTTTGAAAAGTTAAAGCTGGTAACATTTGAAGCTGAAGTATTGAGACTTCCCCCATAGAGATCCATTAGCTGCTGTTCATAGAGGGGTTACTGGTGAAAATTATCAAACTCACTTTGGCTCAGTCCTGTTTAGAAATAACATCAGTGGTGTAATGCATTTTACTATTTTAAGTCTCTGGGTATTTTATCATCTCTCATGAGATCAGCTGGGATTTTCAACAGTCCCTAGATTTAAATACCAGAGTCTTAGTAACTGAACATTCTCAATGAGTTTGCATGACTGGAATTCATGTCTGCATCATTCTTACAGAGCCTGAGTTTGCTGGCCTTTTGAGCGTGCTGCAAAGTATATGTTTGTCACTGTGTTTTGTTTTGTTTTTTAATGGTGTTGGATTGGGTCGAGGTGGTTCTTCTACATGAGGAGCGGTTTGAAAGTTAACTTCTTAAAAATTCAGCCATTTCACAATTATAAATAAGCACTATGGTTTGAAAAGCTCTACCACATTTTGTGGCCCACCTTTCTGCATTTTGTGATCATCTCACTGAAGTTCCCTGTACATAAGCTCTACTGTGATTTAGTAGTTTTGTATTCATCAGCAATTATCAATATACATTGTTCACAAAATATATTTGTGAATAAAATGCACTGATTCACTTTGCTGGTATTCAGGGTGCATTATTTTGTTCCTTTTTTAATTACATGTGTATTTTCACAATAATAACAAAAGGCAAAAGCATCATGGATTCTAGTGCTTGTGAATATCTGAGAGAGCATTCACAATGGAAAGGCTGTTGCACAAACCATAGAGTATTTCTGTGTCACCAGTAAATTAGCTAAGTATTTATAAAGCTTAGCTCATCCAGAAACAATACCAAGAGACTTAGGTGTCCAATAATATGGTTCATTGGGGAATAATAAATAGTGAAAGGGCACAGGGAGAGATTCTGTGCTGCAACTCAAAGATGCAGGACAGAACTCAGAGATCAGGGGAGGAGGTTAAAGTAGCTGTAAGTCATCTTTGCATCCTCTTGATCCTGGACTACTCTGGGGACCGGAGTAGCTCTGGTGTAATTTAGATAGCTCCATGGAATAGTCTAAATTATGGTGGGTTTCCCAGTTGACCTATGGGTCCTACTGCTGCCCAGAATATCCTTTCCACTCACTACACATCTATCTAATTCTTGACATGTCCTCTACATGAGGGCTTTCGAGGGAATTCTTGAAGGATGACTTGTGGCTGTCTACATCAGTTCTTGAATTGGGGAAGTCCTCCTCTGGAGGAGATCCAAAGCTTTTAGGACCTCTTTACCTTGCATAAAGTGGCCGGAGTGAAGGGGAGGATCTTATCGGTAGTGAACACTTCATGAACCAAGAACAGGGTAAAATTTGTTTTGTTTTGTCACAAGCTATTCCTCAAACAATTGTAAATGACGTGTTCATAAAAATATATTTATGGATAATTTTCAAACAGAAAAAGAGAGAAGTTTTTCAGATAAACTATCCACAATGAATAATTTGAAACGTTTTAGATGCAGTGCTATATGGCTTATCTCAAACTTGTCTGTAGTTACAAGAAAGGAATGTTCCTATGCAAAACTTTACTTTTCTATTTAGAATGATCATATAAAGCAGAAGTTGCAATAAATGCTGGATAATGCCAAAACAGTTAAATAAGAAACTGGGTAGGTGAGGTTATATCTTATATTGGAGCAACTTTGGTTAATGAAAGAGACAAGCTTTTGAGCTTGTACAGAGATTTTCTTCGGGTCTTTGTAAGCTCGAAAGCTCATCTCTTTCACCAACAGAAATTGGACTAATAAAAAATATTAACCTCACCACTTTTTCTCTCTAATAACCAGGGGCCAACAGCTACAATAACATTGCAAATAAATAGTTACATCATTTTAAAGATTTTATTTTTCTCTCTTTAAAGTCTAGGGACTCTATCCAGTTGAATGACCTGAAGGCGGAAGTGTCACCACGGATTTCAGCAGAAGATCTGATTGACTTGTGTGAGCTGACGGGACCTAGTCACTTCAAAGCACCTCCAAAGAAAACCAAATCTAGCAAGCCAAAACTGCTTGTAGTTGACATCCGCAATAGTGAAGAGTATCCTTCAAATTGGCTCATTCACCACTACTCCTGACTATTTTAATTGGGCATGATAAATAATTTAAAGAGAGCTATAGATATGCAGCAGAGAGTCTGAACATAGGGTTGATAGTGGAAACTCTTTCTCATTGGAAAAAAGAACAAAGAAGTTTCCCTATAATTTAGTCTCCCTTGCTCCTCAGGCTGTGGGCTGGATCCTCGATCCCAATAAGATCACTTTATGCCACTGGAGCAGCACACAGTGACGTTAAAGCTGCCAGCGGTATCTGAGGACTCTCCTGATGTGATGGACTCTTGGACTGATGAAAAGCTAGCATAGCTGGTTTTATGCCAGTAGCTCTTGGCTCCACTCCTTCCCCTCCATTGGTGCAGTGTGCCAGGAGAGGGGATGAGCTTTTGGGGGCCGGAGGGAAGCGGAAGGGTTAGTATATGATGTGTTCTGCAATCCCCACCTAAAAAAAAAATTCCTAATTGTAATTGCCTATTGTAATTGGCATGAATTAAAGTAGGCCTGTGGCTGCTCTAGTTTATGCTTAGAGGTTTGTTCAGCTACCCTGCTGACTCACGCTCAGGGAAGGTATAAAGGCAACCTACTGCCACCCTTTTCTCAGGACAACTGAGGATTGTACCCAATATATTTTTCATTATGTCCTTCAAACATGGCTTTTAATTCAGCATATACAATTTGGAGGATTTTTTTTGTTGGGTGCTTTTTTTTTTTTTTAGTTATGCGATTCTTTCAGCAAGGACATATTTCTGTCAGCAGTTTCCATCTAAAACTGGGATAGATCACAACACATGGTTAGGTGAGTCTCTTAATGACCTAGGCAGCATTTTAAAGTATAGTTATTTATTTGTAATTACTTACCGGTATGTGCTGTTTTATAAAAAGTTCCTTTCATAACAGTAAAGCTGGTGTAGGTTATTGCTTTTGAAGGATATCTACCTAATTTTCCTAGGTAACAGGCTGTAATGTCTCACTTAAAGTGTCAGGTCCCATGTACCTGCTTCTGTATACCAGCAAACAGCTCACAGTAACATAGCTTATTACAAAACGTTAGTGCAAATTTTATTGCAGTTTAGACATCCACAGAATTAATACATATTGCAAGTATATTCTGTACTATGCAAAATGTACCATGTTTGTATGCATCTGAGAAAAGAGCTGTGAAATCTAAACTATAGAATACCTATATAAGCTTTCTTTTAAGAAAGTATGGTGATCAGGAGAGTAGGATTGCTAGAAAGTGTCCCCATGTTTATTTTTCTTTAAACAAAGTTTCCATTTACTAATGGATCAGTATTAACTATTTAGGGTTCATACGTGACTTGGATGATTTTTACACTGAGCTGATATATGTATCAATTATTTTAATCTTTTTAACCTTTGTTACTGTTTTTTTCAGGAGTTTACAGCTTGATGAATCCTTTCTTTTAAGGAGAATGGTAAAGTTAGGAAGAAGCAGTGATAAAAGTGTTTTCCTCCATGTTTAAAGTTTGACACTGTTTACTGCAAAACAGAGCATGGTAGAATTGGGAGACTATTCCAAATTGTAATGGGAAATATGCCAAAACTTGAATGCTCAACACGATCTACTGTCTAGATAAAATTAAAGAGGATCAAAGTATGGAAGTGTAATTTTTTCCTTGTATTTATTAATTTCATGCATGAGTTGATTTTCAAGTTAGTCATGGACTCAGGTATCTGAATCATTTGACTCATTGTCTGGACTTCAGTGACTTTTTCCTCACCGAATTAAGGTTAATTTTTAAGCTATAGTCATAGTAAAGGTCAAGGTAGGAAATGCTTTTAATTTGGTCCACTTTTCTATCTACCATGTTATTTAGAAGGCCGGGAGAAACTTGAGCTATTATACAGGAAATAGGCTCTTTATCATAAAGAATGTAGCTATTATTCTCATAATAAATCCTCACCAGAATTTCACTAAGTGGTTCTCTTGATAGCAGACTCACCATTCCAAGACCCTGGTCTGTCTTTCTAGTAAGTCTTAGGCATATTAATGGGTAGTTCAGTGTGGGAAGCTGCGGTTACTAAAGCTGTACCTATTCTGTAGATAAATAGCAGACATCAGACTCCAGGGTCGTAAGAAGTGAGGAGTCTCCTTGCTGAAAAGTGAGCTCATACTGATAATAAAATAATCCATTGAGTTAGTTGACTTGTTATCTGGGAATGTCCCAATATCTCCCAGCGAACATACTATACATAAGAAGTTGACTGATTATGAGGTATTCTGAACATGTAGGTGAAAGAGGAATGCCTCACCTATGTTATTGTATATCCACTCTGGGATTGGAGGTACTCTCAGCCTTCAAACATTTTCATCTCAATGCAAAAAAGTCTGTATATTATCGCTGTATTTCCTGTTATATATTACTGTTACCTATCTTCAGAAAAATGCTATACTGCTTTGTGAGCTTTATAAGAGAATATCTCAATATGTGCAATTATAAGAGAATCTCTCTATAAGGGAATCATTTTGTAATTTATTTTAATATTTTGCTCATATGATGCTCTTTCATACACCACTTTATTGTTTTACGGGAAAGAGAGAGCAGAGTAGCTTTTAATGTGATTTGGTGGGAAACAGAACTTTCAACAGGTTTCTTGTTCATTAAATTTTTGTAAACAGTGTCCAACACAACTTCACTATAAGGCTGTCCTTGGATACTAAGGAATTGCTGTATTGTAATGATGTACTTATTGCAATGAAGTACATATTGCAAGCACAAGATCTAGTGACCCCTTTCTTCAAAGATTATTTTACCAAGAGGAAAATTTTGTAATGAAAAGGTAATGTACTCTGAGCATTCTCTATTGCAGTAGAAAGCCAACAGTTCTGTCCTAGCCTCTTTTTATTAAACATGTTAGCAGAAATACTGGCAGTGTTCCACTCCTTTTATGAAAGTCCTAGCTAAATACTTCAAGATCTTCCAGTCTTTCACAAAATCTCTGCCTTTGTAATCAGCTAAGAACTGGAATGGTTAAGATGGTCACTTAAGATTAGAAAGACTACAAGCCACAAGAAAAAACAGTCTGCATAGTTAGATACTAATGTCATTATGCTAAGTAAATGTATTTTTTTTATATTTAAAGGTTAGGTCAGTTGTTGCATGGAGCAGCTTACCATACTCAATATGGGCAAAGTCATGTTCTAACTAAAAAAGCTGTCCTATTTTTAAACTTTTATCTTACTTAGTACTATTTACAATGGAACTGTGAATAAGAACTTTTTGTACAGCTTGCAGTGCAGGCAAGATTCTTCCTTCCAATTAGACATGAATAAACAACAGTAATTAGTGGTATTGGGTTCTCGCTCTTATTAATCTTTCAAACGTTTTTTTGTTATGCTTTCCCATCATGTAACAATGATAGTCATCAAACTGGAACTGTTCACACTAATCACATTTAAGAAAGGTATGCTAATATAATCTTAAAAGATTAACTCTTAGCTCCTTCCAACGCAACTTCTTGTAAATAAAGCCTGCAGTCTACAAGCCTTCTTTCAACAAGTACAGTAGACTCCCGATTATCCGTGTGCCGGTTAACCAGGCTGCGGATCAACCGGTCTGCGGATTAACCAAGATGTCTAAACAGGTTGGCAGGGGAAGCCCCAAAGCGGTGGCAGGCTGAGTCCTTAGCCTGCCGCTGCTTTGGGGCTTCTCCCACTGGCCCCTTACAAGCTGGGGTCTCAGCCTGCTTCCAGCCTGGGTTTCCTACACCCAGGCTGGCAGCGGGCTGAGACCCTGGCTGGCAAGGGGCCAGCGGGGGGAAACCCCAAAGGGGCTGCGGGCTGAGCACTCAGCCTGCTGCTGCTTTGGGGTTTCCCCCGCTGGCCCCTTGCCAGCTGGGGTCTCAGCCTGCAGCCAGCCTGGGTGTAGGAAGCCTAGGTTGGCAGCAGAAGCCGAGACCCCAGCTAGCAGGAGCCTGCAGGGATACCCTAAAGCGGCAGCAGGCTGAGCGCTCGGCCGCTGCCGCTTCTCAGCTATCTGCCGCTTTAGACTTTCCCCGCAGGCTCCTGTCAGCAGGGGTCTCAGCTCCCGCTGCCAGCCTGGGCTTCCTACACCCAGGCTAGCAGCGGGAGCTGACTGGGGCAGGCAGCAGGACCCCGGCTGGCAGGAACCTGGGGAGAGAGCCCAAAGCGGCGGCGGGCTGAGCACCCAGCCTGCCGCCGCTTTGGGGTTTCCCCCATGGATCCTTGCCAGCTGGGGTCTCAACTTGCTGCCAGCCTGGGTGTAGGAAGCCCAGGCTGGCAGCGGGAGCTGAGACCCCAGCTAGCAGGAGCCTGGGGGGAAACCCCAAAGCAGCAGCAGGCTGAGCGCTCGGCCGCTGCTGCTTCTCAGCTCTCTGCCGCTTTAGACTTTCCTGGCAGGCTCCTACTAGCTGGGGTCTCAGCTCCCGCTGCCAGCCTGGGCTTCCCACACCCAGACTAGCAACGGGAGCTGACGGGGGCAGGTGGTGGGACCACCACCATCCCTTTCCCTCACCCCCCCAGGACGGCCGGCGAACCACCGCCCCCCCCCCCCCACTCCCCACACACACACACACACAAACACACAGTAGACGCTTGATTATCTGGGATTTTATTAACCGGGATTAAGGTTTTCCCGATCATCCCGGATAATCGAGAGTCTACTGTACTGCCATAAATAGTGACTAATCTCCATACTTACGACTGGTATGCTTTTGAAGCAAATTCTACTTTTGCTTCCTTGCTCCCCCAAACCTACTCCTGTATGCTAGGAAAAAAAGATGTCTGTCGTGCTCATAATCACAAATAGTCATTTCTGTTCTAAATTCTCTGATAATTTTATTCAAACTAATAGAAGAATGGCCCAGTGTTGGGTTTTTTCTCTTAACCAAAAGATTTCATGCAGGTTTTCATGTTCATTAACTGTACATAAAATCTTATTAAACTATTGTACCTTGGGACATTTAGGTCTGGATGTATAAAAGGAGTTGTTTGTTGTGACTTTGGAGCAGGAGGACTGGATCATGGGTGTCCTACATCCTGGGAGAAAGCTCTAACCACCAGGCTATAAAGTCATTGCTGGATTACTCTCTGGCCCAAATAACTCTGGGATTATTTATCCAAAGTGGAACAGCTTTAAGAGAAGAGATTGAGAGAGAGAAATCAGAACATGGCATGTTGTTGTCCTTCATGATGGAAGATGAGGTTGATGAGCATACTATGGGTTATGAGTACAGTTGTGGCTAAAAAGATGGATACGCAAGCGGCGGACCTTTCCATGTGAAATACATAGCTTGATGCCAAGGAAGGGATTACAGTCTGTGCTTGTTGAATCTATCACTGTTTACCCACTGCTGTGGGTGGGAGGGATAGCTCAGTGACTTGCTCATTGGCTTGCTAAACCCAGGGTTACGAGTTCAATCCTTGAGGGGGCCATTTAGGGATCTGGGGCAAAAAATCTGTCAGGGGACAGTACTTGGTCCTGCTAGTGTAGGCAGGGGACTGGACTTGATGACCTTTTAAGATGGGTATAAAGATCCATATGACAGTTAACTTGAACTGGGTAACCCCATCATTGACTACTGCTTACCAGTGTTGTGTGCCAGTTGTTGATGACTCACAGATGTTAGTCACAATGTCGCACTGTTTCAAGTTATGCTTCAGTGTGTATTTCTTCTGACCACTTTCCGTTTGCCATACAGCATCTGCTTTGGCATCCTGGTGTCATCCATCCTCAGTACATGACCAGCCCAGCATAACTGTGTTGTGGTAAGCCTGGCTTTAATCCCTGTGGGTTGACTACATTCCAGAACTTCATTATTGGTAACTTTATCCTGCCATTTGATAGAGTCTGGAACGCAGATGTAGTAAATGAACTTATCTAGAAGCTTAGTATGATGCCTGTAGTGGGTCCAGGTCTCCCATCCATACAGTAAGCTGGACAGCACAACTGATTTATCGACTTGGTTTGAAGTTTAATACCATGTTGCCATCAAGCTTTTATGTAGAAAACCACAATTAAATTGAGTCTTCTTGACTAGTGATTTAAATCAAATCCACCCTGGTTTTGAGTTCAATTTCACCTTGGGAAATGTTTTTCCATTTTTAGTTAGCTGAGATTTTGTTCATACTTCAGTGTCTAAATGAGAGCAATTTTAGAATGGTAGGACTAACGTAAAATAATGCAGAAATGTGACACGCTACTCTGTTTGACTGAAAGTCCCTCTATTCAAGATTTTAGAGGAAAGCTTCTAATCTCAAATGTACCATGTACATAGCCTTTCATTTTTATGAAGCACAGGTGTAGATTTTTAAGAGATGCTCAACAATCCATTTGAGATTGATTTGGGGTTCTATTTCTGTGCACTTCAGTTTCTCAGAGAGAGAAACGTATCACTGCATTGATATTATTGCATGCTATGAATTAAACCTGTTTTAAAAGGAGTTAGTAAATATCAAAATGGAACTCCTGGGTTGGTTTTACGAAAAAGCCATCTGCAGCACTTTATCAAAGACTGCTACACATGCCCATGAACTTCACAAATAGCAACTGCTGACACTTTAATTTGTGGTAGAAGCTTTGAGTTCATAGTACTTGATATCTAAAGGGTTAACTACTGTAGTGAAGGCAAAGTAGTTGCTCTGTGTGTTAGATTTTCATGGCCGTTTAAGGATAGTTAAACCTTTACAAGGCTGCATGCTGATAAAACAGACAGAATGATGTGTCCCTGAGCATAAATTTGCTTCCTCCTGTGAAACTAAGTACTCATTGACCACTGCAGAATTCAAAATAATTCCATCTGTCACTTTTTAAACAGCAAATAAATCTTCATGCCCTTAGTTTTCCTGTGAGGAGGCAGCTGTTTTCAGTATGGGTAAACAATAAATGAGGTTCTTGATATATACTAATCCAATAAGAACAAATTAGCCTGTCATATCCGCCAGGGGGAAGGAGCGGGAGCTGCTTATAAATTAGTTTGTTTGTTGCACTTACATATATCATTGGCATTAGCAGTAAAGAGAGATAGAATACAAAAAAAGTTCATTTACAGGTGTGAGTTAAAACTGTACCATCCAAATTCAGTGTTAAAATTGAGAGTCACGTTGACTTTAGTGGGAGGGATGTATTGTGGTAGCACTTAGAGACCCCACCCCCAGTGAGATACGTGCTGTACAGCAGGTGTGGGTGTATCCAGTTTCTTTTTTCATGTTTCCCTTAACTGTGTTGCCCGTCAGCTTTCATCGCGGCCACATTTCAGGCAGCATCAACATTCCATTTGGCTCAGCATTCACCGCGGAAGGAGAGCTCGTCCAGTGCCCTGCTACTGCCACACTCCAGAGCTTCAAAGGAAGAGTTGTTGTGATTGTAGGACATGTGGTGAAGAACGTGGCTTCTGTAAGTGTATAGCTATAACATACACTCATTCTAAATAAATTTGTGGAGGATAAGTCTGTCAGTGGCTATTAACCAAGATGGGCAGGGATGGTGTCTCTAGCCTCTTTTTGCCAGAGTCTGGGAGTGGGCAGCAGGGGATGGATCACTTGGTGATTACCTGTTCTGTTCATTCCCTCTAGGGGCACCTGGCATTGGCCACTGTCGGAATACAGGACACTTGAGCTAGATTGACTTTGGTCTGATCCAGTATGGCCTTTCTTAAATAATGTCCAGGCCCTGAATGTTAATTTTCCGGAACCAAAAAATAAATATCACTGTTTGTTCCTTAGCAAATTGATGCCATACACACGTTTTGGGAAGCCCTGATTTGTGTGGGTGGGGTTTTGTTGTTGTTGGGTTTTTTTTTGGGGGGGCGGGGGTTGCCTCTTTCCAGTTAAAGAGAAAAGGATTTGTATTTCTTTCAAACACTCAGTGTCCGTGTTTGATTAAACGAGAATGCTTAAAAAAAAGAGGTAATTGTCTTACAGGTTTAAAAAGGGCATTGTCAAAACGGCCAGTTTCTGAATTTGCGATGGAAAAGAGATGATAGTTTTGTGAAATGGCTTGGTCGTCTTTCCATCTCTGTAGACTTATAAAAATGGAACATCCATGGAAAGGGAGAATAAAGAACAGTTTCAAGTATAAAGAAAATGAAAAATTATACCCAGCCAGGTAGAATACTGGCATTTACTGATCATGCTTTCAATATTCTGGGCATCCTTGGGCCAGTCTTCCCCAAGTGGTAAGGAGAAAAAGGCACATCCCTTTAAATATGCTACTGTCGGCTGACAGGGGTGAAGTGTCTCTGTTTTTAAGTACGTGGAGACAGTGATCAGACTTTCCTCTTTATTTCTGTGGCTGAACATTAAAGATTTTAGAAGGCAGTGGGGAGTGGAAGTGCTTCTCTTGACATTTTTCTTCTGAAGGGAAATTAAATTGGAAACTTTTCTTTTATTAGTAAAGTTCTTTGACAAATTATCTGCCCTCTCAAAATTTCTTTCTGGGAAACAGTATAACTTAGTTTCATCAAAATCTCTAAATTCCTACACTCAGAAAGGACGTGAGGTAAAGGCCTAATGGGACAATTAGAATACTGTGAACTACTATTAACTCTTCAAATGGCTAATAGCAACAGAATGCATCTGTTTTTTGGATTTGTTTAAAGTACTTCATTATATCTCTAAAGGAGGGGGGAAATACATAGAAACATCCATGTTGGTCACTTACAAAATAAATTCAGTGATAAATATCTATTCACTTGGATGGTACCAAACAGAGGTAATTTGTGGGCTGACTGTACAGCAGATCTAGAATAGTCTCAGATCAGTGAGAATCTTGGCACGTGCCATTATGTGCATTAGAACTGAGTACATCTGTGATAAATATTTCAATGTGAAAATCCATTTAAATAATCACAATAGCTCACTAAATGACTGAATACATAAATCCTTCCCCAGAGGAACGAGTGCAAAATGCATGAAATGTTAAATGCCAAGTGAAGATGATTTAATGGACGTTTTAAGCATTTGATGGTGGGTTACGCAACAGCTTTCAACAATTATATATTAAACCACTGAACATCATCATCTATCTTAATAAGAGCTTTACCATTCAACGACTTCCTGGGAAAAGGGGAGAGGGAACTAAAAATACCCTGGTGTGTCAATGATGAGTCTCATTATTGAAGACATCCCACCCATTTGTAAATCAGTTCTCAGCAGTTGTCTTGAAGAATCATTTTTGGAAACACTTCTCTTGAAGCACAGAGGCAACATGGATACTAATTAAAAAATAGATCAAAGAAAAAAACTGAGCAAGCTACCAATGGGAGTTGTCTTAATTAAAGACCGAGTAAAGGCTTAAGGATTTGACCTCTCCCTCAGTCACACTAGATCTCTATGAAGGTCCTAGACTTCCCTTTTTTCATGATGTGATGCCACTTCGTATTCTGCCCAGAGTCACTGGACCTTCTTGCTCCCATATCAGATTTCAAACTCATGTTTTTATTTATTGTCCACTGCTGTCCTGGGCAGGGCTTTAAAATTTTACCCCACCCCCACCAGACTGAGAACTAAATCCACTAACCAGGTTGAAAGGTACCTGTGCTACCCATCCCCAAAACCAAGCTCTCTGCAATCTAAGGAAACAGTGAAACATTGTCAATAATCTATTTAATATATTTTCAAAAATGTAACTTACTCTATTCATATTGGTTTTCTTTTATGATTCTTGATAACATTTCTGCTGCCCACAGAGTTTTTCATAGCAACAGAGAAACTGACCAAAGAAAAGGATTTCCATAAAATATTTGCACTGACCAATGGTTTTGCCCCACAAATCAATCGAGTACTGGAACCTCACTTGTAGAAACTCATTAAAACTGTCTCTTAACTCTTTATGACTGATTAAAACTATCAGATTGCCTCTGCTCAAAAGGTTTATAAATTCATAGCATGTGCTTCTGCATCTTTCTATAAAAACATGGCAATACTAACTTCACCCTATACAAATGTTTGAAGGTGTATTTCACCAAGCTGAAATTGCGGGCATGGGACTGGACTTGTACAAAATAGTAGCTATTAATCTGTTGTTTAACTAGCTCATTGTTCCATGTTCAAGTCACTAATATGAAAAACAGCAAATAAAAGTGTAAAACCAAACAAAATTTTGCAGAATGAAAACTTTTAATAAGCTCTTAATTTTTAAGTGTCAAGTGGCAAACTATTGCAAGTAAAAAGAAATTAGCCACTAGTTTTTCAATCAAAAAATGATCAGATAGTTAGATGTATTGATTAAATATATACAGGACAGAAAGAATGGATATGAAAAATGCTGCTGAACAACGGGACTGAATAACTGTAATTAGAAAGTGGAAAATCTCATTTTAATTTTGCATTAATAGCTTGCTTTATGTCATGTATAATGCATCCAAAGTTGACTGTCTCTGATTAGATTTGTAGCAAATTCTTCATTTTCTACTTGCATCCTTTGTTCTTGGTTTAGCTTCCCCATGATGAAACATGGCTGGCTTTAGAAAGTGCTTTCTTTCCATTTAGACAAAAACATTGCTTTCAGCAGGAGAAGCAAGAACACAGCAATAGTAAAGAAACTAGTTCTATTTTGGCTTCATTTAAACACTTCCATAGGCCAGGATTAAGCCATGCTAAATCCTACATGTAAATAACCCCTTAATTTAACTCACCCTAAAGATTAAATGAATAGGTTGGCTGCTGTACGAGAGCCCGACAGAATTTAATATTAGCATGGAGAGAAACTTAAGGTTGAAGCTGAGTGTAGTTAATGCAATGCACTGAGTTGTGGCCCCCTGGAATGTTTGTTGCCTTGAGGATGGCTGTAATTTTTGTATCGGTTTTGCAGCTTCTCGGTGAATACTGAGCCTTTCTTACTGTCCAAATAATGGCATATATCTGAGAACAGCAAGAAGTCACTAAGAAAAAAGGGTGATGGAAGAGAGTTCAACAGTCTGAATTGAACCTGAGCAAATAACCTTTAAATGACTGAAATGACACTCTCATGCCTTACACTCTTGTGTTAATTAATGTCTTAAACATCCCCTCCCTGCATTTGTACATGGGAAATGGACTCTTAAATTCCAGCATGGATACTGGATAACTGAAGTGGAGTGTATAATGATTAAGCCGATATTTGGATAGGTACAACAGCAGCTCTTGTTTAATTTGTGGCCGATGGAGTTTCAATGCATATTTAAATCATTGATCAAAGTTTGAGAGTCACTGATCTAAAGATGGATCAATGGTGGCGAGGGGCTAGTTTTGTGGGAAGGGGGGCACCATTTATTTATTTACCCCCAACATATCTATTCTGATGCATTACCTGTGGGGGGATGTTTAGTTTTAATGAAGTCCTGCTTTTATCTGTGTTACAGCCAGGTTGACTGAAGTTAGAAGAGATCAAGTGACTTGACCAGTGTCAGAGAGTGAGTTAGTGGCTTAGCCTTAATAGTGACATATACTAGTACCTGGCCTGGTGTTCTTGGAGCAAATTTACCATTTTACTGACTTGCCCAGATTATTTAATGCATTTCTTATTTTTAGTTAAATGTTTAAGTGGAAAAAATGTTTTCAGACCATTTTTCCCCTGATAGTAATACAGATACACAGATTATACTAGCATAGCTCTGTAATCTTCAAACACCAGCCAATCATTTCTCAGCAGTGAAGCAATCTCTTCAACAAGAAGGCAGATTTAGTACAGTAATGTTCTTAATCTGTTGATAAGAAAAAGGCAGAGTCTAATTATCATTACTGTGGGAAAATATTGTTGGATAGAATGCTGGGAACAGCGTAGGATCTCACTATGGAGAGATGGCTGGTGAGCCATGGGGCAGAACTAAATAAACCCTCAATCCTGTGTTTTTATAGTTGTACGGGGAATCCTTAGTCATGGTGTTTGAACTTTTGATTGTAACATTGATTATTTTGACCTGGTAAAGTCATTGCTTTATTATTAATCCATTATGTTGATCATTTTTTAAATTTCTCTTGCAAGCTGCTGTTATGCAATTAATATTGCAATAATTCTCACCAGTCAAGAGTAGCTATGAGAGAAGATCTATGAATTATCTCCAAAGCAAAGACAATCAATCTGGGTTTTGTATGAGGTGGTCTTGACTCTTTACAAAGCACAAAGAAAGATTAAGTTCAACCTCTCGTTAGTGTGACCTATTCCTGGTCCAAGAAAATGTCTCTTACCTTATGAAAATGGCATATTGTCTGAATCTGTATGGCGACACTTTCACATGGGAGCCTTTGCTTTTGCTTTAAAAAATGAAGTGAAGTGGTGAGGAAATAGCAACTGAAAACATATTATTTTATGGGATTGAGCGACAATTACCAGAATGCATTGTAGCTGGTTACATTCTGTGAGACTGAAGACTGAGTGTAGCACGGTACTGTTCCATAATTGCTTGCCACACATTAGCAAAGTTTAAAACATAAGCATAAGCTGTTACATTTAAATTTTAAAATAATTATTTTAAAATTATTAAATTACATTTAAATCGATAGAATCAGAGAGGTAGCCGTGTTAGTCTGGAATAGCAGAGGTAACAAAGAGTCCTGTGGCACCTTAAAGACTAACTATAAAGTATAGAAGCATAAGCTTTCGTGGGCTAATACCCACTTCGTCGGATGCAAGCAGTGGAAGTGTCCAGCGGCAGGTGTAGATAAATAGTCAAGAATCAGGTAGGAGGTAACAAGGTTAGTCCAATCAGGCTGAACCAGCTTGTTACCTCAAATCAAGGAGGGTGAGGTATTCTTCTAGCAGCTGAATTGATTTAAATCGATGTTCAGGTCAGCAGGTAAGCTAGTCAGTGTATAATTGCCAATGTTAATGAATGTTCTTGTTCCTAATTATCTTAGTACTGCACTAAAGATGTTGCATCGTGTGTTTAAAGTACTGAATTTCGTACTGAGAAATTTGATGGGTTTTATTATATGGAGCCTGAGGATTTTCAAAGGAACCTAAGGGTGTTAAATGCCCAACTTCCGTTGAATTGCAATCGGATTTTGATGCCGAACTCCCTTACGCTCTCTTGAAAACCCCAGCCAAAGAGGCTAGTCTCTGCAGGGTAAAGGTTGGTGCTACTTTCCTGTTTCAAAACCCATGTTTTGATACATGTACCCCCTACTAACTTAATTTAAAAAAAGAAACAAATCCCTGACCTTCCACATGGGTGAAATATTAACTAAGGGTCTTTTTTTTAAGGACTGAAAGCCAGATTTACAAATGTATTTAGGTGCCCTAATATATAGGTAGACACCTAGCTAGATTTACAAAAATTCCTAAACATCTTAGGGTACATCTACACTTTGAGCTGGAGATGTCAGTTCTAGCTTGAAGACACATATCTGTGCTAGCTCTGATCCTATTAGCGTGCTAAAACTAGAATGTAGCTGGGCACTGTGAGTGATGCAGGAGGGATTAACTGCCCTGACACTAGATAGACACTCACGATGGCTGAACCCTCATTCGCTTGCATAGCTTCTAGAGGTGTAAATTCCAGCTCAATGTGTAGACATACTCTGCATCTTGCAGCACCTAAATATCCTTTTAAATCTGGTCCTGGGGCAAATAGATAATAAAATGTGCATAGTCCCAGTGAAAACATGATAAAGTCCATATGATTCCCAGTGCACGTTTTATGAAGTTGGGAGAGAGCTGCTGTCATCACTACTCTACGCTTCCAAACGCCACAGGATCACAGGAGGGTGATACAGCACTGTGAGCCAGGAGGTTATCCTGAGGTCTTATCTCACCCTTACAACTGGCCTTAATTACTTCGCACTTACAGTTTACAGTACTACACAGACATTATTTAGTTAGGCCTTACATTGCATGTAGCAAGTAGGTTAAAAAAATAAAATTAAAAAAGAAACAGACTCAGGAGGAGTTTCCCACTGTTCCTTTGCCAGCTCATAAATCAAAAGCAGACCAGCTCAGAAACCCCAAATGTATATTATTCTGTTGTTCTTGATGAGGTTAATGCCTCTGTCAGTTATTAGAAAGTTTGGGTTATTTATGGAAGAGTTTGATTTGTCTTGTTTCTGGTTCTAGGAGGCACTGATGGGGAGTTGTGGAGCCCTGAGCTTTACCTCCCCAGAAATTTCCATGAATTCTGGGGGAAACACTGACGTGAGGGAAGAGAGGTTGAAGTTTCACCTTTTCCGAACCCACTGTGAAGGCATGAAAGATGGATGGGGCTGAGCCAGTAGTTTTAACTGTAGTTTTAAAGTAGTTGAACTAAAAATGCCTTCTCTGAAGCAGTGGGATTCGGTGTCTGCCTTTTGCAACAGGGAAAGCTTGTTCATGGACATTAGTGAATAATTTCTTTGCTTGGTTTATGTCTATTCTTCTTCACTAGAATCAAGGCAGCCTACTGGTTGTCTCCCACAAGCTGAAGCTTTTGTAACGTATGTTTACAAAACAATAGAAAGAAATGAACATTTGAGGAATCTTGTAACGATCTACGGGTATTAGTTACAAAGTTTGGATGAGAGAAATCTATAATGTAAGAATCTCACTGCGTTCTGATTTTATATTGCTTTGCTTCCTTGTACTGATTATTGGTCTCAGCATTCTTTCACTTAGTATTCTGGTGCCGCATGCTATTCCTCCTTCCCTCCCCACGTACCCTTTAATTTTCCCTTGTCACAGGAACATCTGTGAAAGCAAGAAATTTAAAGATCACACCCCTCATGGCCAGCCTGCAGAGAGTTGGGAACAGACTGTAATCCATTATGGCTCAAACTGCATTCTGCACAGGAATCTCCACTATATACATTCTACTGTAATACAACTGGTACCCTCTAAAGCTGTGTGGTTTTACCGCTTTGAGTAGTCTGGTATAAACACAGTTTGATAAATGATCCATAGGGGGATTTAAAGTTCTCAGTTAAACCATGGAGAACATTATGGCTCCTGATACATGATGGTACTTAAATGATGGAAAGAAGGGTCAAGCCTACTGTGTATATTTGTATGTAGAGCTGCTGAAATATGGCATCCAACACTAGGTTAAAATGAATTTGTTTCAGCTACGCCTGTGGCTCTTTTTGAACATTTGAGTAAAGGAGTTCTATTCACATGAATGTTTAAATATTAAGTACAGTAAAACCTCCATTTAACGGACTAATTCGGGCAAGGGGGTGTCCGTTAAATCAAAAAGTCCGTTATTTAATAAAAAAAAAACACGAGCTGTTGGAGCAGCAGCCTGCCCACCACAGGGTCGGGGCGGGAGCTCCGCAGCCCGCCCGCTGCTGGGACCCGGGTGGCAGCCGGGACCCGGCAGCCAGCCCCCCCGCTGGCGGGACCCGGCAGCCAGCCCGCCCGCTGGCGGGACCCGGCAGCCAGCCCCCCCGCTGGCGGGACCCGGCAGCCAGCCCCCCCGCTGGCGGGACCCGGCAGCCAGCCCGCCCGCTGGCGGGATCCGGGCAGCAGCTGGCAGCCAGCCCGCCAGTGGCTCGGACCCGGGCGGCAGCCGGGAGCCGGCAACCAGCCCGCCCGCTGCCGGGAACCAGGCAGCAGCTGGGAGCCGGCAGCCAGCCCGCCAGAAATGGATCAGGAATGCATCAGATATGGCTCAGAAATTTTGTCCGTTGCATCCGAAGTCCGTTAAATCGGGGTCCGTTAAATCGAGGTTTTACTGTATTTGCAAGTTCAGTAGTTCACACTGAAAAGGGCATAGGATACGTCCAATTAATTGGTGCTTAACTCAGAAAAGGGGCAGGGTTCCTAAACCAATCACCTGAAACCTGGGATGGTAGTAATTAAACAATCCATTCAGAGATCTCCATGCACCCTCCACGTTCAGTTATTTGCTATGAACGTGATGTGAGGAAATTAAATTGAACTCTGCATGAAGCTAGTAAATTTCATAGTCGCCCTAATGTCTTGAGCAAGCCCTATATGACCCAGAAAAGAGAGAGATTCAATTTTTCTAGTATTTCTTAGTATTCCCTAATCCTTTTTATCTGCTGCCTCTGCTCGAGAGACTTAAAGCCCTCTTCCTGAAGTTACATTTCTCCAGTCAAGGAATAAAAACAATGGCATTCAACTTTTGTTACTCAGTGACAAATACACACCTCTAATTTTGAATATGCAGTAGTGAATTCTTGCAAATAACTGTTTTATCTATCCATAATATATAAAAAATGTAAATCTGCGTAACTGATACATTTGTGGAAACCATGATCCATTTGTGAACATTCTGATTTATAAGAGGGGGGGAGACACGAGAATTTTACATGTCACAAGAATTGTTGGAATGGAGATTTGAACACTTGCACAATTTATTTATATTCCAAGAAGCCTTTTAAAAAAAAGTTCTCCAGGTTATTCCAACCTAAGCATCCCCAGCACTGATTGGCTTCTGTGCTCACAGTACCCTGTAAATCAGGTCATTTTTATTTAGTTGCAAAATAAACTGTTTAGGTACCTAACTTTAGGCCCTTAATTTGATTGAAAAAGAAAATAGGAGCCCATACACAATCATTAATATGGTAGAATGACACAATGGTGTGAGGACATGAGAGAGACTAATTTTTAATATTCTAACATTAGAGTTGCTGCTGCTGACACCATAGAAGAAATCTATCGGTGGCTCAGAAGGTCCCACTGCTTTATAGTATTTGTATAGTATTTGGGGGAGGAATTAGCTCGGTGGTTTGAGCGTAGGCCTGCTAAACCCAGGGTTGTGAGGTCTATCCTTGAGGGGGCAAAAGGGGGCAGTATGTGGTCTTGCTGGCGAAGGCAGGGGGCTGGACTGGATGACCTTTCAAGGTCCTTCCAGTTCTATGAGATAGGTATATCTCCATATATTATGTCACGAATTTTACTCTTTTCAGACTGTTCATTCTTAAAATCTGTTTGAGCAACATTAATTTTCTCTTCATATTCTTTATTTCCTCATGTCTTTAAAGTTTTCGTACATGAAATTTGTACATAACCATTAGGTTGTGAAAAGGCTTGAAGTCAATGTAAATATTTTAAATAATCTTTCCTCCCCTTTCCCTCGAGCAGTACACATGCCAGAAATAATCCTTTCACCTTTTTTTGATGATGCAAGCTGCAAATAGTGTATCTTGGCAGGATAAGATTCCAGGTGGCATTAGAACATGTTTCTGTACAATTCCATCTCCAATCTTATAATGAATGTGGGAGGCACAAGCTCCTTTTGTTTTCTGTCTGGCTGACTTGCCTACCTGCAAGAAGCAGGAACCAATGCATACAAGAAGAGAAAATAAAAAGTGAATATATTAATTAGGGAGACCGAATAAGGAAGTTTAGATAATGCCAACAAAACACTTCTAAATATAATCTAATGCTGAATGCTACAGCTGTTTCCTCTTTCGGGAAAAACATACAAATAACAGAACATGAAATTGGCAGGGTTAAGTTAGGGTCAAACCCTCGCCCACTCCAGCTCTGCAGCATGGAGCCATCTAATGCTGTGCAGCACAGATGTTCCCCGGGGCTGCAGAGTTCTCTTGGTGTAGTGGGATTAGGAATTAGAGCCAGGCAGGTCCCTCATAGTAATGTCTGTGCCCCTGTGCCTCCAACTGTCACCCACAGCGTTGAGGGTGCTGGGGATGACATCAAGGGAAGACAGTATATCTCCAGTCTCCCAGAAGAAAAGCATGGGGTCTGTCTGACTGCTGGAGGTTAAATGAGATAGGTTGAACAGCACTTAAACAAGCTCCTGGTTGACTACTCTAAAATAGTATCGTCTGGCAGAGCAAAAACATCCCATTATGCTTGTCAGGAGTTGAAAAACGTATGTATGGTAATTCAAAAGTGTGTGTGTGTGTTTAAATACTACTTAAAGACCCAGGAGTATGGTTTCTGCTCACTCCTGTGGCAGTTTTGGAAGAGTTACTCTGTCCTAGAGTCACAATAACCTCCACAGGCAAAGCATGGACAAATGAGTACAGGGAACCACAGAGAGCAATTAGGGTGTGGATATGTCACTGTATAAGTCCCCAACCTGAAAGATTCTGTCCCTTGCTCTGGCAGACTGAATATAAAGCCCCGCTTTCTGCACTGGGAACAACTGTCCTCATTTACTAGACTTATGAGGAGCTTGATTACATGCAGATAGGAGGCTGATACACATCTTACTTTTGTGTGACTGAGCTGTGATTTAGGATTTGACCAGGGTGTCCTTTGTCTGGCCAGGCCTACTAGCTGCTGACAATATGCACATCAGTGTGAGGTGGTTGACTCGATCTAGCTGCTTCAGTTTGTGATCGTGATGATATTGTCCTAGGTGTTTGTCCCTGGTGGTCTTTGGGAAATCCTGTCAATGGATTTCTTTGAGTGTCCTGACGAATGATCTCTACAGTTCTCCCAGATGCTTCCTGTGACCCCTTCAGCCTCTCCCCCAGAACAAGCGCATACTCTCTTACTTAATTTTTCATTAGAATTCCTGCCTCCTCCTCAAATTCCTGTCAGCTCTTTACTTGCAAGAGCTCCTACTCTGCCACTTTCTCCCCATCTCACGTTTTTCCTGTTCTGCCTCTCTCCTAACTATTTAAATACTTGCTTCTCCTTGCTCTACAATATCACGTCTTTCCTCAAACCAGACTCTCTTCTTCTGTCTTTCTCTGATGGTCTCCCCACTCCAGCTGCTGTTTCCCAGTTGTAACAGGCCCACCAGTCTGGTTGCCATGGGGCTCCTTCAGCACACCAGCAGGATGTACATGGGCCATTTGTTAAATATGCAATGAAAGCTCATTTCTAACTATACTTTGATTACTGGGGCATGGCAAAAGTACTGTGTAGCATAAGATTTATGATGTACAAATCCTGAATGAGAAGCAATTACGTGTGATTCAGATTCACTTTTTAGATAAAATGAAATGGCAGTCATATTAAGACCAATGTGTGCTAAATCCCTATTTATTAATACTTTAAATTTTAACTATAAACAGTGTATGTAGCCTTTGAAGAGTTATTCATGAGTAAAATGTGTTAGATGATGTACGTATGACAAGGTATAGATATAGGATGAGATAAATGTCATTAAGCGCGTATAGTAATTTTTCCAGCACATTGTTGATGAATATAGCTCAGTACTTCTTTTTTTAAAAAGAAACACATGCATATATCATCCATATATGTGTGTGTGTGTGTGTGTGTGTGTATGGTTAGTGACTGTAAAGCTAGCCGGGGAATCTGAATTCGCCTCAGTAATAATTTTATGCATATCGCAAGAAGCTCTGGTTCAGAGAACTTTTTCCATGGATGCATGGGTATATGTTCCTCTGTTGCATGCTGGCATCACTTGGCAGTTACATATCCCATCTTGCTTAATAGCCTGTAACGTTTTTCTTTTTGATCCTTTGAATCTTCCACTGACTGACAGAAGCCAACGAGGAAGGAGAAAGACACACCAACCTAACTTGCGTTTGGTCTTCCTTAGGGTGTTACCTCCATGAGACATGACCCTGGGAATTCCCTGACTGTCAGCTGTGACCCCTTATATTGTCTGAACAAGTCTTCAGTGATCACAGATCATGTGCTGAATTTCTCACTCTCTAGTCACGTCTAACCTGAATCACTTGGAAAGGAATGCAATAACTTTGACATACGGATGTACAAAAATGAATTATGTGCATATTTAAAATGCCTTTACAACAAGGGTGTCATAAAACACACACATTACAAGGTGCAAGTTCTAGCTGGGGAAGAAGTTTAATACTTGGCTACTGTTAATTGTTGTTGTTTGTCGCATTTAAAGGAAATGTCCCTGCCTTTCAGTTTTAGGATTGAGCAGGTAACGCTGAAGCCCATCATCTTAAGCCTTGGTAGCTATAATAATGTCATGGGCATTTAAATGGGAAGTAGAGGGGGGAAAAAATCTTTCCAGCTACAGTTTAGTGTGCCAAATTCAGTTCACATGATGGCACTTGAATGGAAGATATTGCCTTGTTGGAGCTGGTAATTTAGTTGGTGGCCCAGAAGTAATTTAGTACTTTATACTGCCTGTGAGTTGTGAAAATGGATAAAAATGGATTCACTGCCTGTGAGTTGTGAATGATAAAAAATCAGGAAGAAAATAAACGTTGTACATACTTTTTAAATTGTGGGGTGGGAGATGGCTGTGTGCTTTCCAAACAACATTTGGTTGGGAAAATTGAATGTTAGGGTAAAGTAGTGATCATAATGACAGATGCTCAGAATTGGATGGCAATGGAGAATTTTATCTCCTCTTCAACACCACTAGAGGATGGTTCCTCTTGATCAGATGTTAAGGAATCCTGATAGTGATGGGTGAGGAAACTGGGCCTGGAGATGCCTGTACAATCTGTAAAGAGAATTCAGAGCTACCAATGTGACACTTTTCACAACCACCAAATTCAATGCAATGCATACAAACAAACCATTATGGGCTGCTATGCCATAGTGGTTAGTAGGAAAGTAGTTCTGTTGAGAGGGTCACAGGTGAATGTAGATATTATAGGAGATGTTGTTATGGTATCCTCTGTTTCACTTTGCTTTCTTAGTTCAGAAAAAGGAGTACAATACACAGCATACTAACAAAGTGTATCTGTTTCAGTTTGCAGCTCATCTAGTGCAAATCAGATATCCAAGAGTCTGCATTCTGGATGGAGGCATAAACAAGATCAAGCCAACTGGTCTTCTGACAGTTCCTTCTCCACAGATATGAGCAACTACAAATTTTGAGAGCATTTAAAGTTAAAGGATTCTGTCGACTGTGTGTGAGCATCATAAATCCTAAGGGCATTATGACATCTGCGGTATACAAGAAATTATCAGTCTTTGCATGTGGATCTGGAGTGAAGGAGCTTTGAGTTTATCATTTGACATGGAACTTCAGTTGGATTGGATGAAAAAAATGAAGCTTTAAATCTTGCAAGGGTCTTCCTTCAGCAACAGTGAAATCTGCATCAAGCAATGTCAGGTTCCAGTATAAAAGCAGTGTAGCTAAGGTAAATATTTAGGGTCTGTATATATGTTTCAGCAAAACAGGAGAAACTATTGCAGAGAAATCACAGTTGCATTTAATAGATTATTTTTGAGAAATATTTTAGAGGGTAAACATTGAAAGTAATAGACTGAAATTGTATCACACACATCTTCCTACAAATAACACTCTTTTCTATCAGATCTTTAAAGAGTAAATGTTGCATTTAGGGATCCACTTTTGTTCTGGGCAGCTGTTTTCAGATATGGACAGGAAAATAAAATAAATAAATCCCAAACTGGAAATTAGTGTTCGGAGTGCTGCTAAGTATATCTAAATGTATACCTTCTTTTAGGGAATTGTTCATTCATTCAGCTTTCATTTACTCTTTGTTATTACCATAGCTGTTTCAGTGTAGGCCTCATCTTGTGCAAATAATTTAATGATGTTTCCTGAAATATGAGAATTTTTAAAATATGCAGAAAAATAGGTTTCTGACTGTACTGTGGGTAGTGATTAATTAGCCAAAAAATAATAGTGGTCCATGTTTGAAACACTCCCCAACCTTTCATAGAAATGTACATTCTAATTGAAGGTGGAAAAGGTGGGTGATCTGCTTTATTCCACCTGCCAATGTAGTCGCTTTTTGAAGGATCGCTTCTTGAGTCTGAACTTTAAAACTGACACATTGAGACAGCAGTCATAACTCTAAAATAAAGTAGATGCCAGTGCTGCAGTTGAGTGAAGCAAGTACCACAAGTGGGATGAGATGGCTTTGGGTAAAGAGAATTTGGAAATGAGTTTTCTTGCAATCTGAAGCCAAGAGTGTTGAAATCAGAAATAGGAGCAGGAAATGGGGTCTGTCTGCTGCCAAGGAAATAAAAGGGATGGTGACTTTAGTTTTTGTTTTGTTTGTTTGTTTGATTAAAGGCTTTATTTGTATGAAACTCACCTTTTTGGATATGGTGAAAAATACCTGAACTCTATGCTTCATAATTCTAGCTTAACCCCAATTTAGCCCCAGCTTTGCTATGGTTCGAAAAAATTCATTTTTCTAAGTATCATTTTAAAAGAACCCTCTTAAAAATATACAATAATCTGTATCTTCCTGTACGTCACTGATAAAAGTATAATCATTTTAATCCCAAAAGATGTGATGCAGAGTGTGGGCTCCCTAAATCAGTGGCATTAAAATAAATGTATTGGGCTCTAATGCCCTGAGAGCAAGAGCCAGCGAGGGAGGGCTGATGTTTAAAGGGGGAAAAACTTTGAGATGGTACTAAGAATATTCCTTTTACTTTAAAGTTAGAAAATTTCCTTGTACATTCTTCTGAGCATTATCTGATTTTATAACGTGGTTGTAGATATTAAAGTAGCTTGTCAAGTAAAAAAGCATTAAAAAATTGTTAATGTGAGCCAATGGGAATTTGTCATTTGAGTTCATACAACGTTCCTTTTTTTTAGACTCGTCCATGAACTATAAAGGTTTACAATAAAAGCACAGTGTTAGTATACAAGGACTTACTCTGGAAAAAGTGACTAAAACCAGTGCTTGCCCTAGTTTGGGAATTCATGTCATGATTTGGTTTCAACTTTGCAAATAGAGCATTGCAGCAGCTCAGTATATTTACATTTTTTCTTTCCTTATGTCATAAAAGATTAATTTTCAATATTAAGACATTTGAAGTACCGCTAAACACACCATGTGCTCTTCTGTAGATCACCAACAAGATTATCTCCTAACTCCTTATACTGAAACTATGGAAGATCAGTGTCCTAAGAGGGAGCTCTTCCACCAGAGCACTTGGATCTGGACTGCTCAATGAGCAGAAGGTTTTATTCTGAAGTTGATTTAGAGGCTCACTTGCAATTAGCAAATCTTGATATTACCAGGTGACTGTGATTTTAGCAACCCTACATACCACATTCATCTTCATATTGGAAATGTATGTCACGAAAAAATTCTTTACATGGATAGGAATCACAAAAAAAGAAACCTGCAAGACCAGGAAATGCACAGAATTATTGAGCAACATCTGAATACAGTGAAACAATTAGAAATATGTTATGATATTAACCTTAACACCTGTATAACTTAAACTGGACTAGATTGAGATGCTAATGTGTAGCACTACTTATTACTCTGTTATTGACATTTTAAAAGGCTGAATAGGTGGAATGAGGATATAGAAAACTTTTAAGGCCTTTTAAAGAAAGGAATTGCACATCATTTCTAGACTCCATTTTTATTGGTGTCTCTCAGATAGGTATTTGTTACAATTAAAAGGTACCAGCATGCACAGTGGGTTTTGTCAATCTGGGAGCTTTGCATGAAAATCTTTCTGTGTATCTGGATTTTACCGTTATGCCAGTTCCAGCACTCGGTGACAAAATCTGATTTTATCTTTTCCTTTTAGATGTGTGAGATTCTTGCAATTGTTTGTAACTTGTTCTTGCTACAGAATCCTTCTTTTATGCTATCTGGTTTAAAGGAGAAAAGTAGACCTGTGTTTTGGTCATTGATATTCACACTACCTCTATTCCACCAGTTCTGGCATTGCTGGAAAGTCCTGCTGTTGGCATGGACGTATGCCAGGCTGCCAGGGTGTCCAATTAAAGCAATAGAAAGATGACATGAGCTATGGCCTTCTTTTAGCAGTTCCATTCCCCCTTGGCCTTTACAAGCCATTATGTAATTGCTGTTCTGCCAGTACATTCTCCGCAGCCCCAGGACTCAGCCCAGCACCATCTTCTGATATTTTCATTATGTTCTCCTTCCAAAGGTTTTTCTGGCACCCAAAGGTATTTGTGTAGTGAGTTTTTTGGGCAAAGGCAGTTAGTTCTCGCATCCTTGATCTCTCTCCTGCCTTTATGCTTGGCAGGACCCTTCCTTTCTGGCTATAACTTTGTCCCCACCTCAACCTCATTCCTCTGATTCCAGAGAGTTCTCCATGGTCCTGCCAAATGTTGCCAATTCAGGGTGGTCCCTACTTATCTAAGGAGTAGCTCAGTCCACCAGTCCATCTTTCCTAATGATTGAGGAAGAGGTATTGTCATCTGCAAAATTCTTGAAAAGGGGGAGGGGGGGGAGACAAGTTTATTTCTGATAACTAGAGAGGGTTGACACTGCCACCTGGAAAAGTGTTTTGTATTATTTTGAATAGGATGAAAACTGCTGTTGACACAGTGTTCCGAGAGGAGTATGATGGGTTTTGATCCAGAAGGTTGTGTTCAGACCAGATTTTCACATTTGAGAAGACTCATTAAGAGAGGCTTAAAATACCAGCAGAAAGTAATTTCCTTGATTTCACAAAATCATTTGATAGTGTCCGCACAGAAGCCCTCTGGGAGATCCTGAGACACTAAGAAATTCCAGCAAGGATGGTTAATTTGGTAAAAGATTTGTATGCCAAGTCTGTGTGCTGCATCAGGCCAGAGAACAGAGACCTATAATGGTTTAAGATTGTTACTGGCATAAGGCAAGGTTGCATATAATCTCTACTTTTCTTCTGCCTTGTAATGAGAAAAGTGACCGTGGCAGCTGAGGATAGTAATGTTTTGTTTGGGCAAGAGAACACATGCAATATTTAAATTTGGATGATTATGTAGTTGTGTATGTGTCTGCATGTGGTCTTAAATGTCAGGGTCAACCACCCAAATCTCCCTCATGAGAGTACTGGTGACAGAAGAAGGATGCTTTTCAGGGCATCTGTTAGCTGGAGTTTAAAGCCATAGAGTATACATTAAAGGAGTTAATGCCTTCTCAGGAAAACAGAACTTCAGCAACCAGAAGGCTGTGCCTACATTATCATACAGTGAGACACACTGAGATCCTGTCTTTGATCAGAGGTGATCAGGATTCTGGGCCTAAACAATAGATAACATGTGAAGTCTCCAGAAATGCAGACTCTAACGTACAGCAAAGGCCTACCATTATATTTGGTCTACAGTTGCAACCTGGGTGTAAGCCCTAATGAAGCTTCTTCAGTCGGAGAATGTTTTTTTCTCTTACCTGGTTTTCACAAAGGCATGAGTTCATATGTTGTTATCTGGAGCTATGACAATCAGTGTGGCCTTGTTAGCCCCACATTCTAAATATCTTTTCCTATCAAAAGGAATAGACAAGCCTACCACTTTCCTATGTGAAGCTGAAAACTTAATTTGCTCTTGTAAGTCTTGTCCCAACACCTTTTGACTGGCCATACTGTGTTTCCATACTACTTTTCCCTGGGTATACCCTGCACGGATCCACTAAGAGTGCTTAAGGAACTATTGTCTCTTCCAGAAGATTATTTCTATCCAGGAGGAACCAACTGCTTTTGATCTGTGAAGATTGGTTTGATATCAGGCTTGTGTCTTTGGCTAGAAAAATGTATTTTCCTTTAACTAATCCTACCTTTCTAATGCCAGCATCATCATCCTTTTTGATTTGCAGCTTGCAAAGCAAATTGATGTCAGAGATTACTATCTTTTTATGGAAGAAGTGCATATAGTCTCCCAGGTAAGTGTTAGGCTATTTATTTTGTGGTGAACAATGCCCTAAGTGATATCACTGTAATATCAGTAGGACAACTAAATCTGTAGTCTATTCATTATCTTAACAAACCCATTTAGTACCCTCATAATCACATTACCGAACAAAAGTTCAGTACAGGGGGCCTCCCAGCTGTCAGTGTGAAATAATCCAACATCTATTATGCACAGGTTAAAAAATATGACTGGCAAAGTGCAAGGATCTGTTGACAGTGATTACACTGTATTTTTGGTGTCATGCACTGGATGAGTTTAGATTAGACATAATATATTGCATGCAAAGCTTTTGGCCTCCTTCCAAAACCTGTAAATCACTATGATGGTTTTGTTCTAAATCAGCCTGTTGGGGTCTCTTGGTGTTATTACCACAGGATGACCTCAGTGCACACTTGTAATTCAACTATTTTATTTCTAGATTAAAATTTTATTATGCTTTAGCAGCCATATTCCATGAAGCACTGATACATAACGATGCCCAGGACACAGTAACCTGAGAGAAGAGATAAAGTACATAAACACATGGATTTATGCAGTAATCATTATGTTAAATGAGATGAGCATAGCCAGGAGTTAGAGAGCCATCTTCAAAGTGATTACATGATGAGTTACTGACTACAACAGTCTTGAACTGAAGATCAGGGCCAAAAATCTTTTTTTTTTTTAAATGCCAGATACAGTATATAGTACAACATACTCTGAAAAATAAGTTGTCATGGGTTTAGTTTTAGTGAAAGGTGCCAGTTTGGACCAGGGGAATAAAGTCTTAGAAGTCTACAGAACAGGAATATGGCATAATTTGTCTTTTTGGGAGGTCCAGTGCTTAAGGTTCTAGCTTGGCCATTGGGATGTCTATGCTCAATTCCCTTCTGTAGACTTCCTGTGTGACTTTAGGCAAGTCACTTAGTGTCTCAGTGCCCCATCTGTAAAATTAGGATAATAGCACTGCTCTCTCTCAGGGGTTCTGTGAGGAGAAATACATTAAAGACTGAGGTGCAGTCAGATACTATAGGTGCATAAGGTAGATACTTCGTCCTTTGGAACAAGTGAGTCGTTTGCTTTTCTAACATATCAAGCAGTCAGAAGCATGTGACAACCTGACTCCACCACCCCAATGTAGAGAAAATGGACCTGGAGCTATGGAACAGAGCAGAGAGAAGCTTGAAGGACGGGGAGGACCTCATCCAGATGGGCCATGGGGTATGTCTCAGGTTAGTCCCACCAGACTGTTTTCTTTAGAGTCCAGGAGTAAAGGTCCCCCTTCTCACACCCAAATCTTAAAATGATTCCTAAATGTCCTGGGGGAAGGGGCCTATAAACAGACCCTTCCCTCTCAATTGAGCAGGAGGATGGGACAGCTAACACCACTCCCTGCTCTAAAGGACTGGGACCCTGCAGGGGAGGAATCAGAGCATTCCCTACAGGGCTTCAGGCTCTGTGGAAGGCAAGTTGTAAAATACCTCATCAGAGCCATAGCAGGGCACTTTCGCTCATGAGACAGGCTACAAGGGCAAAGAGCAAAAAGGGTGGGGGACCAGGGAGGAATGTGCTCTCTGACTCCCCCCTCACCCCCCCACCCCACAGAGGAAGGAGACCTATTGGGCTTTGTATCTGAGCAGGCTCAGGGGAAGACACAGAACGGATTCTCCCTCCATCACCACCCGCAAAGTTTGAAGCCATGTACAGAAAGGTGGTATCTACCATACAGATCCAGCCTCAACAGGCTTCAGAGAGCAAGCTTCAGTGCAAATATATTCCCTCAGAATCCTCTCCTAAGACTTCAAATCCCCAGACTTCCTTTGAGGATATGATCATGGAGGATTGGGACAAGCCTGACAAAGGCAAACATATCAGTAAAAATATCCCCAGGTTCTACAGGATACCGGAGCCCAAGAACTCTCTTGCTGAGGTCCCAAAGGTCATGCTGCTGTTGCATCCCTAGCAAGTGGTATGATTATCCCTTCAGAAGTTTTCTTCCCTAAAGACCAGGCAGGAAAGTTAAGGCCACTCTCATAGGAACACTTTGAGGCCTCTTTGCGTCCCCTGAGGGTGTCTCAGCAACATACTTTGCTAGAGCATGTCTCCTGGCTGGCGGAGCCCAGGGTACAAAGGGATGGAGATCACACCGATTTCAGCCCTACCCTTAAAAAAAATCTCTGTAGCAGCAGTGTTTACAGCCAAAACTTCACTGAATACAACTAAGTTTTCAGCCAGTGTCATGGCATCCACATGCAGCTCCGCCCTGGTAAGGTGGATTCCCATTCTAAACAGGTTGTGTGCTCAGCAAAATGTACAGGCTCTGTTCTCTGGACCAAAGATAGACCCAGTGGAGGTGAAAAATTCAACCAAATACAAACAGTTCCTCCTGTCCTTGTTAAGTGGCCTCAGGAAAGAATACAAGCCAATGTTCAGACAGAGATGCTCTTTTCCCCCCTCTGCCCTGAAGAAGTACTAGTGAAGAGAAAGCAGATTATCTACATGTAAGCCCTAAAATCAACATGGGGGGGGAACCCAGAGGTGGCCCTGCAGCCTCCAAGACCACCTTATGATGATGATCAGGTGTGCCTACTCCCAGAGCCGAAGCTAAGAGGCAGAATTTCCCACTTCACTGAGCAGAGGTATGCATCCACAATGGACACATGGGTGAAAGACACAGTGAGCCAGGAGTACTCCCTCAAACTCGAGGGCTCCACCTTATCCTTTCTTCATCCAGTCACTCATTTTCAACAGCCCTGAAAAAACGTGAACTAACCCCAGAACAAGATTTCTCATCTTCTGGATAAAGGAGTATTGGAAAGCATACCTTAGAAGAAATGTTGTTAGGGTTTTACTCCATCTTCTTTATGGTCCAGAAGTTTGAGGTGGGGGAGTTAGAGCAGTCCTCCACCTCAAGAGGCTGAGCAGTTGGCTGCCAAGGACATAGTTCCAAACCTTGGCCTCAACAATGCCTTGTTATCTCAAGGAGACTTCCTGACATCACTGGATTGTAAGGTCATGTCACTGCAGACTCCTGAGATTCCTTTGTGGCAGGAAGCGTTACCAATACCAAAACCAAAACCTGACTTTTTGGACTGTGTTTGGTCCCCAGGGTCATTACAAAAGTATGGTACTGATCATAGCCAAGCACAGGGTATACGGTCATCTCTCACCTAGGAGTGGACATAGAAAAATCTATCTGCCACTTGAAAGGTTCTAGAAGATCCAGGATCTTGTCACGTGTGGAAGTTGTACTATAGCACAGCGTCTTCAGCTTTCGGGCATTCTGGTATCATGTATAGGAATCACTCAGTTGGGAAAAATCACACAACTGGTGCCTTCAATCCTTTCTCCTGGAATCACTCCCCAGAACGCATGAAAGACCAAAGTGAAAGTCCCAATCCAGGCACTCAGATCCCTAGAGTTGTAGTAGACCATCCATGGGAACAGCGGTTCTCTACCTTTCCAGACTACTGTACCCCTTTCAGGAGTCTGATTTGTCTTGTGTACCCCACCTTATGTAAAGACTACTTGCTTGGAATATCCAACATAAAAATACAAATGTCACAGCACACTATTACTGAAAAAATTCTTAATTTCTCATCTGTATGAAATTTTAGTTTGTACTTATTTCACTAGTGCTTTTTATGTAGCCTGTTGTAAAACGAGAGAAATATCTAGGTAAGTTGATGTACCCCCAGGGTATGCATACCCCTGGTAGAGACCCATTGCATGAAAATATCCACAAAGGCCCAGATTCTATTGTCCTTACTACTCATACGAGCCTGGGGAGCTAGGGTGCTCATCTGGGTTTTCAAACCACCCAAGAAACTTGGAACCTAGAGGAAATATAAATATCTTAAAACTGAGAGCAGTCCCGCTAGTATCTTTTTCAGCATTGTGAACTTAGATTCTCAAAAAAGTTTGTACACACTGATACAAAAATCAGAGAGGTAGCCGTGTTAGTCTGGAATAGCAGAGGAAACAAAATCCTGTGGCACCTTAAAGACTAACTATAAAGTTTTGAAGCATGAGCTTTCGTGGGCTAATACCCACTTCGTCGGATGCAAGCAGTGGAAAGTCCGACGAAGTGGGTATTAGCCCACGAAAGCTCATGCTTCAAAACTTTATAGTTAGTCTTTAAGGTGCCACAGGATTTTGTTTCCACTGATACAAAAGTTCTGGATCTCCCTAAAGGGAAATCACATCTCAGTTCAGTCAGGCAACACACCTACAATAACGTACATAAACAACTAAGGAGGAACAAGGAGGCCAAAGCTACATGTAGAAGCAATGAAAATAATGAAATGGCAGAGCAATCTCTTCTATCAGAACGATGCACATAAAAGGGGAACTGTACCAGAAGGTGGACTGGTTCAGCAGGTGCCAGCTCAACAATCTGGAGTCATGCCTGAACCAGGAGGTCTTCAGTCTGCTATCGAGGACATTCGTTCTTTCAGCCAATTTTGTTTGCAAGCCACAAGAATACAAATAAACCAAGGTAATTCTCCAGGGAGATAGATTTCAACTCCATGGCCCAGTTTGCCTCCAGGCCTACTTTGTGTTCCCACCTTTCCTCTCCTGGAGAAAGTGATTCAGAAAATAAGACTGGAGCAGCAGACAGTCATATTGATAACTCCCTATTGGCCAAAGAGACCTGGTTTTCAGACCTGATAGACCTGACAGTAGAGTCTCTACCCCAGTTACCATGGAGACCAGCTATCATATTTGTGCTGAAGAAATGGGTGACTGGAGTGGCAGAGGGGTTAGATTAATAGATTTTAAGGCAAGAAGGGACTATAGTAATTGTCTAGTCTAACCTCCTTTAAAACACAGGCCATCAGATTCCGTGAATTAATTCCTGCCTCAAGTCCAACTAATGTGCATGAATTAGAGCATAGCTTTTAGAAAAATTCCCATTTTGATTTAAAAAATTCTGGTCAGGGAGAACCTGCTTTAACACTTTGTAAATTGTTACAGAGGTTAATTACCCTTGTTGTTAAAAATGTGAACCTTATTTCTAAACTGAATTAGTCTAACTTCAACTTCTAGCCATTAAATCTTGCTATGCCTTCATTTGCTTGATTGAAGAGCCCTCTGTTACCAAATTTCTGTTCCCCAGGTAGGTACCAATAAGCCATGATCAAGTCAACCCGTAACTTTCTCTTTGTTCATCTAAACAGATTGAGCTCCTTCAGCAAATTACTTTTAAGGCATGTTTTCCAATCCTTTAATCATTCTCATTGCTTTTCTCTGAACCCTCTCCAATGGTGAAGTTTGGAGTTGTTGTCTCATCGGTTGTCTACTTGCTAAATCCTTCAGTCATCTTTATGGTGCATATATGAAAAACTGTATATAGCTCCTGCTACAGTTAAGCAATAATGAAATATGAAGCAGTTTGTATTAACTAAAATACTGGCATTCGTGTCAAATATTAATTTAGATTAACACATTATGTAAAAAGAAATACAAAACTTTTACATTCTAGCTCTCCCATCATAAAATCAGATCGTAGCTTTGCCAATAACCATCTACAAAGCAGAAATTCTTTGTACGTTTTTAAAAACGTACATTGTTCTATTTTCCTTCCAATCTCTCTCTGTTTTAGGACCTCAAAGTAGCCTTGTGGTTTGCATTGTAGGAAAGTGATGTGTGGAAGATGAGAAGCAGACCTGAATGTCTTTAAAGTTTGCATGGCTCCTGTTATGTCATGCTCTTAAAGAGCAACTGTAGTTTGTCATGGCTTGTCCACATTGGGATCAGAACTGTGCTAGCTCTAAGCGTGTTGAAACACTGGAGAGAGCTATCAGAGTTCTCTCATGGCATCCCTAACCAGAGTACACTGGATTTTTTTGTCTAAGAATTGTGTTGGAACCATGTTCAAAAACACACTACATACTATACAGGAGGCTAGCCCTAGGCATTGTTTTACTATTATGGTTTTCCTGAATAAATATATAACATGGCTCCAGATATTGTGCTAGAGCCCTGCTAGCAACAATCATATTTAAATCTGTTCCTAGCTAATATGATTTGACCCCAGTTCTGTGGCTAGTGAGGCTGTCTGGAAAACAAGAATTGTGTTTCAAGAAAAAAAATGAGGTTTCAGAATTTGTTTTTGTTCTGTGGTAGAATGAGACCTTTTGAAAGTTTTTTCATGAAAAAACAAGAGGGAGAGAGAGGGAGACACCTTCTCTGGAATATCCGATAGCCTGGTGGATAGGGTACTCACTTTTCTAGCTCAGTTAATATTCAGTAATTTATATAAAGTGGAACTGCTCCAAAACTAAAGAGAAAGAGATTGACTCTGTATCCCAGTTCTTAGGATACTTTCTTGGGATGTTGGAGGCCTAAGTTCAAGTCCATGCTCTGAATCAGGCAGAGCAGGGCCTTGAACGTGGGTTTTCCACAGTCTAGGTGTGTGTCCTAACCAGGCTATTGGCTGTTCTGGGTTGGGTGGTTCTCTGGCTCTCTGGTTTTGACCAAAAAAATCTATCCTGTACCAGAGAATCGTGTTGACAAACTGGCATTTTCTGTTGAAAGAATGCCTCAGTTTCCCGTCTGTAAAATGGGGATAATAGTACTTCCTCTCTCTCCCTTTGTAGCTCTTTTGGGGCAAAGAGGCGCATATCGCATATACACGCAGGGTCTAGCACAAGGGTGCCCTTATCTTGACTGGGACCTGTAGGCGGTACTATGATACCAATCTATATATATAAAAGTCAAATGGTGTATGCATGCGTGTATGTACGTTCCCTTACTCCTTCCACACCGTTTGAGCTAGAGACTTGAAATTTGGTACAGTTATAGGCTTTAGGGTCCTAATCAGGGTAAGAATCGAAAATTTTTCTAATCTCACCTCTGACGCCCCCTAGGGGTGAAATTCTTTAAAGCCCATTAACATCAGCTGGGCAGCTGCTATTCTCTGTGACAGTTATGATGTAATAATACCCCCCTCCAACGGACCCCGCATTCGCTCAGCTCTCTGCCCCCTTCCCCCCCCATTCCAACAGCTCCCCCACTTGCTCAGCTCTCTGCCCCCTCCCCCCTCCAATGGCCCCCCACTCGCTCAACTCTGTGCCCCCTCCCCCCTCCAACGGCCCCGCCACTCGCTCAGCTCTCTCCCCCCTAACCCTTCCAATGGCCTGCCCACTCGCTCAGCTCTCTGCCCCCTCCCCCCTCCAACGGACACCGCACTCGCTCAGCTCTCTCCCCCCTCAGCTAAGAATTGAAAAATTTTAAAATCTCCCCCCCTCCAACGGCCCCCCCACTTGCTCAGCTCTCTCCCCGCTCCCCCCCTCCAACGGACCCGAGCAACGCCAGTTATTTTTGCTAGTAACTAATAAGGGGAAGCTACACATTTTTGGTTCATATCTCTATTTTCACCTCCTCACGTTTATGTCTATGTCATCAACAGGAGTCAGTTGTGGTAGACCCAGGGCAGGCAGCTGCCAGAAGGACCTGTAATTAGAAGGGTTTCTACAGGGGAATTGGGTCCAGCTGGGCAAGGCTGCCACAGCCAGGAGCAGGGCCAGCTGAGACCAGTTAAGGAGGCTGCCAGAGCCCTTTAAAGAGACTCCTCCCCAGGGAGGAGTGTGGGAGTTTGAGGAGGGAGTTTGGTGGCAGTTGGAGGAGGGAGTTTTGGTGGCAGTGAGAGTTAGAGGAGCGAGGTGGTGAAAGCAGAGAGTGTGAGGAGCAAGTTGGAGGAGGCAGGGACGGAGAGGCTGCTGGCAAGCAGGAGAAGAGGACTAAGGATCCCTACCAGAGGGGGACCTAGCTTTCCTGGCTTGCAGGAGCCTGTCCCTGAGAGGGAGCAGCTAAGGAGCAGCAGAAAAACCTGAGTCTGGTACAGCCTGGCCAGGGTGCCAGCGCTGTGACAGCGACCCAAAGGACTTGAGCCAGGGGAGCAGGGGAGCCACCTTGTCACACGTGGTGTCAGAGGTGGGATAGAGAGTGAATAGACTCGGTGGCCAGCCCTTCCCCCGCCCCTGTACTCAGAGGAAAGATGGAAGAGGTGGTGAAGGCCCTGGTCCAGGCCACTGCGGCCCAGCAGGAAGCTGTCCGAGTGCAGCAAGAGACCAACCAGTTGCTGATAACCCAGGCAGCCCAGGACCGAGCCACCCTGCAGGAGGTGGTGCGGCAGATGAAAGCCCTGAGCACCATGGGTCGTGGGGGGCCTGACGACCGGCCACTACGGGCCAGCCATTTCCTGCAGAAGATGACGGCAGGTGACGACACCGAGGCCTACCTACTCGCATTCGAGAGGACGGCCCTGCGTGAGGCGTGGCCCCGAGGACAGTGGGCAAGCATCCTGGCCCCTTTTCTCTGCGGAGAGGCCCAGAAGGCCTATTTCGACCTGGCGCCCGAGGCTGCTGCGGACTACCCCCAGCTGAAGGCCGAGATCCTGGCCAGAGCGGGAGTGACGCCAGCCCTGCGGGCCCAGCAGTTTCACGAGTGGAGGTATGAGGTCGGCAAGACCCCGAGGACTCAGCTATTCGACCTGATCCACCTTGCCCGGAAGTGGTTGCGGCCCGAGACCCACAGCCCGGAGAAGATGATAGAGATCCTGGTGCTGGACAGGTATATGCGGGGGTTGCCGTCCGAGCTAAGGGGGTGGGTCCGAAAGAACGATCCCCCCTCCTACGACGAGCTGGTAGCCCTCGTAGAGAGACACCTTGCCTCCCAGGAGTTGTCCCGGACTACCGCAGAGGGGCTGAGGTCAACCAGAAAGCCGGCCCCCGGTCCAAAGCCCCGGATGGCCAAGACCCCAAGCCGCTATAGGGAGGAAGAAGAGGAGGCTGGGGGACGGCCGGAGAGCTTGGACAGACTTGGGGACCGGGGGAACGGGACTCGGGGAGTAGGGCCGAACAGCCCAAAAACTGGGGGGCTGTCCCGACCTGGGAGGCGCTGCTACGCGTGTGGGGAAATGGGACACCTAGCCGCCCAGTGCCCACACCGGGCCGAACCTATGGAATGTGGCCTGGGGAGTATGGGGGATCCGTGCGACCTGGTGAACCAAGTGGGGGTCGCGATGGCTCCCCATAGGTATACCCGGCCCGTTAAACTGAATGGTGTTAGGACCACCGCGCTAGTGGACTCAGGGAGCGCAGTCACGCTGGTCTCCGGCATGTTGATCAGACAGGACCAGCTATCCCGGGCCAAACGCTCGGCAGTATCCTGTGTACATGGGGATATTAACTATTACCCCACCGTCTCTGTAAGCTTGGAGGTCCTGGGACACCCCAAGAAAGTAGTGGTGGGCGTAGTCCCGAGGCTCCCCTACCCGGTCCTCATTGGACGAGACTTCCCCGACTTTGATAGCCTGCTCCCCGGGCGGGGGGCAGAAGGAGTTAGTGCCGGGGTCCCAGAGGTGACGCCAAGGGGTCCCGACACACCAGCTTTCCGGGAATTTGACCCAGAGTTATTCTCGATAGGCGGGGGGTCCCGAAAGTCTCGGAGGGAAAGGAGGGCAGCCAAGGCATTAGGGACAAAAATCCTGACCCAATATCGTAGGGCTGCACTAGCGGGGGAGCGAGGGAGCCCCCAAGGAAGGAGGACCAGGCAAGAGGGGGGGGAGACAGGCGCCGGGCCTAGTACCCCCCCGGTGGTCCCCGAAGGGGAGGCGGAGGTAGAGACCCCAGAGTTGGAGACAATTGGCCCAGCTACGGAGAATTTTGGGCAGGATCAGGCCAACGACCCCCTCTACCAGAATATCCGTAGTGAAGTGGTGGAGGTAAATGGGGCCCCGGTAGAGGGGAGATGTAAGGGCCGAGGGCCGTACTATATAATCAAGGGGGACCTGCTGTATAGAGTAGTCCCGATGTCTGACATGTCAGTGGAACAACTTTTGGTGCCACGGAGATATCAGAGGGGCGTATTGGACCTGGCTCACAGCCACCTCTTCGGCGGCCACCTGGGGGTGGAGAAGACCCTCGATCGGGTCATGAAGAGGTTCTTCTGGCCAGGGGTCCACGCAGCGGTCCGGCGGTACTGTGCCTCCTGCCCGGAGTGTCAATTGCATGCCCCCCGGCCCCACTTGCGGGCCCCTTTAGTGCCCCTCCCCATCATTGAGGTCCCGTTCGAGAGGATCGCCATGGACCTGGTGGGCCCGCTGGAGAAGTCGGCCCGGGGCCATCGGCATATCCTGGTTGTGCTAGACTACGCCACCCGGTACCCCGAGGCTGTGCCTTTGCGGAACACCCTGTCTAAAACTATAGCTCGGGAGCTGCTACAGATCTTTGCCCGAGTAGGGATACCAAAGGAGATCCTGACCGACCAAGGGACCCCCTTTATGTCCAAATTAATGAAGGACCTTTGTTGTCTACTCCGCGTGCGGACGATAAGGACATCGGTGTACCATCCCCAGACCGACGGCCTGGTCGAGCGGTTCAACCGGACATTAAAGAGTATGCTGCGGAAGGTAGTGAGTCGGGACGGGAAGGATTGGGATACCCTGCTCCCCTACCTCCTGTTTGCCGTAAGGGAGGTGCCCCAGGCCTCCACCGGATTCGCCCCGTTCGAGCTGTTGTATGGACGCCACCCTCGGGGCATACTTGACATCGCCAAGGAGGACTGGGAAGAACAGCCGAACCGGGGGAGGAATGTCGTTGAACATGTAGTGCAGATGAGAGAGAGGATAGCCAAGGTCACCCCCATAGTGAGGGAACACCTCGAGAAGGCGCAAGAGGCCCAGCGGACATACTACAACCGCCAAGCCAGAAGCCGGAAGTTCCAGGTGGGAGACCGGGTGATGGTGCTGGTACCCACGGCGGAGAGCAAGTTGTTGGCCCAGTGGCAAGGGCCATACGAAATAGTAGAAGCCGTGGGGGACGTGGACTATAAGGTCCGGCAGCCGGGACGCCGGAAGCAGGAGCAGATTTACCACGTTAACCTGTTAAAACCGTGGCAGGAGAGAGACGCTCTGGTGGTTGCGCTGGGGGCACCACCCCGGGAAGGCAACCCACCCGGCCGGGTGGGGATATCCCCGGACTTGACCCCAAACCAGCGCGCGGAAGTGGTCCGCATGATCAGGCGTAACCGGGATGTGTTCTCGGAGACACCGGGCCGGACTACTGAGGTGCACCACCACATCCTCACCGAGCCAGGAGTAAAGGTGCACGTTAAGCCCTACCGCGTCCCAGAAGCAAAAAGGAAAGAAATCCGGGCGGAGGTCCAGAAGATGCTAAGGCTAGGGGTCATTGAGGAATCCCATAGCCAGTGGTCTAGCCCCGTGGTCTTGGTGCCTAAACCTGACGGCACAGTCAGGTTCTGTAATGACTTCCGGAGGTTGAATGACGTCTCACGGTTCGACGCATACCCACTACCCCGGATAGACGAGCTGATTGACCGGTTAGGCTCGGCTCGGTTTATGTCAACCCTGGACCTGACCAAGGGATATTGGCAGATCCCCCTAGCCAAGGCAGACAAGGAGAAGACGGCCTTTGCCACCCCGGAGGGGTTGTTCCAGTATACTGTCCTCCCCTTTGGGTTACACGGGGCCCCCGCCACTTTCCAGCGGCTAATGGATAAACTGTTGCGGCCCCATAGGCAGTACGCGGCCGCCTATCTGGACGACGTCATCATATACAGCCCAGACTGGGAGACGCACTTGAGGAAGGTGGAAGCCGTCTTAGATACCCTGAGGAAGGCAGGGCTGACCGCAAATCCCCCCAAGTGCTCGATTGGGTTAGCAGAGGCTAAATATCTCGGGTACGTGGTAGGGAGGGGGGTAGTGAAGCCCCAACTTAACAAGCTGGAAGCGATCCAGAAGTGGCCCCGACCTTTCCGAAAGAAACAGGTCAGGGCGTTTCTAGGATTGGTCGGGTACTACCGACGGTTCATCCCCCACTTCGCCACCCGGGCCTGCCCGTTGACCGACCTGACGAGAGCCCGTGGCCCGGACATTGTGAAGTGGTCAGACGCTGCTGAGGGAGCATTTGCGGATCTGCGGACAGCCCTCTGCACTGACCCCGTGTTGATAGCCCCAGACTGGAAGGAAGAGTTCATCCTACAGACAGACGCCTCTGAGGTAGGGCTGGGAGCGGTACTCTCCCAGCTAAGGGACGGTGAAGACCACCCGGTTCTATTCCTCAGCCGGAAGCTCCTGCCCAGAGAACGGAAATACGCTGTAGTGGAAAAAGAGTGCCTGGCGGTGAAGTGGGCCATAGAGAGCCTCCGCTATTATCTACTTGGTCGACGGTTTACCCTAGTCACGGACCATGCCCCGCTGAAGTGGATGCATCAAAATAAGGACAGCAATGCGAGGGTTACAAGATGGTTCCTCTCGCTACAACCCTTCCACTTCCGCGTTCAACATCGGTCCGGCCCCCTACATGGGAATGCAGACGGTCTATCGAGGATACACTGTTCTGCGACCCAAGTAGCCCAACCCCATGGTGTTGCGCAGGGGGGGGGGATGTGTGGTAGACCCAGGGCAGGCAGCTGCCAGAAGGACCTGTAATTAGAAGGGTTTCTACAGGGGAATTGGGTCCAGCTGGGCAAGGCTGCCACAGCCAGGAGCAGGGCCAGCTGAGGCCAGTTAAGGAGGCTGCCAGAGCCCTTTAAAGAGACTCCTCCCCAGGGAGGAGTGTGGGAGTTTGAGGAGGGAGTTTGGTGGCAGTTGGAGGAGGGAGTTTTGGTGGCAGTGAGAGTTAGAGGAGCGAGGTGGTGAAAGCAGAGAGTGTGAGGAGCAAGTTGGAGGAGGCAGGGACGGAGAGGCTGCTGGCAAGCAGGAGAAGAGGACTAAGGATCCCTACCAGAGGGGGACCTAGCTTTCCTGGCTTGCAGGAGCCTGTCCCTGAGAGGGAGCAGCTAAGGAGCAGCAGAAAAACCTGAGTCTGGTACAGCCTGGCCAGGGTGCCAGCGCTGTGACAGCGACCCAAAGGACTTGAGCCAGGGGAGCAGGGGAGCCACCTTGTCACACAGTGCAGATCAAATCTTGTATTTTACCAAAGATGTACCAGAACCAAAATTGAATGCTTTGTAAACTTTGGGAAAATTGAGCTCTAGATCAATAGCTTGGATCTATTTCTCTGGTATTTATTGTTTAAACAATGTAGCATGTGACATCTTGCAGTTATTGTTGTTGCTATTCTGGGTTTCTTAGCTTCCATACTCTCATGTTGTTATACAAAGTGAATGCACTTGAACAGCAGAGCTGGGATCCCTGCTCATTCTCCAGGTATTCCCAACATGTTTCATAAGCTGTCTGAAGACAGGTTTTTGTCCTTAATATTTGTTCACATAGTACTCTAACAGCAAGCTGACTCCAAAGTGAGTCATGGTTACGCCTCTTTTCAGGCATCTCTGTGGAGGGAATTTTATCTTGCTTCTGGGGTAAATATATAATTCTGGCACCAATGAACACAAAAGTAGCATGATAAATCTTTCTTCTGCTGTGTAGTTGTTGATATTATTTAAAATAACAAACATATAATTATCTGAGGATTCAGGAACCCATTGTATTATTGTACGCAAGGTATTTGAGAAGTTTTAGTTTTCCAGCCATTACATGGCTGAATTTGATCTGCCTTCAGCACTGTTCCCCACTCTATAAATATCTCTCCTTCTTAATCCTTTGAAGCTTTAATGATCCCATTATATTTCTGGCACTTTAGAATTCTACTCCAAGCAAAGTTGTTTCTGCAAGACCAGTTCACTGAACGAAAATGAGAGCTAGATGTTCATGGTGGAACTTATTGACTCTGAAGAGCTACAGGCTTTCACAGCAGGACCAGTTAAAATGATAGTTGTAACTCTGCATTGATTAATGTACTATTATGTATCCTGTTCTAAAGGTAGGAAGATACTGTAGTTTCTGCAGGTACTTGGAGCAGGAAGTATTGAGATTTTAGTTGCTGTTACAGTAAACCCTCGATTTAACGGACCCCGATTTAACGGACTTCGGATGCAACGGACAAAATTTCCGATGCATCTGAAATCCGTTATTGGGGGCTGCCGGCTCCCGCCCCAGGGAGCCGGCTGGGTTGACAGCTCCCGCCCGGCTCCCCGCAGCGGGGACCCCTGCGGGAGCTGTCAACCCCCCCCGCACCCCCGCCCGGCTCCCCGCAACAGGGAGCCGGGCGGGTGGGCTGACAGCTCCCGCCCGGTTTCCCTCTGCGGGGGGGGGGGGGGCGTTTGAGAGCCCCCGCTCGGCTCCCCGCAGCGGGAAGCCGGGCGGGGGGGTTTGAGAGCTCCCGCCGGGCTTCCCGCTGGGGGGAGCCGAGAGGGAGCTGTCAACCCCCCCGCCCGGCTCCTCGCAGCGGGGAGACGGACGGACGGGGGGGTTTTGAGAGCTCCCGCCCGGCTCCCCGCAGCGGGAAGCCAGGCGGGAGCTGTCAACCCCCCCGGGCGGGGGGAGGGGGTGGGGTGGGCTGACTCACGGCTCCATATAATGGACTAATTCGGGTGAGGGGGTGTCCGTTGTCACCCGAAAGTCCGTTATTTAATAATTTAAAAAAATTATTAAATAACGGACTTTCGGTTTTAATGGACACCCCCTCGCCCGAATTAGTCCGTTATATCGAGGTTTCACTGTACTGTAATATAGCTAACAAATGGTTTTCTTGAAAAGGAGGTTAAGAACTTTCAAGTCAAATGGAGGGTATTGTGAGGAGTTGTGCCCCCTGAACCAGTCAAAGGTGATGTGTCTAGAAATTCCTCCACAGTAGTGTGTTAGGTTTACCCATAATGCTTATGTTTACCCATAATGCTTATCTAGTGCTTTTTCATCGAGCATTTCAAAGTGCTTTACAGAGGCAGATGAGTGGTATCCGCATTTCACACATATGGGGAAACTGAGCGACAGCTGAAGTGACTTGGACAGTGGCAGAGATGGGAGTAGAGCCCAAGTCTTGTACTAAGCCTGAGTTCTAACTATTCTAACATTGTCTTCTTCATCTACACAGGTTATCCTCATTTCTCCTGACCATCTTGCATTGCTTCCTCAGAGCCATTCTGCACTGCAAGTGCATATGCTACTAAACACTCACAACAGACTTCCTCTACTGACCCCTTAAAAAATCCAGTGTTTGCCCAGCCCTCCCCTACTTACACTGATTTTACTCCAGTTCCCTGCCCCTTCCTCTTTCATACGCCTAGAGCCCCCTTCCCATGTGCTCTCCTTCCCTGACAATGTGTGGGTTTTGAGAGGGTTTTTTAATGTGTCTTTGGAGCTGTCTCCTCTGAGTTACTCATTTCTTATTAGGACATGCCTGGAGCCAATGACATTAGGATTAGTACTGAGATGAGACAGCTGTTGTACAAGGGGTGGGTGGGATGGAGAGGTGGAAAATTCCATTCTGAAAGGCATAACTTTCATAATGAGTCATCAAGAGGAGTCTTCCAATGATAGAGAACTGTGGGGGTGCTGGGAGGCAGTTGAAGACGGCAAGGAGTTATCCTCTCATTACTTCTTCTTGACAAGATAAAATAATTGACACGGATGTTTGTGCTTCAGACTTGGCTCATCACTTGTTATAGGGACACAGGCCACCCTCGTGGGCTGGGACGTCTCAAGAATTATTAGATTCCTAAGACAGCAGCATGTACTGTCACCTCCCATTCCAGCAGGGATGGGTTTGCCGTTAGGTTTTTTTCTAATTAGCAAGGAATCCAAAAGTTAGAGTGCCCACATTTTATGTGCTATGCATAAAAGTTTTGCATTAAACAGTCTCAATTGCATAGTAATAGAAATATGAGGGTAATAGGAATTTATTAAGCTTGCCCTTAACTTGTGCATTTCCTGACTTTCTGGCATTTATATTGTGATGGATGTTAATGTTTCATTTATATATATTTATTGTGTTTTATTTCTTTGGATGTCCTCTTCAGAGAAGAGGAAAGAAAATCTCAATCCTTGTCTTCTAAGTCCTACCCTTCCTTCTCTATTCAGGACCACACACTTAGAGTGTGTGTCTGTCTGTCTGTCTGTATGTCTCGCACTCTCTTGCTCTCTCTGTCTCTCTCCCTCCCTCTCCCCTCCCTGTATCCAGAACTAAGCCCTGACCTAGTCAAATTGCCAGCAGTGAAGGTCTCAAACGTTGTTCCGTGTGCCTCAGAAACCCAGAAAACATTACAGGGAAGAGGAGTGTACACACCCCTAAAGATTTAAGTGCCTAACCCAAATCTGAACATTTTGACCACAGTGTGTGTGTGTGTGTGTACTAATATACATATAGACTATATATAAATTTAACACTCCAACACCTATACTCTCCCAAGTACATGGTTGTTTGGGTATAGGGGTTGGATGAGGATCTTTCTATGTACCATGTTTTTTTTTTACATTAGCATACAAACAAGAGTCAAGATGTAAAAATGAGGAGGGGTCAGATCATGATAAATCATCAGAGACAATTAACTTCTATCTAACTCCTGTTTGTGTTTAAGAATTTAAGAGAAATTGTGAAGCAAAACAAGGACAAATGTAGGAATTAGAACACAAGCTGGTTGCTAACCATTGTCTTAAGTGGGCATTGTTGCAGCTCAGACAGACTGTAGACTAACTAACCAAACCTAGTATGTCATAGACTAAGAGGTTTCTATTTGTGAGTAACATTGATAATTCAGCCTTCCCCTTCCCTCATCCACTTGTTTCATCCACCTATGCTTCCTTGTTGCTAACCACAACTGAAAACTCTTTAGGGCTCTTTGTACAGTAGCTAACGTAATAGGATCCTGATCGCTCATAGTGGTCTCCTGTTGCTACTGTAATACAAATAAGACGAGGAAGACTTATTGTAGCACCTTAGAGACTAACCAGTTTATTTCAGCATAAGCTTTTGTGGGCTATAGCCCACTTCATCGGATTCATAGAATGGAGCAGAAGTAAGATGCATTTATACACACACAAAGCAAAAAAAAAAAAAGTTGTACATTAGCATACCAATTCTAAGAGGCTGTTTAATTTGGCGGAGAATTTATCAGCAGGAGAAAAAAATACCTTTTGAAATGGATTTCTGTGTCTGGCAGTAGATAACACCTTCTGAAGGTAAATTAAAAAGGGAAATGCAATCAATTAGTGTAATGAGAGAATCATTCACAAGTTCTGTTTAGCCCTTGGTTTATTGTGTCCAATTTGAAAATTAATTCCAGTTCCTCAGTTTCTTGTCTGTTTTGGAAGTTTTTCTGTGTCAGAACTGACACCATCAAGTCTTTAATGGAATGGCCAGGAAGACTGAAGTGTTCTCCTACTGGTTTTTGAATGTTATGATTCCTGATGTCAGATTTGTGTCCATTTATTCTTTTGTGTAGAGACTGGCCAGTTTGGCCAATGTACATAGCAGAGGGGCATTGCTGGCACATGATGGCATATATCACATTGGTCGATGTGCAGGTGAATGAGCCTCTGATGGTGTGGCTGATGTGATTAGGTCCTCTGATGGTATTGGTTGAATGGATATGAGGACAGAGTTGGCATCGGGCTTTGTTACAAGGATAAGTACTTGGGTTAGTGTTTCTGTTGTGTGGTGTGCAGTTGCTGGTGAGTATTTGTTTCAGGTTGGGGGGCTGTCTGTGAGCAAGGAACACTAACCCAGGTACCTATACTTGTAACAAAGATATGACTCTTATTTAAATGCCTAAATGGGACTCAAGATCTCAATAGTGAGTGCTGAGCGCATGGAAGTTTGCACTCATAGGGCCCAGAATTTTTAGGGTGCCAGCTGTAAATGGTTTCAATGGAAAATGCTAGTTGTGCAGTCACTCCAGGCAATAATCATTACCAACCTGTTGCTTCCCTAGTATTTTTCAGCTCTAGTTGTCCACTGTTCTGCCGGCACAATAGAGTGTACCTGGTCCCTGGATGAACCATTCCGTGCTGAAAGATGCCCTTGCTGTAGTCTCAATGCAGGTAAAAAGGTTCCCTAATGCATCTACCTTACTACAGTAGACTCTTGATTATCCGGGATCATAGGGAAAAATGTAATCCTGGTTAATAAAATCCCGGTTAATCACCATCCATAGGAAATAAGGGGCAAGGGAGGTTGGTTCGCTGGCCATCTTGGGCCGGGGGAAAGGGGTTAGTTCGCTGGCTGCACTGGGGGAGATGGGGTTGGGTTGCCGGCCGCCCTGCATCGGGTTTGGTTCGCTGGCTGCCCTGTGCCCGGGGGGAGGGAGGTTTGGTTCCCCGGCCACCCTGCAAATTTTTTTTTCCCCTTGGGGCGGCAACAAATCCAGAGCCGGCCCTGTGGGTTACCCATATTTTTTTGACATCCCGGTTAATTCGCAACCCAGTTAACTCGATCCTGGATAATTGAGAGTCTACTGTGTTAGCCTTTTAGGATATCTGAGAAATCCTCTGAGGGTCTGTCCTCTGCTCCCTCTAGATCTGCTTCAGACTTCACTCGCAAGGTAACGCTTTTAAGAATAATGGAGTTCAACGCATTCTAAAGCTAGAGATTTGAAATTAACTTTGCACACTTTGGCCTGGATTCAGCAAGGTACTTGAGCATGTGCTAAGCACGGAGGTTCTCAAACTGGGGATTGGGACCCCTCAGGGGGCTGTGAGATTATTACGTGGGGGGTCGCAAGCTGTCAGCCTCGACCCCAAACCCTGCTTTGCCTCCAGCATTTATAATGGTATTAAATATATTTTAAAAGTGTTTTTAATTTTTAAGTGAGGGTCGCACTCAGAGGCTGGCTATGTGAAAGAGGTCACCAGTACAAAAGTTTGAGAATCATTGGTTAAGCACGTGAGTCATCCCAAGGATGATTGCAAGTTGAAGTCAATGGAGCTATTTGTATGCTAAAAGTAGGTGTGCGTTTAAATAAATTGCAACATCAGGGCTTTATCCTGTTCTGTCTGCAGTGACTTGGAGTCAATCTAAAAAGCAAAGAAGATTAACTTGTGCTTGAGCCTGCTAAACGAGCTGAGCTATTCCTTTCTCTCTCTTATCATTTTCAGGAGCTTTTGATCAGGGTAAGGAGCAGCAGTTGCCACCACTGCCCTCTTTTTGGAAAGCAAAACAAAAACAAAAGCCCACCCACCAATCCTGTGCATCAGAAGCAGCAATGTCATTTACATTAAAACAGCAAAAGACATTGCAAGCAATATGAGAATGTGCATACATTTCCTGGAATCTCTCATGATCAAATGACCCATTGCAGTTGTGTATAGTTAGTGTCAGAGAGAGAAGGGGCCCTTCAGGACCGCTTGCTGAGCTGCAGTTTACAGTTATGTAATATTTTGTTTCAGGATGGAGGTCGATGCGAGGCAGTGCCCAGGATATGTCTACTCTTGGTGAAAACCATAAGGGAAAAAAAATCTCATTAGCTCTTGGCCAAGGAAAGATACGCAGCCAAACTCACTGTGTACACACAACACGTTCCTCATTATACAGCACAGCTTGTAATTGCTGAATGCTTCTAGGCTATTGTTGAAAGCCTGCCAACCTGTCAATCCTAATGTAAAGCATAAAACAGTAAGTAACCTTTATCCACTCTTGTTCTGCACAAGAGCTGCAGAAAAACTATTTGTATGTTCATGTAAAGCTACTGGTAGAGAGAGGCTCAATAGGTTTGAGTCATCTAGAGCTCTCACAAAACATAGATTTAAATCCTGACTGATCATCCTGTAATTAGATTTTGACTTTGTGTGTGTGCTCTAATACATTTCAGAGGTATTTTGTTTGTTACCCCTCCCCGAATCCAAATTTTGACTGGCTTGATTCTGGTAGAATTTTGAGAGGAAGTAATGGGAACTGTTAGCTGTAACTTGTATGTTGGTAAGTGAGCTTACTGGAGTTCACACACAATGATACGCATATAATTTACGTTCCCCTTTTTTGCAGAAAACCACAGAATTTCCAGAAACAATGGGATTTCTCATTTATAGCTGCATATATTGTAGCTTTGTGTTTACTCCCCAGAACTAACCATAATCCTTATACTGTGAAATGTTAAGCAGAAAACAATATCTGTACAAAAAGTAGCATTTTGAGCTTATTGTTTTAAGTGTGTGTAACAAGTAAGGTGAAATAATTTGCCTTCTCATCATTGATTATTTTAGGCTTGGAAAGCCCCTGTCAGTGAAGAAGAGTCAGTATGGCAGAAGATTGGAATATTGAGCGTAATACAGATCTGTCAGTCTATCATCACTTGAAGAAAGAATATAATTTATGAGTGGTGAGTGCTCAGACTCTTTCCTCTGCGGCTTTTCCATCTCACCGCAGTAACTCTTGGTTTTCTACACATACACACACGCGCGCTTTGTTTTTTTAATTCCCTTCCCCTGCCATGTCTCTGTCTGTCCTTAAATTGTAAGCTCCTGGCGCCAGGGTGTTCCCTTCTTGAATGTCTGGAAAGCGCCTAGTACATTTGGGTGCTACTGCAAACAAAGAAAAAATAATAATTTAAGCCGTGTATTGACATGTACTAGCCCAGTCACGAGTGGACCTTAAGTGACAAATATTCTGAGGTCAGGCTGTCATTCTTAGCTCAACTGCTGCCTGAGCAGGAGGAGAGCAGGAAACTGAATTGCAAATTCCTGGTGTTTCCCCTGCCGTGGGAGTTGAAGTTTTCCTTCTCCAACCTCTTCATCTGTCGTGTCTCAACATGCATTGAGAGCCTGGATATTTATGCCAGAGGCTCAGTATTTCGGTGCTACTTCCCAGGCTCCACCTCCCCCATCCACCTGTGGCAGTAGAGCTCCATATGGAGTGATGATGTCCCAGTCTTCCTAGCAGCAGCTATCCATAACTCACCCGTCTTAAAGGCTTCATGGGTGTGGAGGGGCAGCCCATAAGAATTAAGTTTCACAAGGTCAATATTAATTCCCACACTGCCTTGGAGGAGGAGACTCCCACAGCAAACTGAATCCCCTGACTTCTTCCATTTTCCTCCCATCTGTGCCTCATAACTGCACACACAGACCAAACCACGTGGAGAGTGAGCACAGGGCTTCTGTTCCTGCTGCCTTTGCTGTTCTTTGTCTTCCCTAAGTGAATGAACATCATTTTTGAAATCCAGTTCTGGTGCAAATACTCATGGTTTTCAGTTCATCGTTTTCTGCCTTAGATTATGCCTTCATATTCTTTATTTCAACAAACATTCCTGCTACTAAACCCATGTGCATGAGTATTCATGGATAGTGAACACACTAGGCAAAGCTCAGGCAATTTTTTATTTCAATAAATATTTTGACTGTTTAACCATATTTGTCCAGCTCTAGCTTTAGCTGGACATTCGGACATCAGGTCTTCAGCTGGGCAAATAAGCGTAAGCTCCCCTGAAGGCAGTAGATCTGTGCCAATTTGACTAGCTGAGAATAGCTATTAACACTGTCAGTTTGCACAACCGAAAAGTTGTCTTGCACAGTAGATCCCAAATCAATGGACATGGTGAGTACTCGCCTTTATTTTGGTAGGTCTGCCTTAGAGAAGTTTTGTTGGTGGGACACAACTTCCAGCCATCCTGACTGCACATCTGTCCAAGCTCAGCTAACACAGACCGTGCCGTTAAAACTTTACATGTCACCTTTTTGACTGTGGGCTTAGCAAGAGGATGGTCTTTAGTTTGTGTCTCAATAATTCAAGACATTTTGCAGGTTAATATGTGACCTGTTTGACAAGCTCGCTGCCATCTACAGCCATGCAGCCTAAATGTTCCACCTTTCCTGCAGGAAGGGAGTGTCTTTATAGCTCAGTGTTATTCACTCCCCTCAATGCAATGCAATGGAATTTTGAAGGCTTTGGGATTCTAAATTCTAACGGGAAACCCAACTTTAAAAAACAGAACTTTTGAAATTGTAATGAAGAGAAAATATCTATGTCAGAAAATAGCTTATTTCCGGCTCTCTTTTCAAACACCACCACTTCATTCTGATCCTGCACTGCAGTGAGCACAGGCAGAGCCCTGGCCCAAGCAAAGCTCTACTGAAGTCACTGAGACGCTGTGCATGTGCTGTCCCGCACAGATCACAAGCACTGTTCCATCTAAGCTGTGCGCGTGTGTACACCACACAGATCCTAAACCCTGCACACAAAGCGAAACACCACGCACACAAAAATGTGCACAGAAGCATAAAGATTTGCACAGAAGAATGTTCTTGCACACACAGCCTGTCATTGATCACAACACAGGGCCATGCCCTATGGTTCTTCTATCCTTTTGTCTTTTTTTAATGTTCCCTTTTTATTTATTATTTGTTCATCCCTGGTTCCCTCCTCTATCCTTTCTTCCGTACCCTTCTCTCTCCTAGATGCAGGAGAGCACAGCAACAAGAGTGTGGCAGAAAAGGACAGATAGGCAAGTGCTAGGGACCAAACCTCCTCGGGGTCTTAGTGAGCTTGGGGGTAGGGGGAATGCCTTTAATTAGAACAGCATCGGATGCTAGAACTGTCCTTCCAAATGGAGCAAACCTGGAAAACCAGGATGTCTGATCATGAGATCTAGAGAGCAGTTGGCTTGAACATGTGACTAGCAACCCTCTGACTAATGAAAAACAAGAATGGTTATGAATGGAGAAATGTCTGTGATGCTGACAAATGGGCTGTGCACAGAATTTTGTGGGGGGCTGTTTCTTAGGCTAGAATCATGCATGTATTGTGTAGATGGCAGCAGCCCTGTTCTGCTTAGATCAAGTGTGCGGGAAGTCCTTTGTGCTTGCAGACTGGGTTTATTAATGTGTGATGATTTATATGGTGCCCGCCTCATTCATGTTCACTGTAAAACTGTTCTTGGAGAAACCTGAGATCACACGGTAAATAAATGGTTTCTGGGCAGATTAATTATACTGAATTACACTCAATTAGAAGGAATACTTTAGCTAAATCCAAAGATCCTAGGGCCCACAAAATCCCATCTGGGCCTCTCTACACTCCACAAGGACTGCAAGTGCAGTTTAAAGTTACGATCAAATACATTTATGCTGACGGAATTTGGCCATTAGTATTGTCAGCACCCACAAAACCAGATTTGGCTTTAAGAAATAAAGCTAGACTCTGCCTGCTATCTGAATTCTCCTTTTCAGCCTCAAGTCCTCTCTTTATGAAGTTCAGGATGGTTAAAATACAGCAAGGGTTCTCAAACCTCTTCAGAGGGCGGGCCACCTCTTATGAGGAAGGCTTTCTCAAAAAGACAATCAGACCTCCCAGTCAGACTCTGATTTTCAGTCACACTGGCTTCTTCTTTTCCCCCTTCTCCCATCATTTTTGTCCTCAATTCCCCACCCACACAAAATTAATTCCCCTTCCTTTTCACTCACTGATCTTCTTTCCAACAAATTCAGTCACACTGCCTCACACCCAGACAAATAAGATCATTTTCTTCCCCACAGTCAAAATCAGTTCTCACCAACTCCTTCCCTTACTCCATTTCTCCTCTTGGCTGCCTGGCTGCTGCCTGAGGCATCTTACAGAGCTTGGCCTCCACCTCCCCTCTGCCTCCTTCAGCAACCTTTTCCTGGCTGTAGGTCCATTTGGTTCACAGCTGAATCTTTCTCCCCCAATCTCTTATGCCATTCATGGCTACAGAGCAGCCTCCTTTGTCCCCAGTCTCAACTTCATCCTCTTTCTGCCCATCCCCTCAGAGTCACTGGGTAAGTCTGCTTACTCTGATGTAACTCCTACCCCTATTCTCGCTCCTCTGGTGGCTCCCTCCAATAAAAACTGTCTTCCTCTGGTGGCAAATGGTTCTCTCCTGAGGTGATATCTCCATGTAGTGGAGGTGGCTCCTGTTATTGGTTCTCCATGGCAAATATGAGCCCTTTCTAGATATTCCCACTGGAAACAGCAACACCATGCCATAGTGACTCTAGCAAAGGCTCCATCAGTTCTCAGTACTAGCTTCCATATGTTGACCACCCCCTTTCCTCGTGCTGGAAAAAATTGAATCCTGCAAAGCCAAATAAAGAGTTTGGGCAGCATTCAAACCATACGGTACAAAATGTTTACACAATTAAAAAAAAATAGAAATTGTACTTTCACCTATGTGCAAAGTAGTTTAAATGACACTAAAAGTCCTGTGGTATAGTTGTTTAAATACGGAAAACATATGGAAGTAATTTAATATGTACACAAAGAGCAAAACCAGGGATAACATATTAATGTCAAAAGTGATGCAAGGCAATTTTGTTGTCCCGCAACCCGTGACAAATTTAATTAAGCCTGAAATGTATCCATTCCATCTATACTACACAATACTAATGTTTGTTTCAGAAAATATTAATTTGTGTCACATTTGTGACCTAAGTTTTATACAGAACAACAGGTAGACATTTTTTTCCCCTTAGCCATAATAATGGACGAATGAGATGCACATCTGAGCTACCTGATGGAGCTAATGGACCAGATCCACAGGACCAGCCATTTAGTGCTTGGTGCATTGTAGATTCATAACTAATTTGCTGTACACTGTTGCGTAAAGGTCTCTTCCAATATGGTTGCTTCCCTGGTTTCTCCCACCCAACTGTGGTTTTTTATTATTTTTCCCCAGATGAATGACCTTTCATTTTTAGAAGTTGCATCTAATTCTGTTATTTCCTGCCCAGGTTTCTAATCTCTTTAGGCACTGTTGTACTATTATTCCCCAGTCTTGATTGGTATCTGCATCTCCTGCCAATTTAACTTCATCTGCAGATTTCAATATTTTGTTGCATGCTCCCTGTTCTATAGATCATTGATAGTCTTTCTTGTTTTTAATTTTTGTTTTTCTACCATCTCCCAATACTTTCCCTAATTGGCCACAACTTTTCATATATAAATATTTCTGAGCAGTAGCACTATCCCTCCACCTCCTCTTTTTTTATATATCTCTATTTACATTTCAACTATGAGAATCTCCCCACCATCTCTGTTATATGCAATGGATAATATCACCAGTCCATTAGTAAGTCTACTTTCTCATATAGCTTGCATTTGTGTAAAGACATTTTAGCTTTTTCCTGCCTGATGTTTTAAGAACCAATTCTATCTTCTGCTTTATTTGTATGTTGGAAATACATACCAGATCTTTTGAGTTAGGCAAATGTTTCCTTTTTCTGAATACATGTGGTTTAAAGGCCACTTAACAAGTCCTGCCATCTTTAAACCTACGTGGTGAGTTCCCCTTCTATTTAAGTGGAGACCATCTAATCCAAAGAGGTTTTTAAAACTTAAGTTGGTCTGATACAGTATGTATGGACTCCTGGCACTTCTCTCTTCTTTATCAACTCGCCATGCAGCTGGTCTTCTGTGATCATTCCTCTCCTTTCTTTGCTTACACAAGAAGCACTTCCCTCTTCACTTCTCTTCCCAGATACCTGAAGTGAAGCAGTGTCACAGCAAGTCTGTCTTTCTTGCTGTCAGTTGTTCCCACATAGACCATATGACATTCCTGGTATACTTTAAACAGCACCCTTACTGGAGTATCTTCAGAATCATCACTCAATATTACTTTTCTTCCCTGTGACTCCCTTTCACACTGTTCTTCTGATCACTAATGGGTTGCTGGTCAATCATTTCCTTATTTGAATTGCCACAGTGTAACAATGCTAGATCAGCCTTGTTCTTTATGATCCACTTACTCTGTAACACCTAATAAATATCCAGAACCAGATCTTTCAATCTCCTTCAAATATCTGTAATTAGCCAGTACCCTGGTTAATGTCTGTCTCAATCTCGTCCAGTGACAATATGATCAGTACAGAATGAGGATAGAGAGGACAATGTAAAGAGGAAAGATCCAGTGATTAAGTTGATAACCTGGGACTCAGAAGACCTGGGTCTCCAAGTCCTAGTTCATTTCTGTGCTCCACTACAGACTTCATATTTTACCATAAGTAACGTAATGTCTCTGAGTCCGTTCCAAAATGAGGATAATAGCACTTCGCTACCTCACAGGAGTGTTGTGAGGATAAATACATTAAAGATTATGAAGTTCTCTGATACTGCAGTAATGTGGGCCATACACGCTCTTTAAGAATCTAGAACTTAGATTGTGCTCAGAGAATATTCTGAAGAAGAGCACTCTTGGCAGCTGCAAAGAGTCTTAAACCTGAAATGACCTGAAAAAGGAGGTAAAATAGTAAGAGAGGGAGATGCTGTGGAAGCATGACTAAGGGCTTGTCTTCACGAGGCTGCTCCGGGATCGATCTTCTGGCGATCGATTTATCACGTCTCGCTAAGACGCGATAAATCGATCACCCACGGCTCCCCCATCAACTCCAGAACTCCAGCTTGCCGGGAGGTGCAAGCTGGAGTCGACGGGGGAGCGCACCGCTGACTGCCGGCAGATACGCAAACTTCAGCTATGTGATCCACGTAGCTGAAGTTGCGTATCTGCCGTCGATCCCCCCTCCCCCCCAGTGAGGACAAGCCCTTAGATTGAACAAGAGGTGGGCAAAATGTTGGACACAAAAGTCGAACACTAGAATGAAGGGCTTGTGTTTGGTGATTTTTTTGTAACTCCGCTGCTGCCTTAAATTTATACCAGCACGAGGGGGTGAGTGAAACTATTTTTTTTCCAGTGGAAAAAATCATTTGAAATCAAACTGGCCACTAGACAAGGTGTAGTAGCTGGATGATAATCTCCAACTTTATCTGCATCATCTTGGTCAAAATCTTCAAGTTTGAATGGCGATGTGACAATGAGCCCCAGTACCCCAGTTCAGGTAATCTCTTAGTTTTTCATAAATTTATATAATAAAGTCTGTCATGTTAGTTTTATTTGTTTGCGCTACATGACTGGTTATACATTGTTAGGGCTTGATTTTCTGTCACTGTTTTGATATGATGCTGCTGTGATTAATTCTGCGATTGTTTCCTTTTGGTTTGGTGCCCTAAACTATTATTGAGAGTTCTGGGGGTATGTTATGAAGTTGCTTGGATGCAGCAGGCAGTGTATATTCTAGGTATAGTAAGTAGGATGCTGTTTGCCATTTGATACTATGACTTTTATGCAGTGGTTTTTGAGCTGATCATGTTGCTTTAGTTTAGGCATTAAAAGGCATGCCAGCATCTCTTTCTGTTCTGTCAGCTGAGATGTTTAGCATGTTGTTATTGCTGTGTGTGCTGTGAGGATCCTTTTCCTTAAGGAGTCCTGGGGTGGGGCGGGGGGGTTCCTGTAGACAATACACACTATTTGGATTTCCAGTAATGTGAGAGCCAGCATATCTCAGCAGGTAGGGTACTGGATTCACACTCAGGAAAGGTGGGGACTTCCTGGCTGTGCACTGCCCTGCTGTAATGTGGGCAAGCCACAACACAGTGCCTCTCACACTGTGTCTGTCTTGTCTATTTAGACTGTAAGCTCTCTGCAGCGGGGATTGTCTCTTACTCTGTGTGTTTATACAGAGCTTAATGCAATGGAACTTAGTCTCCACTGGGATTTCTAGCCACTATTGTAATTCAAATAATAAACAAATGTAAATGTTGTGTTATGTAATATTCATTTTTTGAAATAGTTATTGAGTCTTCACCTCCAGTTTATCTGCTCTCTCCTGTCCAGTGAGTTACCTCATTGGATTCTGTCTTGTGGTAAGCTGGTAGGACTGCAATGATTCCTACAGGTGGGGATGGGGATGATTGCTATCATGTTCCAATATCAGTGGATCCGGGTCACTTGAGAGATTCATTGGGGGGATATTTCACTTAATCGTTTCATAGAATCATAGAATATTAGGGTTGGCAGGGACCTCTGGAGGTCATCTAGTCCAACCCCCTGCTTAAAGCAGGACCAATCCCCAACTAAATCGTCCCAGCCAGGGCTTTATCAAGCCTGACCTTAAAAACCTCTAAGGAAGGTGATTCTACCACCTCCCTAGGTAACCCATTCCAATGCTTCACCACCCTCCTAGTGAAAAAGTTTTTCCTAATATCCAATCTAAACCTACCTAACTGCAACTTGAGACCATTACTCCTTGTTCGGTCATCTGCTACCACTGAGAACAGTCTAGATCCATCCTCTTTAGAACCCCCTTTCAGGTAGTTGAAAGCAGCTATCAAATCTCCCCTCGGTCTTCTCTTCAATCCCAGTTCTCTCAGCCTCTCCTCATAAATCATGCGCTCCAGGCCCCTAATCATTTTTGTTGCCCTTCTCTGGACTCTTTCCAATTTTTCCACATCCTTCTTGTAGTGTGGGCCCCAAAACTGGCACAGTACTCCAGATGAGGCCTCACCAATGTCGAATAGAGGGGAACAATCACGTCCATCGATCTGCTGGCAATGCCCCTACTTATACAGCCCAAAATGTCATTAGCCTTCTTGGCAACAAGGGCACACTGACTCATATCCAGCTTCTCATCCACTGTAATCCCTAGGTCCTTTTCTGCAGAACTGCTATTTAGCCATTCAGTCCCTAGTCTGTAGCAGTGCATGGGATTCTTCCGTCCTAAGTGCAGGACTCTGCACTTCTCCTTGTTGACCCTCATCAAATTTCTTTTGGCCCAGTCCTCTAATTTGTCTAGGTCTAATTTCCCTGCCTTTTCAGGGACCCTGGACACTGATACACCTCAGCTCCTCCTGTTCTCTGCCCTTAGCACACAGCAGGTTAGTCTCCTGGGACTGCAATACTTTGGTCTAATTTCAGTTGTTGAATTTAAGGTGTGTGTGTGTGTGCTGTGGGTGGTATTGGTGGCCCTGACAGATGTTTGTCCAACCTGTTCTTAAAAACCTCCAATGATCCGAAGCCTTCCTTGGAAACCTATTCCGGGGTTTAACTACCCTTATAGTTAGAAAGATTTCCCGAATATCTAATCTGCCTGCCTGCCTGCCTTAGCTCCAGGCAGCTCCCAGAAGCAGCCACCGGGTCTTTGCCTCCCCTACGCACATGGGCAGCCAGGGAGGCTCCACGCGCTTCCCTAAGGGATGGCTCCACAGCTCTCATTGGCCAGGAACCATAACCAATGGAAGCTGCAGAGGTGGCACCTGCATGTGCAAAGGAAGCACATGGAGCATCCCTGGATGCCCATGCACCTAGGGACTGCACTGCGGGGACCTGGCAGCTGCTTCCTGTAAGCACCACCGGGACCCTGCACCCCAAACCCTCTCCTGCACCTACACCTCTTGCCCCAGCCCGGAGTCCCCACCTGCACCCAAATTCCCTACCTGCACACTCACAACCCTCTGTCCCCGCCCTGAGCCCTCTCCTGCACTCCAAACCCCTCAACTCCGGCCCCACCCCAATACTCACACCCCCAGCTGGAACCCTCTCCCCACACCCTAAACCCTTCTCATCCCTGGCCCCACCCCAGAGTGCACACCAACAGCTGGAGCCTGCACCCCCCTCCCGCACTCCGAACCCCTCCACCCCAGCCTGGAGCCCCCTCCTGTACCCCAAAGCCCTCATCCCTAGTACCACCCCAGAGCCCACACCCCCAGCTAAAGCCCTCATTCCCCCTCCGGCACCCAACCCCCTGCCCCAGCCCAGGTGAAAGCGAATGAGGGAATGGGAGAGCAAGCAATGGAGGGCGGGGGGATGGAGCGAGCAGGGTTGGGCATCGGGGAAGGGGATGAGGCTGGGGAATTCGGTTTGTGGTGATTAGAAAGTTGGCAACCCTAATTGATCCCATGCTTTTGCATACCTTTGTGTAAAGCAGGGGTCTCCAAACTTTTCAGCCCGAGGGCCACATTAACTATCAAATAGGAGTTCGGGGGCCGACAAGATAACAGGGCGGGGGGGGGGGAGGCGGGTGTAAGAGGGCTGGGGGGGGGGCAGGGCCGGCGACAGGAATTTTGGGGCCCCGTACGGCAGACCGTACGCCACCCCCGGTCTCCCACCGCCCGCGGGGCCCCCTCCCGCCAGTCTCCCGCCGCCCGCGGCCCCCCCCCCCCGCCCGCGGCCAGTCTCCCGCCACCTGCGCTCCCCCCCCCCTGCCTCCTGCGCCCCCCCCCGCCGGTCTCCTACCTCCCGCGCCCCCCCCACGCCAATCTCCTGCCTCCCGCGGGCCCCCCCCTCCGGCCGCGCTCTCGCTCTTCTTCCCTCCCCCCCCCCCTCCGGCCGCGCTCTCGCTCTTCTTCCCTCCCCCCCCCCTCCGGCCGCGCTCTCGCTCTTCTTCCCTCCCCCCCCCCTCCGGCCGCGCTCTCGCTCTTCTTCCCTCCCCCCCCCCTCCGGCCGCGCTCTCGCTCTTCTTCCCTCCCCCCCCCCCCCTCCGGCCGCGCTCTCGCTCTTCTTCCGTCCCCCCCCCCCCCCGGCCGCGCTCTCGCTCTTCTTCCCTCCCCCCCCCCTCCGGCCACGCTCTCGCTCTTCTTCCCTCCCCCCCCCCCTCCGGCCGCGCTCTCGCTCTTCTTCCCTCCCCCCCCCTCCGGCCGCGCTCTCGCTCTTCTTCCCTCCTCCCCCCCCCCTCCAGCCGTGCTCTCGCTCTTCTTCCCTCCCCCCCCCCTCCGGCCGTGCTCTCGCTCTTCTTGCCTCCCCCCCCCGCGCTCTCGCTCTTCTTGCCTCCCCCCCCCCGCGCTCTCGCTCTTCTTGCCTCCCCCCCGCGCTCTCGCTCTTCTTGCCTCCCCCCCCGCGCTCTCGCTCTTCTTTCTTGCCTCCCCCCCCGCGCTCTCGCTCTTCTTGCCTCCCCCCCCGCGCTCTCGCTCTTCTTGCCTCCCCCCCCCGCGCTCTCGCTCTTCTTGCCTCCCCCCCCGCGCTCTCGCTCTTCTTGCCTCCCCCCCCCGCGCTCTCGCTCTTCTTACCTCCCCCCCCCGCGCTCTCGCTCTTCTTGCCTCCCGCCCCCCCGCGCTCTCGCTCTTCTTGCCTCCCGCCCCCCCGCGCTCTCGCTCTTCTTGCCTCCCGCCCCCCCGCGCTCTCGCTCTTCTTGCCTCCCGCCCCCCCCGCGCTCTCGCTCTTCTTGCCTCCCGCCCCCCCGCGCTCTCGCTCTTCTTGCCTCCCGCCCCCCCGCGCTCTCGCTCTTCTTGCCTCCCCCCCCCGCGCTCTCGCTCTTCTTGCCTCCGCCCCCCCGCTCTTCTTGCCTTGCCTCGGGCCCGGGCCCCGGCCCTGACTCCGCTCTTCTCCGCCGGCTTTGCCTCTTGCCCCGGCCCCGGCCCCGGCCCCGCCTCCACTCTTTTCTGCCGGCTCCGCCTCGCTTCGTGACCCGGCCCCGGCCCCGGCTCCGGCTCCGCCTCCACTCTTCTCCCCCAGCTCCGCCTCCGCTCTTCTCCCCCCCCCCCCGCCGCTCGCCTCTTACTGACCCCGCCCCTCTCCTTTGGCTGAAAATTAGAACACGGGCCTCAATTGGCCCCCGGGCCGGACTTTGGACATGCCTGCCGTAGACAAAAAGATCTCCGCGGGCCGGATGAGAGGGCCTCGCGGGCCGCATCCGGCCCGCGGGCCGTAGTTTGGAGACCCCTGGTGTAAAGGATGAGTTCTGAGTGTATTTGTAATGTACTTTAACCATCACCATCCTGATCTTCAAAGCGAGTGCTGCCCTTATTCAATGCTAGCTTAATCAATTGAGCCTGCAGAGCTTCCCGCATCAGCAGCAGTGTATGAGGTGGCCCTCCCATGCTGTGTGGACATCTCTTCTAATCTTTTAAAAGAAAAACCTGACTGACTATCAACAAAATTTACCTCAAAAGGGGAGAGAGAAAAAAGAAAAACTGACAAGGGAAGTATCAAGGACACTGCGATCTGAGCTTGTTGCAGCGTCAGCAGCTAGAAAGGGAGGATTGGTTGGGGCCGCTCTCCCTTTTAGACTCTCGGAACCCGCCAGAATGTGGGGTGAAAGGGGCAAGAGGACCCAGTGGGATGGAAAGTTCCAGAAGCTTATGGTGTAGACGCCTTGATCCCACAATGTGCATATGCTGAGATGAAATACTCCAGTTCTAAATAAGTAAATGCTCTCAATAACATATGCATAATCCAGTCCATAAAGACACAGTGCCTGCCTACTTGGGTGAACTCTCAGTCTACTGTATAACTTCCATAAGAAAGGAGAAGTTGAGGAATGAGGATAGCCAGATGCTGAACAGAGCAAAAGTATGAGATACATATTTTATTTATATAGTGCAGGGGTCGGCAACCTTCCAGAAGTAGTGTGCCTAGTCTTCATTTATTCACTCTAATTTAAGGTTTCACGTGCCAGTAATACATTTGAATATTTTAGAAGGTCTCTTTCTATAAGTCTATAATATATAACGAAATTATTGTTGTATGTAAAGTAAATACAGTTTTTAAAATGTTTAAAAAGCTTAATTTAAAATTAAATTAAAATGCAGAGCTGCCCAGACTGGTGGCCAGGACCCGGGCAGTGTGAGTGCCACTGAAAATCAGCTCACGTGCCACCTTTGGCACACGTGCCATAGGTTGCCTACCCCTGATATAGTGTGTAACAGGTATCCTAGTGTGAATAGGACTAATGGCAAGTGACTTACTATCCTTTGTATAGTTAAGCAATAACACACAGCAGATGTGTTTGAAAAGGGGTCAGTATGATCAGGGCCACACTGTTACATCTCTTTTCCCTCTAATAGTTTGTCAGAGGTTAAAGTAAATGAGGGGAATCATGCTGTGCAAACTGGCCTTCTTCCCAGATTTCCCTCTTCCAGCTTTTCTGTTTTTAAATAAGGTGATTACATTTGATTTTTCAAAGAGAGAGGTTACTATATATATCATTGGCACACTGACCAACTAAGAACAATGTTCTCTTTTTATCCCAGTGTAGTGCTGAAGGACTGTTCTTCCAATGAATAGCCAGGCACTCTTGACAAGTAGAGAGAATGTTAAAAGCTCTTTGAATATAAAAGAATTACCCCAACCTTCTGATTTCCCAGATTTGGGGATGACTGATTTATTCAGCTTTTGCTTTAATGAGGTGTTAGGGCGGGAAAGTAATATGAAGCTGATTTCCATTGTAGTTCTGCCAGTGCTTTCCAATGGAAAAATATACCTCCCTGATGTTAAGAGCATTTGTGTAAACAAAGCACTTTGGGCGGCATCGTGAAACCAGGTTATAAGGGTAAATCTAATGGAGTTTAATTTGGTTGGGAGATGAGATGCAATAGTCCTTTTTAAAAGTGGACAACCTTCCTATGTGAGAGAGGTTACTCCACATTAGGAAACACTTTTAATCTTTTGATGTACATGGTAAAGAAGAGTCAATCCCAAGGACAACACATCATCAGATTTGTCAGATGTTGCAGTATTTCTAGTTTCCTTTGAGGACAGTGTCTCGCTACTTTGTTAAAACATGTATTGTTTTCTGTTTTGTCTGTTTTCTCATGAGAAGCAAGCTGCCGAAGAGGTCTACTCTTCTACGCTTATGGAATCTTTTCCCTGTAGGATCAAACTTCCTTATTAAATATATTTAGAAGACAAAAAGTATTGAAGCTCTTTTATAACTGAGAGATAACATAGATACCTAACTGAGGAGTTCTCTGAACATTGGGCTAAATATATTATTTGCCTTCCAGAAAACCTCATAATTATAAGATTGGTGACTTCTAAGAACTCTTTAACCATCTCTGTGATGTAAGAGTTGCAACATGACGCCCTTACAGTGCATAGCATTTTGTACCTGTCTTCCAGAGGTGGTATTTGGTGGTTAGAGTAGAGAATTGGAATCAAGAACCATGGATTCAGCTCTGACATTAACTTGCTGTGTGATCAGGAAGTGAAATCTAGCAGAACATTGCATGCTTCATAAATTAGTAGGTGTAATGAGACAGTCAAAACAAATTTTCTTGGAAAATGTTCTAACATGCATATTGTATATCAGCATGTTTGATAGGGTGACTAATAGTTATCCTTTGGGCAAGTTATTCCATAGTTGTCCAGTGTGGGGTTTCTTGCTATGGTCCACTGTTGGACACAGGATATTGAATTAGTTGAAATAACTGGTCTGGTCCAGCACAGTAATTCCTATGCAAGACTTCAGTAAGGCACTATGGGCCAGATCCCCAGCTGGTGTAAATCAGTATTTCTGTTTAAATCAATAGAGAGACGTCAATTTGTATCAGCTGAGGCTCTAGACCAATGTGCATAAAATCCACATAATCTATTCATGTTTTTCTTGCATATATGAAATTTCTGCTTTGCGTTGAGGAGATTATTTTGCCTGTATGACTTGGCTCACTTTGGAATTGTTAACCCTTAGGTGAGTAATAGAGACATCCTGAGGAATGCATAAATTATTGAATTAAAAACAAAATAAACAGGATTCCACAGGACAGATTCCATTCTTGCCAAGTAAATCGTGGCAGTCATGTTTCAATAAGATATCCAACTTGTTTTCTGAGTATCAGCTCCAAATTCATTCTAAAAACTGTAAAAAGCCCTAATAGTGTCAGTTTGGAGAAAGGATTAGATATTTGAAATGGCTCAGATTTGTACTGTATTAGGTGCCCAATAAATCAGTTTTATACAAAATTCTTGTAATTCTCTGAGGAGGAGGGATAAAATTATGGAAATGAATAATTTCTCCTCTCTCTCTCTTTCTCTCTCTCTCCCTCTCCTGGAACATGAGCAGTTAATGAGATCCCTTTCAGGGAAGCTTAGTATGAGAGTATTTATTCAACTGACGCTGTGATTCTCCAGGGCCAGCTTAAGCACACTGCAGTCCTGTCCCACACAGCAGCATCTGCAAAGGGCAGCTTCTGGCTCAGACAAATTTAGCACGATATCTGCTGCTGTTACCAGAGGGTTGCCTGACATTGTAGAGCTGTGTGCCTGCCCAACTGCAAGAGCTCTAGTTCAGGTCCTGACTGTGGTGATACGCGCACACAGACTTCAATCACCATACAGTGTGACTCTGCTAACTGAATTAAGCCTGATCCAATGCCGTGTTTTTTTGTCTACTACAAATGGGCAGTCAGCCCACCATATCCCAAAGGTGGGTTTCCAAAATACAGGCAGTTGTTGACTCAGCTCCTTCCTGTTCCACACCTTTGCACTTCCCTGATTTTGGCCTACCTGTTCCCTGGTCTGGACCCCAACATAAACTAGAGTATGCATATATATAACTTGTGCACAGCTGGTGATGGCACCAGTACAGCAACAATAATGGGAATAACAGTGGCAGAAACCTAATGTTTTGTGTTGTAGGCGGTGGAGTTATTGGTGGCCACAAAGTCATAAAAGGAAGGCTTTTAACCTAGTGCTGCTATTACATTTTTTTAAAAAATCAGTCTGATATCCTGCTTTTATTATGCAGTGACAACCTGAGCAAGTCACTTCCATCTGTGATTATAATGGTGTCTAGAATTCTGCATTTAATTTCTGGACACCTCAAAACCAGGAAGTTGTCACTAAATTGGAGGGAATTACCAAGAGAAGCAATAAAAATGGTCAAGGGATTAATTAATGAGGAAAGATTAAAAGAACTAAATGCTCATGCATGGCCCAGTGATGATTAAGGTGTGATATGAACCATATAAAGGTAGCTTGGATGGTTTCAAGGGAAGGAGTAATTTGAAGTTAACCAAAACAAAAATTTTGACTTAACTTCATAAAAGCAAAAACTTCCTAAAAGAGAGATCTGTTAAGAGTGTGTGTGTTTATATTTAGTAGTGCCAGAAACCAATTAGGAGCAGAGCCAAGAAGTGTCTGTGAAGGGAGGTTGTGGAAGCTCCATTATCTGGTTCTTCTTAAAGTATATTAGAGAAAGCAGCATAGAATTTATTGTTTGGCGCTGACTCAATGAAAGAGGAATGGACGAGATGATCTAATACGTCTTTTCAGTCTCTAATTTCTATGATTCTAGGTTAGAACTGGGCAAAACATGTATGGACATTCATGTTATATGTGTTTATGGTTCATTTCACATTCTTTCAAATCTCCAGAAATGTGAGGAGACTGAACGCTTTTTATTATTATTATTTTATTTTTTTTAGTAGTGAACTGTGAGAGAACTTGGCAAGCTGCTGAGATTTCGCAAATGTGAAATTTTAAAACCTTGCTGCTGGAGAAAGTGGTGTTCCTCTTCCCTGCACATACACCAAAACAAATTTCCCCAAATACATGAGCTAATGGAAGACCACAGAGCTGGGTCTCTGGAGGTCCTGCATTCTGTTTTGCACATATGCAGCACTTCACAAAGATTATTTAGTTACATATTTACCTAAATTTATAAATAGGTAAATTGACTTAGTTACTGCTCCTCTGTATGCCTGCATCAGTTTGTTGATAGGGGTGTGATGTTGGAAGTGGGCTTTCTATGTAGATGCATGCAATTTGTACTCTACCGAATTTCAGCATGGTCACAGCTCAGCTAAGTCAGTTACTTAAAGCCCACTTAATGTTGTTGGCCTAAGGTGCACCTTTTTTTCCTGCAGTCAGAGTTCAAGCAGAGGAGCCAGAAAGAGAAATAAAGGTAAAGTAGATTACAAAAATTGCCACAGGCAATATTGAGCAGAAATTAAAGAAAAAAATTCTGTACCTTAATCTTTTAGGATTTCATTAAGGTCAGGATGCTTTATTCAATTTGGTCCTCACTCCTGGCCTTGAAAAATAAATCAGATATGTTGCTGAAAACATTCTTCGTCACTCAGCTCTTTATAAAACTGTGTTTCAGAAGGTTCTGCAGGCATTCATTGATTTCCTTATGAAATCTGGTTTGGAGGTAAACTTGGCTACTTTGTAATTGGAGACCAAAAGACTCAATTGCCAGTAATAAATCTGGAGCATAAAGTTTCTGAGCCAGATCCTCACCTGGTTTAAACTGGCTTAGCCACATTGAAGTTAGTGGAGCTAAAATGATTTACATCAGCTGAGAATCTGGCCATTTGTTTTTGATTTGATTTAAAGAGACAAGGTGGCTGAGGTAATATCTTTTATGGGGCCAACTTCTGTTGGGGTGAGAGGAGTTTTCGAGCTGCATACAGCTCTTCAGATGTGGGCCTGTTTGGGTTTTTTCCTTAATGTATTTATGCTACTGTACTTGATCCTGCACCTATTGGAAAAGTGGCTAGATGCTGGAAGCAGACATGGCCATTGCACTTGCAATAGCAGAATGACTAGATAGAACTCAGATGTATGAAGCCCTTGAGAGCTTGTACAGCTACCCAGTTTCCCTATGTTGCTATCTGTACAGAAAGGAATGTCAGGTAAAGCTAGGTGATGTTTTTTGGACAAAAAACTATTACTGAAAAACCCACATTCTGGTTGACCAAAACATTTAACATGTTGCTATCAAATTCGCTGAATTGTTTTGCGGGTAAAAAAAATAAATATTGGAAATAAATCTAAACATTTCAATTTGACATTTTCTAAATTCAATATTTTCATTTTTAAAATTTGGTTTAATCACCATACTGAAAAATCAGTTATTTGCACAGCTCTAATGGCAGAGGACTAGAACATGGTTAAGTGACAAAACGCCTTATGACCTTTAAAAATAGTTAAATGTAAATTACTAATGTAAGCTCAGTGTTGGAACTGAGGGAGGCGGTTTGAACAGGAGGAGTGAGCAAAGGTGTAGAGTCATTGGACCTGAGAATGTTGGTCAAAGGCCAGGATAATGAGAAATAATTGCTCTGATGTGTTGTACCCAAATGTACAGCCTGAGCCAATAGAATTAAACTGCCTGCAAATAAGAGGCAGGGTCTAGTCCTGCACCCCTCAAATTTTAATGAGCATTTGGTCAGTGAAATCAATGGAGGTGGGTTCTTGCACTAAGTCTTGGAATATCTGATGGTCATTAGGCAACTTGCATAAAGATTGTTACACCTTCTAAATTAGACCCTAAGTGTAGACCGAGAAGAAAAAATGTGGAAAATACATGGAAATATCCCAAATCAGTTAAGCAATAACTTGCAAAGACCTACTTATATTTCGTCAGTGCAGGCTCTTATGCAATGGCATCTCAGTCAAGGTCCTGATCATTCCATCTTTTCTGAACAAATTAAGGCAGATTAGTTAAATTGCATGTGTTAAAATAATTTCAATTAATCATGGCCCATTAATGTCCAGACTAATTGAATCCATTTATTTTTATTATGAAATACTAAGGCCCTCACATACAAATCACAACAGAGGGCACACCAGCATTATAGGACTAATTTCATTCCAAAAGAGATTTCACCTTCTATATAACCTTTATATTCAAGGCATACGGAGAAACAGACAGAATATTTAGAACATTCCCTACAGTGCTTCATGTCATTCCTTGGGTAAAATTAAACTTAATATGTTTCTGAAAAGAAAAATACTCAAAAATATGTAAACATAGTTGTGGCTGAACTGTGTTAAAATATGTTCCGGAAGATGGGATGGTATTATGGCTAATGTGCTGGACTACAACTGAGGAGGTCTGTAGTCTGTTCCTGGCTCTGCCAAAGACTTCCTATGTGACCGTGGGCAAGTCACTTAATCTCCTTGTGCCTTGGTTCCGTCTGTAAAATCAGAATAATACTTATTTTCTTCCACTCTTTGTAGATGTCTTGACTATTTAGACTGCAAGCTCTATAAGACAGGGACTGTGTATATGAACACCACCTAGCATAGTCTGGTCCTGAGCTCAGTTGGTGCTTCTAGATGCTACAGCAAAACAAATATTTTGTTTTGCCTAAAGTCAGAAAAATATCAGTTAGCCTCATAAAGGAATCTGTATTTTAACACTGCTAAAACATAATTTTCCTAACATGCATGGATTTTATTTTTATTCTTTTAGTACACAAAGGGTCTAAGATGCAACAGACAACATCCAAACAGTGCAAGCAGGTGAGACGTGTTCTGGTACACCGAGTATCTCTTTGTATGCAGTTGATTGGTTTTTGTGAAGAAGCAGAAAGGTGGCCCTGATCCGGATCAGAGCTGTGGTTGCATGCATCCCCCAGCCCTGCCCAGAGAAAACTAACACCATAGAAAGGATACAGGGAGAAGAGCTGGTTTTGACTGCTGGCTAATTTTCTTGGCTTTGGGCATAGGTGGTGTAATAATAGCTCAGGGTGTTTGATGGACTGCCCTGCTCCTTCACTGCTATTAGGAAAATACCTTGGGAATTATTTTTTTAAAAACCAAACCAACAAACCCTTTGCATTCCATGCACAAAGGGCGTGACTGCTGAAGTAGGGGAAAATATCCTGACATCTCAGTTCCTTGTGTCAGATAAATCCTGTTTGCCTAACAGCTATCTCAGAGGTAAACTGGTCACTAGTGCCAGAAAAAACACTCCTGGGATCCTGTGGGTCCTGAGGCAGGGAAACGTTGTTATTCTTAGGGCAGGGTCTTGAAAACACTACTTGGCACAGTGCTTATTATTGGACTGAGACCAGGTGGGAGAGTGGGCCCTTAACTTTAAAATATGCAGTTGAGGACAAAGAATTTAATTAGTCCCTCAGAGCAGTTTATCTCTAAGACTTCAAAAAGCTCAAAACAAACAGCATCTACAAAACTGCAACGACCTGACCTGAAGGCAATAGCCTGCATACCAAGCTTTAATTCTGAGCACCATCCTGGCCCCCCTTACACTGCTCTGACAGCAAAAAGGGCAGGCAACAGCTAGACCTCTCCATTTCCCCCTTCCCCTGTAAGGAATGACCTTGAGCTGTTCCCTCCCTCCCCTCCCCTCCCCCCAATGCAGGAGTGTGTCCAACCAAAGAGTGAAAGATCCTGTGTAGAATACTCTGCACTGCAGCTGTTCTGGGCTCTCAGGTGGTAACTTTGGGAGGATTGCAGCCAAATGTAAATTAAAGGCAAGGCTGGTTTAATCTAGCAGCCCTATCATTTAGAGGGTAGCATAAAATCCCCCCTCCCCCATATGCTGCAGCCAGTTGAGCTTGGTTGTATCTCAGATTCACAACTCAAGTCAATAGCTGCTCAGGAAATATTCGTATTAAGTGATATTTTGTACCAGTGAAATCAATAGAAAAACTTGAGTTGGCTTCATTGGGACCAGTCTCAAGTCACATACAAGCAAATCCAAGACAAGACTTTCTATAGTCACATTATAATAATTGTCATCTGCTGTAGAACATGGCATTTTGAAATATTCTGAGACATCTGAGAAACACAAAAGGAAGATTTGGAAAAGTTTATGTTGTGTTTAAGTGTAGGGACATTAAGTGATTAAATTAATCAATGGTAAACATTTCCCAAATGAAAGTCTGTTACATCCCAGTTGTTTTATAAGATCCAAGGTCAATGTCATCAGTTTGGTACTATACAACCTAAAGTATTTAGTCTGATTCCCCATGTAAGTTATGTTTAATTTTACATGGGTTTGAATCATGGATAGAGTTAGTCAACAATTAATTTGTAAGAATTATAGTATTCCTGTTTTCCTGATTTGTAGAGGCATTGACTGGTTGCAGGTACTTAGCAACTCTTTAACCACAGAGTGAACGGCTTTCGAGTTAACACTGTCAGCTAGTGGCTTGATCCAAAGCCCATTGAAGCCAATGGGAGTCTTTTCATTGACTTAAATGGAATTTGGATGGGGCCTAGACCATTATCATACAAAAGCCTCTTAGGGCTGGTCCCCACTATGGGGGCGCCGGGGGGGGGATCAACTGCAGATATGCAACTTCAGCTACGTGAATCACATAGCTGAAGTTTGCGTATCTGCAGCCGACTTACCGCTCGTCCCCGCGGCGGTCAGCGGCGCGCTCCCCTGTCGACTCCAGCTTGCGCCTCCCGGCAAGCTGGAGTTCCGGAGTCGACGGGGGCACCGCGAGCGATCGATTTCTCGCGTCTTCACAAGACGTGAGAAATCGATCGCCAGAAGATCGATCGTTACCCGCTGATCCGGCGGGTAGTGAAGACATACCCTTAGTCAGAAGGGAACAAGTGGCAGATTGGAGGAGTTGATGTTTGTGTGATAAGATGCAAAGATGGATGGAGGAACCATTGTTGTGTTTTCTCCCTTTGGGGTAGATTCTGTGCGTGTATGTAAGGTTTTGTCTTGGAGCTAAATTGAGTCAATTTAGTCACTGCCATGGTTTGTTATCACAATCTTCAGTCCCTCCATCTAAACTGATATCTTAAGGAATACAACTATGAAAATCTGAGGGAGGCTTTGCCACACTTCAAACAATCAGTATTGTCCCTCCTCCACTCCTATTAAATCTTTACCAATAGCTAAATACTCTGCACTAGGAAGACTTAGGCCGGCGTTTCTCAAATTGGGTGTCGCCAAATGCTCCCAGTGCCACTTAAAAGCCGCCGAATGAATTACTTCCGCATTCGGCGGCTTTTTGGCAGACATACCGAGCTATTTCGGGAGCGCGCCGCTGAATGCAGAAGTGATTCATTCGGCGGCTTTTCAGCAGATATACAATGGCTCCCAATGTGTGAAAAAGGGGTCGCAGTTCTCAAAAGTTTGAGAACCGCTGATTTAGGCCAACTCAAATTTCTTTGAAAATTCCACCCATTGAATTTTGAAGTGAGTGGAATTAAAAACAAACCCAAGTAGCTATCACTTCAGTTGTACTTACTTTTTAAGTCCAATAAATGCACATTGGCAATGTTAATCAGTGCCTATGGTTTACAGATACTTTTTATTTTCAATTAGTTTGGGAGGAAAGATAACATTTCTTCAAAAACTTAAATTATAAGCCAGTTAAGATGATATACAGTACATTTGATAACTGTTTCCATTAGAGTTTAGCACAATATCTTCTCGTTGACACTTAGAGTGGATTTTTCAGGAGGATTTTCTTTAGAACCAGCTATGCAGTTATTGAACAATAAAGGAAATGGGTAGCTAAAAACAATGTCATAAGGCTATATTCAGATCTCACATCATCTGCACACCCAAAATTGTGCCTGGAATGTATGGAAAATGGTAGTCTCTGCTAACATAGTGCAGCTTGTAAAATCTGTTAGTTACATCCCCAATTAGTGAACTCCATGTGAGCAGACACCTCTGTCCTTCCATTCACTTTGGTGACAGTTTGCATGGATTCAGGGGTGAGTCTGCATAGAGCTCATTGCAAGATCAGGAACTTTGGTAGGAGGACTAAGACTCATGCAAAAAGGGGAAAAGATGATCCAACTGAGCAAGTTAAGTGTTGTCTCCTCTGCCAGAATGGAAGTGGACTAAACAAACTCAGTTACCTTAAGTGCTTTTTTAAACCTTTTTGCAGGGACCTGGTGACAATTCAATAGACCCTGTCAATCAAATCGGGCAGAGTAATCTTTAGAGGTAAGTGACAAACAATACAGTGCACTCTGTAACGAGGGGTGGTTTAGAAGTTGTGCCATTTATATGCTCTACACCAACAAAGTAATACTGTAAACAGCTACATTTTCAATTTTGCCTCTTGCTATAATGTTCACTTGTTTAACCCATTCAAGCATAGAAAGTGGCATAATATCGTTGTATACCGCAATACTGATGCAAGGTCCATTCAGTACTTATGAAATCGATGACAATTCAGAGATCCCCAATCCTCCTGTTGGTACATGCCTGTACATTTGCATGTTGGAAGGGCAGAAGAAATGCACTGATCTGTAATATACCATCTGCACTAACAAAACTTCCATATGCCCAATCCTAATTCCAAAATGATTAAAACCTGGGTGGGTCTTTCTTCTGTGGATGGAATAGATCCCTATTCTAGCCATTTTACCTGAACCTCGAAGGGCTGTAATATGATTTGATATGACAGTTAAAACATATCTTGGTATTAAGTATGTTTTAATCAGGTTTTTTTTTAAACCAGAAATAACTTTTATAAGATCATACATAATGATACATTGAGTTTACATTAGTAATTTACATTTAATTATTTTAAATGGTCATAAGGCCTTTTGTCTTCTGGCTGTACCTTTTTGAAATATTAAGGTTGTCTCCCTAGAACAACAATCTATTAACTTTGCTTTTAACCTTCTTAAATATAAAGAGAAGTTTGTCAAATTTAAAATTGATCTCCCTGCTGATATTAAAGGTATTTCATTTAAAAAAGGCTAGACAGCCAAGTGGAGAAATTCAACATTTCTTAATGGAGTTGTACATTTATCACACCTAAAATGGATGACTAAAAGAAAAAGCCCAATATTCTGACAAATACTAATTCCATCTAGAACTAATATTTTAGCATTAAACGTTGTGTTGTAGTTTTCTGAGCAGTCTGGCGAGGACCTTGTACAGCTGCAAGATTCAATGGTCAGTTATGTTTCAATGCACTGGGGCAACTGACTCCCTTGTACTGTTTAGCTGGGTTGTAAAAATGACTATCGGCACAGACTGTGGTCCTTCCTATTGACTGTCAATCGCAAAACTGCCCCGCACTTCAACAAGCCTAGAGTGCAAAAGCACCTCCTTCGAGATGCTCAGCACCCTACACTCCCAGAGAGATCAATGGGAGTTGATAGTAGCCACCATCTTGCTCATCAGCTGGTGTAAACTAACTTAGTACTATGGCCACCCATTTGAGTTACACACCAATGTACACCAGCTGAGGATCTGGCCCTTTGTTTTCAGTCATAACCTCACAAACACACTAGTATTTAGGGCCAAAAGATAAAAAATGTCAAGACACTGCTGATTTATCAGCAGAGGGTCAAAGAACACTGAGCTCCCATACTGTATTTTAGCTTGAAAGCCCAGCTGCTATTTACCTTGCAACTGAAATCTGTAAATATAAGAAACAAATACATTAGAAACCAGGCACGTGTACAGTACTAGCAATATTAAGGGATGCAGCATCTACTCTACATAACTGCCTTTTGTTAATATAGGATAGAGCAGAATAAATGCTATTTGATATGTAGCACACCCTTGCTTAAAAGTCAGTGGCAGTAAAATAGCCAAAGTTCAAGTCCAGGCCTCAGTTAACTTCCAATTATGAAGTCAAAGAAATCACACAACCTATCATTAGTGTAATGGTAGCAGTCTGGCAAAACACAGAACAGTAACTACTACCACGGAGCTGGAGATCTCTTCTGATGACATTTAACCACACTTGGCTCTCCCATCCCCTCCCCACCCATTGAATAGGAGCATCGTTCAGGCATGGTACAAGATCCCTTTAATCACACACAAAGTATGTGGACAAGGACTAATAGTAAAAACACCCAACATTGGCTTGAAGTCTGTGTCCTTATAGAAAATTTGCATTATTTTAAATGGAATTTCACTGGGATTTGCACAAATCGGGCTAACTAGGTGATCACTGTCCATATTTTCCACTTTGGCCCACAGTTTTCTTTTAACTTTATGGAAGTAGGATTAAATTGTATATGTTCTTTGCCAGTGTAGTGGTGTTGCTAATGTTCTTCATTGCAGCGGCCTTTCCTCAAGCTCACATCATCTAATCCAATGTCCCCAGTTCTGCCTTTCCCTTTTTCACCTTTGAAAATAACCTGGGGAAGAAAATAAGACAGTCAGATGTAAACTAAAAAAAAAAAAAAAAAACCAACCCCACAACTTGACAAGAATGGCTACCCGTTCTGAAGGGTCCCAGCCTCAGGGAACTTAGAGACATTCCTGGATGTTAGTATTAGTAATAGATAAAGTGCTTACTCTGCTGCTGGAAGCAGTGTTCAGCTTTCAGGGAGGAATCTCTGTGTCCAGGGACGGTAATCCTTCTCTTTAGATGTATTTATATCATTCCTCCCAGTAATCACTTTATCCATTGCTCTAAAGAGCCATTTTATTTTTTGTAATATTTTGAAAACATTTTCCCTTCCACCTTCACATTGCAAATTGATCTATTTGAATACTGGATGTATTGTAAACTGGATCTAGACCTAGTATCCCCTATATAAGATGTTCCAAGCTTCTGGAGAAATTTGCTAATCTAAACTTTGACTTCCTACAACATGCTGCAGCAAATGCTGCGTATCTATCTTTTAAATAGATAACTTAAAATACGCCTAGTTTGAATGAGAGAGACCTCAACAGATTTACAATAGGATGAAAGAGAGAATATAAGGTAAGAGGACCATGGCAGAATAATGTACTAAATGCTAGCTGAGCCCATTTATTTTAATCCATCCACAATCACCTGCACTGTTGCTATAAACTCAGACTGAACTGTTCTAACACGAGCAAATGTTATTTTGTCCATGGTCCGAAAATTAATCAAACATTCCAGCAAGATTCCCTCATCAGATAGGAGAATCTGACACAGGCAAGCTCCCTACCAAAAAACCCCACCACTGACAGGATATGTACACAGTGACCCTGTCGAAACTAGAGTTTAGATAAATTCATGTAGGATTTTGCAATACTTTACTACAATCAGACTTTATTACGGATGTAGAAAAAGTCAATACAAATGCAAAATCTACTATCAATTCTTTAAAATAATTCTAGTGTTTACTACAATCGGATTATTGAGGGAAGTTAGAGCAAAAAGACAGTATGTAAATGGGATATATTGGCTTAAATTTTCAGAAACAACCAATAGTTTTGGATGCCCCCTGCAGGCACCTTAAAAAGACCTGATTTTTCAGAAAGCGTTGGAGAGCCTATAGATGTCTCAAGATGGGCATCCAAAAACTGGGGTACTGAAAATCATTATTCATATTTTAAAATATCAGCAATCTTGCCAATGTAACCTGTTATATTGGGTTTTTCTGTGATAAAGGGGCTGTGTGCTGAGCTGTGGTGTGGCTTTATTCTGAGAGCCTAGAGCCTATTTTTAAAAGAATAGGGAGCAACAGAAGATCAGGAAAGGAGCAGGTGTTTATAAATCCATCTCTAGGTGCTGTCCTCTTAGGAGGACAAGGAGACAGAACCTGTACTAAACTATATTTGTTTAGGTAACAAAGTCCTGTGGCACCTTAAAGACTAACTATAAAGTTTTGAAGCATAAGCTTTCGTGGGCTAATACCCACTTCGTCGGATGCAAGCAGTGGAAGTGTCCAGGGACAGGTATTGATAAGAACCAGGTAGGAGGTAACAAGGTTAGTCCAATCAGGCTGAACCAGCTTGTTAACTCAGATCAGGGAGGGTGGGGTATTCTTCTAGTAGCTGAATTGGAGGTGTGAACTCGGAGAGAGGAAAAGCTGTTTTTGTAATTAGCAAGCCATTCAAGATCCTTGTTCAATCCTAGATTGATAGTATCTCTCTATATTTGTTTAGTTTTCAGTCAGAGTATTTTATATTGGCAATTGGTATTTTTACGTACGATGGACTAAAAACATGTTCTTGGTGTGATTCCACTATCGGGCATGAATTTGGTCCCTTTTATTTAGAAATAAAACATAAACTGATACTAGACCTGGGAGATGAATAGCCCACTGCTTCAACCTCCTAAACACTACAAATTGTATAGACCGCTTTACTTACACTTTTGATGCCTGAATCTTGCAAAGTTATTTGCGTTTGTCTCCATCCATGGCCACCATTTCTTCCCCAAATTGCTGGTCCATGAGCACCATTTTTTCTTAAAAACACTTGGAGTAGACCAGAATGTAGTTCAGATACCTTATGCCTAAAGGACAGACACAAGTCCCCTGAATGAGCTAACTGGCCGAGTGGCAAGACCAGACGTGCTACTTTTCCCTCTTTGCCTTTGGGTTCTGAGATAGTCACATACTGTCCACCTGCAAAAGAAAAGGCAGCTCTTTTTAAATGTTTCCAAGCACGGTAAGTACCTTTCACATTCAAAGACACGTATTTAATGTGCCATCACTCTTGCAAATTCCTGTCTGTTATGAATTTCAAACTCCAGGACTTCTTAGAAACGTTGTAAATGTGTTGCTGTGGTGCATTAGCTATGGTGGAGGAGATTTAAATCTCCGTTACAAGTCATTGACTCTTCGACAACTCTGCTGCATAAGAAACTTCATTCAAAAGCCTTAAAGGTAAACTAAGCCTCCTAAATATTATTCTAGATAGCAGTTGTGAAATTAGAAGACTTAGGCACTCATTAATACATGTACATGTAAGTCATTTTCAGAGGTGACTTAAGCATTGAGTAGTGTAAGTCTCATTGCACTCTACAGTGTGTCTTCTGTCATAATCTTACAGTACATGGGAGCATTGTGATGTTGCACCCCATAATTCTTTATAGAAATGTTTGAGTATAAATATGACATAACGAATATGTTTTATGCTAGATCTACTATGTAACATATCTTTGCAAAGGTTACGTTCTACTGTATTCATCCTATTCATATGCATGTATCATTTTTATATCTGAGGTTGTGAGCGTTGGCTCTATGCTTGTATTTAAAGTATTTGCTATAGAAAGCACCTAAGGCAGATATGGTCAACATAGTGTATAGGGGTTATTCAAGTAATTGGGAGTACTTAGCTAATAATGGACCTTGATAGACACCAATCCTTAGCTTTTCTGGGAACATTTGGGCTAACATGGGCAATGGCATTGGCCTGAGTCATGCATGGACATGTGAATCCAAAACTCCAACTTGTAGCTGTGATTCTACATTGGGGGCGAGAAGGGTTTCCAGCCATGAGAGAGAGAGAGAGAGACTGACTATATAAGCCCCTAGAAATCCCTCAACTTTGTCTTCAGTTGCTCAGAAGATAGCCTTTCCACCTCAAAGAGATGCCTGAAAGAAACTGGAACAAAGGACATTAACTACAGGGGTGTAAGTGATTGCTGGACCCAGACAAGGCAGAAGTCTAGTCTGTTAAAGAAACTTATTGGAATATCCCTGGAGGTGAGATTTACCTGCATTTAATTTCCTATTGTATTAGGCTTAGACTTGCATATTGTTGTTTTGTTTTGCTTAGTAATTTACTTTGTTCTGTCTGTTTTTACTTGGAACCACTTAAATCCTACCTTTTATATTTAATAAAATCACTTTTTATGTATTAATTATCCCAGAGTAAGTATTAATACCTGGGGGAGCAAACAGCTGTGCATATATTTCTATCAGTGTTATGGGTTTTGATCCCATTGGGAACTGGGTATCTGAGTATTGGAGACAGGAGCACTTCTTAATCTGTTTTCAATTACGCCTGCAGCTTTTGGGGAACATGGTTCAGACCTGGATATGTGGTTGTAGCAGGCTAGCGTGTCTGGCACAACGAGGCAGGGAACTGAAGTCCCAAGCTGCCAGGGAAAACAGGATTAGAGGTAATTTCAGAACATAGTGGCAATCCCAAAGGGGTTTCTGTGACCCAACCCGTCAAAAATGTTCTTCAAAAACCCATCAATATCCCCATTCCTTTAGTGAGAGAAACCTGCATATATATGCAATAAATGAAAAGCAGAGGACCTCATGGCAAGGTAACATTTATAAAAACCAAAATCAAACATGTAATCCCATAACCATACCAGATTTTTTTTTGTTTTTTTAAATTGAACTCATTCTAACTTTGAAACTCTGCTCTAACTTTAATGAGACCCTGTGTGTGTGGGGGGGGGGGGAGAGACAATTTTTTACAAATCTAAAATGACTTGGGGAAAAAATTAAAACAAAACAAAAATATCCAATTCTAACCATAAAATAAACAGCTTTGATATCACAGCAGAATGTCAAAAACCAAAATTCACTTTAAAGGTCTTAATACTAAGTCATAAAGGTTCCATGAAATCTGAGCAGTTGAAGTCTGAGCCTGAAAATGCATTTTCCATATTGTAATGATATACAGAAGTTAGTTAATTATAATAGGTTAACCTTTTACTCTGAAGTTCAGTCGCAGTTTTGGTCGAACTAGACTTGAATGATTCTTGTTCAGTTTGATCAGTAATGTTGGATAAATATTTGTTCAAAGCAACACTATGCTGATTTTCTTTAAAATCATCTCTTTGCAAGAAAATATGAATGTGATTTTAACAATGTGCAAAGACAAAGCAAACAACTGAATTAAAAGAAAAGTCAAGTCTTCAGTTCAGCAAAACATTTAAGCATATGTTTAAAGTTTAGCATCTGCGTGAATTCCATTGACTTCCATGAGACAAATCATATGCTTAAATGCATTACTGAGTCATGCAGTGCACTCTATTTAAAAAAAAAAAAGCTTAGCTTTGCTTTGCCTACACATCATTTTTGGAATATTGGTAGAAATTGGTAGGAAAAAAAATTGTTAGTTCAGTATGACCCTCTAGCACGGATACCAGGATAAAGGTGCTTGTTACGCTAGTTACAAACACCTTTAAATAAGTAGAACTGCATCCACTCTAGAGAGTTGCACCGATTTACCTAAAGCAATAGAAAAACATTTAATTAACTGCATTGTTTGTGTGTAGACAAGCCCCTACAAGAATACTGTCATAGGTAAAGACCTTCACCTGTTTTCTAAATACAAAGAAATAGCATAGCACCTTTAAAATGCAGCTTCTGATAAACCACTTAAAAAAACAACTAAGCATTGGGGCTTTGAAAGCCAACAAACAATTGGCCAGCTGCAAGAATAAATCTGTGAAATAATTGGTGTTTTGTTTGGCTAGTTTTAACAGTTTGCAAGTAGCAGTAGTGTATGTAAGAAGCTGGGAACAGAATACAGTAAAACCTCGATTTAACGGACTAATTCGGGCGAGGGGGTGTCCGTTAAAGCCGAAAGTCCGTTATTTAATAATTTTTTAAAATTATTAAATAACAGGTGTCCGTTAAAGCCGAAAGTCCGTTATTTAATAATTTTTTAAAATTATTAAATAACAGGACTTTCGGCTTTAACGGACACCCCCTCGCCCGAATTAGTCCGTTATATCAAGGTTTTACTTGGCAGCCGGGAGCCAGGGGTAAGCCCGCCCGGTGGCAGCCAGCAGCCCGCCCGCCCGGTTCCCGGCTGCTGGGACCCGGGCGGGAGCTGTCAGCCCGCCCGCCCAGGTCTCGGCTGCTGGGACCCAGGCGGCAGCTAGCAGCCTGCCTGCCCGCCCGTGTCCCCGGCTGCTGGGGGCTGTCAGCCCGCCCGCCTGGGTCCCCGCTGCTGGGACCGGGGCGGCAGCTAGCAGCTGGCAACGGGGAGCTGGCAGGCAGTCTGTTGGCTGCCTGGACCCAGGCGGCAGCCGGGAGCCAGCAGCCAGCCCCCGAAAAAACGGATTTTGGATGCATTGGACTTGCTCATAAATTTTGTCCGTTGCATCCGAAGTCCATTAAATCGGGGTCCGTTAAATCGGGGGTTTACTGTAACTGGTAAAAATGGGGGAGGGGGTGTACAAGTGCCCACTAGCTAGCAAATCAATATTTTTGAAACTGATGCTTTTCAAAACAAGCCTTGAGTATGTTTAAAACAGAATTTCACCATATAGCTCTCAGTACTATGTAGAGACAGATTTGGTAGCAAAACTCTGACAAGCTTCCAGCCCTGTTTTTTTCTAAACTCAGGGTATCCTTTTTGTAAAGAGAGCAGATTGTCTGAGGCATGTCAGTATGCAGTGGTTCATTATCCTGAGCAAAAGAGCTGGAGAAAGAGCCCGTGATTTCATTAGTGCCCTTGTTTGTTCCATTTAACTCCATATTCCAAGGTCCCTTTTTGCTACTCAAGATTTACACGGAATATTTTGAAAAATCAGAGTAAATATCTACACTCCTTCCCTTTTTACTAAAACAGTTTTCCTGTGTACATACTTTTGTAATATTTTACAATTGGATTTCTGTAAACTCTGCTGTGACTGGGGAATGTTAAGGTAGAAACAGAACTTTCTACTCAACAGTAGAGCCAAAATTATTTCCAGCTTTTCCCACAATTTTAGTATTACCATGCAAATAATTATGTTGCCATGGCAATTTAAAAAATATCTTCTCATCCTCTTTGAAGTAAAATCTATAGTTTGAGGGTATAAAATAAATTGGGCCACATCCCAAATTCTATTCTCTCTTGCTTAACTGAATAGTGAACACACTTTACTGTTCCTTCATAGCCTGTATCTTTTAAATAGGAATGTCTAACAAAGAGCCAGCTCCCCACTTGACACATATTGGTGTAGTTCCATTAAATTTTATCAACATTGAAGTAGCAAAAACCCCCCTATATTTAATGGGAGCAGGAGCAGGTCCTAAAACCATTGAGTTGTAGGCCATTTCTTAAGATACTGTAAATTAGCAAAGTTTTGAGAATCTCCTTCTGCTCAGCTTAAATGTAATAGGAGCTCTATCACCAACTTCAAGGGGAACAGGCTTGGGTGCTTAAACTAAAACAGGTGTGACTGGATAAAAGTTATTCTACCTGATGGATCCCTAATTGGTTCCCAGTGCAAATCATCATCTCTATCTTTGATCCATCCACACAGACCACTATCGAAGTTACAGCTGTGCACCAGGATACCTGCAAAGAACAGACCAGAAAGACACATAAGAACAATTCTTGATCCTTAGGGCTGGTGGACCACTCACCAGCTTTCTGACGGGATTTACAAACCTTACCAAAAATGAAATGCAGAATATGGAGCCATGCAAAAAAGAAGCTACAGCACTATTAACAAGTAGGAGGCAAATAACAGTATCACTTAATATACTATTTAGAGCACAAACCTATGTTAATAAAATCCATGTTTGTAAAGGAAGGAGACCAATTAGTTGAAGAGACAGTCAAAACAAAGATGGTATAAAAACAGCTGATATGCAGGTATCCTGCAAAAGTGTATCCTGAATAGAGAACTTGATAAGTACCTGGATCATCATTTGCTTCATCCTCATCTGCACTAATCCCTCTTTCGATTTCAAATATTTCAAACAGATTATTGCTCACTCCAGGCTGTCTTGGTACTGTAAGAGAAAGTAATTTTTAAAGAAATGAATGAGGTAGATAAGGAAGTAGGTCATTGACTACATTTATCTTTAATAAAAGGCGGAGAGAAAGCTTCAGGATTTTGCTCTTCTTGATGAATTCAATATATTTAATTACATTTCACATGAAGATTCATAAACTTCCCACCTCAGTGATTTATGCTGGAACATTTATCTGGGCTCTGTAAAAGGTGATTCAAAAAATTCTGAAGGCTCTGCAAACGAATAGCATTTAAAAAAAAGTTCCGTCCTTGAAACAGATTTTCTCTGCAAATACATTTTCAAATAAATAAAACAATCAAATGTGCTCTCTGCTAAATTCTCATCTGCACCAAGTCAGTGTCTCAAAGGATCTGGATCCAACTTTCACTGATGGTAATGGGAATGTGAGGTCACACATGAGAGAATCTGCAGTAATACCCCATGCACCTGACCAACATTGAGCAACACACAATTAGACATAGAACCATCTCACTACAAAAGATTAGAATAAAACTTGATAATTCCTAAATGATGATCAGGATTATATGTTGGAAGAGGTGATGCAGTTTACGATGCTGCTGCTTGAGGGTCAAACAGTAATCTGAAGACATAATTGAGCATGCAAAGGAGAAAATGAAAAGTCAGATGTTTGTTTTAAATTTGTTTCAGCTGAGTAATAGTCTACCAAAAAATCCAGGCTTCTGCCTATGCACTTTTTGTCCTCCTTTGGCACTGTTGGTTAAAATTATTCTATGCAAAAACCTAGGTTAATGTAGCAAAATAATAGAATCCAGGTCTTCCATTTTCAGAACTTTTACTTAATACACATGCGGAGTACTGCTCAAGAAAGGGACATTGAGGGACACTGGAGAAATAAGTGACTTAGCAGCTTGCTCCCAGTCCCTCTCCCCCACTGCTGCTGCCTATAGAACTGAATGATGTGCAGTCTGGGTAAAGGGAGGAGAGGAGGTTAAGGAGGTAGCTCCTCCCACCCATCACCAAGTCCTCCTCTCCTCCCTTTCCCTAGACTGCATATCATTCAGTTCCAATGCAGGAGATGTGGCATTTCCAAAGGACGGTGGAGTTGACATCACAACCTCTTGATTTGGTGCTCCGCAGCCCTGAGAGCTAAGTACAGTGTGCATGTGGGTGGAAAGGGAGGGAAGAGGGCTAAATCCCCAGCCAGGAGCACCAGAACTCCTCCGAACGCAGACCCCAATGCCACTGCCTTGCTTTGTGATCTTGGACTAGTCACTTCTCATCTCCATTCTTTATTTTGCCTACCCAATAAGATGTTGCAAGGCCTCACTAAAGAAGCGTAAGAGCCAGACTGTAGGTTCTTGGGGGCGGGGACTGTCTAGTCTGTGTTTGTACAGTACCTGTCATGGGGCACTGGTCTCTGCTCTACTGCAGTACAAATTATAATCACAGGCCTTCCAAGCGTCAGGCATTTCTCTTTAAGGTGCCACTTGCCTCCATTTTCTCACGCACTGCAAGGCAGCATGAGCCAAATGTCTCCAGGTTTCATCCTCCGGCACAAGGGAGAGAGAAGTGGGGATAGGCAGGCCGTTCCTTTGCTGCACATGTGCTGCTTCCTTCCTGCCTAAGAACTTCCAGCACAGCTGGAGCAGGAGGGAGACTGCAACTCCAACCTGCACAACTGGCAAGACACACACAATGGTCAGGTAACAGATGTCACTACAGTGGGAACTGGGGATGTCAGTTCCTGTATCACCCTTCCTTCTCTCATTTTATGCACATCTCAACCCCTGCCATACTCATTGCCTTCACTACACCCTTGTCCTATCTCCTCCAGTTACCTGACTCTCCACTGCTCTAGAACCAAATGCCTCATTGATTTTCCCTCTTCCCCCGGCATGAAGGACTCAAAAATGGCAAGAGGTATTTGTCTGAAACTTTCCAAAAAATATCTGGGCAGAGAGCATTGGTAATTTCAGCCCTAAAGCGATGTGTGCGAGAAAGTTATGAGCAGTTTAAAAGGGGGAGTTTAGAATGGAAGCTGGAATTCAACCGTAAACATAGCTGTCACTATAATACACGCGCTGTGCCCCAGTTGCTGCACTCAGCTGTATAACACCACAAAGGAAATAATCTCTTTGCCGATGAGGGATTCTTGGACTATGAAACTTGGAAAAGACAGGACTCCTTGAAATTAAAAAGGCCCTTGAGAGATTCATATTTGCAGAATATGGAATGGCTGCAATGATTGTCACTTACTTATACTGCCACTTAAATACACTGACCTTGAAATTCCAGGCAGTTCCAGGGACCCTTATTATAACTAAAGGTTCTCAGTGCTGCCTTGATTCAAGATACTCTGTAGCATTCTTCTAACCACATCTGTCTGCCAAATTCAAGTCTCCAGCTATAGTACATAAATGTGTCTGAAAGACAGCTGTAAGCTGTAGCTAAATAGATTATTGCACTTGTTACAGCTGTCTTGAAAATTTCTCTTCCAGCCACACATATAGCACATCATTAATGACAGTAGTGATGCATTTCAGACTTGTCCTCAGATATTAAAGCTCCCTGTGGTGCTTAGAATATTTACGGTTTTATTTAATTATTCATGACATCAAAACATAAAATAAGAACTAGACTCATGTTTGCAATTCACTTTTAAAATAAACTAGCGAAAATACCCGGCGTTGCTCGGGTCCGTCGGAGGTGGGGAGGGGCCAGAGAGCTGAGTGAGTGCGGGGTCTGTTGGAGGGGGGAGGGGGCAGAGAGCAAACCTGACACCCCCACCTCAACCCCCCCGACCAAACCCGACACCCCCACCTCACTTACCCCTCGACCAACCCCGACTCACATTTTTACCCCCCAACCCAAACCGAAACCCCGTCACCCCCTACCAACGCCCCCTGACCAACACCCACACCTCACCCCCCGTAGACCAAACCTGACACACCCACCTCACTTTCCCCCCCAACCAAACCCAACACCTCTACCTACCACCAAACAAACCGGACACCCACACCTCACCCCTCGACCAACTCCGAGCCCCCTCCTCACCCCCTCCAAACAAACCTAACACCCCCTGACCAACCCCAATACCCACACCTCACCCCTCACCCACCCAGACCAAACCAGACACCCCCGGCTCTCTTACCCCCCCGACCAAACCCGACACCCCCACCTCACCCCCCCCCCAACCAAACCCGACACCCCCACCTCACCCCCCGACCAAACCAGACACCCCTACCTCACTTACCCTCCAACCAAACCCAACTCGGGTCCGTCGGAGGTGGGGAGGGGGCAGAGAGCTGAGCGAGTGCAGGGTCCGTTGGAGGGGGTATTATGACGTCATAACTATGTCACAGAGAACAGCAGCTGCCCAGCTGATGTGAATGGGCTTTAAAGAATTTCACCCCTGGGGGGGCGTCAGAGGTGAGATTTGAAAAATTTTCTACTCTTACCCTGATTAGGACCCTAAGACCTCTAACTGTACCAAATTTCAAGTCTCTAGCTCAAACGGTGTGGAAGGAGTAAGTGCACATACATACATACACGCACGCATACACCATTTGACTTTTATATACATAGATTATAAAATGTACTAATAGGCTTTTAGATGATTGAAAATAAAGATGAATTTAGGGAATTTAAGATTTTGACCAGAAATTAATATGGTTATTTCTATTAAATCACACCCAAACTGAGGAAGAAAACACTTTTTATCCAGTGTCTTTTTTGCACTGGAAGTAATGTGTAAATGACACTGTTGAATGTGTAGTCTAACCTGTCAAACCCAGGGGACTGAAAAACACTCATTAACAAACAGAATCTTAAATCAGGATCAAATAGATTTTATAATACATGGTTAAAACTTTTGGAATTTGAACAAAATAAACAGGTAATGGTAAGAGCTTGACTAAACACAAATACATCCTTTAAAGGTAACAAATTACATGTTATGAATAAGATATTTTTAGTCCTTGTATGCCACATTCATGTATGTTACCAAATCAAGCAAGCTCCCCACAGACCAGGACCCTCCAACTCAAAGGGGCACTAGACCCTGCCATAAAACCTGCAGACATATCTCCACTATAACACACCTATCAAGATCCATGGGTTCTACACATACCTGTGACAGGTGATATACCTCATCTGTGCACTAAATGGCCCAGTAACAACTACGTGGGTGAAATAAGACAATACTACACCCTTGAGTGAGCTCACACAGAAAAATGATAAAAGACAAAAACACCATATCACTTGTGGGCAAATACTTTTCACAAAACGATCACGCCATATCTGGCCTCTCGGTCCTCATCTTCAAAGGAAACCTGCACAACGCCTTCAAAAGATGAGCATAAATTCATAATTTTGTTAAATGCTAAATATCATGAACTCAAAGACACTGGATTTATGACTCATTTCAAATACAGAGAACCCACTAACCGACCTTTCTCCTATGACTGCAGAGGTGTTAACTGTCCACTTCACCTTGCAGCATGTTAACTCCGTAAGCTAATCAACCTGTTCCACCTTGTATTTAGCTGTGACACTCAGAGTACCTATCCCAGGTCTCAAGAAGAGACGTATAAGCTCTAAAACTTCTCTCTCACCAACAGAAGTTGGTCCAGCAAAACATATTACCTCACCCACCTTGCCTATTAATCAAACAAAAGGCTTAAAAAAAGAATCTGCAGTAAACTGGATATTTTCCCTTATATTTCAGTCATCTTTAAGAACAGTTATTTTTCTTATTATTTTCTTCCATCGTAAAAACCCTTTAGCATCAGGAATGTCTTTGTCCATGTGCAAAGTACTGTAGATCATGTTCTTATACTCTCTCATGTTGAATAGCACCTCTTCCACAAATAGTCCTAATGACTGCAGAGCAAGGTACAGTGTAAGTAAGCATATTAGAATTTGGCCTTTTCATTTATAGAGAAATACCTCATTTTTAATAATAGTTTTCACTTTTTTTGTTTTTAACATCTTTTACTTGTACATTAATTTTCTTTAGCTTTAACTTAACAAAAAGCCCATATAAAACCTCTGCATCTCCTGAAAATAGTTAATATTTATGTTATGGTGTGGTTAGTGTAAGTCTAAAATAGAAATGGAGATAATCATTAACCTCAGCAAGCAAACAAACCAAAATGGAAAAGCTCCAGAAAATACTCTGAATCCCAGTCATATACCTACTCCTTCCCCAAAACCCTATCAAACAAATGGCATTTGCAGCATGCCCATGTTATCGAGTACAGGCTATTGCAGACTAAGGAGGGGGGCAAGTTTCAGAGTTCTGGGGCCCTCACTGAGTATGCCAAGCTCTTGTTTTATAATGAGGGTGATCCACCTTGAACTCCTCTTCCTACTGGAGCTATGGCAATAGGACACTAGGAAAGATAGTCTTTTAGATAGGCGAGTTTAGCAGTAATGCCTACACAATAGGTTTAAGATCCATTTCAGTTAGGTACTTAAGCACATGCCTAACTTGAAGCATGTGACTAGTGTGATGGATTTTTGTTGAATCAGGGACTTAAAAATTTGTAAAAATCCTTAATGGGGAATTGACTGCAATTGAGATTATAAAAATTCTAATTGCTACACAGGATATTACAAACTGAAGTGAATCTGTTTGAACGATACCACAGAAGTGTTTTAAATAAAATAAAATAAAATAAAAAGGGGAATCTGCTGAAAGTCCAATGACAAAGTAGTGTAGAACTAGAGGTGATGAATAGTGAAAAATAAGTTTTCAAGAAAATGCAATTGAATTAAAAACTGCAAATTTGCTTTGGCAGCCAGAAATCCATTTTATGTGCTCTTCATACTCAAGAACGGGTGCCTGGCTTGGTTCATTGGGCTTCCAGCAGTGAATGGGGCAGCACTGACATCTTAAAAGGGAAATTTTCCATGACCGTTTCCATATGAGAAGAGATTTTAAAAGACTGGGACTTTTCAGCTTGAAAAAGATCTGACTAAGGGGGAATATAATTGAGCACTATAAAATTATGAATGGTGTGGAGCAAGTGAATAAAGAAGTGGTATTTATCCCCCTTATATACCCATGAAGCAGGAATCACACAAGAAATTAAGAGGCAACAGGTTTAAAACAACCATAAGGAAGTGCTTCACAAAGCGCATAGTAAACTTGTGGAAATATTACCGGGGGGCTGTTGTGAAGGCCAAAAGTATAAATGGGTTCAAAAAAGAATTAGATAAATTCATACAGAATAGGTCCATCAATGAGTATTAACCAAGAGGGTCAGGGACACAAGCGTGGCCTCTAATTGCCAAAAGCTGAGAGTGGACAACAGAGGATGGATTACTTGATACATTGCCCTGTTCTGTTCACTTCCTCTGAAGCATCTGGCATTGGCCACTGTCGGAAGACAGGATATTGGGCTAAATGGACCATTTTGTCTAACCCAGCGTGGTCAGTATGTTCTTATGACCCTGCCATCTTTCCTCTGCTATCCAGAATCCAAGAGAAACTGAATGGCCCTGTAATTTCCCTCTCCTCTCCAAGGACTCTATAAAGGGCTGTATGGTAGAGAGGGGTTTGAGAACACAAGCACGCTGCCTACAAACTTCTAGATCTTATGCACCATGTCAGTTCAGGGAAACGGTCTCCTTTAAGATACATTTATTATCTTGTTCCCATTCTCTTCCCTGAACTTGTCCCATCAGCCAATATGATGCAGTGTCATTTCACCCCATGCTATCAGTACCCAGGACCAGTATTGGTGAACTCCCTGTCCTATTTTGATCTACTATAACCATTTAACATAACAAAGTTCACCCTGTTAGCATTATCTTTTGCAGTTTTTCTTCCACACATTATAACCCCTCCTCCCCCTCTCTAAGGGCAGGAGTTCAGGGAGACTGGCCAGCAGTATGACTCTGCCATAGCCATGTTCCCATGGGAGGGAATGGGGAGTATTTTGGCCCCATTCTGATGTCCCTGAGTTATCCAGGTGCCCTGAGAGCTGTAGGACATTCTGGCAGATCTTTGTGCCTCCTGAGGTTAGGATGGTCATGCCCGCTGTCTGCTACATAGAGACCCTTATTTTGCCCACCCAGTTACAGAATGAATTGCAGGAAATCTCACATGGGAGATGATAGTTTCTTGGCCCTTACGTAGGTTTTCTAGATTTACAGGGCAAAATTGTCTCCAAGTCACTAAATGAAGTTCTACTGCCAGTCCTCGTTTACCATATAGACATGAACATATATAGCAACTATGTATAATTTAGGACACCACACAAAGATTTCTCCAAAACTTCTTCCAAAAGACCCCTTCCCTAACGTTCATTTCACAACCTTTGAGAATGGTTTAAAAATGCCCTTTTCAGTGTTGGATTCTAATGAAAGGAATGTGCATTTATATCCAGCAAACAAGGGAGCTACCATACAAGACACAGGAATCTTAACATGGTCCATGTGTATTCTTCTTTCCTAAGACCGCTAAGTATGCTGTGTGGAGATCATGGGAGAAAGAATTTGGCACATTTATTTCTTGTGAGCTTTCCAAGCCTGTGTGTGTACTTTAGTGTATCAGTGTAGTTTTCACTTCAACTGTTTGATAAGACTGTTAAATATAAACTTGACTTCTTCTTAGAAGATTCCATGAACTATATACACTGCTTGGTATTTCTCAAGGAGGCTGTGTAGTAGAAGTACATAGTTGGGTGAGCCAATATACTAATTCTACAGCATTCCTCAAGTTATTGAGTTAAGTTCTTCATAAAGGGATGGGGAGAGGGGAAAATATTTTTTTTTACCAGCTACATAAGATGGATTCTCACGCTGCCTTTTAATCTTGAAAAAGTCTGGTTACTTCTTTAATCTGTTCACAATGGCTAAATTGGTATATCTGGGGTTTTTCCCATGAATATGGCTCTCCATTTTTTGGCATTTCCAATAACAAAAAAGAAACTGAGAACTGAAGCACAGCTTCATATTATTGTTATTAATCCTAAAATAACAAAAATAATATACTTCAGTTAAATGTAGCTGATTTCATACTGGAGCAATTATGTATGCAATTGCCACTTGCCAATAAATGTAATTAAGAAATAGATATGAAAGTTCCATACTTAAAGCAAATTAAACTTGGCTAAACTCTTATTCAAAAAATTAAAAAATAAAAAGAGAAACAGTTACAAGGTCTCCAGTGCTCACATATAGAAATAGCTAATATATATAGAGAGAATATATATATATATAGAGAGAGAGAGAGAGAGAGAGAGAGAGAGAGAGAATATATATATATAGAGAGAGAGAGAGAGAGAGAGAGAGAGAGAATATATATATATTATAAATGGCAAATAAACTTTGACAGCACCTTCCTATTTTGCGGGAGGCAGGAGAGGAGATTGGTGTGTCTGGGTTTGAGGCTGGGAGAGTGCAGAGGTCAGACTGAGGGAGATGTACCCCTCCTGCCCATGGTTTGTTTCCTGAAATTCTGCAACCTGAGGCCACATTAACTTTTTCTTAGGAAACCTCCTCCCTCTTTTTCTGGAGGGTTTCCAATGGCAGCTACTGATAGGTCATAACTGGCAGTGCAGCTGTATTACATATTAACAAGCATCTGGGGATCACAGAGTCTCTTGGACAGCTTTGTGCTTCTGGCAGATTTGTTGAGAGCCTGGAAGGTCTGCAAGCTTTTGGGTGGAAAGAGGAACACAATGATTTTGGGAAAACTCTTGCAGTCTCCTGTTCTTTTGTACCATTATACTAGGAGAGGGCAACATAGTCCTAATCCAAGTAGGGTCTAATTCTGTATTTTTCAGGCAGGTATATTGCCCACTAACTTCTTTAACCTAACCCTTGTTACTTATATTGAAGTGAATTTTTTATAAAGTTAGAATTGTTCAAGACATGTCCTGTTAAATCTCTTCAAAAACTGAACTGTTTTTTTTTCCAGCCAACAGATCTAAAAGATGAACAGTGGCTATACAGTCTGTATGACTCACAGACAGACTATCATCAACAGCAAGCACAAGCTTGAAAAAATCAGGTGTGAGCAGAAAGTTGCATGGAAGAATGTTGGAAGTATGCAAATTACCCTTTATGTAAAGGATTCAGGCTCTATGACTCAGCTCCAGATGCCACATAACAATGAAACATCTATTTTCATAACAACATTAAGCCCAACTCATTTTTAAAAAGCATCAGAATAATTGTCCCAAACTAATCCAAAATGATGCAACTCCACTGACATCAGTGACTCGGTCTATATTTTTTATCTTTAGCATGGTGTCATTTTGATAGATTCAAGGATTACACACCCATACTTGCTGCACCTTCTAAGGCCCTCATACAATCTCAGGGTTGGAAGGGACCTCAGGAGATCATCTAGTCCAACCACCTGCTCAAAGCAGGACCAATCCCCAACTAAATCATCCAACAGATTTTTGACCCAGATCCCTAAATGACTGAACTCACAACCCTGGGTTTAGCAGGCCAATGCTCAAACCACTGAGTCAAACCCTTTGCCTTTTCAGTCTTAAGAAGAGGGACCCCAAAAATTCATTAATATAAAACAAGCTTTTTTATAAAAATGGGAATTGAACATCCAAATCTTTTAGGTGGCTTTGAAAATTTCAACCTTAAAGACTAATAAATTCTGCTCATTAAGAGCCTTACCCAAAGTCCATTTTAGTCAATGAAAAGACACCTACATACTTCATTGGGCTCTGGATCAGATCCTAAATAGCTGAATATTAACTCTGTGCTAAATTCCAGCAAGTTTTCATTCATGCTGTGTCAATATCAGGAGAAGATTATCCTTGCTGCCAGATTCCATTGCCTCATCTGACTAAGTGGTTCAGATGACAAGAATAGCAAGTCCATGAACAAAACACTAACTATGGTCTGTTTTGTTTCTGCGGGTGAGATAGTTCTTTTTTTAGTCCTGTAGTAAATACTGGTAAAAGCGGACACTACCAAAGTAATCAAAAACCTTTCCAAAAAACCACCACGTTATCTAAATGTCAGTCTAACCTACACCAGTCGGTGATCTCTGCCATCATTTAGCAGACTAATGAAAATTACAATGGTCCGAATGACAATGCTAAGCAGCAGATTTAGGAACATTCTGCAATGGATATTGTAGAGAATTTCACCTAGCACATGGGACAGGAAGCCAGAGAAGCAGAGACGTTTCTGAGAACAGATTTAGGAAAAATAAATTTAAAAATAACAGCAAATGTATGTTTGTTTTCTACAAGAACATTAGCAGGCATATTGTCTTTGCTGATCAGATCAGTATTTTGTTGAGGCACCATAATTCATTGCTTGATACAGTCAAAGGGTGCTGAGGCATCACTCCCCTTCACTGTGTGCCCCATATCCTGCCATGTACTGAAGCCCCTTCCTCCCATCCAAGCTTAATATACCAAAAGAATCACCCACCTATCAACTGAGCTCCCAGAAAGCTTAATGTTGCAATGATGGGCCTATCATTCAGCTGCAGCACTAACTGTTGGAAACAAGGAGACATTATACTGAAAAAGCCCTGGCTGGGATGATTTAGTTGGGGATTCATCCTGCTTTAAGCAGGGGGTTGGACTAGATGACCTCCTGAGGTCCCTTCCAACCCTGATATTCTATAAGAAGTTACTGCTTCAAGCCCTTTATGTGGTACATGCACGGCTAGAAAGCCAAGTAACTATCTCCCTCGATCAGCAATGGCTACCCACCCCAAGGAATAAACCAGCCTGAAGGTCCAAATTTGAAATTTAAAAGCTGCTATCAGACAAAGGCAGAACAGGATTGGACAAGTGGACATTATGCCCAGTACTGTCCCCTACTCTATGCCACAAAGTACCACTTCTCAGTTTCCCATTTTTTACGACTGTCCCACTGAAGCATTATTGTGAGTCCTCAGCCATTTACTGAGGGGAAACTAGTCTAACAAAGCAAGCACAGTTCCTGGAAATAGTTTACTACGCTCAGTTCAGTTCTTCATCACCATCATCAAGGAGGCTGACCTTAGTAGCATCCACCAAATCATCCCCTTCCAGGTGTACAATGATGGTTGCAACATGTCTGCATTGTTGCTGTGGGGCCAGTGAAGCAGGCAAGAATTGATCTTTGTCATGCCCCTTCAGGTCCCACCTGGGGAGCGACAAGGACCTCAGTGCAATTCACACTTCCCTGTTCACATCCAGCAGCAAGCCAGCTACAAAAGGAACTACTTCTGTTGCCAGACATGGGTATCAATCACTGTCATCCCCAGGACTTAAGCATAAGGGTGCTAGCCAAGGTGAATCATGGATGGCTGACCAGAAGATCTGCTGGAGTGCTAGAATCATCCCTAGCAGGAAATTTTAGGATATTTATAAGTCTCTGAAAGTTCAGTAAACCATGTCAAATGGAATTAGCAGTGAAGAGAAACTATAAAGAGCTTATTTGATCATAACTTTTTAGTTAACTACTCAGCTGATGTTGGGGTTTTCATTGATTGAAAAATTAATCAATCTAGAAATAGATTTGGATTTTGATCCACTTTCGGAATGTTGCTTTTTCTTTTGTACAAGGAAATAAATGTCAATATCCTAAACATTACAGAGCTGTCTCATACACTATCTCAAAATTCTGGGCATCTTAGAACCTCTATCTAATCTATGGCATTTTTAAAACACATGTCATCATAATATCTAAGGTCCATGAAACAATTAAAAAATGCATACCCTAAAAGGAAGTATTTACACAATCTCTTCCTTGCTCCCAGTATGCTGTATGGATTTTTGTTTGACTGTTTCTACATCTTGTTTTGCCTTATCTACTTTCCCACTCCCGCTCCCAGTTGTCCACCTGTGAGTGAGTCTTGAAGAGAGATCACTACCAGGCTGGGCCATTTATCCAAAAAGGGGATGTTGCATTTAGGTTTAAATATGGCCAACCAGTGTTTGGTCTGATCTGGTGACACAGAGAATTCCACCTGATCATGTTCACCTGTACTCTGATGATAGTACCCATATCAGGGTACTGAGTCCTATCAAAATACTAATAATTTAAAAAATAAATGACAACATAGCAGGCCTGCTGAGGGTTACCTCTGGAGTTCCCTACAAATTGTCAACATCTAGAGCATGAAAGGAATCTCGAATCTTGCTCAGACCTTTGATTTTATGTATATCAAATAAATCTTTAATATGGGATGGAAGAGAAGGAATAACATGAGATTAAAAAGCACATTATCTATTGAGGTCAATGACAGTAGCAGGTGCACAGCACCTCTGAGAATCAGGCTGTATTGTGTACTGAAGGATAAATAACTGATTGAGGCTATGTATATATTTTGCAAACTACTAATGGCTCTTCCTGAGCACTCGTAAACAAAAATATGATACACACTCTGCAGATCATCTCTTTTCCTTAGGTTCCTTGCAACTACAATAATTTAAATACAGCTTGTACCTGCCAGAATTCAAATCTCTATATTTTGATCTCTACATAAATGAAAGCATGCTTCTCAAAACAGAAAAATCCTATAGAATTAGTAGAGAAAGCTATTTTTATAGGTTTTTTAAACTGACCTATACAATTTAGTAGAAAATTATCTTCCTGCTATAAAATTCTATAGGATGGTTTAAAAAACCTATAGATGGGAGCTCACTGACTGCTGAATTCTCTAGATTTTTAGAGTGATTTCTGTAGAATCCTATTCCATTTTTGTAGCAACCAAATTATTTCATCCCTATTACATTCTATATGCCTTTTCAAGAAGGTTGACAGAACTGTAATCTTGTAGGAGCTATAAGAGGAATTGTCATTTAGTTTCTCAATGCTGCAAGCTACCTGAAGGAACTTTTTCCCGTTACAGAACACTCTAACTAAACAAAACCCCAAATGTCATGAACAAAGGACAATATTACCACTCCAGGCACACAGAGCACAGATGAAATTGGGAGTGACAGATACAGCTTTATATAACATTACTATTACCATTTTAAAGATGTTTCCTCCTTGCTACCTGCAGCTTGTACTAGCCTAAATATGCTAGTTACTGTTACTCATAACTAGCCTAAGAAGTTACCTAACTATAGACTTCATTCTTACTGGTGATCAGGCTCAGTCATCAGAAATACAAAGAATACTTTAGTAATGTACGATCAGAGCAATCAGAGGTGGAAAAATCTACTAAAACATTGACTTACTGGGTCCACCACCTTACTGAATATTAAATTGACACTATCCTTTACCCAGACAAAAGGCTGAGGAAAGTGTGCAAAGAATATCTTACAACAGCAGCTTTAGGCTGGTATCAGCTGGGTCTTACGCTAGCATATTAATTTAAAATGCATTACTCTCCAGTTTTAGAAACTACTTAATTCTCTTCTCAGTCTCACCAGTTTATGCTGGTGCAATTCCGCTGATCTGTAAGTAGTTACTTATGATTTACACTGGTGTAACTGGGAAGAGAATCAAGCCCTTAAAAGGATAATCAGAAATTGAAGAGAACGGAAATTAGAGATGCCAGACCACTTCGAGAAATTCAGTGATCCTGTGACAATTCAAGAATACTGAAAAATACTAATGGGTGAAATTCCTCATGGTGCAAAAAGCCAGCATAAGGCTCTTGCACCACTTACATCTCACATAAGCTCTATTTTGAACACTTTGGGACTACTCATCTGAATAAGGTTACTCACATGCTTAAGTGTTTGCAGGATCATGCCCTTAGAAAGTAAACAAAATAAATAAAATGCAACAAAAAATTAAAAGATGCTGTCTAAAATACTTTGAGGATGCAAAAGTATATTTTTACAAAAACATTTATATTTAAGATCAGTTTCTTAGACTGAACAAGTTATACTGAGTGTTTAAAAATGATCCTTGATAAACAGTCAAAGATCCTTTGAGTAGTTCAGAAACATTGTATCTTCCCTAATTCTTTCTAGTTCATTTTTTCTCCCCCACAAAATAGTCAAACTGCCTGCAGCAGATAAAATATTACATTTAAAGAATTAAATATTTCCTTGTGTAATCATAAAGAACACACCCCCAGAAGCTACTGTATAGAAATCAAAATCACAAACACACACAAGTGTTTGTCCATCTGCTCTGAGACAGCAAATGTTTTCCTCCTATATTGCTTCAGTAGCTTTATTGGCTGAAGAAAAGGGCTGATCTAACACACTCCCAATCTCTATAATTAACTGCAGCCACAGGGCTAAAGATGAGATAGGGTGTTGAGTATTTCTTGGCAGGCATGTTTAACTACACATACCAGCTATGTCATTTGTGGTATGTAGTAAAGCTTGCACAAAAAACACTGTGATCTCTTTCAGGGAAGCTCTCAAAATGACACTTCTACATACTATGAGCATCTTCAGTATCATGAGTTTTGTAGACACATTCCGTAAAAACAAGCCTCAGGATTATTTTTAATGTGTTTTTGTTATCGGTTAGCAGTAAATATTAGAGACAACTACATGAATCCACACAACACACACAAAGCCTTACTGTGGTTCATACATCAAGTGCTATTTCATTCATATTCATGCAGCTGAAAGAATGCCCTGTTAGTCACCCAACACCTCAACTTTGAAATTTATTGTCTAAAATATTCAGAAGGAGAACAATAGACCTCAACACCATCAGGCCAGGGGACTGAACTGAAAGCCTGTTAACACTTTAATGCTAAAGTGAGCTGTTATCTCTATGGCACGTAGGTTTAATATGGCACATATTTCAATAGGATAACAAAAGGTACAACATACTTTATATTCGCAGAGGCATGCAATGTCCAATGGCAAAAGTCCATAGGGCACTGAAGTGGTAAAGGCTATCACAATGTCACCATTTGCAATTTCATATTCTACATGCCATCTATGAAAATAATTTTCTGAAGACAACAGAATGTAACACTTCCTTTCACCTGCACTTTACACATCCTAGTAACGAAAGAACATATAGGTGTACTTACTAAACACGTCCCCTCGTGGTTTCTGAGGTTCTATTTGTATTCTGTTGTCAACTGTAATTCCTTGGGGAGAGGTAGTTTCAATGGGAACAAGAGAGGAGTCTCTAGTTGTTAACTGTGGGGTTCTTGCTGTGGGTGTAGGTTTTGATGTTGTAGGTTGTGGAGGTGTTGGAGGCCTTGTTTCTGGCTTCAGTGGTGGTCTTGTCGTCATTGGCTTTGGTACAAACCTAATAGTTGGCTTGGGCGTAAGCCATATTGTTGGTTTTGGTGTAGGTTGTACTGTTGGCTTGGGTGTAGGCCTTGCTGTAATAAGAGCTGGTATATGTGCTGGTCTCAGGGGCTGTCTTGTACCTCCGATGTCAGGAATCCTATTGGTCATACCACTGCTGCCCTTTGGAAGTGTAGTATTGCCCTTGAATATATTATATGGACGAGATGGTTCAATCATAACTTTAGGAATAGCTGAAAAGAGAGTGAAAATGAGAGAACAATTGGTATTTGAGTATCCACACAATAAAATGTTATAATATTTATATCTCTCTCTCCACACAATAAAATGTTATATCACATGAACATATGTAGAGTATTTGTTGAAATTGGTTCCTTTTGTTTAATTTTCCATTCATAACCCGCCCCCCCCCCCCCCAGATTTTAGTGTTAATGTCTCTGTATTATCACATGCATTTATAAGGTGCCTCTTATCATGGTTTCTTGAGAGCAAATTATGTGGTTAAAATGATCACTGACAACGCATTACCAAAATAGGGAGCCTATACTCAATCCCTTGCAGCCCTCAAATGGATAAATTTAAGGGACAGAAGCAACAAAACCTAGCCAGGAGGGGCAGTTAGTGAAAAGCCTGGTCAGAAAGATGCATCTTATGTTGAGCTCTAAAAGTGACCAGACTTCATGCTCTCGTAAGCAATCTGTCCAGCCAAGCAGGAGTGAATTCCAGAGGATAATTATGGCAACTGAGTGCTCTGCATCTGCAAACACCTCCCTTAGGATGATAGCTGAAGTATTCTACAGTTGAATGCAGGGGATTATGACTGACAGTCTTCAAGATAATTGGGACTCAAATGTATTCATACCATTCTGCCCCACTCAAAAGGTGAGGCAAACACTTCTACACTAGACTCCAAGAAGCTTTCAAAGGTAGTTTGAGGTGCCACATGTTGTAGTAGTCTAGGATCTAGTTTACACAGAAAGTTGCATTGATGTAACTAAACTACGTTTAAATGATTTAATAAAACTGGTGTAAAAATCCTAGGTAGACATGTCTAACTGATTTACATCCAGATAATATTGGTGTAATTCGCATTAGTAAATATAGAGGTGCAAGCTAAACGAATGTAAGTATGTCTACACTCAGGAATTTGCTCTGAATTAACTAAAATTGTTGGGTTTTTAAAAAAAATGATTTTTGTTAAACTGGTGTAGCTATTGTGTGTAGAAGAGGTCTAAATTTGAGTTAACAAAATAGAAAAGTCCACCTCTTGTCCAGCTCAAAAAAAAGTACTTCTGGTCAATTTTCCAACCTTGGAGACAGAGTATAGATGAGTCTAGTAAGACCTCAAGATTTGACCATGGACAGACAGAAATTGAAGGAATAGTTACAGGTTTAGCTAGTTCTTCAAACTCTGCTTCCTGACAATCAGCATCAACTCTGTTTTATACAGCTTGAACCCTAAACCACTTTCATCCAGATTCCCTATTTGCCAAAAGTTGGGAGGAGCAAGAAGATGATGTTATCTTGGCTATGGTGACCAGACGTCCCATTTTTAAAGGCACAGTCCTGTATTTAAGTCCTTCTGCAGGTGATACGATTTGTTCTAAATATGGGCAAATTGTCCCATATTTTCTGTCTCCCCGCCTCCCCCAATCAGTGCTGAAGGGTCCTGCTGCTGGTCAGATCCCTGTTTGCCAGCCGCCCTCCCACCAGTGGGAAATAGGAGGAGGTCTAGTGGGGGGGGGGGGGGTTGGTGCAAGGCTGGTGGTGGGGCAAAGATGCAGCCCAAAGGGCCAACCGCTCCCACCCTGCTAGGTCATCAGTGCAGCCCCTGCTGAATATCAGCTCTTGAGCAGTAGGACCCTGCCCTGTCCCATTTCCAGCCAGCACTGGCTGCGCACTGCAGTGGCTGGTGAGTGCTGGCTGGACCAAGGCAGCAGCCAGTTACATGTCACCTCTGCTGCCTACCCATCAGCCCTTTCAAAGTCTTACATGTTTTCCACCTGACAGTCATCAAGAGTACGTGTAAATCACACAAACTGCACATCTTATCCTTCTTTAGCACCGGTTTTTCAATCTGACAGTGAGTACACCCATTTGTTATTCACCATTTTCATGCCTGATTTTACATAAAGAAATAGAGCTATTTCCAGCCAATTTGCCATCCATTAATAAAGTCTCCCAAATACTAAAAAGCTAAAATCCCCTCTAGTTACTTAAATATCTTTTAAAATCCAGTAGCATGCAACATACAATGATAATTTAGTCCCCTGTTCAATTAAGCACTTAAGCATTGGGGCTTGGCTGACTTACAAGACTGGCAAAGAACTCACAGAGTGCAGACAACAGACGGAGAAAGAGTAAGGTGTACTATATGATCAGGCCTTACCCTAGTTACTACATTCTAACATTTGCTCAGAACAAGAAATTAGAGTCATTTATAGAATTCAGCTGTGAATAGGATTCACTGGATTTCTTTCTAATAACAAAAAGATCTCAAGGAAAGATATTTTTATCTAGGCATGTTAAGACTCCTAAAAACTTTGAATACAATATCTGATCCTTTATTATCTTTCCAAAACAGCTGAGTGAAACTGATCCTGATACTACTGCATCTCAAAATTTACCATGTTTCTCAGCTTTCCTAATAAATGGCCTTAGTGTTTGACATTTGGCTTTGGAGTTCACCATACCCCTTCAGCCCCAAAAGAAAAAGAAAAAAAGGATCACATTACATACCCAGGCAGTTTATTCCATCGCCTCTGTATCCTTCTTTACATTTACACTTGTAAGTTCCCTGGGTATTGTAACATCGTGAAAAGCTGCCACACTGATACTGGCCAGTTGAGCATTCATCTACATCTGTAATAGAAAAATCACATAAAAGTCATTCACATGGGAGAAGGAACATGCGTTCCCCCTCCAAAAAAACCCCAACAATAAACAGATGTCATAATTTAAAAATAGTCTTAATTTTTAAAATTCAATAACATTGTATCACCAGTGAAACCAGGAGAATTTTACCCTAAATTAATATTTTTCATTGATTTTTAGGCTAGAAGAGAGCATTATGATCATCTAATCATCTCTATAACACAGGCATATAACCGGTCATCACCATGTTTAATATTTTGCTGGGGCAATACATAGTTTCTACAAGTACATTTTATAATTTCTATAGCCACTTTTTAAAGGTGACCTGTAAGGGTGGGAAATAATTGAGCTAGTGATTTATAAGGCCCTGATCCAATAAAGCACTTAAGCCTATTCTACATCTATGTTTTAACCACTATTACACCAGGATGGAAATTGTTTACAATATCTTATAATATTTCACCGTACTAGTGCCACAAACAAGGTCCCCATACCTGCAGGTGCTCAGTGCAGGTATGCGGACTTCCCATTGAAGTAACTGGGAGCGTGGCCACATTTGAAGCAACACAACTTAATCTCCAACATCACTTTTTCTTAATATGATCATCACCAGCTGAAGCACTGAGAAAAATTAGTAAAGTTCACTAAGGCCCCGGACCAGCAACTGTTTGCAAGAAGCCCCAGTGAAATCTACAGAAATCATACCACACTGACACACTTCAGGGATCAGGGCTTAAATGTATATTTTTTTCATTTCCATATTCAATGTAATTCTATTTCATAAAATGAATATAGGATAAACTAAAGCAATCTGTTTTCAGGCCACAATACAGTCTCTATAAGCTAGCTAATAGAATAACATAATAAACCTTGGATTAGTATTACAGGAAACATACATGTGCTATAATCATGCAAGACTCACTGAAATAAAGGGATTTTATTACCGTGGCATTGGTATTTGCCTCCAATGTACATCAGATCGAAGCCTTTATGACACTTGCAGATGTAGCTTCCGAAAGTATTAACGCATTTCCTAAATCTGGGACAGAGAACTCTCCCAGTAGCACATTCATTAATGTCTGTAAACAAATATTAATTGTATTCTTAATAATATAGCTAAGATATGATCTACCTCAAATTGATTTCAACTCTCAAAAACTGAATTTGCGATCTGAATGGACAAAAATCTTTTAAAAAGTTCCTTTTTGCCCCAGTCTTGTAGCCTTATACCAGTGTTTGGACACTACCATATGGAAGACCTGAACTCAGTTTTTGGTTGTTCTCCCTTTATATCCCACATCTCCTATGTCAATACAGAAACCACAGTAAGAAAGAGATAGACATTGTGCTCCGATTGGTAGGAGTTAAATTTAGAAATGACCAAGCATAGCCTTACTTTACATGGACTGTTGTGATTGATTTATATTAGCTGGCTCAAGGTTGTAGGGAGAATCCCAGAAATGTGGACAGATTTTGAAGGGTGTAGTGGGCAGTTTTCCTTTCACAGATAAATGGTTACTCAAACACTGGGCATCAGGGATGATGGTGTAAAGCAGAAACAAACCAGAGGTATACCCCAAATAGATACGCCAAACATCCAAAGAAGTACTTAATTTCTTAAAAACGGAGAGCCTTTAATAGGTAGGCTGTAAACTATAAATAATACATTGAATTGTGGGTAAGTAGAATAAATAATAAACATTTAAAATATCATTCAGACACAAAATATTTTGAAATGTAGACCTCCTTGAACAGGTGTGCATATATTTTGTTCTATACTATAGAAGTACAGTAAACTTCAAGAGATACATGGCTATCATCATATCTACACTATCACATAAGTGGAGAAGTTGTCCTTCCTTGATGTCTTGATATCCTGCTGGCTACAAACGAGAGCTTTATACTACTGAAGGGGGAAGATTCAGCACTTGCTTCTGTGCTAATCTTCAAGATGCCCTGTGGAATGTACAGCACTCGGTTCTACCTCTGGAAGGGCTCAAAATACTGGTCCTTAAAGCCATGACATTTTTATGTCCAGAAAAGCTGCTTCAAGTCATTTATAGAGGTTTTATTGCTCCCTTTGAGTCCTGCACAGTTTAGCTATGGCACCTGATTTTACAGGCAAAGGGATATGAAAATATAGGCCCAATAATTTTTAACTCTCTAAAATTTGCTGAAAATATTATTTCTGTAACCCATGATATACACCGAATATATGACTGGCACTGGTTTGAGAATACCTGAGCAACATGGCTATCCAAACTCGTGTCAATAAAATCTTTACACCACACTTTGCAATCATATATTCCCTATATAGATGTGATCAATTCATTGAAACTGTATTTTGGTTCAAGATGAAAACATTCTGAGGAAAGCAGTGAAATCAGTAACCATGACTAATAACTTACCTAGGCACGTTCTACCATCAGGTCCTAGCTGCAAGCCTGGTGAAGGGCAGTGGCAGCGTACCTCTCCTTTCACGACATCACAGCCATACTGACAGTTTGCCATTGAACAAGAAAGAGCATCTAGGGAGAAACAGTTACACATTTAGACCAAATATAAGGACTCATCCTAGAGGTAAGTCGTTGAAATCTTTGGAGCATTAAGGTCCATTCCAGCCACCATGAAAGTCAGTGGAAAGACTCCTGCTGACTGTAATAGGAGTTGGGTTAGGCCCTTCAAAAGCAACGTGCTGTAAATTTGTGCTCCTCATTTTACAAATTGTATTTATGAGACATTAGTCACAGAGTACAGATTTTAGCTAGCATGTTGTGGCACACAATTCCCATGCTGAAAATAAACCCCAATGTGCGCTAAAAACCCTTCATGGATGGACTCATTTAAAAATGCCAACTCCTGACTGCAGTGATGCCTGTTTAATATCTTTAATTAAAGGTCATTGTCTCTCTCTCCTTCTTGGTTCATATACTCAAAATATCTACTTTTATGGGAGTGAGGCGGAATTGGATCGCTAGTAAAATCACAGGACCATAGTACACTGTGGAGCCAGCAGGAATCTGCTGCTTTAACAATTTTACATTTATGTGGCTATAATATAGCAGCATTGCACGTCTTGCTGCTGAGAACACAGCAAGTACCTATCCACATAGGCAGAATAGCAATGATTTACACAGCTGAAGAATAGATTGGGAAAATGGGTAATACAGCTAATACAATCAAATTATTTAATCTCATTTGAGTCTAATTTTACCAGATTGATGCACAATTTTCAGAATGAGGAGACATTTGCCTTGGGACTCATCCTTGTCCAGTAGATATTTACTGAGCACCTCAAGGGATTAAAGAAAAACAACCACATTAACTGGAGTTTGAAAAAAGAAAGCTAAGGAGTCTTGACATACTGGAACATGATCCATCTGGCATAAGCATGTATCCATTCAGACAATAGCATTTGTAGCTACCATAGGTATTCATGCATCGATGTTTGCATGGCCGAGGCTTTAATCCACACTCGTTTAGATCTGAAATTAATAGGGAGAGGAGAGAAGAAGCGAACAAATTACGCACAAAAAATGAGCATTTGAAGTTGTTCTAGTACTTTAAAAGTTGGGAAAAGATGGGGCTAGGGACAAGTCTTTCATATCCTGCCCAGCTCAACCATGATCAGATTTGGCTACATGTGCACTGTTCAGTACCTCATGTGAAGTAAATAATGTTGTTTGGTTCATTTACTAGTTAATCCACTCCTCTTTGTCCACATTACAAATTCCATTCTCAGAAATGGCACCAAATGGCACTATTAGCATTAATTGGCAGTAAAAGGAATTTCAGCAGAGACGACATTGTCCGAATGTGTATGGAGGTTGAATTACCATCTCGTTTCTAGAGATATTCTCTTTCGATTGCATGAGGAACATTAGTGGGGTAGCATGGAAAGCTTGTATTGCCACTGTTGTACCATTCCGGGGTCGGGGGTGGGGGAATTTGGCACTTCATTATCTAGGCCTGTCGTTCCACTACGTTTTCTGAGTACTGTAAAAGTAAAATGTTGGGTGGGGAGAGGGGAGTAAGAAGTTAGGTATGTTTTTACCTATTGAAGAAGGTATTTGGCATTGCTAGTGTATGTGTTAAAGATTACCTGTGATTTTGGATTTCAGGTTTAAACTGGACTACATAAGGAACTAATGGATTACACATTGTGAAAATATTCAACTCACAATTGTAGCATTAGCAAACAAAAAATTGTAATGGCAAATGAAGACTAAGCTCTGAATGTCCACAAAATTCAAATTCAGTAAGAAAGTATGGATGTGCTGGTACAAGAGAGGGAGTACTGACTTAGTACAGAATTTATAGTGCATGGCCCACAATTTACATCTTAAAAGAGTAAAAATAAAAACAAACCCTATTATTCATAAACTGGGGTTTACAAATCTAATTGGTAAATTATTATGTAATTACAAGATGAAATTGTGGCTTGTTTCTGACCTGTAACTCTCTCTGATTTAAAGTACTATACTTTATGGGCCGGATCCTCAGTTGATGTGAAATGGTATAGTTCTGTTGAAGTCAATGTAGCTATGCTGCTCTATACCGGCTAAGCACCTGGTTACTCAAAATAATCAGGATGTTCACTGCCTTACTTAGCCACAACAATGTGGTTAAAACTCGTTAATTTATCAGAAGCAAAGTCCTATGCCAATAGGAGGACTTCTCCTGTTGGCCTAGGTACTCCTCTCCCCATGAGGCAGTAGCTATGGCTACAGAAGAAGCCATCCCATTGACATAGCTCTGTCTACACCAGGAGTTAAGTTGGTATAACCGTGTCAATGAGGGCCTGGTCTACAGTATGAGATTATGTCAAATTTAGCCGAGTTATGTTGAATTAAAACTAAATCCATCCACCCAACCAACCCCATTTTGTCGACTTAAAGGGCTCATAAAATCGATTTCTGTGCTCCTTCCCAGCAAGGGGAATAGTGGGAAAATTGAGCTTGCTAGTTCAAATTTGGGATACTGTGGATGCAATTAGATGGTATTGGCCTCTGTGAAGTATCCCACAATGCTCCATTGTGACCGCTCTGGACAGCACTTTCAACTCAGATGCACTAGCCAGGTACCCAGGAAAAGCCCCGGGAACTTCTGAATTTCATTTCCTGCAGTCCCTGAATCACAAAACAGCACCAGCATGGACCAAACGGGAGGTACTGAATCTGATCCCAGTATGTGGAGAAGAATCTGTACAGGCAGAACTCGGTTAAAAGAACCAGAATGCCAATGGGCAACAGAGACTATGGGATAGCTACTGACAGCGCACCGCTCCAATAGTCTATGCTAGCCACTGTACTTAACGTGGGAGACACACACAATCGACTGTATAAAATCTTTCGAAAAATCGACTTTATAAATTTGACCCAATTTCTTACTGTAGACGTACCCTCAAGGGTGTGGATTTTCTACATCCCTGAGCAAAGCAGTTATGCCAACATAAGTTGCTAGTGTAGACCAGTGGTCCCCAACCTTTTTATCACCGCGGACCGGTCAACGCGGTGATAATTTTACTGCGGCCCGGGGGGGGGTAGGGGAGGGGCAGTGCCTGACTCAGCACCGGCCCCACCGCGCCGGGCTCTTCCCGGCTGCTCACTTCCGGCGCGCAGGCCCCGGCCCTCCCTCTGCCGCAGCCCGCTGGCTCCACCGCTCCATTCATCCAGCCCCACGCCTGGCCTGCTGCGAGGGGGGGAGTTGCCGCCACCTTCCCTGCTGCCTGCCTGCCTGCTGCCGCCGCCTCACCGCTCCCGCCATGCCGCTCAGCCCGGTACCCGCTGCCTGCTGCCGCCGCCTCACCGCTCCCGCCACGCCACTTGGCCCAGTACCCGCTGCGTCCCGGTACCAATTGATCCACGGACCGGTACCGGTCCGCGGCCCGGGGACCACTGGTGTAGACCAAACCTTAATTCCACTTCTGCCTATGAACAAAAGCAGTCCCAGTATTGGTTTTTGAAAGCTTGCGATTCAGATTTTGATAAGCATGTTGTAAATACTTGGAAGATGCCTGGTCTTAAACAAAGGTTCAGATTTGTTTCAGTGGCAGCATGGCTGACATGTTAATGGTTCAACATCAAGACAGAACCAAAGTAAGACCTTTCGTACAGCTCCATTAGATTTAAAAATGTTTTCCCCTCTGTCTTTGTGCTTTGCTATAGAGAGATAGTATGCTGTTAGTTCTTTAATCTGAACTCATGCTACAAAATCTCCCACTATTACGAGGGAAAGAAAGTGTATGTCATCACCTTGATTGCCTAACTGTAAATAGATTAAATAGGTAAAATAGGTTAAAATGTTACAATGTGCTGTTCTGTGGGCTTATTAACAGATCTACTGTCCAATTATATTTTCCAGGTGTGGCATTTTCAACCCCTCTTGGCCAACACTACTGTGGCTTCTTTACCAATTTCAATGTAAATAGGCATATACTCTGTGCACCACCTCATGTAATATTCAATTTCCTAGGTGAACGGTCACTGGGAGGTTCATTTGGTTCTTCATAAAATCTTTTATTAACACAATGATGGTTCCCTTTATATAGCTCCACACTCAGAGTAGGTGCAACAGCATGTCCTTCTCAAAAGTTTATGGGTATTCTGTATGTGGGCAAGAGGAAAAATGGATCAGCCAGTGTGCATACATATTGCAGCCCTGTTCTCTGGCATCTATTTACAGCTCAGAAACATTCCTGCTATTAGCATTCTCCATCATCTTCAAATGCTTTATATTTTTATTGTTTACATAAAGGTCATGTTATCCTTAAACAGGTTCAGGCTAATGTTAGCAGTTAAAGGGTCATCTATAGCAACACACTGAATATACTGCAAACACATGGTGGTTTTAAGAAAGGTCAGGTTACTTATCTAGAGATGTCAATTTGGCATTTCAAACAATATCTATGATGTAGCGCACTTAGAATAAATACTCCTCCAACAAAGGGGGGGGGGAGGAAACAACACAATTTTCCTCTAAAAGATTGAAAGATAAAAGGTTTTAAAATCAGAACGTTCCATAAATAAAACTTGTACATTATTTTTACTGTAATAGAACATCACTCCTCTTTTTGTTCCCTAAGAAACGTATAATGGCATTAAAAATACAAGGTGCATCAACATCAAATGAGGCGTTTAACAAGTCCCATTATGCTGCTGACTGAGATCTTCATTCATTATTCCAAACTAGACAATTTTACCATTAAACCACTTAAACTCAAATGCTGTAATTATACAGTCAATACAAAAATAGCATTCTTAGCTGCAAGTAACATACTGAAAGGTGCTAAATGTAAAAGCAGGTTGGGTATTGGAGGAGCTTGTGAAAGCAGGTCCAGAATAAAAGCGCAGGCTGCTGAGCATACATATTCCATTTCAAAAGGAGAGAGATGAAAAATGTAAATTCAGTGGAAGGACAACTGGTGGTGTACGATAAATCTGGGTGTGACTTGTTTAACTAGTGTAGGGGCATTGCTCTGAGGATAAAGATTGGATATCTTGGATAAAGATTGATTTTCTGTATGCAGGCATGTTTCTTTCCCCAAGATTATGCTGTACTCAGTTTTCTTTAATTAGCCCCTTCACAAAGTCCCAACAAAAGCCTAGCATTCTTTTATATGACATTCAAACTTTTGTTTCTACCTTCTAACCTGGACCAGGAAAAACAGTTAGAGGTCAAATATTCAGCATTGAATTTACTTAGATTAAGCTAGAACAGGAAGCCATCGATAAAATATTCAAGCCTTCATCACCTATACATAAAAATAGATCAGTTTTCATTTTCAGTAAGTCATCAGTTTCACTTAAAAGAGAGAGAGAGCAGATTTGCACACCCTCAGACATGATCTATTCAGTCATACCATTTGTCTAATACAGGGGTCTCCAAACTTTTCAGCCCGAGGGCCGCATTAACTATCAAATAGCAGTTCGGGGGCCGACAACACACTCGAGGTCCAAATAAAAAAGAATCAAAACATGGATGTTGTTTTTAATTATTTATTTAATATTATTTTATTCAGTTATTATTTAATAACACCTGTTCACTACACCTGAACACTACACATGAACACCTGTTCACTACACATGAACACTACACATGAACACCTGTTCACTACACATGAACACTACACATCAACCCCCCAACTGACCCACCCAGGTCTCTCCCCCCAAAACCTCCTTTCCTCCAACCCCCAACTGACCCACCCAGCCAGGTCTCTCCCCCCAAAACCTCCTTTCCTCCAACCCCCCCCCCCCCAACTGACCCACCCAGCCAGGTCTCTCCCCCCAAAACCTCCTTTCCTCCAACCCCCCCCCAAATGACCCACCCAGCCAGGTCTCTCCCCCCAAAACCTCCTTTCCTCCAACCCCCCCCCCAAATGACCCACCCAGCCAGGTCTCTCACCCCAAAACCTCCTTTCCTCCAACCCCCCCCCCCCCAAATGACCCACCCAGCCAGGTCTCTCCCCCCCCAAACCTCCTTTCCTCCAACCCCCAACTGACCCACCCAGCCAGGTCTCTCACCCCAAAACCTCCTTCCCTCCCACCCCCAACTGACCCGCTCAACCCGGTCTCTCCCCACATACCGGTTCGCCGCCTGGCAGTGGGTGGCTCCTTGTTTCGCCCCCTGTAACTGGGTGGCGGTGCGGCGCGTCCCGGCCCCAGCTCTGAGCCGTCCCTGGCCGGCGGCGGCAGCCGAGCACGCGGCGCGTCCCGGCCCCGGGGCGGCAGCCGAGCACGCGGCGGGTCCCGGCCCCGCGGCGGCAGCCGAGCACGCGGCGCGTCCCGGCCCCGCGGCGGCAGCCGAGCACGCGGCGCGTCCCGGCCCCGCGGCTGGCGGCCCGAGCGGCGCTTCCAGGCCCCAGCGCGGAGCCGTCCCAGCGAAAAGCTCAAAAGAGCCAAAAATTCCCTAAAGAGCCAAAAAGATCTCCAGGGGCCGGATGAGAGGGCCTCGCGGGCCGCATCCGGCCCGCGGGCCGTAGTTTGGAGACCCCTGGTCTAATAGATAATACAATAATAGCCAGACTCAGAAGTCAACAATGGTCTTTCTCTGAAACAAAGTTGGAAAATAAATCATACTGTTATCTTCACCTGAACCTGATAAACAATTTCTATTGCTCTTGGTTTATGCCTGATCTACCTTAAAAGTTTCCACCCCAAGCACCACTGCGATGCCAGTCTAACCCCCACTGTATGGAGTTCTGTCAATGAAAGAATGCTTATGTTTGAGGATGCAGGGTTCCTACATTTATAGAAAAACTCTAGGTTGTGTCTACACTATGGAGTTATAGCAGCATAGCTACAGTGACTTAGCTATGCTGGGATGGAAAGGAATTTAGAAAAAGCAGTGCAGATCCTTAAAGAACAAAGCAGAAAACAACAATAGGAAGTTAAAAAGATTATCAAGAGTCACATCTTTTCAGAATACAGGCATATAGCAATATCAGCCTCAAGGAAGTGTAACTGCATATTTGCTTTGCATGCCAATGATACTGCAGGCCTGGCTTTCACATGGCAGCCATTAATTCATCGTACATTTGCAAGAACTTTTTATCATATAAAGCCATGCAGGTGGAAGGAGCACACCACCTGAAATAAAGGGACTCTCTCACCCCTTGAAGGCACATGTGTTGCATGATGATCCAGGGGGCGAAATAGAGGTGGTTCACTGTGCCGATCAGTTGGGCTTGTATACAGGTGCTCAGCTTCACAAAGGGGGAAGAGGCATAATAAAAGTCAAAAGGCCAAATCCCTGCAATGGTGTATTACTTTATAATGTCAAAAACCATCAATGCAGACTCTACCAACTGCATTAAAAAAAACAGACGTACATTATGTTTGTAAGCTGGTCCTGGAACAATAGCATTCAGACAACCATATGCTATTGTATTCCTTTAATTTTATATAGAAAACCATCCTTTGTCTACCGTAATACATCACTTTTCACAGAAAACTTTGCAACCATTTTATATTGCTAACACAAATCTGAGAGTCTCTAATTACTTGTGCTACATATTAGTTCACTAAGTAGCAAACACAACAGGTATTAGGCCAGGGAAACAATTACCCCTATAGAGCTAGTTGCAATTTTTGAAAATATGTTTTGCAAAAAAATGCTGGTTGTTTTACAACTAGCTTACAAACCTGGAAAACTTTTTAAAAATTTTCAGCATTCCTTTTTTTAAACCATCTCCAGCTACCATCTATCTCAAACGCTGACCCAAACTGCAAACTGAAGCTGAAAAACCAAAACTGAAGCTGAAAAACCAAAACTGAAGTGTGAAGGTCACAAAATGAGATTTTTACACAATGGAGAGCACTCTGTTACCGTTAGTACAAAGGTATCACAATTTAGCTACCAACTCAATTTAACCTTCTAGTAACACACTCATACAAAGGTGCCAGGCAACTGTAATTTAGTGTTGATGAACTAAAGCAGGAGTTAAAGTTTATACTCCAGTGCCCCAGGGAAGAGAGATTGACTTTCAGATATAACCAGTCAATTGAAGTTCAGCATCTCATTATGAGATTTCAGGTGATCCTTTACTTGGTTCACAAGAGGTAAGAGGGTACTGAATAGATTAAATATAATGTCTAATTACAGCAGTAACACTTTGTATTCATATAGTGACTTTCATCCAGACAAATCCAAAACTGGAGATATTCTCCCTGCACATGAGTGTATCAGACAGTCTATGCCAGCAACAATACACAGTAATGCTTGTATTGTAGGACAGGAATTGAAACATTTTCAATGGAAACACAAGAATTGTTTTATTCAGGCAGAACGCAATCACTCAAATTGCAATCTGATTAGGACACTGAATTAATGATCCCAATCTTGTGATTTGAAAAATGTTGTGAACAGGGCTTCAGTTTACAATTCAACCAAAAGACATCAAGTAGGATTTTCTTAAGTGCCAAATGACTTAGGAGGACAATGGACCTTCCACATGTAAGTTACTTATGCACTTTTGAAAACCCTCCACATCACTTCTAGTAACAGAGTATTACTGGTCCCATGCTGGAACACTGGCTCCATACAGACTAAGAGACAAGAGGGCCACACACCAAACCATCTGTCATACTTCATCTAGCACCCTGGGTTTCTGGGAAGTTTCTCAGGTCCAATGCTGTTTTAACTCAGGACATCGAAGCCTGAGATGGTCTGTGTACCATACATCTGATACTGTAAAGCTAATCTATGTTACTGTGCATCTAACATTGTGCTAAACACTATCTAGGGAAAGCTCTAAAGTGATCAAGATAGCATACTCAGAATAGTAAAATCACAGCATGCCATCCTTATGAGTGCTGGACCAGAGTGAAATGTAAAGAGGATACTAAAGGGGAAATAAGAGCAGAAATAAGGGGCGGGAGAGGAAAGGCCGATAGAACATCACATAACATTTATTTCCAGAGAGGTCTTTCAGGAAAGGATTAGCAAATCTGAAAAAAATATATAGTTTAAAAGAAAAATATATTTAGAAATGAGTGTGCCATAGAAGGATTGATAAATATCAGAGGATACAATTCTGAATAACAGCCTGGCTCGGATATTGTAAGGGGAAGGAGGTGGAGGAGGGGGAGGAGTTTTAGTTAGTTCTATTCTACTTTTAATGGGTGTCTAAATTGCTTCTCCTAACGATGCCAGTGACTGCATATTCACACAGCATCAGAGGAGTGTGGACATGCAATCTTGTAGACATCAAGGAAATATTAAAACTTATTAAATATATAATCAATTTAAATGTTAATGGATTTAATAAGTAGCTCTGAAGCAACTTTACTCTCAGCCTTGATAGAGTGAAGTAACCTTTCATCCAGTATCCCTGAGATGGCAACGGGTATATTCAGTGAATTGTTTATGAATATGCAGAAACTTGAAGCGGCTATGCATAACATTAATTTTTAGCATAAAAATTCTTCTGTAGTCTCATGCTGCAAACAACAAAGACACTGAGAAGAAGACTGAAGACTTCAACAGAGGAGACTGGACCAGATTTAAGGGACAAATCTGTATATTAAGGACTGCAATATCCAGTGTGGTAAGAAAAACTGCTTAGTCTAGTTGTGCCCAGTCAAATAGGGTTGAGAGTTTAAACTGAGTGCTTATATTTTATTTCTTTTGGAACTAACTGACTTTTTGCCTAACACTTATAGTCATTTAAAATCTCTCTTTTGTAGTCTATAGATTTGTTTAACTGTTTATCTTTACCAGTGCACCTCCCTGAAGAGTGTGGTAAATCTGTTCAGGTATGGCAAAAAGACTAGTGTATATCCACTTTCCATTGATGAAGTGGTGAACCAATTAATAAATTTGCACTGCTCATCTTGAGCAGTGCAAGATGGTATATTCCTGAAGTACAATGCTGGGAGAGATTTGGCTGGTGCCTTTCTGTGTGTGATTCATGAGGGACTCTGGGAGCATTCATACAATCTAGCTGGGTGTGGGTCTCCACATGCAGTTGTGCTGAGTGATAACACCTGGAGGGGTTTGCTGCTAGTCACTAGCAAGGCATTGTGAGAGACAGCCTAGGCTGGAGAGAGTTCAGGGGGGCACAGCAGTCCCAAAATCCCAGACTGCACTCCGGGGATCCCATCACAGCAGCCACTAATAGTAATAGCACACGTGTTTTAACCCATAGCATATGTTACCACCGGGTATTGATTACCCTTGGTTGGAAGCAAATCTCATCCTAGATTTCTAGGAGTTATTTGGGGCACAAAGATTTAACCTTTAACCAGTCTTTCCACAAGAGAAAGTTTAAACTGCTATGTAAATGCATAGATAGGGGTAGAAAGATTTAAAAAGTCATTTAATCATTTGTATTGTGTTAGCTTTATGATTTGATTACTGGTTGTGCCAATGCAATAACTTGACCAGTTCTTATTCTTACATTTTTCTGTTAATAATCAATTTAATGTTGTATTATTGTTAACTCCTTGATTTGACTGACTATTGATATTAGAATATCAATATTAATCTTCATATTGTTTACTACTTTAGAGACATATAAGAAATTATCTAACTTTGTGCTAACATGCCAAATTGGTTTTATCTGATCAACTAGTGATGCAGTATAAAGTAGCCTAAATTAAAGGGACTTTAATTAAATACCCATAGAGCATTGGACTCAAGTGCTAAGAAAACCCTTATTGTCATTATACATTACATCTGTAAAAGACTTAGTAGATGAAGTCCATTATTCTGCAAGTGCACAATATACAGCACATTCCCTTTATGAATGCTATACGAGTATATTCAGTGAATTGTTTATGAATATGCAGACACTTGAAGCGGCTATGCATAACATTATTTAATTTTTTAGGATAAAAGTTCTTCTGTAGTCTCATGTACAGGCTTATTATTTACTTAATTAAAAGATTTGCTTTCTTACCTTGGTTGCAGGTTTTTCCGGTATACCCTGGGAGACATTTGCATTTGTTTGGTCCAATACATTCACCATGTTTGCATCTAGGCTGACATATAGCTGCAAATAGAACAACATATATTATTGTTCTGATCTAAGTAAAAAATAATAATTTACCTTAATGAAAGCAGCACAAAATACACTAATACTTAGTACTTGTACATCACTTCACATTTTAACACCACAATGAACACACAAAGTGTATTTTTGACAATAAAAAACAAACAAATACACATCAGGAGACTGATTCATAATGAGAATTATGTTCAGGGTTATGGGACATAATGTTCAACTTTTGGGATACTCCAGATTATGTAGTATCTGCAGGGGTGGCTCTGATTTTTGCCGCTCCAAGCTTGGCAGCCAGTTTGCCTTTGGCGGCACGCCTGCAGGAGGGCTGCCGAATCCGCGGGAACCACGGCATTTCTGCAGGAGGTCCGCCAGTCCCTTGGCTTCAGTTTACCTGCCGCCGAAATGCCGCCGAATCCACGGGAGCAACATACCCCCGCTGAAGGCCATCTGACTGCTGCCCTGAAAGCAACAGTCTGGCTGCCCCCTGCGGCTTGCCACCCCAGGCACACGCTTGCTGCGCTGGTGCCTGGAGCCGCCCATGATTATCTGATCAGCAGACAGACTCATGGCCTTCCTGATGTACTCTGTGATGCACGTCATTCAGTTTGTTATTATTAGAATATGCCCAAGCGGAATAGGAAGTAGGAGTATCAACATCAATGAGTTATCAGTTCAGTAACAGACAAGCAACAGTGCAGTTCCAAGTATCCACAGATCTCTCCCTCCCCTGAGTTGTTTAAACAATGGTATTTCTTTATCCTGACACTCAAAAAAAGGCTCTGTGTCACCATGACCTTCCCTATTCTGAGAACTGAATGAGGCTCCCTCCAGAGTTTGTTGCCCAGAAGGATACAGAATGGTCTTTTACAAAGGTGATTCATCTCTGGGGCTGGGATCTCTGCTTCCAGAAGGTGGAACCGTGAAGGGAAGGATCACCAGTGCAACCCTGTGTGCTTTACTCATAGGAGTAATCCTTACATGCACAAGAAGTTCCATTTAGTTCAATGACACTACTTGGCTAAGCAGCTGTAGCAGAACAGGCCCAAGCTTGTAATCTGTCATTCAAATACACTGGAACAGCCACTGGAACAAGAAGTCACTGGGAGCAGCAGGAAACTGGGAGGGATGCGGGTAAAACTTAGAAAAGGATTAGAGTTGGTGGAGCAGAGATTAAAATGAGGGAAGACGAGAGGAGCCAGGGGCAGAAGGAGTAGGGGTTCGGGTGCACGGGAGCAGATGGGTTTATAACCAGTAGAGAACACTCCCCACAGAACTCAGAATTCCCAGTCTCAAGATTCTGCTACCATCAGCAAATAGCAGTGCAACCCACTGGAAAAGTGTGTGCTTCATCTCCCGTTAGTGGCTGGCCCACATACAGAGAGGCAACCTATGAACCTTATCCGTCACTCTGTTAGCTTAAGTGGCAGAGATCCATATGATGGATCTAAAAGGTTCCAACCCTGCCGATGAATCATGTGGATATCAATGTGAACAATGTGATAAATGAGGTAACAAAGTCCTGTGGCACCTTAAAGACTAACTATAAAGTTTTGAAGCATAAGCTTTCGTGGGCTAATACTCACTTCGTTGGCCGATGAAGTGGGTATTAGCCCACGAAAGCTTATGCTTCAAAACTTTATAGTTAATCTTTAAGGTGCCACAGGACTTTGTTACCTCTGCTATTCCAGACTAACACGGCTACCTCTCTGAATGTGATAAATGGATATCAATGTGATTCCACATGATGGCATTTCAGTTTTTTCAGTTTACTTTTAAAAAAAAAATCCTAGGGATTTCCATACAAAATTAATTAAAAGAACATTAAGGTTGTAAAGGCAAGCGCTGAAAAGTCAGATGGCGGCACAATTAAGCATTAGCAACCTTAATAAAGCCCACTGGCATACATGCATTGTGATACAATCTTTAATTACACAACTGCATGCTGTTTTTTCCACATGATTTCTGCCTCATTCAGTGTACAGCAAAGTGATGATATTCTGGAAAGAAAGAGGGGGAAAATAGGTTTACAGATTTATTTTTACTGCCACAGGAGCCACTTCATGCTAATACGATTATTTTTAGATAGCTAAGAATCATTAAAACTCTGGAAAACATTTTACAGCTCAAAGAATTAGAAGAGGACCCTGTGTCAAGCATTTTTTTGTTATAATGTCTTTTTTATTATTAAACACACTGCCTTTAACTCCTTAAAAAGTGAAATCTATTCCCTTACTGAAACTATTTATTCCAGTCTCATGATATTTTGGTGAATATTTATTATGTGTATTGACATGTTTAGCACTGTACAAGACACAAAATTAAGACAATCTCTGCCCTGACGAGTTTACAGTCTAAGCAAAATGGACACAAAGTAGACAAGAAACCAGAGGATAGTATTACTGGGATGTTATATTTTATGATATATTAATTCCATATGTTTCAACTGATTTTGTAAAATATTAATGCCATTTAGAATTTGCCAATGAACTAGTCAGTTATCTTAATTAGCCAGACAGTTATCTTAATTAGCCAGACAGTAACTTGCATCATAAAAAGTTGAATGTATTAAGGATCTTAGTTAATATAAATTTGTCACACAAACCCCATAAATCTAGATTTCTAGCTTCCACTCTAGGCCAAGCTATTGAACAGAAAAAAATATTTACTATTAGTTCTCTAAGAGCCAATGAAAACAAATCTCTCTGACCAGTCAAAGATCTTCCCATTTTATAGACTTTAAGGCTAGAAGGGACCATCCTGATCATCTAGTCTAAACCCTGCACATTGCAAACCACTCAGCCTTACCCCCTCCTGAAATAGACCCTTAACCTTTGGCTGAGTTACTGAAGTCCTCAAATCATGGTTTTAAAAGGTCAAGTTACAGAGAATTTACCATTTAGATCTGCAAATCATCTGTGCCCTATACTGCAGAGGAAGGCCACCTGTACCCCTCCAAAAGGGTCTCAGCCAATCTGAGCTGGGGAAAAATTCACTGCCCACCACAAATATGGCAATCAGATGACACAGAGCATGTGTGCAAGACCCACAAGACAGACACTTGGGAAAGAATTCTCTGTAGTAACTCGGAGCCCTCCCCATCTAGTGTCCTGTCTCCGGCCACTGGGGATTTTTGCTATTGGCAGTTGCTGATGGGCCACATGCCATCGTAGGCAGTCCCATCATAGCATCTCCTCCATAAACTTATCAAGATCGGTCTTGAAGTCAGTTAGGTTTTTTGATCCCACCACTCCCCTTGGAAGGCAGCTTCAGAACTTCACTCCTCTGATTACTAGAAACCTTCGTCTAATTTCAAGTCTAAACTTGTTGATGGCCAGTTTATATCCATTTACATTGGCGAGTAACTTAAATAACTCCTTTCCCTCTTGCATTTATCACTCTGATGTATTTATCATCAATCATATCTCCCCTCAGCCTTCTTTTGGTTAGGCTAAACAAGCCATGCTCTTTGAGTCTCTGCTCATAAGGCAGGTTTTCCATGCTTTGAATAATCTTAGTAGCTCTTCTTTGCACCTCTTCCAGTTCGAATGAGCGCCAGCTCTGCAGCTCCAATTGGCCAGGAACAGTGGCCAATGGGAGCTGCGGGGGATGATACCTGCAATCAGAGGAAGTGTGCAGAGCCCCCTGGCCATGCCTCCGCCTAGGAGCCAAGGACTGTCACCGCTTCCAGGGAGCGCCCCCTCCAAGGTAAGCACCGCCCAGAGCCCTCACTTCCTCCCATGCCTCAATCCCCACCCCTGCCACACCCAAACGCCTGCTGCTGCGTGGGGATGAAGGAGCAATGGCCCAAGACTGCCCCAGCAGTGAGTGTTGCAGCTGGCCCAGGGGCTGCTCGAGCTGCTCAGGTGGCCCCAAGAACTCTCTATCTATATCCAAATCAGACCCTCATGATCTGTAATACACCCCCAAGCACTATATCAGGGGAACCTCTAGTAGTTTTCTTCCCCAAAGTGATTTTGGTCCAACAGACTGTCTAATCCATTCACTCACTTCTAATTTTTTTACAGTCTACCATATCATTCATATACAATGCTACTCAATCACCTTTGCCTTTATTACTGTCTTTCCTGAACAGGGCATACCCTTTAATACCTGTACTCCAGTCATGACTACTATTCCAGCATGTTTCTGTTATCACTATAATATCCGGTTTCACTTCCTGCACCAGTAGTTCTAGTTCCTTCATTTTGTTACCCAGGCTCCTTGCATTGGTGTACAAACATCTTAAGTGTTGCTGCTTGGCTTTGCCCACATTCGTTCCTGAGTGGGTACAGTCATTCTACTGACAGTATCACCCATTATCTGACTGATATCAACATGATCCTTCCTCTAAGGACAAACAAAATCCCACCAAAGATCACTTGTGCCTCCATTTCCTTCAATTGTCTTCTCCAGCCTGGCACAGTCTCCCTTGATATGTTCCAGCGAGTATCTAGCTGTGGGTCATTTGTTCCTACACTAAGTCAATCAATACATTCTTTCCTGTTCCCATTAGGATTCTCTTCAGCCTGAAGTCCACATCCTGTATCTTAGCTCCTAGCAGACAGCACCCTCTTTTGTTCTCCAAATCAGCTCTAGTGACAGGCCTGTCTGCTCTCCTTAATAGGGAGTCCCCAATCATGTAGACCTGCCTTTTTCCTGGTGATGGTGTGATTTTCTGGCTGAGCGTCCTCTTATTTTCCCTTGCAGTTTCAAGCCTCGGACCTTCTCCATGAAGTGACACTTTATACAGACAAACACACACCAAAACAAAACAAGACCACTGCACCCCCAACCCAAACTCCGCTTACAAGCTCCCTTATTCACAGCTCTGTTTCCTGCACCTATGCTGCTGGTGGAATGTTTGGTTGCCTTCATAGGCCCTCTAATCAGGGAACCCCACCCCAATCAGGACTCTGCTTCTCTCAAAGCACGGTGCCTCCTACCAACTTCTACAAACTGAACAAGGAAAAAAACCTATGCAAACCAGAAAAAAAACCCACACAACATTCATAAAAAACTCACTGCCCTAAGGACCAGGGACTTGTTCCTCCCTTCTCTTCCAACTCAATCTCCCCTGTTTACAGCTCTGTTTGCTGCATCTGTTCTGCTGCTCCCGTGCAATCTGATTAAAAGATCACAGAATTTGCAGTTTACACAATTGCACCCATTAAAGCAATTTAGGGTGGAAAGAGTTTGTTCAATCTGCATCCATAAATCACAAGCAATACTTGCACTCTATCCATCCAGAACTGGTTTGGTTTAAAAGGAGGGGGGGGGGGGGGAGGAAACCATCTGGACTGTGAAGTTTCTTCTCCATTCCAGAGAGGGCAATAAGAGTTTGATCAACATTCTTCCAATTTAAGATTAGTTTTTGATACAGAACATTACACTTAATGGCTTTCCTTTGCAGATTGATAACTGACTTGCTGCCAAATCTATCCCAAAGAGCATGAGAGTAGCAATGGTTTTTTTAGTTGACACTTTATTAAAAAGGTATAGGGGTCACTGTTGGTAAAATGCAAGATGTCTTCCTTCAAAGAGTATCCAAAAGAATACAGTTATAGAAATTAGATTGTTTTGATAGGATGACCAGATAGGAAGTATGAAAAATTGGGACACTTTTCTTTGGGGGGGGGGGACAGATTTTGGGGGGCTGAACAGGTTGGGGGGTATAGTTGCCTATATAAGACAAAGCCCCTAATATCAGGATGTCTGGTCACCCTAGTCTAGGTCAACGTCTTTCAATTAAATAGCTATTTTCCTCTTTAAAAAGACTTATTGTTGTGATAATGTTGAAACATGTACACAAAATGAGAGAGAGAATATCATACCATCGTGACCCAGCAAACCTTAAAGCAGCGGTTCTCAAACCTCTTGAGACCGCGACCCCTTTTCCTGCGCCATTGGCGCGGTGCGACCCCTCCAGTCCCTGCAGGGGGCGGGCGGCCGGCTGCGCCCCGGCCCCCGGTCCCGGCAGGGGGCGGGCGGCCGGCTGCGCCCCGGCCCCCGGTCCCGGCAGGGGGCGGGCGGCCGGCTGCGCCCCGGCCCCCGGTCCCGGCAGGGGGCGGGCGGCCGGCTGTGCCGCGGCCCGCGGTCCCGGCAGGGGGCGGGCGGCCGGCTGCGCCGCGGTTTAAGAAACCCTGCCTTAAAGGAACCCAGTTTGAGAAACCCCCAGTTTGAGAAACCCTGCCTTAAAGGAAGCATGATTCATTCCTAAAGTGAATACTCTAAAATTCCCAAGGCAATTATCTTCCTATCCAATTTTTGTTCAAAGCAGTGCCTTACTTAGGAAACTGATTGAAAATATGTTTTGATTAAAGAGCAGTTGAGGCCTTATGGAAAAAATAAAATATTCTACTGAGAAACAATTCTGCTGGAATCAGACTTATTCTCTCATTTTGGTTCCCCTTTTCTTTTTTTTTTAATAAACAAGGACAGTTACATGATAACAGGATCTTTTCTGCTTTAGAGTTCTACTTTCTAGTTGCTCACCATAACCGTCCATTTGTGATATCACAATCACTTCGCCCCAGTAACAAAGGGTGGTGGTGATGATGATGCAAAGGAGCCTATGGGACCAATCTTCCTCTCATTAGAATCAATGGGAAAAGTGACTTTAATGGGAGCAGGACTGAGTCAGTGTCTTCAGCTGAGCAATATGAGTGGACCACTGGTAGGCAACAAAGATCCCATTTTCATGTAAATTTTAATCTATATATATAAAAAAGTCAAATGGTGTATGCACGTATGAGTGCATGCGTGTATGTATGTTCTCTTACTCCTTCCACACCGTTTGAGCTAGAGACTTGAAATTTGGTACAATTATAGGCCTTAGGGTCCTAATCAGGGTAAGAGTTGAAAATTTTTCAAATCTGACCTCTGACGCCCCCCCAGGGGTGAAATTATTTAAAGGCCAATCACATCAGCTGGGCAGCTGCTGTTCTCTGTGACATAGTTATGATGTCATAATACCCCCCTCCAACAGACCCTGCACTCGCTCAGCTCTCTGCCTCCTCCAACGGACCCCGCACTCACTCAGCTCTCTGCCCCCTCCCCCCTCCAACGGACCCCGCACTCGCTCAGCTCTCTGCCCCATCCCCTCCTCCGACGGACCCGAGTTGGGTTTGGTCGGAGGGTAAGTGAGGTAGGGGTGTCGGGTTTGGTCGGGGGGGTGAGGTGGGGGTGTCTGGTTTGGTCGGGGGGTAAGTGAGCTGGGGGTGTTGGGTTTGGTCTGGGGTGGGTGGGAAGGTGTCGGGGTGGGTGGGGGGTGAGGTGTGGGTGTTGGGGTTGGTCAGGGGGTGTTGGGTTTGGTTGGGGGGGTGAGGAGGGGGGGTTGGGGTTGGTCGAGGGGTAAGTGAGGTGTGGGTGTCGGGTTTGTTTGTGGTGGTAGGTAGGGGTGTCGGGTTTGGTTGGGGGGGAAAGTAAGGTGGGTGTGTCGGGTTTGGTCTATGGGGGGTGAGGTGTGGGTGTTGGTCAGGGGGTGTTGGGGTAGGTAGGGGGTGACGTGGGGGTGTTGGGTTTGGGTGGGGGGGTGAAAATGTGAGTCGGGGTTGGTCGAGGGGTAAGTGAGGTGGGGTGTCGGTTGGTCATGGGGGTGTCGGGTTTGCTCTCTGCCCCCTCCCCCCTCCAACGGACCCCGCACTCGCTCAGCTCTCTGCCCCCTCCCCACCTTCGACGGACCCAAGCAACGCCGGATATTTTTGCTAGTAATAAATAAAAGAAAGATTTAAAGAGGTATACGATATACTGATAAAATATAAACAGAAAATCTGCAAATAGGTTTTACATTAGATTTCAATGGATCTTGAAAGAAGATTCATACACTGAAGAAGGATATTTCTAAATAATGAGATCTTTTAAAAATATTAAGCACTATTGCTATATTCTTAGCTAGTGTAGGTTGTCAGAGCTTCATTATTGGATCTCTGATGATCTACACCAGTTCTGGATATGGCCCACCAGTATGACTCAAATGAATTCAGTATAGTTACACTACTCTAAGGGTATGTCTTCACTACCCGCCGAATCGGCGGATAGCCATTGATTTTCTGGCGATCGATTTCTCGCGTCGTATGAAGACGTGAGAAATCGATCGCTCGCGGCGCCCCCGTCGACTGTGCAACTCCAGCTTGCCGGGAGGCGCAAGCTGGAGTCGACGGGGGAGCGCGCCGCTGACCGCCGCCGCCATGAGGACGGACGGTAAGTTGGCTGCAGATATGCAAACTTCAGCTACGTGATTCACGTAGCTGAAGTTGTGTATCTGCATTCGATTCCCCCCCCCCCCCCACCCGCCCCCGTAGTGGAGACCAGCCCTAAGGGAGCGACGAATCAGGCTTTTATCTTTGTTAAAACTCAAACAAGAAAAAGTTTACATGTTTTAGTGAAGGAATATTTTATCCTTAATGTTTGTCTAAATAAGGACACACAGGAAAGTTAATTCAGTTGAAGTTTTAAAGTGGATCAGTTCAGTGGTTCTCAACTAGTAGTACATCATCTAAGCTAGCTATTTGCCTAATTTTACAACAGGCTACATAAAAAGTACTAGTGAAATCAGTAAACGCTACAATTTCATGTAGTCGTTGACTTCTTTATACTCATCTATATATTATACACTGAAATGCAAGTATAATATTTATATTCCAGTTGATTTATTTTATTATTATATGGTAAAATGAGACTGCAAGCAATTTTTCAGTAATAGTGTGCTGTGACATTTTTGTATTTTTATGTTTGATTTTGTAAGCCAATATTTTAAAGTGAGGTGAAACTTGGGGGTATTCAAGACAAAAGACTCCCTGAAGAGTACAGTAGTCTGGAAGGGTTGAGAGCCACTGGATAAGTTAGCCTGCATTCTGAGACCAGCACAGCTACAACACTGCAACAATAACAATGGAGGATCAACCAATCAAGATTTTGTCAATCAACTAAGCATTACATTACTATACAATAGATTAGATTATAAAAATAAGTCTTACCCAAGAAATACATTTCCAATATACTATAACCATAACATACAATATAGAATTACACACTACAAAATAATGTTATTTAATGTTAAATAACAGAATTAGAAGTACAAACATACAATTTTAGGCAGTACCGGGTTTACAATGGTGCCAATGGCACCATGGAGCTGGGCCCATGCTCAGACAGGGCCCCAACCTGTTCCACTTGCACTGTCCTCGGACACACACACACACACCCCAGACCACTGGGTCTCCCCTGCCCATCACTTGCTCCTCTCAGCCAACCAGTTGGCCAGCCAGCCAAGGGCTCCTCTCCACCCCCTGGAGCTCCCCTCCACCCCATTTGGCAAAGCACTTAGGCATATGCTTAACTTTAAGCACATACTAATATCCCCACTGAAATCAATGGGACTTAAGCACATACTTAACTTTAACCACATGCTGAAGTGTTTTCATTAGAACCCAAGTGAAAATTTCCCCCTGAAAAAGAAATAATAATCATGTATTTAAGTAATTTTTTGGCAAATTTTCCAGTTTACATGTTAAGTGGATTTAGTCACTTCATAACATTATTTTATACAAGTGCTGTTTACCAGTACAAATGTTTGTTTTGAATTTTTCACAGATTCAATAATCACTGAATTTTAAATTCCTGATAGAGGCAGGTTAGTGTGAGTACTATCATGTTTGGTTGCACTAGAGAACTATGATCTGATTCTCTGATTTACACAAATTTAACACCTACTGTTTTCAGTGGAGTTACTGCTTATTCACAGTGATGTAGGTGAGAGCAGAATCGGGTCTCTTGAATTCATCAGATTGTAAATGTGGCATTGAAAGTACATTAGATTTCCAGACAGGTAAAACATTGTTTGGACCTTGAACAAAGGCCCCATGATGATTTGAATACTAAATTTGCATCAGTCATTAGATTTGTGGTTAAAACAGTGATCTCTAAATTTCCTCCCACACCCTCAAAATAAATAAAAATAAATAAATTTTAAAATATCTATTAAAGTTCCTTTATACTTCTCATGTAAATTTCTGATTTTGAGACCATGCCACCAAGAGATAGGCTTGCCAAAATTATTTCAAGAAATATGTTTAGCTAACCTTTGGGCTGGCACCTTATTCTGGCTATTCTCTGCCTTAAGACGTAGAAAGCTGCAAAACAAATGTCCAAAAAAAGAAATTCCAGCTTTTTTTTCCCCCCTGTAAGGAAGATGGACTTGGCTTGGGTTTTTATCAACTTGCCACATTCCTGGAGATTTACACACATTTAACAGTCAAAGCTTCTCTGAAATAAAAAAAAAATATCTGGGACATATTTAAAAATGAAAACACCTTACTATTTTGTTATGAGATATAACCAGTACATTATGTGCTATAAAAGTGATGACAATTAATGATCTTATGCTATTCTTATTCAGTCAGTCAATGAGCTCCAACTTTGGAAAGTATAATAGCCATTTCATGAAGCTGTAAAAATTATCTTATTTCAGCGTTCAAGTTCTGTGTTTTCAGTAACAGAACATAAACACGGTTTTCTTAAAGAGACAGTATCCTTTCATTAAAATATACACGCTCATGTAGATTTTCCCTATAGCCAACATAAAGAGTTAGCATCTGGATACTAGGTTTTGTATAATTAAAGCAATGTGCACTCTACGTATTGGAACAGCTGTCACCAATAAAGATGTTGGCATATAAATTAATGGTCATCTTTACAGTGTTTAAATTTTGATTGTCATCTGAATTAAAGCGAATACTTAGCAACCTTTTCTACTCTTACTAACAGATGTAATCAAATAATCCAAACAAAAATAAGATGCAAACACCAGACTTGTGTTTCCCAGTTCAAATATTGCAAATAAAATGGACTGTCAGTTACATTAAGTAGCACTGATTGGTACCTTATGTGATCTTACTATAAGAGCCTGAAACTTACAGTCCTTGGTTTTCTACCATCCCAGGAGGTGATTCTGATTTCTCTTACACTAGTTATATCAGTGTAAAACAGGGGAGAGAAAGAATAATAAGTCTCTAAAGTTCTGTTCCAAAGCCCTTTCAAGTCAGTGGAAGGATTTTCATCGACTTTGGAACAGGCACTAAGCGTAAAATGTAAGTGCTACAAGAGAAAAATCTAAATAGTCAAACCATATTACTGGGAAAAAATAGATTACAAAATTCTTGTATTTGCAGGGTGGAATGAGTGCAATCTCATAAAGGAGGATACTGTTTCTTTAACACCACTTAAAATATTTTCTGATCCTTTAAAACAATATGCTTTTGAACTGAAAAATGTAATTGAATAAAAATAGCAAAACCACAGTATTGTTTTATTTAGCAATATTAAAGCAGTAGTGCAGTTCTGTATACAAATGTCTGTTCTTTTTTAGAATATTTAAAGATGCACAAAAAGCTTCTGTTCCTTTACGAGAAAAAAAAAAGATATGTATCTGTTTTATACATATCTATTTGTACATATCAATATATTGCATATGTGCAAATCTAGTGAATTAAAATTAGGCCCCAATGCTGCAGTCACTGAAGTTAATGGCAAAAATCCTATTGATTTTAATGGGCCCTCTAGGAAACAGCCAATCTGTCTCAATTTAGTATTTCCAAGGCTCATTAGCGACACAAAGCATGGTTTTGCTTTTAGTTGAGATTAGTGCATTTTAGACCGTACAGAATTGCATTTCCATTTAAAGCATTGTTATGCCCAGAAAACAGGAATACTAAACAATGAAGGCTATTCTCCCATCAATGCATGAAGAGATTTATATGAGTAACTCCCATCAATGCTAATGAGAGCTACAAAAAACCTCCATGCAGGCATCAATGAGAGTATAAACCCTTATGTTTGCAATTTTCTTTAAAATGTTTATCACTATATTACACAATTTAGAAAAATATGTATTTTATCTGAAAGACAAGAGCAGCAGAAGCAGCATCTACCAGATCATTGTGAGAAGGCAGCATCATGCAAAATTTCCAGCAAAGCACTTGGATACAACTGCATTTCTAGCACCCTCTGTATATACACATGTGAAAGCCCCATTCCTTGGTGTTGATAATATAAAAGCTCTGTGATAGCCAAACATAATAAAATGCACTAAAACTACCAAGCCACTTCTGCATGACTGAGGCTGGTTTGTGTAGTTTTATACAAATACTTTTACCAATGGGATGAATATTGAATTGTTTAAATCCTTTGATTGCCCTGCACCTACGCCATTAAAACAATCGCAATTACTTCAGTGGAAGATGGTAGGCCTATTTGATCATTGGCCTATTTTTGTTAAGATCTTTTTATAAGATGCTCTGTTACCTCAATGGCAGAAAATGACTGATAGATGCTATTTTAAGGATACCCATCGTTATTAAAGACATCTCAGGACTTCTCACGTAGACATTGTTATTGCTAAGGAAAGTTCCATTATTAGATGGCTGATGGTAATAAATTATATCACTATTTTAAAAAAATAAAATCTATAGTAAGAATTTTATTTCAGTTAACCACTTCTACTGATATGCTACTTCTACCTTTCTGTCCAATGGCATTATATATTTGAAGACAAACAGCCAAATCCTCAGGTGGTATAAATTGGTATAACTTCATTGATCTCAATTGAGCTGTACCCAGTTCATGGCAGCTGAGTAGCTGACAGAATAGCTACCACCAATTTATTTCAGCTGAGAATTTAGATTTCATATTTGCACATATTTGAATGTAGGAAGATTTCTTATTACCACTATCCCTAGCAAAGGAGTTGTCTAATCTGCATTCAAAATGAAACTTTAAATTGCTTTAATAGGTATTCTTTCAAAAGATTTACGTTTTCATTTCTACTTTATCTTAATAAAGTCTCTCATTCTCAAAACCTTATTTACTAAAAGAAGTTTATATCTGGGTTGTTGTACTTCAGCTAAAATTTTAGCCAATTTAAAATGGAAGACAAATGTTCTCTGGGCAATGCACAGCATGAATGTTTAGTGTAGCTGAACGATGTAAAACTGGCATACAAATGAGCTGCAAATAGGCATGCAGGCAAGTCCAAAGCAGGTGCATCTTACATAAGAAATATATGGACACATAGAAACGATCTTGTATGGCCACTGAAAGAACCACAGAAACATTTGTAATCTAAATAGAATCTAGGTTCTTGTTTAGCAACATAGAAGTGAATAATTCAGTCAAGTGGACCAATACATCAAACAAAGAATACCTGTTCCTATGAGGAACTCAGATTATTGCTAAAATAAAGTAATGGGGGGGGAGGGGCAATGGAAAGCCTCACACAAACAACACTTAATTGCTGGCAGGTACAGAACTGCCCACATGCTGAAAAAGCAACAAAGAGTTTCATGGGCCATATCATTTATATTATAAGGCGCTGCATTGAAACAATATCTTTTTCATCCTGTACCATAGCTATCTATTATGCTAAACTCCAGAATAATCCACTTCAGCATGCAGTAATGTTGGATGCATGGTTTATATATGTTGTCTAGGTGGTTAACATATTCCTCAGCATGGTTGAGCCAGATCCGCAGCTAGCGTAAATCAGCATAGCTTCACAGACTTCAGTGGAGCTTTGCTAATTTACACCAATATCTGGCCCAATAGAGACATTTGCAAGTTTAAGCCTGGATTGTCCTCTCGTATAGAAATATCCAGGGGAGGCAACCCTGGTGAGAAGACAAACTACCTTCACCTCTGAACCATTCCATCAGAGGAGTGCTGTTTCTCCCACCTGAGGACTGCTCTGTGGATATCCTAGAATATACAGAGGCCAGGGCTGGTCATAAAAAGGCTCATCACCAGTTCTGGGACTCTCACTGTCCCATTAAACACTGACAGTGAAGGGGGAAGCGACAGCTAAACCCAGGGGTGTGAGTTCAATCTTTGAGGGGGGCCATTTAGGAATCGGGGGCAAAAAAAAATCTGTCAAGGGACAGTACTTGGTCCTGTTAGTGTAGGAAGAGGACTGGACTCAATGACCTTTAAGGTCTTTCTAATTCTATGAGATAGGTATATTTCCATATATTATTATTATCCATTGGAGATAGGCTGCCAGGATTCCTTTGAGCTGATGTTGCCCCAGGAATTTCCCATCATAGATATGGAGGCTGAATAATTCAAGCAGTCTGAGGCTGCATTAACTTTCCACTGGCGTTTCTGCTGTGTGTGTGTGAGAGAGAATGTATGCCCAAATCTTTCCTATTTTGGCTCACCCCATACCCAGCTGCAAATTTCAGACCCCTGGAGGAGGCCTTTGGAATGGACAGCGGGTCCATCACAAAGCTGGGAAAAGAGTACCGTGGGCATCTATGCTGTAAACAAAATACTCTTGAGGAAGATGGGAAGTGAGAGGGGAAAAAAACCTACATGAACTGGGCTTTAATTTTGTGCAGCACTTGGATACTACAGCAATAGGCATGATGTAAAAACCCAAGAGACTTCATATTTTTAAGCATCCATATATTGCACTTTGCAGACACAATACTACTCCATAAGTAAGGGTTGCATAACTGGGAATTTAAGAAGTAATTTAAGTTTTGGAAAAGATGCAAAAAAGCAAACTAAAGATGAAATGCTACAGATTACTCCACATGGACCAATCACTGTGTACACTCACAGTCCCACTGAAATCAAGGGAGCTCCAAACAAACACAAGGATATGCCTGTGTGGGGCAATTTGCAGGATCAGGGTCTCTATATCTGAATGTCTCCATTTTTATTAATACATAAAAATAAACTACCACTTGAAATATTATATTGGTTTTAAAAGTTTGTCACTTCAAATATTAGGCCTTGTATGCCAGGTTTAATCCACAAACCAAATCTCCACATCAGACCTATAAATCCCAGAACCAGTTTTATCCTTCACTGTATTGAATAAGAATGGCTACGGTACAGGGACAGTATTTTTAAAAAGTATCTAAAATTAGGCTTCTAAATCCCACTGGTTCAATTTTGCGAGTGCTGAGCACATACAAGTCTCTTTGTACTCATCTGGAGCTGCAGGTGTTCAGTGCCTTTGAATATCTTGCTATTTTTATTTAGGAACCTCAACGTGGACATAGATAGCTAACTTGAATTGTGCTGGTGTTCACAAACTGATTGTGGGAAAACATCAGAGGCATAATCCAAAAATGCTTGGGAGCTCTTTCAATTATTTCAGTTGTGTAGCATCCCCTAAAGAATGGAAGGAGGGTTTGGGAGTATCATCATAATATTCAGCATAAGTCTTTATTTCCTTTCTAACAATGAGAATGCTTTCCTAGATCTGCTCTACAACAGAATGTTGGACATTTCTTGCTGACTGCAGTCATAAAAAGATCCAGTTGGGGATAGCCCCTGCTCTGGAAAATGTTGTGTAGAATGGTGTCATTTAGCTCCCACTCATGATGGAGGGGAAAGGATCGCCTGAGCTCATCCATCACATTGTTCTGAGAACCTAGCAGATGAGAGGCTGAGATGTAAATATTGTGTTGGAGGCACCAGTTCCAAAGTTTTATATCCTCAGTTGGACGGGGAGTGTGATTGAGTTCTCCCTTGTCTGTTTATGTAAAATATATATGAGATGTTGTCGGTCATGACTCTGATCATGCAGTTCTTGATGAGGGGAAGAAAATGGAGGCAGGCATTGCGGACAGCTCTGAGCTCTAGGAGGTTTATATGAAGCGCGGTTTCTATAAAAGACCAAAGGCCCTGAGTCGTGAGATGGTCCATGTGTGCTCCCCAGCAGGTGAGGGATGCATCTGTCCTGATGATAATGGAGGGAGGATCCTGCTGGAAGAGGGCCCCAAAACACAGGTTGAGAGGAAGGGCCCACCATAGGAGTGAATCTTGGACTTTTGAGGGCATAGTTGGCAGTCTGCTTAGTGTGTGCACTTTGGGTTTGTAGACTGGCTAGACAGTTGTGTAGGCATCACACGCATAGGTGTGCGTTCATGACGACGAATGTGCATGAGGCCTAAAAGTTCTATGCAGTCTCGAGCGGTGACCTGTGGGCTTCTCTGTACCCTCACAATGAGGTTGCTCACTGTGTGAAATCTGTCCTTTGGAAGTGATGCGAGACTTGTGGTGGAATCGAGGTGGGATCCTATGAAGTCTAGTTGCTGAGTAGGATGTAAAGTAGATTTGTTTATGTTTATTGGCAGGTCAAGGCTGCGGAAGCAATGTACTGCTGAGTAGGTCACTCGAAAGGCTTCCGACCAGGTGTGAGACTTCAGGAGAAATAAAGATTCCCTGTTTTTATGAGGTGTGCCATTACAACAGCTAGAATTTTGGAAAAAACTCAGGAAGCAGTTGAAAGGCCAAAGGGCAACGGTAATGATCTGTATTGATAATGATCCACACCCAAAACAAATCTGAGAAAGCATCTAACTACAAGAACTGTATCTATATAAAGAATATGAAGAGTGAAACTATCAGGACTGCTAAACTCTGTCTCTGGCTGGGGATGGCAGAGAAGGAACTGAGAAGTTCAGGACATGCACGCGCTGTGTAAGCACTGACAGTGCATAAGGTAGGCACCGCGTGTGTGTGGCCCATATGGGAACTGCTGTGAAAATCTCTGATCAATGGCTCCAAACAAATGCAAGGATATGCCTGTGCGGGGCAATTTGCAGGATCAGGGTCTCAATATCTGAATGTCTCCATTTTTATTAATACATAAAAATAAACTACCACTTGAAATATCATATTGGTTTTAAAAGTTTCAGTCACTTCAAAGTTACTGACCTGGAATACCCATGTTTGGGGAGGGGAGGGCACCTGAGCGCGCGCACACACACACACACACACACACAGTTCCCTCAGGAAGACATGATGCCAGGTACCGGAAGAGGCAGGTCTGCCTGGGGGGCCCAGCCAGGCACGGAGGGCAGGGAGCACTCAGTAGGGATGGTCGGCTCAGTCAGTCATGCCTCCCCGTCTGTGGGGGAGGAGGGTCATGTGCCACCCTTCCCTGTGTAAACCCTAAAGCCTTAAAAGGTAAGAAATAAAAATAATCCAACTACACAATATTTCTTTTTAATGGGGGCTCACTCAGCTTGATGTTAATTTGAACATTGTACTGAATAGTTCTGATTGATCGCCATTGAACTCGCTTGAATAAGAGTAATACCAGGTGCCCCACATTCAGCAAAGGAAAATATGGTCACCCTAAAGTTATCCCAATTTTAACTCCCTCTAGACTTTCTTCTCACTTCTGAGTCTGGGCCATTGTTACTTTATTTTTAATTGACTCAATACTTTTTATATTTGCATAAATGAGATTTGTTCCACTGATTAGTGGGCTGAAAAATGGCAAAGAAACCATATGGCTAGTAGAAGAAACCCTGTGCATATCGAGAGCCCTGCTCACAGAGACAGATTCTGTTCTCATTGGGAATTTTATTTTACCATAATGGGAGTATGAGAATAATTGCACACCTGCATTTTTGGAAACTTTTCAGTGATTTCCCTCTGTAAACACTCTGAAAGTTCCCAGCAAGGCCTGGGTTAACTTTTCCTATGCCAGGTCGATGTCTCATATTAACCACTACCACCCTAACATTGATAGCTGAAGGCAGATTTGCAATTTAGTTGCCAGCACCAGAAAGATTCACTTCAATTTAGTTTAACCTCCTATCATGAGCTACAGGACAGAGTTTTCAAAAGGACTCAGCACCCATAATCAGCCAGAATTCCTTCCACTCCCGCACAAGAGTTCGGTTCCCATTTAAGCACCAAAAGGAATTGCCAGTTTTTCAAAAGAGCTCAGCATGTTGGAAGTCATTTGGCCATAGGTGTCTCAATGGGAGCTGCTGGGTGCTGAGGTCTTTGAAAATGTGGCCCCAAGTGTGGGCATGGAGCACTGAAAAATCCATCTTTGAGCCCTATCAAAAGCTAGTTGAGAGTGATGAAGATGTAAATAATGGGCTTGGAGTTTTATGTTTTTTAAGACATGGCAGAAGAGAGCAAAGCGGGGGATTTCTTCTCCCATTTTAGTCTAAAAAACATTTTAAAGGGAATCTGAAAAAAAAAATCTTACAGTCATTATGAATGGCATCATTCCTATTCTATTCCAAAATCCATACAGAAAAAATATGAAAGATTTATGTAGTGGGATTAATAGATGTGCTTGCTGCAACAGAGCCGCCCCTTATAATATAATGCCACCCAAATAATGACATCAAAACTGCAGCCTGTGATGGGGTCGGAACTCACCACCAGAACTCCTTCCACTGGCATGCCTGGGAATTAGCTCAGACCTCTGTGGGGCACCCTCTGCCTGTGGTGTCCTGTCCATCTTCCGCTCCCCCGTTGGTATCCAGACCTGCATTGCTCCCCGGTTGGCGGCATTCACTTCTGGTCACTGCCTCTCGCAGTGACCCTTAGTCCGTCCTTACCCCCCCTTCCTCGGGGGGGGGAGGCTTTTACTGACAGTTCTTCTGGTCGCTTGTGCCTCAGTGGCCAACTGAAACCCATAGTCTAGCCCCTCACGTCTGGAGCACGTTGCAGTCCAACACGGTTGCTCTTCTTCAGCCAGGTGCGATGCGAGGGGACCCAGGCCTGCCCGCTACTCTAGTGGCAGCCTCCCTTCCCTCCTTCTCACCTCTTGCTCATTTAGTCTCCTTGGGCCACTTCCCCTCTGGCCCCACCACACCCTTTAGGCGCTTTCTGTCAGGGCTTGCAGCCTGGTAGGCCCCGAGCCTGCCCAGCACTACGCTGTCCGTGGTGCTGATCTCCTTCCCTCAGGAGACAGACCCCCTCCCTTGAAGATATGGGAGTCACTCACTGCTTCCTTCCTGGGCAGTCTTTATATAGGGCTGAGCCTGGCCCTGATTGGTTGCCTCTTACTCAACCTGGATTGGCTCTCACAGGCCCTCCCTGACTGGCTGCCAGCCCACACAGCTGCTCTGGCCTGTTCTAGCCCACTCTCGCCCACTCTCTCATACGGGTGGGGAAGCCGCCCCACCACACAGCCAGTCAATGTTTCTAAGCTTTTAACCTCATTCAAAAAACAGAATCAGTAGCAAAAGGGGAAGGGTGTACCATCCAGTAATGAAAGCAGTAAGTAGTACCATGTAAAAGACAGCAGAGAGAGACCATGATATCAGAAAGGATGGGTTTAGTTATGCAACTGTTTCCTTTGTACTACATCTGTAAATATTGAAAACTGGTGGTCTGTAGGAGCTGCTGCCATTTTGTCCAGCATAGTTGATGCAGCATGTTACCGAGACAATACTAACTATGTATTATCTCAATAACATTCAGCTTTTGTTCTTCCTTGTTTTGTTATTTCCCTTAATCTAAAATAAAATTCTAATACTAAATTTAGAGTGGAATAGTATGGTTACTTATGTGTATGAAAAAAACTAACAGTAACAATATAACCATTTTCCCCATAGTTCATGAAATACACATGTAGGAAGCATCTGACACCTTTTGTTTCTATGACTGAATTCTAAAATCATTAGGATCGGATGCTTCTTTGCAGTTAAATAAGTAATAATAATAATAATAATAATAATAATAATTTTGTAGCCTTGACATACTTTTCCATTATCCCTGTTGGAAGCAGTGACTGATATCAGGAATACATTACCAAATATTCCACAGAGTTTGAAACAGAAGATATGTGAAAAATGGGCATTTGTTTGCTATTCTGAAAAATTCATAAATATACTAGAAGGCATGCCACTTACACATGTCAGTTAAGAAATAACTAATTAGCTTCCTTTTTAAAAAGAAATCCCTAGAATAATTTCAGATTTGACTCTGTGCCTGAATCAAATCTAAGCAGTATGATTTTGAAATCTATATGTCAGATTCTCATGGACAATTTATAGGGTCAACTAAAAACAACTGCTGTGGCTAAATAAGAAATATTATGAAAGTATAGTTAAAAGAGATGGAAAGCTCTCCTATTTTCTGTTAGAAAATGGTTAAATGTGTCTGAGACCTATTCAGAACACTACCATAATTCTGAAACATGGAACATACACACTTAAAGAGAATACAGACCACAGGGAAAAGGGGGAGAAATCTTTAAAGTTTGTGTGATGTCTTCCATGCTGCCAAGAGACAGAATGAAGGGTTCTTTCAACCTCTCATTTCAAAGATGGTAATTGCTATGACAGCAACACTGTAACTTTCAAGACAGTATCACATTTTACTCCTAGAACTCTAGGGACATTTTCATGCCAACTCTATACAAAACTGAAATAATTAAGCTCATCACTATTTTTTTCTATAAGACGATAAAAATTCACTTTCTACTTTTAGTTACATATTTTGTGCCATTATCACCATGAGCCATTCACTTCCTGAAACTATAATACAGGATGTACATCAAAGCAGAATTGGCAGTGGTGGGGAATTGAAGGTCAAATATGAAATACAGATTGGTTTCAATCTGAATGTTACCACCCTGATGAGCTGAGCTCATTGTCACAAGAAAAGTGAGAATTTAGCTGGGGAAAGGGAAACCAGGAGAACTATTTAAATATAGTAAGACTTGCTGCTTAGAGTATCTGTAGTATGACACACATGCTCTCTGTTTGATTTTCATTTGTATTATAAAAGATGGCCATAGATTCTATTACCCTTGGATGCAATTCTTCCATTTACAAATGTTTATATCAGGGAAATGACTATTTCTCTTACAAACCGCAGTTCTAAAATCCAAAAAGACTGATGACACGGGCCCATAGGTGCTAAACAGAATTCCATGCTTATTATATTCCAATAGCACTTTACAATTATTTTAATTAGTCGCCTTTTTATTATCCTTTAAACTGTGTACTGTATTAACCTTCTCCCTTTATAAGAGGTAACTATTATTGTTATTTACAGATTTGATCAAAACCTTTGCTTAGAGTCTAAATTGGGATCTCTGCTGCCACTTTCACCAGCTGCTTTACTTTTACAGCACTTCAAAATGAGCAGTAATCAATGTTCACCTCTTAAGCTCTGATTGTATATTAAGAAAGCGAGGCATACTTGTAGCACCTTAGAGACTAACTAGTTTATTTCAGCATAAGCTTTTGTGAGCTATAGCTCACTTCATCGGATGTATAGAATATTGTTTGGCAGAAATTCATCTAATTTTGCAAGCTTTTGCCTCTGGATCAAAATGCAAAAGTTTCCAAAGGTCTGCTCCTGCAAATGCCTATGGGAAACTACTCATGAGTTAAGTGTTTTCAGGGTGAAAAACCTATAAACGTAACAGAGATCTCCTTCTCCCACCCTGGAAAAATTCAGCCCTTTTGCATTGCTCTGGTTACCAGTGTAATGCTTTTGTTTTTTTAAAAAAAATTGATTTAGTGAAGTCTTATTTATATGATTATCCATAGTTATAACAAGGATTATAACAATGCAAACAATTCAGATATGTCTCTATTAATGTGTGATCTATTAAAAGGACACTGTCAGGTTGATTTAAGCCCATAGATTGAGTTATAAAAGAAGGCTTTAACCTAACACCAATAAGGAACATTTCCAAGATGTTTTTGTTGAAATTCCAGCAATAGGTTGTTTGTTTTCCCTGGGATGTAAATATTTCCTCCCTGCATTTTTTGCAATCCAAAACACTGCAGCTTTCTGTTAGGCCATGAGAACCAGAAAGTGAAATTGATGAGAAACAGAAGGGAAACTGACTAGTCTATTTTCATTGCCTAAACAAAATTTAATGAAAAGATATGCCAACCAACAGTATTAATAGCAAAAGAGTAAATTAGGTTCAATATTTCTTTCAGTTTTAATTATCTACAGTGCTGTTAATAACACAAATTGCTTTTTAAAATGTATGTTTTTTTAACCTGACTGTGTCCCTTTAAATATGCCCCATTTATGTCAGAAACCCTGAAATTATGTGTGTATGTGAACATGTGAAATCTATTAATAGGTGTGTACAAGCCCCTTCTAAAAGCCCCAGCAGTGATGATACTCACGTTGGCATTGCCCCCATGACTGACGGGCCCAGCCCCAGCAGCAATCAATTCTACTTCCAAACCGACATAATCCCATAGAGGAGACTATTTGTCTGGGCCACCTGCACAAGATAGTTTAAAAACAAAAAACAAAACACACCCTTATCTACAATTCATAAATTCTTTTTATAGAAAGTCCATGCTACTTTTTTAAATAAGTGTTTTTCTGGTTAATATAGCTGCTTTAATATTAGTCTGTAGTATCTCTGTCCTCCTGTAGCACTCACACAGAGTGTGTGTGTGGGTGTGCGCTCGTGTTTGTGGGGAGGGGGGGGAAGGGTTAACCAAAGAGACATTTTAAAACCAGAAATAGCAGCACCTAATATACTTTGTAGCGTGCTCACTGCTGCCACTCACAGGATGGTCATAAGCAATATTAGATATCAGAATTTTACAACATTTATAAGTAATGAACTGTCATCAGCAGTGTTTCAACTTTGATTTCACAAATCTGAACTAGTAGCTAAGTTTAAAACTTGTCCTAGAAATAAAAAATTAAGACAAGTTTCTGTCTTGCAAACAGGCAATAATGGAAAAAGGGAGTTTCTTTTTTTGCCTCGTCCCTATGAAATGAAATAGGTTACACTTGGAGTCTTAAACATTTAGAAAGCAATGTCATAAAATGATTACATTTTAATAACACTGTAAAACAAATCAAGAAAATATACTATTTGAACAAATTATAAAAAAAATAAATATTTGGTATGTGCATGTTAATTGATTTCCATGTACAGTAAAGCATAGCTAATGTTTTCATTTGAAAACCTACTGAGTCTTTCATTATACATGAACTACTCCCTGATTTGTGTTTAAATATTTCAACACATTTGACACAGTTTAACAATACTCATTACACACATTCCTGCACCTCAACACTTATTTTCACATTTCATTTATCTAGATTCATGTTTAAACTTGAGTTGCAATTTTTTTCAGTATATTATTTAAATGCCTTTTGGCACTACATTTGGCTTGTATGTTGCATGAAGCATTTTTTAAAATAAATCTTGTAGTATATGTCCGTAAGCACTTGATGACGTAACAAAGATTACATACAAAAATAACACTTGATCTGTAGGCACTTATATATACAAAATGTGTGTGTACTGTGACAGACCGCCTTCTCACTCCCCTCAGGAACACAGCAGGAAACCCTTCTTTTGCTCCAACCAGTGCTCTTTATTCACAGTGCAGGACCCCACCACCAATACATACAGTTTGTCCAGTATACAGCTCACAGCTTACAGCATACAATTCTAAACACACAGCTCTGACTAGCTCCAACCACACCACACTCTGTACCATCCCCACCACACTGGGCTTACTTCCTGGGAGCCTTTTATCCCCCAGAGGAGGTTACCAGGTGCAACCCATACAATTGATTGCCCTGCAAGCCAGGTTGCTGATTAGGCTTTCTGCACCGGGGGGTTTGCAGAGGGCTTTTCTCCCTCTTAAAGGGCCAGCAGGGCTGGCTCAGGCACTCCTGGCCAGCACCCTGCCACACACCTCCCCCCTTAGCCTAGCCCCATCGGGCTGGCTCAGACCCTTCAATACTTCCCAATTAGATCCAATAGGACCCTCGAACCTCTTTTCCTCATCTCCTTCACCATAGCCGCATGGTCCCTAGGCTTTGGGGTGTCATGCCTGGCTGTGGCGGAGAGTCCCACTGCCTTTTTACTTTCGGCCCTCGCCTCTTTCACAGGTGCCGCCTGGGCAGGGGGTTGAGGTTCTTTGACCCCCTGCTTTTCGGGGGGGAGCCTTGTCCACTCCTCGCACTGCAGGCAGTAGGGTGGAACTGACCGTCCCTCTGCCTCAGTTTCCCCCATGCTCTCACAGGGGCCCAGGGCCTCCTCTGTGGAGCTTACCTCCTGCTCTGGCCTCAGCCCTTCCTGGCTGTCTAGGTCCTTCGAAGGGTTAGTGGGCTGAGACCCGCCCCTTCTCTTGGCCGAACCCCCCGTATGGGTTCGCACGCTCGGCCTTGGGGCAGCCCGGGGTCTCATACCTCCCACCGGGCCCCAGTCCCGCCCAATGATTACGGGGCATGGCAACCCCTCTGGCACGCCGACCCGCTTCCAGCGGAATCGTCCGCTGACTTCTAGGGGGACCTGGGCCACCTGACAGGTCTTCCTGTCCCCATGGACGCACCGTAAGTCCATGGTAGCCCCTGGGATCAGCCACTCGGGGCGTACCAATGCTCTGCGGACAAGCGTACAGGGAGAGGCTGAGTCCACTACCCCCGGTTGGGACTTCCTTCCCACCTGTACCCGCAGGGTGGGTATCCCCTTATACGGCTTCCGCCCCCAAACCTCGGTCCACCCACACCAGTTAGAGTAGTCACACTCCATGGCTGGGCAGTCTCTTTTAATGTGCCCTGGCTTCCCACATTGCCAGCAGGTAAGCCGGGCAGTTCTCTCTGGCGCCCTTCTGGGCTCCCCATCAGTCCCTTTTCCCTTAGCTGGGGGGGAATCCATGGGCCGACGCCCCAAATCCCGGACCCGTCGCGGTCGGTCTTCTCCCCGAGGTCCCTCTGCCTCCACGTACTCCTCGGTCAGGCGCACCGCAGCCTCCACCGTCTCCGGCTGGTGCCTCCTGACCCAGGTACGGACAGTCTCGGGGAGGCTGAGCAAAAACTGCTCTAAGATCAGGGAGTCCATGATTTCCTCCCCAGACCGGGCCTCCGGCCTTAGCCAGCGCGTCGCCCAGTCTCTTAACCTCTGGGCAAACGCCCGGGGCCGCACCGCCTGCGTCCAGCGGGCTGCCCGCAACTTCTGTCGGTACTTCTCCGGTGATAATCCGACCCGGTCCAAAATGGCCGCTCTTACAATGTCAAAGTCTCGGGCCTCTGCAGTCCCCAGGGCCATGTAGGCGGCCTGGGCTTCGCCCGCAAGATAGGGAGCAAGCCGGAGGGCCCAGGTGGTCCTTTCCCACCCAGCTGTGGTGGCTACCCTCTCGAAGGTCCCCAGGAAGGCATCGGGGTCATCCGCCGGGCTCATCTTACAGAGCCCCCAGCCCGGCAGCCGCATGCCCTCTCCTGCCCCACGACTCACCAGCTGCTGCAGGAGAGTTGCCTGGGTCTTTGCCTGCTCCTGGATAAAGTCCTGCAGCGTCTTCTGCTGCTCGGCTTGGGCCTGCTGCAAGGCGTGCATGGCCTGCTGGGTCTGTTTTTGCTGCTCCACGAGCCACTGCAGGGTTCCCTCCATCTCGGGGTCACCAGTTGTGCTGCTGGTGTGGCGATCCCACCTCTGACACCACTTGTGACAGACCGCCTTCTCACTCCCCTCAGGAACACAGCAGGAAACCCTTCTTTTGCTCCAACCAGTGCTCTTTATTCACAGTGCAGGACCCCACCACCAATACATACAGTTTGTCCAGTATACAGCTCACAGCTTACAGCATACAATTCTAAACACACAGCTCTGACTAGCTCCAACCACACCACACTCTGTACCATCCCCACCACACTGGGCTTACTTCCTGGGAGCCTTTTATCCCCCAGAGGAGGTTACCAGGTGCAACCCATACAATTGATTGCCCTGCAAGCCAGGTTGCTGATTAGGCTTTCTGCACCGGGGGGTTTGCAGAGGGCTTTTCTCCCTCTTAAAGGGCCAGCAGGGCTGGCTCAGGCACTCCTGGCCAGCACCCTGCCACAGTACATACATACAAACACACTTTGTATAAATAAATAAAATTTGTATAATTTAGATGCCATGAAAGACAGCCTACCAAGCCTCAGACCTCTTTAAATTGATTTATGCCAGATAATATGCAAGACGGTGTGTTACTTCTCACTACCTCAGCTAGTTCACTTCTGTCCACAAAGTCTTGAGAAACAAGAAACCAATTCAGTCTTCCCAGTTCATTCATTTCAAGACCATAGTAAGCTTAACAATGGCCAGGGGTCCTTTTTTGGTGGGGGAGGTGGGCTTGGGGAGTGGGGAAGAAGAGTGGAGAAGAGAGAACATAGGGTTCCAATGGAGGCTGAAACGTCAAGGCTTCACATGTTTTTGACCCTGGCTTGAACTCCAATCTCCAAAAGTGAAAATGCTTTGTATCAGTCAGACCTTCTACATACATTTGTAATGATCCTCTAAAGCAGCAGTGTCCAATACGTTTGTCACTAGCCACATGTGGCTAATAGGCAACTGAACTGTGGCTAATGCATGTGGCTTTTTTATAATGTGGCTAATAAGAAAATTCAAAACTACAAGTGTGGCTAGCATTGAATTTCTATTGGACACCGATGCCCTAAAGGATCAAATCATCCAGGACTACTTGTGATAAATTATACACAGGCTGGAATTTTCAGCTGTACTGATGTAGCCTGTAGGAGTATCAGCTGCACAATAAAGTTAAAAGAACTCTGGAGCTGTGAGAGATGCATGCTAGGACAGGTTTGAACATCTCTTTACAGCTGAGATCTGTCCATGTAGGACTGATATTATATGTATAGCTTTTCAGAATTATTTTAACACACTAATATACATGAGTGCGAAAGGGTGATGTGCACAGGGGGAGAGAGACTCGTGCAAGTTAAATCTAGGTGGCCACAAAAAAATTCAGTGGTCGAAAGAAAATCAAAACAGGATGCTAAGTCTCATCCCTCCACCGCATATGCAAAAACAGTTTATTCGTTTCTCCACTTTTGTCCATCACAGACTTCTCTTTAGAAAAACTAAAATCCTGCCATTAGGTAAGTCAAAGTTTCAAACGAGGACAATCCATTGGGGCTGTTCAGTGATTTGCTAACTGAAGGTACAAACAATGAGACCCACTTGTTTATGAGCGGACACTCAGTGGTGAGTTGCCCTTTGAACATAGCTTCGCACCACGAGGGGGAAAAACAGGCGTGGATCTCTCCGTTGGAAACCGAGGACTATGTTTAGATGCAAAGTCTGGCCCGGACGGGAAGGGTCGGAGAGCGCAATGGCTGGTGTCTCTTGGGCTGCACAGGTGTCTCTAGGATCTCCGCTGCCCAACTCAACCCCCCCCCCCTCCCTTCACGTGCCTGCAAGCGGTCAGCTTTGGACCCTTCTCTCCCCCTCCCCCGCGAGCCCCTGCCGTGCCCGAGAGCGGAGCGGGGTGGGGTGCAGGTGCTTTTCCTTACATGTTGTTACAAACGATCTCCCCCCCCCCCCGCCCTGCCTGCCCCCGGAGCCCGGCCGGACAGTGCTGGCGAGGGGCTCGCTCTTACCTTCCGTCGAAGTCCCCCGCAGCCTCCAGGGGCAGCCAGGCCACAGCGAGGAACCGCAGGAAGAATAAATCCATGTTGGGAGGACGCAACAATAAAACCTCTGGGGGCTGCTGCTCCAGAAGCGGCGGCGGGAGGGGGATGCAGGCGGCACCGCCGCTCCGCTCCGCTCTGAGGCACTCGCAGCGCCGCCCCGCCGCGCTGAACGCTGAGCGGCGGGGGCCTCCGGCGGCTGCTAATTCCGGCTGCTGTGGGAGCCGCCCGGCAGCGGCAGGTCTCCGCCAGCCCCCACCGCGTGCAGGGGGCGCAGCCGGGGCGAGGCGGCGGCGCCGCCGGCAGCCAGCAGGGGCGCAGTCGGGCGCGCGGGCCGGGGCAGCGGCGGGAGCGGAGCGGGGTCCAGCGAACACCCCGAGCGCCAGGGAGCCCCCGCGCTCGGCCGGGCTCCCTCGGGAAGAGCCCCTGGGCCACAGGGCTGGTTTTTATAGCCCCCCCCCCGGCTCGCTCTTCGCATCTTCAGGGCCCCTGGCCGCAATTAAAACGACCCTGCCCCGAAATAGCTTTTGTACAGAGGCCTTCCCCCCAAACCGCGCTACCCCCAACCCCTGCGCCCGAGGTGTCCGTTCAACCTCCCGCCGGGGCTGCACGACCCCCCGGGACAGCCCAGTATTGGATGGGTTTAAAGCCACTTCCCTCCCCGCCCTCCATTGCCCGTAGGCTTCGGCATGCACCCCCCCCCCCCCCCCCGCAGCATCTCAGCCCCCGCACTTCAGGATGAAATCATTGTAAAGATAGTAAGGAGGCTGCTGTTGCAAGGTGCTAAGCAACATTTTACTGGGGGGAGAGAAGTAACGTTGATTTCCAGAGACATTTACATGTTTCGGCCCCGGTGATGGAAAGTTCCATGGTGCTAGACGGGCACCGTTTTCAACCACAAGCTTCAGCCCAGAACTTTAGGTGATAGTATTGCTGTCTTGGACTCAAGCCATTGAGCTTGTTTTAGATGAAGGATGATCTTGAATTTCGACTTCATAGTCGAGCAGAGGACAGGTTTGATGTGCTCACAGTAGCCAATATTGCGGTACCATGTGGAATGTTCTAGGGGTTTTGGATCCAGATATAATGCATTGTTTTTATCTAGGCCAGAGAGAGGGCAAAGGTGTGTACAACTGAGGTCACTAGTAAAAGCTTTAAAAATGCAAACTAATTTTAAAATAATCAAAGTCCACAATGCCAAGTGCTAGTTAGGGCTAGTGTTACTTTCAGTCTGACTACTGAGCAAAAATATATTAATGAACAATTTTTAATGACTTCCGTGGACACCTGTTTGTTTAAGCTGGTAGAAAATAAGTACACAGACTGATGTTTGGCACAGTATAGTTATACAGATAACTGTATACAGAATACATGTGTAAAGTACAGTAGTTGACACTAATAATACAGTGCAGTGTTAAACAATTGATGTTATGAGTAATGCAAGTAGTTATTAGAAGTTGGGTTAATTAAGATGACCTATGTTCTCCATTGTTTACAGGGTTTCTCGGAGGGATTTTGTACCATTTTTCATTTGTTCATATGGGACTTGTTCCCATTGAAGTTAATGGCAAAACTCTCATTTACCTCGATATTACTATGATGGGTGCAGTAAAAGTACACAGATAAAATTATTTCTTAAATACAAGTTAATATGAGGTCACAAATACTGTTTTCTACGAGATCCCTTTATGAACCTAGCCATTCACAGGGGGAAAAGTAATGTATGGAAGATTTCCTGTAAATAGGCTGAGTGTGTTTATTGTAGTATTAACAAGGAAGAGCTGTAAAAATTCAAATGGTTGGACAGATACACAATTATATTAATTATCTGTGACAACAGAAAATGGGAATCAAATTTACCTCAAATGGTACTGGGAGCTGCAAATTACACCACACAGTACCAGCCATGGACACAGCTCCAGGAGGAATTTAGCTTTGGGATCCAGAGAAATCCTGCTGGTGGGATGTGCTGAATGAGCCTCTTCCAGTATCTTCGATCCAGGTTCCTTAAAGTGTTTTACAAACAATGAATTAAGCCTAATATCCAGGTGATTAAGGTACTACCCTTATTCTCCCCCTAGTTTATATAAAGAGAAATTGAGGCACAAAGAGATAACTGCCTTGTTCCCAAGATCACATGAGAAAGCTTGCCACAGAGCTGGGAATACAACCTACAGATCATGCCTTCCAACTCCATACTTTAATCCCAAATCCATCCTTCCTCCCCATAGGCACTTGAACCCTACCCAGTTGACACAAAATGACCACAGATGCCAGAGTACCCCAAACACTGAATCACACTCAGGCATGTGACTATTTTCTGAATTGTTTCTACTAGAATACCTGTGACATGCATGGATCCCTATGAAGTTGAACAGAGACAAAGAATCAAAGTCCAAGTTGTCTCTATAACTATCCCGCTATTTCCATGTGCCTTTTAGTTTCAGTTTCACAGTTTTGCTTCAGAACTAAGCTAATAGTTACTATATATAAAATTAATATATAACTATTACCCCACCCACATGACCGTCAGACATGATAGCACCAAATTAATAGTTATCAACTCTCTTCATATATTTTCTGTTATAAAAAATAAATGTACAAAAAGTTGACAGTGCCACATTTATTTAATCCAAAACTACGCGCAATAGACTAAGTTTTATATTTAATTAAAATTTCTTTAAAGTACTACACTATCATTAGAGGTAATTCTGCAGCAGTCTCCTGGATTCCATTACAATATGGAGAGTTTTCTCTCCTTATTTAAATAAATTATAGTTTTCAATTAAGAAATGGGGCCTACAGAAAGACACACCGTTTCATTCCACACATACCTTATCGTGTTCATCTTTTACAAATTTTTCTAACTGGATTCTTATCAACATTGTCCCAAAGGTATTTTGTATGTGGGACCAAAACGATTACCCCAATAAGGGATTTGCAAGCCCTTTACATCAGGATCCATTAAATCTATCTGAGCTCTTCCTGGTGCCAATCACTGAAGTCTAGTCTATCCACTGATGCTATTTGAGAAGAATCCAGAGAACCCTCTGCATTGTGAACCTTTTAAAACAAAAGACAGGCAAGCTCTCTGAATAATGTTAGACACCATTGAACACAGTGCTTCCCACAACCCATCACCAATATCTTTGCCTTCTCCAGACTGAGTTTCAGCCAGCTAGCACTCATCCAAGTCCCTAGTTCAGCCAAGCACCGGGAAAGCAGACACACTACAACATCTGGGTTCAGTTAAACCAATGTAGCGCTAAGTATTGTAAGGAGCATGTAAGGAGCAATAAGAGAGACATAATTAAAAGTTGAATGAAAAAAATTTTCAGCTTCACCTTTTGCATATATCTTTAGTCAGTTGTTCACTTAGGAAACCTAAAGCTTCATTTAATCTTTTGGTATAATTTTGGAATTTGCTAGAGGCTACTGAATTTAACCCATGAGAGCCACTGGTCGTTTCATTGAAAGTTTTTGTATGTGCCACCTCCTTTTTGTTAATGTATTGTATAAATACCACTTTAAAGCTAGCCTTGAAAACAGGTAAAATGTTATTAGTGGCCTTCATTCTTTTCAAAGTAATAATTTGGGAATAATCTAGAGTAGCACTTCTCAAACCATGGCCTGAGGGCCACATGCAGTCCAATTAGCACATAGCTGTTACCCAGCTGTGTGCTAAAGACCTTTGGGCTGCCCAGCGGGATCCAGGTTCCCGGCCACCTGGGTCCAGGGATGCCAGCCAGCTCCACATGGTGAGAGTCTGAGGTCCAGGGCTGCAGGCTGGCCCGTGGGGTCGGGGTCTGCTCCTGACCCCACTCTGTGGAGGGATCTTCTGGGAGGAAGGCACTGGGCATAGGGGTCTGTCGTGTGTGTGTGTGTGTGTGTGTGTGTGTGTGTGTGTGTTCGTTCGCACTGTGGTTCTCAAGCTTCGGCCCACAATGATAAATAGGTTGAGAACCAATGATCTAGAGGAACTCAGATTGAGTCACACACCAGAAAACATGGAATCATACACAATGATCACAGGTTCATGGACAAAACATGGTTGCTGTAGAAATCACATATGGAACTTTCAACTTCACTATTATCTATGCTTACTGAAAGATTTATGAACTTTTGCAAAACTGACGGACTGTCACTTTAGTTATCCAATAACCTTTCAAGGAATAACACAGTTCGAGTTTAATATCGTTCTAATAAATGAAGAACGGAAATTATGGGCAGAGCATGTTCACTAATCCCAAACAAAAATCTTAACTGAAAAACAGTTAAAGTAGATAGTAGATATAAGAAGCAAGATTTTTTTTTTTTTACCATGAGAATAACTCTGCCTCTTGGCAGGTTTGTCATAATTATATTATTATATTATAATCTCATATTAATCCGTTGAAGTCTGGTATCGAAAGTGCCATTTCTAAAACTGATTCCATAAGGCTACTTTTGAAAACATGTTCTAAAGGTCCATCAGATGACTAACTGGAAGTCAAGCATTCACATGCCTGGAAAAAAACCCAATCTAGAATTTTTGCAGACCCACAAACAAAATGTTTTATATCCATCACTGTAGAAACAACTAATAAATAATTTACAACATATGCGTCTTTCATAATTAACTAGATCAGTTTAACAGAACAATATAATGTCATTATCATGTATTTCAATAAAATTAAATTAAGAAGATAGTAAGGAGGCATACTGCCCGCCCACAGGATGTATGCATTTGTGTATTATTAGTTCCACATAAATAAAGCAATGCTAAAATGTATTGAGAGATTTAGAAAGCAGCTAATTCACATAACAGAAACACAGGAAGAAAAAGGGCAGAAATAAAGAAACACACACAATATGACTACCGTGATGTTTGCCCAGAATCATCTCCCTGCTTCCTAGGACTATTGGTTTTTTCCCCTCTTTTATTCAATAGCCATCTTGTGGGCAGATGTCTGCAGATGTTAGCTCAATGTTAGCTCCCAGCCCCTTCTTGCTTATTGGTGGATCCAAGACAAAATGACAGGTATTCAAATAGAAACTCCAGAGATTTTATAAGTATGATATAAAAGTATAAATGTAGGTTCATAGAAAACCATCCGTTACAGTAAGATACTAGACAAATGTGACCAGCAAAGCCTACTCCTTAAATCCACTTCTTAGCAATCACCAGGCTTCAAACCAACAGCGTATGGCTTGCTTAGATAGATGTCTGTCTGATGCAAGCCTCTACCATAGACAAAAATGGAGCTTTTTAATTTTAAATTTAGCATTTTAAATTTAGTAAAAATAAGTGAAGATGACAGATAAAAATTTTAAATTTTAAATTTTAAATTTAGCATTTTAATTTTAAATTTAGCATTTAAAAAATTTTAATTTAAAATTAAATTTAAAATTAATTTAATTTAATTTTTAACTGTAATTTAAAATTAATTTTTAAATTAATTTTAATTTAAAATTAAATTTAAATTTTAAATTTAGCATTTTAAATTTAGTAAAAATAAGTGAAGATGACTGATAAAAATTCAGCATTTCCAAATATACCCATTACTCTGTTTTAGGAATGGCACAGATATCAGCCAACACTGACAAGTTTCTCAATCTAAGATGAATAGCAACCCTTGTCAAAGTTAGCAATGAGGTATCAGACATAGGTGGGTATCATCTTTTTTTGGTGAAAAATGCAGATTCAGTGACAAACACATTTTATGAACTCATATCAATTTTGCCAAAATTCTTTTGTTTAAAAAAATCTAAAATATCTAAATGTTTTGTTTCGATATTTTTGAAAAGAAACATTTTGATTTTTTTTATTCAAAATTACTTTTTATTTCAAAATTTAATGTGACTAAAAATTCATGTTCACCCCCCACCCCATTCTTTTTTTCTTCTTTTTTGCCAGCAACCAAAAAACTATTATACATCCATCTCTAATCAGGAGGCTCACACAGTGTCTGCCTCTGACTGTCTGTCCAGTGGATAAACAGAAGGATTTTGCTCTCAGAGGCTGTCTACTCTTTCAGATTCCTGAGCACAAAATTCTCATGCTACACATCCAAAGAAATTTAAAATGTTAAAAACAAATTAAGAGATTAAAATACGTATTTTGATGAGTAAAATTATGCAGAAAATATTTCAAGGCTCTCTATGAAAAACAATACTGTTACAACAGTGTACTCTTTTTATAACAAAAAGTCAACTAATGCCATACAGTCTGCACAATCTGTTTTTGTACACACTGCCCATAAAAAGTCACACCATAAATATGTGACTAGATTTTTCAAATTTAAGTGCAAAACATTCAGCAACTCTTACTGTCCATCTGGAGACATGTGGTTTTGAGCTGTAATTTCAAATGTGAAAGACCAGCAGAGATAGCTGTACTGAAAAGAAAATCACCTTTCCAGTGATGAAACAAAACCGTTTCCAACCTTTACTGGTGGATATTACTCTCCGAGCAGGTGAATGCTTCACAAGATTCTCATTATGAAAGCCAGCAATCATTTAATAACGTTTTCCAAGTAGGATTTATGATGCTCTGTAGGCAGCCAATTTTCCAAGCTTTTTCCTGCTGCTTCCTCTTCTGAAGACCATGGGTTCAGGATGTTTGATGTCTTCCCAGCAGTTTTAACCCCTGGATTTGATCAGGCACTGGTCATAATTAATGCCTAAATTAAAATAAAATCTCAATCTCTTAAACTAAATAGGGACACCCACTACCATATTGTTCTTTGGGGAGCAACTCTCTGGCTCCATGGACATCACTTGGACAGAATAGTTGCATCCTTCTGCAGCCCATGCTCGATCCAGATCCACCAGCCCCATACAGTGTTTTCCTAGAATACCAGAACAACAATAGAAACATTAAAAGACTTCCTTGATTTCTGTAGAATTATATGATGTACAAAGAAATGTACCCTTTGGCATTAGAATCATATAAGATTAGGGTTGGAAGAGACCTCAGGAGGTCATCTAGTCCAATACCCTGCTCAAAGCAGGATCAACACCAATTAAATCATCCCAGCCAGGTCTGTGTCAAGCCAGGCCTTAAAAACTTCTAAGAATGGAGATTTAACCATCCTCCTAGTGAAAAGTTTTTCCTAATGTCCAACCTAGACCTCCCCCACTGCAACTTGAGACCATAGCTTTTGTTCTGTCATCTCCCACCATTGAGAACAGCAGAGCTCCATCCTCTTTGGAACCCCCCTTCAGGTAGGTAGGCTATCAAATCCCTCCCTCCCACTTCTCTTCTGCAGACTAAACAAGCCCCGTTCCCTCAGCCTCACCTTGTAAGTTATGTGCCCCACCCCCTGATCATTTTGTTGCCCTCCGCTGGACTCTCTCCAATTTGTCCACATCCTTTGTGTAGTGGGGGACCCAAAACTGGATGCAATACTCCAGATGTGGACTCACCAGTGCCAAAGAAAGGGGAATAATCACTTCCCTCAATCTGCTGGCAATGTTCCTACTAATGCAGCCCAATATGTTGTTAGCCTTCTTGGCAATAATGGCATACTGCTGACTCATATCCAGCTTCTCATCCAATGTAAACCCCAGGTCCTTTTCTGCAGAACTGTTATTTAGTCAGTCAGTCCCCAGCCTGTAGCAGTGCAGAGGATTCTTCTGCCCTAAGTCCTTGTTGAAACTCATCAGATTTCTTTTGGCTCAATCCTCCAAATTGTCTAGGTCAGTCTGGACCCTATCCCTACCCTTCAGCGTATCTACCTCTCCCCACAGCTTAGCGTCATCTGCAAACTTGCTGAGGGTGCAATGTATCCCATCATCCTCCAATCATTAACAACATTAATGAACATTGTTCAGTTATTAATGATGTCAGAAAAACATAGCAGTAAATAACTTAGAATCTAGAAGCAACCTAAAACAGAGATGTACCCACATCTCTAAATCTGCTTTCCCCCATTTCACCTATATTTTTATTTACTTAATTAAAATATTTAATATTTCTATGGCAACCATTATTTTACATGTTTAAGATTAGCAGCCGTGTTAGTCTGTATCCATAAATAAGACAAGGAATACTTTGTACATGTGTGCCTCACAAACCTCACATGACAAAGAGGTTGGATTATTATCCTTCTTTACGGATGGAGAAACACAATGTGTTTTTTTCTATTACCCAAAATTACAGGCTGTGGGACACATCAGGTGTACGTGGGGGGTGGGGGGATAGCTCAGTGGTTTGAGCATTGGCCTGCTAAACCCAGGGTTGTGAGTTCAATCCTTGAGGGGGCCATTTAGGGATCTGGGGCAAAAAATCTGTCAGGGGACAGTACTCAATCCTGCTAGTGTAGGCAGGTGGATCCTGCTAGTGTAGGCAGGGGACTGGACTCGATGACCTTCAAGGTCTTTCCAGTTCTAGGAGATTGGTATATCTCCATTTATTTTTTTTATTTTATTTTATTTTTTTACGTGGCAGGTAAAGATGGTTCCTGGTACTAGGGAAAGATTGGCACCAGCTCCTCAGGTGGGGAGCAGTGGAGGGGAGAGAGGGGAGAAACTGGTCCCCACTTCCCATCAGCCACAACCATTTTCCTAATCTCCTTCTTGTCTTGTCTAAAACTTGGAAATCTTGAAGTATTTAACAGAAATAATAGCCCATTTCCACAGACAATACAAAAATAAAACACTGAACAAAGTTTATCCATGGTGAGTGATTTGTGGCAACATGCAAATAAGTGCTCACCAACAAGATCCAGAAATGCTACACACCTACATCAATGGGCGGGGAAACTTGCTGGGGCCAGTGATGAAAGGGAGACAGTTCCGCAAGGGATGTAGATGCTCACCAAGGGACAGTAGGTAACTCCTCCCCATGGGAGACTCCAGAACCCACTGGCCTGCTGGGGAAGAGACGTGCTGATTGGCCAGCACTCCCCAGCTCCCAGGATTTAGCCCAACGCAGGGCTCACATGGAGCCTCTTTCACCTGTGTTAGAGTAGCCCATTCTACCCACCTGAAGTAGGAATGGGAATCTGGCCTGACAGATGCTGCGGATCTAGCCAACTGCCTGTCTAGGGGGTCAGAATGGATTTGTTTCTGCCACAAGGCAATTGGAAGGGCTCCAGAGTGTTTTTTGCCTTCCTGGTAGCACATTCAAGCCACTGGTGGTTGAGTAGGAACACACTTACTTTCTAACTGAGGTACTGGGGTGGAATTGTTTATTCACTGCAACTTGTGCCAGTTTCCAGTGCAGTTAAGAGAACAAAATGAATGGTTCCCAACCGTGGGCTCACTTGATAAGGTGACTGTTGTGGGTTGAGAGCCTCACCCTGTTGCAACCCCTGTCCCCCTCGCAGGGGGAAAGGTGCTAGCACTGAGAGAGAGCAGAGTAAAGGAGGTTATAAACCTACCTAATGCCAATTACGGATTATATGGTAAAGAGCCCTGTAACCCTTGCATTAGAACCTATTAAATGCCCGGTATTGGAGAGAATGGATGGTGGGCAGATAGTGCCCTCTCCCTTGTGTTACAGTTTAATACAAATTGCGACCTGCTGCTTAATTGCATGCATGTGTCCGTCCTCATCAGTTACATACAGCCTGATTACTTCTAGAAATCGAAACAAAAGCTTCATTTTAGAAACATATTTGGGAACAAAGCTAAGCAACTGTAGAGCAAAAGTCTGAATTGTTCTTGTTTTAGAATTTTGTAGGATAGTCAAGTAAAGCCAAAGGTATCTGTTTCATTTACAGATTTCTGGTGAATATTATTCAATTTATTTGTTTCCTATCTATGTCCAAACCATCTGAACTGAGAATTCACAGAAAAGTTGGAACTTTTAGCAGTTTCAAAACACAAGGAAGTTTCACCAGTATCTTGAGACATATTAAAGATTCATAATTATAAAGTCCTGAACACGATGCAAAAGCTACTGTAGTCTCTCCTTTTCCTGTTCCTATGCTCTTATCTATGGATTGATAAAATAATACAATTCAATGCATTTGGGATTGGCAAGTCACTACAGTACATTTCTCAAAAGCTGGCACACAGCTGCAGAGCTGCATATCATATTTAAACATTTCTCTTTAAATATTAAACTGTACTGAATTCAATCTACTTCCTATTTTTCCATAACAAATGGATGGTCACACGTTTTTTCTTCTGCATAATTAAAATGTAGATTGCCAAGTTACACAGAAAACATAGAATCAGAGAGGTAGCCGTGTTAGTCTGGAATAGCAGAGGTAACAAAGTCCTGTGGCACCTTAAAGACTAACTATAAAGTTTTGAAGCATAAGCTTTCGTGGGCTAATACCCACTTCGTCGGATGCAAGCAGTGGATGGGTATTAGCCCACGAAAGCTTATGCTTCAAAACTTTATAGTTAGTCTTTAAGGTGCCTTAGGACTTTGTTACCACAGAAAACATAATGCTTCACCTCTACTAAGATGGTTGGTAGAGTTTGGACCCCTCGGCTGATTTTAGCATGGACACAGCTAATTCTGACTGGTGGCTTTGAACACAATAGACACACTGATTGGTTGGGAGTGATTAATGGGGTGTGGGTGGGTGGGAATAGTTCAAGGATATGACAGTTTGGCAGGCATATTTGCCTCCCTGCTTTAAATTTTCCCCTACTACCCCCATTTTGGCAAATGGATTATAAATCTTGCCAGGCTTGGTCTGTGTTTAGTTGCATTGTAGCACTGATCCCCCTGTATTTGGGGTTAGGAAGAAAATTTCCTTCTGTGGCAGACTGGCCAAATCTCTGTGCACATGCACACACAGTGTGATTACAGTGTTGTCATTGTTACTTGTTGTTCACCTGGGAGACTGGGTTGGAATATCTGTCACAACTTGGGGCCTGTTCGCCTGATGGTCTCATTGGGATTTGTCTTAGATATATGAGCCAGTACTGGGATCAGACAGGGAATACTAGGTAGGCTGGATTAATGCTGGTGACATCATTGCTTGGGCATGCCCAAATTTGCACCATAAAGAAGAGGGAGAGAGGAAGTGATTATGCCCTAATGGAAGGGGTAGAGAGGTCTTAATTATTTAATAGGGAATTATGTTTTTCTGGGTAATTGTTTGGGATAAATAAAGCAGTTTTTTAATCAGCTATACCCAACAATAATTCTATTACATAACCACTACTGATAAACAGACTGAACTGTTGTGACCAGGCCTTTAAGTTTGAGGTGTTTATCTGGTGCCACACAGGCAGTATGACAAGCCAATAAACTCGTACTATTTTACGGAAGTTGTGTGACCCACAGTAAGCATTGTTACATATGTCATTTTTTTCTTGATCTTAAAAGACTGGAAAAAAAGCAGAATAAGCCACTTTCTCACTACACACAAATATAGAAAAAAGACACACACATTACAAAATTGTTTCCATGCTTTCAATCACTTAAAACTCTTCTTTAAAAAGAAAATCTGAAGTGCATTTGATGTAGCTTTTAATACCTGATCTTGTCTTGTCCAAAACACATGAATCTAACACAAATGAGGGCTGACATTATCCACAGCAACCACATCCCCATAAAGATTTCAGTAGAACAGAATAATCTAATGTCTAATGGAATACAATAGAAAAATAACGTCCATTTTAAAATAGAAATACCAATGAGGTTGGGGTTTTTTTCTCCTTGGGGAAACAAGTTTGTAAGGAAAAGTGTACAATTTCTGAGACAGAACATACAAAAAGTTGAAATAATCCAAAAACACCTGATACTTTGTATCAAGAGGCAGACAGAAGGTCATTTGATGTCCCATCCCTCTCTTTTGAACTGGCAGTTTCCTTCCCATCTCCAATGGCTCTCACAAGCAAAAGAGGAGATACCGTTCTCAATGGGTAGAGTATAATTGTCTGCTGTAACCCTAACAATTTTTTTTCCTATCTAAATACAGCGGGGATAGCAAAATAATCATGTCTATTTTTAAGTAAAATTGGAAATTCTCAGAATCTGAAGTATTTCCTTTAGTAGTCTGAACTATAGGAAATACCTTGAATACCACAAGTGCAGCTTTTTAAAATGTATTTAGATTAGTTGTTCCTACTGCCTTTGATGTATTTCATAAGTGTTTTTAAGCCAAGAATATCCACCTGCACTCCCCAACAGTGTCTGCCCTATCTTGGCTTGAATTGTTGTTTTTTTAATTTGAAACTAGTTTGTAGCCTCCCTTTTCCCTTTAGAAAATTAAATAAATATTGCAGAGGAATGATGCATCCATCTGCCACAGCTATGCTAATTCTTTGTCCGCTCTTGAACATCCGTCATTTGTCACTATCCTACACAAGAACTAGAGATGGACTTGAGCTGTAAGATGTGGATCTCGGTTCGGATATCAACCTAGCGAATTTCTGTGTTTTGCGAATTTCTGGGGACATTTGCATCTGGGATCTAGTAAAAGCCTTTCCTTAAAAAAGTAACAGCCTTCCCTTTACTTTGGATCACTCCCTCTTTTTAGATTAATATATGTCTGACTTGAGCCATAATGGCCAACAGGTGAGGACATTTTCCAGCACTTAATGAGTTGCTGAAGGAAGGGAAAGAACAATGCACGTTAGCCCAGCTGGTCATTAATTGCATGGAAATGCTCAACCTGTTTTTGCTATTCTATATCATGACAATATAAAAATGACCATTTAATACATCAAATAGCTAAAAGTTGAACTGCACATTTGCCATAGATATATTACTGTTTTTTTCCCGTAGGAGTTGGAAGCCAGTACACTAACCAAGTAGCTTCATTCTTAGAATGCTGCTAGATTTAATTATCCTTAATTAGTCTTTAAAAAACTCACTCTGACTAATGTATCTAGCTTGTTCTTACTAGTGAAATTGAGCACATAGGTCTATATTCCTGTATCTTTCCTTGATAATTCCCTTTATATAGGAGTTACAGCAACTTCCTTTCTGGTCACTTAAGTCCTTTGATTGCAAAGAAGTTTTCAATATCTCTGCTAAAGATATTCCTATTTTTGCTACATTCTGCACAATTCTTGGACAGTTCCTATCTGGCTCTGGATGTCTGTCAGTGAGTTTTTAAAATGATTTATCACCAACTACTATATCATGTTTAATATATCTAGGGGTTTCATAGTGCCACTCATTGCCAGAGTATCCAAATACTCCTTACGGGAACTAGATTGGCTTTACAGAGGTCTCTAGTGAACTTCAGGAAGTCTTCTCCCTTTACAGGGTATTGGGGGGGGGGGGAGGGGATGGAAGGAGTTGGTGCAGAGGCATAATGATCAATAAAATGTCAAATTATACTGTAGCTCATATTTTAAAAACTTCAACCAGGAAAAATGCTTCACTACCACAGTGAAAAAAGATGCAGCAATAGAAACACTCACAGCTGTAAGTGTCCTGGAAACAGCAATTTAATTCCCTATTGATAAATGTACCAAAGCTTCCCATATATCATAAGCTCAGCCCATCACCAAATATAGTGTGCATATTCTACACAACAGCTGATCTGTGGAAATGCATACCTATTAGTCTGCGTTCGGGTGGAAGCTGAACAGCTGTCTGATCTGCAAATCTGCAAAGAATCATGTGCTCCTAGAATAAGAAGTACAGAAATATGTTTTATTTCATTATTTTTTAATACAGTTATTTAATTTCAACATTTAAAAAACCTATTTAAACATTGAATGGTACCAGAAAACTATGTGAGTTGCATATTTTCCTATGAAAATTAATTTATACTTCTACTTATATCAGCTCCACTCCAGCCTTTGAAAGTGTGTATCAATTAAGTTTGGATAACCACACCCACACTTCTACTTCCCTTTATTTTTGGGTCCGTAAATTTGTCTCTGGATTAGACTTCTCTATTTCCATTCAGCAGGGGAATTGGACACAGCCTCCAACAACAGGGCGGTGTTCTTGGGAGGCACACTTCAGGATGCTTAAGCGCTTCCCGTATGCACCAATCGGCAGCCAAGCCAGCAAAATGGAGCCCCTACTCACTTTTTATTATGTGTTAGGAAGGGCAAAATATTCCTGTTTAGGGTTCCCAGAGGGCTAGCACCGCCTCTGGCAAGAACTATTTCAGAATTGTCCAGCTTTATAGAGCCCCCTGTAACATCAGATGGGAACATCGACATGAGAAATTTTTCTATGGCATGTAACAGAGAACCAAAGTTAGAGTTCTGAAAATAAGCACTTCTTTTTTAAATCAAATTAGGTTATCCTTTCATTCTTGGTTAATATAAAGAGATGATTTTTAAAGGCTCAGCCCCTGCATTAGGTGAAGGGACTGCTAGCTCAGATGTATCTGTCTGACTTCTAACTTTTTACCAGCTATTCGGGCTGCAGGAACAGCTGTTTGGGAAGTTTGAAGAAGCTGGAGCAGTTCATCAGAGCAGGAAGAGCTGCTAAGAGAAAAACTCCAAACTGAGCCTCCAGGCAGAGGCTTCCAAAGGCACCTGGCTTTGGTACAGGAGGGGCAGTCAGGGGTAGGGGGAGAAGTACTGGAGGAGGCTCCAAGCAAGGGAAAGCAGCAGCAAGTAAAAACAACTCTGAGCTGGGAAGCTAAGTTGTTGTCATTTCAGTGAATGAATGAAGGGCAGCTCCTATATCTCAGGCTGTCACACAGACTAGGTAGGGTTTGGGGCCCCACACAAACATAAAGTCTCCAAAGAAACAGGCTCAGCTCAGTTTTCTCATAATAAAGAATGAGCATACACAGAGCTCCCTGCCTTCATCTGGTTACCCCACCCAACCCAGAGAGCCCACTGCCCCTGCCAGTTCTGCAGCCTGTCAAACCAGATCTGAACTCTGAGGTAAGTATTATCACTCAACTAACTTGAAAATGAGGACTGGCTTGTGAATACACAAAAACATCTCACTTTTCTGTGGAGACAACCTGAAAGTTTAACTAGCGTACAGGTAACAACTATATAATTTCCCCTTCAAAAGAATGGCAACCTGTCACATTTCCTGATGATAGACATGGTGATGCCATTATCAGAACAAATAACATCATAATTAAATCTATCCAGCTTTTCGTGTGGTTAACTTGCTCTCTGGGGAGAGCGAATTCTACTAAGTTGTCAAAGCTAAATATGTGAAGTAGTTTGGCTCCTAATGAGCAACCATCCCTTGGGGAAAGATTAAAAAAGTGTGGCCTCTGAATGTCTTCTGGTGCAAGCCTACAACCATCACAGCCCTAGTTTTGCAACTTTAAATTCTAGTGAAGCAAAGCAAAATGTTCCCATCAGAAAAGTAAAATGATACCGGATAGACCAAGGTGGCCAACAGTGGATGGAGTCCATGGACATAGAGAGACTATAGCCCTGTTAGTCTATTAGAAGTCTTGTTGTGTACAAATAAAGTAAATTGGTTTTAAAAAAATCAGATTTATCGTTATATGGGAATTGTCATTCTTCTTGATGTCTCCTTGGATCTCTTAAAGGACGATAAAAAAAAATGAATTTAAGATGGGAACTAAAGGACACAAAGCTCAAAAGCTTGCCTCTGTCCCCAACAAAAGTTGGCCCAATAACAGATATTACCTTACCCACTTCATCTCACTAATATGCTGAGGACGACATGGCTACAACTACTATACAATGCATCGTGATAACCTATCAGTCCTCAGACGTATTGGTAAATTTGTCTCAAAAATCTTTTACAACATTGACAACTACTTTGTAAAAATTTTAAAAGCGACATTGGCCCAGATATTAAGTTTATTTATTTCTATGAACAGAGTATGCTAGGGGCTGAAAGGAACATGTGGCTATTTTTGCCTATTGTTCGAGTACGAGGTTTCTCAAGCTTCAAGGGACTTTCTGCAGTTAAGTTACTGTATAACAGCGTTTCTCAAACTAGTTGAGACCGTGACCCCTTTTTGTGATCCGGCGGCGCGGCGCGACCCCTCCGCCGAAAAGCCGCCGAATTACAAAAAAAACCAAACCACCACCACCAAAAAAAAAAAAAACGCTCGTGCGCCCTGGTCCCCCGTCCCCGCCGTGGGCGGGCTGCCGGGAGCACCCTGGTCCCCCGTCCCCGCCACGGGCGGGCTGCCGGGAGCACCCCGGTCCCCCGTCCCCGCCGCGGGCGGGCTGTCGGGAGCACCCCGGTCCCCCGTCCCCGCCGCGGGTGGGCTGTCGCAGGCGCCCCGGTCCCCCGTCCCCGCCGCGGGTGGGCTGTCGCAGGCGCCCCGGTCCCCCGTCCCCGCCGCGGGCGGGCTGCCGGCTGCGCGCCGGCCCCCAGCCCGCCTGCTGCGGGGACTGGGGGCCGGCGCGCAGCCGGGAGCGCACCCGCGGCAGGGACTGGGGGCCGGGGCGCAGCCCCAGTCACCGCGAGTTGCAGCGGCAGGAGCTCACGACCCCCTGGGGAGTGCTTCCCCCAGGTTCAGAAACCCTGCTGTATAACAGCAAGAGAGCTAAGATATCCACAGGAAGATCTCAGAAGACAAAGCAAATCTGCTGGTGAGCATTTCCGAGGTAGGTCCTCCAAATACAGGATCATTACAGACAGTTGACACATACCTGTTGATAGTGGGCAGAAAAGGGAAGAGAGGGCAGAATTTAAAGGTTCTGTTGGGATTCAGCAAAAATCTGAGGGTGCATTTTACCCCACGTGACCCCACCACCACCACCACTTCTGATTACAGAAGAGGTGAGAACTGGCTCAAGAATTACATATAGGAAGCAAATTTAGGCAAAAGAAATGGTAATATCCATTCGTCCATGAATGAGAATTCACTGTTGAACAAAAAGTCCTCTTATTTTGAAATAAAACGTTTAGTTAACACTATACCCAGTCACATACAGGAGAATGATTAAAGAGAGAAATACAACTATTCAAAGGTTTGTTGATTAATGACATTTTAAACTCATCTTAAATCAAATATAACCTATATTAAATATATATCAAATACTTTAGAAAGCCATTTTAATTAAAATAATTGCTAAAACAATCTTAGTAAAGAATTGCATTTATTCGTATTTATAAAGGTGCCTATCCAACGCTCAAGGTGTAAATTAAGGAGAAGCAATATCATTAGAATGAGAAAAATTCGAAGTTTGCAATAGAGCGTATTGACTTGGGTTGCTGTACAGATAGAAAGCTAGTTCTTTAAATATTTTTCAGATAAAAGCTATTGGAAAATGAGTTCTCTAGAAGCAAGCAGTCCACAAAAAATGTTGCTATACATTTAGTTAGGTCTATACACCTAACCACCAATACTTACACAAAGTCTTTAAAATGGGTGGTAGTGGTAGAAGATTTTAAATGAAACATGTCAGCACATGAATGAATCTTAGGGATGTTTTACTTATCTTTACTAAGGAATAAAGTTCTTTTATGGAGAAATCATCTGATTTTATTTTACTGAAAATAATCCTTTTTTAAAAAAAGTGGAAGGAATGTGAATAGATATGACATTGTGTGTTTATCCTCATAATTAAAAGATAAACACAAATTATTCACTCCACTACAAACCACAAGGAAAATGCAGAAAAGGGCACAAAAAGAAAACCTAACCATAGGAACACATTTACATACCTTATAGGATAAAACTTCCTTGAACCGATGACTGAAACAGAAAAGAAGATTGATTCTATCAACATTGGAAATAACCAAGATTGAAAACAGAAGTAATCTTTAAACACTTGATTGGATTCTAAACAAAATATTTTTATCTGGACGCTGTGCAGCTGAATTCAGAAGCAGAAACTATGACAGCTTTAGTTCACTTGAGTAGAAAAGGCTCATCACATGTAATTTTATGTTTTATTGTACTATTGATAGAAGTTTTTTCTCTAATCATTATAAATACTATACATAACTGGCTTTGTCCATATTTTATATAAATACTCTAGGTCATAGCCACATATATCCCTTACACAGCGGTTCTCAAACTGTGGGTCAGGACCTCAACGTGGATCACGACCTCATTTTAATAGGGTCGCCAAGTCTAGGTATTAGACTTGCTGGGCCCGGAGCCGAAGCCCAAGCCTCATCACCCAGGGCCAGAGTTGAAGCCCGGTGCAGTGGGTCTTGGGCTTTGACCCCCCCTCTGCTTGGGTGGGCTCAGGCTTCGGTACCCCTCCTGGAGTCACACAATAATCTTTGTTGTCAGAAGAGGGTTGCAGTGCAAGGAAGTTTGAGAAGCGTTGCCCTATAGTATATATACACACTTGCTTTTTGTGTCTGCCATACCATAAGACCGCATTATTTGTTACTAGAATTGAATTCAATACTTTGTGCCCAGCTATTGTGGAATGTTTTCTAATATTACCAACTTTAAGAAAGCCAGTCCCAAGGTTAAGCTGCTGCACTAAGAGATAGTCTCTTATATGCTTTAGACTTTAGAGCCTTTAAAATTGTAAATCTTAACAAAAAACACACCACTTTGCATTTTTACAGCCCTCTGGAGCAAAAGATCTCACACATTTTCACAAACCTTAATGAATTTCCAGTCTAAAATTGCAATTAACTTGAAGTTAAATAATAGCATCTAGTCAACCTTTAAAAAATAAGTTGAAATCAATTTCTAATATTATATCAGCTCCTAAATCCCTCTCCTAACTTTACAATTGTATTATCCTGTTTTTTTAAATATTTTTTTCTTCCTTCTTGCTATGTGAAAAATGCAAACAAACAAAAGAGGAAATATAATATACAGTATAAACTGGTGAAACATAAAATGCTGTCAAATGCACAAAGTAATCAAACTGAAAAAAACAAATCGTTATTCTCTAATCACTTTCAATTACAGCAATCTTAGATGTTTATTGTAGAAGTAGTAAGAAAAATATTTTCAAACAAAAATATATTATTTTTAGGTTGATGAATCCCTTTTAAGATAGAAAGACTTATTTATATCAGCCACAAATATAGCCACAAAGAGTGTTGTATTTTCTAATAAAACCCAAATTTTATAACCTTGGCAATTCAAAAGAGTCTACTTAAAACCATAAACCAGTCTGAAAGTATGAAAAGCTACTCAATCTTAACTCCGTCCTGAAACACTCTAGCCTTCATTTCCATATATCTACTTCTTAAAATGTGTTATTTTTGGATCAAGGGTGTTAAAAAGCCTTTAGGGTTATGATCATGGACATCTGAAATCTGGAGAAGTCAATAAGTACAGTGTGTGGTAGAGATATCAAAAAGATTAACCTAAGAGCAGAGGGCTTGACTGACTAGTTATTACTTTAGTTATATGCCAGTATAAATCCACCTAAATCAATGGGGTTTCACTGGTGGTGAACTGCAGTAACATATTTGTCAATCAGTCCCATTGTAACTGATTGCATAAGCATTATGTGTCTAGCACTGAGTGTGATGCTCCCCACCCATAACTTACATTATGGTTTTCATGAAATGTCCATAAATTCATTATCTTGGAGTTAGAGGTTAGTACAGTACATGTAGATTCACTAGAACTCTATCTAACAACACTTACATAATTGGTGGTATATAAAATCTTTGTGAACTGTATTGAATAGCTGTCTGACACTGAGCCAGGAATTAGTAAAATATCCCTTTTCTCACTGGAGTATGTATTTCTGAACAGAACGTTGTAGGTATTTTTGTGGTCACTGATGAGGTGAACCTGTTTGTCCTGCATAGTTAAAGCCAACTTATAGTTTTCAGTGTTGGCACAGCAACTTTATGGGGCAGAGTTAAGATTCTGTGGGCGACATTAATTGTCCATGTACATACTTTTGATTTTTCCCCCTCTTTATATGGAAAATTTATTTCTACATCTCCAGTCCCTTGTACAACTAGATTCTTCACCTTCGTGGAAATGTAAATTTCACTGTGTTCTGAATGAAACCATAACAGCAAGGGCAGATGACAAAGGCTGCGTGAGCCTTTATGCAGTGCTCAATCACCATATCTGTTGCCACGCCACAAGCATGCAGAGCCACCTAAAATATATAAAAAAAAGAAACCTTAACAGCATTGTTCTCTTCACTTACAATTCTATTTCTTAGCAGTTTTCTGGATGACTGAATTATCTGAACGTGTAAAGAAAATTCCCCGTGCACAGCAGTGCAGTGTAAGCTACCGGGTGAAACAATGACCTATTCCCAATCACTCAGTCTGTCTCTCTCATGGCTCCGTCAGGTGTTTCTTTTGCTCATTTTAACACCAACGGAACTTCAAGAACAATTCACGTTGGTGGAGAAGCTATAGATGCTGAACTAAAGTTACTTGCCAATGACATTTTAAACTAGGTACATACCATACCAACTCAACTGAAGATATACATAAAATACATTTTAAAACAAACTCTCATGCTGGTTAGTGAAGAATTTCAGTCCAAGTAAGAAATCCTTAGAAATGTACAGAAATATTTTAAAGCTAGATTTTGTAATAAAAACAATATGTGAAATACAATAATCAGAAACACACAGATATAGGTCACGTATATCATCTCTCATTGTAAGAAAATCTTAACACACTTTTGACTATTTGATTTCTGTAAAAGCCAAGAAAGAGGAAAAATATATTTAATCAAATCTGGATTTATGAGACAGAACCTTTTTAGCTGAGGTTCTGGTAAACAGGTATTTGTTTTTTAGAGACTGTAAGCAAGCAAAGATTTTGTCATTTCATTGTAATTTTCTTTTCTCACTTTCTTTCCAGATGCATTTGTACACCAGGAAAAAACATTTAACAAGTAATTTTATCATGACAGGTCAGATTCTGTGTGTGGGTGCATGTGAAATCCACAAGAAGGTGCCACCCCTCACATCTCTGCAAGTGCTAGTCATAACTGCGCTCACTGTGGAAAGCAGGTCCGCTCCTTTGACACAAAAGGGGCAGGAAGAGGTGGGGTCATTTATTCCCCCCTAAGCCCAAAAAGAGTGTGCTAGGCCCTCTGGGAAGAACAGGCTGCACTGCGGGTGGCAGGGCGAGCCCTGCAGCTCACCACCACCACTTTGGGCTACCACAGGTGGCAGGGAGCATCTGCTGCTCAGAGCCACTGCAGTCAGCAAGGGGGATCTCCACCCCCGTGGGCGGCAAGGAGGACCCGGCAGCAGGGGAAACCCATATAAAATGTGCCAGTCTGTCACAATCTTTGTGCTGCCATACTAAATTTTAAAAATTAAAGGCCAGACTGTGCCACTAATGCCCAACCTGGCATTGAGGCAGAGTGGAACCACAGTGCCTGGAGTTTCCCAGAATACAGGAGGGGCACACCCACTGTTCCACCCCTAGTGTGCATTCCCCTCCATGACCAGTCATAACCCTATACCCTCTTCATGCTCTTTGGAGTGAATAGTGCACCCGAGAGCATTTCCTACATTCAGTGGAACTCAGAGATTACAAGTGGGCTTGGCCCCTGTGAAGGAAGCACCTGGTTCATGTACAGGGAAAAATCCCCGTGTGCTATTGTCTATTATGTAGAAATAACCTGGCCCTAAACAAATTTGTTACAGTGATGTAGGTAGCTACCTCTCACTGATTACATTGACTTTACCATTTTGACAAAGGCAAGTTAATCATATACAATATCCAAAGAAATGGTAGAACTTGTTATGGGATGGGTACACCATGCTTAAAGAACATTTGAGTTGGGGTGGATTGGTTTAAAAAGTTCTATATGCAAACACTGTTAAGTAGTCTTACTGTCTGCGCTGCTGCTATACCATTTTATGAACAATACAAACAGTATTCCAAATAATATGCCATGAGAAACTTAAAATGCTTCCTTCATAATCAGCCATATTCAGGGTACATAGAATTATTACATTTGAAAAAGTCTTTCTAGAACCTATAGAGAACCATATCAGTTGTCAATTATTTCTATACTGTTTAACTTCTGAGTAACAATACTGCTTGGCTGTTAATGTGATGTTTAACATTTATCATTTGCAAATTATAACAATTTTATCAATGGAACATGATTACCCATGAAATAAGAGTGCAAATGTACATAATGTGAAATATTTGCACTACACTTCTGTTCCTCAAAGGCAAAATTAGCCAGTTTGAATCGGATGTGAAGCAGACTATCGAGGAAAAATTACCTTATCCTGAGAAGTGAAGAGTAGAACATGATCTTGTACTGCAGTCTTAGAGTCCAGGCTAAAACTTCTAAGTGACACTGGACCCATTAAAAAAAAGCAACGTTCCAGTTTTCTTAGTAAATAACTTACATAATCAAGTCACTGAAACATGAACAAAGTGCAGGACTTGAATAATTTTCAGCTGAAGGTCTTTTGAAATACCCTATAAAATTGCTCTAGCCACAAAACTCAGAAATATAACACACACTCCTATAAAGTAAAACTCTCATAGGAACATTTAATTTAGCCTTAATCTCAATAACAGGAAAACTGAGCAGAAATTAAACTGAATGCAAAAACTAGTGATTAATTTAAATGTGAATCATAGTTGTGTGTTTTGTGTACAAGTTCTGGATTGAAGTAAATTATAAAGGAGATTCTGGCTTTTGGAAAAAAACCCAAAGCTTCCATAGTGTGAGATTTCTGTGATTTACCATAGCACAAATAGTTCAGCTGTACAGCTGGAAATGAGTGGGCCTAAATAATGAACCCTACATACTTACTCCTGACTTACAAGATTAAAGAAAAACAAAACAAAAACACACTGTGGGACACTGGAGGATGTACCACTGAGCCATATGAACTACAAACCTGAAGTCATGTAAGCAGCCTAAGCTGTAAACAGGACAGGCCTGTAAGATAGGTAGTAAGAATACTGAAAACTAGAAGTATTCCAGCCTGGATATAAAGCCTGAGCCTTTAAATGTAACCTTTTCTTTCTCACTCACACTGATACATATCCCCTTGCTCCTTCTCAACTTTGCATCAAATTTCATATCTCCATTCTGATCTTGCCTTATTATTCCCACTCTTCTGCTCCCTTTACTCTGCCAACATCTTATACTTGACTACCCCTTTGCATCCTTCCCTGAATTTTCTCTATTGAAAATATTTCAAAAGTTCACATGACCACATATAAAGGTAACTTCTTTACACCATCTTCCATGCTGCACCTTTCACATCACCTTAAGTTCTGGTGCAGTGAATATTGCTTTTCCATCTTCAAATCCTTCCTCAAAGTAGTGTTCTTTAATGACCCACTCTAATCTTGAAGTGCTTTGATTAAACAAAAATACTCACCCTGCTACATCACAATACATCTCCACCATATATTTACACAATGCTAATATACTTTAATTATCTTTTTAGACGCCAAACTCTTTGGGACAAGAATATCTTCCTCATCTGTATTTTGCACATTGCAGAGAACAGTGTGATCACTCAAACAACTAAGAACAGGGGGATAATATTACCTTATCTCCTAACTGTAATAAATTCAAACCTGATTTCCTGTTGATAGAAATGCTTGGCTTCATATTCCCAAATACTGCAATTGTTTGTAAGTATACTTAATCATCTACAGAAAGAAACATTTTTTTAATAATCAGTAGATTCTAAAGTTGAAAAATCAATCACTTACCCCAATATTAAAAGTTCCTTTAAAATAGTCCAGGTTTGCTTGAATGAACCAAATATTGTGTAATCCCAATTCATCACTTCTGTCTTTAGCACGTACCAATGACAACTCCTTATTTTCTATCAGCACCACCTGGATGTCATATACAGGAAAATAAGTCAGCAATATTGCTCTAAAATCTAAATAAAATTATATTCACTATACTGTACCCCAATATTCTGGTGTAAAATCTTTACTTAATTTCTTGAGACCCGTGATGAGATTTCCCCCAAAGTGATGTGCGCGTGAAAAAGATGAATAGCGCTCAATATCAGCCAGTACCAAGGGACTGACAGATATGTTCTGTTTTTCTGAACAGAATTTTTCTTTTTGCAGTCGAGTCCCACATCTATTTGGAACTAACCAAACTTTTAAATTCTAACATTTAGAAACTAAAGGTACTGTGTGCTGGTGGGGGTTTGTTTTTGTGAGTGTGAGAAACATTTTTTTTGCACAAATATATTACAGAAAAATGTTTAATAAAACTGTGTAATATAACTCCACTGGCTCCTCCTGTACTAAGTTTGACATTAGAATATGGAACTGTCTCTCTCTAAAAATCAGTGCCTTCAGTTAGGTCAGAGTTGATAGAGATTATTTGTGGCCTTGCAAAGTTCTTGTGGATACAGTACTGCAGTTTCAAACTTTGTCCCTTTCACAAACATATATATATAAATAGAGAGAGAGAGAGAGAGAGAGAGAGAGAGAGAGAGAGAGAGAGAAACACACACACGAAAAAAGCATATTACATGTTTAATTTCACAATACTATGTTTTGTTCATAAAAATATTGAGAACTGTATAAAATGGGTGGACTTTTCAATTAGTAATTACCTGATTTAAAAGTTTCACTGACAACTGCTTTACAGAGGTAACTTAATTATAGCTTCAGTTCTATAACTCATAGTTCTGCTTTGTCTACCCCATATATCTAGACAGAAGGTGTCACTGTTCTTTTGATGTAGTCTCCCTAACTCATCACTTTTTAAAGCAGATATTCTCAATGTAATCTGTGTCCTATTCCTTCACTGAGCATGATGGTACTCTGAGTTAGGGCCCTGTTAGAACAGTACATACTAATACTAGTACTAACACTTAGCTCTTAGAAAATAAATAAACCTTGAAGGGATTTATAACAGCAATCGTATATAGTATAAATAAGCTCCTTCATTTTCAGTTTAAATTGATTTTTACCGAAAAAACCCTGGGTTTTACAAAAAATATTATTTGTTTTATCCAATTTTCACTACTTCTGTATCATTCAAATATATATAAAAAACTTTTTTCTTCAGAAAATACAATACATTGCATGAGATACACGTATTATGATAATACATTAGTCTGTGCATATGCAAAACTGCCTATTGAAGTAAGGCTATATGTATTAGTCTAGAAGATACACACAACAAACAGGTACGCACACAAGCTCCAAAGTCCGTTCCATCTGAACGTATTGATGAATCTCACACCCACTACGTACACTTTTCAAGCTGTTAGCAGATAACTGTTTAAAGATTTAACACACTAAAACAGGAAGAAAACAAAGATCTGTTTTGTGTTTCAGAACACAAGTATTCAAAAGTTTAAAAAAAAATAAAAACAGGAAAAAAGGGTGAAGTTGAGTATATGCACTGCAAATTGTGTGGCCCAATTATTAAATGTAAATATTTATAGGCTAATAGTTCTAAGTCTACAACAATAAATTGTTTATTCAACTGAAAAATTCTATTTGGGGATTAGAGATAAATTGTTTTCTTAAACTCAGAAGTCGCATTGTGTTTTGAGTTCTGTTTTAGTTCTGCAGCAAACCATATTGAATTCCATTCACCAAAACATTAATCTATTGAATACTGTTCCCCAATTCTTCCATTCACCTTAATAGACCCTATTCACCCATAAAAATTAATACATTTTTACACTGGTTTTCACCTGTTTTTATTGTTGTAGTAATAAACACTGATAAATTCCCAGAAAAATTAAATGAAATAAAAACCAAAAACAAAGAGCCTTAAGTATAGGCTGCATCTAATCTCCACAGAAGTTTGAGGAAATGGGTCTGGTGAGCAGTTACAGGATTGCATTCCAAATGTTATTTGCTATCTGAACCCTACCGTTCACATTGCAAGTGGCTGGAAGTGAACCAACCCTTTCAGGTTCACTTGGAGCCTCACGCACAATGAAGGAAACATCCTCTCAAGACTTAGGACAGAGCTGCCTTCAAAGGGGAAGGCAGTGCTTACCTTCTTTTGCTGTCATGAGCGTATGTAAGTTGGGGATGAGACTACTTCCCACAAAATGACTTTAGCATTGGTCAGAAAAGTGGGGCAGTGGTTCTTCCAGGGAGCCTTCAATTCAACATTTCAATTCAGCAGAGAATTTAAACATGTACTTAAGTGCTTTGACTAGGGATATAATTAGCCATGTGCTTCTACAAGTTAAGCTTGTACTTAAATGCCTTGCACACCAATGAGATGATCAGGCCCTGATGATTTGGCACTGTTTCTAGCATCTTTTGAATGCTACTTCTTCTAAACTATCTTTTTCATGCATGACACACACCGCACAATTCTGTAGTACAACAAATATTGATATATGCACGAATTCAGGGCCTCAAACTAGACATCACTATTAGCTGTCTTTGTGGTTTCCATCTAGTGGCATTTTTTTTTAAAAAGTTGTGAATTATCAAAGTCTAGAAGATTGCATTGTCCATATATTTTTATTGAGACTTTACCTGGCATGAAGGCAACATGTGAGCAAGAACAATTCCTACATGGCCCTGTGAAAACCAAAAAAATATGAGTCACTTTTCAAACCCCATGCAGCTGACCCTCCCTCACAATGACCCCCTTCAAGAGTGATAGAGCTTTGTAAAAGCAGCTCAGATTACAAAATTTGCACCTTTCCCTTGTGTCGTTCTCAAGAGCCATTCCCCTCAAGAGCAGGGTGGCTATGTAGGCACCCTTCCTCAATTAATCCTCTTCTGTACTCTTTAAATAACACAACTCAGTTCAAAGTCCCCATTGGGGTCTATACTGTGTCCAGGTACCCTCCAAAATAGAGTGTCTTCCTTCTCTCTGCTCCAGCCTCAGGCTGTCACTCAACATTCTTCACTCTCCTCAAGTCAGAGACCTCAGCCTTCCTTCCTGGGGCTGGGTTCAGTTCAGTCTCTACCTTTATTCCTTGCAGTACTCACCTGAAGCTGCTTTCTACAGCTATTTGAGCAGACCCAGCTTTGTGCTGCTGCTCAGCCAGCTCCTCTCTCTAGGAGCACACTTGCCAGGCTCCTTACGCTGGTGAACCTGCCTACTGAGCTCTCATGGAAACTCCTCTCTTCAGAAGCTTCCAGCCTCTAGCATCCACCTTAATAGAGCCCTGCTAACTTTTTTATCAGGCTCATTAATTAATTAGCCTAGTGATTTAATTATCTGCAGGTGGGTCTGAACTGGCTTGTTCTCCCTTACAGGAGCCTGTCACAGCTAGGCTGGGCCCTGACTCCCCTGAAAGGACCATCCTCCATGAAACTCTGTTTTGTAGTTGTGTCCTATTGGAATTGTAAAAAATTAAAAAACCAATAGAGCTGCATTTTATACAGAGAACATAGATTACCCCTCCACTGCAAAAATCCACTATCACATCTCCGGGTTTAGATAATTTTGTCACCATAGACACCAGATTGTTCAATTGCTGCTGTTTCCTCAGAGCACGATCACTGGACATCTTTCCTGAGGATGACAACAAAGGAAATAAATTGATGTTGACTAATTTTTAATAACTATTCCACAATATTTCTAACTTTCTAAATAGTTATAAGAAAACCGTACTGGAAATCCTAACAATTAATGATGAGATTTTTCAAAGCTGTCTAGACAATTTAGACAACCAATCAAATTTGGCAGATTTGAAAAACTCAGCCTAAGTATTTTTAAATACTTTTAAATAAATTGTTCAACATATTTCTTCTGCACATTGTAGAACTATGTATTCATGTTGTTCCTGTTAAGGCTCCCAGATGGCTTTGCGCACCAACTTTTACAAACTGAAGAGAATTGTTGTTATATAGTAATCAAACCCTCCAACTCTATCTTAAAGAGTATTTTCACCCAGCGACTCAGGCTCAGAAACTGACCTTTGACTCAGATCAGAGATTTTACCGGATAAAATTACGTGTAGTTTTTAAGCGCTTTGTCTTAGCTTGTGATACTCTCACTCACGTTGCGTACAACCTTATATAACAAGTAGTCCCCACTTACTTAAATGACTATTTGTAGAACAAGATGTTACTTATAGCTGTCTCTAAAACAACTGGAATGTTCTAACTCAGGGGTCGGCAACCTTTCAGAAGTGGTGTGCCGAGTCTTCATTTATTCACTCTCATTTAAGGTTTCGTGTGCCAGTAATACATTTTAACATTTTTAGAAAGTCTCTTTCTAGAAGTCCATATTATAACTAAACTATTGTTGTATATAAAGTAAATAAGGTTTTTAAAATGTTTAAGAAGCTTCATTTAAAATTAAATTAAAATGCAGAGCTCCCCAGACTGGTGGCCAGGACCCAGGCAGTGTGAGTGCCACTGAAAATCGGTTTGCGTGCCGCCTTTGGCACACGTGTCATAGTTGCCTACCCCCGCTCTAACGCCATACAAAAGAAAACTAAAACCTCGCTTCTTTCAACAGTACTTGATAAAGGCCATGAAATAGCTTCTTGAGATGGAATGAATTTGTTTGGCTAACATTTATATATTCCAAACATGCTCTTTGTATCAGTGAAACTAATGAAGTGTTGAGAGACCTTGTTATTTGTTCAGATGAAGAAAAAGTCCATAACATCCCTTTTCTTTGCTCAGAAAATATTCACAGCTGTAGACATTTCTAGTGGTGAAAGTGTCATTCAGAAGCTAATCTTTGAGGTAAGAAGAAAAAGTACCTCCTAGACAACTCTTCCTTCTTGTTTTCATCTCATTAAATTTTCATGTACATCATGTATGTGATTACTTTGATCTACGTCCTCAGAAATATAAATTCAGGGCCTTCTTTGAGCTTTGTATTATGCTTGTGTGTTCTAGATATTGTTTTGTTTAGACTCGAACCACTGAACAGATCTATTTTTCTGCAATATTCCTTGCTTGTCTAGTATACAAAAAATAAGCTTCTGCTCAGAATTAAGGAAATAGAGTTTTAAGGATAGTTTACTACAAGAGCAAAGTACCAAATAATGACTTCTAACATGTTTCCAAAGAAAATGTAAGCTTTCTGGTCACTTCATCTGCAGAAGCATCTTTCCCCTACCAAATCTGGGTAATGTCTTTGTAATTAAATGATCCAACTTTATGGCCAGATTGTGATATCCTTTCTCATGGTAAGTAAAGTCATCGGATCTACTTGTGGTAAGAGTATCACAATCTAGGTCTTATTTTTCAACTGAAATATAAAAGATTGACTTCTTACAGTAGCACATTCTATGCCAAGAAAACAGAAAAAAAAATGCTGTATAAGATGGTACAGTAAGCAATCATATTGAGATGCTTACAGTATTCATCTATGCTAAATAAAAATATTCTGTGTTAAAAGTATTCTTCCAGTAATTCTTTCAGAGTTTATAAATAACCTGAAGCTGTCAAGAAAGGAAAGTAAGAGTTCAAAAATTTCTTACTGAAATAGAGAAAGTAGTATTTTGAGAACTGTGAATAATTTCAAAAAGTTGAAAGTTTATTTCTTTTTTTGGTCTGGTACTGATTCCTGAAACTCCGTAACACACAAATGAAAGAAAATGGCTTTATAATTCATTTCTGGCTTGGCTAGAACCAATTTTCTTGATTTTCCAAAACAATCAATCTGACAAAGTGCTGCTTTTTATGAAAGGTCCTCAAGTAGGTCCTGGCATGTAAAATGATCCTCCTTGGGTAATTTTCTTTTTCCCAGCCTGGCTTCCACAGAAATGTAAATATAAACATTATACCATTTTTGTTGTCATTCAGGCACTGTCCTTGATTTCCTGCAGAGTATGGGCCTTACTTTCAAAGTTAAGAGATTAAAAAAAAAAGCATTTTTGCTCAAAAGTCAGAAAAATGTAAAGAAATTCTGCACATTCTGTTCAAAAGTGGTAGCTCCAATTTGTAATACGAGAACTACTGCCAGGCATGACATTTCATCCAATAATCGGGGCATTTGATCACAATTTTTTCAATAGCCTAAAACAATAAATTACCTCACACCATTTAATTTAATTGTGCATAGAGAAAGATAAGAAAACATAAATTACACTTCTGTGTTAGGAACATATTGTTGTGCTTTTTAAAATTATTCCTATTTGACATCATACCTCAATGATATATTCTAACATTTGGCACTGCTTGATAGGAAATCAAAAGGTAAAAACACAACTTCCAAAAATATATTAAAGAATATTTTCCCATTTCTCTGACTGCCAGATGCTGGGACTAAACAACAGGGGATGAAGAATCACTTAATTGCCCTGTTCTGTTCATTCCTGGCATTAACCATTGTCAGAAGAAAGGATACTAGGCTAGATGAGCCATTGATCTGATCCAGTAGGTCTGTTCTTATGTAACAAAGACAGACTCATAGACTTTAAGGTCAGAAGGGACCATTATGATCAACTAGTGAATCTGACCTAGGGTGACCAGATGTCCTGATTTCATAGGGACAGTCCCGATTTTGGGTTTTTTTTCTTATATAGACTCCTATTACCCCGCAACCCCTGTCCCGATTTTTCACACTTGCTGTCTGGTCACCCTAAACTGACCTCCTGCACAACGCAGACCATAGAATTTCACCCACACACTCCTGCAATAATCCTCTTGCCTATATCTGAGCTTTTGAAATCCTCAAATCATGGTTCAAAGACTTCAAGGTGCAGAGAATCCTCCAGCAAGTGACTCGTGCCCCACGCTGCAGAGGAAGGTGAAAAACCCCCATGGCCTGTGCCAATCTGCTTTGGGGGGAAATTCTTTCCAGACCCCAAATACAGCTATCAACTGGACTCCACTACACTTTCTAAAAATAGTCACAAACACACATACAACTTTTCTTGTGGGATTGAAAACCAAACTCCAGAGACCATAGGTCTTTCTTCCTATTTTGATTTTGCTAGCTGAACGGTTGATACAAAAATCCAGAAAACTATGGTTTAACCTGTACAGAATGTTAAAATGGTTGCTTAGTGAAATACCAGTCTTTCCCTGAGTACAACAGACAATTAATTGAACTAAATCATGAATGCCTAAATACTCCTATTTATCTATTCTTTTTTAGTCTACTCAGAAACTAGAAGTAAGCAACATATATGTCTCAGAGTCCAAGACGACAGTCTCCTGACACTTTTTTTTTTTTTTTTGAAGTTTACTCCTACACAGTAAAACCTTCTTGAAGAATGTGACCTTTTCTCACAGTACATTGCAACACCAAAGTAAAACATTTTTCTCTTTTGTAAAACTCTGCTGACAGGCTGCCATACATGCCTAGCAGGCTTTATTTTTCTTTTTCAGTTGTGGTCACAGCAAAAATAATTGTTTTGGATTCATAAGCTGAACATTGTTATTAATCCAGATCCTGTGATGAGGAATATAAAAGTGTTTACAGTCTTAAAGGGCCTCTTGGTTTGGCCCAAAGAATTACTACATTTTAGCATGCTGAAAAACGTACAATTTAACATTACCATTTTACAACATTAGAGGTCGTATAAAAAGTCACTCAGTACCCAAAAAATATTTTCAGATGTTTCATATATACTTTGGTTCAATATCTCTTTTGTTTTCTTGTGTAGGTAAATTTCAATAACTATATGTTTGAGTGCTTCACTCTCTATTTTTAATCTTGAAAATCATTCTCACTGCATTACATACTATACATGCAGTGCCGCCAACTCTAACAATTTCATCTCAACTCTCACAATAGTTTTCTTAAAGCTCCAGCTTTTGGACTCATGAGATTACATGGGTATCACCGTTTTCATTTTTTTGTTTGTTTGTTTGTTTGTGTTTGTTTGAGGAAGTTTCTTGTCCTCCTGGTTATGGTGAAAAGCTTGAAAACATGACTCTGATGTATCCTAAAATCTCAGAAACCAGAAAGCAAATAAAAAGAACTCCAGATTTACATATTTTATAAATTGAATGATTTTTTGAAGCCCAACTCATGATTTTTTGACATTTGATACTGTAATACTGTACACCTAATTATTCTCTAACACACAACCGCGTCTCTTCACCGTGAAGATTTTACCTCACAACAGTTGAAGTCATGGCTACCCATGCCTGTAAGTAGTTTTTACATTTATCATTTCAAGCCACATCCACAATTTGATACCCATTACAGTAATCTCCGTACAATCATTAAACAAAGCATCATTCATTAGACGATTTTGCCAGGGTAGCTGATGGAAACTGACAGCCCTGCTGACATTTAGCTGTAAATAAATATGCTTCCTGCTAAGAAGGAATACCACTTTAACAGAGTGTTCAGCTAACTTAAACAATTAAAGAAAGTCCATCGATCAATTAGCTAAATGCGGCAAAAAGAATGTCCTTGCTATAATTTTTTGAATATACTTGGTGCTAAGCTTGTATTACTCATGCACATATTCTTCCTTTGACTGCAATGAACTCCATATCCAGGGTACATAAATTTGCAGAAGTAGTGTGAGGGGCATCTATTACTTTGTTTTCCTATTTAAACAAAAATACTAAAGAAAGGAGCCAAAGCAGTACATTAAGTTGAACTTCATTAGAAACATTTATACTTTGTTCCTGATAAAAATGGTGATAATACAGCAGTGTGTGCAACAATTGTGTGTGTTATACATCTGTCTGCGCACATATACCCAGAGACGGGTGAGGAAGGTGAATACCCAAAAAGCATACACGGCCTTAATTTTAATGTAAGTATCTAACAATTGGTACGACAACCTGGTCCATTCCAAAAGCAAAACATCTGTCCTTCAGAAGTATTTATGAGCCTGAGGGCTAAGCCATTTCTGGATCTCAGTGGGTGAGAGTCAATCAGAGGCAGACAAATCACCTCAACCTGTCATTTACCCTCTGGGGCAGTGCAGCTCTGTAATGACCCCCAATACAGAGCTGTGCCTAAAGGGCACAGTGTAGTCCTTAATGATTCTGGCAGTATGTTGCTTTTCTTATATGTAATTATATTACTGTTGTATAGCTTTACAAGACATATCTTGATTTTAGTAAGGCTTTTGATACAGTCACATATGATACTCTCATAAGCAAACTAGGGAAACATGGTCTAGATGAAATTGCTATAAGGTGGGTGCACAACTGATGATTCATTGTCAAACTGGGAGGGCATATCTAGTCAGGTTCCTCTGGGGTCAGTGCTGGGTTTGGTACTATTTTATATTTTCATTAATGACTTGGATAATGGAGTGGAGAGCTGGGAGGGGTTGCAAGCACTTTGGACACCGGATTAGAATTTAAAGCAACCCTGACAAAATTGGAGAATTCGCCTGAATTCTACAAGATGAAATTTAATAACAAGTGCAAAGCACTTCACTTAAGAAAGAAAAATCAAATGCACAACTACAAAATGAGGAATAACTGGCTTGGCAGTTATAATGGATCACAAATGGAGTATGAGTCAACAACATGATGCAGTTGCAAAAAAGTCTAATATTCTGGGGTGTATATAAAACATGAGAGGTAATTTTCCTGCCCTACTCAGCACAGTGAGGTCTCCCCTGGAGTTCTGTATGCAATTCTGTGTGCCACAGAAAAGGAAAGATGTGGACAAATTGGAGATTCCAAAGGAGAGCAAGACAAAAAGCTAACAGGTTCAGAAAACCTGACCTCTGAGGAAAGGTTAAAAAAACAGGGCATGTTTAGTCTTGAGATGACTGAGAAGGATCTGATAACAGTTCTCAAATATGTTACGGGCTGTTATAAATAGGACAAATATCAAGGTAGGACAAGAAGCAATGGGATTTATCTGCAGCAAGGGAGATTTAGATTAGATATTAGGAAATACTTTGTAACTATAAGGGTAGTTCATCCCTTCAGATTTTTAAGAACAGACTGAACAAACACACCTGTCAGGGATAGTCTGGGTTTACCTGGTCCTGCTCAGTGCAAGACGCTGGACTTAATGACCTCTCAATGTCCCTTCTAGTCCTTCATTTCTATGAGTCTATGATTCATCCCTTGCTGTCCATGTTGGTGACTTATTAAAAAGGAGAGCTTGGCATGTCCCTTATTAGTATCAGATTACATATTTTGAAATTTGTAACATCTCTCTTACTCATGTAGTGATGTTACTAGCCAGCAATATACCTGTCTCTTGACTTTGAGAAACATCTATCACATTGTTGCTAAAGAAATAATACCATAGGAAGGAAAGGAAATCTACATTTGAGAACTGCATTTCTGAGTCATGTCCAGACCTCAACGTCTGACACAAATCAGTGCTAAAAACAATTCAATTTGACATTTTTAATGTAATTTTAGAGGCCTATAAACACACAAAATAGACTGAAACGTGCAACAGGGAAAACTTATATCTGGACCAAATATCCAAGATCAGAAAAAAAAATTCTGCTGGGCTTGGAATGATAAGAATATCCCAGAACAGGAGAGGAAAATGGCGTAACTTTTGAACTACAAGAATTCATACTGATAAAAGCCAAAGCCTGATACAAATTAACAAAAAGTCCTTATTGATTGCAGTGTGGGTTTTCCTTTAACAAGCTAATAAAATTAACTTGTGGAACAGATGAATTTTCAGAATATTCCTCCTAGACTGTTAAATTGAAACAATTATAATCCTACCGATCTTTTTTGTACTAATGTAATAATTAAACACTTTCATGGGTGACACTGGATGCAGGATATATATATATATATATAAAAATCACACATTTTCGGAGGGGAAGTATCAGGATTACCCACAAAAAACAGCATTTTATAGAGCCCCAAAACAAATGCTTCCCTGACAAAACTTCCTGGTGAAAAAGAGCATTTGTATTACAATAAAACATACCATGAATCTTTGGTATTTGCTTTTCCCCTGGCTATTCCTTGTTGCTATCCCCTTTCAGGCAATTTTCCGATTCAGCTTCTCTTACACGACACATAGTGAAGCAGGAGGTATTGGTGGACTAAAGCAGTGGTTTTTAAAGAAGTGCTCAGCATTGGCTAACAACTTGCTTTCAAATCAATAGTAAAACTCCCACTGATTTTAATTGGACCAGAGTTTGACTAAAGCTTGCCACCCTAACTGTTTAAACAAGTTAAATCTTTAATTTTTCAACACTGGAGTTTCAACAGATGCCATAAAACACTGTTTGTAATAAAACAATCCAAAGTGGAAAAAAGTGAATAAAAATAGTAATATTCACTTTTATTACTCTTCTGTCTCTCATCATGTACTCTCAGAGAAAAAGCATTATACAGATAGGAGGAGTCATTTTTGTATAAAAGGGAGATTATTTTATGTTTCTGGATGTAAATAAAATTAACACGATCTTCCGATATTTTGCCATTTTATAAAATGAACTCTGTGCTACAATATGCCTTTTTCATGCAGACAAAAAATGATGCTATGAATAAAAGTATCAACCTGCTTTCTAGGAAATACTTTTTCTTAATATAAGCAAATTGGTAGATGGAAGAACCCAGTCACTGACAGAAGGATCCAAAAATCTCTGAAGAAAGCTTTTCCTGAATAGCAGTTTATTATTAACCCTGGAACTAAAAAGCTTTGAAGTCCTGCAAAGACAGAGGACTTGTCTATACTGTGGGGTAACGAGCTCTGGGAAGGTGCGTTTCCCCACTCTGAACTCTAGGGTAAAGAAGTGGGGACCCCGCATGAAAGAAGTAATCACTCCCAAAGCTTATTTTACCAGCTTAGGTTAAAACTTTCCCCCAGAACATAAACTTCCCTTATGTCTGGCCTTGGAAAATGCTGCCACCACCAATTTAAGCCCCCAAAACCATGGGCTAGGGTAAATTGGAACCCCTTCTTTAACACTCCTCAAATCTCCTCCCGTCCCCTGGGAGAAGTTTGAGGAACAAGAAATCCCTCACTTGCTGTGAGACGTGCCCGATCCAAACCAGGATCTATCCAATGGAACAAGCAGACAATCTTAAAAGGAAGATTTTAATAAAAGGAAAAGAAGGAGCATAAACCCCTTGTACAGAAATCAATAGAAAAAACCTTTAACATCACTCTGCCTCTTGACCCCCTCCCTTGGAATTTTTCCCTCTGCTACAGCTTAACAGCAAGGAACACTGTGGATCAATTATCAAGTGCTACAGTTCAAGATTACAATTCACTTACTGCTGAACTTGGCTTTCTTAGAAGATTATAGAAAAGTAGAATAGAGCCAGAAGGTTAGTTCGTCCATAGCCAGACGAACGGCACAGACAGAGAGACCAGAGAGACGAGAGGGAAAAACTGAAAGTAAAAAACACTCCCCTTTGTTCCCAAGGTTGATTACATCATCTCCCTCTCTCAAGTTGCTTCAGGTTAACCCTTCACAGGTAAAACAGTAATTCTAAGCTACTTTATACTTATGACAAGCTCTATGGAGGTTTCATTTTTAAAGTGCACTAACATGCATTAATTGATCTGTGTAGACCCTGTTGGAGTGCACTACAAGTTCCCTAGTGCACTTTAACGAAGTGATGTTTCAAACAGCACTACAGTAAAGTGTACCAGCAGTGTCTACATTGACCAATTAACGTGCAACATGTAAGTAAGTGTGCTTTAGAAATCACACCCCCACAGAGCACATTATCCCAACATGTAGATAAGTCCTTATCTGACAGTAACAGAGCAAAAGTCAATGCCTACTTCTGAAAAGTCTTGATCTCTTGCTTTCTATCACACACACCCTTTTCTCCAGTTTTAAACACTCCTAAAAGTCCTCCACTAAATGGAGAGAAGACAGTAACATGGGAATTCCTTTAGACTGGCTTGATAATCAAACTTGTTTGGCTTCTTTTAGTTTTTGCTCACAGGACAGCTTCCATGGTCATTGTGTGTCTAAGCCTTCAACACTTCATACTAGTAAAACAGAGACTCGGGAAAAAACTCAGTGTTCTATACAAACCCAGCGCTCTATACGAACATCAACAGAAAGGCCAACACTTGTTGCTAGCAGTCTCAGAAATAAAGGTAGATGTCTGCCTAGTAACAACTAGCATCAACTAGAATACTTAGGCCAGGGGTCTCAAACGTCCCGCCCGTGGGGCTCCAGCAGTTTTGGGACTGGGTCTCTCCCTTGGCTCCACCTGCTGCCCTGGGCATTCCTCCCACCCCTCCCCGCCACCGGCGATTTACAATGGCCCAGGGCCCCAACAGCTCAGCAGAGCTGAGTGGCATCTGCCTGCTGGGTCCATGTGTCTGCTGGCAACTCCCTGCAGCCCTGTGGTCAGGGCAAATCCCTGCAGACTTGCAACCATTGGGAAGCTGCAGGGCGGTGACTGGGGGGCAGCAGCTCGCAGAGACCCCCTGGCCCACCCCGCTTTAGAGCCCCAGATAAGTGCCGCACACACACACCCAACTCCCTCCTAGAGCCTGCACCCCCACCCCTCCCTTCATGTTCCTGCCTGCCCCCCCAACTCCCTCCCAGAAACTACACCCCTCCTGTACCCCCAGTCCCTGCCCCAGCCCAGAGTCTGTACCCAGCACCCAAGTGTTTGTTGGGCCTTAGTCTGCACACATTTAAATCTGTTTCAACATCACAAACAAGGAATACAACAGAGGACTTAACACAGCTTGCTGGAAAACATAACATGAACTGTCAAAAAGTTAAACTAGAGGAGGAACCTTAAAGCATGTACTGTTATAGTATCAGTTTATTATAATTTTACAGTTAAACTAAGTAATATTTTTAGACAACCAAATGGGAAAACAAACCACAAATCATGATTTTTGAATATGTGGGTCAATAATAAAAAAGTAAAGAGGAACAACATGAGAATGTTTTTCTAATTTTTAAACTTACATGCCATTCCTTTGGAGTCTATTAGTCAACCTGGTCTCTGTTAACCTAAGCTTTTAAAATGGTTTCTCATTTCAGGCATAAAAAAAAATAACCTTGCCTCATGTATACCTTTTTCATTTTTTCCTCCAAAGCCCAAGCAGCCATTAAATTGCCCTTAGCCCAAACAAGAACTTGGGCAGACTCTTTTTATAATTTAACTGCGTTAAAGGAACTTATTTGGACAAAAAACAAACCAAATCAATCTCTAAAGAAACAAGTACCAGTGGGAGCCATTAAAGAGACATGAAGACTTATGCTAAGCCCCCACAAAATTAAATGTACCTAATTCCTGCTTGTAAAATTGTTTTTGTAAAATTGACATCTTCATGCTTCCCAAAAAGCATCTGTTTAACATCTGACGAGAAGCAAACTAAACAAAACATGATGCTAACGTTCATTTTAGATTTTGCTCTCACTGCAGCACTTTTTATCCTGTGTATTTTTTACTCTATGCTTCACCTGATTATGAAGAATCCTAACGTACTGAGAAAAGTCAGTGAGTATTATCCCCACTAGCATGTACCTATGAAAAAGTCACAAGTTAGTGGGACTGGGACATTAGATGTACAATATTGTCAGCCCCAAAGTTTTAAAAACTGTAAGTCAGGGCAAACTGGAAATCATGAGATTGGTTTAAAACTCCTCAGATTTTATAATAACTCTTGGGATCTTTTTGTCTGCTTGCTGATCCACTGAGTTTCATATTTTCAAGCTTTTCTCCACAAGCATGAGGACTAGGAATTGATTGTGTTTTAAAACAAAAGTTGAAAATTTCATATAATCATGCGACTCCTTCATCCTCTTCTGACTGCCTCTTCATTTCTTCTCTTTCTCCTTCCTTCTCTCGATTCTCCTCTCTCTCCCTCTTCAACTCTCCTACCTCCTCTCTTTTTAAGAGCTCCATGAACTGCAACCACCAGAGGGCGACATGGTCAGACATCTTCAGCGATTGACAGTGTTTGTGAGGATAAAGGCACACACAAACCTATACATACATATATATACACACACGTGTATATACACACACACACACCCGGTAAAACTGAGACAGAGTTTAAATGGCTTGCTCAGCAAATCGGCATCAGAACTGGAATTTAGATCTCAGAAAGCTTAATTCTGATCTCACAACAACTTTTCACCAATCTAATACCATTGATAACAATGGAGTTACTTTTTATTTAAATCAGTGTAAATGAGATCAGAATGAGACCAAGTGATCCTGGCTTCCAGTCTCAAATTGTATTCAAGAACATATCCCTCCTTTTTATTCAGTCAATGTTTATATGGGCTTACAGTGTAGGTGTTAAAAATTATCACTCCTATCATGCACAATGTTTCAGATAGAGAAGTTACACTAAATTAGACTACATTACACCTTATGCTAGTTCCAATCTTATAATCCCTTTATGACCCATTAGACTTTGGAAAGGGTGTGGTTTGATTTTGGTATTAGCTTTTAAGCAGCTTAGGCTTCAATCAAGTAAAAAAGTTTACTTTTTAAGAGAGAACCCTTAAAAGCTATCAGAAACATAATTTACCCCTTGCAAAAAAGTAAAAACAGCCCCTGCCCTATTAACCCTTAACATTAAGAGCAATTTAAAAAAGCCCTACTTTTGGGAAATAATACTATGGGAAAGTATTACAATAAAGAACTGCCAAAATGTTTCCATTCAAGTTAAAATAAACCAAGCTTCTTAGCTTAAACAAGTTAGCAAAATTGGTATGCATTAGTTTATTAAATAAGAATGAAAACAGTACTGAACAAATCTACATAGCTCTTCAACTAATTTAATTTACTTGTTTTATGAAATCTGTTGCTGTTAGGAAGAACGTGAAAAACAATAGCATAGAACGTACACTATAAGACTTGTTTGTACTCATAGGTGAAATTCATTCCTGTCCGGAGAGAGAGTACAAGGCCTGTATCCACTATAGTCCCACTAAATGGGACTTAAGTGAGGCACAGGCATCATGCTGGCCCTCTGCATTGAGGTGTATTTTATTACAGTGTAAAACAAAACATTAACCAATGCACTTTACTGCAACAATGCAGCTTTATGTTTATTTGTGTGTTTATTTACACTTTAAATGATATTTTTAAATACTGGTTTTATTAAATGACTTACTTGGGTATTTTAATGCCAATGGAAACCTATATATTTATTATTATTTAGATTGCATCTGGCGACAGTTTGAAAAATAATCACACACTGAATCTTTAAATGAAATGGCTTTTTCACACTAGAAAGTTGCTACTATCACTTCACTTGCACCAATGGTGGCAATAACAGGGGTGATAGTACACAAGGCACCAGCCTCATCTGCCATTTTAAGATAGACTGAACATGGTTAGAAAATGAACCAGTGCTTTAACATTGGCAGCTGCTTGAAGCCCTGCTTACATCAGCACTGTCATGGTTGCTACCACCACTGAAGCCGAACCCAATGTAGGAAAACAATACCACTGGTGGCTGAACTAATTGTAGCATGTACATAGATTATAAGGAACAGTGCTTCATAAAGATATTATTTCAGTTTTACGGAAATGTAAATTGACACTTGCTAGAAACAGAACTCAGATATTTTCATGCCATCTGTTGATCTAACTATTAGAATGTTTATCATTAGTGCATACTAAATATATTGAAATATGTATTTTTGTGTAGCAATTTAAGCATTCGTGAATCTACAATACAGTATTTAAGCATGTCATTTAGTATTATATATCTTCTTTGCTTTTGTTTTCTCTTTTTATTTTTCCATTCCAATATATATATTTGAATCTCTCTTCCTCATTCTGTTGTCTGTCCCCTCTTCCCATTTCTTTTTCATCTCTCCCTTTCCTTTCCTGTCTTTTCTCCTTCTCATAATGTTTCAATATCATCTTCTTATTTCTATTAGTTTCTAGCCCTCTAAGTGACACATTCTGTCACATCTCTTCCCCAGACCTATAATCTCACTACTTTTTGGTAACCAGTGCTCTTACTCTTTCTTTTTGCTTCTAATCTTGCCAATCAGCCTCCATTCATGATGATTTAGCAAAGGTGCTTGAGTCAAGAGGGAAAAGGGGAAAAAGGAAAATCAACACAAACATGAAAAAAGACTCAACGGGAGAAACAAAACCTTAATCTAGGTTTAAAGTAAAATGTAGTCCTCAGTAATAATGAAAGAAAAAAACATATTACATAAAAAGATGAAACAGAAGATCTTTTATCTTATGGAAAGGTATGCAGTACTTTTCCATAAGATAAAAAAAAGCCATGTGCAATGAGGAATGTCATCTCACCAGTACCGGATGAAAGGTCTGAAAAATATCTTACAATCCTATAATCATCCATAGAATCTCAGCACACATTTAACTTACAAATCACTTTAATAGGTTTTTTTGCTGTTTTTGTTCAAACGGACTCTCACTGTTTTAAATTTTCCACAGCAGAGAGCACCAAAGCGTTTGGGAGACAGAAGAAAAGGTCGGTGTGGAACGGTTACAGCATCTGCAGCTATAACAGCATGAAAAAATTTTGGATGGTGACAGAATCTTCAATCACTACAAAATGAAAACTCAGTGTGTGAAGTGTTGTTGAACATAGAAATTCTAAATCAACTGGGCCATTCCAACACCTGAACAATATATACAACATGTCAAGAGGGCTGTTCTTTTATACGCAGACTTCAGAATGAGACACTTCAGTTACATATGTTGCATGAATTAAACCAAATGCTCTTTATCTTCATATTCTGTGGAGAAGCCAAACTAGTCTGCCATCTCATTCAGTGCACCACTGCAATTATCAATGCTTGTTTTGCCTGATCCTGTGTAAATATGAGCTTTATGGAAAATGTTAGGCTGGATCAATACTGATCTATAAAATTGTACCTCTGTTATTTATATAGTTTTGATTAGTTAAAAGGACCAAAACACTGTTTAAAAGTTCATGTGAAACTTTCAGTGATGAAGTGCTTCCATCATACAATTTTCATTTAACACGCAATAACGGATTGGCTGCTTATAGCTTTTTATATTTTTTGTCCAGTTTGAAAGAAAAAAAATACTGTAAATACCTAATAAAAGCTAGGAATGTTTTCTAAGTGGTTTTAAACTGTACCACTGAGTTTTGACTAGTGCTTTCTGATCCTCTGACTCTAACAGCAGAATCTGTTTTCTCTTGTGCCACCTGCTCCTACTATAAAAGCAGGCCTTTGGTATTAAAGCTTGAATCACCTCTGGGACTGTATCCTGAAATAAATCAGCTTGTATCACAAAAAGTATGCATCAAAGACTGAATAAAAGTGTGTTTTTGATTAGTACTTTTCTTTTCCTCTCCCTTACTTAGGTCTTTATTTTCTGCCTTTCCTTTATATTATGAAAGGGATGATGAATGTGTAAGAAAGGCCAATACCAAGTGAGATGGCAGAGTGTCTTAAGTTCTTAAATTCAGGCACTGAATGGTGGACATATACTTTTTCATACCATTTACCATAGGTGGGTATGGTTACCTAGTAATCCTCAGATATACTATATTGGGTCAGAATCAACATTTTAATACCTATCCATTTTAAATATTTATCTTAAGAACTTTTTCCATAATATCTCTCTGTCTTGACTCTTTTTATCCAAGGGGTTTGCAAAATCACCTTGGTACACAGGTTCCCTGCAAGAATGCACAGAGGCTTTAATACATTAACATTTATTCAGAAAGATAATCTGCATTTATATTTGCCATATATATAGTAATTATCCTTATAAATAGAGTCAAGACATTGGGGGAGCTCATTTGTTCAGCCTTCCTCCTCTCATCAGCTTTTTGGAAGACAATGAAAAAGCTAATGGGAGGGGGAAGACTGAAGAAATGAACTCCTCAAATGTCTTGATTCTATTTATATGGATAATTATATGGATAACTACACACCTGATACACCACACCCAGAACCAGATAAAGCATACTAATAATTCAAAAACCATAAATGATAAGAATCTATTTGACAACAAACTAGTGCAAGAAACTTAAAACAAATATTACCTTGTTCTGATTAAATACATTACAAAACCAAAGCAATACATGTTTAAGCTATAGTTCTGTATACTTTGTGTCAATTGATGTAATCCGGTATCTCTTGGCTAATACACATTGTCTCCTATATCCTTCAAAGGAAAGGCTGTGAAACATGACCATTCTTTCACACAAGGAAGCAAGAGGTGATTTTACTGATTAGCTATAAATCAACCAATGTGTGAAAACCAAATATTTTATGCCATTCCATTTTCAGAAAAGCATACTATTTTTTTAAACATGTAAAATTTTCAAATGGTAGCTTTGGTTTACGCTTTAAATTATATATGAGCAGTACTCTGGACAGGGGGGAAATACCTCATGTACATAACATAGATTATGAAAATTATGCTATTCCGGATTAGTTTAAAAAAATCACCATTACCTATTCTTTATGAAAATTTCAGTATAAGCATAAAGAACCAATTAAATAGGGAGAAACTTTGTGTATATCATTTCTGAATGGTGCATGAAGATTACAGTGGTAGTTCTGAATTATTGTTACATGGGATTAATACGGATTAAAATACTTTCAGAGAAGCTAATTGGCTGTGTATCTGCCAAACACAAACACATATTTTTGACAATAAAGCAAAGAAGAGTCTTCCTTATTGATATAAATTTAACAGATTTTCAGAAGAACATAAATCATAGCTCACACAAATTTCCACAGGTTAGCTAATCCTGTTAAAATCCAAAATAAAGACAAAAATCCGCCCAAGTTTCCAAGACTCTGAGTTTATACAATTATAATTTAATAGGTACTCCCTGCCTAGCTAACACTAATCCAACCTCAAAAAGATTCTAGCCCTCTTGCATAGCACAGCTTTTTTCAGGGTGGGCCTTTGCATTACTTTCAGACAATTTATGAAAACAGTATCAAGAAATCCACAAATCCCTTTATCAGCCTTTGAAACAGAGAAGAGGATCTGGATGGAAATAAAACTGTGTGCTCTGCTGCGAATGTGGGCACCAGCCCAGTTCTTAACTTAACTCAAATCCTCTTAACTTCGTATTTAAAAACTGAAGGAAGGAAGGATGGAAAGACTTGGACAGTTTGGTCCTCAGATAGGAAGCTTTTCTGAACAACAGCTGGCTGATGAACAGTGTAGCAATTCTTTAGATGTCCATTTTCATGCTAATTACAGATGTGCCTAACTGCACCGGTTCTACCTGTGGCTAAATGTAACTAATTCCCATAAATTGCCTTTAATACAATATACTTAACAAAACCACATTGTGAACATCTTGCATTAGTGCTCCACAAAATCCATTGGCTGCCTAGCCACTTCCAGACTGAATTTAAAGGCCTGGTCTGCATCTAGAAGGTCCATAAAGCACAAGGCTATCTCAAAATCTATTATCTCAAAAAGACAGCTATGGTTCACAGGGATGATGCAACTAAACTGATCTATGACAAGACTCTTTGGTTAATAGGGAAGGCTATTTTCAAGGGGCAGACACCTAGCTAGGGAACACCTTACCACAGATCATCAGACTAAACCTAATCCTGACCCATGTTTGGGTCTAAACGCAAACTTATCTTTTTGAGGGGGACCAGCTTCTCTCAGGACCAAACAACAACATGGATTATGTATGGAAGTAGGAGAAGATGGAATGGAAAGAAGAAACATCCCAAAAGAAATAGTTGATTTCCCTGACTGGTTTTATGTTCCCACTCTTTCATCTGCTTATGTTGTAACTTTGTTTTGTGAGAACCTTTCATTTTACCAGCTGTTGACTCTTCTAATGTGTCTGATATGAAGTATATATTTATGGAGCATCTGCAAAATATCTTTCTTTGTTGGAATCTGTTGCCTATCTCAACAGCAAGAGATAATTAACTCAAGTAACTTATCAAAGAGGTTTGACCCTCACTTACCAAACAATGCCAAAAATGACAGCAGATGGGACACCTCTCAAGCCACCTTTCCCTCATTCGCTCTCTCATCCCTCCAGCAATGTAACTTACTGCACCCAGGCACCCACATGCTTACTCACTGCATTGATATGAGGAGTTGAGGAACCACTGGATGGAGGAACAGGGAGGCCTCAAGAGCTGTATTGGGGTGGGGAGGATGCCACAGCAGCTGTAGCCACAGCTGATTTCCTCTTGCAAAGGGACAGGAGGCTGCTGTGTTAGACCCAACCTTGGATTCCACATCCAATGTACAGTATGAACACCATCCAGACACTGACTATATATGTGGCCTTTCAAGCGCATTCCTGCTTGAATGTTGTGATCCCTTCTTAGGAACGGGGCCTCCACAGCCCCGCTGTGCTAAGCCTCAAGACAAGTGTAGACCTTCCAACTCTCCTTAATAGCTCTCTCACATCCTCTCCAGAGCTCCTTCCCCCATAAGTACTCTTGATTACTGTTTAACCCTTCAGAAACTTTGTGACAGTTAATGCAAGAGTGGCACAGATTTAACAAAGGCACTTCTAAACCGCACCCTTTTTCTTCATAGACAAAACACAAAAGTTATACAGATCTACAGGAAAATGAACACTTATATGCAAGACACTTATATGCAAGACCCTTCAACTTCCTCACACCTCCTGACACTCCTTTGGATCTTAGTGCCTTCCAAGTGGGGCAGGATTCTTTTGCATTCCCCACCCTGCCCTGCCTTCTCTTCTGGCTCTGGTCTCCCCAAAGATGACCAGTGAGAGAAACATCTCAGAGCAGAATTTGCCATTTTATAAAGTTCCAGTTCCCTCCTGAGTGGCTTCAATGTCCTCATCAGGTGATTTGCTGGTTAGTTTCAGCTAGGGCGACCAGACAGCAAGTGTGAAAAATTGGGACGGGGGTGGGAGGTAACAGGATCCTATATAAGAAAAGACCCAAAAATCGGGACTGTCCCTATAAAATCAGGACATCTGGTCACCCTAGTTTTCAGCCCACCTTCAGCATCAGACTGGGAAAACTGGTTCCCCTGGGCTGCCGCCTTGAACTAAAGTACTTTCATCTGAATGGAAGACCATCCAGGCTGACAACTCTTGATTGCTCTCCATTGTTTGCCCTGTGCTAGATGCAAGAATTTCTCCTAACACCTCTTGGGTGTTTCAAGACTTCAGTGTCAAAGTGAAGGCACAGCAGAGTTTTACAATCAAAGTAGTGTTCACAAGGATTTGCATAATATTATAGACATACAGAATTACACTCCTCTATCAGAGATGCTTGGGTGGGGAGCATCTGAGGTTACCATACCAACTATTCACTGCCCAATCCCCACATCCCTGAGCTTACCTCTTGCGGCCAGGTCTCCTACTCACTAAGGAGAAATAAGAACCCCTGGCAAAGATGGTAGCCCAGGGAAAAGACCAGTTCCCTTCACAACAAGGGGACCAGCAGTAGGCTGCTCAAAATGCTTCAGATTCAAAGTTTCATGCCCAAGACCTAGAGACAAAAAGCCAAATTCTTGTATCTGCATCAAAACTTTTCCAACTTTTCCATTAGCTACATTCCTGATAGCAAATGGAGTCCCAATGGTATGCCCACACCATTAACTTCAGAAATAAATTCTGAGATAAAATTCAGAAATAAACACTAACAAAGTGATATATCTCAGCAGACTTGGTCTAACTTTCAGCATATAGTTTCAACATTGCAAAATATCCACCCTCTGGAAAAGAAAACTACACCCTTTCTATGGAGAGCGAGAAGACATGGTCCACCAGTCTACCTGTCAAAATGAAATGAGCACGCTCAAAATTACATATTAAATAAAAGATTTGTGGCTACGTACCACTTGACTACCTCATAAATTCCATGTGATTTCTAACACCAGTGAATGAATGGCGTATATTATCTCCATCTATCAATTATCATTTTAAAATGTAATTTCCATTTAAAAGATTCATTGAGCTAATGACTACTTATTCTTATACATAACTGGCATTCTATAAATTGAATAAATATTAAGATATATTTATTAATAAATCAGAATATACATATCTGTTTAGCTAATTATTTGATTCCATCTTGTGGTAGTGCCTATTATAATTATTTATAAATCAAGAAGTTTCTCAAAATTAATGTATAAAACTCCATTTAAATGAAAAGTAAATTATATTCCTTTTGCAGGGAATCATATTTAATTTTTACTTTTAAGTTAATGGATTGTTAGTAATATGTTTAGCATCTGTAGTTTCCCCATACAGTTATTTATATTGTTTTTGCATTTATGATGTGAAGTTAAAAATAAATCACAATTAGTCTAAATATGGACCCCACAATATTTGCCAAAACAATAACCAGCATGACAAAAATGCTAGTCAAGGGAGATCAAGGGATGTTTCTACAAGGACAAGATCAAACTATAAACAGCTCAAAATATCCACATTTCAACCAAAATGGAATGTGTATCATCATAACAGAATAGGCCTAATAAGGAATCAAAGACAAAAGTAAGTTTAGACACATAAATGTTATTTGTCATAGGATTTTTGTTTGGTATTTTTGATGGAAGAACTTTGGCTTAATATATACACTTGGATTAAGCAAATGTACACAAAACTAAAATTAGAATTAATCAAACTGCCTATACAAGTTTTGTTCTTTGGGAGCACGCGGTCACCTCTTTTCTGAACCTTCAATATAACTAAAAACATCAAGTGATATTCAACTCTAAGAGAAGGTATTTGTTTAAATGGTATTTGGTCAGGAGACCACTTTGCCTCCCACACATACATAGTAGTGAGTCTAACAGTTTCTAGACATAAAAAATCTAGGGGCAGGTGGTAAAATAGTCTCGATGTCTTCAACTCTGAAAATCACTTCCCCTTTTGATTCAACAGAGATCACCTCTCCTGACTTTCAAGAGATGTTGTAAAGCCCAACTGATCTCTCTGATTTTGCTTCAGTGTGGTGGTGGGCAAGCGAGTGGTACGTTAGTATAATGTTTGTTTTGGAAAGGTTGTATTTATCCCTGATTTATTTTCATTGTTATAACAGGCAAGTATAAAAGTTAATCATCTTGTGTAACCAACTGGAATTCAGTTAATGGATTAGGTGAGCATTTTGAAGCTGATTCTGTGGTTTAATCAAGCAATTAAAATAGTCAAAATTGCAAAACATTCCTAAAATAAAGTCTATTTATAAGGTACATAGGTCTTACACTGGCCCTCTGCTCAAAGGTCAATTTCATCCAATAGGACCCACATACGCAAAGCCTCTGCAAATGTTTGTCGGGTGAAATATAATACTTGCCTGGTAACCAGATTCCCAAAGAAATATTTGATGTTTTATTTTTTCTCTTCCCAACCTATCCACATATATCTAAAATATAACTATAATTGATACTTAACATTTCATTAAATCTAAAAAAATTAATCACAGGATCATAAAAATTCTGCATTTTCTCTAAGTTTCCTTGCAAAACACTTGATATTATTTTGCAATGCTCACACCATAAACATGACAATGAATTTTTCCCTTATTTGCATGTCTGCCAATGGATGTGACAGCATAGAATACATTTTCACTTCTGAGGTAATATACTTTTTTTTATAGGTGAGGGGAGATTTGTAGTAAAAAGTTTCACAATTTGTAGAAAATAGCAAGTATAAAGGATATTTCATACTACTATATAAATTCACAGTTTAGTATCTTACAAAGAGCTTGAGCATTTAACTGCTAACACAGTGAGAGGAGATCTCACTGGATTTATTTGCTGAATGTACTATATTCTCATTTTTGAAAGTGTTTAAAAATTGTGTCAATTTATTACAGGAAGAAGAAGGGAAAACAGCTTCAGAAAGCTTTGTCTGCGAGTTACAAGATTGGGTATGAATTGTAATCCAAATCCTGATTTCCAGATGGCATGGATATAAATCTGCTGTGGGTAACAAATTATTACTACAACAGTCTTCTTGCTTTTATACTGAAATTACATCCACATGCTGCAATGAATCAATTTCAGGAAAATAAATGATCAATTTAAATATGACCGGTAAATAATTTCTGTAAATGCAGGAGTGACAGGATTAGAGAGGCCTTCTACATATAATTAGTTTAAAAGTTAATGCAACATAAGCATATTTTAAATTTGAGGTCCATACTTTATTACTAATCTATGTTGACAGTAAGAATTTGGAGTAGAATATGACCCAACATATGTTGAACATTTCTCTTAGCTATTGGTGACATACAAAACACAATTTAAGCAGAAGAAATGTTTTAAAAATGCTAAATCATCTTAATTAAATAAGAAGAAAATGCCACAGTATTGCACTTAAGAGTTATCAGTGTACTGCAAATACACTGAAAAACTAGTAAACAAAATATACAGGTGATCACAAATATGGCAAAGGAATGGCAAAGAAAGAGAAACCGTAAATAATAGAAATATCTCCCTCAATCCTTCTCCGGAAGCAAGGGCAGCTCTACATTTTTTGCTCCCCTGAGCACGGCAGTCAGATGACCTTTGGCAGCACATCTACGGGAGGTCTGCTGGTCCCGCTGATTCGACGGCATTTCTGCAGGAGGTCCACCAGTCCCACGTGCTTGCTGCGCTGGTGCCTGGAGCCTCCCCTGACCAGGAAGCAACCTGGGCTCGGGATCTCTTTTTACTCCCCCTCCCCCCATCACTGGTGGTAGGCCAGGCTCAGGCTCCCCTTCCCCCAACCTTTTAATCCCTCCCTGGGAAGAGGCAACGGCAGCAGCAGCAGAGCTCCAGCTGTCAGCCCCAGAGTGGCGCAGCAGCACAGAAATAAGGATGGCAATGGGGGTGCTAAATTTGCTGTGAAAAGTGGTATTTGTCAAATATCAGTTTTCACATTGCCACCCTTACTTCTGTGCTGCTGTTGGTGCAGTATTGCCTTCAAAGCTGGGCACCCAGCCAGCAGCCGCTGCTCTCCACTCTGTCATCAGAGCTGGGCTGCAGTATATGTACTGGTGGAAGCAGTGGGGCATAAGCAACTAGAGACACCAAGAAGGAAGGCATGATCAAAGAAGTTTGAGAATGACTGCTTTATATAGTTGTCTGTGATAGTTTGGTATACAACACTGGTATAGCTGGACGCAATTTAAAAACACAGATTAAGGGTCTTGTGAGAATTTAATAAGTGATTTGACCATACACAAACAACAGATTCATTATTTAAAAAAGAAAACCTGTATTATATAGTATTAGCTTCCTTGACTGTTTTGTTGTCTATAAGAATGCTAATCTTCAGACATTCATTATGATTAAAGTAATAATAACATGTAGTTAATTAGTTCCTTAACTAGAGAGATATATGGGAGTTTGTCCTAAAATCAATCCTGCATGCACATGAGTAACTTCATATAATATCCAGTTCAATTCAATGAGAGTACTCACATCAACAGGTGTTTTCAAGATTGAGGCCTATGACCATATCTGACTAAAATGATACAACAGTTTCCCTATGTAGTATGAAGTCTAGCATTCAATTAGTTGATTTAAAATAAAATAAGACTATCTTGCTTTGTTTCATTTTAGATATGAGGTGATATAAATACTGATAATGTGTATATAGTTGGCTATTTAGTCCTAAACCTATATACTATCTTTCTAGGGGGAAAATATTTACAGGCTTAGATTTCTGAAATGGCAGTTAACATTTTTTTCGATTGTTTGCTAAATATATTAGGAGCTTTTTTTTCTTTGAGTCTATAAATTATTTCTGGTAAATATAAGCCACAGTAGAAATAAAATCTTCCCTGGTTAAATGATTTAGAACCAATATTTTAAGTTGTAAGTACTATTTTAAATGAAGTATTGTGACAGCAAAACCATCCATGACAAACAACAATACAGTAGACTCTCGATTATCCAGGATTGGATTAACCAGGATGTCAAAAAAAAAATACATGCAACTCGCAGGGCTGGCTCTGGCTTTGCTACCGCCCCAAGCACGCACACAAAACCCCCCTACCAAGGCGCAGGGCCGCCAGTGAACCAACACCCCCTCCCCCCAGCACAGGATGGCTGGTGAATCAACCCCCACTCCCCAATTTCCTATGGATGGTGATTATCCAGGATTTTATTAACCAGAATTATTTTTTTCCCTATCATCCTGGATAATCGAGAGTCTACTGTATGGAAAATACATTTTGTTTGAAATATTTTTGCAAAACACAATTCAACAAATTAGTTCAGAGATCACGTATTTAAAATGTAATTACAAACTGAGAATTAATTAGTTCCTTAACTAGAGAGATATATGGGAGTTTGTCCTAAAATCAATTCTGCATGCACATGTATTCAAAACCAATACATTGGTAAGTTAAAAACAACATTTATTAGGAATGGCATCAGCTGTCTAGCCCACTGTATTTTAACGCACTATCCATCTCAATCTCTGTGGGGATGAAAGCTGGGGCAATATTATTGACTTTGGCTTTTAAACAGAACTCACAACTAGCTTCAAAGAGAGATAATCTTAAACCTACTTAAAGACTGATGACCTGATATAGCCTGACATCTCCTGAACATATCTGTACTGTTGGACTAGATTTTTTAAAGTGCCCAGCACTTCCAATTGGGACCATATTTCAAGAGGTCAACTTCCATTTAGGCATCTAAATGAAATAACCAGATTTTCAAGACTGCTCATCAGGTGGGTCTGATGAGTGTTCAGCACTTCTGAAAACCTTGACACTTTTTTTAAAAATGGCAGCTGTGTGAATGGGGCTCCTTTGAAAAAATGTCCCCAAATTCTTTGCTTCAATTGCCTTTAATACCTACTTTAACATATTCATATTACAAAGCAAATTAGTTTAGTTTTAATTCTCTACATCCTCCCACTTTCCTAATTTTTAATATTATGTTCCCAAAACTTTCTGATCTGTTTATAAAAAACAGGGTTACTTACCTGTAACTGTTGTTCTTCGAGATGTGTTGCTCACATCCATTCCACTATAGGTCAGGCACGCGCTGCGGGCCTGGTTGCCGGGCAGATTTTTCCCCTAGCTGCAGACTGGGCGAGCAGGGAGCCCCCTGGAGTGGCGCCACTGAGGCACTCTATAAGTACCCCTGCGACACAGTCTGGCCCCCAGTTCCTTCTTTGCCGGCTAACCCGACAGTGGGGAAGGAGGGCGGGTCTGGAATGGATGTGAGCAACACATCTCGAAGAACAACAGTTACAGGTAAGTAACCCTGTTTTCTTCTTCGAGTGATTGCTCACATGCATTCCACTATAGGTGACTACAAGCAATACCTAGGAGGTGGGGTCGGGTGGACCCATCGCTGATCGTAAGACCGCTGACCCAAACGCCGCATCGTCCCTGGTTTGCTGGACTATGGCGTAGTGGGCGGCGAAGGTGTGGACGGAGGACCAGGTAGCCGCCCTGCAAATGTCCGTGATAGGGACTCCTTCCCGGAAGGCCGCAGAGGACGCCTGCGCTCTCGTGGAATGTGCTGTTACTCTCTCAAGCGGCTTGCCCGCGAGTTCATAACAGGTGTGAATGCACGAGGTGATCCAGGAGGAGAGCCTTTGGGCGGAAACTGGTTGGCCCTTCATTCTTTCTGCAACAGCCACGAAGAGTTGCGTTGTTTTCCTGAATTGCTTTGTTCTGTCTAAATAAAAAGCAAGAGCCCTCCTAACGTCCAACGTGTGTAATTGTTGTTCCCTTCCAGAGGTGTGTGGCCTAGGATAAAAGACCGGGAGACAAATGTCTTGGTTCACATGGAAGGGGGAGACCACCTTAGGCAGGAAGGCCGGGTGGGGACGTAGCTGCACCTTGTCATTGTGGAAGATAGTGTAGGGCGGCTCGGAGGTCAGTGCGCGGATCTCTGACACTCTACGAGCCGAGGTGATAGCTACTAGGAATGCCACCTTCCAGGAAAGGTGGAGTAAGGAACACGTGGCGAGGGGCTCGAACGGGGGCATCATAAGGCGTGAGAGCACCAGGTTGAGGTCCCAGGGTGGAATGGGACACTTGACGTTCGGGTACAGTTTATCCAGGCCCCTGAGGAAACGGTATACCACAGGATCTGAAAAGACTGAGTGGTTCGCCTGGCCCGGATGAAAAGCCGATATGGCAGCGAGGTGGACGCGTATAGTAGAAGTAGAAAGGCCCTGGTTTCTAAGGCCTAAGAGGTAGTCCAATATGCGCGGGATAGCAGCCTCACTTGGGACTACATCATGTTGTCTGCACCATGCAGAAAAGCGGGTCCACTTGGCTGTATAGGTACTTCTGGTGGATGGTTTTCTACTTCCCAGAAGGACATTCTGTACCTCAGTCGAGCATAAGAGCTCAGGACCTCTCAGCCATGGAGTAGCCACGCTGTGAGGTGGAGGGACTGCAAGTCCGGATGCAGGAGGCGACCGTGATCCTGCGAGATCAGGTCTGGCCACAGCGGGAGGCTGATGGGAGGGGCCCTGGACAGCCGGAGGAGGGACGCATACCAGCATTGCCTGGGCCAGGCCGGGGCTATGAGGATGACGTGTGCCCTGTCCCGTCTGATCTTCAGGATCACCTTGTGGAGAAGCGGGATCGGAGGGAACGCGTAGAGCAGGTGCCCCGTCCAGGGTAGGAGAAAGGCATCTGTCAGGGATCCCCGGGAGCCGCCTCGAAAGGAGCAGAACTGTAGGCACTTCCTGTTCTGTCTGGAGGCGAAGAGGTCGATGTGGGGAAATCCCCACCTCAGGAAGATCGGTCGGATGACATCCGGCCGAAGGGACCACTCGTGGGACATGAATGACCTGCTGAGGTGGTCCGCCAGCGTGTTCTGGATCCCGGGGAGGAAAGAGGCCACCGGGTGAACGTCGTGGGCTATACAAAACTCCCATAGGAGAATCGCCTCTTGACACAGGGGACTGGACCGGGCCCCGCCCTGCTTGTTTATGTAGTATTGGGCAGTGGTGTTGTCCGTCAACACTGCCACACAGTGACCCTGTAGCGTGTCCCGGAACGCTTGGCACGCAAGTCTGACGGCCCTCAGCTCCCGGACATTGATATGGAGGCAGAGGTCTGACTCCGACCAGCGGCCTTGTGTCCTGAGAGCCCCTAGGTGAGCTCCCCAACCCATCGACGAGGCGTCCGTCACCAGGGACATGGACGGGCTGGGGGGGAGGAAGGGGACCCCTCGGCACGCATTGCTCTGGTCTTCCCACCAAGTCAGAGCGGATAGGGTGGCTTTGGGGATAGAAAGGAGGGTGTCCAAACTGTCCCTTCTTGGCCGGTAGGCCACTGCGAGCCACGATTGCAGTGGGCGTAGTCGCAGTCTGGCGTGCTGTATCACGTAGGTGCACGATGCCATGTGGCCTAACAGGCTGAGGAAGACTCTGGCCGTGGACATTGGACAGCTGCGGAGCTGTCTGATGGCCGACTGGATGGCGAGAAACCGGGGCTGGGGCAGGGATGCCCTTGCCACCCTGGAGTCTAGTAGGGCCCCAATGAACTCTATGCTCTGGGTGGGCTCCAGGGTGGACTTCTCCTCGTTGAGGAGGATTCCCAGGCGGTCGAAGGTGTTGGTGACCAGACGCACGTGCTCTGACACTTGGTCCCTGGAGGTTCCCCGGATCAGCCAGTCGTCTAGGTACGGGTATACCTGTACCCCGCGGCGCCGCAGGGACGCCGCTACTACGGCCATGCACTTCGTGAATACCCTGGGCGCTGTGGACAGGCCGAAGGGCAGGACTGCGAATTGATAATGTTCTTCCGCTATTAGAAAGCGGAGGTAGCGCCTGTGAGAAGGTTTGATGCTCACATGGAAGTAGGCATCCTTCATGTCGAGGGCAGCGAACCAATCTCCCGGATCCAGGGAGGGAATAATAGTGCCCAAGGTGACCATGCGGAACTTGAACTTGATCATGTAGGTGTTGAGTTCTCGCAGGTCCAGGATGGGCCGGAGGCCCCCTTTCGCCTTGGGGATTAGAAAGTAGCGGGAGTAGAACCCCTTTCCCCTGAACTCCTGTGGTACAGGTTCGATGGCTCCCAGTGCGAGGAGCGACCTGACCTCCTGTACAAGCAGTTGCTCGTGAGATGGGTCCCTGAAGAGGGACGAGGGAGGTGGGTGGGTTGGAGGAGTGGAGGAGAGTTGGAGGGAGTATCCCACCTCCACCGTGCGGAGGACCCACTGGTCCGATGTGATGTCTGACCATGCACGGTGGAAGTGAGACAAACGGTCTCCGAAGGGAGGATCCAGGACTGTAGTTATTAAGCTGCCCCCGGGCGCACCATCAAAAGGTGGACCTAGGCCCCTGGGAAGGCTTAGGTCCCCGCTGTTTCCCGCCCTGCCTGGGCCCCTGACGCTTGCGGAAGGGGCGGTTTCTCCTGCCGGAGGAGTCCTGTGGCTGGCGGGCGGGAGGGAAGAACTTCCGGCGCGGAGGGACGAAGGGGCGCCTTTGCGGCCCCGGGGCGTGCATGCCGAGGCCCTTGAGGGTCACCCCTCTGTCATTGAGGGCCTGGAGCCGCGCATCTGTGCCCTCCGAAAAGAGGGCCTGTCCCTCAAACGGGAGGTCTTGGATCTTGTACTGCATCGCCGGGGCAAGGCTGGATGAGGAGAGCCATGCTGCCCGGCGAAGGGCTATGCCCGAGGCCATAGTCCTGGCCGCCGAGTCCGCTGAGTCCAGGGCCGCTTGCAGGGTGTGTCTCGAGATATCCCTGCTCTGAGTCAGAAGGGCCCTAAACTCCTGTCTGCTCTCCTGGGGGAGAGCGGTCTCGAATTTGTTGAGGGCCTCCACTGTATCAAAGTGGTGCCTACTCATTAGGGCCTGATGGTTAGCCACCCGCAGTTGAAGGCCCCCGGAGGAGTAGACCTTCCTGCCAAAATGGTCCAGCCTCTTGGCTTCTTTGGCCTTAGGTACCTGGGCCTCCTGTCCATTGCGCTCTTTATTGTTCACCGACTCCACCACCAGGGAGGAGGGCGTAGGGTGAACATATAAGTACTCATAGCCCGTGGCCGGGACAAAGTAGCGCTTCTCTACCCCCCGTGCGGTGGGGGGGATGGAGGCGGGGGTCTTCCAAACCGACGTGGTGTGCGCTTTAATTGTATTAATGAATGGCACAGCCACACGTGCCGGGGTGCCCTTTGTCAGCATGGTGGTGACCGGGTCATCCACCATCTGGATCTCCTCAAGGGGCAGGTTCATATTTTTTGCAACTGCCTGGAGGAGGTGCTGGTAATTAGAGAGTTCCAGGGCGGGCGGGCTGTTGGAAGAGGTGCCTGCCACCACCTCAACCCCCACTGGGGAGGCGTAAGGCCCTGGCTCTCGGGGGCTGTGTATTGCCGACGGCTGGCTGGCCAAGGATGGCCCTGGTAGGTCCTGTCGAGCAGCCCTGGCACATACTGGGAACCCCGGCTCGGACTGGGTTTCCCCCGGTTGGTCATGCTCCCATGCCACCCATTCTGGCCAGGTCGGGTTTAGGGTGGCTGGGGCTGGTCCCATAGCTGGAGGGGACGCTGAGGCAGAGGAGTGCCATGGAGCCGCTATGGTGGCCGACTGGAGGGCCTTGGGCGGAGAGTCATGCTGGGTTTGTGTGCCAGCCGACTCTCTACGCCTGCGGCGCCGAGGGCTTCTCGACCGGTGCCGGGAGAAGCGACTGCCCTCTGATGAACGGCTACTGCTGGATCCACTTCTGCGGGATCCACGGTGCCGCGATGACGACCGGTGCCGGGCTGATCGCCGGTGCCGCGATGAGGTCCGGTGCCGGGGCGAGCGGCGGTGCCGTCTGGATGTGGAGCGCCGATGTCTGCGGTGCCGCGACGACGAACGGTGCCGAGGAGATCGGTGCCGTGTCGATCGTGACCGGTGCCGCGACGACGAGCGGTGCCGGGAAGATGAGCGGCTCGGCGAACGGCGTCCAGAGCGGCCCCTGTGGCAGCTGACGGACCGGTGCCGGGAGTGCGACCGGTGCCGGGAGTACGACCGGCGTCTGTCCGTGCGGGAGTGCCGGGACTCCGACCGGCGCCAGGACTCAGACCGGCGGCCGGAGCGCGATCTGCGCAATCGGCCATGAGGAGACCCGGAGCATGGTCTCAACTCATTGCGGCGCCGAGACTGCGACCGGTGCCGGGAAGCTGACCGGTACCGGGAGTTAGATCGGCGCCGCGAGATCGATCGGCGTCCGTGCCCCGCCGGGCTTCGAGCCGCGATCTCAGTCACGGTCATGGGCGGCTTGCCCCTAGACCGGACAGGTTGCTGAGGGGTGTCCTCGGAGAGCAACCTCCTCGCAGCAGCGAACGCCTCCGGCGTGGAGGGAAGCTGCTGCGGAATCGGCACCCTGAGTGGCGAGACCACTGGCACCGGACTCGACGGGGCCTCCTGCGGCGCCGGAGTCATCGGTGCGGGTGCGGGCGGCTGTGCCTCTGGTCGGCTCCCCGGCGGCGACCGTGGGCGCGTGAGCGGTGCCGGAGGCTGCACGCGGTCCGGTGCCGATGCTGGGCGCGGTTCCGAGTCCTTTCTGCGCTTGGCGCTGGGGGAGCGCGACCGGTGCCGAGGCTTTGCTTTGGCCGGCTTGGGTGCGGGGCCCGGTGCCGCACTCGAGTCCGGAGTGAGGGCCGCCTCCAACAGGATCTGCCGCAGGCGGGATTCTCTGTCCTTGCGGGTCCTGGGTTTGAACGCCCTGCAAATCTTGCAGGAGTCTGCCAAGTGCGCTTCCCCGAGGCACTTAAGGCACTTGGAGTGTGGGTCCCCCGCAGGCATGGGCTTCCCACACTCCGCACATGGCTTGAATCCCGGAGCCTTGGATGACATGGCTCCGGAGGCAGGGAAATCCCCTGCACCTAACTATTTACACTATAACTACTTAACAACTACTTAACAACTACTTAACAACAACTATTAATGAGAACAATAGGAATAACAGCTAGGAGATAAGGAGGACGCTCAAGAGCAGTACTCCTGTTCCGACTACCAGCGCGAGCGGTGAAGAAGGAACTGGGGGCCAGACTGTGTCGCAGGGGTACTTATAGAGTGCCTCAGTGGCGCCACTCCAGGGGGCTCCCTGCTCGCCCAGTCTGCAGCTAGGGGAAAAATCTGCCCGGCAACCAGGCCCGCAGCGCGTGCCTGACCTATAGTGGAATGCATGTGAGCAATCACTCGAAGAAGAAGTAGAGTTATCTACTTTATTTTTAGATAGAAAATATTGTCACTTCTCTTTTCTATTCAGAATAAACAAGACAATAAGGGCATGATACCATGCTCATTGAAGACAATGGAAAGACTCCTATTGACTTCAGTAGGTTTTAGAAGGGCCCTAAAACTTTGCCTGTGGAATACTGGGAACTACAGAGTACTTTATATAGTGAAAAGTATCACATCTTGTTTCTGATTCTATCTACTAGCAGAGCTATCTTTTAACATGACTAGAGGGAAGCTTTCAATGATTTTCACAGTAACTCCATAATCTTCTTTCTTATCAAGGTACTACAAGTCATTTCATTTAACACATTACACTGCAAATCCTTGCTCCCCACCTAATTATGTTACATTTTTCTACATCCAACTGTGTTTGCCAAAAGCTGGCCCAAATCATCTCTTAAATGATACTGATTCCTTTGAATCTCAGACTTTAAGGTCAGAAATGACCATTATGATCATCTAGCCTGACCTGTATAACGCAGGCCACAGAATCTCACCCACCCACTCCTGTAGTAACCCCCTAACCTATGTCTGAGATATTGAAGTCCTCAAACCATGGTTTAAAGACTTAAAGGTGCAGAGAATACTCCAGCAGTGAATCATGCCCTGTGCTGCAGAGAAAGGCGGAAAAAACCTGGAGGAAAATTCCTTCCTGACCCCAAATATGGGGATCAGCTAAACCCTGAGCATTTGGCAAGACTCACCAGCCAGACACCCAGGAAAGAATTCTCTGTAGTAACTCAGATCCCAGAATCTGATTACATATCCCCATTATCTGCTCTGTCTCTGAGCTTTTGTTTTATAACAGTTCAATTGGCACAACAATTGCTGTGGTTTGATTGGGGTGTGTCAAATGAGATGTTTGACTACTTTGTCTCCACTTGCAAGAAGGTAAGGATGGTCTTGCAAAGTGGGGAGTACAATATTAAGTGTTCTTGCTCTGACCTGCCCAATGTAAATGCAACTGATGATTTGTTTTCCCATTGGCAGAGGAGAGGACTCGTAACATGGTGATTCTCTACTGCAATTTCCAATACTCGTGGTGTGCAGACATCTGCGATACTTTTTTATTTTTAATGTGATTCCACAATACCGGAGAGAAATTTTTAACCATGATAATCACCAACCATAAAGCTTCTGGAATCAGAATTTAGCTGACTGATGATGCATGAAACAAAGTAGAATACAGCTTTTCTTCTGCAGCTAACAAGTCCCAATCCTGTGGCTTGTGAGTGCGAGAACACTATGTCCAGTTGGAACCCACAGAAGTTAATGGGCGCCTGGCTGCATGCGAGAAATTGCAAAATCAGGGCCAGCGACTGCAATGAAGTGCTGGGAGGAAATACTCAAAAGCTGGTTAAGCCATCTTTATGGCCTCTGGTACAGGGGCCAATGATCTGATTCTTTGTTTTTGAAGTATGGCTAATTATTCAGCTACCATTTAGTTATATGTGAGAATGTTGTTATAGCTTCAAAAATACAGTTCTTCTAAATTAAACGAAAATCCATTACTATATTATAATCCTAATATTTTAAATAAAGAAAAAAACTGCATATGAAAGATGCTGAAAAAATAGATACAAATCTGACTGTAGGAATTCTGATTATAAAGTTTTCCAAATATAATAAAAGTCTGCATAAAAGCAGAGAAGTTTTGTTTGGATGGTTTTCTGCAAAGTAATTTCTCCTGGCGGAATCTTGGACTACTGTTTACTTTTAAACAACAAAAGTGTTTGCATGCATGCATAAACACACTCCCAAGGCCAGCATCTCAGATAGCGTAACCTGATACAGCTTCACTGCAATCAGTGGAGCTATACTGATTTATACCAGCAGAGGATATGGTCTATATACAGTCATTTTCATCGCTAAACAAATTGTCTTAAATTACTTAACAACAACAAGATTTGCTACAACAGGCCACATTATTGTACGAATTTATTACTTATTTCATCATATTTATTCACTTGGAGGTTGACACATTCCATTTTAGCAACTCTTCCACACACACACACAAAAATTGCTGTAGTGACAGAAGATAAATATTCATTTCATTATCATAAGCATCAATAAAAAATTCACAAAATATGCTTTTAATTTTATTCATGCAGCATCAGCTAGATGTGTTATGACAGGACTAAGTAGCCTTTTGTGATACTTCATTTCACCCTAAAGCTGTTTTTAGTTCATTTTAAAAACAGTAATCTTCTCATCAGTAACAAATATCACTGCCAAATTTAAGAGACCACAAATAACATAGCTGGCAGAAGTTAAATGAACACTATGTTCTGTTCCTCTTAGATACATAGAAAGATGAAATCAATAGGAAATTAATATATTTTAGAGTACTTCGGTATGTTGTATATTTTAGGTACAAAACAGATACTGTATTAAATAAAAAGTAGATCTTAAATTTATCGCACTAATTTTTAAAATATACTACATAGAGATTCTTTTAGATAAATATATTTAAATGTACACTAATAAATTAAGGCCCTGATTTTACTAGCACTCACCTGCTTAATTTTTACACATGAACTCAGTGGCACTACTCATGTCTACAAACCTAAGCACATGCATTTTTGAGGCATTAAATAAGCCCAAAACACCAATTTTATAATAGTACACTTTTATAAAAACGAAGAACAAAAATGTTTCTATGCATTTTTAATTTTTTTTTAAATATACTCTGTTCTTAAAGAAATATTTCCCCAATGTCTTTGAAACAATACAGTACTAAAGTGCAACTGTTCTCATTCATTTTCATTGTTCAAGCTGAGAAAAATGCAAAAAAAGTTAATAAAGGCATAAAAGTTGACAAGTAAAATACACTGTAAAAATCTTTCACTTTAATAACTTTTCAGTGTTACTAATTAATTTTGTTTTCTTACAACATGAGTTTCCAAGCTGAAAGTATCCCTTCAAACACATTCAAATAAACTAATATTGGCAAGTAGAAATATGATGCTGTAGAAAACAGAATATTTTGATACACCATCAAAATGTTAGGTGTACTTTAAACCAAGCAATGGTTAGGTCTGCGTTAAAATAATAAACTCCAAAGAAACTGCATTTATGAGAAAGACAAAAATATATATATTCATAAACTTTCTTCCCTGAAGTTAACTTAACCTTGAAAGAGAGTCAGGAAAGAGGCATAAAATCTGCTCACCAGCCCTGATGATGAAAAATAAATGAAGACATTTTAGAAGACCCAATTCTTGGGACTCAAAGGCTGGTCACATGTGGTGAAGTGAAGTGTGAACAACCAATGAGTTTTAGGATAAATCACTGTGTTAACTCTACTGCTCATTTTATATCATAAAGGCTAGTTCTGCAACACAAATCGCTACAAACTTTGTTTTTTGAGGGTTTTCTTTTGAACAACCCTGATACTGTGACCTGGGTGAGAATGTTCTCAACCATATACTCTACAATGAACAGTGGTCACACACTAACTGGAGTGTGTAATTGGGAAACCCATGAGTAATGGAGACACACACTCCTCCCTTTCGGGGTGAGGCTCCCCTCATTTCTACCCTCTGTGGCCTGGATGATAGGGACAGGTTGGGACTCTGGAATCCACTGGGGTCACTGTGCAGGCCAGGAAGTGTAGAAGTGATATTGCCTTCATATCCATTGTCAAGTTTGTAGAACAGGGGGCCACTTGTGCCCAGCTGAATTCTGCACTGGAATGACCTTGCTGACTAGTTTGGGAAGGATTCCTCACTGGTTAATAGTTTAACTCTGCATTTAACCATACTCTGGCTTCTGTGACTTGTTGCTTCACTGTTTGCGTCAATATACACTGCCCACTGTATGCATGTCCTATCTCTGGTAAAATATTTACACCACAGTTTATAAGCATCTGTAAGGCACAGATGGTGGAAAGTAAACAAATCTGCTTACTTTAGAGGTAGAATATGGAAATAATACAACCTCAATTATTTTGTTTACAAAGCACTTAAACCCTAAGATCTAAAAAAAGGCTGATTGTCTTGAAGATTTGATACATCATCTCTACAAATGTTAGTAACTTTATCCAAAATAAATCACTGCAAATCTAGTTTAATGTCAAATCTCCCCAACGCTGAGGAGAGCAGTCTTGCTATAACCCCATGAATTGCAGGGCAGAGCAGCCATTACTGGAGAGGACCCCATCAGGGGCAGTGAACAGTTCTCTCCTTCTGCCTCTGGTAATTGTAATTGTATTCCAATATAGATCAACAGGGATCACAACTGCGTCAAAGTGTCCAGCACAAGTATACAAGGAGGAATGCCAGATATGAATTACAGATAAGTTGTAAAGTTGTATGTCTGGCACAACTGTTTTTCAGTATCACATAACACTAGCTAAAAATTGCTCCATGTCAGCCCAAGTTTATTACAGTGAGGACTTCTGAGTGTGTCTAATTTTTTAATCAATAAATCATTTCTAGTCTTTCAAAAAAAAGGAAGCATGAATGAAATAGGAGCACATAATGAAAGGAATTAAGACCTGACTACATCAATCATGAGACCTATATACAGCATTATACCACAATTAGGTCTTTCCATTCAGCTCATTCTTATTCTCCTTTCCCTTTTCCAACAACACATTGTAAAAATAAAAAAAACCTGAATAAATGTAACTTCAGGTTGAGACTAATGGTTGAATCTCCAGCTATATTGGCTTTTATGTTTTGGAAAAGCTAAACTCAAAGAAGTCACAGGATCAAATAAAACCCTGTAAGTAGCCCCCTAAAAACTCAATTTCCATTATCTTTTTATCACTATGTTTTTCTATTACCATAGCAACACTATCTACACAGTAAAGGGCTTGAGTTTCAAAAGTGATTGTGGTTAATTGCATACTAATTTCCATAAGTAGATGCACAAACTAATATTTTCAAGCGCAAATGGATATTCAGGGAACAGACTATTTGCATGTGCGAGTGAACAGTTTGCATACACAACTGCTGTAATTGCACATTAAAAATGAAAATGACTGAGTTGCTTTTTACATCATGATCTGCAGTTAGGCGCATCAAAAATTATCCATTACTATAGTTTCTGAGTGCATCACAATATTTAAAATATCACATCTGGAAAATGGAGACAATAGTATTTCCCTTTTACAAGAATAAATACATTAAAGACTGAGAGGTGTCCGCAGCTCCTGGTGGCTGCAGTTCACCGTTCCCAGCCAATGGGAGTTGCGGGAAGTGGTGCTGGCCACAGGGACGTGCTGGCTGCCGCTTCCCGCAGTTCCCCTTGGGCAGGGGGCAGGTCACATCTCTGAGAGCTATTGTTTCAGGCAGTCTGTCGACTCTGGGAGACAACAGTGATAAAACTAAGTTAATGTTTTCAAAAAAAATTCCTCTAAACTTTAAAAGTTAGAAAAATTAAAAGTAGGGAGATTCTCAAGGTTCTCTTTATACTACAGAAACCAGCTGCCTCAGGGAATACACTAATCAGAAAAACAGTAGGCCTCTGACAGTATTACGATATAGTTAGTGATCCTTGATTAATATAAATGGAACTGATATAAAGTTTAGCCTCATTCAAGGAAAGGAAGGATTTCTCAGGGGTTAGCTCACTAGCTAGGACATGGGAGACCCAAGTTGACTTCCCTAATAGCCACAGACTCTTTGACCTCGGGCAAGACGACATTTAACATCTCTAAGCCTCAATTCCCCATCTGAAAAATGGGGATAATAGTACTTCACTATCTCTCAGGGGCATTTTGAGGATGAATATATTAAAGATTATGAGATATTCAAACACTGTGGTGACAGAGGCCACATAAAGTATTTAAAATAGATAGAAGGAGAATTAAAACATGTAGATCCCATTTACATTGTAATTCACGTAATAATGATAAATCCCTCACTTTAGAACTTTCCAAACCAGTACACTTGGTTTTGGCATGTGTCTCTGGATGGTCACAGGTTTGGAGTCTGAATGCTCCATCAGACTATTCAATGGAAAAGTACCATCATACTTGTCACCTCTACTCTCTACCAATAAGACAATTTGAAGGAACTTCTGAGGGGAAAACAGTGAGAGTTCTGCCCCATGAGAATTTTTCCCACACAGGGAACAAGCTAGCTGTTGAATTACATAACTTTTGTTTTCCCAGATCAATATAAAGCACTCACAATTCCTCCTCACTTTTCAAGGGTCATCACTAAGTCTCTCGCTTTTGATTGCTTTATTCAAGGTTTATGAATAGCTGTATTTAACACCTCCATTTAATATGATGTGCTTGATCTTTAATTCATTTTGTTCAACAAAAGTAGGTCTATACACTTCTGTAATAGTTACTTAGTGCATGTCCTACTGCTTTAGATTACAATATAATTGTTTTTAATACTGTTACTATTTTCCTATTTCTCCCTGATTCAAGGTGTTCATGTATGGGACTAACTCAATTTCCTGTTTGATTGTCTTTGCTTTTGAATACTTTAAAAGTCAAAAAAAGGACGTGAATTCTTCTGATAGTGCTATGGGAAGATGCCAGAAATTTGACATGAGCCATGAAACAAAAATTAACTTTTCAGAAGCTATTCCAGAGCATCTGGTCAAGTGTGTTTTAACTACGAAATAATTAATACCACCTTCACTAAAAAATACTGAACACACAGTAGTCTGGCCTTTACTTAGCATAATTAAAAGCTTTTGAGTAACAAAGACTATTTGGAACTTATTATGAACTGCTCATAATAAAATAGTTATATAAATTTGATATGTTCTTACAGCAACATTGCCTTCTCCAAACTACTGATTAGAATTCTAAATGTGCACACAATTTAAAACCTCACTTTCAGGAAAAGCCAAGACAGAACTCCTGACCTTGTCTAATATGGGATTGTATCCAGTTCAAGAAATGCATTTGTGCTTCTTAATGTGGAAATCTAAAAATACTGAAAATGCAGATGGAAATAATAAGTAACTTTAACAAGCAGAAGAGCTCTTCTTGATCTCAGACTGTGTCATAAAATGATTCAGTTTGAAACAAAATCTGTCCCTGATTTTTAACAAAGACCAAGGTAAAATGAAAAAAAATATTATGTATGGCCATTTGTATGATGCTTGCATTTACAGCATCTATTACACCTACATTTCTAGCATATGGGTCAAATTACAAACTAAGTATATTTTAGCCCTGGTCCCCACTAGGGCTTAAAGTCGACTTTAGCAAGCTAAAGTCGATTTAAGCATGTACCCGTCCTCACCTGCATGCCCTTAAAGTCGATTTAAAGGGACCTTAAAATCGACTTTATAACTCCTCCCTAACGAGAGGAGTAGCTGAAGTCGACCTCTCTCTAGGTCGATTTTCAGCTAGTGAGGATGCAGGTGACATTAAGCCTCCGACCTTCCAAGCAGCCCCGCGCCGGACCCCCCCCCGCCCGCCCGAGCAGCCCCGCGCCGGACCCCCCGCCCGCCCGAGCAGCCCCGCGCCGGGTCCGGGATCCGGCGTGGGGCTGCTCGGGCGGGCGGGGGGTTCGCGGGGCTGCTCGGGCGGGCGGGGGGTTCGCGGGGCTGCTCAGGCGGGCGGGGGGGTCTGGCGTGGGGCTGTTCAGGCAGGCGGGGGGGTTCACGGGACTGCTGGAGCAGGCGGGGGGTCCGGCGCGGGGCTGTTCAGGCGGGCGGGGGGGTTCGCGGGGCTGCTTGGGCGGGCGGGGGGGTCCGGCGCGGGGCTGTTCAGGCGGGCTGGGGGGTTCGCGGGGCTGCTCGGGTGGGCGGGGGGGTCCGGCGCGGGGCTGCTCGGGCGGGCGGGGCGGTTCACGGGGCTGCTCGGGCGGGCGGGGCGGTTCACGGGGCTGCTCGGGCGGGCGGGGCGGTTCACGGGGCTGCTGGGGCGGGCGGGGGGGTCCGGCACGGCACTGTTCGGGCGGGCGGGGGGGTTCGCGGGGCTGCTCGGGCGGGCGGGGGGGTCCGGCGCGGCGCTGTTCAGGCGGGCGGGGGGGTCTGGCGCGGGGCTGCTCGGGCGGGCGGGGGGGCCACGGAGCTTCTCGGACTGGGGCTGGTCCCCTGGGGAGCGTGCCTGGCTGCCCGGAAAGGTGGTGACAGCTGGGAACTCCCGGCACTGTGGGATATTTACCCACAGTGCAACACTCCCTATGTCAACCCCTGCAAAAGTTTAAGGACAGACACTGTCAGTTGCTGTCCTTTGTGGGGATGCACTAAGTCGATTTTCTAAAGGCTACTTAAGGGAAATCGACCTACTGCTGTAGTGAAAACGTACCCCTAGATACAAAAGGCTTTGTACTATGAGATTTGTTTTGTTTTATTAAAATTTTGGTCAGGAGTTTATGAATCACATATCGCATTTTACGGAGCAGTCCATATGAATCTATTGATATTGCACAAAACCTAACGGTAACTAGGACTTTTCAACAGATATAAGATCATGCCAGCTAGGAATACTTTCCAAATAAGGAGAATTAAGTTGCAAAATGAAGTCTTTTGAAGCAAATCTTTCCACCTCTCTCAGAGAAATGGGCTAATTTTTAAAGAATATAAATCCTTTTAATTACTGTGATTATATATGTCTCTAGTAAAGAGTCAGGACAACTACATGTGATAAAAGTAAACAACAGCTTTGCAAATAACTTCCTTTTTTAGATGTTCAAAGAACTAAATAAAGTAAAGAAGGAATCAAATAGAACTTCATTAATCCAACAAAGACCCCAGCAAAAAAAAGGGGAGGGGGAAGGCACTGTTAAACAAAAAATGTTCTGACAATTTAAATTAAGCTAATATTTATTCATAAAACTGTCCCAATGTTATATACATACTGTACTTATCAATCAATTGTAGTGTTTCATAATGTTTTTGCTATAAACAATTTTTATAGTTCGCTAAAACAAAACAGAAAAAAATGCAGATTTTTTCTCAGGTTAAGAATAAATGCACATAATTCATTATTTAATAGCCTGGCATAGTGTAATCCTGTTGAACAGATGATTGTGAAACATGTTAATAAGGTAGGCAAAAGCTTATCACAGTCAGACAAATTACAAAGTTCTCTGAACTATGATCAAAATTCACAAACTCCAGCATATATGTAGAGCCCTGCGCAGATACAAATTTAGATCTGCATCCAATCCACAAACATGGTCCGCGGATATAAAGTAGATATCTGCAGGGCTCTACCTATATGAGAGTCTGATCATGCTCCCTGTGAAGTAAGCTAGAGTTTCACCATTGATCTCAATAGGAGCAAGATTAGACCCTGAATTTGCAATGAATGGGATATTTTACCTTAACACCATTTCAGGAAATCTAGACAAAACATCAAATTTAAGAGGTGTCTTCTGCCTCCCTTTCTTAAATATAATTGAATTACCCTCACCACAACTTTCACAAATTCTTCTGCATATTTCAGATATGGATATACCAAAATTAGGGTGACCAGATGTCCCAATTTTAAAGGGACAGTCTCAATTTTTGGATCTTTTTCTTATATAGGCTCCTATAACCCCCAACCCCTGTCCTGATTTTTCACATTTACTGGCTGGTCCTCCTCACCATAATACATGCTGAAAATACAATAAGGTGGCCCAAAATGTTACCTACTACCTGCAACACTGAGGAAGACTTAAGAGATGCTAAGAATTGCTTTTCAAACAAAGTGAAGTAATCAGAAAAGCTATTAAAATGACCAACCACAAATGACAGTAACTGATCCTTTCTTGGTCACCTCTGGAGAGTGGCCCAGGGTTGGAATTGGAGACTGTAGTATTCTCTCTCCCTACAAGCAGCCCTTCCAGGACAGGGGAAGTGAGTACTAAAATGCAGTAAAGAAGATGCAAGACACACAGAACACTGTCATCCTCAACAACAACAAAACCCAAACACACATGTGGTCTTTAAAAAGCTCCCCCCGAAGAGAGCATGAGTTCTATTAAATAATAAATAATTAAGTTTGATTTTGTCCCTATCGACACGTTTGGAGTATTTTATTAGCTAGGAAGGGAAGGAGCGGTGTTTTTGATTTATCTTTAGTCAGTTATGCACTGATTTGTAAAGGTATTTAGGCATTGCCGTGTTCTGTGTTGCAACGCCTAAATAATTTAGGAACCTGAATCTTATTTTATCTCTTCTCTTAGATTGTCAGCTCTTCAGGACACGGGGCATCTTTCTATTCTGTGTTTGTACAGCACCTGGCACAAGAGAGCCCCGAGCCATTATTAGGACCACAGGAACTACTGCCATACATAATTGTTTTAGGCACCAAATATACCAGTAAAAAACCTTGAAAGCACTCTCAACTAATGGACATAATTGGTTGCTGCAGCAATAACTGTAGCCAGCCCCAATAAAATGTGGCATGCCCTTTGGAGAGTTCTTCACCTACACAGATCTTGTTTTCCATTTATCTCTATACTAACAGCTTGTCATTCAAATAGATCTTGCTGCCCTCTAGTGACTTGTGAAGATATATAAACTATAAAAGTTGCATTCCCTGTGGCTCATGGAAACGTTAAAAAAAAAAAAAAAAACACCCTTAATTTGTCATTCAGCTTGGAGCAATTCATATTTTTCTCCCACTTCTATTTAAGAATAAATTGTGCACTGCTGGACACTATACCAACAAGGATCAGGAAACCTAATGTCTTCATACCTTTTTTTAAAAAGGACTGCTTCAGGCACTATAGCAGAAATACAGAGAAGGACTACCCTTGGATAGCTGTTGCACTGATAAATGAAAGGATGACATGAATATACTTAAATCTACCACACCATATGGAAAAAATAAAGTTTAAACAAGCGAGGGGAAAAATGCAAAGAGTCAAAGAAAAAAATCTTGACTTAAAGACATTTTGTGCTGGTAATTAAATGTCACAATACCAGCCTGTAAATGATGGGTCCTCATGAAATGACCACAGCCAGAATAATTTTGGGCTAAGTTATACAGTAGTGAACTCCGAAACATCAGTAAAGCTGGATTTGAAAAAACTGATGAATGAATATAAACAAAAATTCTCAGAAAACACAGGAAGGCTCTCTATAGCAGTAAATATCACAGCATTACTGGAAAACAGGCATGAAATGGGCAGAGTAACTCATTTAAAACTAATACTGCAAGTGCGACATTTTGTATTAAATGATACAGCATCCAGAATACTCAGGTCATTACTACATCACAGCAGAATGTAAAAGAAATTAATGTTCTTAACGATTCAAAGTTTTTCATCAGATAATAAATAGTATATTCCAAATCTTTAGCAACAAAATAAAAACAGACAGTAAATACAACAGATTTTTATCAGCAACAATAATATTCAGGTACTTAAATGGTCTTAATCACCAGTATCTGAAAACCTCATGCAAGTTACAATGGAGCTTAAGTAAAATATCTAAGGTCAAATCCTGATCCTGAAGTGGCAACAGTCTCATTGACTTCATTTGGTAGTCAATGTGCAGAAGGCTTTAAGTGAGTTCATGACATCCCATACCTAGAGTGTCAAACTGTATGTTAAAATTTTATTCCACCGTTTAAAAACCCAGAAGATGATAAATATATCCCAATTAACAAAATTCTGATTAAAGGAATCTTGAACTGTATAGGATATTTACATAAAAATCAGTTTCCTGTAAGTTGGAAAAGCTGGTACATGATCATCAAACTGCCAGAAGAATGCTCACACCTACTACCGGAAAGCGTCTTGATGGCTGATCTAAGTCCAGGTCAGACGGTGTGGCACAAGGAGAAACTAGTGAGGCCTAACTACATAATCATTACAGATAGTAATCACCTCCCATTTGCCCATTCTGCCAAGATCACATACTCCTGTCTGACTAGGGAGAAATAGCTGATCCCACCCAAAGGCTAAATCCATAGTGGGCAGGCATTAGGTCCCTGTGAGGCAGTTAGAGGAAAGCTGGAGAAGGGGATACACACTGGATGTAAGTGAAAGGATGTATTGAATGCATGTGTGTATACACTTGGTTAGGGAGTAAGCCTAACAACTGGCACCTTCATTTGGCTTTGTACATACTTTGCCAGTGAAGTTTGGATCTTTTCTAATTATGAGTTTTTCACTTTTTGCTGCATTCGATGGAAGTGCAGTTCTGAAGAAGGGCAGACAGTTGTTGATTTCGTATGAGAACCTTGTGGAGGAAGTAAGACATGAACAGGACTGCGTCTTTGTAGTTCTTAATATACCATTCCAGCTGGATGGCATACGGAGCCAACACAATGAAATTACAGCATTGCAGGAAGGGCCCCGCTGAGAACAATCAAAGCTTTCCATTAGCAGTACACTGTCATCTTAAGAGTAGGGTATTGGCGCTGGATAGAGAGACCCAAAAAAGTATGTTTCACCACTATTTTCCTACAAGCTTACGCACCATGCCACAACACTACGTTTGCCTGCTGCTGTTCGGCTGTACCAATATAGCACCCTGTTAATAGAGTTGGTCTCACTGGTTCCTGGATCCATCTCACCTGCCAGACTGTCATTATATTTCAGCCATACTTAGCAGAAGGCCTATTTGCAGAACAGATTTGTCATTTCCCCTGGTTTTGGTCTCTCCAACCACTAGACTCCTAGAATATCGTGTTTCTTCTGATCACTATCCTCTGCATCAGCTCAGTCAGGTTTCTCTGCATTGCAAAAGCAGAGATAAGCTAGTCAGAAAACCCCCTTCCCTTTAGATATTTGACTTAAAAGAGTCCTTGCAGTAACTATACGAGTACACTAATTCTAAAAAGTACTCATTAAAATAATCAGATTTTGGGACACAGGACCCTAGAAATATGCAAGGAACGATGCAATTTAGAGTATGAAACATATAAACTTGATGAGGGAACAGAGAAGGACAAAAAAAGCCACCAGGCATGCTGGAATCATAACAGTACCATCCAAAGGTGGTGAGGAAGAAAATTTTAAAATATCTCATTACTCAATCTCACAACATACATGTCATAATATCTAATATCAAATCTACTAAATGATATCTAAAATTAAAGAAAAAGGTATTTCATTATTATATTTTCCGTATTATATTGGCTGTATAGCATGTCATGTTGCTCTAACAGGTGGAATTGTAATGCATGTATTTAAGGTCAGAGATCAGGTTCCTATGAGAACCTTAACTCTGAATTTCTTCACTGTTGTGACTAAAAATCTCACTAAACTTAACCTTATACAAATTTTGGGCTTTTTTTTTTCTGTATGCAAAATCCAGGTGTATGAGCTTTACTGACAAACAAACAGGACTAGTTATTATCCCGGGAAAAGACCTGAAAAGGTGCTTTTCCAGAAAAGAAAATGTGTCACTTGAACAACAGGAACTGAAGAAATGAAACTCGAGTAATGAGAAAGCTTGAATAATTCAGAGTCCTCAGAAAAGCCAGCAGCAGCTACTAAAAGCATCACCACATCATCAGGGACTAAATAAAGAAAGTCATCTTTCAGTAAGAAAGGCAGCCTCCAAAAATGTGAAAAATATTACTCTTAGCAACTAATCTAGAAATACAATACACTGTGTACAAAAACACTGAATAAATTAAGTGACTCAAAGGCCGGAGATAAATAGCAGACTATTTATTTAACATTTATCAAATATTTATGAGGAGGATGTTGAAGATAAGAAGTTTATGAACCAGAGCAAAGACTGGGCTGCCGAGATGAGTCAGGGGATGGAGGTGGTGCTTCCTCCCTGGGCCCTGCTGTATGGGACTAGCCCGAGCCCCACCGGGCCGGGCCCCCACAAATACAGAAGTCGAACTACACCTATGCCCACCACCCATAGCTGACAACCTGAGCCCTGCCGCTGGGGCTGAGTTCAGAGAAAGGGTGCTGAAATATAAGTTTGCCCAGGGCCCAGACATGGAGACTTTCAGTTAGAAACTATAAGGCATCAGAGCTCAAATGTCTTGCAGGCAAAATTCAGAGAAGCGGAATTTTGTGATTTCTGGACTCAATATGCTGACCAATTTCAGAGTACCCAGAATCTAGCCATCTATCTTTTAACAATGTTCAGCTCAATGTACCTCTGCAAATCTGGATTTTCTACCAAGAATATTATACAGAACCAACAGCACAATCACCTGACAGATAAGTATCTTCACCTGTGAATGTGCCTTGCTCTGATTTCTGACAAACCACTCTTCACCAAGCTTTTCAGAGATCATCAATGTCACTTCTCCCATTAGAGATTGCCACAAACTGCTGCCAATGAGCTTAGCTTCATGAAAGAAGAGTCTCACCCATCCTAGTTGAAAAATGCTATGAAAAGCATTTAGGTTAAGGAGCACCTTATTAGACAAGCGGGCATTTCGTTACTTGAGTTTAGGTGCTGCAATGCAACTATGATTTTGTTTTATATGTAATAGTAATCTTTGCTATCATATGAACCTATGACTGTTAAATAAACAAATACTTGTTTTCTCCATAAACATGTGTTAAATGGAGGTACGTTCTAAGATATAACTAGGAAACTGCAGTGTGAGTGTACAGTGGATAAGAAGCTGGACACCGCACGGGGACACCTGGAAGATCAGGGGTTCGAGTATGCTTATCATAGTCTGCATGAAGGGAGTTCTTGTGTTGCCTTTGGCTAGGAGAGTCTGGAAGCTGACCTTTGTAGGTACAGAGAAGGCTTCCTTCATGCTAAGAACAGGTGATAGTGAGAAGACTCATAACCCTGGGTGCCCCTGGGAAGCATCATAAATAGTCGTTGCACATGTGAGTAAAGTTATATATGAACAGGTTTGGAGCCTAAATTCAAAGCAAACAAAAAGCGTATCTTCTGTATTTTTAGAAAAAGGCATTTTTTACTTTTAGTTTTAACAGAAATGTGAGATAGGCAACAAACATGGAAGTTATTTTTATTACATATGAATTATAAAATAAGTATGAAAGGGTTCTATACAACACAAACATATTCATTCTAAACCATTCAAAATACTACTTGAATTGAAGTAATAACTGCATCAACTTAAGACCTTATATTGTAAACACTTAGGTACGAGTAAAATCCCATTTTATTCAATGGAATGAGTCATATAAGTACAATTATTCATATGCATTGTGGTAGACCCAGGGCAGGCAGCTGCCAGAAGGACCTGTAATTAGAAGGGTTACTACAGGGGAATGAGGTCCAGCTGAGCAAGGCTGCCACAGCCAGGAGCAGGGCCAGCTGAGGCCAGTTAAGGAGACTGCCAGAGCCCTTTAAAGAGACTCCTCCCCAGGGAGGAGCGTGGGAGTTTGAGGAGTGAGTTGGAGGCAGTAGGAGTGAATTTGGTGAAAGCAGAGGAGTGTGCAGAGTAAGTGGAGGGAAGCAGGGACGGAGAGGCTGCTGGCAGGCAGGGGAAGGGAACAAAGGGTCCCTCCCAGGGGGAACCTAGCTTTCCTAGCCTGCAGGAGCCTGGCCCTGAGAGAGAGAGACAGGGAGCGGGCTGCTAAGGAGCAGCAGAAAGACGGGGTCTGCTTCAGCCTGGTCAGGGCGCCAGTGCTGTGTCAGAACCCAAAAGGACTTGGGTCAGGGGAGCAGGGGAGCCACCTTGTCACACGTGGTGTCAGAGGTGGGATCTGAAGGGAATAGACTTGGTGGCCAGCCCCTCCCCCCATACTCAGACGGAAGATGGAAGAGGTGGTGAAGGCCCTGGTCCAGGCCACTGCAGCCCAGCAGGACGCTGTCCGGGTGCAGCAAGAGACCAACCAGTTGCTGATAACTCAGGCAGCACAGGACCGAGCCACGTTGCAGGAGGTGATACGGCAGGTGAAAGCCCTGAGCACCATGGGCCGTGGGGGGCCTGACGACCGGCCACTACGGGCCAGCCATTACCTACAGAAGATGACGGCAGGCGACGACACCGAGGCCTACCTGCTCGCCTTCGAGAGGACGGCCCTGCGTGAGGCTTGGCCCCGAGGACAGTGGGCAAGCATCCTGGCCCCTTTTCTGTGCGGGGAGGCCCAGAAGGCCTATTTCGACCTGGCACCTGAGGCCGCTGCGGACTACCCCCAGCTGAAGGCCGAGATCCTGGCCAGAGCGGGAGTAACGCCAGCCCTGCGGGCCCAGCGGTTTCATGAGTGGAGGTACGAGGTCGGCAAGACCCCAAGGACTCAGCTGTTCGACCTGATCCACCTTGCCCGGAAGTGGTTACGGCCCGAGACCCACAGCCCGGAGAAGATGGTAGAGATCCTGGTGCTGGACAGGTATATGCGGGGGTTGCCACCTGAGCTAAGGGGGTGGGTCCGAAAGAACGATCCCCCCTCCTACGACGAGCTGGTAGCCCTCATAGAGAGACACCTTGCCTCCCAGGAGTTGTCACAAACTACCACGGAGGGGCTGCGGGTAACTAGAAGGCCGGCCTCCGGACAAAAGCCCCGGATTGTCAAGACCCCAAGCCGCTATAGGGAGGAAGAAGAGGAGGCCGGGAGATGGCCTGAGAGCTTGGACAGACTTGGGGACCGGGGGAACGGGACTCGGAGGGTAGGGCCGAACAGCCCGAAAACTGGGGGGCTGTCCCGAGCCGGGAGACGCTGCTATGCTTGTGGGGAAATAGGACACCTAGCCGCCCAGTGCCCAAACCGGGCCGACCCCATGGAATGTGACTTGGGGGGTATGGGGGATCCGTGCGACCTGGTGAACCAAGTGGGGGTCGTGATGGCTCCCCATAGATATACCCGACCCGTTAAAATGAATGGTATTAAGACCACCGCATTAGTAGACTCAGGGAGCGCGGTTACGCTGGTCTCCGGGATGTTGATCAGCCAGGACCAGCTAACCCGGGCCAAGCGCTCGCCAGTATCCTGTGTGCATGGGGATATTAACTACTACCCCACCGTCTCTGTAAGCTTAGATGTCTTGGGACACCCCACGAATGTAGTGGTGGGCGTAGTCCCGAAGCTCCCCTACCCAGTCCTCATTGGTCGAGACTTCCCCGACTTTGACAGTCTGCTCCCCAGGCGGGGTACAGAAGGAGTTAGTGCCGGGGTCCCGGAGGTGACACCGAGGGGTCCCGGGGCACCAGCTTTCCGGGAATTTGACCCGGAATTATTCTCTGTGGGTGGGGGGTCCCGGAAGTCTCGGAGGGAGAGGAGGGCAGCCAAGGCGTTGGGGACAAGAATCCTGACCCAATACCGGAGGGCTGCACTAGTGGGGGAACGAGGGAGCCCCCAGGGAAGGAGGACCAGGCGAGCGGTGGGGGAGGCCGACGCCGGGCCTGGTGCGCCCCAGGCAGCCCCCGAAGGGGAGGCGGAGGTAGATACCCCGGAGTTGGGGCCAATTGGCCCGGCCACGGAGAATTTTGGGCAAGATCAGGCCAATGACCCAGCCTACCAAAATGTCCGTAGCGAAGTGGGGGAGGTAAATGGGACCCCGGTAGAGGGGAAAAGTAAGGGCCGAGGGCCGTATTATATAATCAAGGGGGACCTGCTGTATAGGGTAGTCCCGATGCATGACATGTTGGTGGAACAACTTTTGGTGCCACGGAAGCATCAGAGAGGCGTATTGGACCTGGCTCACAGCCACCTCTTCGGGGGCCACCTGGGAGTGGAGAAGACCCTCGACCGGGTCATGAAGAGGTTCTTCTGGCCAGGGGTCCATGCAGCGGTCCGGCGGTACTGCGCCTCCTGCCCGGAGTGTCAATTGCACGCCCCCCGGCCCCACTTGCGGGCCCCTCTAGTGCCCCTCCCCATCATAGAGGTCCCATTTGAGAGGATCGCCATGGACCTGGTAGGCCCACTGGAGAAGTCTTCCAGGGGCCATCGACACATACTGGTCGTGCTGGACTACGCCACCCGGTACCCCGAGGCTGTGCCTTTACGGAATACGCTGTCTAAGACCATAGCTCGAGAGTTGCTACAGATCTTTGCCCGAGTAGGGATACCAAGGGAGATCCTGACAGACCAAGGGACTCCCTTTATGTCCAAGTTAATGAAGGACCTATGTGGCCTACTCCGGGTGCGGACGATAAGGACGTCTGTGTACCATCCCCAGACTGACGGCCTGGTCGAACGGTTCAACCGGACGTTGAAGAGTATGCTGCGGAAGGTGGTGAGCCGAGACGGGAAGGATTGGGACACCCTGCTCCCCTACCTCCTATTTGCCGTAAGGGAGGTGCCCCAGGCCTCCACGGGATTCGCGCCGTTCGAGCTGCTGTATGGACGCCACCCTCGGGGCATACTTGACATTGCCAAGGAGGGTTGGGAAGAACAGCCGAACCTGGGGAGAAATGTTGTTGAACATGTAGTGCGGATGAAAGAAAGGATAGCCCAAGTCACCCCCATAGTGAGAGAACACCTGGAGAAGGCACAAGAGGCCCAGCAGACGTACTACAACCGCCGAGCGAGAAGCCGGAAGTTCCAGGTGGGAGACCGGGTGATGGTGCTGGTACCCACGGCGGAGAGCAAGTTGCTGGCCCAGTGGCAAGGGCCGTATGAAGTAATAGAAGCCGTGGGGGATGTGGACTATAGAGTCCGACAGCCGGGACGCCGGAAGCAGGAACAGATATACCATGTCAACCTACTAAAGCCGTGGCAGGAAAGAGACGCTCTGGTGGTTGCGCTGGGGGCGCCACCCCGGGAGGGCAGCCCACCCGGCCAGGTGGGGATTTCCCCGGACCTGACCCCAAACCAGCGCGCAGAAGTGGTCCGCATGATCCGGCGTAACCGGGATGTGTTCTCAGAGACACCGGGCCGGACTACTGAGGTGCACCACCACATCCTCACTGAGCCAGGAGTAAAGGTGCATGTTAAGCCCTACCGCGTCCCAGAAGCAAAAAGGAAAGAAATCCGAGCGGAGGTCCAGAAGATGCTAAGGCTAGGGGTCATCGAGGAATCCCATAGCCAGTGGTCTAGCCCCGTGGTCTTGGTGCCTAAACCAGACGGCACGGTCAGGTTCTGTAATGACTTCCGGAGGTTGAATGACGTCTCACGGTTTGACGCATACCCACTACCCCGGATAGACGAGCTGATTGACCGGCTAGGCTCGGCCCGGTTTATGTCGACCCTGGACCTGACCAAGGGATATTGGCAGATCCCCCTAGCCAAGGCAGATAAGGAGAAGACGGCCTTTGCCACCCCGGAGGGGTTGTTCCAGTATACTGTCCTCCCCTTTGGGTTACACGGGGCCCCCGCCACTTTCCAGCGGCTAATGGATAAACTGTTGCGGCCCCATAGGCAGTACGCGGCCGCCTATCTGGACGACGTCATCATATACAGCCCAGACTGGGAGACGCACTTGAGGAAGGTGGAGGCCGTCTTAGATACCCTGAGGAAGGCAGGGCTGACCGCAAATCCCCCCAAGTGCTCGATTGGGCTAGCAGAGGCTAAATATCTCGGGTACGTGGTAGGGAGGGGCGTAGTGAAGCCCCAACTTAACAAGCTGGAAGCGATCCAGAAGTGGCCCCGACCTATCCGAAAGAAACAGGTCAGGGCGTTTCTAGGGTTGGTCGGGTACTACCGACGGTTCATCCCCCACTTCGCCACCCGGGCCTGCCCGTTGACCGATCTGACAAGAGCCCGTGGCCCCGACATTGTGAAGTGGTCGGACGCCGCTGAGGGAGCATTTGGGGACCTGCGGACAGCCCTCTGCACCGACCCCGTGCTGATAGCCCCAGACTGGAAGGAAGAGTTCATCCTACAGACAGACGCCTCTGAGGTAGGGCTGGGAGCGGTACTCTCCCAGCTAAGGGATGGTGAAGACCACCCGGTTCTATTCCTCAGCCGGAAACTCCTGCCCAGAGAACGGAAATACGCTGTAGTAGAAAAGGAGTGCCTGGCGGTGAAGTGGGCCATAGAGAGCCTCCGCTATTATCTACTCGGCCGACGGTTTACCCTAGTCACGGACCATGCCCCGCTGAAGTGGATGCATCAAAATAAGGACAGCAATGCGAGGGTTACAAGATGGTTCCTCTCGCTACAACCCTTCCACTTCCGCGTACAACATCGGTCCGGCCCCCTGCATGGGAATGCGGACGGTCTGTCAAGGGTACACTGTTCTGCGACCCAAGTAGCCCAACCCCATGGTGTTGCGCAGGGGGGGGGGGGATGTGTGGTAGACCCAGGGCAGGCAGCTGCCAGAAGGACCTGTAATTAGAAGGGTTACTACAGGGGAATGAGGTCCAGCTGAGCAAGGCTGCCACAGCCAGGAGCAGGGCCAGCTGAGGCCAGTTAAGGAGACTGCCAGAGCCCTTTAAAGAGACTCCTCCCCAGGGAGGAGCGTGGGAGTTTGAGGAGTGAGTTGGAGGCAGTAGGAGTGAATTTGGTGAAAGCAGAGGAGTGTGCAGAGTAAGTGGAGGGAAGCAGGGACGGAGAGGCTGCTGGCAGGCAGGGGAAGGGAACAAAGGGTCCCTCCCAGGGGGAACCTAGCTTTCCTAGCCTGCAGGAGCCTGGCCCTGAGAGAGAGAGACAGGGAGCGGGCTGCTAAGGAGCAGCAGAAAGACGGGGTCTGCTTCAGCCTGGTCAGGGCGCCAGTGCTGTGTCAGAACCCAAAAGGACTTGGGTCAGGGGAGCAGGGGAGCCACCTTGTCACAGCATAAATAAGTCCAAGATACAGCCCAGAAACTACTGTAGAATAAAGTTTAGTATATGTGATATATTAAATGCTTTCTGGATAGTCCCCACCCCACATTTTTGGAGCATTCAAAGCAATAACAACATGATGTATATATATAATTATAAAATTACATATACATATAAAATTTCACACAGAAAAAGCTATGAAATCATCTCATTCAGGATTATTTCCTAAAGTATGTGCACTCCATGGCTTTAAAATGGCTCAAATTTTAAAATGGCGGTCACAGTGGAGCAGTGAGGCAGTCCAGAGTGGTCAGAATGGAGCATTGTGGGACAGCCTCTGGAGGCTATTAATGTCAGTTGCGTCTTCACTAGTCCACAATCGACCTAGAGAGGTCGATTTTAGCGCTACTTCTCTCGTCAGGCAGGAGTTATAAAGTCGATTTTGAGGGCCCTTTAAATCGACTTTAATGGCATGTATGTGAAGACAGGTACACGTTTAATTCGACTTAACGTCGTTAAAGTCGACGTTAAGTCGTAGTGAAGACATGCCCGAAAAGGATAAAACAGGTTGGGCAAAATAAACAGGAGTTGGATGGGTGAACATAGGATGGAAGAGCAGTAGTAATAGAACATTTTAGAAGAGACTTACTGCATACAAGACATAAGTGTATGTGCATTTCATAACTTTAAACTTCTTAGAGAAAAGTTAGTATTGTAGGTATCTGTGAAATTCGGAGGAGGTATCAGATAGGGCTTGTCTACACAGCACAGCAAAGCATGCCACAAAGGCCCAATTTGTAAAGCATACTAACATGCTGTGTTCCACCTGCTGCCCAGTGAAGACCCTGCTGGCATCCTCTAAAAGGGGCCTAGTTTGCTTTAACATCAGAACTGTTAGGACTAAATTAATCTGAACTAGGTACCTATTAGAGCATGCCAACGGGGTCCAAACAGGGCAAGCAGAGCACGGCACATTAATGCGTTTTACTAAACACATCCCACTGCCATGCTTTGCCAACCCCATGTAGGCAAGCACTCAGTTACAAACAAAGTCTCACCCTGCCAAAGGCCAGATGTGAGGCACAATATGTAACAAAGTGCCAAAATGAAGAACAAAAAAAAAAAAATCATGCACAAAAATAAAATTCTGTGGGAATCATTCCTTAAGAGTAAATAAAATAATAATGAAACTGAGGTGATGAGTTATTTCAGATAAATAATTTTCAATAATAAGGTGAGGGGGCAAATTCAGATCCCCAGTTCACCTGTGGTCCACACGAAATGATGGATATCTTTGAGTTCTTGTTACAGAAAGGGCTTATTAAGAATTTCTGCCATGAAGGATGCAACTTTCCTAGGTGATAGTCTGAGTTTTCCAGACTGGAAAAATGCAATGCAACTATAAATGTTGTTCGGGCTTTTAAAATAAGCATGGAACTGAACTGCAGAAGTAGGGAGGGGTTAATGAGAAGCAGTTCTTCATTCATTTAAGCTTCACTGGGATTGTTACCCATGTGGTTTGCAGGCAAAGAACTGTCTGATATGGAAAAACCAGCTAAAGAAGAAGGATGGAGTTCCTGCCTTTAGGATGCCTGAGATGGGGAAAGGCTATTAAAACTATAAAAACAAATCTTCAAAGCCCTTCAAAAGTTCTGACAGGTTTGGAAGGGAAATAGAGAACTTTCAAGTGCTTCTTTTAACTCTTTTTTCTTTTCTTTTTTAACAGAATAAATGACTTCCTGGATCTCATTTAAAGAGCAACGTGAAGCTTGATTTTTAAAGCAAAACACCACATTTTAGACTCTGCTGATGAAATCCTGCTATATTTCCTTTTATTGGCAGGAATTTTAATAAAAGATCAATACCTTCATGTATTATGTGCCCTGAAACCCTTTCCCATGTATAACTTGTGCTAAAAATGCCAAAATAAAACAGCTTAAACTGTGACAGTAAGCAAAATGATGTTACTGTGTAATGTATCATCAACTTTAGTAGGTATTCAAAAGTCATCTATATTTAACAGACTAGAAAAATAATTGTTGGGTTTTTTTCAACCAACCCTCTAACACTCTCAGTCAGGGTTAGTACAGCAATCTGCAAGTAGATGTGCCTTTTCTTGAGTGGAAGACTTATCATACACACAACATTACTGATGTGTCTGAGGTTTGGGGAATGGGACTTGAGTCAGTTTTTCAGGACCTGAATTCAAAGCTCACTGAAGTCAACAGAATGACACTCAGATTTAGACACAAGTCCTCACATCAAAATACCAAAGAAATATTATTTTGTTGACCAGCCTTAACTGAAATTATTTTACCACTTCCAAGTTTTTCTTGCGTAGGTTTATTTTCCGCTACTTATGGGAAGCAGTAACAGATATCTGTGCATTTAAATACCAAGACCAAAAAATCTGCAGGTGTAAATAGGTAATTAAAATCAATGGAGTTGCAGCCATTTACCTCAGCAGGGAATTTGGCCCAGTAGGTGTTAAATTAGTTAAAATTACAACAGAATCACTTTTTTAGGTTTGCTTATTTTGCTTTCCTATCTTATCTCTGTAGCATTATTTTTTCCATTAGTCTAAATGTATACTGGATAATAACTGGAGGCAGCTTATTTATCTATCCAGAATGGATATTCTCCAAGGCATTGAGTCACAGACTTTTATGTTGCCTGAAGACATCTCTCTACACAAATTTAGTTTATATTCAATATAGCAACCATGTGAATTGACATTAAAATAACAGTAATCTAGAATCAAAGTGAAGTTCCACATAAGAAAAAGATTGTTGAACTAAGGCAAATCCTTAGGAATACAGGACTAGATCAAAAGTTCATTGAAGTCAACGGTCGTTTTTTCATTCATTCCAGTGAATGACCGATCAGGCCTATGAATCTTCTTGAATCATGAACATTTCCCCTTCTCACCACAAGGAATAATGCTGCGAGTACTGAGAAAAGGATTAAAATTATGCCAGGGTTCAGTCTTGGCAAATTAAGGCGCCTCAGTACTTCTCCTGTTGAAAGGTCAGACTAAATTAAAGTGTTCCCATACTTCGCAGTACTGGAAGCTGAAGTCTAGTAATGGTCCTAGAGGAAAATATAGATCGTTTTAGTGGAATGTTATTTACTTCCGTAAAACCACATCTCCTCTTTCCTGCTTGCCTGTTATCCACCACAGTTTTTATTTTTTTAAAAACATTTCTACATTAGAACAATTTAAACTATGTATTTATTGTTTTGAACACCTCATATATATGCTTTAACAGATGTCTATTTACCAATCAATACTCACAAATCTATTAATGTATTTGATACTGTACTTCCTACATGGTAGCTATACTTACATCAGACCTTTCCCCACAAAATATCCAAATTAGAAGTATATTCTCACACGTGAGATTAATTTATATCATGATCACATAGCCATAGATTTTGTTTTTCACTCTTTAATAAGGCAACATAAAATTATGCTTTAAATTAAGATTAGATGTCTTTCTAAAAATATATATTCTAATTCAACCACAAATCGGACTGGGTGCAAGCTGTGAAAGTGGGGAGTTTCCCTTGTTATGTTGTATGAGAGTCTTACTGTTGACCCTATGTGAGTTTTACTGTTTTGAATGAATACTGTGTGCACCTCAATTTCCCTGTGTGCTATACCAATACCTTAGGATGTGTGACTTTGGCTGAGACCTCTGGGGCAGATGAGGCTGCTCCAGCTGCCTGCACATATGGTATAACCAGTGCCCTACGTAACCTGAGACCCAGAAGGGGGATGCAACTAGGTGATGACCAGGTAACTCTTTGCCCGGGAAGCATGTAGAAGGTTTAGAAGGGGATACTGAATGCTCTGAAGTCAGATCCAGGAAGGCTCGAAGCTGTGTAAGCTTCTTGCCCTAAGGACAATATGCTCAGAAAAAGGAGGCATGCTCCCTCAGAGTCCTGACTGGCTTCATGAGGAGTAGTTCCAGAGAATTGCTCGGTGACTCCATTACACAAGCATTACTCACTAACATTTTATGGCCCATATTAGGCAGGGGGTTGAGCTTGCAGGGGTCGGCAACCTTTCAGAAGTGGTGTGCCGAGTCTTCATTTATTCACTCTAGTTTAAGGTTTCGCATGCCAGTAATACATTTTAACATTTTTAGAAGGTCTCTTTCTCTAAGTCTATAATAGAGAACTAAACTAGTGTTGTATGTGAAGTCAATAAGGTTTTTAAAATGTTTAAGAAGCTTCATTTAAAATTAAATTAAAATGCAGAGCCCCCCAGACCAGTGGCCAGGACCCAGGCAGTGTGAGTGCTGCAGAAAACCAGCTGGTGTGCCGCCTTTGGCACACATGCAATAGGGTGCCTACCCCTGGGCTAGATGATTGCAACGGCCCTTTTAGTCTTAAAATTCATGAATCTATTAACATAAGGGGAACAAAATCTCTCAAGAAATGAATTATAAATTAATATTTGTTATGCAGCCCAGGTCAAGAAGTTATTACCATCTGATGGTTTTTGGTGGCCGGTGCCCAATCAGTTGATTCTATCAGACTACTTCCTAGTAGACAAGGATAGAAATCATAAAAACCACAAACCAAAGGCTGCATAGAAACCAAATTATCTGACGACATAACTAATGGAATTATGCCAGCAGAAAATAGTCCAGAGACTGAACTACAGAGAGGGTTGTCTAATCTAGGTCTGATCTGAAGCACATCGGCAGAGCAGTGTTGGGAAGCTGACATGGCTGCTGCTTTGGCTGCATCTGTTCAGCATCTGTGTGGTTAAACAGAGCCCCTCAGTCTCCAGAGTTGTCAATCTGACAATTTTAACATGCACTACATACAACTTCTTAAAACACAATCTTAGAAAAAAGAAGTCTGACTACTAATATTTATTTTATTTTTTACTGGCTACCTCTAAACAAAGAGTAAACCAAATATTCGTATGCCCTCACAAAAACCTATTACATTCTTCACCTGAACATTTTACTTTATTTTCAAGATACCTCCTACTATAAGATACTTTATCTAAAATATTGGAATCTAAAGTTTCCCTATGGAATCAGCACTTAGAGTGAGGATATGTGCATGTGTGTATGGGGAAAAATAACTGATATGATGCTCTGGATTTACAAAACACTAAAGGTGGTCAATAAGTTCAGTCCTTGAGAACTGACCTCAGAGAAGAAAACAAATTGTTTCCAATACTGTATCTTAAAAGAATGAGAAATCTGTCTCCAAGATCAATCGCTGCCTGACTTTCAAAAAGCATGTTTTGCACTCCAAAGCTAAATGCTCTTTTATTTGGTAGAGATTTTTTTCCTGATGATGCCATTCTAGTGCCTTGAAAAATACAAATCAAGATGACCATGTGCTAGCCAAATATCTGAAATTAATTTTTCCTTTTGTCAGAAAAAACCCAAATTTTATTACATCTTTAAATACTGATGGCCAGCAAGGTTAAATACATACCAAGGATGAGCGTCAATTAATACTTTCTCTCTTTTCTAAGATGAACAGATCTAGTTATTTTAGTCTCTCCTAATATGGAAGCTGATCTATTCCCCTAATCATTTTTGTTACTCTTCTCTTGGAGGTTACCCCCCCCCCCAGTTCTAATTTTTTTTTTTTATGAGGTGAATGGAACTACAGAAAGCATTCAAACTGTGGGCATATCATGGATTTATACAGTGGCATTATATATTCTGTTTTATTATCTATCCCGTTCCTAATGATTCCTAACATTGTTCGCTCTTTTGACTTCCACTGCACATTGAAAACATCTGCTCAAAGAACTATCCAGGATGACTCCAAGATCATTTTCCTGAGTGGTAATAGCTCATTTAGAACCCATTGTTTTGTATGTATAGTTTGGATTACATTTTCCAATGTGCAGTCATTTGTATTTATCAACAGTGGATTTCACCTGACGTTTTGTTGCACAGCTTAGTGAGATCCTTTTGTAACTCTTCAGTCAGCTTTGGACTTAACTATCTTGAGCAATTTTATATCATCTGAAAACTTTGCTACCTCATTGTTTTTCCCCCTTTTCCAGATCATTTATGAATATGTTGAACGGCACAGGTCCCAGTACAGAGTCTTGGGGGGCTGTATTATTTACCTCTTTCCATTCTGAAAACTGACCATTTATTACTATCCCTTGTTTCCTGTCTTTTAACCAAAGAGTACCTTCCCTCTTCTTCCATGACTGCTTACGTTGCTTAAGAGCCATTGGTATGAGACCTTGTCAAAGGCTTTCACATTCTTGTTGACATACCCAAAGAATTCTAATGGACTAGTAAGGAATGATTTCCCTTTATAAAAGTTGTGCTAACTCTTCCCCTATATATTGTGTTCATCTGTGTGTCTGTTCTGCTCTTTACTACAGTTTCAACCAATTTGCTGGGTACTGAAGTTAAGTTTACAGGCCTGTAATTGACATGAGTGCCCCTGGAGCTTTTTTTAAAAGTCAGTGTCACATTAGCTATCTGCCAGTTATCCAGTACAAACAAGGAGGAATACTTGTGGCACCTTAGAGACAAACACATTTATTTGGGTATAAGCTTTCATGGGCTAAGACCCACTTCATTAGATGCATGGAGTGGAAGATAGATTAGCTAGCTAGATAGATAGATAGGAAAAGATGGGAGTTGCCTTACCAATTCTAACAAGACAATTCAATAAAAGTGAGCTATTATCAACAGGAGGAAAAATCACTTTTGTACTGCTAATCGGGGTGACTCATTTCAAACAGTTGACAAGAAAGTGTGAGTAACAGTAAGAGGAAAATCAGCATGGAAATTATTTTTTAATAGTTCGTGTAGTGGCCCATCCACTCCCAGTCTTTATTCAGGCCTAATTTGATGGTGTCCAGTTTACAAATTAATCCAGTTTTGCAGTTTCTCATTGGAGTCAGTTTTTGAAGTTTTTTTGTTGAATAATTGCCACTTTTAATTCTGTTATTGAGTGTCCAGAGAGGTTTGAATGTTATAATTCTTGACATCTGATTTGTGTCCATTTATTCTTTTGCGTAGAGACTGTCTGGTTTGGCCAATGTACATGGTACTATACTGGCACACAATGGCATACATCACATTGGTAGGCATATATCACCCATTATTATTGGCTTTTCTGTTTTTGCAGCCTCCCTAATCTCCCTAAGCACTTCACATCACCATCATCATCGTGGTCGGCTTTACTCTTATTATTCAAACATGGAATTTCCATCCATAGAGATTCTATAGGATAGTTTGATTTATTTAAAATTTTTATTATATTTGACTATATGATCTTTTTTTCCCTCTCCCGCACAAGCACAATATAGTCTATCATTTCTATGTATTTTGCACCCCAGTATTCCCACATCTCATTGATGATCATCATTCTGACAAGTTTTTGTGATGCCTCTTATATTAATATCTTCATTTAATACCAGGCACTCAAGTTTATCCATCTTAGTATTTAGATTTCTGGAATTTGTATACAAGCACTTACAACATTTGTCAATCTTTAGTTGTCTGTGTTCATATGACAAAACTAAATGGAACCCTTTCATTTGACTGTGTCACTTCAGTTCCTATCTGTACGTTATCAACTTCTATCCTACCCTCTTCCCCTTACTAGGATATAGACTATTTCTTTTCATAAATTGTCCCCTACGGGATGTCTCTGTCCAAACTGTGTGCTCCTCCACACCAGTCAGTTTTCCCCCAGCCCTTAGTCTAAAACACTGTCTACAACCTTTTAAATTTTACATGCCAGGAATCTGATTCTGTTTTGGTTTAGGGGGAGTCCAACTTTCCTGTATAGGGTCCTTCTTTCCTAAAAGGTTCCCGAGGTCCTAATAAGTTAAATCCCTCCTTTTAACACCATGATCTCAACCATGCATTGAGACCCTGTAGTTCTTCCTGACTGGCTCTGCGCATGAACTGGAAGCATTTAAGAGAATGCTACAAAGAAGGTCCTGGACTTTGATCTCTTACTTAAGCAGCCTAAATTTGGCCTCCGGGACCTTTCTCTATATCTCTATACCTTCTCTATATCTGTCTCTATATCACTGGTACCTACATATTCCATGACCACCAGCTCCGCCCAGGCACATAAGTCTGTCTAGATGTCTCGAGAGATGATCAACCTTCGCACAAAGTATGCAATTTACCATGAGGTTCTTCCAGTCATCAAAAGCCCAACTATCTAGATTTCTAATAATCAAATCCCCCATTACTATTACCTGTCTCTTCTGAATAACATGAGTCTCTTCCCCCAGAGGGGTAATTTCAGTGTGAAAGGATGCCATGATATCATATGGAAGGAGAGTCCCAACTATGAGATTGCTTCCCTCCACTCCAGCTCGATGTTCCCATTTCCCAAGACTTTCATCCTCCTCAACAGCCCAGAGGCTGACAGACTGGAGGTGAGACCTCTCTACTGAAAGTCTCCTCTATGCATCTCTGTCTCTCTCAGCTCTGCCAGTTCAGCCACACTGATCTCAAATTGCATTCTCAGTCTCAGAGGGCCATGAGTTGCTAGCACTGAATTTATGTCACCTACCCACAAGGTGGTAATAGTATATGCTGTGTTCAGTGCAATAAATAAGATAGTCCTCACTCTGCTCTTCTGCCTGCTTTATTTTCTCTCTTGCAGCTTTTTTTTAAGGCAGTTATTGGCTTAAATTTAGAGTATTTTTGTTAGTTATATTTGTCCCTAACATTCCCTCGCAAAACTCCTGTTTGTTGCTCCTATTTACTAGATCCACTGATAGCTTAGAAGGTGGCTTTTTAACACCCTGTTTTCCCTGAATTAGCCGAGTCCCCTTGTCAAGGGGTCATAAAGGGGCTATGGATCAATGGCAGGCTAGAGTCTCATTAACTCTTAGCATAGTCTAGCAAGTCTTGGCTCAGCACACAGATCCACAACAGACTTCACTATAATCCTCAAGCAAGCAATTACACAGCAAGCAAGCAATTATACAAACTATCAAACAACAAGCTAATAGGCAAAGTCACCCCAAGGGTCACATAGTCTTTCCTTCACTAGGAGAACTGCCTCACAAAACCACTCTGTTTGCTGAGCTTGTTTGCCAGCCAAATTTCAAGTTTTAATTAAAAACTACACTTATTACAAGCTATGTTATGAAATCTACTACCTCCATGCCTTGCCTCTCCGAGTTGCAAAGTTTAGCTAGCACTTCAGACACTGTTTCAGTGCACTGTGCGTACATTCATTTGATAGAAAGTTTCGTTTAAGGAAAGCAGTTCCTTTTTTCCTGGGCTCCATCTGCTATGGTAACAGCTGTGTCATCTGAGGAAATTTAAGGCACTCAACTTGGTCCAGAAGGACACCCCCCCCCCCCAAGATATTCACAAACTTACTAACTGCCATTTCTATATGTTACATACAGCTTGTAGTCCTACACCCATGCAAAGCATGTCCCAAGGAAGCAGACTGTGAGTTAATGTCTGGTTTTGAATTTCACAACTGAATTAAAAAAACAAACAGAAGTGAAAAATATTTGTTTTGGAAAAAAAATGCTTTCCCTCTAAAAATAATTATACCCTCTCTCTGTCTCTCCTTACCCTTCCCTTCTTCCTCTTTTCAAAGTGAATTTAGTGCTTAGGAAAGGTGATAGTCTTGGAGACTCAAATCACCTATCTCCCCGTAGAACATGGGCAGTTATTGTAAAAGCTCTCCATACTACCAATATGCTTCAGGCGAACCTAAAGAAATCACCAATACTAGTTCCAGGGTAGCTCAATGACCTTGGCTCTCCCCGTCTTCTTCTTGGAGACTGAAAAGGACTGGCATAAAAAATTTAAATTCAAGGTAAAAACACTTGTACAAATAAAGAGAGCCAGTAGCACAGACAACAACTCAAATTAAGGCTTAGGGATCCAGCTCAAAACCAATTACAATTCTAAAAGGATAAAGAACCCTTCACTGCTGCATACCAGAGGCTATAAGTCACAAAGTCCCTCCACTAGTTCTTCATCTGGGTGGGAAGCCTGTTCACAGATTCTCCTACCTCTCACCCATCATCTTAAATCTTCCAGAGAATGCCATCATCACATACTAAAGTCATTTGACAAAAATTAACTTTTCAGTCATCGCCTGTCAGAAGACATTTTTCACGCACTGTCATATGACAATTTAAGCTTGCTCACTACTGATTTCATATTCTGATTGAACTAAGTATTGTTTTATTTTATGACACTCCGCTCTCACTTTTGCTACTAATCTATACATTGCATGATTTGCGAATGTATTTTGCAATACATCCTCTATTCTCATCTTTACCACCTCCACCTTTATGTGATCACTGCACCTTGTTATCAGCCTTCTCTTTGTTCCCTACAACTCTTATATCCTCTTACTTCCTCTCCACCAACCATTATAGCCTTCTAATCTATTCAGATCTACTGGGCTATAATGGACAGTGTGGTGCTTCTTGGGGCACCCAGAGGTTTGAGTCACTTTACCACCTGAGGGGGAGTCTTGCATGTGCCACCTGGTTGCTAGCACAGTCAGCCACTCAAGCACTTCACCAGCCCTGTCTTTGCCTTGCAGGTTGACAACAGAAGCATCCCAGTCCCTTCAAAATGTCCCCTGATCACTGGATACCCACAGGAATCCCACATCCTCTGCTCCCAAAGGAACAGTATGCTACATTTAACCAGTTTTACCTTGGACCACTGTTCCTGTATCACACACAGCACTTGAGTTCAATTACAAAACAAAAGGAAATTTATTTAAGACGGAATAGAGATTCAAATAAATATCAGTGAGAGATAGGAACAAATGGTTACATATAAAACAAAGTCATAAATACTTATTCTTGATCTTAAATAGAACTAACAAGTTATGCTCCTGTCCAAAGAAGCTTATCTCACCCCAAAGTTCTTTTCAGTGTTTTCAGCCATGCTTGGCTGAGATTCCTTTTTTATGAAGCAAACCCACTACTAGTTTACACTTCCTAGGTGAAGAATGCTAAAGTATCTCTTCTGCTAAAGAATCTCTCTGCACTCTGTACTCTCAAAGATACCAGAATAGACCTCTGATGTTCACCTCAAAATAGAAGTCTCCTCACTGTTTACTTCTTACTGCTAACATTCACACATGTACGAACGTTACAACAGACAAAGTTTTAGGATAATTTTTATCTTTATGGCAGACTTATAAAAGTCTGAATGCATTACTATGATCATCACCTGCAAGTGCCATACTAATACATCTGAGGAGTACCTTATTTACCTGAAGTTAAAAATACTTTGCAAGGTTAGATATACATTACATGGAATATGAAGAAATATTTTGATAATCTGTCACTGAGGAAGGCAGAGGGGAAAGATTTATAAATGTTTCCAGTTTGCTACAATTGCATTTGGAATGTTAATCCACATAACGTCAGGAATAAAAAGGAGCAGACTCAAAATTTAAAATATTAGTTCACTTTGTTCTTAGTAAAGTACCACTTTTGGAAACTGCATTCCAACTAAAAGTGATAAAGGCTTAATATAAACTAAATAATATTTCTAAAATAAAATGAGGTTAACAATTGGAAATATAATGCAAGTGAAATTCAGATCACAATACCACAATCTTTACTAAAGTAAATAATCCCATTCAGAAAACATGGAATGAAATTCCTTTCAACCGAAATAAAATGTGCTGGTATTGCCATCATCAAAAGTTCTTTGCCATAATAAGTAACTATGACAGCAAGGTGGTCCAATTAAACTTCTGTAGTGAAAAATGCATTCTACAAACTTCAATATGTTCACAATGGCCTACAAAGTATGAATGTTTAATTTAAGATAGTTTAAAGCTAGTACCAAGTATATTTTTTCAAATTAAATTAACTGTGAATAAAAACAAAGTCTTTCTGAATTTGAACATTTGCTCCTGTTTCTCAATTTATATGAACATTAATAAAAGGAACTTTATTTACCAAATTACAGGAGTAATCTGTTTGAAAGCCACTTTATACAACAGAAATGCATTATTCAAACTAGATTTAAAACCTTGTCACTTCCAGCCACTTTATTTTCCTACCATGTCAAGTAGGGTCTATTAATAAAATACTGAGAATTTATATAGCCCCAATCAGTCTCCATCAGTAAAAAAACAGATGACACAGTGGAGTCACAGACAGAACAGCAGAGCTGTTTAGGTAGCTAAATCAAATTGAAAGGCAACACTAGTTCTCTAACCTATATATTTTTTTCTTCAGTATGGCTCCACTGTTCTGTACAGAAATCATAATCCATGTGGTCCCTCACCAATCTTGCTAAAGAAGGTAGACATGTTTTGGGATGGAAGGGAGGCAGAAATCTCCCACTACTGGCACATTTGGTGAGCTAGCTACACCTTCCCTAATAATATTTCCCAAGATGATACAAAACTAGAAATGTTGGGGTTTGTTTCAGTTTTTTTGCAAACTAGGATTGAATAAAACACTCATAACCATTATGCAGATACCATTACTGTGACTATTTCAGCAAGTGTGCCAGCAGGAAAAGGTATCTGGATTCCCAAAAAACTCTTCCTCCATTTAGCTTTCTGTCTCTCGAGCCAGGAATGGAGTCAGAAGCTTCCCCGACTCTGCACTGCTCCCCAAAACAGTGGCACGTCCTCCCCTCTCCAGCTCCTATGCGCAAGAGCAACCAATGGGTTCTGCATGCTGCCCCCATTGGCCAGAAACCATGTCCCATGGGAGCTGCAGGAGCGGCGCCTGCAAACAGGGTGGCATGCAGAGCTGCCTGGGTGTGCCTCCGCGTAGAAGCTGGAGGGGAAACATGTCACTGCTTCTGGGAGCAGGCCAAAAAGTTTGTTCACTGCTGATTTAGCTGAATAGGCAGGATACCCTGTGAATTATTACTCCCCCACCCCCACCCCCGAGAACTGGATCCAGCACAAGAGATATTTCCAAAAAATAATGGCCCTTATGAATCACCTCTTCAGACATTTTCCTATCCAAGGGAAGGAGTCAGCCACCTAGATACAGTGTGAATGGAAACTGCCAGTCCAATATTCAAAGACCGGAAGCAAACAAAAAAATCCATTTGACTTCTACAAATGTTAGAATCTTTTAATATAACTTTCACCTGTCACCTTTATGCAATTTATCAGCCAAACTAGAAAATTATTTGAACACGAGGGCTCTATCCACAAACTGACAAGAAGTCTGAAACAGCATTGTGTAATGCTGACAGATCCTATCTTAAAGGTTATTTTTCCTTCAAATATTAAAAGAAACTGGGAAACAATAATGCAAGCAGTTGCGTAACTTTCCAGCAAGAGCATTTCTCAGCAGGAAACCAGCAACAGAAAGTTAATCTTCGGAAGACAGATATATTAAATTATAAACCATAAATCTATTCATGGAGCAGCTAAGGGGTGTCAGGACTTTGAGGACAGGACCTACATCTAACACAGGTTCTACCAATTTCTGAACTGAAGGGCACCACAAAATAATATTACAGTAAACCCTCAATTTAATGGACCTCGATTTAACGGACTTCGGATGCAACAGACAAAATTTCTGAGCAAGTCTGATGCATTCCTGATCCATTTCTGGCAGGCTGGCTGCCAGTTCCCGGCTGCCGCCCGGGTCCAGGCAGCAGGAGGGCTGGCTCCCGGCTGCCGCCCGGGTCCAGGCAGCAGGAGGGCTGGCTGACGGCTGCCACCCGGGTCCTGACAGCGGGCGGGCTGGCTGATGGCTCCCGGCTGCCGCCCGGGTCCAGGCAGCAGGCGGGCTGGCTGACGGCTCCCGGCTGCCGCCCGGGTCCAGGCAGCAGGCGGGCTGCAGACCTGTCGCCCCGACCCTGTGGCGGGAGGGCTGCTGCTCCGACAGCTCTTTTTTTATTATTATTATTAAATAACGGACTTTTTTGATTTTTTGACATTTTTTTGATTTAACGGACACCCCCTCGCCCGAATTAGTCCGTTAAATGGAGGTTTTACTGTACACGGCAAGAGATCTTATTTCCATGTAAAGAGGAAATATGTGTGTATTTGTCCTTATGGGTCTTAAACAAGCACTAGGCAACCTAGGCAGTCGCCTTGGGCAGCACCATTTTTTGGGGGGTGGCGTTTTGGTGCCTTTGGCAGCAGCTCTTATGGCCACTGTGCACTTCCAGGTGTCTTCACCCAAATGCTGCCAAAGCGGACAGGGGCCCCACGAGCTACTGCCGAAATGCCGCTGCCTAGGGCAGCAAGAAAGCTTATGCCGACCCTAGTCTTAAGTGAACTGAATTGTTATTTCAGTGTGCTGGCCATTCCACCAGTCTCTGAGATGATGTTTATGCTTTTCAAAAAAGAAAGTAAACCTTTCCCACTTTTGCAGAGGGATGTTACGTTTCAGTTTCATGGAGGTTGGTAGTATATGTAGTATTTAAGAGAAACTCTATTCTACAAGTTGTACTTCTCAGCAGTCAAACTTCCCATGAAAAGGACAAAAGTACTTCAGGACCAGTGACCTGTTTCTAAGTGCTCTCTGCCTACACAGAATCCATGGACAGCAAACTGCCAAGATCGTAGCAAGGCAGGAACAATTTTTATAGTGGAGGTGCTGAGAACCAAAACTGTAAACCCTATAAATAATGGAAACCGCTGCAAGTCAGAGCGTGGAACAGCACCCCAAGTATGTAGCAAGGTAAAATAATATTGGTCAGGAAATGGCCAAAATTATCATCATGATCCCAACAGTATGTTTAGAAAAGTTCACATAAAAACAGAATTAGTACACTGGCATGAAGATTCTAATATGCCCTTAGTCCATCATTTTTTAGAGTACCTTCCCTGAGAACTCCCTGTTATCTGGATATGGATTTCTTCATTGTGCAATTGTAAATATCGGGAATAGGCATGTCCCAGCATCTGTTTTACGATACCCTAATGCAATTCCCATTCAGAATCCAGATGTTCTGGAAATGTCTGCGCAGGAAACCAGCCTGTAAATTGGAATCTCAAGAACAACTATTGCCAGCCGGGTGGTGGTGTGAATACAAACATTCCAGAGGTTACTAACCAACATGAACGGACAGAACCTGCTTACCTGTATCAGCTGATATACTACAAGTCCATGACATCACCTGCAAGTGAACTAGATTCACACAAAAATTCCCTGCCATTCCAAAGGCTTTATGAATAGTTTATGGTAAGCGGGTAACCATTTACCCGCTATGGATAGCATATGAGATGCCTGCAAAACATTACAATGACTTCTAACATTACAAACTGTTTTAGTGAACTCCTGCAAACACATTGTATCCTTCTGTCCATTGGGTTAAGCAATCTAGACAAAAAACTAGGTACATAAAATAATGTATGACATCATGTCTCCAACCGATACATCTCAGAAAGGACAGGATGACAATTACGTTCCTGTTCTGAATTCAAAGACCCAGTGGCCTTAAAGCACAAGTCTTTCCTTCTAGCAAACACTAGCAGCTCACTTTTTGTGGTTGAAAGCAAGACCTAGATTATTATTATTTTTAAGAGTTGGTGGACATTTTCTGTTGGCACTGCCTAATGTTCTCTGGCCTTGCCCAAAATGGAAGCCTTGCCAACTTAACTAAAAAGCCACCATAACTATACATTTTGCGAAGATGTACCTAGTTCTTGAGACCACACATTTTAAACTGACAGATCCTTCCTGCTTTTGAGAGTCTGGAGAACCTCCTCTGGAATTAAATCACAGGGACATCAGAGAACATAAACCCTTTCAATCTATTCCAGTCCCTAGCTTGCATTTAAAGCTATTGGAAATGTGGCAATTTTATATTCAAGATAAAACTCAGAAGTTGGGGGGGAAAGGTTGTGGATCAGGAAACATTAGGATTAATGCCTTAAGAGAGGCTGAATTACACTTCTGTCCACTCCTCCGCCAATGGAGGCCTGGTAGTTTACTTTTTACTTTATTATTTTTAAAGCAGTGCTGGTAAAACAATGGTGAAGAATTACTTATCTGTCCGAGGAAAAATTGTCTTAACCACAGCGCACAGGAGGAAAAGTAAAAATAGACAGCAATGATTTTTGTGAAACAACACTATGGCTGGCAGGCTGAGGAGCTATCTCCCATGAAGGAAAAAGGAAGTCTGAATCCCTGAAGAAAACACATTTGCAGTCTGAGTAACTAGAAGCCTCAAGAGGTTCCAAACACATTTGTCAAGGCTCTAAGAGACCATTTTCTGAAATACTGCTGAAGCATGAACCAGACAAAAACATTCAGAGTCCCAGAAGAATTCAGTATGCAAGTATTTGGGCTCAGGAAATTTATAGATGCAAATAAGAATTAAAGGGCCCAGCAATGCATGGAATTGTACACATTCAACAAAACCTACCAACTCTTCTATGAAGTCAGAGAATGCTACCTAATGTGCTGGAGGAGTAGAAGAAGAAATCATAAACTATACAAGAGAAAAATGGTGTAATGCTTCCAACTCTAGTTAATGTACAATTTTTTTTGCAAGTGACTGTAATCTGCTGATGCTTCAGAGAGAGTGTATAATTCATAACAACACTCACCATATTGATTAGCATGCCATCACGAAGTTGCAGTGGAAAACGTAGCATTGGACATAAAGGGAAAGACACAACATACATTCAAGGAAAGTACTGTACACATTTCCATTGTTCCTACCAAAACCATTACATAGTTTTATTAGAAAGTATATTTTTATAGTAATATTTTGAAGAAAAAGGTACCTTCTCCAGGACTGACGGCTTTTGGTAGACCGTTCCAATCTAGAGTCCACCTGGGGCAGGGATGAGGAGAAAACTTTGCTTCAATACCGCTTTCCTGTGGGTAAGAAAAACACTGATCTCTCAAAGACTTATTCAAACAGGCCTTATTGTATAAGCTTATGCCCACTGAAGTCAGTTGCAAAGTTCCCATCAACTTTGGCGCTGGATCAAAATCTAAGATGCCCTTAGGTACGTGGTTGGACTGCTGCCGGTCCATACCATACAGTTACATTTGCTTTGGCTTTCATCTTCCTATGAATATATTTTATCCAGAAATGAACAGAGATTTTTACATTTTCTTTAACAAAACTTTCTTGGGTCTCCAGGTACTCATAGCTCTGAACATACAACTGAAAAAATCATAGAAAACAGAATATTAAAATGAAATACTAAAGGAGCATTTTATTTTCGGTTCTATAACAACCTAATTTTTTTTGTTTCATAATATACATACCAATACCATTGTGTACTTTAATAATTTTAGCATCTGGTTTCCTCTGGGCACAAACTTTATCATTTTTTATTCAGAGGTTAAATAACAAAAAAATATATAAATAAAAATTATAGCTCAATAGTTCTGAAAGAGAAGCCAGAATATAAAGGAAGCCCTTAATGAGCTGATTAAGGCTTCCAATGGTGTTTTCCAAGCATTTCTAATTAGTTACTACTTAGAGGTCTGCATTATCCTAAATTGAGGCAGAACTGTAATAATATCATTATTATTATTATTGAAAATAATAAATTAAAATGCTGAATTACCATTAACTTTGTCATGGTTGGCCTTGGACCACCTATAAACTGATTTTCTTCATGTTCTTCCTCTAAGTCATCAGGAATTATATAGAAGTCTCTCAGCTGCTCATCTGGGAAAGACACCAAATCTGGAAATTGGAGAAACTGCATATTGCACTTGGCTGCAGCGCTCTTGACTCCAGGTACTTCCTGAACTCTGTGGTACCAACTGGATATCAGAGGCAAATCTAATACCTTTTTGTCATGCTTCTTGCCAAAAACCTAGACAATAAAACAGAAATCTTATTTAGTACTGCAATTTTTTACAGTAAATGCACAGAATAGCTGTACTATAGAGCAAAGTTCTGCTCCTCCCTTTTCCTCAAAATGTTATGGACACTAGTGGACAGGTGGATGGGGCAGAAGCTGGCTTCACACCACCTGGAAGCTCTCACACACATCTGGAATTTTTAGCTGATTTGCAGACAGATTCTGTAACACCTTTGTGTTGCCCAAATACTGGATCATAATTATGAGTCTGGCCCCTGGGAGTCTTCCCACTATAACAATTATAACTTTGGTTTGTAATTATTTGGTTTCTGCTTTAAAAAGGGTGCAGAAGAAGAATCCAGGATTAAATAGTGAAAAGCAAAGTATGAATGGTCATCAATCCTTATAATACCTGTTTGGACCAAGTAGTCAGTTAGTTGTTCCAAAAAGCAGAAAAAAGGGAGAGGAAACAAAGCTGAGTGTGGCTCGTCATAATTAAATCTGGTTCATATTTTAACTGATCTGGAAGGAAAAAAAGGCTTAAAAATAACTAAGATACATAGTTAAAATAGATATCGTTTTATTTTGTTATTTATATAGCAGTCAAAAAGTGTGCTAGCCACTTTACAGACAATATTTTAACTCTGAAGAGCTTACTTGACAGAGTCATTTCAGAGTGTGGTAGAAAGGAAATCTTGATTCTCTTCTGCTGACTTGGAGATGTGGTGTCCAAGTGTTTAAACTGAGATAGGACAATTTATTTTAGCCTTAGTTTTCAGTGGTTATAAATGGCCTAAAATGAGGACCAATTAGAATATATATCTCCTTACACACATGATTTAGGTAGCACCAGTAGAAATTACAGGCATAGGATACATTACATAGGATAAGGTCACAGTGTATAAACACTTGGGAGAATTTACTATGAGTCTAAATAACGAAGAAGGGTTGAATACCAAAATCAGATAAAAGACCTTCTCGTGTTTGGAGCTGGTTGTATCTGGATTTTTAAATTACTAGTTTGTAATGTTTAGTTTGCACAATCATCAAATAATCTGTACTGAAACAACCTGTTCATTTTAAATTAATTTTCTGCATTTAGAATGGACTGTTTAAATAATGTGCACATTACTAAGCTCTTTCTGGGGCAGCAATGGATCTAGGATTTTGCAAAGGTGGTCAGCTGGTAGGACGAACATGCCAATAAGTAATATTGTGTAGCACTGTTGATTAATTGCAGTTAACTCACGCGTTAACTCAAAAAAATTAATCGCAGTTAATTGCAGTTTTAATCGCATTGATAAACAATAGAATATCAATTTAAATATTTTTGGATGTTTTTCTACATTTTCAAATATATCAATTTCAATTATGACACAGAATATAAAGTGTACACTGATAAATTTATATTATTTTTATTATAAATATTTTCACTGTAAAAATGATAAGAAACACTATTTTTCAATACACCTCATACAAGTACTGTAGTGCAATCTCTATAATGAAAGTGCAATTTGCAAATGTAGATTTATTTTGTTACATAACTACACACTGAGTGATGATGGCTGAATTTATGAGTAACTAACTTTGAATTTACGAGTTACCGTTAATAACTGAGAAAAGTATAGTATTCTTTTAATAAGGGTTTTTTACCCTTCAAGTATTTAGTATTTACAGATGTACATCCACTTTAACAAGTTTTTAGTTTGAGAATCTACATAAATTTAAAAAAATATTTAGAAATTACTTCATGACAGGCGTCTTCTGGAATTCTGTAAGCCACTTCTCAGTCTGGGAAACATCTAATTAATTATGGCATAAGTGTAGCTGGCCCCATCTCTGCTTAAAAGGAGCCAGACACCAAGTGACACCGAGTTTCAAATTGCAGATGTGACAGAAGTCATGCTCTACTCTGCTTTAGCAGACCCAGCCAATTGTGAAGACACACACACTACAAGAATGGCTAATGAAAGTGCTTGAAGTATTAAAAGAAACACTTATTTGAACATCCTGAGTGCCAGAAATATAGGTCAGTATACTCCAATAGTAAATATATAGGATTAATTGGCTCCTTACCAACAACTATCGCTCTTATATATTACATTTTAGTTATTGGTAGAGAACACACTTCATTCCCTGTGATACACTTACAAAACAATTAAGGTCATGTGTCATGTAGGGTTACATAGTAAATAATTTGTGTCATGTAGGGTTACATAGTAAATATTTTGCTTCACTGTGTCTTATATCAAGTAGTTATGTAACTTTTCACTCTCTAACAGACATGGACACGATTTAATAACTACAGAAGCTGTTTTCTTACCAAGAATTGATGGATGCATGGCAAAAGCACTACGTCTGCCAGAGTGAAATAAAGCCCCTCGGCAAAAACATGCTCCAGAGGTGGGAGTTCAGAGGTTTTTGTTTTCCTGATGTGAGAGGGCTCCCTGTTGGTTGTAGCAGGTATTTCCTGCCCAACTAATTTTGAGAAAGCTACTCTCAGTTCCAAACTTTCAGGTTCTTGGTCCTTGATTTCCACTATTGTTCCTCCTTCTGGGCTAAGATTTTGTGTTGCTCTTTTAGCAAGGGCAGGCACTGCAGTCTGATCACCTGCCTTTTGCTGTTGAAGTTTCTGTCTTCGGATTTTGTCATCATTGTGCACTCTGACAGGTTCTCCTAGCTTCTTCTCAAGAAGCAAAACCTCGGGTGGAATGGTCTGACACTGATCGGGAGATGCATTCAATAAGCTCTCAACAGCCTGAGGGATGCTGAGCTCACAAAGTCTGGTCCACTGACTAACCTGTCATATAAACATAAACAAGCACAGTCTGATTAGAACTGTTTGGATTATAATGTAGACATTCAAAATTAAGGGCATGATTTAAATCCTGTAAAGAGCTTCCATGTAAAGACTGAAACTCCATCCTTAACAGGCAATGAATGCCCCTCTTCTTCCAATGTGCACTTGCAATGTCAGAAACTCAAGGTATACATACATACACACACACACACACACACACACACACACACTACATTGCTTTAGGTGAAGAGAATGAAGTTTAAGCTCTCTGAATCTTCTTGCCATTGTTAGTTTACATTAAACCCTTAATAGACTAATTTCCAGTATAAGTCTGGAAACTAAATTTTATATGTAAAAAGAATAGTGGTCTGGTGTGATAAAAATGTCTTTTATTTGGCATCAATTTTGGATGGCTGTATTGTCCAAAAGAGGTGAAGCCATGACTAAATTACATTGGTCATCTCAAATAAGTACCAGTAAAAACAGAATACTGCATCATCTATGAATCCCACAAATGTCATTTATTTTACAGAAAATCGATCTTAGAAATGTTTTACACGTTGGGACTGCTTTTCTGCTTGTGATGACAGAAATTTAAGAAATATGAGCCCAACTGTAATGATATCTTAACAAAATTCCAATTTTTTTAATTCTTTCCCCACTTTCCTCTATTATTTCTACTTAAGTTTTTTCAAACTTCTCCTCTTGTTGGATTTATTCACTGGTGCAATAATCCAGAATTTATGGTATCAAATACTCTTCTTTAGCAGAGTCTCTTAATTCTCTCCTATCACTCTTTTTGGTGCTACAGGAAATAAAAGTCATAACTTTCATAAACATTATTTCACCATCGCAACACCTCTCTACACAAACACAATTAGTTGCATACTCTCAGATTATAATCTCTTTTCACTGGGATGCTATGGATTTTCATGGAAATTGTTTCCCCAATTTATTTGTAATAGTCTGCAAACTACACACGTAAATGCTGCTCCTTTTTAGGAATCGCACCATATATCAAGCCAAAATTTGATCTCTACCTGCATTCCTTGCAAACCCAAAATGGCCACTGGCTTCAGGTCATACAGCCTCATTGATAACTATTGGTTTCAAAGGGAGTTTTGGATGTTCAAAGTAGACAGGTGATCAGAACCTAATAGAGTATGTGTGTTTGAAATATTTTATCTTTCTCAGGGCAAGGCCCTGTATATTTCACAGCCATGGAATTTATTGAAGAATTGCATTCTCATTAAAAAGTAATATTGTTTCCACTCTTTATGGTTGTAAGAAAACCTCTAAAATGTGCACCAAGTGTAAACCAATGTAATGTCATCTGTCTGGATCTGCAGAAAATAATGTCATCTGTCTGGATCTGAAATAATAGTTTGAGCGTGAATAGTCCCATCCATCTAACGGAAAACGCTAAGACTCCACAATTACATGGCTGCATAATCTGGCATTTTCCCAATTCAATATTTCGCTGCAGCCAACACCCAACATTTTGTTTACTTTCTGTCAAACTGTGCTATTGGGAAATGCCAGCAGCTGTCTATTGCCCTGCAGTTTTTCTCACAAGAAATTAATTAGATTAGTGTATGCTCCCTGTGATGAATCCTGGATCTAGACAACAAGGAGGAGGTTGGTCCAGCTTGTAGCCTGGGAGTAGAGGAGACAGAAGTGTAAACTTGACCTGGAAAGCTGCAGAATAGCACAGCAGCCATGGCCCTGATAAACTGCTGAAGACCACTAAAAAAATAAAAGGAGGATCTGTGCTGGGTCATCTGGACACTATGGGAGCTGAAGTCAGGAGCCAGGACACTTGGAGAGTGCACTGAAAAACACATCTTCAAAAAAAAATCAGGATTGAAAATAAGCAACACTAAATCTGACATCAGTGAGTATTTTCTTATGCAATGGTTGTATTTGTTTTGGGGAACAGGAATGAAGGATATTTCATGGTGATAGAACAAATTAATGTCACAGAATTTGGTCCAGAGTAAATATGACCATGTCTAAGGTTTATTATTCAATTAAACTTGAATGAGCTGAAGTCACTAATTAGACCAGAACTAAAGACTATAAGGTTAACCCATGACAGAATATATGTAGGAACAGTTTAAGTAGGTATTATTTTTCAAAGTGGTGAACAAGTAAGCAGATATTTTAAATAAGTTGGTGTAGATAAGTAATATTCATATTGAAAAATTAAATGAGTACATGGAATTTCTAAAGGGGATTAAAGAATTCCACAGCTTAGAGTACCTGACCTCCCTTTCTGGGATGTAAAGAGTAGGCTCTTCATTGAACGTGTTCTGCCCCCTACCTACATTACCATAGGATTTTCATTTGTTGGATTTTTTGCACAGCAGTGCCTTTCAATTTCTATGGTACAAAACACAGGGGTTTTCTTGTTTTGTTCTTACATTTAACTTATTAAATGTTAGAACCAGACTGACTCAAGTTGTAAATTATCAAGCCTTTCCTAGCATAAGTAGTCCATGAGGTTGGTTCTGGACCTACACTACTATGTAACTAGATTTAAATATTAGTTTCTCTTTTACACACCTTCCAAGGCCTTAGTTCAGGATTCTGTACTTATCTTAGAAGAACTGATGTCATCCTGAACACCTGTATATAAAGAATACAATTCACCGATTTGATTTAGGGATGAGTAATAACCCCAGTTCTCTCACACAACCCTAAAATTTGTTTCATACAGATAGCAGCAGATTCTCAATTGGTCTAAACTGGAATAGCTCCATTGATTTCTATGAAACTACAACACAGTATACCACCTGAGGCTCTGGACCATATTTTTAATCTTAAGGTACTTATATTCTGTTAAATATTTAGGGGGTGGTGGGTTTTTTTTTAAATCATTAGCATTCACTTTTATGCCAGAATCAATACAGCTGCTGTTGTATCAACAATAGGAAACCATATGATAAAATGTCTTAACTAGATATTCCAGCAGACATCAACATTGAAACCCAATTTTTAGTGTTAACTATATTTAAATATGTAACAAAAAAAAGATGCACTCACTTCAGCACAGGCTTTTAGGCAGGTCTTTTTAAACCCCAAAAGTTCCAAAACCAACTTCTTTGATGGATCTACCGCATATGTTTTCTGTATTATGTGCCTCAACACAACAGAAAGACCAGCTCGACAGAATTTACCATTTTCTTCAACTATAGCAGGCAAACAGCAGCTCTGGACAACCAAAGGGAGTTGACTCCTTGAGACGAAGTGGACCTCTAGGTCATCAGGTTGTGCTTTGCCAAATAACTGGTGATCTGTACTGTCACTGGAAGGTACTAAAAAAACTTTGAATAATTTGCAATCACAGTAGGACAGCAAAAACAAGGATATTGATGTGTGGAGAGGAAAGATGCAATCTTCAAACTGATGGGAGTAGGCCAGGTACAGATGTTCTTCAGTAACACCACTTTTCATTTTCCTTCAGACCTGAAGTACCTGAAATAGAAGTTAGAACAATAACATTTATAAAGAATATAGCATTTAAGTATTTTTTTTAAAAAAGACTTGAAATAATGACCTTTGCACTTGTTTGGGACAGGTGATTTTAACTTGAGACAAGCGTTATTTGAACTTGCAAATATTTAAAAGAAGAAATGTACGGTAGTCCCCCTAAGACAAGAATGTTTGCAGATGTGTATTTATATATCTTTAACGCCTCACAAATGAGCCCCACTCACACTCAATAACTAAGGTCCCAATCCTCTAGCTGTTTGTGCACAGGTCTACTCATGTGTATGCATCTGCACTATCAAGGCCTAAGTGTGGAATAGGCACTATACTAAGCCACCCATTCTGCATTTTAACTCATCTATCCTCTGCTGGGGAATTGGTGTGCTAATAGATGCTCCCCCCCAAAAGCTTGAGGGAGTATATTAGCAATTATCTATCATGAAAGCAAACAAACTGATCATGAATTAGAAATAAATAAGACGGAACTGTTAGAAATAGGTCTATACCGTGTGGCAAAGTGCCCTCTTTGACTCACCAGGCCCAAGTCCTTTATGTTCTGGAGAAACCAGTGTTGGCAAGACAGGCTGCCTAGAAAGCCCAAGGGCAAGCTCTTCCTTCCCCTTAGGCAGTTCCTTGGTTGGGTTTTTTTCCCCTCTCTGACCAGGGAATGCAGCCTCCCTCCTTGAAGGTGCTCCCTGCCCTGCTGTCCACAGCCTACTGACAGCTTCACTCCTTCTCTCTCTCCTCCTCCTTCCTAGCAGGGGAAGGTTTAAAAAGGTCTCTGACCGCCCTTTAATTGGCATCAGCTGATCTTGCCTGGGTCTCTGGCAACCTTAATCAGCTGAACCCAATTAACCTGTAGTTACCTCTCTTACCACCACCCCCATCTGGTAGCTTCCTAGTCTGAGTTTACCACAACCAATGGTTCTCAAACTTATTTGACCCTTCTTCCCCATATACATACATCACCACCAAGCTCTGAAGGCAAAGCAGAGAGCAGCAACTGCCGGCTGGGGGGCCAGCTCTGAAGGTACCACTGCACCAGAAGCATCACAGAAGTAATGGTAGCAATGTGGAAAGTGATGTTCATCAATATAAATTTTTACAGCAGACTTAGTGTCCCATTGCTAACCTTACTTCTGTGCTGCTGCTGCCACTCCGGGGCTGACAGGTGAGGGATTTGGGGGAGGGGAGGAGAGCCTGAGCCCAAGTGGTGGGAGTCCAGATGTCCTCTTTATTCCCGCCTCCCAAGTGTGCATGGTCCTTCTGCACAGGCCCCAGCCACCTGGAGCTAACAGCCAGAGCACATAAAAAACAAAACAAAAACACGCGGCTCACACCTTTCTAGACACATTCCCATGCCTCTCTTGGAAGGTCACCCCATAGTTTGAGAACTGCTGGGCTAGACTCTTTTGACTTCCCGTTTGTCTCCTATTCTTTCAAAATTTCTTCTGACCCTTCTTCATCTGGCTGAGGTAAATGTAGAGCAACAACTATAATTTTATGTTTAGATAGTTAACCAGATAATTGCGTCTGGAGTAGCAGAGTGTACTGCTGATGATGCCTCCTTTGTATTTGTGAATTGGGCATTGAGGTCCATAGTCTGTTCTGGGTGACCACAGTCACACACTGGAGAGTCTTTAATTTTCCATTAGTGCAGCAAGTATCCGCATCTTCCATAGTTTGTGCGGATACGGTTTAGGGCTACTCATAACCTTTGTGGGAGATCGAAACCAGAGATCTTCTGCATGGGGTCTTTCATAAGATGTTTATTTGTTCTTGTGAATTCCATTCAGCTTTCAGAGAGATAGCCGTCAGTCTGGAATAGCAGAAGTGACAGAGTCCAGTGGCACCTTTAAGACTAACTAAAGTATTGAAGCATAAGCTTTCGTGGGCTAATACCCACTTCGTCGGATGCATGCAGTGGAAGTGTCTGGGGCAGGTATAAATAAGCCATTCAGCTTTGTAAGTTTCATCGGGGTTGAAGTTGCAAAGGCCCGCGCTGCTTCCCGCAGCCCACATTGGCCTGGGGCGTCGAACAGCGGCTAGTGGGAGCCGTGATCGGCCAAACCTGCAGCTGCGGCAGGTAAACAAACCAGCCCGGCATGCCATGGGCTTCCCCTGAACAAGCAGTGAACCACAGTTGAGAACCACTGATGTAAACAGAAGACAGCTTTAGTTTCTATACTATAAATGAAATCCAACTTCTGTAGGATCGTTCACTGAAGGCATGAGCAAGCAAAAAACAGACAAGCTGAATGTACTTCAAGAATGCACACACAATTCATTTAAAGAGAAGTTTGACTTAATTAAAATAATAGTCATGGCTCACATTAATATTCTTGTCATCATATAAAAAAAATCAATTCAATTTTCTTAATACTTCATTCAAGAGTCACAGCTTCCTCTATCAATCTTACACTATTTCAGGGCACTTTAAGAATTATGATGTAATAATTGTTCTGTACCACCACCTAATAAAATTCCCATTTACTGCCTTATAAATCACAATTTATATTTCAATCTTTAGACACTAGATGGCACCCCTTTGAAGCAATCATTGTAGAAGCAAATTGATACCAGCAGAGAAAGGGTACCGTAACAGTACAAAAAGATGCCATTATGACTGTTTTGTATTAGGACTTACATATGAAAAAATGTCTAGTCCATCTCTGAGACTAAAGAAAAGATCCAAATTATTGCCATGGCTATAGTATGGTATTTTTTTTAAGTGATTGATCACACACTTAGTGCAGCACTAGGGAGGACACTATAAAGAGTATCGCTGTGCAGTACGGCTGCTCACACCTGGTCACCAATCAACCAAAATAACGCTGCAGTGAAGGCATATCCTTAGTTGATTTCCAACAAGGTTCTGAAAGCAGCTACTCAGTGAAGATGTAATGCCCACCCATGCTGCTTCTATTGCTTGCACAGAGTTTTCTGAAACATAAGGAAAGCTATTGCCACAATCAAGTAGCGATACAAACTTGATTGAGTTTTTCATTAGTAAATGATCATTTGAAGTCACTACAAGACTCGTAAAAGAGAGACCATAAAAACAAACTCTGGATTTTCTACTAGCTATCCCAACTAATTTTTTTAAAGCCATAATTATCCAATGCAGCAAGAGACCTTTGACTGTCATACATATTTAGAATACGTGCCATTCATACAAAATGTCTTTATGTAAGTCATCAAAGAGTACAATAACATTGAACAGTTTTTACACCTTCATGTGACAGTTATTAGAGAAGTTTATTCCCTTCCCGGTGTGTGTGTGTGGGGGGGGGGGGGGGGGTGGAAGGACTGAAAGCATAGGAATTAGTTACTATTACGATTAACAAATTTCAACAGGGGCAGCCATTGAAATTTTACAAATTATGTAAACAAAAATGGCTGAAACAACTTTGTTGATGATCATTAATCATTGCATTTAGTCAGTTTCAATCCAAAGTAAATTATGTGAAAATTATGAACTGATGAAAAATACATTATTTTAGGAGTGCTGCTGCTTTATAATATTACTAGCATAAGTGCCCGGCGTTGCTCGGGTCAGTCGGAGGTGGGGAGGGGGCAGACAGTTGACACCCCCTGACCAACCCCAACACCCACCCTTCACCCACCCTGACATCTTCCCACCCCCCCGACCAACCCCAAGACCCCCCGGCTCACTTACCCCCCGACCAAACCCGACAACCCCACCTGACCCCCCAAAACAAACCCAACACCCCCACGTCACCCCCCGACCAAACCCGACACCCCCACCTCACTCCCTGAGCAAACCCGACACCCCCACCTCACCCCCCGACCGAACAGTGTATTTAATAATCTGTGTGCTACACAGTGCACCGTGAGCCGGGGGGGGGGGGGTGTCGGGTTTGGTCGGGGGGTCAGGTGGGGGTGTTGGGTTTGCTTGGGGGGGTCAGGTGGGGTTGTCGGGTTTGGTCGGGGGGGTAAGTGAGCCGGGGGGTTTAGGGTTTGGTCTGGGGGGGTGGGAAGGTGTTGGGGTGGGTGAGGGGTGAGTGTTGCGGTTGGTCAGGGGGTGTTGCGGTTGGTGGGGGGTTGAGGTGGGGGTGTCAGGTTTGCTTGGGGGGATGAGGTAGGGGTGTCGGGTTCGGTCGGGGGTAAGTGAGCCGGGGGGGTGTCGGGTTTGGTCTGGGGGGGTGGGAAGGTGTCGTGGTGGGTGAGGGGTGAGGTGTGGGTGTTGGGGTTGGTCAGGGGGTGTTGTGGTTGGTGGGGGGGGGTGAGGTGGGGGTGTCGGGTTTGCTTGGGGGGGGTGAGGTGGGAGTGTCGGTTTCGGTCGGGGGGTAAGTGAGCCGGGGGGTGTCAGGTTTGGTCTGGGGGTGTTGCGATTGGTGTGGGGGGGGTGAGGTGGGGGTGTCAGGTTCGGTCGGGGGGTAAGTGAGCCAGGGGGTGTCGGGTTTGGTCTGGGGGGTGGGAAGGTGTTGGGGTGGGTGAGGGGTGGGTGTTGGGGTTGGTCAGGGGGTGTTGCGGTTGGTGGGGGGGTGAGGTGTCGGTGTCGGGTTTGGTCGGGGGGTAAGTGAGCCGGGGGGGGGTGTCGGGTTTGGTCTGGGCACCCACCCCAACACCTCCCCCCCCCCGACCAAACCCAACACCCACACCACACCCCTCACCCCCCCGACACCTTCCCACCCCCCGAAGCAAACCCGAAACCCCCACCTCACCCCCCCGACCGAATCCGACACCCCCACCTCACTTACCGTCCCACCAAACCCAACTCAGATCCGTCGCAGGAGGGGAGGGGGCCCAGAGCCGAGGGATTCCGGGGACCTTCGCAGGTGGGGGGGGCACAGAGCTGATGTAGTCCGGGGTTCCGTTGGGGAGGTGGGAGGGGCAGAGAACTGAGGGATCTCCGGGGTTCCGTTGGGGAGGTGGGAGGGGCAGAGAACTGAGGGATCTCCGGGGTTCCGTTGGAGGAGGGAGGGGTGAGCTGAGCGAGTGAGGTGTCTGTTGGAGGGGGGTATTATGACATCATCACCACCTAACTGCCAAGCTGATGTGATTGGCCCTGAAAGACTTTCACCCCTGGGGGGCGTCAGAGGTGAGATCCGAAAATTTTTCGACCCTTACCAGCATCTAGACCCCAAGACCCCTCACTGTACCAAAATTCAAGTCTCTGGCTCAAACGGTGCGGGAGGACTTCGCAGTCATACGTACATACATACACTCATACATACACCACTTGACTTTTATATATATAGATAACACAGGTGTGAGAGCTCTGGAGCAGGTAACTAAGGGACTAATCTTACAAACATTTAAGGCTTGTAATTAACTCACATGCATGTTTGCAACATAGGGTCTTTTCCCTCCGATGAGAAGTACTTGAGGTTTACAGTGATTTGCGGAGAAACCACTCTCTTTTCAGCTTCAGATCAGTGGAATTAAAACTAATTTTATGGAATGGAACAAATTACATTCCTAAGTAGGGTTCATTCTGTAGACAGTGAACCTCCCAAAAATGTCATGATAAGCTTCACTCAGGGGAGGAAAAAAATAGTGTTGGACTCATTTAGGAAACCACTAATTCTCTCCTCCTCTGTCCATGCAGACTTGGTGTCCTAGGGGAAGATTTCATTTTCAATACCAGAGAGCTCAAGTTCAAATTTCAAAGATGCTTTGACAGCCATGGTGAAATATACACCATCTTTAAACTTGCAAGAAGTCAAACTCGAGTATCACAAAAGTCCCTTCTGTAGTATATGGGTGAAATACTGGACCCAAAGAAGTTAATAACAAAAACCTTTTAGAAAAAGGATAAATGCACACAAATCAGATATTAGGAATGGAAATATACAAAAACCTGTAGGGGAACACTTCAACCTGCCTGGACACACAATTACAGATTTAAAAGTCACCATACTGCAGCAAAAAAACTTCAAGTCCAGACTGCAAAGGGAAACTGCAGAGCTGCAATTCATTTGCAAATTCAACACAAACAATCTCGGAAAGAACAAAGACCTACAATGGCTCGCTCATTACAGAACTAGTTTCTCCTCTCTCCATGTCCACACCCCCCATTCAAATGCTAGAACAACCACCCACCCTCCCTGATGGGAGATAACAAGCTGGTTCAGCCTAATTGGACTAACCTTTTTACCTCCCACCTGGTTCTTGCCTACTTTTCTGTACCTGCCTCTGGACACTTCCACTGCTTGCATCCGACGAAGTGGGTATTAGCCCACGAAAGCTCATGCTTCAAAACTTTGTAGTTAGTCTTTAAGGTGCCACAGGACTTTGTTACCTATGAGCAGGTAATCTATCACAATTCCAGTTTCAGAGAGCAGCCAGGAAAACCTCTCTCCTTTGCTTACACAAATCAGTTTGCAAAGAACTGGGCAGTATAATTTCTGACCAATTTCCACACTCAACTGTACCAACTGTACAATTATATGCTCAGCTTGGTCTCCCAGTTATATTTTCCATTCATCTTTGAAGTCTGAAGGCTTAGATTAATCCAGCAGGTTTTTCTTGCTCTCACTCTCCTAGCCATCAAAAACCTTTTCGTCATGAAACACATAATTCATTACCTCAAACATTTATCTAGGAAATTTCTTATTCAGCCTCAGACAGATGGTGGTGATCAGTGCAAACCCACCTGCTATGTTCAAAAGCACCTGTTTTTTATTCCAAGTTAACTGTTCTCTCAAATATGAGCTTTTCCTCTCTCCCCTTAACACTGCAGTTTCTATAGTTAATGATACTGCCTTCATCTTACATTTTTAAAATGACAACTGTACATGAAAACTATACAAGAACACATTAAATATGGTTAAAAATGTAGTAGTTCACATAAGCCTATACCAGAAAAGTTACTATATTGCTGACAATGGCTTCAGTTGAACACAGCAAAAGTACACATGCAGACCAGTACAAGCCATTTTCAGCATCATTTCAGAAAAGAAAACCACTGTTTCTGTTGTTTATCTTGGTCTATACTTGCTGTTGAACCATGTACAGACAGTGTTGATACTCACTGAAGCAACAGTTAATTTTCAAAGATTACACTAGGCCAGGGGTGGCCAACCTGAGCCTGAAAAGGACCCAGAATTTACCAGTGCACATTGCCAAAGAGCCACAGTAATACATCAGCAGTCCCATATCAGTCCCCCGTCTCCCCGCCGGATCCCAGCGCCTCCTGCTCCCTCCCCACACCTCTCGATCACCTGTTTCGTGGTACGCTCTGGAGGGGAGGGGGAGAAGCCAGGACACTGCAGGCTCAGGGGAGGGGGTGAAAAGGGGTTGAGTGAGGGCAGGGCCTGTTGAAGAGCCAGGGATTGAGCAGTGAGCGGCCCCTGGTGCATTGGAAAGTTGGCACCAGTAGATCCAGCCCCAGAGTCGATGCCTATATAAGGAGCCGCACGTTAACTTCTGAAGAGCTGCATGTGGCTCTGGAGCCTCAGGTTGGCCACCCTTGCCTCAGTCTAGGCCATAGTGAGCTTCACTGTCTCCTCCTGCTAGAAGCACTAACTGCTTGCCTCATGCTCAACTTATAAGCAGCTGCAGCATGCCTTTGGGCATCAGACTTATGTTTAACTTTCTCTCCCCTCTGCAGACTGGCTACTTGATCAAACTCCTCCTGCACAGTTTCTTCACATCTACATTATGTACCTGCACTCCATGTTCCCCTTCTTCCTTTCCTCTCCTATGTACAGGGCCAGTGCAACCACTAGGCAAACTAGGCGGTCACTAGGGCTCCAAGTGGTTGGGGGGGGGCACCAAAAAATGTGCTCAGGGAGGCAGTGGAGCAGAGGTGAGCTGGGGCAGGAGGGTGCGGGGAGGGCTGCCTGCAGTAAGTAACGGTGGGGTGGGGGTGGCGCAGGGCAACAGTTCCCCGCCCCAGCTCACCTCCACTCTGCCTCCTCCCCTGAGCATGCCACTGAGGCTTGCCGCACCAAACAGCTAATTGGCACCACAAGCCTTGGAGGTGGGAGAAGTGGAGGCGTGAGGCGGAGGTGAGCTGGGGCGGGGAGCTGCCGCAAAGCTCCCCAAGTGGGGGGGGGGGGGAGGGAGGAGGACAGCTGCTGCAGAGCTCCCCGGGCAGAGCGGGGGAGGGCAGAGAGCTGCCACAAGTCTCCCTGGGTGGACAGGGGGGAGGGCACGAGCTGCCACAGGGCTCTGGGGGGAGGGGCACAAGGTAGAAGTTTCACCTAGGGTGCGAAATATCCATGCACCAGCCCTGCCTATATATCCTTCCATCATCCTTTGTCTTGTCCTTTAGCTAATCCACCTTATAAAACCACACTCAAAACATTTTTAAAATAAATCACAGAATTAACGCAACCGTCACGTTCACTCTGCTTGCATATTATCTTCTCCCTTCTCTCCATTCCCTTGCCTATTTAGATACATCTACATTACAATCAAAGACCATGGCACAGCTGCCACTGCCCCAGGTCAGCTGAGTTGGACTCGTGGGCCTGAGCGGTGCTAACAGCCACAGTAGAACATTCAAGCTCAGGCAGGAGCACAGGCTCTGAGATCAGTCCCTCTCACAATAGTGCCTGGGCTCCAGCTGAGGCCTGAACATCTACGCTGCAGTTTTTAGCTTCACAGCCCAAGCCCTGCAAGCCTGAGTCAACTGACCCAGGCTTTCAGACCCAGTGCTGCAGGCTTTTTATTGCAGCATAGACATATCCTTTAAAGTGTAAGATCTTTGGGACAGGGATTGCCATTTAGTCTATACCACTACAAGGCAAAACGGAGCCCCAGTCTCAGTTAGGTCCTCTAGCTGCTGCTGCAATACAAATAATTAACATCATCCACTATACTGCATACCTGTTAAAGAACAGCTATTGTAAGCAAGCAAATTTATTTACCTATGGAACTAAGACAAGCTTAATTAGTTACAATTAAAAATCCAATTTACTTTAACTAATTATGCTATTTACTTTTTAAAATTTCTCCAACATTGGCTAAATATCAATTAAGTCTGTTTCACTGTGCTACAAATTTGGGTTTCACTATAGAGGACTGTTTATTTGTTTAAAAACATGTTTCTAGGAAAATATAAACAAGAAATGGAAACATTTCTATTGCTCTTAGTTTTTGCAAGAGGTTTTGTTTGTTTGTTTTATTATGAAAAAATAAAACTCTGGACAATATTTGATAATGTTTCTTTTCATTTAACATGTATCACATCACGTTAAGTAATTTACAAATGTAATGGTTATTCCAATAAATATGTAGCACAGCAAAAATAGTACCTGTGGTTTTAAGCCTTCAGACTCAGGAGATATAATTTATATTTCTATTTACATCAATTTGCTGTGTGACCAAGGGGAAGACAACTAACCTCCATGCCTCAGTTTCCCCATCAATAAACACATTCATAAGGGATAATATTCAGAGGAGTTTTATATCATTTGTGAAGTTCTTTGAGTATCTCTGATGAAAAATACTATAAAAGCAACAACAACAGAATTTAGGATGGGCACATTAATATAACTAAAAATACCTAGTCACCACATATACTTCAGGAAAATAAGGGACACATGAAAAATTAGAGACAAGCTTTTTTTAAGTCTCTCTTCATATAAGATTTACTGCTAAAATTAAGGCACAAATTCTCTTCTCTACATCAAAACCTCTCTTAATGTGCAATGGCAGTCAAAAAATACCACCAAAGAACCAACAACCCATAATCAAACAAAAAAGATGACATAATGTGAGGCCCTCAACCCTAGAGAATGTGAGCATGAGAGTAATTTACTCACATGAACAGCCCCTTAAGTAATTGAGGGAATTGGATTTTAAGTGCACAAAGAATGGATAGAAAAAATACATAAATTGGTGGTATGTCCTCACTTGGAATACTGTGTTTAGTTCTGGTCACCTTATTATTATTATTTTTTAAAGTTACAAAAATAAAGTATACAATACAGCTGATTGAAAAAAGTGAAAGTGTTACACTTAAAGAATTAACTTTCTGGGGAAAAATTAAACATTTTTAGTTTTCTGATGAAAAATTTAAAAAAAAATCAAAGAAATTTCTGTAAAAATGTTCATATAATAGAAAACCCAATTTTTGGTCAAAAACAGTTTCCATGAAAAATTTTCAATGAACCCTAGTTCAGAAAAAGCTCACAAGAATGACCAGATAAATGGAAAAGAGTTTTATATGAAGAGAGACTAAAAATACTGGGTATCAGAGGGGTAGCTATGTTAGTCTGTATTCACAAAAACAATGAGGAGTCAGGTTGCACCTTAAAGATTAACAAATTTATCTGGGCATAAACTTTTGGGGCAAAAAACCCCACTTCTTCAGATGCATGGAGTGAAAATTATAGATACAGGCTACCACTCTGAAATCTAAGGGCTTGTCGTCACTACAGCAGCGATGCATCGATTTTTTGGCGATCGATTTATCACGTCTCGTTATGACGCAATAAATCGATCGCCAGTGGCTCCCCTGTCAACTCTGGAAGTCCAGCTCATCAAGAGGCGCAAGCTGGAGTCGACAGGGGACTGCGCCGCCGACTGCCGTCGTGAGGACGGGAGGTAAGTCGTCTGTAGAGACGCTACGTTGTTAACGTAGCTGAAATTGCATATCTACAGTCAATTTCCTCCCCTAGTGGAGACCAGCCCTAAGAGATAAAAAAAAGGATTAGATAGAATACAGGTCTGATCCAGTATTGTAAATCTATGTTCCCAAAGAGCTTCCTTTTTCAGAACAGATCCACCTATTTGTTGTAAACCATTGATCTGTCAGCCTTTTATTTGGTTCATTTGGTGATTTCCCTATTTATTCATTGCTGATAGCTCTGCAGTGAATGCTGGTTATGAACATGTCTGGATTTCTTAGCTAGTCATGTATTGTACTGGCAAGGACTGTTTTTTCTGCCTCCTACAGAAGATAACTGACTACTGTTACCACATAGTGGAGAGTCTCTATTAGGTCATATAATAGAAATCTGTGCTGCAGGACTTAACATCCAGGATTCAAACCCTGTTGACAGGCCTTCCTGAGGGCTGTTACATTCACAGCCTGGACTCTGGTCTCTTCCATGCATCCATGGCAGTAGAGGCTGCGCAATTAGCTAATACAGAGGGTGCAGGTCATTCTCCCAGGACATGGGGGATAACTCCCCCCAGCCCCAGTCAGCAAACCCATGGGAAATTAAATGAGAAATTGAGGGTGAATGCTCCAGGCCCCTGTAATGAGTGACCATGGTCACCCCAAGTAACAGAGGACTCGCCCCGTGTCCTCAATGCCTGTCCCTCACAAAGGTCCTTGTGCACCAGGGTGCACCCCACGGCCACAGCACCTGGGGAGGCTTCACCCCACATTGAGAGCACCTGCCCCAAACAGCGGTCCTGGAGGTGCACCCCACATCCTCAGCGCGGTCCCTTCCTGTGCCCCGGGGAGGCTTCACCCCACATCCTCAGCGCTGTCCCGCCCTGTGCCCCGGGGAGCTTCACCCCACATCCTCAGCGCTGTGCCCCGGGGAGGCTTCACCCCACATCCTCAGCCCCTCGCGGCCCCGCACGCTCCCAGCCCCGCTTACCCCGGCCCCACGCGGTAGATTCCCGGTTCCCCCGCCTCGGTCCGCTCAGCCGCTGCCTCCCCGGCTCCGCCTCTTCCTCCGCACGCTGCCGCCGCGCTTCCTCCTGCCGCCGGCCCGTCCTGCCGCTCCGCCGGGCTCCGCGCTGCGTCACGAGCCGGGCGCCGGGGACCGGTAAGCGGAGCTGAGGCGCGGGGGGAGGTGGGCCCGGGGCACAGGCTGCGCCCCCCAGACCGTCCGTGAGCCCCGCGGGCTCCCCAGCTCGCCCGGCAGTAGGGCTGGGCCCGGCGCTGCACAGCCCGGGCAGGGACGGAGCCCGCGCGTACACCCCGGACGTGCCGAGAAACCCCTCCGGTGCCGGGGGGCTGGGCGGGCTTCCCCGGGCCCGAGCCCAGGCGTCCCCTCCGGGCCCGGCCGGGAATCGCGCTCAGGCTGTCGGAGCAGGGGGGCAGCGCCGTGTTATTGCCGTGCAGGGGGCTGATCACTGGGCCGAGCGACTCCCTCTCTTGGGCTGGTTTCCGGACTACGCGGTTATGTTTCAGTCTTCGCGAACTCACCACTATACAAATCAATGGTTTATTCTCGACCCAGCGAGGAGACTCTTTTCCTGCCCTCTTGTAATGCTGAAGTTTCCCTGTGGGAGAATAAATGGGCCCTTTAGTTTGCTTTAATCTTCAGTGCAGGTTTTTTTGTTTTGTTTTTTAGCTGTGTGCAATCAATAATGTCCCTAATCCGCCACATAGATGCACACACTTGATTTTTGTAGACAGTGGGGAGTTTAGGTCACTATGGTAACTGACTAGGGAAGGTTCTCATTAGCTGTGCTCCTGGGCACTGTAGTTGTACAGTAAACACTAGCAGGAACTTGTTTCTGTCAGGGAACTGGTCCTAATAGGTGTTTTCCAGCTCTGAATGTAGTTTGAACTTCTCTTGAATACTAAATCTCTTTTCAGATTTAAACACATTTTCCTTTGAAGACACAGCCTGTATACTCACACCTGAGTTAAATGCAAACTAGTTTAATGGTTAACAGTGGAATAAAACTGAAAGATTTGGCTCTGGACAGTTATTCTTTACTTGTGATATCACCACATCATGTGAAAAGTGCTTTCCATATGGAGAAGAAAGCATAATTCCTGCCCCCAGGAGCTCACAATCTAAAACCAGACAGACAGCTGGTTGAGGGATTAGATCAACAAATATTCAGTTAAGAAATTAATACATGTAATTTAGGCATCATTTATCTTCATAGCCTGTCATTTAAAATGTGCATTGGTGAAAGACTATAATCACTTTTTGACCTTTTATATTTTCATTTTGTATATTTAAATAATTCTCAAGACAAGAAATTAGCTAGACTTAAGATCACTGCTCCCTTCTTACGGGGAATCTAATATAAAGCTGTAGTTGACACTGGCATGATTGCTGCTGGTATTCTCTGTCCAGTTCTGGTGTCCACAGTTCAAGAACGATATTGATACATTGGAAAGGGTTCAGAGAAGAACCACAAGAATTAATCACGAATTAGAAAACATGCCATATAATGAGAGACGCAAGGAGTTCTCAATCTGTTTATTTTAATAGAGAGTTATGGAGTGATTTGACTGCAGCAGTCTATGAGTACTTGGTGAACAAATACTTAATAATGGGCTCTTCAGTGTAGCAGAGAAAAGCATGACACGATCCACTGGAAATTAAAGTTACACAAATTCAAATTGGAAATAAGGTGTAATTTTTTAGCAATTGGAACAGCTTACCTAGGGTCATGGTGGTGTGTTCATCACTAGAAATTTTTAAATCAAGATTGGATTTTTTCTAAGGGAGATGGCCTAGAAATTATGGGAAATTTTATGGCCTGTGCTATACAGGAAGTCAGACTAGATAATCACAATGGTCCCTTCTGTCCTTGGAATCTATGAATGTAAATGATCCTTACGTCCAAAGTGGTATATTACAGAGGTTAAAATGATGACCCTGGGATTGGTCCTGGAGTTCAGTTTTAACCAAAGATTGATCCTCCAGAAGTAATTAACTCATTACTTTTTTAACAAGCGTCATTTGCATGGAAGCATGTTCTCTGGAATGGTGGCCGAAGCATGAAGGGGCATATGAATGTTTAGCATACCTGCAACGCTGGCTACAAAAGTGCCATGCGAATGCCTGTTCTCACTTTCAGATGACACAAAAATAAGAAGCAGTCAGCAGTATCTCCTGTAAATGTAAACAAATTTGTTTGTCTTAGCAGTTGGCTGAACAAGAAGTAGGACTGAGTGGACTTGTATGATCTAAAGTTTGACATTGTTTTGCTTTTGAGAGCAGTTATATAATGCATTTTTAAGTTACATTTTCATGATAAAGAATTTTCACTACAGTACTTGTATGAGGTGAATTGCAAAATACTGTTTATTTTGTTTATCATTTTTAAAGTGCAAATATTTGTAATAAAAATAATATAAAGTGAGCAATGTATTCTTTGTATTCTGTGTTGTAATAGAAATCAATATATTTGAAAATACAGAAAAACATCCAAAAATATTTAATACATTTCAATTGGTATTCTATTATTTAACAATGCAATTAATCACGATTAATTTTTTTAATTGCAGTTAATTTTTTTGAGTTAATCGCATGAGTTAACTGTGATTAATCGACGGCCCTAAAAATTGTGTTGCCCTAATTTACTAAATAATGGATAAAGGAGAACTGGTTAATATAATTTATTTGGACTTCCCAAAAGCTTGTAAGGTCTCTAATGAGAGGCTAAAAGCCTTTCTGTGAAAGGCTGTGCTCTGTCACAGAGCTAAAACTGTAAACAAAGAATAAGAATTAAGGGTCAATTTTTGGCCAGGTGATATGTTATATTGGGTGGTGAGTGCATGCAGTGTGCTAGGATGGGTATTTAATATATTGATCTGCAAAAGGGGTGGGCTGTCAGTGAGACACCAAAATTTGCAGACATCAGATTGAGAGAAAGAAGACTGATGAATGGTGGAACCAAAAAACACAGGTGAATTGTCAGCATGTTGACAAGTGAAATTTAGTATTGACAACTACACGGTGAAACATATTGGAAGGAAAATTTTGAACTATTAATTCACATTTGTGGATTCTAAGTTAGCTATTTATGAAGACAACCTAGGTTGTTATTGTAAATGGAAAAGCTGTTCTTGATAATTAGTGGTAGTCAAAATAGTAAGCAATTTTAGATTTTATAAAGAATGGGATTGATTTTACTGCACTTTTATAATACTGTCATAAATCAATGGTGTGCCCTTTATCGAAATATTATGTTCAGTTCTGGCACCCTACCTCATAAAAGATATGACATAAATAGGAATTCAGAAACAGGTGATGCAAATAGTTAGAGGAGTGGTGAGACTTCGATGTGAAGAGATGTGATAAAGGAGATGAATAAGAGACGTAAAAGGGATATACAAAATAATGAGTGGAATGTGAACAGTAAAGTTGGTGCTTCTATTTAGCCTTTTCAATAATGTAAAAAACAAGAGGACCTTTAAACTGAAAAACAATAAATTTAAAATGATAAAAGCAAATACTTTTTGCATATAGTACATAATTAGTGTGGAACTCATTACCACAAGATACCATTGAGGCCAGCCAAACTCGGGATGCCGTCTAGTTACTAATGTCTGTTCTGACTATGTCAATATGTTATAGAGAGAGTTGTAAACAGGAAAACTCACAAGAAAAGAACTTCAAGTTCCTCAAGCAGTGCATTGTTCAAATGTCTGTGATAAGGGTTCTGTTATTCCACATACTTTATATCTTTGGGGATTTAACAGAGATACAGGGTTTAGCTACACTTGAAGATGTAGAATGCTTTGAGTTAAACCAGCCTTCGGGGAGTGCACTAGGGAAAGCGCTGCAGTCTGTCCACACAGAGTGTGTCAGCGTGCTGTCTCGTAAGTTCAGATCCTTCACCCTCCTCCTCCCCACCCCCACTGATTGGAAGCAACATTCCTAAGTAATGTTTGCTTTGCCTCGGAGCAGATAAGCATGCCGGATGTCAGAAATGGAGCTTTGAAAGGGCATATCCACATTCCCACAGGCGATTCCAAAACAAAGACAAGAGTGGCCACTTGACTTAAGGGGATTATGGGACATTTCTGGAGGTCAATCAGAGCACAGTAATGCAACACTTCGTTCACACTGATGCTGGGGCATCTCAGCCAAGACACATCAGACGTTATTCCTCTCGCCAAGATGGAATACCAGGAGTGCTCTAGCCATGGAGTCAGAGCGCTCTACGTGCCTTGCCAGTGTGGACGGGGAGTGAGTTAAAGTGACTGGACGGCTTTAGTGCACTCTAACTTGCAAGTGTAGCCAAGCCAACAGTGTAAGCTACTGAAACCCAGACTGTAAATACTGAAGAAGAAAAAAGAGAAGGTAATACAGCCCACAGATCACAAGAGTGGCTGAGCAGTTACCATAGGTGGATGTATGAGAGAGGAGGATAACCGCTTACCACATGCATTGAATTCCATTTTTATAGACATCAAAGCGAAACAGAGTTGCCCTGAGATGGGCTTACACTGTAGTCTTTGCTTGATCAGTACAAAACCAGAGTTACTGGTGTTTAGGAGATTCTACTAGTAGAAGTTCTGTGGTCACAGAGATATGATTTGACAAGAAGCAAAGATTAAGGGATAAGAGAAAAGATTCTGAATAGAATTCTTTGCTCTCCGCTGGGTCCATTGATAAAATCCTTATGAAGTCTATTATATGCTGAACTCCTTGATGATTTTGGTAGAGCGATTCTCTAGCGTCTTGTGAAAGCCCAGCATGAGAAAAAGACTCCTGGAGACTTCCAGGCAAGCAGTGATGGAGCAGCTTGCCACTGCTGGTGGATTGTCCAGAGGTTAAAGTTCACTGTTTTCACTGTGCTTAACATCAAAAAGAATTCAGTCAGGCAAGACTCTGCAAGCTGGAACCAGAGTACATATCCAAGCTGTACATTTTAGGAGAGTGGCCAGAAAGCTCCTTTAAAAGAGTTTTCTAAATTATAGGGCTGGAAATAAGAAATACCAATAAATGTGGCATGATGATAAAAAAGATTAAGAATACCTACATTTTTTATTTTTTATTTTTGGAAAAAACCAGAAGGCTTTATTTGCTGTAGCTTTCCTTAAACTGAAATAATAAAGATATATTGCTGATTTGGGAGAATTTCTTTTTTTGTAAGGAGGATCTCTTATGTAATTGTCCTTTCCTGGAATTTATGTTGCTGAGACTAACAGCTCCTTGCTTATCTAGGTAGAAAGAATTAGTTATGTAGCTTAACTGAGTGGAGAAAACTCAGATGTGGAAAAAAATTGCTGTTCTCAAGAAAAGATGTTTTAAAATGAATTAGGTCCCTTTCCCTAACTTCACCTCATTGCATATTGTGGCATCTCAAACCCTAGACAATTTCTTCTTGTTATAAAATGCAATCAGTAATCACAAAGGAACTTGGACAAATAAGAGCCTGGATACTTAATTTCCTTGCTTTGTCAGTTAAAATTAAGCAATTGGCATGTAGATCTTGTCATTTTTTTAAACCAGACATTGTGAAGTAACTGTTCTTGGTGTTGTAAAGAAGCTATTGTTCTGAAAAGTTCAAAAAGTGAAATTGTATATGCAAAGAAAATTGTTTTTCCAAATATACATCGGTGTTAGTGAGCAACCAGATGAAAGGCAGTGTGCATGCAATGAAAGTTCAGTATTTTATTATATAAGGAGGAAATCTACAACCTATTAGTTTCCTTTCTTGAAGCTGTCATGCACTTTTAATTTATTTCACTTGAATTTTGCTAATGTTCTGAATAACGATGTTGCATTCTCATAAATACAATACATTTTATTTTCTGACTTTGAGTTTTCCAAATTCAGAATCTGACTTTACTTTGCTGTGGGATAGGATGCTGCTACTCTGTCTTTCTAGGAGGCAGCAAATTCATTGTCTTCTAATGGAGGTGGTAGTTGGTTTTTGTGGCTTTGTTTATATGTTTTGTTTTTTAAATTCATATCTATGCCTAGAACTCATGTGATAAATAATGTGCCCATATTTTCTCCTGAAAAGAGTTTTCTTTGAGATTATTAGCTGTTTTGTTATTTGAGGTGTACTCCATATGAATAAAGTTCAATGTCTTCTTTTTCATTCCCTTTCAAAGAAGCTACTATGGCTGCTACAGTGAACCTGGAACTTGATCCCATCTTTTTGAAAGCCCTGGGCTTCCTGCATTCAAAGAGTAAGGATTCTGCTGAAAAGCTAAAAGCTCTGCTTGATGAGTCTTTGGCCAGAGGAATTGATTCAAGCTATCGTCCTTCACAAAAGGTATTCACATTAATAGAACACGTAGGTCATTTTTATATGCAGTATTAAAGCTCCAGCTATTCCTGTTTCAAGTTTTATAGCAGAAAAACTATGAGAGTCAGAAAAGGGGAAAAAACAGACTTGCGGAGTAGCTATGTTGTTACTTGATCACCTTTATGCATTTGATCCTGGTGCCATTGAAGTTAGAGGAAAAATTCATATTGACTTCAGTGGCGCAGTGTCTGGTCGTGGAAGAGAGCTGTTCCCTCTTAGGTTGTGAGGGGCTCTTTGTAACCTGGTGCTTTCTGAATACTTTTATCTTGCCTTTGGTGGTGGTGTGTCTGTTACTTCTGTACCATGTTGCTCATCCATGCTGAATCAAAATTAGAACTAAGAAGCTCATAAAAATGCAGGTTAATTATTATTGCTTAGTGTAAATCTTAAGCAGTGTAGCCAGATAATTGTAAAACTACATCAGTTTTCTTACATTTTGTTGATTAATTTGTATGAGGCAAGAAGAAGGGAAAAAAAGTTGAGGGGCAGGTTTTAAAGCCAAAATGATTTGCAGAACCAAAACAACTAGCACACATGACAAATAGAAAAAAATTGTGTGTCATGTTCTGTTCTGTATAGGTTCTTATATCATGCTCACCGCTGTAGTGTCTGAGCTTCTTCCAGTAGTGCATTAAGCTAACAAGTACCAAACACTCAAAACACACTAACTAGAATATTTAAGATGGAGAATATTATATTAAAGAGACCCAACCAGTAACCTGTTGATACTGCTTTTCACTGCCAAGTGGATAACCTATGTTAAGTGCCCAGTTGTGATTTCTTGTTCCCAAAGGAACTGATATTTCAGTCATGGCACCTTGCTCAGTCTCTGATTTTCACATATATTGCTATGGCTTTGGGGACTAATTTTATCACTTATGTTCAAAATTGATCTGATTATTATCCATCACTGACACAAATAAGCAGCTATTGACTTACGTTGAGACGCATATCAAGATTAATTGACCCAAGAGGTACATATTGACCAAGATTAAGGAAAGGTCAATATTTTCCTCCCAGAAGAAATGAAATATTGATGTTCACTAACACCAGAAGTCAATTTATAATATATATATGGTTACGTAAACTGAATTTTGTCATCAAAACTACCTGAAAATATCTGCTCGTTGTGGCTGTGAATTTTGGAAGTATGAAAGTTTTACCTTTGATATTAACGTTCCAAAGGGAAGATGCACTTAGGGACCCAGAAAAATAAACAAAACTCTATCTGAAAAGGTGAATAGTAAGAGGAGATGGAGGTGGGTTGGAATTCACTGAAGAGGGCCAAGGTACACTTATTCACGTATTTGATTTGACTGGTTAATGTTGCTCCAGATCCCAGTAAAATATTTATCTCTATGAAGAAAAAAAAATTGAAACACTTGTTACATGACTAATTATGCAATGTTGCACCATTTTTTAAATAAGTGCACAGAAAATGTAATACCTTGATCTGTGACCTAAGCAGTTGCAAAGTAACAAGTATTTTATGTGTTATGTTTATCAGCATTTTTTCATTTACTTAGGAAGTAGAGCAACCCAAAGTGTCTATTACCAAGCCGATTTCCATTAAGCAGGAGCCTAAAGCTTCATCCACCGTACCATCAGGTAACAATAATGGCAAGCCCATCACAACAGAAAAGGTGAAAAAAGAAACAGAGAAGAGGACTGCTGATAAAGTAAGCCCAATTTTGGTTCTAATAGTGAAATAATTATGTACTAAAAGAGCTCCATTTGTGCTTGAATTTAAAATTATTATTCATCCAATCCAAATTGTTCATGCAGAATTTGGCTAATCTGACTCATTTTAGTTGCATCTGCAGCATGTCACCTTTCGCTCCAGAGGATCATAAGTTAACGTGGGCTAGACCAGCGGTCGCCAACCGGTGGTCCGCGGACCACTAGTGGTCCGCGAGAAAAATTGGGTGGTCCGCGGAGCCGTAGCCGGAGGAGAGGAGAGGGGCGGGGTCAGTAAGAGGCGGGGGGGGGGGAGGAGAGCGGAGGCGGAGCCGGCGCAGGAGGCGAGGCGAGGCGAGGCAAGGCAAGCCGAGTGGGGGAGGAGAGTGCGGCAGGAGGTGAGCGGGGGAGGAGAGGGCGGGGTGTGTGTGTGTGAGCCGCGCCGCTGGAGTGTGTGTGTGTGTGTGTGTGAGCCACGCTGCTGGAGCCGGGGGGGGGGAAGCCGCGCCGCTGGAGCCGGGGTGTGTGTGTGTGTGAGCCGCGCCGCTGGAGTGTGTGTGTGTGTGTGTGAGCCACGCTGCTGGAGCCGGGGTGTGTGTGTGTGTGAGCCGCGCCGCTGGAGTGTGTGTGTGTGTGTGTGAGCCACGCTGCTGGAGCCGGGGGGGGGAGGAAGCCGCGCCGCTGGAGCCGGGGTGTGTGTGTGTGTGAGCCGCGCCGCTGGAGCCGGGGTGTGTGTGTGTGTGTGTGTGTGAGCCACGCTGCTGGAGCGGGGGGGGGGGGGTGAGCCGCGCCGCTGGAGCCGGGGTGTGTGTGTGTGTGAGCCGCGCCGCTGGAGCCGGGGTGTGTGTGTGTGTGTGCGTGAGCCGCGCCGCTGGAGCGGGGGGGGGGGTGAGCCGCGCCGCTGGAGCCGGGGTGTGTGTGTGTGTGAGCCGCGCCGCTGGAGCCGGGGTGTGTGTGTGTGTGTGCGTGAGCCGCGCCGCTGGAGCGGGGGGGGGGGGGTGAGCCGCGCCGCTGGAGCCGGGGTGTGTGTGTGTGTGAGCCGCGCCGCTGGAGCCGGGGTGTGTGTGTGTGTGTGTGCGTGAGCCGCGCCGCTGGAGCGGGGGGGGGGGGGTGAGCCGCGCCGCTGGAGCCGGGGTGTGTGTGTGTGTGAGCCGCGCCGCTGGAGCCGGGGTGTGTGTGTGTGTGTGCGTGAGCCGCGCCGCTGGAGCGGGGGGGGGGGGGGTGAGCCGCGCCGCTGGAGCCGGGGTGTGTGTGTGTGTGAGCCGCGCCGCTGGAGCCGGGGTGTGTGTGTGTGTGTGTGCGTGAGCCGCGCCGCTGGAGCGGGGGGGGGGGGGGGGTGAGCCGCGCCGCTGGAGCGGGGGGGGGGGGGGGGTGAGCCGCGCTGCTGGAGCTGGGGGGGGGGGAGCTGCGCTGCTGGAGCCGCCCCCCCCCCCAGTCGAGCGCGGGGGGGGGGGGCAGTCGAGCCGGGGGGGCCGCGGGGCCGCGCCAAGCAACTTTAGTGGTCCGTGAGGACCAAAAGGTTGGCGACCACTGGGCTAGACAGTACAACAGAGGATTTATCATAATTTTTCCCAAATGTATTTATATAATATTTTTTATTGGGAGGAGAAGAATCAATATAAATATGCTAAACTATTATCTATCTCTCTCAAGACCACTGAATCTTTTACAAATCATTGTGAGTCATACAACTGCTGACTTTTCTACGCTTTTAGTTCACAAATGTTTTGGTGGGAATATATTTCTATCTGTAGGAAATCATTCCAGATGTCTTGTGCAGATCCACAGTGCATAATTTACCTACTTGTATTTGTAAATCAATTATGCCAGTTAGTTGCTTAGATAACAACTAACTAATAACTTTTCACATTTTTCACCGTCTCTGTGTGTGGTGTTTAATAGATGAAAGTGGAAATTGGTGAAGGAGTTGATGTTCCAAAGAAACCCAGACTAGAGAAGCAAGAGGCTCATTCTTCCCCTATCACAGTCCAGACTAGCAAGGATTTATCCATGCCCGATCTATCTAGTTTTGATGAAACCAGTGCTGATGATTTTGCCATGGAAATGGGCTTAGCCTGCGTTGTTTGCCGGTAAGTGACTCATGCTTTGTCAGACACACACACTCCTTCTAACCTGTTCTTCTGTGAAAATGACAAATTCGTTATGTATTTTTCATCTCTCAGTGTTTCCATATCAAATTAGACCAGGTTTTTTTTTTTGTTTTATAAATAATCTTAGACCTGATTATAGACAGCACTTCACTGGGATTTAAGCACATACTTCAAATTAATCATATGCTTAAATGGCTTCCTGAATAAAGATTTTTTTTTTTAAATGTAATGCCTTTAAGAAAAAAAATGTCTAAGTCACAGTAAGCCAAATATAAAGTCTTTGGAGAAATTATTTACCATAATAATGTTTTGCTAATTATAAGACTTCTGTACATCTTGGGACAAGGGGGAGAATCATTGAACATCTTAAGTAGCCAGTATATAAATATAGCACAAGTATTTTAATTATTAGTAACCAAACTTTACATAGTTTACTAACTATGAGCAATGTGCTTCAAGTCAAAGTCTATTCTGAAGTGTTTTTTTAAAGTGACATTGATAACATTCTATGTTTGTTTTCCCACGTTTCCAAAATGATTTTCATTTGGTTTACAAGTAAAAATGATTTGTTTTTTGTTTTGTTTTTTGCATGGCTAGCCCTGAAATTTTATTTTGGAATCCATGCATCAAGATAGGTTTGTCTGACTCATGCATCTTCACTTTTAATAATTACTTTGAAATTGGAACTTAATTAACAGTTCTGTTTGTGACGTACAATCTCAGCAGTGCTAGTAGAGGAAAAAGTAGCAAGCATGTATTTTGTGAATACACACTCACACAGGGATCAAAGTTGTTGAATAAGAAAATTTATCTTATTTATTTACTTACTCGGTCACTTCTCAGGCTCTTGCTGTGTTAATTAAGAAATAACAATTAGTTAATTAAGGAGTAACAATGGATAAATTGTTGCAGTTACAACTTCAAACAGTTAATTATGGTTTGAATTTTCATGTCAAGTTATTGCAGACTTCTGTGATGATTGTTGTAAATGGGAGAAAGTCTTTTTAATCTTTTACTAAAGACACAGAAAAAGAAGGAAAAACAGGTAACTCAATTGAAATGCAGAAATTAAGTAAAGCTTTAATTTTAACAATTTACCTTATTCCCATTTAGCTGAATACAGTCTTTTACCCGAATTTGACAGACTTTTTAGATGGTATTGACAGTGGTATTAACTGCCCTTTTGAGGGGAAAAGAGAAAATATGAGTTTAGATGGTTTTGAGCTGTTGCTGCTGCTGTTGTCTGTGAAGTAAGATCTCGTTTCTTTTAAGACAAAAGATACGCACAAAAAAAGAGATAGAAAATGCAGCTTTTGTCTGTGGAGCTGATTTTCACTTACAGCCTTGCTGCTGGAGAAGCACAAGCCAGCATATACTTTTTTTAGCCACTCCATGACTTGGCAAACGTCTACCATTGTCGGGCTTGTTAAGGCATTGTTTTTAGCTAGCCTTTTTGGTTTTAGCCTTTTAACTGACTAAGCAAAATTCTTATTAAACAGATGAGAAAAAGAGAAGAAAAATGAGATAGGGAAAGAAAATAATATACTAGAAAGGCAGAGAAAGCAAAAACCCAAGGTTCAGGTGATTATCAAGGATTTAGTTGGAACAATTGGAGGTGTTGAAGTCTTCTGGTTCCCCCTCTCTGGCTCATCCTGATCAGAACATATTTGTAGAATCAGGACGTTGAAGGTCCAACATTATTACGGGGGATTCCTATGAGATAGTGGAGAGAGCAGTACCCATGAAGGTACAGCTTTTTTTCTTCCACTCCACTTGTCCCTTTAAGTGACCCTCAAATAAACAGTGTCCAAAAAGGTATGACAATCTCATTCCTTAAAATTAGCCAATCAAAATACATTTTGGTAAATTTAGCTATAAACATTTCCTTGCATTTCTTTTTCAATGTATTGGTATGCCAACTCATGACTTTACCAGGAGCCTTGAATACACTTTTGTCACCATTTCAGGTAACTGCACCTATATTCCCCCCTCATGATCCACCCAAAGCATCCACTCTAGGCTCCTGGCTCCTCAGCCATCATCTCTCTTCAGCAGAGACTAGAGTTCCCTTATTTACACTGTGATATCTTCAGCAAGCTAGATTACCTAAAAGGCCACCAGCTGTGCTTAGCTCTTTCTGCGGAAGATATGCCCAATGTAATTGCCAGCAGTTACGCGTTACAGCTCAGCTCTTTCTAAACAAACAATTATTCTTAAGGTGAAAGCATAACAGAAAAAACACCTTAAAACAATAGAAGAACCCACATGTGTGCTAAAGAACAAACTATAGGTCACCTGGTAATGCAATCTCAGGCAGTGGTGTCAGTCCTTCAAGACCCACTACTGGGTTTCACCATAGTTACAAATCTATAACTGTCTTAGATTCAGAACCAGAGCAAAGGCTGATAACTTCAGCTGTTTCTTTATACAGCTCAAGCTACGTCCACACTACACCTTATGTCGATATAAGTAATGTCACTCAGGGGTGTGAACAAGCCACCCTCCTGAGCAATGTAAGTTACACTGACCTAAGCACCAGTGTGGACAGCACTATGTCAGTGGGAGAGATCTTTCCTGTTGGCTTCGGGCTACTGTACTAGCAGCGCTACAGTGCCACAGCTGCAAGCTCTGTACTGTAGCCATAGCTTCAGCCTTTGGTCACCAGTCTCTGGGCACAGATAATTAACATACAGAAGCCCTCTGCTCAGGGATAGCTTCAAAAATCAAATTTTTTTGCATTACTAGAGGTAGGGAATTTACATTAACTACTCTCGTAGTATCAAGAAATACTTGTACATTTAGTACAATGGACTCCAAAGATACTTAAACTGAATTCAATAAGATTTTTAAAGAAAATTGTAGGAAGTTGCCGTATCTGTCACAACTTTATCCCAGTTCTTTGGTCCAAATTGTATTGTTCTTGTTAAATCTTTCGATCTTCAACTTTTGCTTACCTTTTATAAAAATTGTATTTAATAGTCAGGGTTGATTATTTTTTTTTAACCTGTGACAATTTAGAATACAGTCCTGTGCACAGCATCCCAACCACATTTTAAGACAGCAGATATGGTGCAGTTTATTAAATTTATTACAACTATGTAAGAAGCATTTTTACTCTATCAAATGTTTTATTTACCTGTTCTTGCTTCCTCAATACTGTTCAAGGACACTAAGTGGCTGTGTCCTGCTGTAGTCTTGAGTTAGAAAGTTTGTTTATTTTATGTAAGGCTTATTGAGTGAGGCTTCAGTTGCTAGGGTGGGGAGTTTCAGTATTAATTCCCACTTCAACATTGGTCCTTTTTTGTTTAATCTGAGCTGAATACTGTAAACAAATATGGTTTAACACAAATATGTGTTAAACACAACATTTTAACAATACGGCGATGAATTCTTCTGTAAAATAAAGCAAATATCTATGGTGTTTTGAAAGTGAAACTTCATAATATTTGGTTAACTGCTAATGAAAACTTCATATGCAAATGTAAAACACTTATCTGACCTGCATTACAAAGGAGAGCCCAAATATTATTATTTTAACTTATATGCATTGCAATAGCACTGAGGCACTCCAGTCCTGGCAAGGACCTTGTTGTGTGAGGCAGTGTAGAAACACAGAACGAAGAGACAGTCACTTGCCAGGTTCTCTGTACTACTATCTTTATTATTTCCATTTTACACATAGGGAATCTGAAGTGTATAGAGATAAAGTGACTTGCTCAGTGACAAATAGCAAGTCACTGCAGAGCCAGCATTAGAGTGGAAGTGTTCTAGCTCCTTAAAACCTGCACTAACAGTGAGACTGCCTCTTCACTTTTCACATTATTATAGAGTGGGAACTGAGGGCAGCTTTGCTAATTGTAGGAGTTCACGTAGAAGTTCCAGAGTGACCCCCATTGTTGTTTTTTTTAAATGTCAGGATGGGAGGTACAAAATCCCCTCCCTCTAATGCCTGACCCTCCCTTCCACATACAGATCTTTATGGCAAAAATACAAGTCACGAGGTACGGGAACCTTAAAAGAATCAAAAGCAAAAATATTACAGTATAAAGGAAAATGTTGTGTGTGACTTGCAGGTGACTTTGAAGTCCTGTCAAAGAGAGAGCATTTAGGAAAAATCTGGATTCTCTTTGCAAGAACAGCCTTCTAAACTGTAATGAATAAATTAATTTTGTCTTCATTTTTAAAAAATACAGAACCATTCAGGCTGTCTCTTGATTTAAAGACTAACTTAAAGTAAGTCTGGCTTTGACTTTTCTTGGCATGAAAAGTTAATTTTTTTGTAATCCATCCAAAGTTGTCCAATATAGTTTTAAAATAAAGAGATTAGTCTGCTTCCTTGTCACATGCAGTTGAAACTGAGATGCTTTGTCCTGACCCAGTCTATTTTTCAAGAACCAAATGGCTTCTGAAATATCCTGAATTTAAATAATGTGCTCCAGAATTTCTGAAACATTTCCTCTTTTGTTTTTTTTAAATAGCCTAGTTTAAAAAAATCAATATTTTTCAGAAATTGTTTTTACAGATATATCGACAACATCTTCTGATTTCATTTCCTTGTTATATAAAGAATTAAGGTGCTACGTTTCCCCACCCATCCACAAATAGAGTTTCCATGGTTACCTCAGTACCTGCTCCTCAGGGAGATGAGCAAAAGCAGCTTAGCAATTAAATAGCCTGATTTGTCATCTGAAAGAAGAAATCATTAGGAAAATGTGATTTGTCTATTTCACAGATACGCTTCCAGTCTTGTGTATGTTACTAATTTGTCACGTACACAATGTGATTCTTTTCAGGAGAGGCCCACGCAAAACTAAGTCCTCGTCACCAGTTTACATGTTTGTTTCAAGGCAGAACTGCATAGCTAATCCTTTTTGTTTCATCTCTCCATGATGTTGGTATTATGTTATGTTTTAATGTCTGTCTGTGATGGGAGTGAAGGGTGGTTACTAAAAGTTCCATAAAATAGAATGCATACTTATTGTATCCTGGTTTTTTTAAAAAAATCCTTTAACTAAAAGAATTAGTCCTCGGGGAATTCCGTGGCAAAAAAATTAAAATTCCACACATAATATTTTAAAATTCTGTATATTTTATTTGTCAAAATAGTGCAATATAATCATGCCAGTTTCAATTACGTTGGTAATTTATTTCAAAATACCTGTCAGCCGCTATGTACAACAAAAAAGATGCAGGAAATGTTTTTCTGGCTAATAGATTCCTTACTAGGCATACTAATACATATCTCTGAGTAATAATTCATTGAAATGACAATACAGAAACATATTTCCCACCTCCCTCAGAAGCAGGGGAGTCAAGGATAATAGAGGAGCTGAGCTAGAGGAAAGTAATTGCTGGGAGGGGCCTGGATGTAAACTTTGAGGGTTATTTAGTGTGGTTTGGAGAAGTATGGAACAGATTTTGGGGATGGGAGCCTCCTCCATACTGAGCCCTAGCCTCTCTCATTCAGTCAGTCAGTCTCTGATTCAGCTCGAGAAGTTGATTGTGTAAGCTCATCTGCTGCTGGCTGTTTTTTCTTGAAAAACACGGTAATAGTCAATTCACTTGCGCTCCTCAAACATTTCTTGGTACGGTCTCAAATCATCCGTAATGCTACGTGTGATTTTGAGGCTTCGTTCCATAGAAGGATCATATTCAGAAATTAAATAATTCAAGTGTTTCGCTGATTGGAACACTTCAGCAAATTTATGAAGATTCCAGCTTGCTGGCTCTTCCTGTTCATTGTCATCATCTTTGTCTTCTGTGGACAACTTTATCAGTTCCTCTAACTCTTCATTAGTCAATGTTTCTCTATGGCCCTCAATTAATTCCTCAATTTCTTCCTTGGGGATGTCAACGAAGACATCACCACCCACTTGCCTGGCCCCCTGAACAATGTGTTTCACTTCTTTGTCAATGGTTGGGAAACCCTTAAAATCATTCACACATTCTTTCTATAGGTTTCGCCAACATGCATTGACTGTTTCAGGCTTGATTGCATCCATTGCCTGTTTAATATAAGTGATGCAATGAGCAATGCTGAAGGACTTCCAACACTCCATCACATTAAGATTGGGATCAGCATCCATAGCAGTAAGAATCCGTGAGAATGTAAGCCTCATGTAGGTGGCCTTGAATCAGCGAATGATGCCTTGGTCGAGAGGATGGAGGTGATATTGGTGGGGAGAAAGATGACTTCAACGTTGTTATGCGCAAACCAGAGTGCCTCAGGATATCCAGGAGCATCGTCTACGATCAGCAACACTTTAAAGTCAAGTCCTTTCTCTTCAAGGTATTGCTTGACCTCCAGAATGAAACACTTGTGGAACCAATCCAGAAATAATGCTTCCGTCACCCATGCCTTTTTATCTGATTGCCAGAACACAGGCAGGAGATTTTTGTTCTTGCCTTTTAAGGCACGGGGATTTGCAGCCCTGTAGAGCAAGCCTGGCTTTATTAAGTGCCCAGCCACATTGCCAGAAAGCAACACTGTCACAAGGTCACAAGCTGCTTTGAAGCCGGGGCCTGTCTTTCTGCTTCTAAAATGTAAGAGCAGTTAGGCATTTTTTTCCAGAAGAGCCCAGTCTCGTCAGCATTAAAAATTTGTTCTGAAAGATAGTCCTTTTCTTCTATGATTTTCTTTACTTGTTTGGGGTAGACTTTTGCTTCCTCTTCATCGGCAGATGCAGCTTCACCAGTAGTCTACACATTTTTGAGGTTGAAGCGGTTCCTAAAACTGTTAAGCCAACCTTGGCTGACTTTGAATTCCTTCTTATCAGAAGGCTGTCCCTCTTTGGCGGGAGGTTTGAACAGCTCATAGACACTAAGAGCCTTTTCTCGCAACATGTTGCCACTGATAAGCACATGTTTATGGTTCATGTCTTCCAGCCATAAGTTTAATGCCTCTTCAGCCTTCACTAACGTCTTATCACACACTTGGCTCATCACCTTAGCAGTTATTGGACACTTGATGCCACATCTTGATGAATTTCTCTCTCTCTCTAATCTTGATGGCACAGTTGCTAGATTCGTTGCGGCCGTATTTATGCGCCACGTTGGAGACCGACATACCGTCGTGTCTCAATAAATCCAACACAGGCAGTTTTTCCTCCAGCATTGGAACAGATAGCTGTTTCTTCGATTGAGCACCAGATGAAGTAGGTGGCTTGTGTTTAAGGGCCATGTTATATGAAAAATACATACTGTATCTTTAAACACTACTGTACAATACAGGTACAGTAGAATCACACTCAGCATGGTGAGATGCGCACAGTATGAGAGGTACACGGGAACTGGGTACTGTAGTGGGAACAGCAGATTCGCGTCCTCCATCTCACGCTCATTCCAGGACATACAGTCATTGAGTGGAAATTTGAGCTGTTTGGTTTTTGTTTTATTTTTCGCCGAGCGTGCATAGCTGAATTAACACGTTAAATGTGTTTTTGAGGCGACTCCCCTGTATTATTCCCTAGGCACTCAGATACTATAGTAACGGTACTAGTAATAGCAATAGAACATTTTTCGGAGTTTATACATCATAAGGGAACAAACCAAATAACTTTTTCCTTTACAGGTGACTTGTAGATGTGTATATAATAATAATTTAAAATTCTTAGCTTTTCTTTAGAGTCTACTTCAAAGCAACAAAAAGTTTGTAGAACAGTTGTTAGGAAGAATTCATACAGTAGAAAATGGATCATTGTCATTTTGCCAAGAATAGAAAGTATATCCATAGCCTAAGAATATTTCTAATTTTTTATATTAAGCCTTGCAAAGATTACAATGATTAGATAACCTTAAAGCGCTATGTTCAGTAACCTGTTCTCAACTGTTTGTTCCTCAGGCAAATGACAGTTACTTCTGGAAATCAGTTAGTAGAGTGTCAGGAGTGCCATAATCTCTACCACCAGGATTGTCATAAACCTCAGGTGACAGACAAAGAAGTCAATGATCCTCGCCTTGTATGGTATTGTGCCCGCTGTACCAGGCAGATGAAGAGAATGGTAAGAGTCAGCTATTTACTACTACTCTAACATGAGTAGTATTCGGAGACAGCAATTCATTTGAGCTGCTGTTTTAAAACATGAATTGCAGAAACTGTTAGAAGATGTTGAGAAATCATTTTTCACAGCTGTATTTCCTTTTGTTGCTGCTTATTTTAACTGTAGTCTCAAAGAACACTCACTAATGTTCCTATTAACAAAATAAAATAAATCACAGAATTAAAAGTCAGGCAAGGTCAAACAAGTTTATTTCTTCCTCACTGGTAGGCAATGGAACAAATAATTAGGTTTACTTCATTTAGCATCCAGTCATTATTCTCATATTTGTCATTTTCTTCTCAAATTTAGGGCCTGAATGAATTGCTCCTCTGGAACATAACATTTCTCTAACAAAGATTTTGGGCAAGGTCGTGTTAAGCAAAGAGAGTTCTCAATTTCTGTTGAAGTTGATGATGGGACCTATTATTTTTATTGAGCTGTGTGTTAATTTTATTTAGTAAGCAGGCTGTTGACTTCTGAATTTCATAATGAGTCAAAATCTGTTGGTAAAAAGTGTCTTTTGGTATTAGACACAATTTACAAAAGCTGAAGATAACGTAAAAGTAAATTATCACTGGAGTAAGAAAATATCTTCATTTGCACTAAACATAGCCACTGAAAGTTATTAATTTATTTCAGTAGTTCTTTTAGTACTTCAATTATCTTCAGTCCTTTGAACTCAGGACTGCTTACTTGTGCTCAGTAAATTGCACTGAAGTACCATACTCATCATAGCTATAAATATTTCATGATCACTGTGACGTTCCCCTCTGGTGTTATCCGGATTGGTCGTCTGCTAGGTCACTCCAATCCTTGATTCTGGGAGCCAGCCTTACCCTGTTCTGCTGTGATAACCCCCACTCTTGGGCTGTTTATGCATGGCCTCTGGCATGTAAGCTGCTCCTTGGATTGTGCAATTGAATGACACTAGCCAATATCTCTGGTCCCGGACACAATCCTAGGAACTTCTGTCTTGCCGTGTCCATTTATGCCCGCTGGACGCTGCATGGTTCTATTAGTTCATCAATTTAACAAAAAAATTGATATGTACCAGGCTTGTTATCCCAAGTTTCTGACACGCTTCAAACCAAATGCACTGCTTCAGATAGAATAAACAAACAGATTTATTAACTACAAAGATACATTTTAAATGATTATGTCAAAGCATAACAAGTCAGATTTAGTCAAATTCAATTAAAGTAAAACGCATTCTAAGCTGATCTTAACACTTTCAATGCTTACAAACTTAGATGCTTCTCACCACGGACTGGTTGGTTGCTCTTAATCCAGGCTGTCCCCTTTGATCAGTGCTTCAGTCGCTTGGTGTGACCTTTGTAGGTGTAGGTGGAAGAGAGAGCATGGCAAACATCTGTCCCTTTTATCATGTTCTTCCTTCTCTCTTGGCTGTGCCCCTCCCCCTTTCAGAGTCAGGTGAGTATTACCTCAGTGCAGTTCCAAATTGACCAAAGGAAGGGGGGTGACTTACTTTTTGTTGTTGCCTGGGCCAGCATTCTATGTTCCTGTGAAGCTGGGCTGGGTTTGTCCCATACATGCCCTGATAAGGTGTGAACTGCCTCTCTCTTCTTGGAAAGTTTTTGCCTGGGCTTGCTTTAAGCCATGAGGGACACATTTTCAGCCTCATAACTATATACATGAAATTATAACCTATAACATTACTGTAACAATTACTATAACATGACTACAACAACTATGCTCAGTGCATCACCAGCCTTCTGAAAACACCCAAAATGACAAACTTTGCATTGGATACCACACAATCATTTTTATAAAGATGAACATAGGGTTGTAGTGTGTTCCCTAGAGGTACAGAGTGTCACGCTCACCTCACTGTCAAACTGCCATATGTCAGCTTTTTCTATGCAGACTACAGTTTCCTTTTGCTACCTCAGCATAAATGCTGCCTCCTTACCGGTAGCTACTTTCTCTGAAAAGCAGTCTGCTTCTCAGAAGCTGGTTTCTAACCATAACCTTTCCCAGTATTTTCCTTTCCTGTCCCTCCATCCACCAGTTCCCTACACTCCTCCAGGCCTAACTCCTGACTCTTCCCGCAGCCTCTGTTTACCCACTAAAATATATGGTCACACCCAGTGGCCTTTCAGATGCTGTAATCTCTCCTTGTTATTGGACTCAATCCCACCTACCTGTCATCTCGAAACCTTCCTACAAATTGTGTTTCCACCTGATTCTGTTTTCTCAATGCTTAATTTCCAGGTCTTATCTAAGATAGTATTCTAATGGCTAATGTTGTGATCTCATAATGCTCATGTTTTGTGTTGTCACTCTGATGAAATCTTCGTCATTAGTACAGAAACATAACTAATTTGAGTTTAATTATTATTTATGCAGGCTCAAAAGACTCAGAAACCACCTCAGAAACCAGCTCCTGCAGTAGTTTCAGTAGCACCAACTGTGAAAGATCCATTAGTAAAAAAACCTGAAATTAAGCTCAAGCTGGATACCCAAACAACTTTCCTAGCATTCAAGAGAACAGAAGTCAAGGTGCTGTACATTAAACTCTCTCTATAAGTGCTTTTATTTTATTGCATATATGAAATGTTTTTGCTTAAATGTTGTACAGCTGTTTTTTCCCTTGTCAGAATCCCACCTTGCTCTTTCATGTGCTCAAAACCCAGAATGAAAATAGAGGCCCTTCTTCTGTCTGTATTCAGTAGTGCTGTAACATATTGGATTTTCAGGTTCTTGACTTTTTTATTTTATAAGGAGGGAAAAGAAGTAGATTGTTCTGGGTTTTTTTAATGTTAATATAAAAGTAAGAAATCTTCACGCTCGTAGGATGTGAATTGCTGTCCTTTCTTATGTAACATGCATACATTTGCCATTGCAAGACTCCTGTTATGAAGCTGGAGGAGCCCTGTTGCTTCTGTAAGATCTAATTAGTGAGATCTCTTCCTCTTCTATATCTTGTCCCATGTTTCTCCTTCTCTGGGTTATTTTTCCGCGTTAAAGATTGTCATAAGGTGGTAAAAAGAGATACAGTAGACTCTCGATTATCCAGGATGATAGGGAAAAAAATAATCCTGGTTAATAAAATCCCGGATAATCACCATCCATAGGAAATATGGGGAAAGAGAGGTTGGTTCACCAGCCACCCTGCACCAGAGGAGGGGATGATGGTTCATTGGCTTCCATGAGCCCTGATGGGCTTTTTTGTGTGTGTGTGCTTGGGGCGGCAACAAAGCCAGAGCTGGCCCTGCAAGTTGCGTGTATTTTTTTGACATCCTGGTTAATCCACATCCTGGTTAACCCAATCCTGGATAATAGAGAGTCTACTGTAAATCAGAAGCCGCAGCAACAGCATAATACATATCTTTAGTAGCCTAACAAACTATGATCCCAGTCCAGCAAAGCACGTAAGTACATGTGAAACTTCAAGGCTGTGTCAGTCAAGCTGTCTGGAGTGGTTCATGAGTGTGAGTGCCAACTTCAGGGCAGACTGTCAAGAAGCAGGGCACAAAACCTCAAATTGGTTGTATGTTCTATAGTTAGATTTCACTAGCCAAGTAACAAATGGGAACTCCACAAGCTCTATAACATCCTTACCATGGAGTCAGACTGTTCCCTTGGGCAGTCTGATCTATCTTGCCACCCAGGCAAGCCTGCCTTTGTGATAGATGATGTTTTACTCCAAAAGTCGAAAGAATATTCAGATTACTCCCAGTCCCAAAGGACTAGTCACTTACTGCAGGTCAGTTGCATCTCAGAGTGCTGATAGTCAGTCCTGTAATAAACTAAGTATTTATTTCTAAGAAAAAGAAACAAGAGTTATTTACAAGGTTAAAGTAGGTAAACATACACACGCAAATGAGATACAATTTTAGGTTCCAAAACGTAATAGTAGCTGTTATAATATGCAAGTTTTAGAGCTAATCCAAACCAATCATCTTGGGGATCTCTTGCTCTTGCTTAGAAATTTTTCCCTCTCTGAATTTCAAGCAGCATAGTGATCACAATTTCTCTTTATCGGGGATCTTTATTGCCTTTTCCCAGCATTCAAGCTGTGGTGGGATTAAGGCTTTTTTGGGTACCCACTTTATGGGTATTGGGAGAAGCAATCACAATGATTGGTCCACACTGGTTTGACTGGTATCTATAGGCCTTCTTTTTTGGGGGGAGGAGACAACACTGCTGGTAGTATTTCACACCTGGTAATAGTTCTCTGTTTACAATCTTAGCAAGCATTTTTATAGGTATAGAGCAAACACTTAAATATTACCTTATAACATGGGATACAGATGTTATAATTGAGACTAATACATGTAGCATCCTACAAGCATTACATGAAGTCTAAACACATCTTGTGACTCTAATACCTATTTTAAAAGTACTAATAATCAGGCAAGCCAGGCTGGTTTCCAGATTAGGCATTTGCGAGCATTCAGTGGGGCCCAGTGGCCTTGGCATGAGCTGGCACCTGGTCTGCCAGTGTTACAATGTCTGCCTTACGGGGGGCTACGCCAGCATAACTAGTGTAGTTGCAGCACACACTGACAGAAGACGTTTTTCTGCTGTTGTACGAATACCACCCCTCTGAATGCTGGCAATGTCGTCAGAAGCATTCTTCTTTCGGCATAGCTGCGTCAACATGGGGGATTTTATTGGCATAACTATTTCCTTAGGGGGTCGGTTTTTCATACCCTGACTAACATAGTTGTGCTGATGTAAGTGTTAGGTGTAGACCAAGCCTGAGCATGCTGAAATCAGAAGAACTATTCACATGCATAAAGTTATTCATATGTTTAACTGCTTTTCATGTATGGGAGCCCATATGAATAATATGATTCCTATGATGCAAACAAGTATTCACGTGAATAACTTTATCCATCTGAAAAGTTACTTGCATAAATGATGCAGGATCAATGCCTAATTTCAGTCATAATTTTAGCATTTAGAAACTGCATGGATGTGCTGTGAGGGGCGTCAGGGGGTGATGGTTTGAGCAGAGGATTGGAGTGGAAAACCCCTAAGCCTTAACTCAGACTCACTGATAACTTTGGGTGAATTATTTAATATCCATGTATCAATTTTCCCCAAATGTAAACAAGGGCTAACTATTCATGAAGAGCTGTGAAGATTAATTATGGTTTAAAACTATTTGAAGATGAAGAGCACTATATAAGTGCTGAATATTATTTATTATAGTGCATTAACAGAAACACTGAATGGAAACAAATCCAGTAACTTTTGTGGACAGTTTAAGTGTGTGTGTGGTAGGGGCATGGTAGGTACAGGCGGACAGGAATCTGGAGGGCTGGGGGAAAATACTGTTTTTTATAAAATGATCAAAAGACTCTGGTATCTGCATTATTTTTAATGCCTGGGTTCTGACTATCTGATAGACCATCTGTCATCTTCTTAAAAAGAAGCTCCGGGTAACAGAATCACACCCAATCTAGTGGACTGCCTTTCTCATTTATACTTCACAAGTGTTGATCTTTTTAATTACTTCAGATAAACTGCCTTTTATAGAGTTTAATGAAGGATCATTATGCCATATGGTATCTTGTTCACTGGTTAGAGAAAAGGGAAGAAATGATAATATTAACTTCATTTTCAGTGAAGACAAAGTCTCTGCACCTGTCTCCTTTCCTTTCTCTGTGTTGCTTTTGACTGAGATGATCCAGGATGAAATATCAGAATATTGTCTAATGGATGTTTTTGTGTAAAGAATCTGAAACTGAAGTTTGATCTTAACCATTCCTGCTATGTGTTCAAACATTACTAATATAGGATTGATTGATTTTAGACCGCAGCAGCAATTTCGGGGAACTCAGCCAGTACCAGTGTTTCCTCTTCAGCAACTAGTGGCCTTACTGGATGGGCAGCTTTTGCAGCCAAAACCTCCTCCACTGGTCCATCAACCACCAAACTGGGATCAACAGCACAGAATACCAGCGGAAAACCTGCAGCCTCCTCTAATAACCAGAAACCTGTGGGTTTGTCAGGGTTAACAACATCTAAAACAGGGCTAGGGTCAAAAATAGCTTCCAGTAACAACACCACAAGCCCTGTTCAACTAAAACCTCTTCCACCTCTGACCTTGGGGAAAACGGGTCTGAGTCGTTCGGTTAGCAGCGACAATGTCAGCAAAGTAGGTCTTCCTAGTCCTAGCAGTACGGCCCCAGGCAGCAGCAGCCAAGTGAGCAGTGGGAATGGAAACAGTAGCACAACAGGTAACAGTGGGAGCGGCACCAGCAAATCAAATGCAGATTCTGGCAATCAGTCACTGTCCTTAAAGGGCCCAACTTCTCAGGAATCACAGCTCAATGCTATGAAGAGGTTACAAATGGTCAAGAAGAAGGCTGCTCAAAAGAAACTGAAGAAGTAAGAGAGCTGTCTGTTAATCTTTCTGTGTTTCTTCAAAACAAAGATATGTGTGAAGTATAACATGCTTAATTTAATAAATATCCATGCAGCTAATTTCCAGATTGGCTTTTTTTTTTCTATAATATGCTTAACAATGTAAATCTGTGTATTTTCTCCATCTACAACAGACTATAACTATACTGTATGCTTCAGATCTAGCGGACTAACATGTCCCCTTTCCATTCTCAAGTTTGAAGAAATGTTTGTTCATATTTGTTTAAAGTTTACATAGACAATGTATTGTAGCATTTGCCAGTGGTGATGTAATAACTAAGGATATGATTTCGTCATGGATTCCCTGACTTTACTGGATTTCTGTACTTCAACTGTCAATGGCAGGGGAGGAGCCGGGAGCCCCCGAACCACAGCTGGAGCAGGGGCTGCGTTGCCACTCAGCCCGTGTGGCGGTGGGGCTGACGCTGTCAGTCCTCTCCAGGGGCTCCAAGTGTCATTTCTACCCTACTCCCTACCCCCCATTATTTTTAATGATAGTCACAGCTCCTGTGATATTTTTTATTGCCTGCAACCTGTCCATGATTTTTACTAAAAATAACTGACAAAATATTAGCCTTAGTTATAATTAAGGATGCAGAATAGTTTACAATGTTATATATGTTTATATATGTTCATAACTTTTCTAACGATTCTCCTTTGAGGCCAAAGCTTTCTTTATTTGGTCTCTGTGACTGACTTTGGGAAGTTTGAAAAACCTTTAAGGAAGTTTTATTCTGTATTTCACACTACTATTCCCGAAACTATTCCTGTCTAGTTCTGGGGTCCACACTTCAAGAAGGATGTTGAAAAATTTGAGAGGGTTCAGAGGAGAGCCACGAGGATGGTTAAAGGTTTGGAAAACCTGCCTTCTAGTGAGAAACTCAAGGAGTGAATCCATAATGGTCTGTTCTGGCCTTAAAACATAACATGCTGCTTTTTTTTTTTTTTTAAGCTCAAATCGCTCCAACTTCAGTATTTGTCAGTATTGTATCTAGGGAAAGTGTATCAATACACTTCATGAATTATACTTGATGCATTATCATTTTCAATCAGCATGTTAATTTCCTGAAGCTAAAGTATTTCTCAGAGTGAGTTTTCAATGGAGGAGTTGTGCAGAATTAATGAAATTCCAAATGAGGAGGTTCCATAGGAAAAGCTATTATCTGAAACGGATTCCATGAAGAAACTATTTGAACATATATACCTCTATTGAAAGTGACCATTTGAAATAACGCATTTCATTTTCAACTATCAAGGAAGCTTATTAGCAGCCTTGTTTTGTTTCTTTCCATAACTCACCATGACACAGAGTGGAGCAAGAGCATTAGAAGAGAGACATTTAGGCTCCCTCTCCTGAAAAAAATGGAGGAGGAAATATAAAACATTAATATGAATGTTCCTTTGAGTTCACTGATGCTACAGAAAATCTTAGAGATTCTGGTTTAAGAGGAATGAAAAAATAGAAGTGAAGGTGTGGTAGAGACAACTATCTGCAGGCTTAGACCTTGAACTAAACACTTACATAACACTTTTTACTTTCTCCAGCTGCTGCAAAAGTATATGCCATTGAATCAATTTCTTGTGTTTTTGTGAGATGGTGAGGGGAAAGCTGAAGAAAAGAAGACATGCCAATTGTTAGCATTCTTGTGTGTATTTCTAAAGCACCTAAAATCATGAGATTATTTTAAGTATTCCACACTTTATCTACCAGCTACAAAACTCACAAGTTTTGCTTGTTACAAGGGAATAACATGTCAGCATAGCCCAGGAAATGTGGCCCCAATCCCTTTAACTTCCATCATAACAAACATGATGATGATTTAAAATGTGTAATATGTTGAATTCAGCTTTTTTCCTAGAGAAGACAAGGCCTAAGATACCTTCTGATTCTCAATTAGTAGTTTTATTTATTGAACTAAAGAAAAATCACTCTCAGGTGCTAGTAGAATGTGCATTCTTTTTCAACTGTACTATTTCCTGAAAGAATAAAGATTTTTCTTTTTTCTCCTTTTTATAGTCTGTTAACTGCCAAAATAGTTTGAGTAACGATAATAAGAAATGTGTATGGCCTCTGCATTATCCCTATTTCTACCCTCACTCTAACACAGGAGGTTTTTTAACGACAACATGGGACAAGGGTGTGGAGACATTAAACCAGATATTTTGAGCAGACAAGGAATTTTTCTTCTTTGTAAATGGTATTCTATGGCACATATACTATGAAATGGAATGTAAAGAATAGATTTCTTTAATGGCAAGTTTATGCCTCAGTAAAGCATTTACTTCATTGGTAAAATTTATTCTGTCAGGAAAGCTTCAAATCCTAATTTGCAAAGTGGTCTTAGCACAACCTCTGAACATTTCTATAGTTTTCTCATGGATAAATGTGAGGGCCCAAAACCTTGAAACTTCAAATTATGTGGTTTTTGTCAGGTTTGTCTGGACTAGAAAGAAAAAAAAAGTGTACAGTTTGTTAGCTAGTTTGAGACAGCTAATCCCATTTGAAATACCACTAAAGCAGTTCACCTATAGTTTAATGCTGTTACAATTGTATTATTTGATAGGGAGTCGGTGCTAGGTTGCCTCCCTCCTCTTTCTTTTTGGAATATTAGTGAGGCCAAATCTTTAATACAAATCTGTCTCTTCCCATCTACTCAGGCCAGGTCCACTTTAGAAAGAATTTGCTGATATAACTATACCAGTAAATCCTGCCAATAGAGAGAGAGAGAATATCAGCAAAGAGTTCTTTTGCTGGTATCGATTGTACCAGTTCCCCCAAATGAAATAAGCTATACTAACAAAAATACTTTTTTGATCATGTAACTGCATCAACACTACGAAGGCGTTTTGCTGGTATAAATATGTAAAGAGTAACTTCCCTAACTGACATTATATCATCAACAGTTTCCAGTATAGAACTGGCCTAGGGCAAATGCTTAACCTAAACTCATCCCACACAAAATGGAAAACAATACAATACAAGAAACAATGGCTTCTCTGCTTTAGGAAGTATAGTCAGGACAGAAGGAATAAAAATTCCACTTCTCTGCAAGAGGGAATGTTCATTTTACAGTGTTGTTCAATGGAACCTACCTTACAGGCCAAGGAATCTGTTCCATGACAAGTAGAAAGCCTCAAACTGTCATAAAGTATGATCTATTATTTAGAGCGGGGTGGGCAAACGTTTTGCCCGAGGGTCACATCAGGGTTCAAAATTGTACGGAGGGCTGGGTAGGGAAGACAGTGCCTCCCCAAAGAGCCCATCCCTGTCCCCTATCCAACCCCCACCCACTTCCCACCCCCTGACTGCCCCCCTCAGAACCTGAAAGTCATCCAACTCCTCCCACCCCCACCCCCCGCTCCTTGTCCCCTGATTGCTCCCTCCAGAGATCCCCCACCCTAACTGCCCTCCCAGGACCTCACCCTCTATCTAAGCCTTCCTGCTTCTTGTCCCCTGACTGCCCTCTGCCGCAAACCACACACCCCCAGACCCTACCCCCTATCTAAGCCCCTGCTCCTTGTCCCCTGACCACCCCCTCCAGAGACCCACCACCACCCCAGGATCCCACCCCCTCTCCAACCCTCTTGCTCCCTGTCCCCTGACTTTCCTGACCCCTAGCCACACCTCTACCCCCTAACAGGCTCTCTGGGACTCCGATACCCTATCCAACGCCCCCATCCCCTGACCGCCCCTGAGACCCTCTGCCCCTTATCCAATCCCCAGCCCCCTTACCACAGTGCCAGACATACTGCTGCGCTGATCCTCCGGAAAATGCAGACCTGCCCCCTGGATCAGTCTCCCTAGCTGGGACCTCAGGCAGGCCAGTTAGGAGGAACCATGGGCCACAGTTTGCCCACCCCTGATTTACAGATGGGAGAGCAGGACTTTAAGGTTTTAGGTTGACTCTGCATTACTGTGTGATTTTAGAAGTAACAGCATCTCTCTGCCTTTGTCCAGATCTACACAGCATAGCTATGTGATCGGGATGTGGAAAAAAACTCACCCTCTAGCCAACATAGCTATACTGGCAAAACACCCAGTGTAGATGTAGCTATGCCAACAGAAGAGCACTGCTTTTGGCATTGTTAATGTCATTGTTACTATACTGACAGGTAAAACTCCTTCTGTCTATGTGTCTGAAACACGGAGCTCTGCTGGTACAAGTATACCGATAGAGCTATACCGGCAAAGCATTTGTAGTGTGGCCAAGGCCTCAGCTTATCCATCCTGTAAATAGGTGGTCTACTATTTTCCTTCCTCTGAGAGGTGTTGGGAGGCTTATTCTTCAGAAATGGCCACGTTCTGAGGATCACTTTGCTTTTGCTGAATGCTACTTTATAAGTAGTTCTGCAGGAATTAATTGGGAATATTATGATCCAAAGTGCTGTTCACTGTGAGTAAGTGTGTCAGAATCTGGCACAAAGCTCTCTGAAAGCTGGGAGTGAAACATGCTTTTCATTATTACAAAGTCCTGATTGATCCTAGAGCAGTGGTTCTCACACTTTTTCTAGTGGTGACCCCTTTCCCACACCACGCCTCTAAGCATGACCCCTTCCCCTCCCCCGGGGATCCAGCAGGCCCCCAGGGCCAGGATCGTGGGGGCTCGCTGGGGCACCGGGAGCCCACCACAGCAGGGGCTGGGGCTGGGATTGCCAGGGCCCCGCCGCAGCAGGGGCTGGGGCCAAGCTCACGGGGGCGCCAGGAGACTGCTGGGGCCTGGCTCGCGGGGGTGCCGGCAGCCCACCAGGGCCGGGCTCGGGCTCACAGGGCCGCCTGCCGGCCGGGGCTCAAACTGAGCTGGGGCTCACGGGCAGCCCAATGCAGTTGGGCTCAGGCTCGCGGGGGCACCAGTAGTCCGCCACAGCAGGGGCCAGGGCTGGGCTCGCAGCAGCACTAGCTGCCCACCAGGGCCAGGCTGGGGGGACGCCGGTAGCCCGCTGGGGCTGGGCTCACGGGGGCGCCAGCTGCCGCCGGGGCAGGGGCACAGGCTGCCTCTGGCAGCAGGGGCGGGGATTGTGACCGGATGCCAGCAGCCCGTGGCACCAATGTCCTAGAGTAAGACAGAGAGCGAATAATGTTCACAAACCAGGAGCCTAGATTACAGCTAGGGAAGGACAGAACCAAACTAACTGCGCCCCAGTAGTTTTCTCAGTGTATTTTAAACCTTGTTCAGTGCCTAAATGGCACTTTAGAAATACTCATAGATTGATAAGATAGATATAGACAAGTGCAATGTATTATCTGTTTGAAGCAATTGTTCATTTCCTCTGCTCTGCTACCATGATCACAGGATGGGTCTCTTGTTGATAACAGAACGGAAAATAAGTCTACGATCTGGGTTCTATTGTGACACCAGTCTTCAGGCAGAAATGTATTGTTTTTAAAAAAAGACAACCCAAAAGTGCAAAAATATATCTTTATTATTATTACAATAATTTAAAAGAATTTAAAAATTTGTGTGCAAACAATATTGGTATAAATGGAATTTACAGTAATAAATCTGGATTCACTCAGCATCGTCATAGCTGTATTTTCTATTGCAACTAATGAGTCCATTCCTGCAGCCCTTTCTCATACAGGAAACCCAACCCCACCACAGGACTCGGCCTATTATGTGCATCTTTTCTGAGCTTTCATAAAGTAAAAGCAGGAGTGTTCTTGTAGTTTAGACATAGATGTATTAATTTAAAAATAAGTATTGGAAGGAATCATTCTCAATGTTGTTTTCACAGAAAAAGTGAATAATATCTAGTCTGCCAAACACCATCAACAAAAGGACGATAGTCCAGTAGGTGGTTGCCAGAGATAAAACTTGAGTCCCTGTGTGGCTTTGGAATCTACTGGGCTTTAAATTGCTGTGCAGAGCATAATGGCATCACTTTAAAAAAAATCTATTAAAGAAGAAACGCTGTGACAAATTTGGCGCCCAGTCCTACAAATACTTAAGCATGTGCATAATCCCATTGATTTAAAAGTAAGTAAAGTGCACATGTCTAAGTGTTTGCAGGATTGGTGCCTTATTGGTTTACTAAACTGGAGCCCATTCATACTCCAGTGAAGTCAAGGAGAGTTTTATGATTGATTAACAGGAGGAGGCCCTTCAAACACTGAAGTCATGTCAGCATTAGAGAAAAATTGCTCCCTCCCCCCCCATCACGCCTTTACTAAAACCAGTTTTCCTGCACTGATGTTAGCAATGTAGGGAACCCTAATATAGGTGGGTCTCTAGTGTTTTAAGCACTGTCTCAACTAGATCTGCTTTAGGCAGATCCCATTAGAATTTTTGCCAAATTCCTCCAGTGTGGGCAAGGCATTAATTCAGACAGGTTCTCATCATCATCTTGGCAATGCTCTTAGCTTGAATTTATTTATTTTAAAAACAGATAAAAGTTAGCAAAATAAATATATTTTCATTCATTTATAATAATTAAAACTGAAAAAGTTTTCAGAAATGATCAAAGCCAATCCTATCAGTCAATATGGAGTACATTATAATGAAACTTTGTGACTCCAAAGTGGTTGCGGTTGATGGAAGAAAACAGGTATAATTGAAGCTATATAGATTATTTTTATCCTAAAATATACAAAATATATTCTGGGCACCAGCAGTTAAGGCTGGAGTTTTCAAAAGGGCCTGAGAGAATAGGCTCCCAAATCCCAGTGAATTCAGTAGAATTTAGGTGTCCAACTCCCTCAGATTCCTTTTAAAAGCCCATCCTTTAGTACTAGAGCACAGTCCTTCATTCCTTGTGAAATCAAGACACTTAGGCCAAGATTTTCAAAAGTGACTCATGATTTTGGCTGCAATTTTTTTTATATCAATTTGAGATACCTGAAAAGTGGCTGATAAAAGTGGGCACCCAAACACTAGTCCCTTTTAAATATCTTGCTCCCTAGTTCTTTCATTTAACGACAGTCCTGAGCATACAAAGCTTCATCACTGCTTCTAGGATCTTATTAAGCCTAGTACACACAATTCAGCTACTTTAAAACAGTTACTGCAGAAAGCAGATCCTCTCAAATTCAGATATTAAATATAAGACATGCTGAGAAACTTTTTGTGGGGGATATTTCCAATAACAAAACTTTTTTTGTTGCTTTTAGTGCAAAATTAGTGCAATTTGTTACTGGAGTATATTCAACTCTACGCGCAGGGCTTTGAGCCCCATAGTCCCCATTAAATATAATAAAGGTTGCGCAGCATCATGCTGACATAACAATCGGCCCCAAAGGTTTTTTTGTTTTGTACTTGACATAAAGACAATATTATTTACAACATCGACTGCATTCTGAATGGATTGAATGGGATGGTACCATTTGGTGAAGGGGTGGGCACATTGTACTAATGGATATTGCAACAGCTAGGTACAATCCTATGCATCACAAATAAGGCAGTATAACCACATTGGCAATTATATGTCATTTGGATTGTAATCGATCACAGGAATTCAAATACCAAAATCTCTATTTCCACACCAGTGAACTCTCAAGCCTTTTCTGTCATACAGCGTACGGAGGGCTAAAGTTCTTCCATGACCTGCCACACCTCTCCTCATCTGCGAATTCAACAAGTTTCTCTCCCTTTCTTGGAAAAATTAAAGCTAGATTTTTCTTTTAACAGACCTTTGTTTGCACTTCATGAGCAAGCCTAACCTCTCTCATTCGTCACTGGTAGTCTCCTTTTATTCTGAATCCTGTTAAATGGTTTCATTCATTTTATCTTTAAATGTTACATTTGGGCTAGTGGAGCAGGAAACATGCAGCCAGTGACTTTATTATGACTGTTGCCTATGCATATTGTTGACCATGCCGTCTGATAATCATTGTATTGTCACTGTCATGGGACAGAAATTGTGGGACAGAAATTACCTGACAAGGGGTTATATGTTCGTAGGTTACCATTTCAGGTCAGGGGTGGGCTACAGGTCTTATCTTTCTACTGATTTCCATGTTTAATGGATGGGAACCTATAAGAGCAGTACTGCAGTGATCAAATCTTTCCTTATAATTTTGTATTTCTGTGTTCACTGATGATATCAAAGTGTTTAAAGCTTCTGTAATGATCAAAGGTTAGCCCCTAATCCTGCAAACACTAGAAAATCTAATTCTTGCACAGTCAAATACATTTAGTTTTTTACCACTATCCAATCTAATGGCCATATACTTCAAGACTAATAGAAGCATCTGAAGGAGATACTGTGCCACACTATGAGTCCTGGCATCTAGATCCACTTCCTCAAGGCATTGTTATCTCAATGAATAGACATCCCCCCCCCCCCCCCGGGGTCACATAAGCATTATAGCAGTGATTTCCAACCTTTTTTTATTTGTGATCCACTAAAAAATTTCAAATGGAGGTGTGGACCCCTCTGAAAATTCAATCTGCGGTCCATGGACCCTACCATAGAAGTCTTAGACTGAAAACGGACTGGACAGAATTCAGTTATAAATGTTGCATGTGCTCAGCACAGCATATGACGCAGTGTGAAAAAGGGGAATAAACTGTGGGCTTCTATGGTAAGGACAACACTTCCAGGTTTTGACCTGTAGGTGGGAGCAATCGCATACTTTTGATTGATCAGAAAAACTGAATGCCTTTTCTGGGATCTGAAACTTTATTTTCATAGTCACCTTTCGCAGCCAAAGTCTGGGGACCCCTAGGGTCCCTAGACTCCAGATTGAAAACCACCGCAATAAGGTATTCAAATAAAGTCACCACTTGATTTTAGTTTGAAGTCTAATAACTTCAAAAAAATCAGGATTTGTCAATGTGCAGGTCTCCAAATATAAACACATTAGTGAAGCATATATTAAAGCTACATAGTACAGATTTAAGTTATGAAAAATTACACATTGTGCATACTACATATGTCATTGTCAAAAGATAACTTGCTTATTTCTCAACCAACTTTTTTTATTCCAAATTTGGCAAAGTGCACTCCTCTGCGTGAAGGTTAGGTACTTGCCAGGTTTTAAGTTTTAAAACAGTTCTTTTTGAGTGCTCAAGTACCAAAAAGGCAGATGTTCTTAAAAGGCAACTTTTTTCATTTCTAATAATTGATAAATGGACTTACTTCCTGTTAATGTTCACAGCCCAAAAGTAAAGTTCTGCGAAGTAGTTAGGATGGAATAGTCATCTCAAGCTGAACAATAGAGTCTTTACGGCAATTTTGATAATACAGTTTATCCTTTTCCAGGGTTAATTCTCTTGGGTTAACATATTATTTGTTAAATATGTTAGAGAGGGACCCCTAGAAAGGTATAAGTTTAGCTGTGCTTTGTATTTATGTGTTAACTCCCGATTTATGAAGTATGGTACTAAGTGAGTGAATGAATGAGTAAAGAAATAGCAAGCTCTCCAGGACGTTCATCAGAGAGAATCTTGTTAAACACTTCCTTTTCCTCAGGTCTTGACAAAGTAATGGCTTTTAGCATTTAGGAGTTCTCAGTGTAGCCTGTGTACCTCTCCAGATATTATAGCTGGGTTATAAATCATTTGTGCGTTCACTCTGCTTGCTGTAAATTATAAGAGATTATTATTCTGACTATTTCATTGAAACTAGTCCCAGCAATCTTTTCTGTTCCTATGCATATGTCATCTTCCCAAGGTAATTAGCAGGTACATATCCTTTCTGTCCTTTGGCTTCTGCTAACCACCATTCTTTATTGCCGCTCAGGTCAGAAAACTGGAGTATCCGAACCCGCTGGTACTCCTCAAGACTGAGTTCCTGATGGCTTCTTGCTTGAAATGCATAAACAGCATAGAAAGTCTGAAAAAAGAAACAATCAGCAGAATTGAAACCTGAAATGATAAAATGTAACTATATTATGTCCCATTACTTTATTTTAATATATAAAATGTACTCAGAGTACCTTTTATATATAAAAAAGCAAGTAATACAAAAACCTCAATAATTTCAACAAAAAGACCCAAGGAAGTCCCCTGTAACAGGGTATTCTGGCCTTTTAAGAGTAGAGGGACCAGAAAACCCCATTCCAGGGAGCTGGAATGAACAAAGGCCCAGAATATGGCCTGGTAGCGGAAGAAGGGAAGTGGTCCCAGGAAATTAGGAGTTGGCTGGGAGGAAAATCCCAGGACACTGTTCCTTTAAGGGCCTGGTGTCAGGAGCCCTGTAGTGTGGGTTAGGGCTCCCCTCTCTTTCAGTCTATCAGGAGAAATTTTCTGGTGAGAGGGCAGCATATAGGATACCTCAGAACAAAGATGAGCTACAGCTGCTTCGGCTGGCCCCCAGCTATACCAAGATTGAACATTGAACCTGACAATGGAGGATGGGGGGAGAGAGAAAGTTGCCTTAGACTATGAAGGAGAAGTAGGGGGATGAGGAATGGTCTTAGATCAGGAAAGGGGGGGGGGAGACTTGATATATCAGGATTTAAAGAAGTAATTAAATGAAAAACAGGATAAAAGTCAACATTTCATAATTGTCAAACCAGTGACAGAAGATGTGAAAACAGGAGATGTTAACCCAACGAAAATGGCAGAATGGATAAAACAAAGTGTTGGTGATGTACAAAAAGTGAAAAGAATGCAGGGTGGAGCTCTGTTGATAAAGGACAAATAAGGAGCAAGCTGGAAAACTTCTTAACAATGTAACCTTAGGGAAAATGAAGGTTACTCATCAACTGGCGAAATTCCTGACTGAAGGAAGAGGGTGATGTATGAAGTGCCACTAGGATTGTCTGAGGATGATATAAAAAAGACAATAGGCAAAGAAAGTATTGTTTGTTAAATGAGTATTTAATGGGAGAGGGAGAAACCCAATCACTTACAGCTGTACACTTAACACTTTGTCAGTCATAATGGGGCAGCCTGACCTACTGGTCAGAGCCAGGGGGCAGCATCAAGGTCACATTCAGAAGTCACCATATAGATCAAAACCAGAGTCAGGAGCCATGCCAAGGGGGTCAATGCTAGAGTCAGAATCAATAGTCACACCAAGGATTAGGCCAGAATTGGAGTGAGACGTGACACCAAGGGTCACGTTGGAGTCACTGGAATTAGGGTGAGGAACCAGCAGCAGGAACTTGGACTCAGGAGTCTGTTCAGCAGCAAGCCCAGCAACTAGTTGCTAAGCCAAAGAGTGGGACAAGAGCAGGAAGCTTGATGCCTGGTGGTGTCCAATCAAAAAGTCTGCTGCCAGTCACCTGAGCCAGCTGACTCAGTGGGTGCAGCCTCTGGCAGTGAGATGTTAGCCGCAGTTCCCTCTGACTTGGTGGTACAGCAGGTAAGGCTCTTGCGTAGCAACCCTGCAGGTGTGGGTCTGAGTATTCTACCACCTGACATGCTTAATGAAGGGATGATCCTGGCTAGGATTCAACTGTGGTACCTATTGTTCTATATTTCCCCTCCCACACCCTTGTGAAGAGCTATGATTGTGAGCGGTTAGAGGTTTGGGCATGCACCAGCCATTTGTAAGGGAACAATGAGGTGGAGGAGACAGAACCTAGTTGCACAGTGCTGCATATAAAGGATCTACAGTAGCAGAAGGAGCTAGGGAAATACAAACAATTAAAATTATTCAAAAAGTATATGTTGAGGATACCTAAAGGTAGCCACTGCAGAAAATAAAAAAAGAAAAATATGTAAGTAAGAGGAAAGATGTACATTGGCGGCAGAACACCTCTCTGGGCGGTGAAGAGAGCTTGAGGAATGGTAGCTGATATATTGCTTCTAGATAAAGGGAAGTTTGTAATATTCATTAAGAAGTAATTAACTGCACCTTGCAGACGTGGAGAAAAAAAATGAAAGGATTAAAATCATAGCAAAAGCAGCAGAAAAATACCTAAAAATAGACAATCTCTTGATAGACCACATTCACCCAATTTTAAATGAAGGCAATAATACAGCTTTTTAAAGATTTTAATGATCCTTAGCTGGAATCTTCATAGGTTAATAATGTATGGAGAGGAATTAAAGAAAGCCATCTTTGAAATGGGAAAAAAGCCTGATGTTCTATGTGTGCAAGAAACATAGCTAATAAGTAAACTTATGTTCAATCTACCAGGATATGATAGACTCTAAAAAAGGAATCAAGTGGCCACCAGAGAAAGGGGCAGGGGTCTGTATATTTATAGAAGACTTAGCTATGTCAAAAGGGTGTGCAGAAACTACATTTTTAATATAATGCTACTGAGATGCCCATGCAGAACAAAAACATTTATATATGGATTTTTGTTTATAATCCATGTGAAAATTAGTTATTTTATAACTAGAAAAATTAGTTATTAATATAAAAATTCCCACTCATGATTTATGGAGATAATAATTGTCATAATGAGCTATGGGAAAATAAGAAAACTATGCTTTAAACAATTTATTGATGTGCATAATCCAGTGCTACTGAATGCAGGAGCACCTTATAGATTTAATTCAGTTAATAGCTCTGTTTCTGGTTTGGATCCAGGAACTACAACAAATAACATAGCTAGTAAATGCAGCTGGAAATTTTATAAAGAAGAAAAAAAGAGAAGTGATCACTTCCCTATGCATATTGAGTACCAAGGTTCAGGAAATATCAAAAACACAAAAAGAGTTCCTAGCAGGAATTTTCAAAAAGTTGACTGGGACCTTTGCAAAATTAAATGGGATGAATATTTTTGTAGTAAGTATACAAATAGCAACCTAGGAGAATTCTATGGTGATATAATAAAAAGAATTACAACGGCAGCTGATCTGGCCAAGTACAAAACATCAAATTACACCCAATGTAGAAACCCAGTTCCCTTGTGGTATGAGAATTGCAAATTAGCAATCAAGGGAAAAAAATAAGGCATACTAGCAAGCAAAACACACAATTAATAGTAAAGACTTAATGAATTATAAAAGGTGTATGGTGGCACAAAGGATTAACTAATTATAAAAGGTGTAAGGTGGCACAAAGAATTATCAAAAAATACAAAAAGAAAGTTGGAGACATTTCTGGGGGAAACTGGGAAAGATTCCAATCTTTCAGAAATATAAGCAAACTCACAGAATGAATGGAGTTCAAAGTAAAAGTAAATGTATAGCTGTTCTTATTGTAAACAATGAAACTGAGGTCTCCAATTTAGGAAAAGCAGACATTTTAGCAAAAGAATTCTGAAAGGTCAGTACTGATCTGATTCAAAACAATGAGTTTCATAGGAAAAAAAAGAAGTGGTTTAATGTGGATAACTGTGAACTATTAAATGGCTGGAGAGAATATAGTGATGATGTATTAAAAATTTTAATATGCAGGGGCTTCTTGTAGCCATTAGGAAAAGGAAAAATACAGCTCCCGGTAAAGTAATGAGATGCTTCAACACAGGTCAGATGGGAGTCTAAAGATTCTATTGAAGTTAATATAATGATATATGGGGAAAGGAGTGCTGCCAATAGAATAGAAACAAGCTATGCTGAGACCAGTTAGGAAACCAGGCAAGGTACATACGAGACCAGATGCTTATAGGTCTATTGCCCTCACATCATGTGTGGGGGGAATAAGGGAAAAAATGATAAATGTAAGATAGTGAAATGCTCGAAGAAAAATGAGGTACAGAGTGGTTTCAGGAAAGGAAGATGCACAGTTGAGACTAGAAATGGAGGTAAGAAAAAATATAAGGACTTTATGATAATTTGCATGCACATGGAAAAGCAGGGAAGGCTTCCTATATAAAGTAGCCAAAATTGGGGTACCAGATCGGCGGGTAGCGATCGATCCATCAGGGGTCAATTTATCACGTCTAGTCTATTGTGATTGCCGTCGACTCACTGCCGTGAAGACACTACGGTAAGTGGATCTAAGTACGTCAACTTCAGCTACATTATTCTCGTAGCTTGAGTACCTTAAGTTGCGTATCTTAGATTGACACCCCCCCCCAATACTCCACCCCCACCCCAGTGTAGACCAGGCCTATGTGTACTTCTTTTAAGGCAGGGGTGGGCAAACTTTTTGGCCCAAGGGCCACATTGGGTTTACAAAATTATATGGAGGGCCAGGTAGGGAAGCCCCCCCCCAATCCAGCCCCCTCCCACTTCCCACGCCCTGACTGCCCCCCTCAGAACCACCGATCCTTCCAACCCCCCGCTCCTTTTTCCCTGATCGACCACTCTGGAGACCCCTCCCACTCTAAATGCTCCCCCCCCAGGATCCCACAGCCATCTAAGGCCCCCTGCTCCTTATATCCTGACTACCCCCTCCATAGACCCCCTCCTCTAATCACCCCCCAAGACCCCATCCTCTAAGCCCCCTGCTCCTTTCTCCAGACCATCCCCTCCAGAAACCCCCTGCCCCCTAATCACACCCCAGGACCCAACCCACTATCCAACCCCCCTGCTCCCTGACCCCTAGCCACACCCCCGCCCCCTGATAGGCCCCCGGGACTCCCACATGGCATCCAACCACCCATTCACTGCCCCGCGAGACCCTCTGCCCCTTTATCCAACCCCAGGCCTGGCCCTGCCACAGCCCGCTTACCCGCCACTGCTAAGAATAACGTGTCTGGCCCGCAGCCAGACATGCCGTTGATCCACTGGAGCGCTGATCCATTTCTGTCTGGCCCAGAGCCAAACAGCCGCGCCCCTGAGACCTGAGGCCAGGGAAGGGACACAGCGGGGGAGGAGCCGAAGCAGCCTCCCCAGCCGGCCACTCAGTCGCGCAGCCCCGCCACTGAGAGCAGCTGCTCCCGCAGCCGCAGGGGAGGGAGACAGTGGGGGAGAGGCTAGAGCAGCCTCCCCAGCCACCTACACGGTTGCGCAGCCGCACCCCCCTCCCCCCCAGAGCTGCTGCGTGCAACCCACAGAGGCCGCGGGGGAGGGAGCGACCTAGGGAGGGGCTGGAGCAGTCTCCCCAGCCAGAACTTGGGGGCCAGTTGGGAGGAGCCTGTGGGCCAGATGTGGCCCGCGGGCCGTAGTTTGCCCACCCCTGTTTTAAGGGGTCCACAAGTGGGGGGACTAACAAGCACAATGCCTGCAAAGCCACACATAGCCACAAGGGGACACATAGTACATCCCCAGAAAAAACAAACTCAGCCCCTTAAGTCACTGCTGAAAAAGAACCAGACGAAATAGGTAAAACTGAGCTAGGATAGATCCCAGGCATTTAAATCTAGCAGCTGCTAACTTGAGCACTTCAGTTCTCTCAACCCCAGATGCTCTATAAGGCACACATTGCAGCAACCTGTTCTAGATAAAGGCATAGAGTTCCTTATCAGAAAAGAATGGATATGATCTTTGAAAACAGCAGAAGTCAGAACTAGCTGCTTTAGGGCTTGTCTTCACGAGCGCTGTCCGGGATCGATCTTCTGGCGAATGATTTATAGCATCTCGCTAAGACACGATAAATCAATCGCCCGCAGCTACCCCGTCGACTCCCCCGTCGACTCCGGAACTCCAGCTTGCCGGGAGGCGCAAGCTGGAGTTGACGAGGGAGTGCGCCGCCGACTGCCGCTGCCGTGGGGACGGCAGGTAAGTCGGCGGCAGATACGCAAACTTCAGCTAAGTGATTCACGTAGCTGAAGTAGCGTATCTGCCGTCAATCTCCCCCAGTGAGGACAAGCCCTTAGTGTGGATTACCCCGTCTCTCTTTGTAAGGGTGGGGAGGAGGCTTTACTGCTCAGGAGCAGCTAGAGTCATTGGGTCCCCATGGGGTGCTGCAGCTCCACTCTTCCTTCAATTCAGGCTTATGGATAAATCCCACAATATAACCGTTAAACACGTATTACCTTTTCACACATTGTGTGGTTCTTTAAAAACCCAACAAACATTATATCAGAGGAGCTGGAAGGTAAGAATGTTGTGTGAAATCCTATGACATCCTAATAGATTATAACAGTCCTTTTATAAACTAAGGTTGCCCCTTTAAATTGTAAGCAATAGTGCACAACTTTTATATTTGGAATAGGAAAAACAGATATAGATAGATATGCTGCATGTATTATGCTTACATGTTGATCATCCGCTCTGTGATCAGTCGCTGTCCCATTAATTGCAAGTTTTTCACATAGGCTATTATTAGATGAGCTACTGTCACTCCTCTTATGTCCTAGATTTCTTGCACTGCTATCATTGGTAGGACGTGAGGAGACAAAAAGACTGATATTATCGAAATCCTCATCACAGAAACTGATTTCTGTTACATCCTTCTGCACCTTGGCTGGATTGTAGGGCTTCAAGAAGGAGGAATACACATACCCTTTGAGAACTAGATACCGGATTAAAAAGAAAAGAAAAATTATTTCAAATATGTTTCAGTCATCTGTTTTTTAAAAGCTGTTGATCTGATAGGAGTAAACAGATGGGCCCAGACAGAAAAGAAAATCAGTAGCCAGAAGGAAAGCTGTTATTGGGATGTTTGTGCAAAGGACTTACTTCCTGTGTCAACAAGCCACCTGCTTGTACTTCCAAAGGGATCCTTTTGCTCAACAACAGCCACCAGCTCACCTTCATATAAATCAATATCAAATTCCTGTGTGGCATTGTATTTGCGCTTAGCTTGATATAGTGATTCTGTGCTGTATGTAGACAATAGCTTGGATCTCTGGCTCTCTGTCTGATGTGGCGATTCAGGCTAAAAATGGGTAAAAAAGAGATCCAATGTGAATTGGGAGCAGTGTATTTTCTGGATTAACAGCTGTGTACAAAAGAACCAATGCACGTCTGATTGCAGCAATCTACATTTGAACTGGCAGAGCATGCTTATTGGATAGTTAGGAGTATAATTTCCTAAACTGTGCCCTCAAACCTATGAGTTTTGTGTGCACAGTAGGTGTTCACCTGTTCCACCAATGGCTGACACTATAGTCACAGAAAGATTAAAAAACCTCACTGGATTGAACTGTCAGGTACTTGGTTTAAGCCAGGGTTTCTCAAACTGGGGGTCATGACCCCCCGGGGGGTCGCAAGCTCCTGCTGCCGCAACTCGCGGCGGAGGGGCCGGGGGGCCGGTGTGCACCCGGCAGCCTGCCTGCTGCGGGGACTGGAGCCGGCGTGCAGCCGGCAGCCCGCCCACTGAGGGGACTGGGGCCGGCACACACCCAGCAGCCCGCCCGCTGCGGGGACGGGGGGCCCGGGTGCAGCTGGCCACCCGCCCGCAGCGGGGATGGGGGGGGGGTCGCGCCGCTGCCGGCCGCCGGACTGGAGGGGTCGCGGCATGCCGATAGCACAGGAAAAGGGGTCGTGGTCTCAATAAGTTTGAGAACCGCTGGTTTAAGCAGTGTTGTTGTAGATGTGTTTGGTCCCTGAATATGAGAGAAACAAGGTGGATAGGGTAATATCTTTTATTGGACCAACTTCTGTTGGTGAGGGAGACAAGCTTTGAGCTTACACATAGCTGTTCTTTGGGTCTGAAAAATGTACTCAAAGTGTCACAGCTAAAAACAAGGTGGAACAGATTGTATAAGTAGATAACATATATTAACATATATTCAAGGTGAAATGACCCATTGACATCCATCCAAATCATAGGAGGATAAGAAAAAAAAAGGTGGGGGGAGGGGTTAAGTGGGTTATAGATTGTAAACCATAAATCCAAGGTCTTTATTCTGTCCATCATTTTTAGTATCTAGCAAATGTATTAATTTAAGCTCCCAGGCTCGTCTTTCAAAGGTGTTGTGTGGGTTTCCTTTCAGAATGAAGACGGAGAGATCAGATACAGAGTGATCACTGTGTGAAAAGTGTTTGCCTACTGTTTTTGTCTTTTATCATTTTTCTGTGTGAGTTCACTCAAGAGCATAGTGAAATGAGACAATCACTACTCTCTCAAATGAACGCACACGGAAAAATTATTAAAAGACAAAACCCTGTGGGTGAACACTTTCACAAAGCAATCACAGCCAGACCTGAAGAACCCTGTGTAAGGGCTGGTCTCCACTACGGGGGGGGGGGTATCGACCGCAGATACGCAACTTCAGCTACGTGAATCACATAGCTGAAGTTTGCATATCTGCAGCCGACTTACCGTCCGTCCTCATGGCGGCGGCAGTTGGCGGCGCGCTCCCCTGTCGACTCCAGCTTGCGCCTCCTGGCAAGCTGGAGTTCCGGAGTCGACGGGGGCGCCGCGTGCAATTGATTTCTCACGTCTTCATAGAGAAATCGATCACCAGAAGATCGATGGCTACCCGCCGATTCGGCGGGTAGTGAAGACATACCCTAAATTTGAAAGCTTATCTCTTTCACCAACTGAAGTTAGTCCAAAAAGAGGTATTACCTAACTCACCTTGTCTCTGTATCAGCGCACTGAACATTCCCATGTAAAATGACAGAAAGCATTTTGAAATAACCCCAATTTTGCAGACATACTGAGGTCTTATAACACATTACAAGGCAGGAGCCGATGACCAATAATCCCAAGGCAGTGGGGCTCACAGTACGGAGCTGCGCGGAGCTGAAGCCCTGGCTCTCAGCACCCCATGAAGTCGGAAGTGCTCCTGGTGAGGACACACACCACTGACAGAAGAAGGGTAGTGTGGACATCAGCCACCATAGTAATTACTGTGACCAAACAGGTCGATCTAAGATTGTGGTCATAGGCGCTACTCCATGGGTGCTCCAGGGCTGGATCACCCATGGGGAAAAAATGGGTGCTGAGCACCCACTGGCAGCCCCAATCAGCTCCCCCACACACACACTCTAGTGCCTTCTTCCCACCAGTGGGCCCCGTAGATCAGCGCTTCTCTCCTTTCCCTGCACCTTCCGTTTCATGGCATGCAGGAGGCTGAGAGGGAGGGGTGAGGAGCGAGGACATGGCGTGCTCTGGGGAGGGGGTGGAACTGGATGGGAAGAGGCAGGGCGGGGGTAAGGCCTTGGGGGAAGGAGTGGGGTCTGGGGGCAGAGCAGGGGATCAAGCACCCCTCTCCCCTAGCACATTGGAAAGTTGGCATCTGTGACTGTGGTGTAGACATGCCCTTAGAGTTAGCTCATAGCTTGACATAGCTAAGGGCTATGATCAGGAGAAGTCTCAAGGTGATTATGTGACAAAAGCAAAGGTAATGAAAAGACAATGGAAAATCACCAACGAGTAAGAGGTCACTGTAGCACTCTCATCCCAGGAATGGAGGTTTAAGCTGAGGCCCAGAAGTAAGGAACCAAGCTTGAATCCCCATTTAGGAGGTCAGACTAGATCATTTGGTGGTTCCTTCTGGCCCTAAACTCTGTGAGGCAAATCAGTTCCCAGGCCCGAGGAGAATCAAAAGATGATGTGTTTGACATACGTTAAATTTTCACTGACAGAGGCATAATACTCACCTGGGTAGGGACAGGTTTCTTCTTTTCAAAGCTCAGTTTTCTCTCAATAAATGTTGCACTGCTGTTTTCTTTTACAAAATTTAGATTGTGAAACTCTTCCATCACCCGATTTTGTACTTCACAGATATTTGAGGAAGACAGCTGTAAATACGCAGGAAAATGAGATCTCATGTATGTTACATATGATAGGGAGATAAGGAACAATAGGTCTAATATAGCGGACCAAGTACTGGGACTCATGAAATCTGAGTTGTTATTATGGTTTCTGGTAGTGCCCACAAGGAGCTCGGCATCAGGCAGATATAAAAGAAGGCATGATTCCAGCCTCAAGGACCTTAAAATCATTGCTCTTTAGGGCTTGTCTATACACAGAAATGGTGTCAATTTAACTTAAGTCCATTTAAAAAACAGTATCTATTTAACGCTATATGATTTAAACTGGTCATGTCTGTTTAACTTGCCACAGCGATGTTGGATTTGTGGGTTTGGCTCAGGCCCATCCCTAATTTTAAACATGACGTAAACAGCAAAACTCAAAAGTGACACTGGGAAAATCCCCAGTGAAAACAATACCTGCTATAAGCAGCTTCCCCAAAAACATAAAGCCTTCTTTAATGGTAGAGGGCTTGTCTACAGGAGGAAGTTGCACAAGGGTAGCTAAAAGTGTGAATTTATACTGATGTATTTAAACTGGTGTGGAAGGCTTATTTTGGTTTAATTAAAACTGTTTTCTAATTGACTTAAACTAAACGGAATAAGCCACTCTTATAATGAAATGTGTCCGCAGTCTTGTGCACCGGTTTGTTATATCAATGTAAAAGTCAATTCAAGTTATACTGGTGAAAATTCCTCATGGAGAAAGAGCCCTTACTTTCCCCTTAAATTGGAAAGCTCTGTGCTGAACCTTTGCATGGATTCTCACTTCTAGCGTGCCTGGCTGGGAAATAGCCTGATCCTCCCCTGGAGGGAGTGCAGAGCAGCACCCAAGAGTAAACTCTGCGGCTTACTAAAGAGTGGTGTGGAATCTTGTCCAGATGTCAGCCAGGAGAACCTGGCTTCTTCAGAGTGTGGGGGGTTGGAACTGTGGGGACACCCTTCGGATTCTCTTAGTCAAGGAGAGGACTCATTTCCTCTGGGGAGGGAAAATACAACAAAACTGTAGCATTGTTTGTTATTCACCCCAACTCAGTCATTGTGTTTGAATCCATATCTTAGCATTATGATTAAGGCTGTGTGTGTATAGAATGGAATCAGAGAGGTAGCTGTGTTAGTCTGGAATTGCAGAAGTTACAAAGAGTCCTGTGGCACCTTAAAGACTAACTAAAGTATTGAAGCATAAGCTTTCGTGGGCTAATATCCACTTCGAGAACGTTATGCAAACCAATGCAGCTCAGTAGACACTGTCTAAATACACCTAAAAATATTAAAAGTGTTGATGTAGCTCATATTGTAGCCAAACCACAAACTTTACTCTGAAGGAGGTGTCTGCAGTAGGCTTTTGTGACAACATTACCCTACCATTGCTAACACACCACGGCTCCACCAGTATTAGCACTGGTGGGAGCACACATGTAGAAAGGATTCCAGTGGCTGCTGGCATTCTTCCTAGTGGGTTGTCTAACACTGCTCAGGGCTGCAGTTAATAATACAGGAGTTAAAATGCTAGCGACTGCTGACTCCTGTCATTGCTACTAATAGAGGAACAGCAGTAACAACACTGGGGTCATTCTTGGCACACACAAAAAGCTCAAAACAGACGAGAGTGAAGGACATGAATGTGAAAAAATATCATCTGTGATCACCAGAGCAGACAGTAGGGGGGGTTGATGTATCTGGGTTTTTAAGTACCTCTGGCCAAATACCATACACACACACATGCACACAGACAGTCTGCTCACCGGAACAGGCACCACGATGGTTGAATATGACTGAAATGCCGAGGACATTGTGTCCCTGAGGAGAGTGATGAAGCAATGCAGACAGTTCATCACAATCTTCTTGGCCGCCCTGTTGAACACCTGAAGTTCCTCCACGAGCTGTGCATTGAGAGCCTCATAGTCCTTCTTTGTCAGATCCAGTTCATCTCCTGCTGACCTTTCGAGGCAGCCGTTGTAATCCAGCAACTTGTCATAACGCTTCTGGATAAGCTTCTGGGGACCTGGGAACAAGGCCTGTAGAGCTGAGAGAGGGGTCAAAACCAGTTTTTCCAGTTGATCCACCTGAGAAGGGGAAAACACAGCAAAAAATCAGTCCAACGAATAATATTTCATTCTCTCATTTGTAGCACTTACAATTATGTTCTAATGTTAAAAACAAAGCAAAAATAATAATACTGCAATTGCCCATTTGTAGCACTCAGATTGCTTTCCGGCAGTAACTAATTAAACCTGACAGCACCCCTGTCAAACAGTCTATACACAATTCTCACTGCACAGGGCTTTCTTATTATCCTCATGGGAAAACTGAGGCACAGACAAGTTAAATGGGCACACAAAGGATAGGTGTTAGAGCTGGGATCAGAAAGCAGGAATTCCTGCCTCTAGTCCCCTGTGCAAGCCACAGTATTAATATTGTGAAGGACACCGGGACCTTTAAACTGGGAAGGACCATCCGAGGCAAAAGGCAGTGCAGTTTCAATTAAATGGCAGTCTTTCCCACTGAATAAAATAAAGGAGCAACTATTTTCCTGGGGATAGCTCTAATATCCTGATGGTGCAGTATAAATGCCTACACAGACAGATAGAAAGATTTGATTTAATTAAAATGTGGTATGCTTTCATGTAAATTTTCCTTTAGTTTACGGAAAGTGAGTCATAAATTCACAGTTCTGGTGGCTAAATAAAATATATATATTTTTAAAAAACATGCCTATGGGTATCTGGATGGCTCAAGGGATTACTATCAGGCTTAAAGATCATTTCACCTATACATCATTGGTTCACATCCAGCACAGACTGCTAGTGACTGAAACTCATTGCCATCTAAAGGCTGCTGGATAGTCTTGTGAAATGAATTGCTGGACTCAGTCCACTAACAAGAAAGAAGGCTCCTGCATAACAAAAACCACTGCTGCAAAAGGCTGTATGTCCATCGTCTCCAGAAATGGTCCCTCAAGGTGAAGACTGATGTACAAATTGTTCTGTGGAGAAAGCTTTCCATTTTTATGTGAAAAGCTAGCACCTATGACAAATGCTTATGTAAGCAATTTTTCAGTTGTTTATTGGAACTGTTGGTTCTGAAGCACAGAAAAGGAGATGCTTTTCTTCATTTGGCCCTAACTAAGAGGGCTAGGGAGATGATTCAGTATTGACAAATGCAAGGTAATGCACATGGAAAGAAATAATTTAAACTATTCATCCGCATAGCTGGGTTCTCAACTATAAGTACTCAGGAAAATAACATGAAGCAGCACAGTGAAAATTTTTGCTCCTGGTGAAATGGTGGTCAAAAGGGCAAACAAAATGTTAGGATGTATAACGAATTGGATTGAAAATATTGTAATTCCAGTGTATAAGTCAGTGATATGCCTTGCTTGGTTTATTGCATTCAGTTCTGGTTAGACTACCTTGGAAATAGATATAACAATAATAGAAGGGGTTCAGAGTCAGGCAACAAAAATGATTACAGGCACAGAAAAACTTCCCTATAAGGAGACATTGAAAAGGCTAGGACTTCTCAAAGCAGATGAATAAAAGGGAACATGATTCAGGTATACAAAATAATGAATGCAATAGAGAAGGTAAATCAGACACTTCTATTTACCTAGTCTCATAATACAAAATCAAGGGGCTATTTAAACTGAAAGGCTGCAGTTTCAAACTCATTAAAGGAAATACCCTTTTACCTAATGCATAATTAATCCCTGGAACATATTTCTCTAGATATCCTTGCTGCCAAACTCCTACTAGGATTTAAAGAAGGAGAATCTATCTGTATGGATATTGTAAACATTTACAGTCATACTAGATAGGATAAAATTTTTTAGAAGGGATATAAACCTTCATGATTCAGATGATGAGTGCAACTTCTAACCTACAGAGGTTAGGCAGAAACTTCCCCTGTGCACAGGTTATGCCATAATTGTCCACTGAGGAGATTCTTGTGCCTTCTTCTGAAACATCTCATACTAGCCACTATTGCAAAACCTACTGCATTCAGCGGATCATTGTGATGAACCAGAATGCTGATTCCTGTGTTCCTTTCTTCACTATATTCATTTTATTTATTTTTTAAAATACACTTTTAAATGATGCAATTGTTTTAAGTGGTGGAATTAGAAAGCTTTTCTTGTTGTAAAAAAAATATAATCTGTAGTCCTTTCATTGGTAGGGATGGAGTGATCTGTCACTGACAGGGTATTTACTGTTAGTAAGGGGACTCCATTTTGAGTTGGGTGGAGGGAACCTGGTGGGCTGGAGTTTAGGAGGAGTAAGAGTAAGGAGATATAAAATTTGCCCTTGATTTGAAAGTGTTAGCTTAGCTTGAGAGACTGGTCAGGCAGAAGTTTTCCCTACCTTGAAAGATGTACTCCAGCCTGGTTCTTTTTTTTTTTTTTTTTTAGTTTAAGCAGAGGCCTGATCCAGCTTACATTATACTTAAACTGACAGGAGCTTTTGTAATTTAAATTATCATATTTCCTACAGAAACTTAAGTGAAAAGTTATATTTTTCTCAGTATTTTTAATGGAGTCATACATTTTTCTACTCATTTCGCTTCACTGTATTTGTATGTATGACCCACAGCTCATACATACTGAGAGTTGTGTGATATTGGCATGTTTCATGAACTTACAAAGCCTTCACAGGGATTTCCAATGTTATTCTGCATTTTTGAACAGCCATTGTCTTCATCATCTTTGGTGTGTAAAATATCTTGTAGTTCAGTTATATTCTGTACAGCTAGAAGCATGGAATCCTAGAAAAGAATAAGGTGGGAAAATTAAAATAGATTGATAATTTGCTGTAATACAGTATACTTGTTCATGCAAACCCTGCAATAATATTCATTGAATCATAGGCCTTTTCCATTTCTTACATCTCTTTGATTATCTAGTCCATCCCTTACCAGTGCAATATTGTTTCCTATGATATATTAACCCATGTTTTGTCCAGTTTTGTGATGAATTTCTCAAGGAACAAGGTTATCACCATGCAATTTAGCAGATTATTCCACACACCATTACAGCTTACTCAGAAAATGTGAAATTCACCTTCTTCATTTCTGCTGCATTTTGGGTCAGATGCATGTGTGCGGGGCCATTTAGGATTTGATATTACACGACACTGTGAAAAGCATGTGTTAAACTGTTCACATATATGTTTTATGTGTGCATAGCTCATATAAGTGTGGGTGAGTGGTATACCCACCTGTAGACGTTGTTGGGAGAATGAAATATTCTTCACACAAAATTTCACAGTCTTTTCTAAACTCCTAAATAGTTTTTCCTCCTTATTAAAGGTCTGGTCTTTCACCTGAAATAGATGTTTACATGATGGTTAGGGCAGCAGTGAACTAATGAAAGGAATGGCCAGAGGTCTGCTAGAAAAATCTAAAGAAAAGCCCATGAATTCCTCTCTGTGAAGCTAGATCACTGCGCTGCAGTAATTCTTCCAAACCAACCTACAATTATCAGGTCTAAAGAGAGGAAAAAGCAATGATATTGGAATGTGTATGATAAAGATTTTGAGTTTTGGACCTCTGCCTTTTTAATTTTACACAATTTGGGCAAGAAATGATAGGTAAAAACATAAGTCTTTTCACATCATTGCTGTGCTTCCTTCAGCACTCCCTAATGCAGATGTGGGCAACTGCCTGTGCAGAAATTTTGTTGCTATTATTTCTGTCGCACTGTTCGGCCCTGGCCATGCTACAGTCCCATTATCTCTAAAGGGGCTGTTTTACTTCTTTATGGTATATAAAGAAAATCTGGACTTTTTAAAAAATCCTTCCTTTCTGCTTGATTTTTACTTTAGAAATATGAGAAATGTCAAGTCTATTCTTAACTGCTTTCACTGTCAGAGTCATTGAAAGACTCAGAGATGTGTGTTGTGAGCTTTCTCTGCTTCCAATTATAGGAGGGAATGCTGAATCTTTAACAAAGGCATCTTTTTTCCAGAATGAGTCTCAGGTTTTTAGAATTCAAAAAGTGTTAACAAAAACAAATAGTAAATAGAAAGTTCTAACAGACTGAATAAAAATCATTTCCTCTCTCAATCGATTTCACTGTATGCTTATGTCTGATATCATAGTCCTATTAATCCTCCAGTCTGCCATGGAGCCTTCTAGGAAAAACAGAAGTAAATCTTGAATATCTAACGTGGCAAAAAAAAAAAAAAAGGGGAAGTGGGGGGATGGGGAGAGAGAAACGTCTCCTCAAAAAGAAACAAACAGAAAAAAGGCACAAGGCTTCAGGTAACTTTTCAAAGGGCAAATGTTCTTGTATAAGCAATCATAGTAAAGTACACAGGGGAAAATGTTCAAAAGCAACTCACTCATTTCGGAGGCTAAGTCCCATTGACTTTCATTGAGACACAATGTCCTAAGCACCTAAGATACTTTTTAAAATGGGGTTTGAATGCAACGAATTAAAACACTTCTTTATAATTTCATTGCCCTAATTAAATAATTTATTGGGATAACATTTTCAAAGGCATCTCAGTCACCTAGGAGCCTAAGTGTCAGTGAAAGTCCTTTTAAATATTTTTTTCCAATAAACCAATAATTATTTAATTAGGGCAATGGAACAATAAAGTAGCGTTTTAATTCTTTGCATTGAACACACTGAAGCAGATTTATTTTTAAAAATGTATACTCATCTAATCATTTTGACAGTCAAAGGTTCTTATGCATGTGGTGGAAAACTCATTGCCCATTTTAATCAGCATATAAATCTTGTTTGGTGGTAGTAGGGTCTGAGTGATGCTGAATAAAATGCACAGAAAATGCCCTCTGTAGCTATCTCACACCTACAATGTCTTCTACCAAGTCATCTATTGAGCATTGAGCGTCATTTTGGTGAGAACTGATGACCAGTATTCCTTTCTGCAGGTCAGGGATTTGTAGAAAAGGCTCGATCCAAAAGAAAAGATGGAAGGTCATGATATATTTTCATCTTTGATGTGACATACAGAAGATTATATGATAAATCCTGTAAAACAAGCACCATTATGAAGTCCAATGCAAATTTGCAAATGGTTGACTAAGTACCTGAGGCTCTCCCCCTGTCAGGATTTTCAGATGGCTAGTAACCCTCTTGGATTTCTTGCTAATGGAGTGAATATTCAGTTTGGAAAACTTCTCTTTAAGAGATTCTTCTTCATCATTCTTCTTATACTTCAACACTGCAGACAGAGAATTTCACAACACTAATAATCTGTATTCATAGAGCTCTAACACAGCTCTGCACTCTAGTATAAGAACCATTTGAGACAAGAGACTTTGATGTCCCTTGCTGTAATCTTGTGTAAAAATGCTGGAAAGAGGTAGTAAAGTTACGGCTTAAATATGGCAGGCCTTTACAAATATCTTTATTATTAGTTAATAAATATTAGTGTTTGCAGTAGCATCGCTGACGTTAGTATAATGTATTATATCCAATACTGTACTATATTGATTTTCACATTTTTGAAGTTTACATCCCTAGTGATCCAACCGGATGTTTGTTTTTAAGTTTAAGTTTGAGACTACAATGCAGTCTATATACCAGTTATGTATCTCAAAACCCAGCATGTTTTTGTAGCCCAGATAAAGCCAGAAAACAATATCCTTGGTAACATAATTGGAGCTGAAACCATCTCCCATAATCACCAGCCAAAATCTACAATGTGTGACTATAATTAATAGGAGAAAGGAATATACCATCTCTGTTCCCTACCTAAATCTTTCCTTCGTTTAAGTTCATTGATGTTCACATTAATGTCTTTCACAGCAGCAAAGGCATCTTGCAGTGCCTTGTGGTCAGGATGGGAAGCAGGAGTCGAATTCAAGAGCTCGCACAGTAGCAAGGGGTATTTCATCACACGCTGTATTGGTTTGATCATCAGGGATCCCATGTCCATTAAATTCGGTTTTCCTCTATTATTTATACAAACAAACAGAACTGTCATGTAAAATAGCAACCCCTTGAAGAAAAAAATGCATTAGTGAAGTTACTACCTTTTTAAATCTAGCTGAGTTTTTAATTATTGAAGATGTCAAAACTAGGGCCTAGTTGTGCATTCAGTTACCCAGGTGTAATTCCCATTTAAATTGAAAGATTAGGAGACACATTCAGGCTGGGTTTGGGTAAACTGAAAACTTTTTCTGGCTCCCTCAGTATGAAAGTTACACTAGCGTAGACTCACATCTACTTACCAACATATAATTTCTACCTCACCTCTGAATTTGGACCACTGAGGCTAAAGGAGTCTGTATGGTACGTTTTACACACCAAGGAGCTGGGAGAGAGGGATGCAGTAGGAAAAATGGCTAACAAAACGAATGGATTAAAGTAGACATATTACACTTCATTTTGGCACCTCAATGTGAAAGTGACATCAGCTCAAAATTCCTTATTTACACCCACTAACGGTTGTGTAGCTTACACGACTGAGCTTGCCTCTGTAACCAAAGTCCTTTGTTATGCTTTCCGCTGCAGCAGTGACAGGGTCGATACTAGTAGTCTTGGTTGCTGATTGGTGGATTACAGCGAGAGATGGGCGAATTTGAAAAGGATTCAAAATTTGGTCTGGATTCTCCAGTTTGAATGTTCACCCCAGGCTTATCCAAGCCATCTGATTCTCTTGACCCCATTCCTATCATGCTTTGACTCCCTCCTTTCCGACACAGCCATCCCCACCAAATGGCAAACATTTTAAAGCCCTGCTCCTACCTCCTTCTGCAGATTCTTTAATAGAAAGGTATTGGAGTAATTTGCTTCCTCTGCAGCACATGCGTAAAAAGGGCCTGTTTGCCTCTTCACTCAAGACAGTGTTCCCAGGGGAAAGAGAAGGAAAAAAAATTCTGGACATACTAGGAAACCCTGCTTCAATCCCATGTTGGTAGCAATCATGTATAAACTGATGGGGACCTTCTTGTAGGTCTGCACTTTGAAGGAGAGAGGGAGCTATTGATAATAGTGTGAAGAAGACAGGAGCCCTGACTGTAATGCAGCTTTACATGACAGAGACACAGAGCAATGCTCCCATTACATCCTAAAGAAAGAATTTCTGGAAGGAAAATTTTTCTATGAGACTAACTATGTGAGATTAATGAGAGGTGCGCCAGAATGTCTGAGCATGGGGAGGGACTGGGTTAATGGAAAATTAAGGGACCATAGAGGGAATACCCACTGAATATTGCAAACTGCCAACTTTTGTTGTGTTCAGCCATAAATGCAGAGAAAGAAAGAAAGAAAGAAAGAAAGAAAGAAAGAAAGAAAGAAAGAAAGAAAGAAAGAAAGAAAGAAAGAAAGAAAGAAAGAAAGAAAGAAAGAAAGAAAGAACACAAACAAATTTTGGCTTCCACGTATAAAAATATACTGGAGCGCTGTTGACTAATTAAGTAATGATTTGGATGCTTTGGAAAAGAGGCATCTGCATATTTAAGCCATCTCTCACACGCAGGCACTCAGTATAAAAAGTCCTGCATGAAAAAAGGAGTTTTAACAGTAAATGCTTTTTAAAGCCTCTTGATGTCCTCAAACCTTTTCATCATTTCTCTTTTCTCTTCCTCCTCCCCATCTATCCTGCATCAAATAAAAAGCTGTTTTCCCTTTTTTTAGCTTCTGGCAGCAGGAATAAAAATAATCTGAAATTGTTATTGTTTTCCCTGAAAGCCCCATGAATGCAAATCTTTTAAAAGCTGCCTCATGAATGGAAATCTTTAAGTGTCTTCTCTCCATACAGTTGCACTTTGGACAGCTGCCCAAGTGATAAACAGCCCTCTGTTCACATATCTGCATGACACAGTCTAGCAATATGGTTTGAAAGATAGTAGGTTTGTTATGAGATGATGACTCCCTGCGGCATAAAATGCCACAAAGTTCAACTCATCTAATTCTACTCAGTAAGATTATTTTATGATAACCACTCCCTCCCCAGATTAGTCCTGTTTCTAATACACCACTTCAGAATACACTGCAGCCAATCAGAACACTGCATTGCCACACAATTTAAACAGATGTGTAACGACTTGTGACATCTTTTGTTCTGAAAATTAAGATGATAATTCATTTGTAATGCCACTGCAGCCACCCAGTCTTATCATGAATTTAGCAAGTAGTTTAGTGCCATAGGAGCTGCAGTAATCTCATTGCAAATCATTGCTGTTGCTTTGCAGTCATGTAAATACAGCTGGTTTAACTGCATCAGGTTCCACTGCACACCCCTCTACACTGCATGCAACAAAATAAAGTCACAGATGGGGTTGGGGCATGGATACATACGGTATGTCTAACTCAGGGATAGACAACCTATGGCAAGGGTGCCAAAGGCAGCACATGAGCTGATTTTCAATGGCACTCACACTGCCCGGGTCCTGGCCACCGGCCTGGGGGGCTCTGCACTTTAATTTAATTGTAAGTGACGCTTCTAAAACATTTTTAAAACCTTATTTACTATACATAAAACAATAGTTTAGTTAAATATCAAAGACTAGAAAGAGACCTTCTAAAAACGTTAAAATGTATTTCTGGCACACGAAACCTTAAATTGGAGTGAATAAATGATGACTCGGCACACCAGTTCTGAAAGGGTGCCGACCCCTGATCTAAATAAATAGTCATGGTGGCAAACTAGGAAAAATATACTATTCAATGTTAAGTCTGGCATGCTCTCTTTATGAAATCCTGTATGTAGTTCCACTGTGGAACACACTAGCAGAAAACACGTGTTAAGGTGGAGTCGGGGTCACATTAAGTTTGACAGTTTTTATTGTTGTGTGTGCTTGTCATAATTTGTAATGTTACTTACAATTATTATTTGTGTGTGTGTGTGTGTGCAAATTCACTGTTTCACAAAATCTACAGTGCAAATAAATCACTATGGCCCATATTCTGCTGTCACTTCCATGCAACACCAGTGAAATCAATGAGGTTGCACAGGTATAAGTGAGGGCAGAATTCGGTTATATTTGATTGTCCAGCTGGAGTAACCTATCCAACTGATGGCGAAGTGGAGCATGCTTTAATACTGAAGACGATGTTTTCCCTGTTATACTACAGTGAAAAGCAATGTGTAGCCTCAGTGTTCCAGTGACCTCAGAGATGCTTGGGGTAAACACCAGTGTACTTCCTAAATCAGGATAAACCAGTTGTGTAGAGCAGGAATAGAAGAAGCAGCAGTGGATCTCACTGAGGCACTCCTTTTGATAGGCAAACAGACTTTAAGGCCAGAAGGGATCATCACGATCATCTTTAACTTTAACAACCTGCGAATCCCTTTCACTAAAATGTCAAGTCTCGCGAACCCCCCTCTTAAAAATGAATATTTCCAGGGATTTTCTCCTTTACCTGAATATAAATTATAAAAGCTGTGATCTTGGAAATATAAAATTTGTTTTTATGACATGCTTATTAAGCGCTATTTATAATTAATTATTATTTATCATTACGGTATTTTTATTACATTATGCAAATGGCAACAATCTTCCAAGATCTCACTTTCATAGCTTGTATCACTTTGAATTGTTGGAAGACAAGGCTCCTATATTTCATCCAGGAGTATCAGATGTGAAACAGTATGAAGATATTTAAGAAGCCAGCTTAAAGAGTTCCTCCTACACAAACATTCATATCTTGAGCAGTCCGGACAAACAACACACATTACAACAAATCTTAAACTTGTTCTTCATAATAATTTTTAAAACAATACTAGCTACCTATTTAATTTTAAAAACAGCAAAAAATATTCACCTCCCTTTCCATTTCTTATACGGAGTCTTGAAGCTGAAATCTCAGTGTGAAAGATATTCTTGCTTTGATCTGCTTAGCCCTTGGAAGTCCAGAGGCTCTGGGCTGCTGGTCCCATGCTGCCCTGGGTCCCTAGAGACAGCTCTGTCCATCATTATAGAATTTTTTCCCGAGAACCCCCTGTAACATTTCGCGAACCCCCAAGGGTTCACGTACCCCAGTTTGGGAACCACTGATCTAGTCTGACCTGCACATTGCAGGCCACAGAGCCTCATTCAGATTGCTACATGGTAAGGGCTCAGTGGTGGAGGAAGGGGTGACATGACACTGCAACACCCTAGGAGAAGGCATTTGCAGTGCTCCCTGCACATACTACAATATTCCTTAGCATTCCTGATCACATGGACTGTGATTACATCTGGTCCTCGCTCAGGAGAATGGCTCCTTGCACCCATCACAATCAACCACACAAGGATCAGGCACAAGAGGTAACTGCTTATGAATCCTTGATCAATTTAAACTCAGTGAGAAACTCACAATTTAGTGTTTCTAATGGACATCCTTTGAAGGATAAAAGTGTATGTTAATTTCTGATAGTTCAGTACAAGTCAGGGTGGCCAGTTCACACTATAAACACACACACACACACACACACACACACACACTTTAAACTATTTTCTCCCCCATAACTGTAGCCTCAACTTAGAATTTCCTGGCTTTCAAGTGTTACTTCCCCACCTCCATAAGGTGTTTAACACAACAATTTTAGCAGAACAATATAACCTTACCTCTTCTCTATGAGAATTAATATTTTTGCCTAGGATTGTTTTTTTTGTTTGTTTGTTTTTTGTTTTTCCGTTCAAGTACTTTCTTCTCTCACTCCTCTCCCAAGATATCTTCAGTTTTGTCCCATTTTGATGGCCCTAGGCCCTGGGCTTATGAGCCTCCCAAAACTTCAGTCTAGGGTCTGGTCTCCACTGGGGGGGGGGGGGAAATTGACTGTAGATACGCAATTTCAGCTACGTTATTAACGTAGCTGAAATCGACGTCTCTACAGCCGACTTACCTCCCGTCCTCACGGCGGCGGCGGTCAGCAGCACGGTCCCCCGTTGACTCCAGCTTGCGACTCTTGACGAGCTGGACTTCCGGAGTCAACGGGGGAGCCACTGGCGATCGATTTATCACGTCTTAACTAGACGCGATAAAACAATCGCCAGAAGATCGATCCTTCCCGCACGTAGTGAAGACGAGCCCTAGGAATGTACCCTTCTTTATTGCCTTATTTAAGGCATGAGTGACAGTCATTAGCTCGGGAAGAATTTTATTCTGAGAAGAGTCTAGAGGGGTTTTGATTCCAGAGCTCAAATCTCTATCATGGATCATTGATGTGCTAGTCTGGGATTTCAAAGGACAGCACTGTTGTTGGGTTTTTTTGAGAAGCATGCTTTAGAATCTCAGAAATACCTTTGTTCTGAAGGGAGGTGATAAAATAAAGGACTCTGGAAGGCTTGGAAACCAGATTAAGTAGCTTTATAAACCAGTTTTGAAAGATATTGCAAAGTAGGTGTAACACTTATTAGAAAACCACGTAAATTAGGAAAAATTTAAAGTCAAAGACTTTATCACCAATGTCTAGGAGAAATCTAATTTCTGTTGCTGCACAGGATTACCTGGTTTACGAAAATAATGCCTCTTGTTCTGAACATTTCCATACATGCAATTTTAAACATTTTTAACATCTGGAGATAATTTAGATTATTTTTCTTAAAAACAACAAAAAAGTTGGCATGATACTTACTCTTCCTCATATATCTTTCTGCAAAAGTAGAAAAACAAAACAAGTATTAGCTTCCTCCTAAGAAAAAATATATACAGACTATGGACGAAATTCACTAATGTGTTCACTGACACAAAGCAGCTGTAATTGGCCAGTTGAGCAAGATATTTCACAAAACAGCCAGTGGGTACCAATGAATCTGGCCCCACATCTTCTTGAAAATACAGCTCTTAATGGATAAGGACTTTATTAAACCAGGCTTTGGTGATAAAACTCAACCACCTCATAGATAGTTTATATAAGGGAGTTGAGAGTACTGTGCTAGCAGTAATTAATGTTTAAGTCCTAGCTACAAAATCACTAATCAAGAAAGAAAGGGTGTAAATTCTTGGGCTATATATATGTCCACTCTATTATCTTTAAATAGAAATAAAAATTTAAGGAATGAAAGATGGACAGAGTATTTCAGTCTTTTTGAATATAAGTTCCTTTATATTTTTATTAGTCCTTTTTTTTTAATTAAAAGATTTACTTCCTGAAATACTCTTTCTATAGATTAATTTTCAAAAGCTGTCAACAAATGTGTAAATACTATGAATTTATACACCAAAAATATGCAGGGATATGTGCTAATGTCTTGGAAACAAACACAGATAGATACATTAACATGGGATATTTTATTAAAGGTATGATTTAACATACAAAAGAAGTTTGGCCATTGGACAGGATGGTATGTTTAGTGAAACAATACATTAGAATCAGAAATTCAGCATCTCTTCATACCTGACTTCTCTGTTGCTCAGTGCTGAGCAATATTTCCTCCCAATATCATCACCCGCTGCTGTCTGGCTGCCCACCACAAAGCCCCCTCAACTACAGCTGACTAACTGAGCATCAGGAAGCTGATATAGTGTTCCTGTAGTGATAGCTTTGGGAGAGTTCTCTTTGGTAATCAAGATGCTTCTGACTAAAAGTAAAGCAGGTGATCACCAGCAACATTTAATGTATACAAAATGAATTCCATAGGCTAAGCTAATGCACAATATCACTACTGGATTATAAGATTCTACAGAATTTACTAAAGCTGATGTCTCCAATGCATCACCTACAATTTGGATGGAATTTCTGGAATGTTGGAACTCCTCTGCAATCACCATGTGGCATAAAAGACTGGACAATGATAATTAAATACAGTGTGCCTGCATAGGTGTGCAGTGCACAAACCTCACGACAATCCTAATATGGAAGTCTTTTAATACTTAGGATACAGCTCAGCTGAGAAGCAGCAGCTCTGCCCCTTAATTATTTGGATTTAGTTTCAGTATTTTTTAAAAAAAATTGGCAATATTTTGCCCAAACAAAAATGCCTTTGATTTTAAGAAGTGAAATTTTGCAAGAATAACAGTTGTGGGTACCTGAATGTGTTATGCCTCATAGAGGAACGGTGTCTATGCCTTATTTAGTAGGAACTCTAGTTAATTCCCCCCTTTTGAGCCGTACTCTCTACAGAATAGTTACAGATTCAGATGAATACAGCTATACATTTTGATTGTGTACTTTCAACTCTTTTTTTACTAACATTTCTGACACTTGCTGAAGTGGTTATAAATGTTCTGCTTGCCATCTGTAGTCACTGTAAACAAAACCAAGGGGGAAAAGAGGACAAACCACAATACAATACACATAGTGATTTTTTTCCATTAATTCCTGAAAAAATATTAAGGGTTAACCAGGAAAGAACAGAGTGGAAAAAAAAGGATTAATAATGATGTAGTTTAGAGCCACTTCCAGCTATGTAAAGCTTAGCAAAGTTCTGAACTGGGGAATCCAGTAACTAGATGCATTATGGTGGTTTCCTCCCAGAGAACCATCCTGTAATGGCCACAAGCAGAGAACGGTCATTGGATTAGATGGCAAAATGGAGATGGAAAGAGAATTTGGGGGTTGGATTGAGGTGCTCTACATCAAGAGATGAAACAGATTCACATGGCTGGGTTTAGGATTAACCCACATTATCCTGTTCCATGCCAACTCTGAATAGAACTTCTCTAAAGAACTGGAAACTGAAGCTGGGGAACTGAGCAAATTCATTTGCCATTCAGGCAGTCACAGTATGTCTTCACTGTGAATTCTAACACCCAGAACATAAGGTATCTAATAGTGCAGTCACTTCTAATCCCTGTAGCCCGAGAAAGCTGTAGGGAGACAGAAGCGGGAGTATGTTGTCCTAGAAAGCAAATAGCTGCAAGCTCATGACATTTTAATTCCAGTGACGTTATTCTGTGCATGGAATTACAGAAGGTAGGGAGAGTGTCTGACAAGTCTTTGTGGGGCTTGGATAAGGTCTCAACACCTTCTATGATATTGCATTTCTCTGCCAGTATAGGCACTAGAGCTAAGGGAAGAGAAATCTCCCTTGTGCTATTTTTGGCCATCCTAGAGAGAAAGAAATCTAATCATGGCCCTTGGCTTGTCATCTTTTCATGAAAGCAGCATAAGCCAGAGCTCCCAGCAAGCCTCATAAAACTCCAGATTTACAGGGTCCCTTTCATCTACATCCATTTAAAATGTTCCCTGCCAGGCAGCTGACTGTGGATGGAAATCATCATTTGAAAAGATCTTACTTTAAGGACTGTACACAGTATTTTAAATGCTGTTTCAGTTCTTCATCCTTTTCATAGGATTCGAGCATGGTGTGTGCATCGTCATGGTGGTAGCAGTAGATTTTATATGTGTCTTCTAGTGGGCCTTTAATCTGCAAGAACACTTCCCCTGTTAAAGAGAAAAACAAAGCATGTCAAACCAGACAACAGTATCTCAGAAGGTATTTTCCACAACATTAGTGATGAACTAAAAAGGCTGGTTTCCACTTTACTCTCCTTAGAAGCTACCTTGTGTGTGTACCTGCATTATTTATTATATGCTTTTCTCAGTTGCTCATCTTTGTCATAGCTGGGCACCATTATAACAGTTTGAAAGAACAAAAATTCCCTCAGGGAAAGGTATGAAATGCTCTTTTTCTCTCCTCACTCCCTCCCGCCCCCCATCCAATCCCCCTCAGTTTACAAGTAAACAAAACTGGGTGGTTTAGCTCTTAAAGGAAGAATGGTGGGGTGGGTGGGTGTCAGAGGGAAGGAATGTAAGCATGCTAATGTTCTTTTTGATGCTTTTTCAGCTGCATATAAACCAAAATGGGTCATAACAGGAATAACGACTCCAGCCTCCTGTTAGTCTATTTGTTTTTCTGTTTTCATTTGTCTATAGAATACTGAAGTAACAATAGTTGAGGCCCAGGATAGAGTTTTTCTTCACATCACTGACAACCAAAGAAATACTGTGAACTGGAGTCATTATTATATACCATTTAGGTTTATATGCAACCAAAATGGATAAGGATAAAGGGACATGCTTACATTCCCTTCCCCGCACACTCCACACCCTACACCATTCTACCCTTAAGAATTATATTGGAATTTTCAAATGTGCTTCCATCTCCTTTTGAATACAAATAGGATGTGTGTGCCCAATTCCCTCAGCCTGCACCCCCACCCTAAACCTCCGAGCTTCGTTTCCTTGTTAGAAAGAGTCAGTAATCTGAGTACATCTGTCTTCCTGAGTGGCTTTATTTTTTGTCCTTATAACCCTAAGGGCATGGTTACTGTAAGAGGGGGTTTACCCCCAGCCCTTATGCTCCTGAGTACAAAGGCTGGGCCTCTTCTATGCCAGACCAACAAGTCCTTTTCCCCCCACACCCACACCTTGCCAGTTGGGGTTCTTGGGGTCACCAATCGCTGCCACCAATCGGGTATACTTCCAAAACCTTGGAGGGGCCCCCGATCTTCCCCTAACCCTGACTTTGTACCCCCTCCCTGGGTTTTAAAGTCAGACACCGGAAAACTGCTTCCCTTCACCCTGACCAGCTGAAGGCAGACTTCCCTTAACCCTGTCTCTCTCAACCTGAGAGCCAGACCCTAACCTTGTACCCCTTCCTGGGATTCAAAAATACCTGAAGGCTGCTTTCTGTCCTTCACCCTCCCCGGCTGAAGGCAGACTTCCCCCACCCCTGTCTCTCTGTACCTGAGAGGCAGACACCTGGAGACTGCTTCCTCCCTCCCCCGGCTAACCTGATGGTAAGGAGAGACAGTCTTCACACTCCAGCTAGGCCCCTAGCTGCCCTGGTTCCTATTCCCTTCCCTTCCCCCTTCCCAGACTGGAAGCAGAGAAAAACCCTAAGGGAAATAAACCAGATGGTTTTATAACTAGAAAATGTAATAAAGAAAAGGTTAAAGCAGAGATACAGACACTTTACATTTGGGGTTTCCCACTTTGTTCTGAAAAGGAAAGAACACCCCAAAAGGCACAGCTTATTAGAAGAATCAAATGGTAATACTCACATTAGCTAAGTAGAAGTATAAGAGAAGAAAAGCTGAGTTATCTCCATAGCTAGAGACACACTCCTGGACCCTTGCCCATGTTGCCTGGCAAGCTCCCTGCCTCATGGACAACCAAGATGGAACTCCCCTGGCCCTGGCCCTGGCCTCCTCCCAGGAGACCAGCCAAGATGGAACTCCCTGGCTTTTGCCTCCTCCCTGGAGACCAGCCAAGATGGAACTCCCTGGCTTTTGCCTCCTCCCTGGAAACCAGCCAAGATGGAACTGACTGTTTTGCTCCTCCCTTCTTCATGGGCTCGAGGCTCCTCCCTCCCCCATGGCAGGGAAACTCCTACGTTACCTGTCTCAGATAACAAGCCCCACCCAGGCAAGGCACACTGTGTTAGATAACATAGTCCCACCCAGGCAAGGCACCCTTCACACTTATAACAGTTACACTACAGGATTATAGCGCGTTTGGTTATAGCGTGTCCCATATACAGCAATAGGTATTATGGAAGAGCGTGTGCACACTTAGACCCACCAGCGCTAGAGCATGGCCACATTTGCGGCGCTTCAGGCGGCACTAGGAGCAGCTCAATAGCGCAGGTATCCCACAGAGCACTGCTTCCCAATCTGGCGCAATGCCTTGTGGGAAGGGGGGGCGTCACTTGTGACCATTTTGCATCCTGTTCCAACTTCCCGTGATGCTTTGTGTCATATCCCAGCAATCCCTGTGTTTTCGTCCACCTCAGGCGCCATCTTTCAATGGTTTCAGCAAGGCACGCGCGCTCCGTTGTCCGTTTTCCTGTGCCGTAATGGATCGCGAACTGCTGAGGAGCATGCTGGCGAGTGTCGCCAGCACAACTCTCTGTGCAGTGGAGTTCATTCTTGAAATGGACCGTGACAGTAGTGATGAGTCTGGTGAAGAAGACGAGCTTGAGCCGAGGAACGCATTGGACACTAAACTGATCGTCACTTTAATGGACATGCTCACCACCGTGGAATGCCGCTTCTGGGCTCGGGAAATGATCACTGAATGGTGGGATTACCTCATCATGCAAGTGTGGGACGATGAGCAGTGGCTGCAAAACTTTTGCATGAGAAAAGCCACTTTCATGGGACTGTGTGCTGAACTCGCCCCCGTCCTGCAGCGCCAGGACACCAAACTGAGAGCTGCCATCCCGGTGGTGAAGTGGGTGGCTAAAGCACTCTGGAAGCTGGCCACCCCAGACAACTACCAATTGGTGGCCAACCACTTTGGGGTGGGAAAGTCGACCGTTGGAGTCATGTTGATGCAAGTGTGCAGGGCCATTAATCACCTCCTGCTACGAAAAATCGTGACTCTTGGTGACGTGCGTGACATCGTGGCTGGCTTTGAACAGATGGGTTTCCCTAACTGTGGAGGGGCGATTGATGGGACCCATATACCTATTCTGGCGCCCAAGCACCTAGCAGACGAGTACATTAACCGAAAGGGGTACTTCTCCATGGTTCTTCAGGCACTTGTGGATCACCGTGGGCGTTTTACTAACATTAATGCAGGCTGGTTGGGAAAGGTGCATGACACGCATCTTCCGCAACACTAACCTGTTCAGGAAGCTGCAAGAAGGCACTTTTTTTCCAGACCAGAGGATCCCCTTGGGGGAAGTTGAAATGCCCATCGTGATTCTTGGCGACCGCGCCTCCCCTCTAATGCCCTGGCTCATGAAACCCTACACGGGGAGCCTGGACAGCATCCAGGAAAGGTTCAACTACAGGCTGAGCCGCTGTCGAATGACTGTGGAGTGTGCTTTTGGGTGTCTCAAGGCGCACTGGCGCTGTCTTTATGGGACACTAGACTTGGCGGAGGGAAGTATCACCGCGGTTATTTCCACGTGCTGTGCCCTACATAATCTCTGTGAGCGGAAGGGCGAAGGCTTCACTATGGCATGGACCTCGGAGGTTCAACAGCTGGAGGCCACGTATGCACAACCAGAGAGCAGGGCTCTTACAGGGGCCCAGCGCGAGGCTACAAGGATCAGGGGTGCCTTGAGGGAGCATTTTGAGGCTGAAAGCGAGTTCTAATGGGAATTCAAGAGGGAAGGAGGGAGGGTGCATTCTGTTAACTAGATAAGGCATTTGCTTTTCTGTGGCTATTAGATACATATGTGCACCAAATAAAAGAAACCCATTTATTATAAAGAATTCATTTATTGAACAGATTTTTCAGAATTTGAAATAAAAGTTGGACGAAAAGAGGGAGGAGGGGGGTGCAGTTGGGGTGGGAAGAGGAGAGGGGGTGCAATTGGGGTAGGAAGGGGGTCACTCAGAGATTGGCATAAGTCCTGTCCTCATAACCTCCTATGCCCTCCGAGTTGCTGTGTTCCCCCAACCCCATTTGCGGAGGGCGGTTATGCTGGTTATTAGGGGTTGAGTGCAGTGGATAAGGGTGCTGGGTCTGTGGGTTGGTTCGTGAAGACAGGGGGGTTGGAGGCAGCCGTGGGTGGTAATAACCAGGCAGCTGTTGATAGTGGCCTGAATGGGCCATCGGGCCAGAAGGGGAAGGGGAAGGGTTAGGGGGCAACTGACAATGGGGTGGCGAGCATGGTGCTGCTTCTCCTCCTGAATGCCAGCGATCTGCTGCAGAGTCTGTACTTGCAGCTGTAATATTGTGAGCAGCTTGTCAGCGCGCTGCTCGCGAGCCATCTCCCTCAAGTGGATCTCTTCCTCCCTCCACTTCCTCTCATTCTCCCTCCGCTTGCACTCATCCTCCCTCTGCTTGCTCTCATTCTCCCGCCACTCCTGTGCAACGCGATTTTCCGCTGAAGCCTGCTGCATAACTTGTTTTAAAAGATCTTCCTTGCTCTTCCGTGGTCTCTTTCAAGACCGACGTTGATGGGATGTTCAAGGCCAAAACTAGGGAAAGTTATTAGTGGAAAGTTAACACAGAGGATTCCCTTGTTCACAACAAACAGTAGTGGCAATCCCACGCATTCCATCTGTCCCGTTTCCCCTGTCCCACACAGCTATTGCACACACACAGAGACAGCAACGGAGCCCCTGCCATGGTCTCAGGATGCAGGGGCAATGATTGTTTCCCTGCCTTGCTGTACTATGGCTTGGGGGGAGCAGAGGGCATTTGCGGGACCTGTACTCCGAGCACTGTCCCAACATTCTCTGTATAGGTGTTCGTGCTGGAAGATATCTCGCTGCTGCGGGTGACGGAGTGTTAGGACCGGAAGAGATTGTGACGGGCAATCACTAGGAAGTGCAGTTACGCTTCTAAGTCAACTCCAGGAGAGTGCATAATGGTGGTATTATCTGAGAATGACCTTGCTGTTATCTGTGTGTTTGGGAACCAGTTCCCAGCTGCATGAGTGTTTACCCTGTCTGTGTGAGAATGAATGCGTAGGAAACCAAATGGGGAAACTAAGGCAGGACTGCGTAACCAATAAGTGTTGATCAATCAGTTTGTTGCTTGCTATTAATGAGATGAGTATGTATGAGATGCAAATGAGCATGGGTATATCTGTGCTGACACACCTCTTTGGGTTGGGCTTCCTCCTTGGGCTTCTACATCGCCCGCGTGTGTCAGTCATCTTGTATTGCGACCGTGCTGGCAGATAAGCCCCCCCAGCACGAAATGCCGCCCCCTCCAATAAACTCACCACTTTCCAACTAGCCACCTGTGTGAGGCCTCGTTTCTCCCGGCAACGAGATAAGCCCCCTGCAACACGGAGCAAGGAAAGGAGGGCATTCTAATGAGATGCGGCTTCCGCCCAGGGCCATATGCAGCTTGCCTCTGTGCAGCGATGCTCCCCCCACCCCTCGTAGAACAGTGGCGGGGACTAAGTGACCGTGGCTGGGACAGGGACCACGCTGGCTCTGCCGAGAAACCTGCGCAGGCACATTGCAAGAGCTCTTATTGAGACCTTTGAAGAAATTACTGATGACGATTACTGTGATGTGATAGACTACATCAATGCACTATTCCACATGTAGACGAGCATGCGGCAAGCATCCCTTTCCACCCTGGCCAAGCTGCCTGCCTTCCCAATAGAAAAGTAGCTGTACCTGCGCAATCCGCTGCTGCTGCCCTGCCCCCCGCAACCGCCGGACGCTGTGGCGGGCTCTGGCTGTCCTCCGGGCTTGAGAAGAGTTCCTGGCTGCATGTCTCCTGGGACTCCTCCGTGCCCTGGGTTGCTGCCACATTCTCCTCCTCCTCCTCTCCGTCCTGCTCCTCTCCGTTCTCCTCTTCTTCGGCATCCTCTCCCACCCCCCCTTCAGTTAGGGGCTGGAAAGAAGTGTCCTCTGTGGTCGATGGAGTGCACGTTGGATCACCACCAAGTATCGCGTCCAGCTCCTTGTAGAATCTGCAAGTCACCGGGGCTGTTTGTGTCGTGGGCTTTGCGATAGGCAATCCTAAGCTCCTTTACTTTTGCCCGGCATTGCAGAGTGTCCCGGTCATGTCCTTTCTCCATCATGGCCCGTGATATCAGGCCATATGTATCATAATTCCTGCGGCTAGACCGCAGCTGAGACAGGACAGCCTCTTCCCCCCAACAACTGATGAGGTCCAGCACCTCGCTATTGTACCACGGTGAAGCTCGCTTATTGCGAGGAGGCATGGCACGTGGAGCCATGGCCAAGCAAAATGGTTACCTGAGGAGCACTCCACGCCTGGCTGGAGCAAACAGGAAGGGGATTTTTCAAATTTCCCTGGGAATTTAAAGGGCGGGTCTGATGTGTGGTCACCTGAGGACGCGACAGAAGAGTTTGAAACTGATGACCAGAGTGGCTCGAACAGGAATTATGGGCCAGGCTGGAGGCTAATTAACGCTCAATGGGTATTCACATTCGCGCCATAGCGCTACAGCGATAGCGCAACAACCCTTATTCCCCGTGCGGAGGTGGATTACCACGAGTGCTACAAACTCAGACTTATAGCGCAATATGTGCCTTGCCAGTGTGTTCGGGTAGAGACTTATAGCGCTCCTGGAGGCTATATAGCGCTATAAAGTGGCAGTGTAACCAAGCCCTAAGTAATGGTGCCAGGATCAACAGCAAGATGTACCTTAGAATGAACACAATAAATAATAATTATAATGTGAACTACTGTATTGGGCATTTATAGAAAAATTACACCTGTATGGCAACAAGTCAGATTCTTCTCCTTTTATAAATAAGGTTCCATTGGAGTTATAGGAATAATGACTGAATTTAAAAGCAGAATGATACATTAATTGTGATCCATCGCCCCATTCACAGGTCAAACACAGTGCTGTCAGGTGCAGTGTACGTGTTGCCTTTCAGCCTGACCGTTGCATTCCGTATCATAATACATTGTATGAATCACTCTGTCTTGAAGTGAAAAGTGATTCCGTTTCCACAGTAACAACAGCTCTGTTTTTTTCCTCCATAGCAGAGAAGGTTAACTGGGCTGTCTAATGTGTGTTAGTTTTAAGGTGTGAATAGGGGAAGAAAAATGACTGAGATAAGACCACCGAAGTTCATTTCACTTATTGTAGGAGCACAAATCAAAAATCTACCAGAATCCTGTAGGCAAAGGTACTTACATCATCTCTGTTCTGTATCCTCTGTGATAAATGTTAATACCAACAACTAGCAACATTCATTGCAGACTGACTTTCCCATTAACCCTGTATAGACCATTATTATCCAACCGTTCAAAGAAAACCATACAAATGTTTGCTGGGTCCTGTTCCCTTAGTTCTAATTAGGGCTGGTCTACACTATGGGGGGGGGGGGGGCGGATTGAGCTAAGTACGCAACTCCAGCTACATGAATAACATAGCTGAAGTTAACGTACTTAGATCTACTTACCACGGTGTCTTCACTGTGGTGTGCTGATGGGAGATAGGGTGTCCAGACAGCAAATGGGAAAAATCAGAACAGAGGGTGGGGGGTAATAGGAACCTATATAAGAAAAAGACCCAAAAATCAGGACTGTCCCTATAAAATCAGGACATCTGGTCATCCTAATGGGAGACGCTCTCCCATCGATTCCCCTTGTGCTTCTCGTTGAGATGGAGTACCGGAGTTGATGCTAGAGTGATTGGCGGTCTATTTTTCACCTCTATACTAGATACGATAAATTGATCCCCTCCGGATCGATCGCCAGTAGTGTAGACAGGCCTTGAGATGCTGACCATTCAGATTCCACTGACTTCAATAGGAGCTGCTACTGCTCAGTACAACCTTTAGTGTATTAGGCTCTGATAAGAGCAACTGTTTTGTTTTCTGCACCACAAATGCCAGCTACAGGCTCACAGTTCATTTCAGCAGATTCCCAAATAGGACCAAAAATGTTACTAACTCCCACAAAACAAATGAGCTCGACAAAATCTGTGCACTAGTACAGTGTGCCACTATGCCAAATTAATTTGTTGGAGTTTATGCTGTTGCTAAACAAGAGATTATGTACTGATTTGACTCAAATGATAGATCTTTGTAGAAATAGATGTATTTCCTAAATCTAAAGTTCTCCATCCCAGACCATATGAACTGAAGCAACCAATACAGATGTAGGTAAATTATTATGGCAGCTTCCAGTATACTTTTCCAGTATACTAGTCCAAATTATTGGATTGTCTTTGGGGACTGGTATTACTTCCCGTCTCAGTCTTCTGAGTAGTCTGGGGAATCCAGAGCTGACTGCTCTCCTGTATTGCATTCTAGAATGCTTTGGAGATGAAACCCCAAAAAAGGCGTGAATGAGGGAAACAACCTTTCCTCAAGCTTTCAGGGGTGCTTCCTGTTTCTGCAACAAAGGGAAGGGGTCAGAAGGGGTCAAATGGTAAATTGAAGCCTTGATGAAATTTCTAAAACTTCATATTCCTGTGACATCCAGTCACTAGAATTGGTAGAGAAAAAATATACGAGGAAGAGAACTGGCAAGTATGTATAATCTCTGCTCAATATATTCAAAAGAGCAAACAATATTTTATGATGTGTGGAATGTGACAGAAAACAATATAAGGTCATTATATAGATCAATGGTAACTCCTCACCTGGAATACTGTGTTTAGTTCTAGTCACCCATTCTAAAAAAAGATACAGAGGAAAAAACAGGGTCCAGAGACAGATACCATTAATAATTAGAGGTATGAAGAGACTTGGGCATGGAGAGAGAATAAGGCCTTGTCTACACTACAGAAAAAATTCGGTCTAAGCTATGCAATTTGAGTTACATGAATAGTGTAACTCAAATCGATGTAGCTTAGATCTACTTATCGCATTGTCCATACTACGCAATGTCGTCTGGAGATGCTCTGCCGTCAACTCCCCCTACTTGATCCGGTGGAGAAGAAGAGTCGATGGCAGAGTGATCTGCAGTCAATTTAGCAGGTCTTCACTAGAAGCTGATTCATTGATTGCCTCTGGAGACAAGACCTAAGAAGACTTAGGACCAGGTCTACCCTAGGAAATTTGGTAAATATAACTACTAAATCCCTGAACATGTAGACAAAACTAGGTTGATGGGACAATTCTTCCTGAGGGAGGTGGAATACCTGCGCTGACAGGAGAAGCCTGGTGTAGCTGCTCCGCTGCAGAGTTTTAAGTGTAGACAAGGATTAGGATTAAATCAGAGGGGACATGATGGAGGTACACAAAATAAGGAATATCACTGGAGAAAGTAAAGTGAGGTGTTCCTATTTGTCTTTTTTCTTAATACAGGAACCAGGGAACATTAAAATGGAAACCAACTACATTATGGTCCTTTCTACATTAGAGAAATATGCAGCTTTGATGTAGTTTTGCCAGGCCAAACCCCTAATGAGCACACTGCACTGATATAAGGTAGAGCTTATGCTTGTGCAATTTACTTTGGTAAGTGTGTCTATGTTAAGGATTTACCCTGGTGTAACTAACTACATTGATGTTATTACACCAGTGCAAATTGCTCTAGTATAGACAGGACCTCATTTCTTATTTCTCGTGTCAGACTGGTGAATTAGCAGCACAGCCCAACCTCACACTGACTGGTTGGATTCAAGAAGAAGATTGTACATTGGAAAATGTCTACGTTAAATATTTTGTTTAGCCCCCAATCACTGGAGAATGGTTTAAAGAGTCAGAAAATATTTTTGGGATCCTCTTTTGTTCCCTTTCCTCAAGACAATTGTTTTCTTGGGGGCTTGTTTTTACATTCTGTACAGTGAATATTAGAACCCCACAAACAAAGCTATCTTCACATGTTATCCCTTTGGGATGCCAAATTGACTAAATTGACCCTCTATAATTATATGACCACCCTTTTTCAGAAACTAAGTGCACAAGAAGGAATCACTCTTTAACTTTTTCCCAGCTCTATCCTGCCCACTCTAGTCATTGACACAATATGGTTTAGCCATCCATCAGAACCAGACCCACATATGTTTTCATAACAAACTCTTATGTCCATACTGCTTCCATAGAAATAGCTAATACAACTTGATAAAGTGAAGAAATTGTTTGTCTTTTCTCTCATACATGTTAGGGACTTGAAACACTGACTCCTTTTGCTGTGAACGAAACAACTGCCTGTTAGAATGCAACATTTTTTATTAGGTATGTGAATCACCAACACACACAGTTATTGAAATATCATCAAATAGCACAGTCTCATCAAATTACATTTAGCTGTTTGCCTTGGCAAACAGGATACAGACTTACTAAGATCAGTACTTTGGCCAAGCATCATATCTGTTAAAATTTGTGGCAAATTATAGTTTTTTCTCAGTTCTCTTGCAAGCACACAAGGCTTCTTTATGGCATGTTGCCTCAGGCTTATGACTAATTTGGAAAAAACAAACAAACAAAAAACCCCAAACTGCCCATTGACTATTCTTGGTGCGTAATAACTTGGTTGAGTTCTGAGTATGGGAGGTGAGCACATTTGCTAAGCTACGTGCACAGCTTTCATTAAAATGAGTCTGCAAAAGGTTTCTGAATTAAACTTGGCATGAAGGGTTGTACCAGGCATCTGATGCCTCCCTGCTGGAGGCTCTCCCACAGTGACACACTGTACCCAAAAGAAGTACCTTTTGGAAGAAAACAGCAGTCAGTTTAGACCTCCAGCAGCTGCCTAGAGAGACCACACAGGATCAGCTGCTAGCAGAACCAATGAGAACTGGTCTTCCAGCAGCTAGAAGAACCAGGCCCAGCAGGCAATATAAAAAGGTCTGGTGCTGCCTACTGCGGGCAGTTCTGAGACAGAAGATAGGAAAAGAAGGATCTCCTCTGTCTTAATCCAAAACCCAACGAATGCCAAATTTGATCTTCTCTGATTTTGTTGGAGAACCTCTGGCTGCCTCAGCGCCTACATAATGTATTACTCTATGCCTTGGGCAATGCTGTTGCATATTTAACAAGAACTTATTTCCCAAAAAATGTTTATTAGTAATTGAAGTTAAGTAGCTATTGACAAAATAGAAAAATGATTAAATAGTCTGCCTATGAATTCATTTCCATTTCTGCTGCTGGGGTTTCATTCTCTTGATTCTTGGAAAGCACTAACAGATTTTGGAAGCTGAAACTATAGAATATCAGGATTGGAAGGGACCTCAGGAAATCATCTAGTCCAAGCCCCTGCTCAAAGCAGGATCCATCCTCAATTAAATCATCCAACAGAGTTTTGCCTCATATTCCTAAATGGCCACCTCAAGATTTGAGCTCACAACCCTGAGTTTAGCACATCAATGTTCAAACCACCGAGCTATCCCTCCCCTGTGCCATAGCAAACTTGGAAAGGACCTCATGAGATCATTTAGTCCAACCTCCTGCTTTAAGCAGGACCAATCCCCAATTAAATCATCCAACAGATTTTTGCCCCAAATCACCTCTTCAAGGATAGAAATCTCAACCCTGGGTTTAGTAGGCCAATACGCAAACCACTGAGCTAGCCCTCCCTCCCTTCAATTCCAATCTGATTGGAGAAAGTGTCAGGAATTTATAAGAGATCACATCTGTTGTTGTTGAATAATAATTATTACTTCTTTTTCTGTGTTCTAATACTAATCACAGTTTTCTCTTTTGCTAACTCCTATTTTTTATAGATTGGTTGACTGCACCTGGAAGGAGATTTAGGCTTGAAAAACAAGCACTAATTGATTGTGAAGCCCAGCTGGGCAGCGGCAGGCTGAACTTGTATAAAGCCACCAGGATGAGAAGCACAAGGGTGCTGCAGAGGAAATAGTCTGCAGTCACTCCTTGAGGGTTGGGGAGGAAGATGTGTTTGAGGTTACAGAGTTTGGCAAGTAGTCAAAGAGGGAAGTAGGAAAGAATCTAGGAAAATAGCAACAGGGTTTTGGAGCAAGCAAACAGGAGTCACTAGACATAGAGTAGCTACCGGCACTGGAGTAATGGTATAAGACCTGGCCTTGAAGCAGAAGGCTGTCTGAAACAGCATATGGAAAGCTGATACAGTGGGCCTTTGATACCCTGGAAGGGGAGGACTAGACAGTGACTTGGCTGGAGGGCTGAGTCATGAAGAGGGAGCTCCATGAGTCCTGGAGAATGAGGAGGACTGTGGTGTGAACAACTGTTGGCAGGGGACATGAGATCTGACTGGTGCTAATCCTCAGATATTGCCATGAAGAGAGGTCCAATGCTAAGTAAACACCATGGTAAGCCCTCACAGATCTGTGAGGAAATGATGTAGAAAATAAATGGGACTTAAAAGTGAAATCTCTCCAAGTATATAAAATTTTTATTAACCAATATTGCATTTTGTATCAAATAAAACTGTTGCATAAACATTTAGGTGTAAATTATGGCTGGATGTGAGGGGAAAACAGCACAAGGAAACCCTCTGTTCCTCCCAGTGCACCTCTGCAGGAGACATCCACAATGTGGAATGCAAGCAGTAGGAGAGTGCTATAGGGGTTTAGGAGGCACTTACTGGCCAAGAGGGGTGTGAGGGTGTGGTATTGTCCTTCCTATGTACCAGTAAGCACTAACAGGTTTTCACTGATGGGAGTGCTACCTCTACACTTTTAGGAGTGTAGCAAGTGCCACAGCTGAGCACACATACCCTAGTGCCTTTGGAGATTTTGTGCCTCAGGGAGACAAAACACCTTCCTCTCCCATATGGGAGCACAGTAGGTTCTTCCCATACTCCAGGGTTCCAGAGGCTTGCATCGCCATAATTGGCCTGTAGTGTCTAATAACCTAATGAGTGGATTTATCACATCCTTAAAACCACACAAGAACTCTTGAACATGTGATTCTTATGATGCATATAATCAGTCCATCTGATTAAAACAACTGCAAACTACAGGCATAAATGTACAGCTTGTATTCTGCTTTACCTTCCCTTGTTGACTATGAGCCACACCCTGTTTGGAACTCTATTCTAGAGGTTCTGAAACTGTGGTCAATGGACCACCAGTGGTCCGCAAGCTCCATTCAGGCGGTCTGTGGACAGTTCCCTCTAGGGTGTGCACCTGGTCCGTGGCACACAAGAGAATAAAGGGCGTGGCTTCACTAATTAGGTGGGTGGACTGAGACGATGCACATGTAAGGTGAAGTGGTGGCCTTTGGAGTAATGGGGGGGGGGGAAGTGGGGTGAGATGGGGGAAATAGGAGGTAGGTGGGGAGGTATGGGGTGAGGAGAGAGGGTGGGCAGAATTTGGGACATGCAGAGTGGCAGCAGCCAGAGAAAGAGGTGCCTTTCCCCAGCTCCAGGGCTGTGGCTGCTGAGGAGAGATGGTTCTCCTTCCCAGCCCCAACTCAGGGGCTGCTATGGAGAGAGAGAGAGAGATCTCCACTCCTTTCTAGCCCCAGCTCAGGGGCTGCCATGGCAGGGGAGAGAGGGCACATCCATCGCACCAGAAAGGTAAGACTACTGATATTAAAATGAATTGTGTGTTTTTATTTATAGAACAAATAATTATTATTATTACGTTTGTTTACATACAATTTTTATTCAAAGCGCTTTATGATCGTTACCTAACGGTACAAACAACATTTGGAAAGATCATCAAGTGAACTGCTGAGACCCTCAGCCATTTTCAAGTGCTCCATGAAAAAAAAAGTTTGAGAACCATTGCTCACCAGGCTCACATCTGAATAATTCTTGGCTGAATAAAATATTGCCTGTAAACATCAGTACAATGATGTTTTGCTATATTTTTCCAATCATTTGTTTAATTCTTTACTATCACAGTACTATATGAAAGTGTTCCTAATTATCTTAGTAGGATATACCAAATGGGGAGAGTAGGCCCTGTGGTTAGTACCTGTGACATAGTAGTCAAGACTCCCTTTTACAGTTTTTACTCCCCCACTGACATCTAGTAAGGATGAGTGAGGGCTACAGGATCCAGCTTTTAATATGAATGCAATACATCACTAGATAGACTGGACATTTTTTATTTTTATATATTATTATGGGGATTTAGTAAGGGCCTGCTCCCAGTGGAAGTGTCACCAGCTTAGAAAAAGGCTGGTGGGGCTATGGGGTGGACAGATGTTCTTGTATTATCCTTCATACCATTTTGTAGGATTCAAAAAGACAGTAAACATACCAATTACTTGCATGGGTGGTTCCACGTCTGCTGTGGCTTCTTCCAACAATGACAGCAGTTTGGCTGATATTTGATGGACTGATTCAATGTTGCTAAACAAGCCATCCACGTCAAACCTAACAATCTGATGGAAAACAAATATTGAGCAACAACTGATAGAAGCACAAGGAGGGACACTGAATAGTGCAGACTTTTTCCTGCTTAGCCTTATGTGTTCAAAACTCCAGGACATGGCACTTTTTGCAAAAGCCTGTGTAAACATCCTTGCTGCAATTTCAAGGACACATGTGCAGTGTTTTAATTAACACAACTGGGCTAAAGCAGTTAACAGGGGGCACTTTATCAAGTGTATTTAAATTTATTTTGAACAATTCCTAAAGGGAATATGTGTGTCTTGGAGAGAAGCAAATATTATTAGCTAGCTAAAGAAAGAGCTGTAGCTGGCTAAAATGTTTACTTATTTCACCATAGAGAAAAAAGACAGTACAACTGAAATTATGAGAGAATCCGATCCCTTTATCATGTTATCCATAGAGCCTACATAAACTGAGCCCTGGTTGTTTGTTTACTTAGGTGCCACATATCAGGCAAATAGCCTTTCTGGAATATAAGAGGCCATTCTATGTGAGGAGATAGGAGTAAAATCAAGGCAGTGTATTTTGGCTAAAATAAACGGATGTATGGTTATTACAGAGACAAGGTGGGTGAGGTAATATCTTTTAATGGACCAACTTCTGGCCCGAGAGCTCTTCCTAACCTGAAACCTTGTCTCTCGCACCAACATAAGTTGGTCCAATAAAAAATTACTTCACCCACCTTGTCTCTAATATTCCGGGCTCAACACAGCTACAACAACACTGCATATGTAGATTTAGGGTTAGTGATTAATATAATCTGTGGGCGAAACCCTCTGCTGATGCAAACTGGCAGAATTTCACTGACTTCAATGAAGCTGAACCAATTTACACTAACAGGAAATCTTAATACATAGGGCAAAATTATCTCACTGCTTATTTTAAATTAGGCCAAAAAAAAAAAAGGTTAGAAAATATACTTTTCAAACTGCCAACTTGCTTCCATGGACAAAGGGACAGTCATTAAGGTTATGGAACAATTAGAGTTAACCAATATGTGGAAAGGCAGAAAACTAAAGGCAGTGTTGATTTTGGCAGATGTGCTAGTCCTTCTGAACATGCCTATCCATTAGTAATAGAACTGTGTGTTTACACAGCATCTTACAGAAGGAGTCCACGAGAATCAAATTGCATGTTACAGTAATAGAATCAACATCGTGTTTTAATTGCTCATGTAGTTAATTTCTAATTATAGAGATTAACAACGTTTTTGCTCCATTAGAAAATGTGGAAGATTCATCTCTAGCTCAATTTTCTAGACACAATTTTTTTTCTGTTGACGCAGTTTTCCCTCAAATAAATAAAAAAACAAGCTTTCAAATGTGGTTATTCACCTTTAAAAATAATCTTAAAAGTGTATGACATTCTTAAAGCCTTCTTTAAAAAATGCAGATTATGTTAAATTTAAAATGTAAGGTTATGATCTTTTTTGTAAGCTTTCTTTTATCAGTGGATCTCTGATATCTTACCTAATGCAATGTGTATGTGGTATTCAGAAATACATGGGCACATAATGACAAAGGCGCAAATTGGTATATGTGCCTAATTGATAAAAATAGCAAACAATGTTGAGAAAAAAATTTCAGCATGAAGAGCAGCAAATGGATACATAAATGGATACCAAATCCCAGGAGCTGCAGAAACAAAAACTCTCAGATAACATTGACAAGACTGTAATTGGTGAGTGCAGCTAGTGAGGAGAGGAAGAGAGACAAGGAGACATGTTGTCCTCTCAGTAACACCAGCAGGTGCCAGGGTTTCTAAAGGCTTGTCTACAGGGTGCCAGCAAAGTACATAAGAGCATGTTACAGATCACACCCCTCTAATGTGCTACAAGCCCTACTGGTGCAGGTTAAAATGAACTAAATTCCTTATAAAGCACACCAGCAGGGTCTAAATCAGGCTGTCTTTGAGCAATGTTAGAGTATTTTACTAATCACAACACTCGAATGTACTTTGCCATACCTAAGATAGGTAGGATTCCAGGAGAGATGAAGTCAAGGCAGTTGAAAAATAGCCCAACTAGTTGGCCCAATTTAAGCAGCCAAATTGTTTCATCTTACCTAATGCAATGTGTATGTGGAACCATAGTTACACAGTTCAGATAACTGGTTAAAGACCCAGTATGGATTCTGAGTTGTGCTAGTAGAAAATACCAGCTGCCTGACCTGGTAGGCTGTGAGGTAGGACAATTTACATTTGTCTGCCAGAAACTTTTACACAAAGTTGCACAACCAGCACATGATTGCTCCTGCCTGCAGGGAGTGCTGATACTCCTGTACACAGTTTCCCCAAAACTGAAAAGGTTGGGGCGGGGGTGGGGGGATGTGCTTTCTGAATAGCAGCCAAGCAGGTTTGAAGTTTCCGTGGAAGAGCAGAATGGGTATAATCTGAGCTGTAAAACCTACAGGAAAGATGTAATCTGATCCAGCCTGCTTACATGTGGCTTCACTATCTAAAATGCAAATACTTCAGGACTCACTGGGGTTGCCTTGCCTAGCATTTTCCCACAACAGCTGTTCAAGTAACTAGGATGAGTTTGTTTGAATAAAAGCCATCTTCAAGGGGGGAAATTCATCACCGTGTGAAGGACCATAACATTCAAGCCCCTTACTGGTGAAGTTGCTGCATATCCCTTGGCAGATATTTGTGTTTATTGTTGATTGCTGTCAGAGCAGTGGTGAATTCAGATCTCTGTCAAATCAGCCTTTCCTCCAAAAAACAAAACACATAAACCCAACACATTCTTACCTGCTTGTTTCTCAAGGGCTGAACCACTTCCCTGATGCACAGCTCCAGATCATTGAGGTAGTCTTTCTCTGTCTGCACCAGTTCTGCAATGATTTTTACCCTCTTGGCCATCATTCGCCTGGTCAGCTGCTCTTCATTCTCCTGCAGTGAAGTGACGGGTGACAAGGACCCAGCTTGTGGGGCCATCTTTTCTGTTAAAAGTTAGCACAGAAAACTTGTGAGAACTGTATTGTAAGAACCTTTATTCCCACTGTCATGCTTACTCTGGTTTGAGTCACTGATACGTGTTTAGTCTATTCAGAGTCGTGGAAGATGCTTGGTGTATCTCAGACAAGGATAAACCTGCCTCGTTGGCTGAAACAAGGAAAGCCAAACAAGTAGCAGACTTATGTGTTTTCATTGCCCTGGAATGGGGAGCTTCACTGTGGGAATCCTGTGCACTGCGCAGATAGTCTTTCTCTGTCTGCACCAGTTCTGTGATCATTTTTACCCTCTTTCCCGGGTTTGCTCTGTGTTAGTGCAGGGGAAGACTATGGGGTCAGAAATAATGCTAGTGTCCACTGAAGACTCCCCCAGCCACATGGGTAATGAGGGGAGAAGTATATTCAGCAGAGTAGCTACATAGGAATTGCTATACAGGATCAGGCCAGTGGTCCTCTTAGTCCAATTAACCTGTCTCTGAGTGCCCAGTAGCAATTGCTTTGGTGGAAGCAACCCTGCAACCAGCAGTTATGCGATAAGGCTGTGATCATCTGGGGCAGGTTACCATTTTAAATTCAGGCTGGGACTTTTGAAAGAGCTGAAGGATTTAGATGCATATCTCCCATTTTAAATTATTAGGATTTGTGCATTTGACTCCTTTAGAAATAAAATCTTGGCCCTAGATTAACTCTTTGGGGACGGAAAAATGTCACTTCCTATGTAAGGTGAAGATTGAGTTTAACTGTGCCTCACTGAAATAACCTTTGCCCTGTTAAAAAAGATTGTGTGGCTCAGGGATACAGGAAGTTGTGCTACAAATTCATTTGTCCGTGATGATGATGAAATCTGTAATTCTATCTGATTAGGTTCCTTTGGACATTGCTGAGAAATTCTAAGAGAATGAGGTCAGCTGTGATATCCAGTAACAAAGGATCCAAAGGGCAGGAGATATGGGGATGCTGACACTCATTATATTGATGAGTCATATACATGTGTTACAGGTAGAGAAGAAAGGAAATTTGCATGTATAACAGGGCATGAAAGTCTGTAATGAGGTTCCTCCCCTTTCACGGGTTTGTAAGGCATTTGGTTTGCCAATCTGGCAGATATACAATGTGACCTGTGTGTATTTTATCTGTAGGCACAGCTCTACCTCTTTTTCACAGGAAAAAACACTTAATGGGAAGAGAGACTTTGGAGGGTGTTTAAGATACTGCTAGTCACAAGATGGTGTGTAGAACCAGCAAAAAATGGACATACCATTACTAAGTGTCAGTGCAATACTTGTGACGAAGTGGGACTATTCTTAATGTTTTCTCTGAATATGGTGTGGGTGCCTCAATTTCCCCTATGCATTTCTTAAGTATCTAGGTGGGGAGTGTATGTGATTGTTGCAGAGGCCTAGAGGGCCCATGCGATGCTATATGCACAGGGAATGACTGACACCCTGTCTCCTAGCAACTGATGGCCTGGGCCCCTCCTCTGCAAGGTGCCAACTGAAGGTGTTGGAGAACGAAGGGATCAGGTGACCTCTTGGCCCAGGAAAGAGACAAAGGCCAGAGGAGGGGCTGGAGTTTCCATTTGGAGCTGGCTGGGGAAATGGAGGGAGGCCCAGATTGGGCTTTGGGCTCCCTGCCCCCCAAGATTGAGGGGTCCTGTTCTCTGTACCTACAAGCTCTGTTTTAGACCATTTTCCTGTCATCTAATAAGTCTTCTGTTTTACTGGCTGGCTGAGAGTCATGTCTGACTACGGAGTTGGGGTTCAGGGCCTTCCGGCTTCCCCAGGAGCCCTGCCTGTGCAGGGTCACTGTGGGAAGTGCACAGTGAGGAAGGGGATGCTGAATGCTCCAAGGTCAGCCCCAGGAAGGTCAAAGTTATGAAGCTTTTTGCCCTGGAAACAGTCTGCTCACAGAGAGGAGACTCCCCCAGAGTCCTGACTGGCTTCCCATGGAGTAATTCCAGAGCATCGCCCGGTGACTTGGTGAGACTTGTATAACAGTTTGACAGCAGAGAGACTTATAGCTGAGTGGCAATGCACGGGCACCCTCTATTGAGACCTAGACCCTTATGCTATTTGTTTAAACATCTTGTCTATTTGTTTAAACCCTATTGTCTAACAAGTCAGTAACAAGATGTATCTTTTATTTTTGCAAAGTGATAACCAATATTGAACATTCTGTAGTTTTATGAATGAACTGCTTAGCAGGAGAAGAGTCATCAACAGCCAGCAATGCCTGCATAAGACAATGAAGGACTAGGTCTCTGATGCTTAAGATAACGTTTATGAGAGAACCAACAAGCTTGCAAGATAGAATATTCCGAGTTGTTCATCATCATGGGTTATAAATTGTTATTGATCCAACATGTCATCATCATCTTCTATAATTATGCTGGGTGCTGACCCTGGATATTCTGAAAGGGCAATTGTGTTGCTAATCTTACCCTCATTTTATGACACACTTGCTGCGTCACCTGTGTGACCATGGTTTTTTTTAATCAGCGCATTTATTTTCCTCAATTTTGATATTTTCAAATACAAAGGATGAGCCTGAATAAATGTGTAGCCCTATCCAATTAGGCACTTTTCTGCTTACATTTTTTTTTTCTTCTCTGGGGCAAACATTATTTCCATCATTGAGCTTCTCAGCTTGGATGTGAAAATAAAAGAGGGGTGATCAGGTGGGGTGAATGTTTTCTTCTTTGGGGTGAAGCCTTGCCATCAAAATGGCAAACTAGGCAAAGGATGTTTCTCCTCTCCAGGCCCAGTTGATCCAGATTTTTGGGCCAAATTCAGCCCTGATGTGAGCAGGTGCAATTTTATTGACTTCAGTGGAGCTGAATCAACTTATAATACCCATTCATCATGGATGCTGCAAAGTGGAATAAATGAACAGGCTGTTGCTATACCCAGTGATTGGCCCACACTGGTAAAGGGGAGAACAAAGGGGTCATTGTACCTTTTCATGGCCTCCTTCCAATTACTTCTCATTTCCCAGTTAAAAACATAGGGCCAGAGCTTTCTGGCTGCTTCCTCTATGCAATAGTGCACTCTTTTTTTTTTAACAGAAATTTTGATTTGTAACTATACTTAAAACTTCAGAGTGAACTACTGAAAATACTGCACAATTGAACCCATTTAAGTTCTATGTGTAACGATCTCTGCACAAAAATCAACATTTCCATTGAGGTGGCATGTGAAACTGATTTATCTATCTTGTGAATAAGACAGTTTCTGAAAATATGCATAAAGCTCCAGACATCATGGGAAATCCCACTAGTATCACTCTGTCTGGCTATCAGGACTAATAGGACATTGTTGGAAATGTAAACAGACTTATTGAAGAAAAACCTTCTAATCTTATACTATAACTTTAAAAAATAAATAAATCAATAAAACAATTGCATTCCATTTTGGGCTTCAAGATATAACCCTTGAGTTGTTCTTTTGGTTTGGCATTCAAATTGCTTGCTCAAATTCAATTCTTGTATGTCAGTAATTCGCCTTAATATATGGTACATAATATGCAGTAGGTACCAGGAAATAATTACACTCAACCTCAAGACAAAGAAATAGCTAGGAGAAATTTCAGTAAATCTTGTTTTCTTTGTATTTTTTGTAATATATTTCTTTGTATTTTTGTAATATAACTTTACATTTTTGCTAAATATTTTTACTTTTTCACTTTGGATGTGCCTGTCTCTATACAGTGCAAAAGGGACTGAACTGATGATTACAACAGAACTTGGGGTTTTATGTTCAGCTGATTGCTTTTGAGCCCTTTGAGGATATTAATAGCATTCTATGGGAAGGAGGGAAAGCCTGAAGAATGCAGCTATAACAAACATACTTCAAATATAGGCAGACTTTCTTTTCCATCTGGCACCTGCATCAACAGTAGTATAAATCTGGTGAGAGCAGGGGGAGGAGAAAGAAGAAGCATTGCTTAGGCTCAGTTCCATTGTTGTACAATACAGTCCCTTTGTCCTCAGAGATGTCAGGTTATAAGAGCATAACATTCTCCAAGTAATGACATTGTCAAAGCAGCTACCTGTGTTTTACAAAACTAGTGGTCCTACAGGGTGAAATTGTCCCATCTGCAGAAGGTCTGTACGTGGCCTATTTTTGAGGGTTCAAGTGATACTTAAGTGGTGCATAAGCCTTATGCTGACACTCTGCAGTGAGGGGTATTTCATCCAAGTAATGACAGAGAGAAGCTATGAAAGGAATCAGTGCGTAAAGAAGAAAAAAAAATACAGTATTTGGAACACAAGATGAGGAATATTATAGTATATGTGAGTTTGCATATGTTGCCAGGGCAATGACATTTCTCAGAACATCATGACCAGAGATAGTTTGTAATTAGGTAATTCAACCCTCAGGTTTTTTTGTTGTTGTGTTTTTTTTTGTTTGCATCAGGTATAGAAAAAACCCCACATATTATATGAAATTCCTTTCTTCAGTTCCTTGACATTAGACTGTTAATTCTGTGTGTGCTGACAGGAGAGTAGAGAGATCCCCATGGGAATGTGCTAGAAGAGAAAGCTTATTGCTGTGTGACAGAAGAATGCCTTGACGGTCGGTGCTATTACCTGCAAATAAACCTTTCCAATATGTCATGGACTGGTGTATTTATATCAGTCTTATGCTACTTGGTTAATGTTGGTAATAGAAGACCTGAGGAAGGGCTACATCCAATGGTATGCACATGTCAAGCTTTGGCTTGGATTGTCTGCAAGGGCTGTCAGGTGTCTCTGACCCAGGATCTAACAATTTTGATTAATAAAACGTTTATTCCTGGGTCTGACCGTGTATATAGAGATGGAATTCCTATACACTTTAAAAACGTTGGGTTTTAGACATACTCTAAGGAAGTAAAGACTATTTCAGTAAATCCTTTGGAGCCTCAGTCATGGTCCCCATTGTGCTAGGTGCTGTACAAACAGAACACAAAAATGGTTCCCCAAAGAGGTTACATCAGTGAAACTCCAGTGAGTTCAACAGAGTTGCTCCAGATTTACACTGGGGCAAGAAAAAGCAGTCTTACGCCCATTGAATAGAAATTTGACCATGCAAGGATAAGTGGACTTGTTGCCTTATATGATCTCAAGACAATGGGTATATTTACATAGGTATATCTTCTGCACTAGTGTAAACTATGCACATTTTTACTCCTAATTGGACTTTAATTCAATCAAGAAACCAGCTGCTCCAAAGAGCAACAAATTTTGTAGTGCAATTAGCTCTATGTATGTTTAAAATCTAAATATAGACCAAAGCATAAGGGAATTCGGGAGAAATATGTGGGCTTTCAATGAGGAGATGCAGAAGCAGGGGGTTGGAGAAGCTGTCAGCTGACAGGAAGAAGAGAGATGCTGTTCAGTGAGGGTTAGGAGAAAGAAAAAAGTTGGGGGAGGGGCTGTTCTCCGACTTCTTATAACATCAAAGGGTAGTGCTGCTACCCTCCAAGAATACTGCAAACAATTTGACGTTATAGCTGATCAGTACACTGCTAATGTGACAGGTCAAAAACAAGGGTATAAATATAGACTTCCAACATGAAGATTTTTCAAAAATATGTATTACCTTCAAGTGAAATACTGCAAATCCCTAAATCAGATACTTTCTGGAAATCCACCTTTTCCATAATCCCTAAAAAATAATTCATCCCCTTATGCCAAGCTCTTGTCGAGCTGGGTTTTAAAAGAAATAAACGTAACATAAGTAATCTCTTCAAATATTTTGTGTGTTCCTCCTACATTTGCATGACTGTAATTCATGCTGTAGCACTGTAGCTGATGGAGGTAATCCATCTTTCTTAAAGGGGGTATCTAGGTCAATGAAATAATTTTTCTGTTGACCTAGCTGCATCTATACAGGGAGTTAGGTCAACCTAGCTGTGTCGCACAAGGTGCAAAATTTTTCACAGCCCTGAGCAACATAGCTAGGTCAATCTAATTTCTAAGTGTAGACCTGGCTTTTCTTAAATGCTGATCCTGCAGGCACTTATGCATGTGAGTCACTACACTCACTGAACTTGAGTTACTCAGGTACAAAAGTGTTTGCAGGATGGAGGCCTTAGAGTAGTTCAAGCCCAGCTATGATTCAATACATAAATGTTTACATAGCTAATGACTTTCACTGCTGTTGGTCCAAGTTTTTAGGAAAGATCAAATCTTACTAGTAGGGAAACCAATGATTTGTTTTAAAAACTGACAAACTAACCATTACATTTTATATAATTTGTATGTAATTTCCTCAATTATTGAGTCAAAAGCAAATTGCATTATTTTCAGGGGACTGGGAGCAAGAAGTCCTAAGATGTATCTAAGCACATATAAAAACCCCATCAATGTTTCTAAATCAATCACAAGCACTAATGAATTATCTTCATGACATCCATGTGCTGTAGTAACATATTACCCCCATTTTACCAAGGAGAGAACTGTGGTATAGAGAAATAATTTAGCCCAGGAAGCTGTTGGAAGATCCAGGAACCAAACACAGATCTCCTGAATTCCAGCCAAGTTCCTTTTTATTTTGGTTCTGCCACTCACTGAGGTGCTCTGTGACATTAATCAGTAGGAGCCTTGGTTTACCCATATGTAAAATGGGGCTAATAGTACCTTACAGAAGATATTGAGAGACTTGACTGTGAAATTTAAGAATGAAATGATGCTATTGAAGTGCAAAATATGCAGTCTTTCTCAAGAGGAATTTTTTAAATGAATGAAACATCAAGATGTTGAATGACCACTCACACTAGATAAGTACATTAACTGGATGTTTCTGGTATAATCATTAGTTAACATTTCCATAGCTATGTTGCTAATTAAGTGATTAAGTTTTAAAGTGTAAAGCCTTTACAATGGGAAGTTCACATCTCTTGAAATCCTATTGTTTCAATATCTCCATTCACAAAGCTAACTGAGTGCCCCTGCTTGTCTTGTCTTCAATAAAGCAGGGAGGGATCGATCTTTGGGCGATCGATTTATCGTGTCTTGTCAAGATGCAATAAATCAATTGCCAGCAGCGCCCCCGTCGACTCCGGAAGTCCAGCTTGCCAAAAGGCGCAAGCTGGAGTGGACGGGGAAGCAGGCTGCCGACCGCCACCACCGTGAGGACGGCAGGTAAGTCGGCTGTAGATACGCCGAATTCAGCTACGTTATTCACGTAGCTGAATTTGCGTATCTACAGCCAATCTCCCCCCCAGTGAAGACCAGCCCTATATTTGCAACCAAAGATCTAGTAATTCTTTAGATGAAAGTTTAGATAGTGTAGAAAATGGAAAATTCTAATAGAAATCCATGGGGGGAGGCCCTAAATCCTTAAGAATTCCGGATTTTTCATGTCTGTAATTCTACTCATACAAATGGCACCCATTTTTCTGTGCGCCTAACAACCTTTTAACAGTAAATTCTAGAGCCTGTGAAAGAGCTGTGGTGACAACAGCACAGTTATAGCATGGGTTATAGCTGCTCTCATCATCTAGGCTATGTCTGTGCTACAGAAGCATAGCAAGTGTGTTTCTACATCAAATGTAGTTAATCCACCTCTTTGAGAATCTAGCCATGTCTACACAGGAAGTAGGTCAATCTGACTATGATATTTGGGGCATAAGATGATATCACTTTGAAGTGTAGCCAAGCCCCAGTGAATGTGCTACTTCTATTGACGTAGTTACCATCACTCAGAGATGGTGTTCATTCAGCAATGGGAAAACCTCTTCCAACGACATAGGCTGCATCTACACTACGGAGTTATGTAGTGATATAGCTAGGTCAATCTAAGGGCTTGTTTACATTGGCACTTTACCACGCTGCAAGTTTCTCGCTCAGGGGTGTGAAACAACACACACCCTGAGCACTGCAACTTTCATCGCTTTATCATGCCAGTATAGACAGTGCACCAGCACTGGGAGCTGGGCTTCCAGTGCTGGTAGCTAAGCCCCTTGTGGAAGTGGTCTTTTTAGAGAGCCCTATTTTGCACCAGTACGGTGCACCTACTTTAGGGGTTTCAACTTAAATAACAGGCTTCACTTAAATACCATTGTAGACAAGACCTTTCATGTGTGTGGCTTTCTCAACAGGACTGAGTGGGAGTGGCCAGATCTGTCAAGCTAGCATTTTTCACTTAAACTAAAATTTCTTAAACCCTGCCCCCCACAAAAACCCACTAGTTCAGAGAATGTTTGATAAGACACTGTTAACTGTCAGATCAGTGCTTCTGTAGATCTTAACAAGTTTGACCAGCCCTGCAGATTTCCTTCCCCACAATAAACCCTGAATTATCTCTGCTAAAGATCTGCTAAGCATAAATTTGCATGGCCCTTTCCAAACTGGGTACAGTTCATTTTGCTATCAAGAATGACAATTCACTAGAAGAGGACTATAGTTCTGAAACCCAGTAGCCCTGATTTTCTCTCACTTTGTTTTGCACTGCTGTAACTCCATAGACTTCTGTGACTTCCTCACTACTGATTTAAAGTAGTATAAGCGAGAAGCCTAATGTGTGAGAAAGGAAGGAGCAGCAACTTCAGCAAAGATCACCTATCATGTATCCTGATATTTGTGAATAGTTAAATTCCTTTTCTCTCTGGACAGAATAATTAAGTTCAATTTTTCCTACTTTACTAATATAATTACTGGAGAGAGAGAGGTGTATATCTCCATATATGTGTGTGTGTGTATATATATATATATGGAGATATACCTATCTCACAGAACTGGAAGGACCTTGAAAGGTAATCTAGTCCAGACCCCTGCCTATACTAGCAGGATCAAGTACTGTCCCCTGACAGATATTTAAGTAACTCAAATTCCAAAGTATGATTTATTTTTCACTAAGCAGCAGCAAATTAACTAATAGTGAATTTCTCCTTAAAGTCAATGTTGCTGAGAGGAAAAATGAACTTAAAACTCTTCATACTTCTTACTACATCTGAATAGCTAGCATTTTAGTCACTGAAAGGAAATGTCATCACCAAACCTGTTAGCTACTGATCTGTTGAAGTGCAGCTATGTACATGATATTTTCTGTTTGAGGGAATGCTATTCCTTTATCAAATGCACTCAGACTATACATATTGAAGTAAAACAATTTATTCCCGGATACAAGATTATTGCCATGAAAGGTATTCTGATGGCATAGTTTAATATACTATTAGTACTGTTATAGTAATACCCAAAAGCCCCAACTGGATAGTGAATAAACATAGAAATAAGACAATTCCTGTCCCCATGGATTTATATAAAACATTTGTGTAATTTTACAGGTTTTTGCATAATTTGAAGAATTGGGTTGAAATTCCAACCAGTTCAGAGATTGAGAACATTTGGCAATTTTGGAGTCAGATAATTCATGAATTTGAAAAGTCATTGTAGGTTTATAATTTGCATCAGAGTCACCATTAAAGGATGTAGTTGGATATACTTGAAATTCAGACATATGCAATCTAGATAAGAGATGAACACGCAAATTTTTCTTTTAAATTTCATCAAGCTTTAAGTTAAACAAAAATATCCGTTGCCACCTCTATTAGTTTGACAGCAGTGTATATCCCATTCCACAAAATACTATCAGCTCATGGGGAGAGATATTTTCAAAAAACTGAAGAACTGGTAGGTAATATGGCTAACGTAGAGTAGGATTTCAGTTCCATGTATATTTTGTACATAGGCTTTAAAAAGCTGGGCATCACATGAATCCCATTTGGAATCCTGTGCAAGTGGCATTATTTATAAATATAAAACCAGCCAGGAATGGTTACTATAGTTGTGCGTGTGTGTGCAGAGGGGGGGGGGATCACTTAGATTTTAAGCCTTTGGAGATCTGGACTACTGGCTTGTTCCCTATTTATAGGGTGCCTGGCACAACTGGTTCCTGGTTTGTGATAGGGCTGCAATATAAATAATAAATAAGTAGATTTTTTTCCTGTTACCTTGTAACTTCTGGCTGTATTCTGTCCTGTCAGATTGGCTCCTCCTCAAAGTGCCAGAGTTACCCTGGTCCACAGAAACGCTGTTCTCCACCACGGTGTCCGTCTTCCTTCTCTCCAACATGTACAGTCTGTGCTTCAAGAAGGTCAAATTCTTCCTCTTGGCTCCCATACCTTCTTTCCCAGGGGTTTCCATGTTCAGCAGTCACAGCCCTCTTCCTGGGGAGAATGTGGAGTCTTAGGGAGCTGAGTTTAGTGCTTGTTTCCCAGGTGAGGGGGGAAAGCTGCCTATCAGTTCAGCTTACCTGCCTTTGCCTCCACAGGTTCACTTGTTCCCTGGCTCAGGTTGCCTGCCACCTCGACTACAGCCTCGCGGGGCTCCACCCCGATGAAGTCATCCTCTGCTGCCCTTGGAGCCTGACCGGGGAACCTGCCACCTGTTACCTGAGAGGCCAGCAGCCCGGGGTCGGGGGCTGCGCTGCGGCGGGGTGACCCCGATGTTGGTGGGCAGTGGGCCCCTTCTGAGCACAGATGTGTGCCCCGGGGGCAAAACAGGATTTAAAACTCGCTGTTTGGAGAGTGACAGGAAAGAGTCTCCACACCCTCCCTCCCCCCTTCTCCTGGGGCTGTGCCTGTCTCGGCTGAGCGATTTGCACCGGTGAGGCGGGGAAGCCGGTGCACACTGCTATGCTGGGCAGGCAGCGATCACACCCAGCCGGCTCGCTCTGGTTTCCCATCCATTCGGAGCCCCGGGGGCCCTGAACAAAGCAAAGCTGAGGTTAATCCGTGTACAATGGCTGGCCTGGAGGCTTTCCCCTTCTTTGTGTTCGTGGGACAGTAACTTAGTACACCAGGGACTGGTCAGGCTTTTCCTTCCTCCATTGTCAGTGTGAACAGACCACTTAGAACAGGAGACCTCGTTCCTCCCCTTTCTCCTCTCCTGGGGACACACTCTCGAGTGCAGTGTTCTGAACCAGTGTCCGCAGACTATGTCTAAGGTTTTCAAAGGGGTCCACGCCTCCATTTGAAATATTTTGGGGGTCCACAAATGAAAAAAGGCTAAAAACCACTGCTCTAGAACTAGAAAGGAAACTGTGTGTGTGTGAGGGGATGTCAAATGGGTAATGGAAAAGTTGCCTGAGGAGAGACACTGAATGCACCTAAGGGCTTGCCTAGATTAGAGAAACTGGCACGTTTCACGCTGGTACCGTGAGACTATGTGTGGGGGATTGTACCGGTATGATGGTTACACCACTGCAGATATCCCTGACATACATAAACCCTAATGCAGCCAAGAGAAAAGTAATGCACATGACGAAGGACCAAGAAAAATCTACGTGCCACAAAAGGAAAGAAGACAGGATAGTGGAACGAGGGGAACGATATACAGGAAGGACTGTACTCCTAATGATTTCCCCTGATGTCTTTGGACTTTGATGCTTTTCATCCAGAGATCTCATATAAACATGCTTTAATACATATAGATAGACTCCCACTTGTACTGACTTCAGTGGCCATTGCATCAGCCCCGGTAAGAGTGTTATTTTCAATTGCACCTGGCATTTTTAACACTGACATGTAACCTGTGTGCCTGGGTCTAATCAACAGAGTTAAAAACACCAGCAGCTGGTAAATCATCTGCATTAGGACCTTGCCTACACCAGGTACCCAACTCCATTGGTGGCAAGCAGTGGATGTAGCTGCGCTGATGCTCTGGCCTAAGACCTCATTCCTCACACAGAAATGGAGTTATAGATCTGCATAGGTTCTTATACTGCATTTAACACTGTAGTATCTGAGCACCTTCTGGCAGTCCATAAGTAATGTGACTACCACCATACTAGTATAAACTAGAGTGTGCCTATAGTTTGATCACTGCAGCTGACATTGTGAAGGACTGCGGTGAAACAGCAAAAAGAAAAGATGCAGTGCCGCTGTTCTTGTGCCTTGTTTTCTACATTTATTTTTCCTCAAATGCCTCAGGCTGTGAAGCAGCAGGAGACCATTGTCCTGTGATAAGTGTTCTTATTCCATTGAAATTACCTCTTAATTAAAGGTCCTAGTTTCTTCCACATTGTGAAACTAAAGGATGACAAAACTATTCAATGAATTAGCATGCTAAATGCAGCAGTTTACTGCTGCATCAAATGCCCACCCCTAACACCTAAGACTTTGTGTATACCAAGAGCGTACATATCATTTGAATTGCCCTAAATACCTCTCTTGTCTTAAGTTTCTTAAAGGTGACAACTGCTCTGGATGAAAAGAAAAGTGTGAAGGCAAGCAGATATGTGGTGGTGATAGCATTGTGATAAATTGCAGTCTTAAAGATCGCATCAGTGAACAATAGATTAAGGTAGGGGAGCTCACTGTCCAATTCTTTTCATGTGATGCTTTCTGGACTCTCCCAGATCATGGTTGTCAGGGCCTATGACTTCCATCATTTTCATGTGGTTTTATTATATTTATAAATAATGAATTTTGGGGGGAAGAGACTACTTTCCATGCAGGCAGGTAGATGTAGTAAACTTTGGAACAAACTTTAATAAATCCTGGGCTTTATCAGAGGCTCTGCCCAACTTACTCAGGGTTATGATCAAGTTTAACATATTCTCCCCCTTCCCAAAAATCATTTTCCGGAGTAGAAGCAAGAAGCAAGAATGCTGTTTCAAGGACCTTGGTTGCTGCATTATTTGTCCTTGGAATGGACACAACAGCATTACTTTTGCTGGAACCCTTCTGAAGTATCCACATACAAGACAGCTTTCTGGGACTCCTGGAGTACCTGTTGCATGCTGTCCAGCACTGTTATTGAAAATAGGAACTTTTAGGTAATTTCTCAACTCAAAGGCATTGCACTGTGGGTTGAAGTTAGGGATTGTGACTCCCTATTCACACTACAGACAAACAATTGTAGATTGTCCTGGTTCAGCCAGCCACGAGACAAAGGACTCCATCACAGGGGCTTTCACAGCTGGTACAACCAGTGTTTGGTAAAAACAAAAGTCCTGTGTGATAGCCCAGTTTGGAGGGTGGAGGTTTGGGGGTATGTAACAACACGACACCGGGTTTTAACTAGGCAACCTTGTAAACTATTTCTTCTCCTTAATTCTACAATACTTTATCTGGCTTGCAATAAAACTTACACAAAACATTACCAGAACTCTCTGTGAACTACTTGAGCTTACCTGCTAAACACAATGCATGATAGAACTAAAGAAAGAACTCAAACTCTAGAAATTATTCTTGTTCCATTCCAACCTTGAGACCAATTAATGAATGGATTATATTAAAGTTTAAACAAATAACACGTTTTTTAAAATTAAGGTGAAATCTGCCTAATCCCCTCACACCTTGTCTTCATGTAATTTTTAGAAAATTGGAATCTAGTTCATGTTTGCATTCATATGAGTTATTTATAAATTGTGCTATTTAGGAGACAGAACAGGTGCTGATCTCAACATGGAAAATATTGGCATTGTGTTCCCAAGCAACACTATTAGGTTATTGTTGTGTGGCCAATGCTAATCTTTATCTGGATCCAGAGCCATAAATGAACCAAAAAGCATCATCAAGACTCTCATAGCCAGTAAGTAAGCAAATGGCTATTTGTTTTTGTGACTCCTCACAGCTGTTACATGATATTTCTTTATAAACTACTGAAAATAATGTATTTGGACTTTTGTGCAATTATATAAAATAATGGACTTGGTTAACTACCACGTTTTAACTTCAACGAATGTATCCCTGTTTAAAGCTGTAGCAATGCTGTGGTGAAGCAGGCTCACCATTTTCAATGTTATTATTGAAACCGAACCATTCTAAACCAAGGACTATTTTAATCTAATCAAGGTTAAGGGACAACATTTGTTACATTACGCCAGGAAAACGTCACTAATGTTAATGCAGTTACAGTGGCCTAATTTGTCTGGGGTCACCATGGTGAAATACCCCTTTCTGTTGAACTCAAATGCCTAGTGTGGAATGGCAAATAATAGGCATGTGGGTTCCGTCAGTAGTCCCAATACTATTCGGTAGCCAGCCATGCAAATTCATCAGTAGCCCCCTTAGCATTGCTAAAATGTATGAGTGAGGGCAGCAGCACCCTCTTGATAGGTGTGCACACCAAACTGGTAAGATATAGACTGGTAACAATTGGGGGTGATAAGCTTTGTTACAGCAACAGCCAAATGCTCCTCTGCACTGAGAAGAATTCTCATCTTGGTATTCTGCCATTGCAGCTTCAGGGTGAGCCCTGCACAGATATGTAAACTGTAAACTCTTTAGGGGGGCCGGCTTTTTGTTCTGTGTTTGCACAATGCCTAGCACAATGAAGTTTAGTCTGCTCCTAGGACTCATAGGCTCTATGATACAAGTAGCTTTCCACATGCCAAAGTTCTTGCTGCCTCTGTTGGCTGTCTCAATTCTGCAGCACACTATCCTGTCCCAACAGCTGGTATTAGCTGAGGCAAACCCAGAAGCAGCACTCCAATGAGTGAAACCACTCTAGGAAAATGTCACGCAGAAGTTACTGCTTGATTTCCTCCTCTTCCTCTTTCAGGAACCACACAGCATCACAGCAGTTATGTTGGTGGGTGTCTCAATTCGTCCAAAATCTGGCTGTGTGACTGCCAATACATCTAGAGCATCCTGTTTGTATCAGTGATTGTCAGTCATGCCACTAAGCAGTGTTTCCTCCAGGCTATCTGACAGCAGTTTGAAAATAGCACTACCTCACTAAAATCATATAAATTATGGAATAACAAAACCGCATGATTCCTTCCTGATAATTTGACCCCAACCCCCAAAATGCTGGTAGGTTCTGACAAGTGTCCTACCATGCGCTGAAAGAAAAATCATGTGGTGGAACATTGTGTAACGGGGCAGGTTAAAATTGCACCATTGGAGAGCTGCCAGGTTGCTGTGAAGTAATTTAATAAAAGCATAGAGTTACATGGACACACACAATGGTTCATCAGGGAAGTAGCATTAAAATGGTATGGATTCACTTTGAGTGAAGTTATAATGGGAAAACATACACAGAAAAATATTCCTGTTGGACAAGGCCTAAGACCAGAATTTGTCTAATCAGTTTTTAATTCTTGAAATGTAAATAGAGTTTAAGGGCCATTTTCATCCCTCAGTGTCAATGGAATTTTTGCCACTAATTTCATTGAAGCCAGACTTTCAACATACAGTTCTGTAAGAGTGAAATTTATCCTGGTGCACAGGTTAGCACAAAGTATATGCACTAAAAATAGAGTTTAAGTGTACGTCTACATTTCGAGCTGGAGGTGTGATTCCCAGCTTCAGAAGACATACCCATGCTATCTCTGAGCCAGTTGCAGGGGTTCTCAAACTGGGGGTCGGGACCCTTCAGGGAATCGTGAGGTTATTACATTGGGGGGTCACGAGCTGTCAGCATCCACCCAAAACCACGCTTTGTATCCAGCATTTATAATGGTGTTAAATATATTTAAAAGTGTTTTTAATTTATAAGGGGGGTCACACTCAGAGGCTTGCTATGTGAAAGGGGTCACCAGTACAAAAGTTTGAGAACTACTGAACTACAAAAATAGTTTCTAGCTGCCATGGTGTGCATTGCAGGACAGGCTCTGCCCAACTAGGCCTGGGCTCTCCAGTGGGGTGGCTTGGGGTGGCTAGCCTGTCCTGCAGCTTCTGCCACAGCACCTATGCACTATAGGCAGGGGGTTGGACTAGATGACCTCCAGAGGTCTCTTCCAACCCTAATATTCTATGATTCTATATTTTAATGCACTAGATGAGCTCAATGAGAGTTAGCATGGGTATGTCTCCTCAAGCTGGGGATCATACCTCCAGCTCAAAGTGTAGATGTAACCTTAGAGGTGCATAGGTTTGCACTAGCCCTCTGAACGGGGCTTATTTGCACTCAGTGTAATCTTTCAGATGGGATTGTAGACACAACAATCACCCAAAGGTGCTTCAATTGCTTTTCTCTCCATGGGCCTACTTGTCTGAAACAGAGAAACAATACACTATGTGAAGAGCCACTCCCTGCACTTGCTGTTTGAAATGTCTTTGCCCCTCAGTTCACACAGGTGTAAATGACTACACAAGGCAGAAGGTGGAAAATCAGACATGAGGTCCCAAAGAACTACTTTCTTGTCTGCCAGCTACATAAGTAGAGAGTTCAGATGTCTCTCTTAGCCCCTGGTCTCTGTAAAAGTAGATATTGTTGCACATACCGTCTTTTTTTCTATCAGCTATCACTCTGCTGACATGCAAAATATTAGGTGTACTAAACACCCGTGGGAGAGTAAAGTTGAGATGTAAACAGTGATAAGAACTACCACATGACTGCATCTCAGAGGACTTTGAGCACTGGAACCTATTCATTAAAAGTTGTTAGTATATATACACTTTATGTCCTCAGCTAAACCACGAGATAAGAATATGATAGATCTGGAATTAAAGGTGCAAAAATAGGTGGAAGTAGGAGTCTGCTTCTTGGTATTTTCATGATGAACAATTCAAAGCTGAGTTACCTTGACACACACTGAAATGAACTGAGAAAGTAATAAGAACCCAAACTCATGAAGTGTTTGGCATCTGACCTTCACCTTGCCTCCCACTGTTGATCTGGCCAGAGGGGAGAGTCCAGTAGAGAAAATAAGTCTTTAAAAGTAAGTGACCAGTGGCGGATTGCTTGCTTTTTAGCCACTTCTCTTGCAGGGGGACTGTGGGATTTTTCAGAGCTGAGTACTCAAGTTAGCAGGCCGTGCAACCAAGGAAGCAGCACTGCCTATTTTTCATCCTTGAATAAAGACTCTGCCTGAGTATACACATACAGAAATGTTATGTAGAGGGGGACAAGGTATTCACAAGGAAACACAAGGAGGGGGCAGGGTGGATGGTTACAGGAGGGCCATCAGGAAGCACTACAGACCTGCATCAGTGAGAGTAGACACAGACTGGGGGGGATGATGCAGCAAAATCGGTTGCAGCAGTCTTCCTGAATGGTAATAACAGGACTGTCAAAGCCCAAAAGGCAAAACTCTAAAGCTGGTGACTACTTTCCATTCCTGCCAAAGCTCACCTCGGTATTTTCCACATTTGTCCTGGTCTGTGACCCAGCCCATTTTTGTGACCCTTGCCTGCATGAAGAAAGAAAAATACAGATCAGGGTATGTTGGATCTGTGTTTGTAGCAGGCTAGCATGTCTGGCTCAAACCAGGCAAGGGACTGAAGTCCCAAGCTGTCAGGGAAACAGGCTCAGAGGTAGTCTAGGCATATCAGGTGGCAGTCCCAAAGGGTTTCTGTGATCTAACCCCTCATAGTTACCAGGTGAGAGCAGCTGATACCACACAAACAGGGGCTACACCCCTGACTGAGTGAGACCAGCAGACTACTGCTTGGTCATTTCTTATCGTAAAGCTTCCACACCCCATGTCTGAGCAACCATTTGCTAGACCTCCTGCCAGACAGAGCCTCTCTGCCGTCGCCTTTTGTTCCCACTCCTTGTCCCTGTTGCCTTGTCTTTCCCCTGCTCCCTTTCCCTAACTCTAGGCTTGACCCTTGGTGTGACACTGGTTTAATCCTTGGTGTGGCTTCTAACTCTGTCTGTAACCCCTGGTGTGACCCCTGCTGCTACTCTAGGATCTGACCATTAGGTCAGACTGCCTACGTATGGGCCCTGATGTTATCTCAGCCACTGACCAGGGACTGGGAGTGAAGACTGATGAAGCCTATCCTTACCTATATTAAAAGCTACTGATAATTATGGCCTAGGACACTGCCCAGTCTGGGTTGGGACAAGCTGGAAAGTATGGAATCCAGGGTTTCAGTGCTGTAATTTCACTATTTTTAATAGCAGTCTTCTATTTTTATTTTCTTAATTAAAAATTATCACATTAAAAATAAAATGCTAATAACTCATTGTTCCAGTTGGGAGAAATCATAATCAAAATCTGCATTTTGCTCACTTTGATCGCTATAATTTTTTCCTTTTAATGAGGAGGAAAGGTAAAGTTACTAAGCAAGGGCTAATCTGGTTTTTTCTTTGTTATGGGGTCATAGCAGCAATAGCAGCACCCTTTTCCCAAAAAAATATTCTGACTAGATTGATCAAGTACTGGACTGTGACATCAAAGCTAACCAGGGGAAGCAAGAAAATGAGCCAGGTAAAGACACAGGGAGCTGAATCCTGATTTAAAAAATAAATAAAATAAAGGTGTAAAATTTCACTAAAGGCATACAAAGTTTGTATTAAAATGATGTGAGGTTTTGCTGTCTGAAAACTTCACAAATCAAGAGAAGAAAATGGGACCTCTAGGCACTGCTTGTAATATAAATAAATGAAATCATATCTATTACTTATTTAAATTAAATAAAAGTTTCCAAATATTGCAGGTACGAACTATTAGAATTAGATCCCCAAAAGAACATAATAAAAAACTCAACTCTACTTACTCTAGACTTTCCCCCCTTTAATTAATGACAGAATTTCTTATTACTCCAAGGTAGTATCACAAATCAATAGGCAAAATTTAAACCCTAGTTTGAATGGGACAAAGTTATTCTCAGGTCTTGTGCTGGCCCTTCCCACACAGGGATGAGTTTCACTCAGCAAGTGCAAGAATGGCTGAGTCTGGTTTCTAATGATTAATGGTCTTGCCAGCCTTGTAGATGGAAGTAGCATTACAGTGAATGTTGATGGCAATGCGATTGCCAATTGAGAGCAAAAGCACTGAACTAGCACATAACATATTAATGAAATGGTTTTATTAGCTGAAAAGATATAATAAGAATAATTTTCTCAAAAAGGAACGTAAAATGGGACACCGAGTGGTGTTTGGGATTTTTTTAGTGATGAAATGTTTCAAAATGTTTTCTCAGTGTTTAAATTGCTTGCCATGATAGCTGATATGTTCATGGGCAAAATGTATTGATAGTATTGTTTTAAAATACAAAAGAAAAAACATGACGTCAGTATATAAACTCGAAGCAAGGATGTCCTTCAGATTTAGGTGATTATAAAGCTGTAGAAGGTTTGCTTTGCTCCAGTGACTTTTTGGTAGAGTGAAATTTACCCCATTGGTGTTGAGGACAAGCATAAAGTCTTCTGAACCGTGAAAGTCTCATGTACGAACCATGTAAGAAAGTCTTGTGGGCTGGATTCTGCTCCCTTTGAGATAAATGGCAACACTTTCAGTAATTTCAATAGGAGTCAGCTTGAGCTCTGTAAATAGGACTTAAGTGTGGCATACACCTTGTGCTGGACCCCTGCACAGGGTGATTTTCAACTGCAATGCTGCTGGGGTGTTGGAACAATTTGTATAGTAGGGTGCTATGAGCCATTGAACCAAACAGTCAATCCTGTATATAATGGAAACCACTTCAAGTTGAGGGGGTGGGGGGAGATGCAGCAGCACCCTCCGCACCCATAGTTCCAGCACCTGTGGAGCGAAGCCTTTACGATTTTGGGTATGTCTGCACTTCAAGCTGGAGATGTAAGCTATGCTAGCGCTAATCAAGTGACCGAAAATAGTGTAGGTGCTGCAGTAGGAGGGGCTTGTTACCAGCTGTGCCTGTTACTTTGGGGTATGCTCATTTATTTGGGTTACTCTTCGTGGGGTGTGTGTGCTGTAATTCTATTAATGTGCTGCTTATGTCAGTTGTGTGTTCATATGGAGTTCTACTCCTTCCTTCTGCAAGTCCCCTCCAAGTGGAGCTATCCTGCAGGACCTAGGTTCCCCAGGGGTGGGTTCCTACAGCCCTAGAACTAGATAAACACAGCACTCTCTCTCTCTCTCTCTCTCTCCCCCCCCCTCTCTCTCTTTGCTCAGTGAGCTGGGTTAAACAACACTTTCAAGTACCCTTATGCACCCCTGGTCTCAGTACGGTACAGTACCCTTATGCACCCCTGGTCTCAGTACAGTACCCTTATGCACCCCTGGTCTCAGTACAGTACCCTTATGCACCCCTGGTCTCAGTTGGCTGAGTTGAGCAGCACTCTCAGCTCCCTCCCTCCCCCACTCATGTGCCCCAAGTTTAACACGTCCCTATCCCACTTTCGCAGTAACCAAGTTGATGAGCAAACCCCACAGTATTTTTGGGCACCACAGGGATCTTTTAGCTTAGGTAAAAGAAGTGTTGCTGAAGAGTAAATCGTAAAGAGTAAATGGTTAAATGGTAAATGCTAAAGACAAATGAGTAAAATTCAGAGAGCAAGAGAGAAGCAACCAACTTAACCATAAAGGTTATTTATTGAATAATAAGGATAACCGGAGGGCTAAACAAATATAACAGTTACATTTTAATGGTTAATATCTGAGGTAGAAAACAGAGAGAGAGAGAGAGAGAGAGAGAGAGAGAGAGATCTCACCCACTCCATGATGCTTGAACTGGTCAGGGTTCCCAGGTGATGGTTGTAGCTCAGGGTCCTGAGTGCTGGAGACAAGCAGAGCTCCCAGCACAATCATTTAGGTGATGATGAAGTCCCAGTGGAACTGATGCAGAGTTGGGGTCTAAGCATCAGAACACTGACTTGTGCACAAGTAGGGGTTTGAGAAAATACAAAGGTTCAAGGGAGAACAATAGATTTGTTTATGGGTAAACTGGGGATGCAAGGGTTTTCTTTAGGCTGCTAGACAATAGGAGCTGATCACTCTTGGCTATGGGTTGGGTTTTCTTCCAGGGAGCTCACAATGTAACCAGGCTATATTCAATATTTTGGATCTATTACTAGAATTGGTCTGATAATTGCTGAGCTGGGTGTGTGCAGGTATAGGTTCATTAGCATCTGGAGCAGGGATTCCCAGAATGCAGTGCATCCCTGCTTTTTTAGGTCCCAGAGTTCAGTGCGGTTCCCTTTTCTCTATTCCTTATGCTAATTCCTGCCCATCTTTCATGCAGATGAGGCTAGTGGAGTGGTCTCAGTTCTCCATTCTTTATGCTAATTGAGATGTTTTAGTCTTGTCACCTTGTCAGGAGGGGTCAAGGTGTGTCTCCCAACGCCCTTCACTGTTCTCTGCAAGCCTTTTCTCTGAGCAGTTTTGGTTCAAACAAAAACTGGGGGGAGGTGTGTCTGTCATGAGTCAGACAGGCTGGATACTGCGCCCTGGTTCCCCAAAAACACAGAGCTGACTGGTGTCAGTCTAGCTACCCCAAGTACTGTACATACCTATCCAGGGGTAGGCAACCTATGGCACGCGTGCCAAAGGCGGCACACAAGCTGATTTTCAGTGGCACGCACACTGCCCGGGTCCTGGTCACCAGTCTGGGGGGCTCTGCATTTTAATTTAATTTTAAATGAAGCTTCTTAAACATTTTAAAAACCTTATTTATTTACATACAACAATAATTTCGTTATATATTAAAGACTTATAGAAAGAGACCTTCTAAAAACATTAAAATGTATTCCTGGCATGCAGAACCTTAAATGAGAGTGAATAAATGAAGACTCGGCACACCACTTCTGAAAGGTTGCCGACCCCGTGACACTAGGTACATACTTGGGACAGCTAGCCCCTCTCGCTGCTGCAGCTGCACTCTATTTTTAGTACCCTCACAGGTAATTCCTTGTGTTCAAAAATTACACCTCCAGCTCCACATGTAGACATGGCCCCCTAAGAAAAATTGTGTGCATAGAAATTAGGTGACAGGTTTCAATGTGGTAGCTGTGTTTTTAAAAATTAGGTGAAAGTTATTTCAGAAGAATTTACTTTTTTTAAGTACTTCAGTACTTCCAAAGCATTTGGAATATATAGCGCAGAACAGACACTCCTTTTTGCATTAGGATTTAATAGGAAGTCTATTGGGAGCTTTATTATTATTTCTATAGCACCTAACGTGTGCTAGGTATAAAAGAGAACATAAAATAGCCTTGATCCCTGTGACAGTGTAGGCAGGATATTATGCACAACCTGGAACCCCTCTACATTTTGTTGTAAACTTGCAGCTGACTACACATTACAAGATGAGTCCCTAGATAACACCATGTTTACCTTACAGAGTGAACAAAACCCCACTTTACTTATGCATCTTATAAGGCCCTTCTTCCAGCCCCAGGCATTTATAACAATTCACAGCTTTGTATACATAGCTTTTTTTTTTTTTAAATAACAAAACTGGATATATTTATTGCGATAAGCCGATGAGTGGTCACTATTGCTCCGATGTGTACATTACATTGTCTCATTCATTCCATATGGTATTGCTGGATTGTTGGTCCAAGCTATGTATGTAGGATCATATTTCATTTTGCATTTTTAATGACTCCATGAAACACAGAATAATTGTTAGATAGCAAACTACACAAGCAAAATGAGGTGGAATTTTGGCTTTGTCCAAGACCCTTTCTGCTGGTCTGCAAGTCCAGGCCAACAATATGGTAGAGAGAATTTATTTTAGCCCTAACGTCTGCCCACATCCCTCTCCCCCCCCCCCCCCCCATTCACTGTTAATCTCAGAAAACACTGCTCCTCTTTGGCAATAAAATTAAGTGGTAAAAATACTTCCCCTGCACCCTCTGAAATCCCACTATGTCTTCTCCTGTCAGAGAAAATGTTCTGGAATTAAGCAAGCAGAATGTGTCCTGGGACCCTCCCTTAGCCGTCAACTTTACAAGTTTTTCAAAAAACTGACTGTGCTCAGCAGGTGACTTTCAAAGGCTCTAAACTAGTCAAAAATAATCCAGCTTCCTTTGAAACGAGTGAAAGAACTTCCCAGCGAGAATTATTTCCATGACGTGTTAGCGTTCAGCTTCAGCTGTTGGCCTAATCAAAGAAAGTTTATAAGACTTTTTTATAGTGGGAGAAGTTTGTATTTTTTCACTTTCTTCACATTTAAAAACTGTAGAAATATTTTTTTCCTAAACTTTAAAACTAAACAAGTTCCAAGCAGAGACAACACATGAAGAGTTTCAGTCCTAAAAAGTAAAAGTTTGAGAAAGATGTGACAAAAGAGGAACAGATAGGCCTGTTGCTTTTATGGTGTGAACCACAACATTGAGTGGGAAACAAAGAGTCTGGGAAATCAGTAATCAGAGAGGTAGCCATGTTAGTCTGGAATAGCAGAGGTAACAAAGAGTCCTGTGGCACCTTAAAGACTACCGTAACTAAAGTATTGAAGCATAAGCTTTCCTGGGCTAATAGCCACTTCGTCGGATGCAAGCAGTGGAAATCAGTGAATGTTTAGGATGAGTTGAGGGGACTGACATGGCTTCTCCACTGAAAATAAATCATTGCCCGTAATGTTTGAGATGGAGTAGTACAGTGTATGACAACCAGTGTAATAAGTGGTTAATAGAGATCAGCTTTTGAGATCAGTAAGTATCAGATATAGGGATCAAAATCACTTTGGGGATCAAGGGCCACATTTTAAAAGGATTTAGACACCTTGATAGGCACCTAAGTCCACTATGTTGGCACCACTGACATTTTCAGAACTGCAGTGCTGGTGTTGCCTGATGCCTCCATTTTCACTAATCAGCATTTTCAAACAGCCTAATCGCTACTGCTACCCCACAGTGAAGGAGCTGCGCCCAGCCCTACATTCAGCCGAAGCCCTGGAGGCTCCAAAGTGGGATTTTTCAACTTGGCAGGAAAATGCCTATTTTGACAGCAGATCCGGTAAGTGTGTTGTGATATGCGTCAGTTGCTGCGGAAGGAGGGCTGGATGCAGTCCACCTATAGTTAGGAGAGCAGCACAGCATGTGCCAAAGACAGCTGAGAGCACAGGGAAACTTTGGATGAATGTGAAAGAGGTATTGACTGTGCGTGTGTGTTTTTCACCTGCCAGGGCATGGGCTTGCTAAGTGGCTGAGCTGGCTTAGGTGCCTAACTCCAGGCGTGGGTTCATGGCTGAAGATCCTGAGTGGAGAGAGCTCCTTATCTCTGCATCAGCCAGGCATACCAGCTCAGTCACTTGAGCACTTAAGCCCCTTTTGTCTCCCTGTCCTTCTGGCTGGTTTACGTGGCTCCCCACTCAGCTTGCTGGCTTCCAAAAAATCCCTTCCTTAGGCACTTTAATATCCTTCTACAGGGCGTCTAGGGCTAGGCAACATGGGATCACTCAACTTGAAAATTCCACTAGGCAATGTTCTGCCTCTAAAAATCTGAGCCCAAGAGTAATTGGCTACAATACTAAACAGGGACTGGGGAGACCTAGATTCTATTTTAACTGTTGTTAATTGTGTTAGCGACTGATAGTGTGACCTTGGGCAAAGACTTACCTTCCTTATGCTGTGCCTCAGTTTTCCCATCTGTCAAATCGGGGCAACGAGACTTTCCCTTATTTATAAAAATGCTTTTAAATTTATGTTAGAAAAGCACTACAAAAGTGCTACATGTTTATTAATCCCTGTACAGGAATCAAAACCAGGAGAGATCCTAATTAAGGATCAATAAAGATCAGCATTAGGGGTGTCAAAATCTAAAGGAATCAACATTGTGCAGATCAGTTTATGGAGTACTATTAGTAGGGAATCAGCCTTTGAGGACAGATTTGGATCTAATTTAAGGACAGTGTGGATCTGTTTAAACATAAGCCTTAAGTATTATGCTCCAATACTCTAGTTAGTCTTTAAGGTGCCACAGGACTCTTTGTTATCTGAGTTAGGAATCAGCAGCTGTAGGGCTCTTGTACATTTAGACACTGCAGCCTAACCCATCTTGTCCGGGCAGTAGGTTGTGTACACACCCCTGGGTTCGTGTTATATATAATACTAGCGAAAATACGTTGCTCGGGTCCGTCGGAGGTGGGGAGGGGGCAGACAGCTGAGCGAGTGTGGGGTCTGTTGGAGGGGGGAGGGGTCAGAGAGCAAACCCGACACCCCCACCTCACTTACCCCTCGACCAACCCCGTCTCACATTTTCACCCCCCCACCCAAACCCAACACCCCACGTCACCCCCTACCAACACCCCCTGACCAACACCCACACCTCACCCCCCCGTAGACCAAACCTGACACACCCACCTCACTCTCCCCCCCAACCAAACCCGACACCCCTACCTACCACCACAAACAAACCCGACACCCACACCTCACTTACCCCTCGACGAATCCCGACCCCCCTTCTCACCCCCCCAACCAAACCCAACACCCCCACCTTACCCCCCCACAAAACCCAACACCCCCTGACCAACCCCAACACCCACACCTCACCCCTCACCCACCCCGACACCTTCCCACCCCCCCAGACCAAACCCAACACCCCCAGCTCACTTACCCCCCGACTGAACCCGACACCCCCACCTCACCCCCCCAACCAAACCTGACACCCCTACCTCACTTACCCTCCGACCAAACCCAACTCAGGTCCGTTGAAGGTGGGGAGGGGGCAGAGAGCTGAGCGAGTGCAGGGTACATTGGAGGGGGGAGGGGGCAGAGAGCTGAGCGAATGCAGGGTCCGTTGGAGGGGCGAGGGGCAGAGAGCTGAGCGAATGCAGGGTCCGTTGGAGGGGGTATTATGACATCATAATTGTCACAGAGAACAGCAGCTGCCCAGCTGATGTGATTGGCCTTTAAAGAATTTCACCCCTGGGGGGCGTCAGAGGTGAGATTTGAAAAATTTTCGACTCTTACCCTGATTAGGACCCTAAGACCTCTAACTGTACCAAATTTCAAGTCTCTAGCTCAAACGGTGTGGAAGGAGTAAGTGCACATACATACCTACACGCATACACGCAGACACCATTTGACTTTTATATATATAGATTTCGCTTCCAATTAAAAAAGAAAATAAAAGAAGAAGCTATCTTTTCCTTAGCTAGAGGCTCCAGCTTCTGACAAACTCTGACAGACCACCCCAGTTTTGTGCCTTCATTCTATATTTGGTAGGGTGGTTTTTTGTTTTTTGGTTAGTTAGTTTGTTTCCTGTTCTCTTTTCCCATCCTTGAAACTGATGAAATTGGCCAGGGTTTTTCTAAACATACCATCATCCTGTATGAAAATGTTTGACCCTTCAAGGAAGCGGTGGGAGGAAGACATTGAATCATCTCTCCAGCGGCCAGTTATTTCCAGTTTTTTATAGAAATTTTCTAGATAGACATTGACCTTCCTAGATCAAGTGTTTGCAGTTCTCATGAGTCACGGACTAGCTGTGAAGTTTGCACTATTCAGCTGAGTGGTGTTCTTAGACCTCCACTCCCGGCAGTCACATGCTTACGCCAGGCTCTGGGCTTTCACTAGGAAAAGTGTCTAGGACTTGAAATCAGAAGTTTGAGACTCCAAAGACTCAACCAGGGGTTCCCAAACTGGGGGTCGGGAGGTTATTACATGGGGCGTCGCTACTTATCAGCTTCCACCCCAACCCCCGCTTTTCCTCCAGCATTTATAATGGTGTTAAATACATTAAAAAGTGTTTTTAATTGAGAGGGGGGGTCGCACTCAGGGGCTTGCTATGTGAAAGGGGCCCCAGTACAAAAGTTTGAGAACCCAGTGAATGAAGAGCAAGAAAGCCACTAAAAACTCCCCAGCCCGTTGCCTTATTTTTAAGCCAATCTCATGATTGGGGGGAGGACCCGACTGAAATTCGGGGTACCCTTGGGGCTGACGATATGGCCAGCAGCGGGGGTCCGCGATCTGCCCCAGAAGCCGCCCCCCGCCCCGTCCTGCCAGTCGCACATTCCCTAGCCGAGCGCCCCTAGGGGGCTGGCTCCCACCCCCCGCTTTTGCCCCTGCTGCTTCCCCTCTGCGCCCCACTTTTGCACGGGGGGGAGGGGAGAGGCAACGCCCGGGCAGCGGCTTCAGCGGCGGCCACCGAGCATGCTCCGCCGCGCCGGGCGGGCGCAGGCAGGAAGCGGAGGGAGGCGCGGCAGGCGGAGACATGCGTGCGGGGCTCGGGCAGGCCTGGCGGGGGCTGCTGCTGCTCTCGGCTCGGAGCTGCTGCCGCCCCGGAGCGGGGAGGAGGCGGCCGCCGGGGCCGCGCTGCAGCAGCAGCTGGCTCAGGCCCATGGCCGGGTGCGGCACGGAGCAGCGCGGGCGGCCGCACTCGCCCGAGTACCGCCTCTACTTTAGTAAGTCGCGGGGCTCCGGGCTCCGCAGGGGCGGGAGACGGGGGACGCTGCCCCCCCCCCCCCCCTGACTGGGGTCGCCTTAAAGAATGGGGAAAGCCAGCCCCCCTCCCCCCCAGAGCTGAACTGGGACCCTTGGCCGGGGGCGTTCACATGGGCACCCCCTGTTGCTGCCTCCCCCACTCCCGGGGCGCGGGGCCTTGGGGTGGAGCCTCCAGGGAATAAAGACTCGGATGGGGCTGGGTGCGTTCTCCCCTCCTCCGCCTGCAGAGTTGGCCTGTGCAGAGTCCCCCGCCCCGCAGGGAACTGGGGTGTCCCAGAGGAGCAGCTAAAGGCTTGTCTCCCCAGAGGGTGACTTTTTTAAATAGGGTGACCAGACAGCAAGTGTGAAAAATCAGGATGGGGCTGGGGGGGGGGGGTAATAGGAGCTGATATATGAAAAAGACCCCAAAATCGGGACTGTCCCTATAAAATCAGGACATCTGGTCACCCTACTTTAAAAAAAAGCCCCCTAAAATTAATCCAGTGTGAAGAAGTCTCTGGTGACCCACTGGGTGAGACTTGAGGCTGTGACTTGTGGCCTTTCAGCTGCCGGCGGCCCCACTATGGGGCAAAACACAACCCCGAATGAAGAAGAGGAGACAATTACAAATACAAAAACGTGTCTGTCGGAAACGTTTAAAGTGGTCCATGAGTTTAATTAATTAATGTAGCGGGAATACCAGTGTGTAGTCTCTGTCTTGTGAGTCCGTGCTCCAGATGTAATAATAGTGAATGCCCATCTGTGCGTGTAGTAAAGGGAAATTTGCATTTGAAATGAGGACAGCTATTTTACTGAGGGCCTGCTGAGCAGTCAGCATGCATGAAAGTGTGAACGAAGCTTTAAGATGTGTCCAGACAGAAAAACCTAGTGTGACAAGGTGGGTGAGGAAATGTATCTTTGCATGGACCAGCTGCTTTTGCTCACCCGCCTTGTCTCTCTAATGCTTTGGGAAAATACACCAATATTGCAAACATAAAGCTAGTGTGTTTAGTTTCAATTTCACACTTCCTTTTTTTAATCGTTATGAAGATGTTTTTAAAAGCCATTTTCTGATTTTGCTCTTAACACTGACTTTTATACCTCTGTGATTCCATTACACGTTCAGTGGAGTCACTTCAGATTTGCATTCCTGTAAGTGAAATGGACAGATGTAAATGGTCAGTTGCACCTGTCAGAAATGTGTCATGCTGACTCCACTGGAGATTGGGTGCAATAGGCTTGGTCTAGTGACTGTCACTTCAGTTTGAACAGTGGCCTATGACTAGGGCCCAACTAAATTCACAGACCTTTTTGGTCAATTTCACAGTCTGAGGATTTTAAAAATAGTAAATTTCATGATTTCAGCTACTTAAATGTAAAATTTCAGGGTGTTGTAATTGTAGGGGCCCTGACCCCAAAAGGAGTTGGAGGGGTTTGCAAGGTTATTGTGTGTGTGTTGCGGGGGAGGGTTTCAGTATTGTTACTATTACTTCTGCACTGCTGCTGGCAGTGGCCCTGCCTTTGGTGCTGGAGAGTGGCAACAGCTGGCTGGGAGCCCACCTCTGCCATTAGCAGAAGTAAGGATGGCCCATATTCTGCACTGCTGCTGCAGCCACCCAGCTCTGAAAGCAGTGCAGAAGTAAGGGTGGCAATACTGCAACCCACCTAAAATAAGCTTGTGAGCCCCTGCAACTCCCTGTTGGGTCAGGACCCCCAGTTTGAGAAATGCTGGTCTCCTTTGATTGATATGAAGTCTGTAAAGTATAGAGTAAAAGTACAAAAAGACCTGATTTTGCAGAGGGAGACCAGAATTCATGGTCATTAATTTGGTGGACCCTACCTATGGCTAAACTTTGTCTTTTATTTGCTGGAATGGAACACCATATTTGTACAACATTTGCATAACAATTGTTTCTGTATTGCAGGGGTAGATATAGTACAGTCCATAGGCCAAAGAGGGCCCATGCCAACACTCCCTTTTAATATGAATAATGCCACCTGATCAGGAGGGAGCAATGGGTACTGGAATTTGGTCTCTAAGACTTGCATCTTTCTATTGACCTGTTTTTTGTTGGTTTTTTTTGTTGCAAATTTGGTGCAGTCATTGAGCTCTTGACAAGCTCAAAATGTGTCCCTGACTTAGGCAAAGTCTGAGCACTCCTCCTGCCTTCTTAAAAGTCTGTGTGCATGTGAGAGGGGAGAGGGAAAGGCCTTATGGAAGCCAATGAGAATTTTGAAATGAACTTCAGTGAGGCCAGAGTTGCACCCTAGAGTCTGTCATTGTTCCTTTTAAACAAAATGTCTGAGCAGTTAAGGTTTAACTAATGTATGTTGCCGGTCAGAATTGGTATAAACTGTTTAGTGGTGAATGTTTTCTTTAATGATCTGAAATTCAATTTATTTGCAATGACAAGCCATGCTAAGGGAATACTGTAAAGTTTTAATAACTGCAACATTTTAGCCTGCTATCTGGAAAGTTTTGGTTAAAAAAATCTTGATCATGAAGAAATTATTAGCTGCTGAAAAAGAAACTTGAAGCACGACTAAAATTCTAGGTAACCGAAGAACTGGTTTTCTCTAAACACGTCTTATCACATTTCGTCTTCATTGGTGGCTGTGTATTGGAAAAATATAAGGTTATTGACACCTTTGCATAGTTCATTTTGCCAGTTGGGTTCAAAGGAATGAGCAGGCTGAGGAGAGGAAAGAAGGGCACAATATAGCCGCCAAAGCCGAAAGTTCTGATTTCTTGGTTTGTCCCTTAAATTGACCATTTTATCATAAAATTTGGAGTTTGACTCCAGAAAAGACTTTGTTACAACATATATCCCCCGGCAAAGCAGTGTTTCAATATAAAATACTCATAGATCCTTGTCTGTCTATAATGATGGAACCAATAAGAACATTTTATTACTAATGTGGATGTCTTTCAGATTGTTTGATTTAGATTTGTAACACTTTTTTTGTCTCGTAGAGAATGCGGAGGGTAAATATATTTCCCCGTTTCATGACATTCCTCTGTTTGCTGGATCTAAAGAGGTATATGTTAGACTCAAACACAGTTGTTATTACTGTAATGATGGATATTGTGTTCTCTAGTGGTCAAAAGCAGGTTGATTTTCTTTCTTTTTAATAGAAATCTTATTTTATTTTTAGAACTTACTAGAATAGATCTATATATTTTTAGGACCAGAAGGGACCTTTATGATCTGTGGTGACTTCCTCCATGTACAGACCATAGAATTTCACCCAGTAATTCCTGTGTTGAGGTCAGTAATTGAACTCAGTTATTGTTGAGTGGAACTGGAGTGTGCCTTTTAGAAAAATGTGTAGTTTTGATTAAAGACTTTAAATGATGAGAAGTCCACCATATCATTTGGTAAGGTATTCCAGTCATTAAATACTCTCGGTGTTAAAATTCTGTGCTTACATACGCCAATCTAGAATGCAGTTTCTACTGTTATCATTCCTAAATGACTTTTTGTTTCACCAAACCAGTGTAGATTCCAATTTTTGTACAGTACCAGTACTTTTGCGGTAGAAGAGGCTTACACAATACATATTTATGTGAATGGTATATTTCTTTAATTCCCAAAAGATGTGTTGTAATTTGAAGGCAGCAGTAATGCCCAGGAGAGGAGTGGTAATCACACCTTTGGAGAATTACAAGGCACGAGGTGCAGCCAAGCGCTTTCACGTATTGTTAGCCATGTTCCCTGGAGTTTCATTATTGCTATAGTGAAATGCCTGTTTTTTACGTCATCTGTGAAAACTGCCAGCCTTCAGTTTAGTCTGAGAAGAGATTTGCTTATTATGGCATACTAGTTCCACGAAGTAGCTTGGGAAATTTTCAACCTTTAAGGTTTTGTTGCTTTGACTTTTCAGTTGATTTGTAGGATGGAACAGTGACAAAAACCTGCAACTCTATCGTGTGCCCAGAGGGGTTTTCCTACACAGATAAATGCAACATCAGTATCATTCTGTTTAATCATTTAAAACCAGGGCTTGAAAAGTGTACCTGATGCCTTTGTGTGGGAGGGGTAAACCTGCTGCTGAGAGTTTGATGGGAAGGAAAAGAGTTGGAAGGCCTTACAAGGGAGGTCCAGGGGCCATAACTTTATTAGCACCTCTTACCATCCTTTTGTTGTTGGGAGGGAGGAGGGTGCTGTCATTTCCACTAGGATGCTCTCCCTGCATCTTCCTTTCAGTCTTCGGGCTTGCTACACTTGCAGCTGTAGAGCACTTTGGGTTTAACCAGCCTTCGGAGAGTGCACTAGGGAAAACGCTTCAGTCTGTCCACATTGACAGCTGCAAGCGCATTGATGTGGCCATATTTCTGGCATTTGCAGCGGCATTGGAATTGGTGCATTATGGGCAGCTAACCCAGCGTTCAAATGGCTGCAACATGCTTTTCAAATGAGGGATGTGGGGTGGGGTGGAGTGTGTTGTGTGCGTGGGGGGGAGAGAGAGTGGGTTATTGGAGTGCTGAGTGTGTCAGCACGCTGTCTTGTAAGCTCAGATCCCCTACTCCCCTGCCTCTCTCTCTCACTCAGTAAATGTTTGCTTTGCCCCATTTCAGATAAGTAGCCGCTGTCTGAAATGGAGCTTTGAAAAGGCACTTCTGCATTCCTGCAACAATTTCACAAAGGGAAGAGAGGCCATGTGGTTTAAAGGGATTATGGGGCATTTCAGGAGGTCAGTCAGGGCGCAGTAACGTAACTCCTCGTCCACACTGGTGCTGAAGTGTCTCCCCCAATACGCAACAGATGTTAATCCTCTCAGGGAGGTGGAGTACCAGGAGTGTTCCAGGCAGGGAGTCAGAGCGCTCTATGTGCCTTGCCATTGTGGACGGGGAGTAAGGTAGAGCGCTCTTGGAGGCTTTATTGCAGTATAAAATGCCAGTGTAGCCAAGCCCTTCTTTTAAACTCTCCTCTGGCAAGCAGATGTCTGATGAATTTGAAGCGCCTCCCATTCTGGCTGCTGGACAAGGGAAGAAATTTCTGTTTCTTGTGTCCCTCCAGGCTGCTGGGAGAGGCATAGGTCTTCACTACTTTGATCTCTCTCCCAGCCTCCCAGATGCTTCAAGAGGACTGGAAAATGAAGAGGCCTCTGCTACTCTTCCTCTCCTCCAGCCTCTGTTTTTAGGGTCATTCTCACTTGTGAATAACTCCAAGGCCTGCTGCTGTTTATAATACAATTCACAGCTTTTGCAAGCAGCAGGATGAAACTGACCTGGTTCTTAACAGTTTTGTGGCTGTCCCCAAGGATCTGTAAAGCAGCACTGAAACTGACCGGTCTTAATTTCACTCAGCTGGTGCTTGGCAAAGAAACTAGATTTGTCCATTTCTGATTCAGGAAGATGAAAATGCATCAGTTCACATTTGGAAGGTTATAGCCTTACAACCATTAGAAAATATAAATGTTTTTAAAATGAAAGTTACAATTATAGAGAAACTGATGGCGTAGGTCTCCTACCCCATATTCTCAAGGTGTAGCTTGCTACTCATGAGTGGATTTTTCAAGCCCTTTTTAAAACTACTAGTATAGTCTGTGTAGACTCTACAGTGTAGTAATTATTTATACAGGCACCGTGGTATTCTTTTCTCTAACATGAATATATTTTGGATTCGACTCCTGTAAGTGAGTGTTCTAAATGCAAATTTTTCTTTTTCTGTATAGGATAAGGAGGTTCCTGCAAAGAGATCAAAGACTAATGGAAGTGAGGTACAGTTAGAAATTATTTTTCATTAAATGTAATTTTGCTATGCTCTAGTTGTAATGGGCACATTAGAATGGGGCTTTCAATCATGGCGGACAAAATGAGAGCTGTTCAGTACCATGCATCTTTCGCTGAATACAACTGATAAACCTTCAAATACGAATGCCGTGGGATGAGGGACCTTAAAGGGAATTTAAGTCTCATGTTCAAATGGGCCAAAAAAGTCGGGTTTTTTTATTAATCAAAATGTTCTAAAGGACAAGTGTTTTTATATTTTTCAGTAGACACTTCCTTCTGACAGTTCTAAAGTTGATGCATTGTATTTTCTCCTATTACATCCAGACACCTGCTCAAATAAACTCTTAGTAAAAGATTTCACTATATGCTCTGACTGCAGAGGAATATAAAAACAATTAGAAATCTTTTCTGTTAAAGCAGTGGTTTTCAACCTCGCTTCATTTGCAGACCCTGAAAAAGTTTCTAATGGAGGTGAGGACCCCTTTGAAAATTGCAGACAAGACCCCTAGTTGAAAACCACTGTGTTAAAAGGATATTAAGTATGATGGGCCAAAACCTAGACTTTCCAGCTGTGTGTTGGGCTGAAGGCATGTTCTTTTCTGGGATGTGCAGATGTTCACAGTAGAGGAAAGTGCCCTGTGCATGTGGTTAGCGCTGCTGCTGGTTAGAGAGAGAATGTGAGGACCTGAAGTTGGTTTGTGTAAATGTTTGTGAAGAAGTCTTATTTTAAATTGCATAGTTTCTAGTAAAGGTTGGCTTGGAACCTAAGTGAGGGCATGGAATCATTTTTAAGTTGAGTAGAATGTGAAAGAGAAAATTCACATTTTAAGGCCCCGATTTTCAAACATGGGTTCTTAAAGATGGGCTCTCAAATCCCTATTTAAGCACCCAAATAAGTTCTAAGTAACAAGCAATTATTAGGCAATATCTCTGTGACCATTCAATTGTATTTCAAATACCGATTAATGGCATTTTAACTAGACAGAGCTACTCTGATGGACTGGTTTCTAGCAGCATTTGAAATATTATTTCCTGCCCCTAGTATGGTCCTGTGTTCCATCCTTACACATTCATCCACTCACACATACACGTTAATTCTCTCTCACACAATTCATTTAACCCACAAATACCAGCTGTACATACTATTTAGATTTGGGGCATTTTTCTAATGTTGATGTAAGAATTATTTAAGTAGGTCCACCATCATTTATAAATGTGAATAAAAGATAAAACATAAGGAGGAGCTATATGGCTGTTGAAAACTGGTGATGAGGCATGCACTCACATGACATATGCTAAGAATTATAACTCTATCAGGCAGTCATTTATTCTGTTTCTTATCTGTGTAAGCAGTGTGTGACAATATCGATCCTCTTGCAGAGCCTAATCTACAAAATGGTTAAAATTATATGAAACTTCTGAGCTGTAACTTTAATATTTATACTTTAATATTTTTCTAAGTTAGTGGAAATCTTCTTAAACTTGGCTAAAACAGCATAATTTTTTGCCTGAATGCTATGTGCTATCTATGGCACTGATCCTACAGATGTCCTCGCAGGATCATCTAATATAGTGCTTAGTTAGAAGTTCAGCTTCTTTGAGTATGGTTTGTGCAATATCTTACACATGTTTTCTCATCCAAAAGGATCCCAAAATGCTTCTTAAAAGTGGGTATATTACAAATTATGAGTATGCAATTCACTCACTCAGAGATAGATAGAAATAAGAGAATTACTTCGCTCACCTTTTTAAAACATAGCCATGTCTAGGATGAAGCATAGAAACTGTTTAACACCACCCACTTTGATTACATAGCAGCTTAGGACAGGAATACTTTATTCAGTTGAAAAGGCAAGAGACATTATGGATGAAAATTGTACCAAACTAGGCACCTTTCCTAATCCCATGAAAAGTGGCAGAGCTTTTTTTAATAAGCACACGTGTCAGGATCTTGCTTATTTGTTGGCACTTCCAGCAGTATGGTGCATCTTAAAACCATATGTTAAATTATACAAGCCAAGTGTTTCTCTGATCAATCATGTCCATCCAATGGCAGTTTAGATATAAAAATTAGACATAATTTGGCATAAGTCTCCTCAGTTTATCAAATTAATTTAAATTGTTCTGAGCACGTTTGACATTGAAAAGGGGAGTACAAAATATTGGTCTATCTTTTGATGTCTTTATTTTAGTTCTTCACTGAAGTATGGACATACATCTTAGCAGTTTGTAAGATCAACTTGCTTTGGTTTGCTCTAATAAAAGGTTTCCCCAACCTTTTCCTGGTATGTGGCGTCTTTTGTGAGGCCATATCGTGGGCCATCTCCCTTTCCAAACTCTGTTTTACACTCAGATTTGCAATCACGTCAACCCTATGTAACTACTGTAATTGGTAGCATGCGATGGCTGCTTTCCAGATGTTAGGGGAGATGATAATTACCATTCGTCTCAGATCATTATCATCTTGTAATCCCAACTTGTGCTTTGTTTTAAGTACTACAAGCACTCAAAATTCACCCTCGCTCAGGTAAGTAGATGTGAAAAGCATCAAAATGCTTTCAAATCTCTGACTGTGAATGCTGGATGTTCTTCCTATAGTTGCAGTCACAATTCTGTCCAGGGCTGGTTTTGTGGCCTTCAGGGTATATCTACACTGCAATTAAAAACCCCATGGCGGGCCTGTGCAAGGTGACTCAGGTTCACAGGGCTTGGGCTAAGGGGCTGTTTATTGAAGTGTAGGGGTATGTCTTCACTACCCGCCGAATCGGCGGGTAGCGATTGATTTTCTGGCGATCGATTTCTTGCGTCTGATGAGGACGCGAGAAATCGCTCGCTCGCAGCTCCCCCGTTGACTGCGTAACTCCAGCTTGCTGGGAGGCGCAAGCTGGAGTTGACAGGGGAGCGCGCCGCCAACTGCCGCCGCCATGGGGACGAGAGGTAAGTCGGCTGCAGATACGCAAACTTCAGTATCTGCAGTCGATTTCCCCCCCCCCGTAGTGGAGACCAGCCCTAGATGTTTGGCTCTAGGACCCCATGACAAGTAAGTTGGTTAGGTGTGGGGTGGGGGGGTCTCTGGAGGGGACAGTCGGGACAAGGAGCAAGGGGGGGTTGGATGGGTTGGGGATTCTGAGGGGGCCAGTTGGGGGGCAGGAAGTGGGAGGGAGCGGATGGGGCCCTGCATGTCGTTTCACAACCCCATGTGGCCCTCGGGCCAAAAAGTTCGCCCACCCCTGCCTTAGTGACTTGTTGCAGGCAAGTTCCTAGAGGCCATAGTTGTTTTTTAAAAACAAATCTGAAATGTTGCTCCCTGCTGCACTGAAAGGGCTTCTAACCAGCTCATCATTGTACGCGTCTTTGATGTTTTATTACAGATGTTCTGTTTTCAGATGAGTTGTTGTGTTCTTGAATACATACTTTTACTTCCAATGGGAAGATGGTTGTTGGCTTTAGCAAGGAAGTTATTCAGGCATGTCGAGATTATCCTCATTTACTTGCAAACTCCTATACGTTCCCCCCTCCCCCTTTTCCCCCTCTCGGTAAATCAGCGCATTGGACATGTGCTCTGTGTTAAATAGCATCACAGGTTGTCCTTACAAACTCAGCTTGAGTTTCCTCTAGCAAGTGAAAACTTCTGGTAAATAAGCCAGCTAGGTGAGCCATAAGGTGTCATCAAAAGAAGCAGGCAAGGCAAGCGAGTGACTTGACAGAGAGACTGGCGCTTTGGGAAGGAGTTCACAAAGGTGTGTTGGTGCTTTCCAGGGTGAAGGAGGAACTTGGCAGCGTTGATCACTCAGCAGAGCAAACACATTAGAATTCATGGGATAAGCCCTAAGGAAGTTAACTGTCTTCCCAGCAGCATCCGTCATGTTTTTCAGATGTGCTGGTGATTTCCTTGTGATTAGGGCTCCTGCCCTATACAAGGAGCCATTGGGACCACAAAGCAGTTATATGTGCTGCCAAATAATTGCTTGTGCTCTATCTGTGGAGACCATCACACTCCAGAATACTTTCCTGATAATATTTGAAAAACTTTCCCTGCCAGGTTAGCAGAGACTGAGAACAAAGGAAGTCGTCTTGCACTCAGCCACCAGAATAATATCTAACTAGGAGAGAGAGTTTGCAAAGGAAGCCACATCAGTGAGTGAATAAGACTTAATTACAATGAAATAGTTGTTTCAAGCTCAAGAAGATTGATGCTACATTTTCACCAATGGGAGAGATTCTTCTTGGTCCTGAATCTTTTCACAACTTTTAAGTGTCCAATTACTTGTTTATTGTGACACTGAACGTCATTGAAACCAACTCTTTGTACAGCGAGCTTGAAGTAAAAACTCTCCCCTTTGCTTTTCAGTACAAAGACTTGCAAGATGAAATGTCTGCTTGTTGACTTCAGAGTTGACATTGTACTTTTTTGGCCATGTAGCTTTGTTAACTTAAGCCTCTGGAGTTTTTCCAGTATGTCTTTCAGGCCAGAATGTTTGGTCTCTAGATATAGCTGGAGATTTTTGGTTTGATTTTCATTGACCAGCACCTCATAGCAAGTGATACATTGGGGATAAGGCTCATATTGTGACCAAGTCCATAGTAAGCACATCTCTCTATATTTGTGGTCATGTTTCATGATAATCCTTCTTTTCATCCCTCTTTTTTCTCTTCTGTAGTTGAAGGCACTGCGCTGTGGCTTGCTCTGCTCACTCTCCCTTAGAACTTCGGCTTAGGCTGCCCATTACGAACGTATGGTTGCTGATGAGAATTGATAAAATCACAAGTGAGCAGCAGCTGCATTAGTCACAGAAGAGAGGCTGTTGACGTCTAGCTGCTGTCTTCTATCTTTGCCCTTGTCATGATACAAAGCTCAAGTGAGGTATGTCAGCCGGTCCAGAATGCTTTTTTTTAATGATCTTTTCCAAAAACACTTTGCTGTACAAGTGGCTAGAGTAACTGCAGACTTTTTCTGGAAAAACTCACCATCTTTTTTGTTCCTTATTTTATCTCCTCTTCCCATCGGTTTTGTTCTCTTCCACATTCTCCGCACCGGCTGCCTTGCATTCTGCTTTCTCTTCTACTCAAAATTGGTTTATTCCGTAAAAAGTTTTGCAGCTGCCCCTAAACTCTCAATTTCCCATCCCCCAGGCAAAAATCACATTTCTTAAACCCTGCCCCCCCCTCCCCCATTCAAAATAGGTTCTAATCCCTCCTCACAGCCACTGGTCACAGGATCAGGAACTCAGCAGGACTGGGGAAGGAAGTGAGCAGCGCTCAGCAGGGAAAGGGTGATTTACAGAAAAGCAGGTTGTTTGTGAGAAGGGTCACTTGAAGTTAGAGCGCAGCTTGTATGGAGGTGGTCCAGATTTCTTCAAGTAAACTATTTGAGCCCTGTTTCCTCCTCCTCCTGCTCTTCCTGAAACTGCTCCTTTGGCTGTGAGTTGCTTTTATAGATCATAGACAAAATACTGTAGTTTAAGAATACTACCAATTTTTTTTTTAATTGTTTTCTTCATGTTCACATATTGCAACTTTGAAACTAGAAAATATAATGCTTTAACTTTTCTCTACTTGGCAACCAATGATTCCCCCTCCTGGCTCCGAGTGTATTTAATGGAGCATAAGCAGAAATGACTGAACTCTAGATTAACATGAATGAACAATACAGTCTCGGTTCTTATATACAAGTACAGAATCTCTGTGTCCCCGAGAACTGTGAGGATCCAGCTAACATGGCCTGTCCCTGTCTGTGTTACAAAAAACTGTTTTGTCCTGTTTTTTCCCTAAGCCTCAGCAGACTTGTCTTCCAAAGAAGCCACCACCCAGCAGAGCTGGTGAATCTGTATGTAGGATGTGTGAACAAATAAGCACCTCAGGGACCACCTCCAACCATCATACAGCCTGCCCTCCATAAAGCTCCTCACACACATGTGTGAGAGTCTGCACCATGTGGTGTCTGGGGCATTGATCCTGGTGGTGAGTCTACAGGCTGCTCACCATGTACAGGAGGCACCCATCAGACCAGGGTTGGCATCTGTACTACTTCTTGCTTCCCCTGTAGCATAGGGGCTAAGCATGTTGTGGCAAGGTATTCAGGAATGGTGGAAGCAAGAGATATTCATGGGTGGAAAGGCAGGACTGAGTCTGAGGGAGAGAATAAGAGGGGATGCTGGGAAGACCCAAGGGTGAAATCTAGGAAAGGAAAGGGGAATGGAGAAAGTGAGGGAAAAGAAGAGAAGACACAACACAGAATATAGGAGGGAGGAATGAGCAGCCTTTTCTTTCTTCCCTTTCATCTCCAGCTGTCAAATCCTCCTGTACATACCTCCCTAATCCCCATTAAAACCATCCCTTCAGGAACCCTATGCACCCAGGGCAAGGGCTCTGCTTCATCCCTGGAAAAAATTGATTGACCCATAAACAAACTGTTTTTATTTTTAAACATAAGGATTGCATGAAGCTATTAAACTCTTGTAAACATCCGCAGCAGCTGAAACTTGGGCAGCTAAACCTTCCAGAGGCCTTTTGGTTTTTTGGGGGAGAGAGGGAATGTTAATTAATCTATTAGGCTGTTATATTTAGTGCCCTTTAGTGCCTAGTGTTTAACCAGTATCAGAATTCCTGAGGGCTAGATTCTTGTCTGCGATAAATCAATGTAACTTCACTGAAATAGCTTTGTGCTACACCAACTTACGCTAGCTGAAGCTCTGGCCCTGCAAGTCTTCCTTGACACACTGCAGGCCTCAAGTAGTTCTTGATCAATTTAAGTTTTAAAAAAAATCTCTCTATTCTGCAGAAGCCACTGTTACAGATGCACAGGAAAATGCATGGTTACAACACAGGTGTACAGATAAATCTCCTGCAGTCTCCTTCACAACAAGAATAAGATTCTGGTGGCAATTAAAATTTATCCTGTAATACTTCAGCAAGACTTTATAGGTCCTTTTCCTGTTGTAATTATGAAAATCAAAATAATTATTTGTTTAGTCTTCTTAGCATTTTTAAAAATTATTTATTTATTTTAAGAGCTCCACACCAGAATTGGCCTTAGCATTTTTGGAGTGGGCGCGTTAAACAGTGTTTTGCCACCTCTCCCCAACTGCGAGATCCTGTCCACCATGATGGCAATGCAGTAAGCCCAATAGTTCTGCAGGAGAGTTAGAGATGGTGTTGTCAGACACCCCCATAACTGTCTCCTCGCAATCCTGCCCTTATCTGCTTTTGTCTCTTATCACATCTTATGATGTCTCCTTCAGTGCTGCCAGCTTTGAACCCTTCTTTCATAACTATGCTCTCTTTCTTCACGATGCTCTTTACCCATGGAATATTCTCACTGAATTGATTCTTAAGGACTCCGTGCTCTCTTCCTTGCTTATTATCTTAGGTTGTGAACTTTGCAGGAGATGGATTATGAATGTGGACAGCACATTGTGGGCATGACCATTATACAGATTCATATAAAATGCATTTTGGGATTTTCTGGCTGCGTGAGAGGACCGTGAATTACTTGCGACCTTGAGGAAAAATCAGTGAGAGGTGACTATTGAGAGTCCCTCTTGCATTACTTAGTTCATCTCTCAAATTTGGTAAAGAGGGTGCAAATTTGGGACTGCAGAGGCTGGCGTTGATCGGAAATGTATTTGTTAATTTCTATAGCAGATCACTAGGTGCAAAAATCCCAGTACTTCATATCAGTTTTAGGGTTAGCTGCATCTTTAATACCTTCCCCGCAACCCAGTCTTTAAGCACCCACTTAAGGTTTAGGCTCCCAGCAATCAGCTCTCTTGTGTGGAGACCCATGTGTCCCTCCATCCAGATGGGGGTGGGGGGTGGTTAGCCTGCAGTGATATCCCCAGCAAGCCAGTCTGGCTAGCAGCTAGAACCTGTGTGTTGCTTTCTGTCCGAAGGCTATGAACAGTGGTATTGCCAGCAGTTGCACATAACTTTCTAAGTAAGCACAGCCATTCTTAAGGTAACAGCATCACAGAGGAAACCTATAAAAACAATTGAAGTTCTTACATGCTTATCAGAGGTCACTCCAGCTCCAGCAGAGGGCTCTGGTAGATGTCAGTCTTTCCAATCCTTGGAGGGGTTGGGTTTTCCTAGGACCCCGTCCTGTCTGTTTGCTGAATCAAAAGAAAGACGTGTTCGTTTAAACTCAGCCTTCTTTGTACCAAAAGCCCTTTCTTTTTCTGTTGGTCTCTGGAAAAAGCAGTTTGAACTGGTAAATGCAAACCTTCTCACGGGGAGGTAGCTTTCTGGAGGTGTTTACAACCTGAGTGAGTCACCTTCATCACCACCCCCACTGTTTTTATTTCCTGGAGGAACTGTGGTAGCCCATCCCCCTGGAGTTGAATACAACCCTTGGCCCACAATGATACAAAATCCATTCCTCAACTCAATACAATGTGGTCTCCCAAGATGTTGCATGAGGTTGCAATATCTCTTACACTTTCTACATTCATGTAAGAAATGTCTTTTAGGGTCCTTATCAAGATGACATTTTTTTGGAGAAATTCAAGCCTGGTGCATCTCCAGTGAAGTCAGTTTGGCGTTTCATCTTTTTAAGAAATCATGTTAGGCTTTGTCTACAGTAGCACTTTTGTCATTAAAACTTGTCGCTCAGGGGTGTGAAAAAACACCCCCCCCGAACAACAAAAGTTGCCACTCTGCTGATGAGGAAGTTAATCCTTCTCTCCCCCCCCCCCCCCCCCCCGTTGGAGGTGGTTTTATTTTGTCGCCTGGTGATGAAGAGCATCTACACAGCGCACCTTAAAATGGCACGGCTGCAGCGGCACAGCCATGCTGTTGTAAGGTATGCTGCATAGACACAGTCTTAGTTTTGCAAAGGAGTGGTTGTTTGTTGTTGAGTGCAGCAGTAGCACTGTGATGCATCTGTAATGTAAACAGAAATGTTATAATAAATTATACACCATAAATATTTTTATTTTTGTTGTTGCTTTATGTCAGGGGTCTCAAACATGCGCCCCGGGGGCCGCATGTGGCCCGCGAAGCCCTTCCCTGCGGCCCGCCAAGCTTCCTGTCATCACTTCCCCCTCCCCCCCCCCCCATAGCAGTTTGCGGGAGGGAGGGGCCAGAAGCAGAGGCTTCTCTGATGCCTGGCTGGGCCGCGCGTGTTTCTAGCTCTGGACTTCCTATATTGCTCTTGCTTTGTTTGCCAAACAGCTGTTGATGGTGCCTAGCGCTTTCCAGGAGGGAATGGGGAGCTGCGTGCTCAGAGGAGGAGGTGGGGCAGGGGTGGGACCTCTTGGAAGGGGTGGAGTGGGGGCGGAGCCGGGGCAGCAAGGGCGGGGTGTGTGTCAGTGGTGCGGCCCTCGGGCCAGTGCACTAGTCCTCATGGAAGGGGTGGAGTGGGGGCAGAGCCGGGGCAGCGAGGGTATGTGTGTGTGTCAGTGGTGCGGCCCTGGGGCCAGTGCAGTAGTCCTCATGCGGCCCTCATGGTCATTTGAGTTTGAGACCCCTGCTTTATGTTTTCTGATGTTTCTGTTACGCAGAATGAATGAACTCACACGGAAAATGATTAAAAGACAAAAACACCACATCACTTGTGGGTGGACATTTCTCACAAAGTGATTATTCTCTTCCTGACGTATCAGACCTTATCCTCAAAAGAAACCTGCACAACACTTTCAAAAGGCGAGCCTGGGAGCTTAAATTCATAACTAAAAAGACACTAAAAATCAAGGTCTTAATAGAGACACTGGATTTATAGTATATTATAACACACTATCACCCACTAACAGTTCTTTCCCTGCTGCTCTTCCCTCCCACCCTTTCTCTCCCCATGACTAGAGGGGTGTTTATTGGGCCACTTCACTTTGAATCGTCCCTTGAGATATGTATTAACTACTTGTGCTAAACAAGAAGCTCAAACTTTATGTTTAGCAGTGACACTTGGAGATAGGGCATGTCTTGCAGCAAGGGCAGTTTAGGTTGGACATGAGGAAAAACTTCCTAACTGTCAGAGTGATTAAGCACTGGAATAAATTGTCTAACCTGCTCTTAAAAATCCCCAATGATGGAGATTCCACAACCTCCCTAGGAAAACACCTGTCAGGGATGGTCTGGATAACTCTTAGTCCTGCCTTGAGTGCAGAGGACTGGACTAGATGACCTCTCGAGATCGCTTCCAATCGTATTATTCTACACTTAAAACTGCATTAGCGCTGCTTTAGCGCTTCAGTGAAGACAATACTATGCTGATGGGAGAACTTCTCCTGTTGGCATAGTTAATCCACCGCTGCAAGATCCGGTAACTATGTTGACAGGAGAAGCCTTCCCATCAATGTAGCGCTGTCTCCACCAGGGGTTGGGTCAGTAAAACTGTGTCAGTTAGGATTGTGGATTCTTCAACCTCTGAGTGACGTAGTTATACCAATGTAAGTTTGTAGTGTAGACCTAGCCTTAGTTTCCCAGAGCTGAAGAAGAGCTCTGTTTTAGCTTGAAAGCTTGTCTCTCCCATCAACAGAAGTTGGTTCAAGGAAAGATATTACCTCACCCACCTTGTCGCACAGAAAGTAAGGCATAGGAACACACAAATTGCCATATGAATCAGAGCAGTTTTGCCCAGTATCCTACACTCAACACCGGCCAGTACCAGCTGCTTCAAAGCAAGATGCAAGAAACCCCAGTGTAAGCAATTATGGGATAACTTGCCCCTAGGGATAATTTCCTCTTAACCTGCATTAATTAGAGGTTAGACTTTGCCCTCTTCTGTTCTCTCCTGGTTCTTAGCTACTACGGAGATGAGTGTGATGTGAGTATCTTCTAGTAGCACATTTAGCACTGTAACTGTGCATCTATCACATGTTGTTTGTTCTCTTAACCTCTCCCCAGAGGGCAAAGCATTTGCACTGTAGTGTCTTGATAGAGTATGTGGGGATATTTTGTTCTCTGGTTATGCTTGAGTTTATATTCCTTCCAAAGCTCCTGCTTAATTTTTAAATATCTATTTTATCTGGATTAAACATCCAATCCTGCTAAGCTATGGGCTTCAATGATATCCCATAGCCATGGGTTCCACAGGCAAATTGAGCATTGTGTGAAGAAATGCATCATAGACCAGACTGAAAAGCATCATAGAGATTTCTAAGTCTTCCTTAAGAGTTACCCTGTCTTCTGCTTTTTGGGAAGATGGAATAATGTTGTGAGAAACCATAGTGTTTGTAAACATGTTGCATCTAGAAAATTAAATGCCTAAGTTGTCAGTGTCAGCAGGTATTGCTATCAGATACGGAATAACTTATTACTCAAAATGTTTATCACCAACTGAACTTTATTTTTAATACTTCAATTTTTTTTTTTTTTTTAGGTAGTGTTTAATATGGTTGTAGAAGTGCCTCGCTGGTCAAATGCTAAAATGGAGGTAATTAAACACCAACCTTGGTTTATTAATTCTATAGATATTTGCAGAATTGATGGTGATGTAGTGGTTTCCAACGTTTTAGAAAGTCAGTTTATTCAGTTGTATCCTTTATATGTAACATTCTTATCACTAGAATGTTATTTTGAAGTTATTCATGCTGATGTTTTTCCTGTAGTTAAAACTAGGCCCTTAATTTTTTGTCTCCCTTACTCACATTGAATATTTCCTTATTCCTCAATAATCCGATTGAATTCAACGTGCAGAGTAAGGTGCTATTGAACATGAATAAGAGTGGCAGAACAGGTCCTAAAAATGTTGAGTTCAGGACACCATCCTGCAATTTAATCTTCCTCTCAAATACACAGGTACGGTAACTTATTTAACTTTGGATTCCAAAGATTTAATCCCTCCATGAGCTCTCCTGGTGAATAAATTCTAGTGAGCCAGTCCTAATCTTGAGCTCTCTGTATTGGCAATTGAAAATTATCATCTTTCATCTAAGAGCTGTTGTGTAGTGTAGGTAAAACATTTCCTACACCAGGGGTGGGAAAAGTACGGCCCGCGGGCCAGATCCAGCCCTTCAGGGCTTTGGATCCAGTCCACGGGATTGCCATCCCCATGGTGCCGCGGGCCCCGTGCCGCTCCCAGAAGTGGCCAGCCTGGCCAATAGGAGCTTCGGGGAAGTACCCACAGGCAAGGGCAGCATGCTTAGCCTTCTGCCCCTCCACGCCCAAGGGCCATAGGGGTGTGGTGCCAGCCACTTCCTGGAGCTGCGTGGAGCTGGGGCCAGGGCAGGCAGGCAGGGAGCCTGCTCTGGCCCCAGTGCGCGCTACAGCTACCCCGGAGCTGCTCCAGGTAAGTGGCTCCGGGCCAGGGCCCGAGCCCATCCTGCTCACTACACCCCAACTCTCTGCCTTGAACCCTGTGCCTGTACCCCAACTTCCACACTCTGCACCCCTCCAGCACCCCAACCTCTTGTCCTGAGCATCCTTCCGTGCCCCTTCCTGCACCCTGTGCCCTGAGTAACCTACTGCACCCTGTGCCCTGAACCCCCTAGTATACCCCACACTCCTTCTCTGCCCCAGCCCCTTGCCCTGAGCCCCTTCCTGCACACTGCGCTCCATCCCATACCCCGCACTCCCTGCCGCACCCCAACCCCCTGCCCCAGCCCTACATTTGTGGTCTTGAAAGCAATTTCCCCACCCAGATGTGGCCCTTGGGCCAAAAATTTTACCCATCTCTGTCCTAGATTGTACCGGAACTAGCTTGTTCTCTAGGTAATGTATTTATTTCAGGGCTCCCTTCCCCAAGATTTTATGAAAGTTTGGGGGTAAGCTATTAATAGTGTTGCTTGTGCTGGTGCCCGTCCAGAGCTTAATTTTTTTCCTGATGCTGAAATGATTTTGAAGGTTGAATTTTAAACTATGTTCACTATCACAGTTCATACTTATAGGAATGCTGCTGCTATTTTTTTTCTTCTGTCAAACAATCACCCTACATTTCAAGATAACATCAGGGGAAGGCTGAGTCCACTTGCCGAATGTTCTAATTTCACTGCACGATTTAAAGGCTTAACTTGAGATCTGAGTTACTTTTAAATGTATTTTATTTTTCTACCTAACACTTCACTTGACCTCTGGCGGTATAGACACACCTGCCATCCCATTAGAATCCGGTTCCAAAATGGCATGACATCCTTGTCTGCCTTCTCCACCTTTGACTTTTTGCTAGAGACAAGAAATGTCTGCCTTTACTTCGCGGTGCCAGATGATCAAATTAATGCTGGGATATAGAAATTCTTAGAACACTGCTCTGGCAGAGATTATATCGGTGCCCACCAGATTTCTGTCATCCTAATCCCTTCCCTGCTCCCAGACAGGGAGCAGGGTAAAATTCTGACTGAAACCAGAATTGCAGAGTCACCAACTTTTGGAGCATGCTTTGTATTTATACAAGAAGCAGACCTATAATTAGAGGCATAATGTTCAGCTCTGACCTGGTGCAAATGGGTGCCACTTCTTTGGAAGTCTATTGGCCAGTTTCAGTGGTGATTTAAATGGTGGCGTATGTCACATGCTTAGCATAAATAGGTCAGAAAACGTGTAGGTGGTAAAGTCAACCTGTCTGCTTGGGGAAATTGGCCAGAATAGCTATTGTGGAATAAATTATTCTGCAATAGATCCCCATGTGGAGATACTTATTTCGGAACAAAGTGCCTTTTTCTGATTTAACTTAATCTGCTTCCAATCTTGCACCAATTTGATGTTCTTTGGGTGTGCAGAATGAGTGTAATTTATATGCTATGGGTAGAGAAAGCAGATGGTGTAGGAAAACAAAGCAGTTTTCCCATCATTGTCAAACCCTTGTAGTCTGATCAGCTTGGGCCCCTATTTATGTTACTGCCGCATTTGGCCCATAAAATGCAGAGCTTCCAACCGAGGTCCCCTTCAGTATTTGTATATACCCCTTATAACAATATGCCTTTGCTTGCCTGTGTCTAATTTTTTGTTGTTTCTCTTGCCATGAATACTTCACACCACAGCTTAAAATATTAACAGCAAGTCTGTTTTTGAACATGACCCTGGAGAGTTAGTGAGGCTATCACACTTTAATACTTTCCAAACCTCAAACTTGTCCTCCCCGCTGCCCAAAATGCAACTTCTTACCCAGTTGGGTACAGGATTAATTGCTGTGCATTTTAGAATTCTTTTCTCACACTTTCTCTTTCACAATCTGCTTAGATTGCCACCAAGGAACCATTGAATCCCATTAAACAAGATATAAAGAGAGGCAAGCTTCGATATGTGGCCAATATCTTCCCTCACAAGGGTTATATATGGAATTATGGTGCCCTCCCTCAGGTAACATTTTTGTTATAATGGTGAAACCTTCCTGTCTTCTGAATAAATTGCCTTATAAATCCTGAGCATTGCCTGAATGCAAATCAGTTGCAAGAAGGATGTTTTTGTTTGATAGATTTGTAAATTAGGAATTTTTTATGCAGAACTTTAGTGTGTCCATAAATTTTCATCAGAATTTGGGCGTATGTGTAAATGTGTTTGCTATTTCAGGAAGGAGGTAAGTATTTAAGGAACCTTGAATTTATACTTTTTACTTCCCTCTACAATGTGACAGGATTATGCTGTCATCTTCCCGTCATTCAAAAGTACTTAAACCAAGTAGTAGTAACATTTTTTCCATTACACAGAGTTCAGGTAGTAAATTCACATTCGCAGTGTAAATAGTAATTGGAATCTCTTAATCTCTTTGGGAGAGGATAAAAATTCAGGGACTTTTGTTTTTGGGTTAAACGCTAGTTACTTTGACTCATTTCACTTTGAACTGTCAGACTTGTTTGATCATACTTAATTTAAAATTTTATGTTTCTTGTTTATAAAAAGTGGCTGAAATTCCAAATTTGGTGACAAAAAGGATTTGGATGTTTGCTCATGAGCAGCCAATGAGGAAGTACCCAAGGGTGCCTTGGAAGAAATTTTACTACGAGTCTCTCTTCCCTCTTCCCAAAATCCATATTTTTGGTGGGAGAGTGTGTGTGTGTGTGTGTGTGTGTTCTCTCCCCCTCCACCTATTTCTAGTAGATTAATTACTTCAACATGGAAAAGAAAAATCCCCAAATTGAAACAATTACCTACTTCAGAGGATATAAAAGTCAGAAAAAAACAGTCACTTATAGAAGGAAATAGCTCCTGATGACAAACTTTTTCTAAAAGCGGAAATAACTAAGTTTTAAAACAAACAAAACGTTGAGCATATCTTTAGAAGCACATCCAATCTTGATTTAGCATTTGTACGCGAAGAGGGACTTGCATCCCAGACCCTCAGATTAAAAGGCTGGTGCTCTTAAAGCTATCCTATCCAGGCTCTCAAAATCTATCCTCTTTCTTGAGCTAACCATGCCTATTGCCAGAAAAAGGGGAGGTTGTAGCTTTAGTTACTGGTATTTTATTAATCTCTGTAATGTACAGGTAAACTAAGGAATTGTAATTGTAATTTAATTATTGTGTTTCTCAATCCTTTAACAGACTTGGGAAGATCCACACCATAAAGATAAGGATACAGGATGCTGTGGTGATAATGATCCCATTGATGTGTGTGAAATAGGCACAAAGGTATGGCCATCAGTTAGACCAGGGTTTCTCAAACCGGGGAGGTCGCGAGCTCCCGGTGCCGCTTAAGAGCCGCCGAATAAATTACTTCTGCATTCGGTGGCTTTTCGGCGGACATGCCAAGTTATTTCGGGAGTGCTCGGCATATCTGCCAAAAATAGCTGCCGAATGTGAAAGAAATTCATTCGGCGGCTTTTCGGCGCACAAACAAGGGTCCGCCGTGGCATCTGACAAATGAAAAAGGGGTCGCGGTTCTCAGAAGTTTGAGAACTGCTGAGTTAGACCCTGAGCATGTGAGCAAGAAATAACCACCAAAGAACCTGAGAGAGAGAATCACTGGTGCCACCTCAGAGCTCTGGCCTGCCCCATCCAAGGTGCCATCTCCCGCCATGGCCATCCCTGATTATTCAGAAAAAGATAAAAACACTTTGGAAGGCGGAGTGGGGAATCCCTTCCAGACCCTCTGCCAGTGGCCAACTGAAAGCCTGAAGCATGAGCTTTTAGGAACATAAGACACAAATCGGAAGTGAGTCCCAGGGTTTTTAAACCCGTCCCCTACTAACACAAACAACCCCCAGTTTCCTCTCAGATTCTAACAACATATTTGCCCATACTTTGGCAGACCCAACTTTTGGGGTGGTCTGTTCAGGCCCCCGCCCAGGGCGGCCTGCCAGAGAGCAACATGTGCAGGGTTTGGATTCCCATCTGACCTGCTGAGGGCCAGCTGGGCTGATGGAGGTGGCAGGCAGGCAAGCAGCAGTGCTGGAGAAGGGACGGGGGGAGAAACCCGAGCTGCAGGGGGCAGTTGGACAATTAGCCATCGAGCGAGGCAATCAGGTGACTCCTCTGGAGCAGGGATTCCCTTCCTTCCCCCTGCTCCACCGGTGCAGCTGCTGCTTTTCCTGTCTCCCCTTCCCCCTCTCCTCCTTGGAGCCCATGTTGAGCTTGAGTTGCCAGTGGGAAATATAGGAACAAGAGTCAGTAAAACAAACTGTGAGACTGGAGTGAGGGGGATAGACTAGGTGAAAAGGCAGATTTGGGAGTTACCTGTTTAGAAGAGGTAGGTTGAGGCCACCTAGAGATGACAGAGAGAAAGGAAAGTATAGCGTTTTCGGGATGGGAGGGGAAGGAGACTCCGAAGGATCATTTGGAGTGATAAGGTCGTAACAGCATGGAAGGAGAAAAATTCTGAAAGTCCACAGTTAGGAACGGAAGTAGCAATCATCAGGTGGTGGATATATCAAGGAGAATGAGTTAGCAGAAGATGCCACTTGGACTATGCCAGAAGGAGACTGATTGCTAGTGACCTAAGTAAAGGCCGTGCCAGTGGAGAGGAGGAACCTGAATTTGGATTACAAGGGATCCAAGAAGGAATTGGAGGAGAGGAAATTGCTGCAGCAGGATGAAACCTCACACTCATGAGGCTTGGAGGAAAAGAAGAGGAGAGAGCTGAGGTGCTATTTGGAGAAGCCAGGGTGAATTGAGTGTGTGGAGCTAAGTGTACATTTGAAGGCTAGGAGAAAGGAGCCAGGAGAGTGAGAGAAGATGAGGACTGGGAATGAGACAGGAGGGATAGGTAGAAGGGATTAGAAAATGAATGAGTGGTGCCTCTGGATCACAGATTGGGGTAAATATAGTGAGGAGGGAAGAAAATGTCAAGTTTTCTCCTTGAAGAAATTACTGAGCTCCTGCACAGAGAGAGAGAATTGATAGACTCAAAGGTGAGAAAAGACTGGAGAGGGGCAAGTAGGCATAGGAATCTGTTAGAGACAGGAAGTAAAATTCTGGACAGGAATGTGGCAGAGTTGAAAGAGGAGAACAACTTCTTTGGTCTTTTAGAGGAAAACAAAAATTGCGACTGTGTAGCTTTTTTTTTTTTTACCTTTCTAAGACAGAAATTGTGTTGCTGTCCTTTCAGGTTCGCTCTCCTGGTGAGATCATTCAGGTAAAGGTTCTTGGAGTTATGGCTCTTATTGATGAAGGAGAGACCGATTGGAAGATTATTGCCATCAGTGTGGATGACCCGGAAGCCCAGAAAATTAATGGCAAGTATCTTTACCTGTCCGCAAACCATCCATTTCAGCAAGTGAACTTTGAGGAACAGAATAAACCTAGAATTTGGCATTGGTAATACAGAAATGTGGCCTAGATTACTAACTGCGCAGCTCCAGATTTAAATATTTGCACCTTGCTTTTAATTGCTTGGCCAGTAGAGTGGTATCTGACATTGATGCGCAAAGGATGAGGTAAGGCAGACAGCCTAAAGAAAAGGAATATATATTCACCTTTTTGTTGTTGTCCACACTTAAACATCTTCTTTAGGGAATTCATGTACCGGTACATATCTCACACTAAGGCAAGTGGAGCACCTGAAATGACCTTTACATTATTTTTAAACAATTGACTAGATTTCAGCTTGGCAGGGTTGCTTTAAAGTGGCCTGATATCTGGTTTATCTCCCTGTTCTTGCAGGTGTTCCCTTCAGAAGAGTTAAGGGTGTGTTGTCAGCGTTTCACACTGTATTTGTGCTGTACCTATCCTGGAGCTAACAGGGCTTCATTCTTAAAAATAAAGTCATTGGGAATCCTAGGGCTAAAATCTTGTGCAAGTCTTGGACAATCTTTGTCAAGGTAATAATTATGTACTGAGGCTAAATATCCTCTCAAGTACACGAGGTCAGGCTTATCCTTTACACGAGGCTTATCCTTTTGTTGGGGGTAGTGCCTGTTTCAATGGTCTGTCTGCATGTCCAATAGAGTTCCGGATGTCTGATGAATTATGCTGCTCAGCCATTGAACCATTTCCCTGGTGGCTGAAGGCAAGTTGTTATCCATATCAGTGGGCTGGTACCTAGATGACTCTCCCTTTTTCATTGTTTCCACAGGTCACTGTGACTTACAGATTACCTGTGTTGAAGGGATAAGGAAGCTTTTAGGCTGGTAAAATCACTGAGGCAGATTAATTGCCTTCTCATACTTTGTGTTTGTTACAGAGATCCAGAAGCTTAGTTTATGGTAGCAGTGAGATGTCTCAGCCTGAGGCTCTCACTTAGAGCTATCACTTCTTTTAAATCAAAACCAGTTACTTAACTCTTTGCTTTTGCAGTGAGCAAAGTGGTTCAATCTGGATGAGACAGGACTAATGCTAATGGCATAAGCAAACATCTATATGAATGGATAGCTGATGTTAGTGTGCCTTCTGTCTAAGAGGCTTGCTGGCATGGTTCATAGTCACATGGTTATCTTGGACTCATCACTAGCTCTGGATTTTCAGGTGACAGCTGTAGCACATAGATCCTCTTTCCATCTGCTTTTGGTTTGGAAGCTGACACACCTTGCTTTTTGCCATGGACCTTGCCCCCATGATCAAAACGTCTGACAGCCCTTAGAAATGGCTTTGAAGCTTCAGCTAGCCACAGTGTAGCTGCTTGTAAATGGAAAGGCACAACTTGTAAGAAGGGCTAAATGATTTGAGATTCAGTTATCTGAGAGCTTCTCTCTGTCTTCTTCCCCAACTCCTTCTCACAGGAACTAAGCTCTGTGGAGTTTCCCTCGATGCTTGTGCACAAGTTTACAAAGTTCCATAATGTTGTGTGGGTCTGACTACACATTTAGTAATAAATAAGAAACACTTGGTGACTGGCTAAGTGATCTCGACAAGCAATTAGTGATCTATTTTTAGACAATGTTTTTTCTTTTTTAATCTCCTCTACTTTTTTTTTTACCATAACATAAACTGATTAAGAAATAGTTTAGTATGACAAAAGTAAAATATGGAAAAAAAAAAAAACCTGAGCCACTGTTAGTGCACTTAGTGCACGAATTCTGCCTTAAATCTGGTTTTATTTTATTGAGTAACATTCTTGCCCTGAAGGATTAGGTGCTCTGGTGACAGAACGTCAGTTTATTTGGAAATAGACTATTTATCTCTCTTTCTTAAAAAACCAAAAGAGCTGTGGCAGGTGGTGTGCGCGCACACATGATAATTTTCCATTTGAGAATATATTTGCACGAATAGCCACAGTTTTCTAGTTGTATTTCTCAAACCATCAAGTTTAATCTCATGCATCCAAGAAGGAACCTATCTAGCAACCATAATTGTCTGATATGATGTTGGCCAACCAGGTGTCCGCTCATGCCAAGGTCCCCATGCCTCAGTTGACTACTGATAAATACAGAGTTGAAATGAGTCTGGCTCACCTCCGTGTGCGGATTGTTAAAATAGGTATTAGAATGATAAGAATGTGTTGAATGCTTGTGAGTTGATGCATACATTAATCTCACTTATAACATCTGTGTCCCATGTTGTAAGGTAATATTTGAGCATTCATAATATAAGCCTCTATGTGTAAATCACCAGACAGAAGAGACGCATTAACTGGTATAAAGAGCTGATCTCCAACAGAAGCTGTTATGTCCTGTCCAACGGGGAAAGGCCCATCCACACCAGACGGACTACAGTGGAACATTAAAGAGAACAAAATATTCCTTTGTTTATTCCCTATGAAGATGAGTCTTGCAAGTGAATTGCTCCCATCAACAGAGTTTTAAGCTCAAAGTAGAATGGGTGGGGGGTGAATAAAAAACTTCTAACAAAGAGGAACTGTATCTTTATGCTGCTTGGACTCTGAGGGGCAAGGGTTACTAGGGGTAAGCAAAAGATCCCCTTTGTTGTCTGGATTCGCTATTATAGCGCTTGTTTATTATACAAGCTTCTATCACATTTTGAAACGTAAGATTGGAGTTCATTTATGTGTGTATGTGTTTTCCTGTTTTGACCTTCTAAATAACTCTCTTGTTTCCGTGTCCCATATAAATACATCTTTAGATAGCTTGTAGCCAGTCCTTTAATATACTGCCTTTGGTGTGAGATCTAATGTGCAATTGACCTGGGATAATTGTGTTTTGGGACCGAGAGTAACCTGAATATTACCGTGATCCTTGGGATAAGGTTCCATCTGTCACAAAGGTAGGATAACTTACTTGGGTGTCAAGACAGAAAGTACTCAAGAGGAATGTCTGTGACTCCATGTTAAGACTGTTATAGTGTCTATCTGAGGAGTTCAGACTTGATAATTGGTTGGTGAAATCTAAGTATAGAACTTTCAGCCAATTGGGGGTTTGTGCCATAGAGGTTGGTACTCACTCCTGAGCCACTGCAGGGCAGCTTGACAGATGGGAAATAAACAACTCTGAGGGTATGTCAACACAGCCACCAGACATCGGTGTGTGGGCCCAGGCCAGCCCACTCCGGTTCGCAGGGCTTGGGCTCCGGAGCTGTTGCATTGCTGTGTAGGCTTCTGGGCTCGGGTTGGAGGCCCTCAAGGTGGGAGGATCCCAGAGCTCAGGCTGCAGCCTTAGACCGGGAGTCTACACTGCAGTGAAGTAGCCCAAGTGAGCCTGAGTTGTCTGGCCTGGGCCAGCGGTGAGAGTCTGGCTGCTGGGTAGGCATACCCTGCAAAGCATCCATCTACCACTCAGAGGGGGGAAGAGGGAAAACGTTTCTTAAATGTAAGAAATGGTCACTTCAGAGATTGTCTGAGTAGTCGAAGGTTTTGGGGGGAGGGGAAGTTCCCCATCTGGTTTAACAAAATATAACTGTAGCTTGCAGTGGTTAACAGGAATCCCTCTTCATTTTGAAAAATAAACAAATCTGGTGGAATGTGCAGTACAATATGCCCCTTTTATGCTTGTTTTTCTCTCCTCCCCATGAGCCTTTTTCCATTTAATTTAAATGGACAGTAGCTATGGATAAAACTAAGAAAGCTCTTCTAGTAACTGACAAGCTGATATTGCATTATGGTAGTGGCATCAGTCATTTTCTACTATTCACTTAATGTTTCTGACTGGGTTGAAAGTTCCTATGTTTGGTCTCTGCCCAGCAAGGACCTGTCCTGATCTCCTTTGTCCCCTTCAGAAGTCTGAACAACATCTGGTCGGTCTTTTTTGTTACTCTTACATTTGTGAAAAGTGTTTAGTTTTGTTTTGTTTTTTGCTTGGCCACTTTGTATTAAAAGTTCAAACTAGGCATGTGCATAGTTTCTGATGAAGGTTAGTTAGGGTAGATCTGGAAAAAATAATTCGGGGACAGTAAAGTTATAAATGCTTGAAAATCCTGTTTTAATATAATTAGCTTTGGTTTAACTCGTCCCTTTACATACCTGAGTACCATTTTCTGCCCAGGCAACTGCTAGCCAGATAACCATCGCTGGACTCAGTGAAGCAATTTAAAAACAAGGCAGCGGGTCTGGGTGTGGATCTAAAATTTGTTTCCCCCACTCTTGAATCTATAAAGCAGGCCTGAGCTTTGTGTAATATCTTGGCCAAGAAGAGGGTCAAATTCTTGAAATGGAAAAATTTGTCGACCATTTGTCTCATAGTGGGATTTAATTTATGTATTGAAGTTCAAATGCAGATCAGAACCAGTTTACCTTTCCTGCAAACTCAGAGAAATATATGGGCATGATTATGTTTAGCCCCAATTACAAAGCCCTAAAATGAGATTCAGATTGGCCAAGAGTTTTAAAAGTGACTAGTGATTTGGGGTACTGGGTTTGAGGTGTCTTATAGTTGCTGTCAGTATTGAGCACTTCCCCTCAAAAATCCAGGCACCTTAAAGGTGTTTCAAGGCCAGCACATTAAAAACCACGGAACCCAAAATCACTGGTCATTTTTGGAAATCTTGGCCAATTGGTTTTATTCTGTTGGTCCCTGGAGTGATTCTTGTGTGTATATATACATATCTGTAAATAATTTCTGTCGATGTTGGTATATTAATAATGCATTGTATTGTTACTGTACAATACCAGGACCCTTCTCTTCTCCCCAAACAAAATGCTCTTTGCTGTTTAGAAACATAATGCATAGCAATGGGTAATGTCTTGGGTTGTGTTTATTCATTATAGGTGATGACCATATGTGGTGGCTTTAAGTCAGTTTCGAGTTAGGTGGTCAATCGCTGATGAAGTATAATGCACAACTTATCATGTACTGTGTATATTCCCTTTCTGTGTGCATGGGTATATTTATATGCAGAACAGCAAAAGAGGCCTATGAAAGCTCTTGTTGGGAATTTGTGTAAGCATCCAACATAAAGAAATTAATTGTCTGTACTAGGGCTGATTTTCCTTTGCTGCAGAAAAAACAACAAATGCCCTTATATGGAATGTAGCTGCTGCTTCCTGTAAATGTTTATAAGATGTTATTAAAAACATATGTCTTCTCTTCCCACAGACCTTGTTTAGAAAACTTGTTGCAAGCATGTTGTTTTAGCTTTCCTTGCAAGAAACAGCATCTGTTGTACTAAAAATGGTAGTTTTGTACAAATGTTTTTATCGCTTCCTTTTGTAAGGCCCGATAGACTTGGGAGCTGCATTTTCATTGGCTCTTTCCTTTGACAAAAAGCAAGCTGTAATCATTCGTGCCAGCCTCTAGAGATTTTCCTATTCAAACCAAGCTGCTTACACTCACTGTAATAACAGATAACTTTTTTTCATCTGCTTTTTTTAACCCTGAGGTTACCTTTGATGCTTATGGAAATGGAGCTGCAAAATGCATACAGACAATATGCAGAAATCACACCCCCATACATGTGTTAATGCATGTTAATACTGTATGACCTGCAAGGCTCCTGGAATTCGCATCCTGGGCCTCTTCTGAGCAGAGATTGACAATACCGATAAATAGGACCAAATTATATTGGGACATACATTTGCTATTCTATACATGTTTAGTTCCCTTTGACTTCAGCCTGAATATTTAGTTTCAATGGAGACCATGTGTACATATCCAGTACCAGTGCATGGCACCTAATGATTGTGAGGTGAAGAAGGCAGAAATCAACCGACTCCTATTTGTTTTATTCTAATACAAATGTGAAACCCAGCTTCTGGAGACTAGTGTGTTAAATCACTGCACCTGCTATCCTTTCGTCCAGGTTTTCTGTTCCCTTATCAGAACCCTGGGAATTTCCCTCCACCCTCCACCCCCTTTACATCCACCTTCCAAGTCCTGTATGGAAGCTGTCCTCTTAGTGTTCAGTGGACTGAACAAGCTTTCTTTACAGCTTGTCCATGATGTCTCTTAGGAGACTGGGGTAGGTCGCTGTTGAGTGATGAGGCCCCTTTTTTCCCCATTTCCTGTGGCTAAGTGCAAGTTTCACAACAACAGAATTTGCAGATTGTAACACTTCCCCCAAATTAAGAAGAAAAATGTAATAAAAAAATGCTGGATAATCACATGGTGCTAATGTTCCTGTTCTGTTCCAACTACTTCTGGAGCTGATTAGAGAAAGTGGAAACAAGGAGGAGAAGCTAATCTATCCCAGATGCCTTTATTGAAGGTCATGGGCCATGAAATTCAATGGTGCCTGTAATTCCCCAGGTTGTCCTTATTTCCCTTTTTATAGATTGGCACCAAATTTGCCCTGTTCTAGTCCTCTGGAATGTCTCCCATCTTCCATGTGTTTTTGAAGATAGTCACTAATGACTCAGATATTTCCCCAGGAAATCTCTCTCATCTGGCGACTTGACGACAATTGACTTGTCTAAGTTCTTTTTTAACTTGTTCTTTCCCTATTGGCCTCAGACCCTACCTCATTTTCGCTGGCATTCACTATGTTAGACGTTCAGTAACTAGTAATCTTTTTGGTGAATACTGAAACAAAAATGTCATTTACACTCCCCCCCCCCCCCCCCAGTTTCCACATTTTCTGTTCTTTCCCCTCTCATTGAGCAAAGGGCCTGCTTTGTCCTTAATCTTCCTCTTGTTTCTAGTGTATTTGTAGAATGTTTTCTTGTTACCTTTTATGCCTCTAGCTAGTGTAATCTTGGTATGTGCCTTGGCCTTCTAATTTTGTCCCTACATGTTTGTGGTGTTTGTTTATATTCGTCCTTCGTAATTGATCCTCGTTGGACCTAGCTGGGTTGTTGAGAGTCCTTGGGGCCATTAGGACTCAAGAAAGCAGGTGGTGCCCCTCTGCCACACGAGGCCACCGCATGCTGTTACCTTGTTCTCTCCTGCCCAAGTGGCTGCTTCTTGTCTGGCTTCTAGAAATGCGTTCGGCTTCCTTTGTTTCGTTCTTTCATGTAACTTTCGACTGCTCTGACCTCACCCCTTTCCTTCAAGGAGTTAAACTAAAACTATATTTTTATGAACGCAGCTGTCTCTAAGTACCATTGTTAACATTAGAGAGAGAGAAGGGGAGTGAGAGAATATCTTTTATTGGACCAACTTCAGTTGGTGAGAAAGAATTGAACTTTCAAGCTTTCCTAGAAATCTTCCTCAGGTCTGCTAAGTATTTCCCATTGTCCTTGTCTGATTTGTACCTGCTACAGGACCTCTCAGCAGTGATGGGTCCATATACATACGGGCACACACGTTACAGAATTTTTTCATAATACAGTTTCACAGTAACCAGAATTTATAAGTTATACAGCCATTTTCCAACTTCATCATGCTCCTCATGTCCTATCCTATACTTGCGTGACAGGAACTTTCTCATTCTGCTGTCAGGTGCTTTGCACCTGTGGAGGCAAGGGTAGAATGTGGTTAGCGCAAGTAGCTAGCAGTAGGAGTTAGAATAATTAATGCTAGTAGCATTTACCTTTTCTGTATCTAATGGGTCAAATTCAGAGGTAATTTGTGGTGTCAGGTGTTCTTTTAATATACACTTTAGGTTTTCCTCTGCTACACCAAGTTTATACTTTGTTTTTAGATGCTAGTTTAAAATCCATGAGCTAAAATGGTTTTTGCCAGTTATTTTTCCATTATCAAAAAGACAGTGGCCCAGTTGCTGGGAAATAAAATGTATAAAGTAATCCAGGTCTCACATGAGGTACCTAGTGAGATGAAAGCCTATAAATATGGAATTTTCTTCCCCAGCTCCTATAAAGGTGGTCATTTTATTCCTTGGCCCTTTGGGTCTTAATTAATGAAGACCAGGAGATGACTGGCTTATCTAGTTTAGCATGGTGGAGAAATCATAAAATATCAACTATGGGCAACTGAGGAAGAAACTGAAATTCCCTCATGACTTTGAAAGAATTCACTGAAATCCGATTGCTTGCAAATATTTTACAAGACTTCTAAAAATTGATGTGAGTAAAAAGATAATACTTTTTTTTTTAAAATACATATATCCCTACAGATATTGATGATGTCAAGAAACAGAAACCGGGTTATCTTGAGGCTACAGCTGAGTGGTTCCGATTATATAAGGTCCCAGATGACAAACCGGAAAATCAGTTTGCTTTTAATGGAGAGTTTAAAGACAAGGTGAAGATGATATGGATTTAAAGATGCATCTTGTTGGCATATGTGGTTTTTGGATTGATATATCCTAGATTTTTTGGAATTGCTTGCAAGAAAGTGGTTGGTTCATCATAATGCAATAAAGATATGTCAGCATTCTTTAAATGCAGTATGGAGGGGGTAGGAATATATTATCAAACATCAGAGCTTTATTTGGTTTATATTCATGTGTTTGTAAAATGAAAACCTTAATCCATATAGAAAATTTTGAACAGCTGTATTTTTGTCTGTGTAGATAATTAGGTTTAATTTTGCAAGTTTGCCTAGCTCAAGGAAATAATGGCTTTTGAACAAGTGGGTAAAATATTAGAGCCCACTTCTGTGGAGATTTACACACATACATATGGTATTTCCAGGATCAGAGCTGGGTTTTTTCAGTATCTTTGTAATCATAGGAAAGAAACGGGGAAGAGTTTTTGGCGAATCTTCATGCTAGTTTTGCAAGACTATGTTTTAAAAGAAGCAGTAGGCTGCAGACTTCTCCACGCTTGATCTTTGCTCAGAAGTGAATTTTTTGTGGTAATTTTGAGAAAAAAGGTTCAGCAATTTGTCTTCAAGACTAAAGATTGTTTCCCGTCTTAAGAAAAATTCTCGTGAGTTTTTGACACCTGTGGCTAAAATAGCTGATGTTTGGAAGTACAGTGGACATGGGAATAGTGCTTACTATACCCCTTTTCCAGGTAAAATTGGGGTTGATTTGAGTTTAAAATGTTTTGAAAATCACATATTTATTATGCACAATCTGTAGAGGATTTTCCCCCCATAGCTTTATAAATGAGTTTCAGAGAAATTGTGCCTGTACACAAATGGCTATAAACTGTTTGAGCTATAAAATGGCTACTAACCAACCCAGACAAATTTTCCAATGTTTTCTGGGTATAAAGGTCCTCTTATTACTCTTTTCCCTAAAATGAATCATTTAGCTTGATGGAAAATACGCAGTGTTGCAAGGCCAAACAACCCGAAGCTCTATTGCTACCTCCCTGCCTTTATTAAATTTGTGCTTTGCAAAGCTTATTCAGTGAGGCTTGAACAAAGCTGCAGCCAAAACTGCTGGAATTTTGGGTCAGAGTTTGCACTGAGTACCTTACCCCTGACAAACTTCATTAGTCTCTAGAGACCTAGGAGATAAGACATGCATGCATGTCTCCATGCATCTGAAGAAGTGGGGGGGTTTTACCCACGAAAGAGTATGCCCAAATAAATCTGAGTGGTAGCCGTGTTAGTCTGTATCCGCAAAAAGAATGAGGAGTACTTGTGGCACCTTAGAGACTTACAAATTTATTTGGGCATAAGCTTTCGTGGGCTAAAACCCACTTCATCAGATGTATAGAATGGAACATACAGTAGAAAGATTAGGTATAGATAGATAGATGTACACACAGAGAACATGAAAAGATGGGGGTTGCCATACCAGTTCTAAGAGGCTAATTAAGGTGAGCTATTATCAGCAGGAGAAAAAATCAACAACTTTGTAGTGATAATCAGGATGGCCCATTTCAAACAGTTGACAAGAAGATGTGAGTAACAGTAGGGAAAATTAACCTGGGGAAATAGATTTCAGTTTGTGTAGTGACCCAGCCACTCCCAGTCTTTATTCAATAAGTAAAAGAGTTACTTCTCCCTGAAATGTTCCAGTGGCGCTGGCAACATCTCAGTGGTAGCTACCTAGTTCAGTTATGAAATGTAAATGCTCTGTCTGCAAGTGTGTTAGCCCATAGATCTGTGATGCCCAGAACTTTAAAAACTTTTTGGAGCTCTTTAATTTCCTCCTCCCTTATTTCCTTTTTTTACAACAACAAAAAATAACAACAAGAAATTGAATTCCACACCAAACAAAACCAGGCAATTAATATACCACTTTAATGTAACACTAAGTTTGGATGGCTAAGCAATCAAATCAGGAAATGCCAATATATTGCTGTGTGTACAACATTAGAATAATAGAATATCAGGGTTGGAAGGGACCTCAGGAGGTCATCTAGTCCAAGTAGACCAATCCCCAACTAAATTAACTTTGACCCTTGTGTGTATGCGCTATAGTACAATCTTTAATAAGGATCATGTGTTGTTTCTCAAATAATAATGCATCATACAATGTTACTACATCTGTAGCTACATATGTAGAATCCCTAACACATACACTGATGTCATTTTTCATGACTCTTCCTTATTGTGTTTGGCCACCAACCCAAAAGTATCCTCAATGTGATGCCAGTGTATTTGGTGGGCAGTGAGGTTTGTTTCTCATTTTAGAAAAGTGTGATTTTTAGGGAGCCCCCTGTGAAGACTTATTAAAAGGAAAATATACCATGTGAAAGAAATTGCATTTTTGATAAATTAATTCTTTGGAATTTATTTAATAGCTTTTTATATCTCAAAACTTTTTCTTGATATAAACTAGGATTTTGCTGTTGAAATTATTAAATCCACCCATGAATACTGGAAAGCTTTACTTTATAAAAAGACTGATGGAGGTGCTATAAAATGGTAAGTGTCCATTTAAAGCTATTCCTATTCGTAGTGTATTCATCCTGTCAGTGTGGTAACTGTATGAACCACTTACATTTTTTGCTTTGAGGTGGCAGTAACATTTTTGTTTTTACAGCATCCTGATAGATAATTGCTCTTGCATGGTAACTACATAGGGCTTACTGGAAATTGCTCAGAAAATATCTATTGATCATGTGAGTCCTGCAAGTTATTTATAAGTAAACTTTAGTAACAGCTCAAAAACTAGTTACTGGGTAATCTGCTGCTTTTTGCACAATATTGATCATTTTTAATTTATTTGAATGTGTCCCATTATGTAATTTGATAATACAGTCAAGTGTAACTCGTTAATCTTTAGGAATTACTTAATTTAAAGTATTCACTTTAAACTAGAGAAACGTGGTTAGGGTTGTGTTAGCCATTTATTATGGTGCCGTTACACAGTTGCACTGTAAAATGAAATTTATTAATTCTTTAAAATGTTAAAGATAGTTAGTAACATAACCCAAGGAAAGACAGAGTTATTGCTGTCATTTTGTCCTTACCGCCCCATTGTGTATCACTGCACATGTATTTAGTCTTTCAGGTGCCACAGGACTCGTTGTGACTTCATGTATTTATGATCTCTAAAATTCTAAAATTCCTGCAGTAGTTAAATGCAACCAGGGAATTAAATTGTCAAGTTAGTCTTCAACTTTGAATTTCCCTGTCCCCCACAATGTGGGCACCCTTAGAATACATTGTCAGTGTCACAATCAAAGCATAGGAATAATGAATTTTTGTAGCTGTTTGGCAGGCTATTGAATGGCCCACACCCAACCCTTCTGACCCTACAGAGGGAACTGTTATGATGTAAACCATGGGATGCAAAGATTCATTGTAATCTAGGAAGTGTGACTATGGCTCCAATTCAGCAAAGTGTTTAAGCATGTGGTTAAAGTAAAGCATAGATATCTGTGTGGTTTAAGCGGTGCTTAAAATTAAGCATGTGCTTAAGTGCTTTCCTGAATGGGACCCAGTACTGCTAGTAATTTGATGTGTATATTGATATGTCACTGTGATATATACAGTTTTATATTCTTTTAAATGTTATGTTTTTTTAAAGTAGCTAGTCCTTTTGAAAGCTTAAGTGTCATTAAATACCAGGTTTGGGCTTGATACAAATTTAAATGGCCTATTATCAGGCTTGCTGGTTTGCTGTGGAAATACTGTCAGCACAGTACCTACAGGGTGTAAATGTTCTGCCTGGTCCTCTTATTACTATAGATGCCTTAAATTAACCAAACACGTTATTCAAATTAATACTATAGATCCCTTAATTTAACCAAACGTGTTCTACAAATTCTGATTCATTATAGTCCTCCTATATGTTTCCAGGAAAAATGTGGTGTTCTCACTGTACTCTAGTGTTGTACAACTCTGTTAATAGTTGGATAACTTGGTAATATTGAACTTCATATTTTTTGATTCCAGTGCACTTAGGCTACATGTTGGTATAATTTATAAAAAATAATAATCACAGCCTCACTTTGAGGAATAAAATTCTGTGGGAAAATTTAGATGAGACCAAAAGTCCAGATTCAGTCTTGGTGTAAAGGGGTACAGCTGCACGAACTTCAGTGCAACTTTAGCCATTTACACTAGCAGAGGATTTGGCTCCATGTTTCCATCTGCACTCCATGAGCATAAAAGATCTTGGATACTTTTTGAAGGAGCAGAGAGGTTTGCTGCAAGTCTTTGATCAAAATTTTTCCTTTACCACCAGTGTGCTGGGAAGTCAGTTTATTGGATCCCCTACATGAGGGTTGTCTCCATGCCTTTGTGTCCATTCATAGAGAACTTTTGGATACATTTAAGGATGAAAGGCACTATATAAATGTAAAATATTAAATGCATAAAATGCTGGTATTTTTGCTTCATTTTTGACTGCCTCACTTCTAGGTAGACATAAACATTTGGGTTCTTTGCAGAGGCTGTTTATCATAGATAGGGTTTATTCTGTTCCATTTTTTTGATTAACAATCTTATTAATTTTTATTTTTCAGTATGAATGTTTTGGTGCACGACAGCCCCTTTTGTTGCAGTGAAGAGGATGCCAGGTTGATTGTGCAATCAGTAAGGGAAAAACGCTTTTCATAAAACATTTTATTTTTAAAAATTGTTACTAACGCTAGCAAAAGATCCAAAAATCCAGCACTGAAATAAAATAGGTAAACAAGGTGGGTCCTTGCATTAAATGTGGGGTTTAAAAATAAAATTGTAGAATACAGAGATTATGGGGGATATATAACCATTATAATATAAACCTTTTTTGTGCAGTATACTAATTGTGTTTTCTGGCAGATTCATTACGTTTTGCTGATTTTCTATGGTGCTATTTCTTCTGATGCTAAATAGAAAGATTGACTATGTGTATCTAGCCTGCTGTCTTCTCTGTCTATCCTGTTGCTATGAGTTACCACCCAGTGCTAAAACTCATTGACTAGCTGACTGTACTCTCTAATCACTAAGGGGATCCTTTGTTTGCCTACTTGCATAATTAAATGCATCGCTGTACAAGGAAGGGGAAAATGTTTTTCTAACTGCTTGTTAAAGAATAGCTCCTTGTTCTGCAAATTAATGTAAAATTTAAATACAAATTAATGTAAAATTCAAATACATGGGTTCTCTGTTTAAACTAGAAAAATGTCCTGCAGGTTTGATACTTACTTATGCAAATGTCATTGGAGAAGTTATTCTGTTTAAATGTTATATTTTGGAGACCAGAACTTAAGTAAAAAAGAAACAAACAAACAGAAATATCAAGTGCCTGATTTAACCAAAAAAACACCAAAACTCAAACATTTCTCACATGTTTGTTTAGGCTCTTTCCATGAGCATATCGGGTGTTTTGCACTTGCATATGGCTATATAGGCAACTAACTAGCCTTAACTCAAACTCTCTCATTTTCTTGATTTGTGCACACAGTTATAGCAATTGTGCAAATGTAAGTGTCAAATGAGACCTCACACCTCTTAAAACCAAGGTCTGAAGAAACCAATATTTTTTCAAAAAACAGACATACTGAATATATGTATGTATGTATGTATGTATTTGGAGGCTTCTTTTCTAGTTGCCTCACTTTTTCATTGTTTACTTGTAAGATACATGCTAAAATCTTCAGTAGCTTAAACCAGTAATACATCAGTGATGCAAAATCCAGGACCTTTTATGTATTGGGATGGTGAGTCAAATACTCCTGTTTATTTTAGCTAGTTGAGGACTAATAAATATCCCTGTAATGGGTGCCTATGTCATTGTATCTGCAATAAACAGTTAAAAGTGAACTCCCTTAAAGTCTTATAGTAGTCACCAATGTGTTTGACTTTTTTCCTTCCTGCTCTCATTCCTCACTTTCGTTTTCTTGAATGGTTTTATTTCTTTGTAGTAATTTCCTAAACCCCAATCATCCATGATCATCCCCTGCTTCTATTGTTTTTCCAGATTTTTGTAGCTATCAAGTGATTAAAAAATTAATCATGATTAATCACACAATTAAAAAATTAATCACAATTAAACAATGATAGAATACCATTTAAATATTTTGATGTCTATATTTTCAAATAGATCTATTTCAATTACAACACAGAACACAAAGTGTACAGTGCTCACTTTATTTATTTTTAATTACGCATATTTGCACTGTAAACAAACAACAGAAATAGTATTTTTTCAATTCACCTAATCCGGGTACCGTAGTGCAATCTCTTTAGCATGAAAGTTAAACTTACAAATGTAGAATTATGTAAAAAAACCCAAACTGCATTCAAAAATTAAAAAATCTAAAATTTTAGATCCTGCAAGTTCCAAGTTTGTTTACTTTTGCAGGAGATAATTCTGCCCACTTCTTGTTTATAATGTCACCTGAAAATGAGACCTAGCATTCTCACGGCACTGCTGTAGCTGGCGTTGCAAGATATTGTGCCAGGTGCGCTAAAGATTTATACGTCTCGTCATGCTTCAGCCACCATTCCAGGGGACATGTGTCTATGCTGATGGGTTCTGCTTCATAACAGTCCAAAGCAGTGCGAACTGACGAATGTTCATTTTCATTATCTGAGTCAGATGCCACCAGCAGAAGGGTTTTGTTTTGGTGTTGTGGGTTTTGTAGTTTCTGCATCCGAGTGTTGCTCTTTTAAGACTTCTGAAAGCATGCTCCACACTTCATCCCTCTCAGATTTTGGATGGCACTTCAGATTCTTAAACCTTGGGTCAAGTGCTGTAGCTATCTTTAGAAATCTCACATTGGTACCTTCTTTACCTTTTGTCAAATCTGCAGTGAAAGTGTTCTTAAAATGAACATGTGCTGACGTCGTCATGTGAGACCTCTATAACATGAAATATATGGCAGAATGTGGGTAAAACAGAGCAGGGGACATACAATTTCCCCCAAGGAGTTCAGTCACATTTTTTCAATGAGCGTCATCAGCATGGAAGCATGTCCTCTGGAATGGTGGCCAAAGCACGAAGGGGCATAGAAATGTTTAGCATATCTGGTACGTAAATACCTTACAATGCCGGCTACAAAAGTGCCATGGAAATGCCTGTTCTCACTTTCTGGTGACATTATAAATAAGAAGAGGGAAGTATTATCTCCTGTAAATGTAAATAAACTTGTTTGTCTTAGCGATTGGCTGAACAAGAAGTAGGCCTTAGTGGACTTTTTGGCTCTGAAGTTAGCATTGTTTTGTTTGAGTGCAGTTGTGTAACAAAAAAAATCTACATTTGTAAGTTGCACTTTCATGACCGAGATTGCACTGTAGTACTTGTATGAGGTGAATTGAAATATACTGTTTCTTTTGTTTATCAATTTTCAGTGCAAATATTTGCAATAAAAAATATTTCAGTTATAACTCATAATGCAATATATATGAAAATGTAGAAAAATATCCAAAATATTTTATAAATTTCAATTGATAAACATTGCAATTAAAACTGTGATAAATTGAGATTAATCTTTTTGGTTAATCATGTGAGTTAACTACAATTAATCGACCACCCTGTTTTTTGTTTATATAGATGGTCCAATTACTCTTACTATATTTTTTCCTTGAGTAAAATGCATGATATGTTTTAACTGATATATTTAATGTAAGGAATTTCCAATCAAAAATAACTTGAAGTGGAAACAGCACAGACTTTAACATTCTCTTGAGGGCAAAATGTCAAGTTCTAGATATTAAATTTTAAACAGGTGTCTTTTCCACAGTCTTGCATTGCCAAATTCAGTTATCAGACATTCAGCTCCTGCAAGCTGAACTGACTGTATACAGAGATCAGCTGCAAAATCCTAATGGCTCTGGCTTTTTCACATATACAGTCGGACCCCGGAATACCGCCCCCTGCGATAGTGCGAATCCATTTATAGCGCGGGGCGCGGCTGGCTCCCGATGTCAGAGGCGGGCGCTGCTTTGATGCAGCGGAATACCGCAACCCTGCGCTTATCGTGATCATTTATTTTTTGGATCCCGATCATTGTGGTATTGTGGGGTCCGACTATACTTGGAAATTTTTTAAAAAAAGGTTTTCTGTGGTTTCTTCCTTCCATTGGCTTATGGATAGAAACAAGAGAAATCAAAGCTATAGTGGAGTGTTGACTTACAAGTATAACTGGAAACCTATTTCCATATTCCTGAGTCACCTGCACTCTTTGGAACAACTGTCAAGATTGTTTCTAACCTATTTTACAGAGAGAAGATTTTTGTAGTGGATGGGTGGTGTAGACCTTTTATTTTCATGAGATATATTAACTGCAGAAATAAAGGGCATACTCTGTTCCTGTAACTCATGCATTTTTATGGACAGTAAAATGCCTAGAATTTCCATGTCTAAGAATAAAGTAAAAAGCAAATGATGAAGTCTTTATTGCATTGCTTCTGCATATATAGTTATGGATGGGCCAGATTCTGATACCCTTCTTGTTGTTAGTTGACACCTTACTCCATGGGTAGACCTGTTGACTTCAGCGTGATTTAGGGTGTTAGCATCTGGCCCTTTATGATTTTACAAGTGTTATATTTGAGACTAAAATTACTTGTCAGTATTGGGAATTAATTTCTGCTCTGTTTTGGATGGTTTCTGCTTTCCTTTTAAGTATCCAGAATTCACTGCTTTGCAAGAATGTGTGATTCTGCATTCTGTCTCCAGTGTGTTTTACTTTGTTGATCTTTCCTTCTTGTCTCACTTTACTCTTCTCTGCCAGTTGAGTTTCAGGACAATTGGTCTAACTGTGCTGTGACATTAGTGAAAGTCAGGAGTATTCACTGCAGTTGATGGAATTACCCTCAAGTAAAATTGGTACAGTCAGAGAAATTAGAAGAGGTAGTCTGTGCATGACAGCAGTAGGTACCCAAAATGACCCTGGCATTCTGTAGCCAGACATACACCAGAGTTTATAACTATCTATGGAGGGTGACATTTTCTGGTGTTTTCTGATCTCTTTCTCAGCACCAGTGTTAGTGCGCACTGAAAATTAGGTGCCTGAGCAATAGAACCTGTAGCTGGATATGTCAATGTTAAAATGTATCATTTATTTTACAGTAAGTATTGTCATCTGTAAAACTGACCTGGGCAGCCAAGCCTTTGTTTAACATTAATCCCAAGAACGACTTGCTCACTCTACAAGGAAGCTGCTTAAAACGTCTTTATGAAGTTGGAAAACCTCCAAGATGAACTATAAGTAGCTTGCAGAACAGTTTTGCTCGGACTTATCACGTTATTCTTCCCTTATAAAACTGGAAAGAAGATGTGGTAGATAGAAGGACTTTTCTGGGAGGAGTATCTTTGATAAAAGTAGTTCAGGAGGAATGCTTTCCAGGCAGAAGTATCCTTTATAAGAGAGAAAAAGAGGGGCAGTCTTCCCCATAGAATTTTAAAAACCCAACCAAACAAAATAACAACATGGTGTATTTTCTGTAATGTTGATAATGATGTGTGTGGACAGTAGAAGGTTTATGGCTAAAACCCAGGTAAGAGCCCAAGAGTGGTGAACTCCCTTCCCCTTCCCTATTAATCTCATGGGGTGTTAACTCTACAGCCAGATGCTGATACTTTAAATGTCAGTATTAAGTATTTAATTACTAATAATTTTAGCAGATGGGAGGGGAGTGAAACCCACAGGGAATTGAGATTTGCTGAAGAGAAGGAATTTCAGAGTGTAGGAAATAAAAAAGAGGAGAAAGATATGAGAATGGGAAAGGACTGGTCCTAAATGTCCTAAATACTGGTCCTAAATGTGAAAATACTGTCTCACTGAGTGATGCTAGATGTGACAACAGGTGGACAAATAAAATTAACAACCAAGTTTAGTTGCACTAAGCTAACATTGATCTTTGTGAAACCAATGTAAATGGGAGATCAAGTGTGGTTTGAAGGGTATATGTAGCTTTAAAGTTATACAAAGTCCCATGGACCACAGTTAAATATAGAATGTTTTCCTTCTACAGAATGACTTTGACTCGCCTGTTATCGAGATTGTCTTCTCCCCCAAAAATCATAATTGTGGAAAGATGTAATTGTAAATTTACTAAGCAACTTAATCATATAGTAACCTTGTGGCAGAGATGTTTTCATCTTTGCTGTTTACAAATAAAAAAATCCTCTTTATCCTACAAGAGTAAATCATCTTTATTCTAAACAGTTATTCATCTACTACGGGTAGGTCTGTGCCTGTGTTTGAGTGAGACAGATATTTGTACAGTTAGTAAGAAAAATGGAGGCGTGAAAGGGGAGAGTATTGTCTTACAGTGCCACTGGTATGTTTCTTTTGTGCTAATAACTGTTGACTTTCACACTAAAATAACCTAGAGTTTGGACACATTACATATGGAGTGTTACTAATATTGTGGGTTTTTTTCTGTAGGCACCACCACCTACGAGTGGAGATTCTGTTTCTCCAGAAGGTACAGTTTATTGCTACTCCAAATGACAACATGTATTTTTGTTTAATTTGCTGGGGAAAAAATAACTTAAAAATAGGTCAGTTGAAAAAGCTTTCGTGAATTAAACATACTAGGCATGAAAACTGATAAAAATGCTTAAATAGAGCCAGATTATACTGCCCTCACTTCTCTTGAATAGTACCTAAGGGTATATCTACACTACCCGCTGAATTGATGGGCAGCGACTAGACTAGACGCGACAAATTGACCCCCAAGGGCTCTCCCATCGACTCCTGTACTCCACCGCCATGAGAGGCGCAGGTGGAGTTGATGGGGGTGCGACTCACTGCAGTGAAGACACTGCGGTGAATAGGTCTAAGTACGTTGACTTCAGCTATGTTATTCACATAGCTGAAGTTGCGTAACTTAGGGCTTGTCCTCACTACGGCAGGGAAGCATCGATTTTTTTGGCGATCGATTTATCGCGTCTCGTTAACATGAGATAAATCGATTGCCAGCGGCTCCCCCATCGACTCTGGAAGTCCAGCTCGTCAAGAGGCGCAAGCTGGAGTCGACGGGGGATCGCACTGCCGCCGCTGTGAGGACGGGAGGTAAGTCGGCTGTAGAGACGTCGATTTCAGCTACGTTATTAACGTAGCTGAAATTGCGTATCTACAATCGATTCCCTCCCCAGTGGAGACCAGCCCTTAGATTGATCCCCCTCCCTCCCAATACAGACCAAGCCTTAGACAGATTAGTTTTACTGAAGTCAAAGAGTCTAGTAGGCAAGTGGCATAAAGTACTAATAGGTACTCCGTAGTCTAGCCCATGTCAATCTCGAATTAGATGAGCACTAATACTTGTTTCTGTTTCAGAAATTATAGAAGGCCCTATTTATCCTTTTAACAAATGTTCCTTTGCTTGCTTTTATTTCTTCATTGTGGTCACTTTAAAAATGAAACAAAACAAATTATCCAACAAAACTAAGCCAAATTTACTTTTTCAGTGTTAAAGCAGAATTGTCTTTTTCCGTTCTTGTGGAACTTGTTTTCCAGTTAACAAAAATGGTAGTTTTAGTTGAGGTACAGGACTTCCAACTAAGTTTGCTCAATATGCTTTGTTTACTTAAAAAGTCAACAGCCTTTTCTTTTTCTTTTTTAATGCCAAAAGCACCCTGAGAGAGAGAGAGAGAGAGAGAGAGAGAGAGAGAGAGAGAAACATGTACTACTACAAATTGGTGGGGGGAAGGGAAAGCCATCAAAGAACTTAACTTGAGTCTAGTTCCAAATTCTTCACAAAATAACATCTGTGTAATCAATTTCATGGGAAAGCAAGTTGCATTCCTTTTGCCCTTATATGGTATGCCAATAAATAGCATTTATTTACTAAAATATTCCATCTCAAGCCTCTGACACAGAACTGGGCACAGTCTGCCTCATCTTTGTGTGCAATACATCAGGGTGTTCACTGCTGCAGAATGTAATTTTCAACAAAGTTGTATCACAAAATAAAATATGTTTACTTGGGGGGCACTCTTTTCATGGACTGATGATATGGTTTGAGGAGCTGAATGTGTTTGGGAGGGGAGGATAGGAAAGAAGCCGAAAGTGTAGAGTACTGTATTTCCAATGTTTGCATCTGGTTATCCATGTAGAATTAATACCATTTTTGACATGTATTTTTGTTTTAGTTGATGTGTGGCACTTTCTGAACAAGTGATCGTCTGAGTGTTCTGAAGTCACATCATCAAATCTTAAATCATCCCTTTTTTCCTGAGTTTTGAAGACAGGCAGGCAAATGTGCCAATTGCTGGGTTCCTGTTGGAACAACTTTTCAAGTATCATAAACCCTATATCATGTAAATAAACTGACATTTTAAAATTGTTTCCTTTCTGCGTGTTTCTTTGTGTGGAGTTTTGTTTCTTTCTAATCTTGAAAACTTTGTGGTTCCTTCTATCCATCCAACTTATACCAGAAGAGGTGGGGGACAAAGTTGGCCTCAGTACACATTTACATCCTCCAGATGTAGAGGTTAATTTGGGATGGTCTGGTATATGGCTGAACATCAAACTGCTCTAACATAAGCCAGCAACTCATGGCCCTCAAGGGGCTGCTCTGGCAACCAGGCGTCACAAAGGTACAGAGATATCCTGGCCATGATCCTTTTCAAACAATCTCAACTACATTGTGGACTAAATGTCTATGCAAATATACAACAGTACACAGAGTTTGATAGATTGTGCCCATAATGTGTTCATGTCCACAGTTACCTATTTGCAAGTTTGCATGCAGCATATATGCTTATATTTTTGTCAGTTTTTTTTTAACAGCCCTTTGGAAAATTAATTGAATTAGGAAGTGCAAATTCCACGATGAAGCACAGCAAGGATGTGCAAATGTGTGTTCTGTGAAGTACATCCTGTTTTGATCATTTTTGAACTTGATCCTCCAGGAAGGACTTTTACCTCTTGGAAAACTTTTCATTTTTAGAATTGTTCATGGTTGGGAGGCTTCTGACACTTCATTATCCAATAGGGCAAAATTGGTGAAATTTGTGGAATTAAGACGTATCACTTAGTTAGGGTAAAAATACCTGCCAGATTTCCTGCTTCAATACACAAGGCCATGTACAGCATACTAGCATTTTTCTAAAAAAATTCCTCTCGTATCTCCACTTGTGGAGCAGGAGGAGTGCTATGTGGATACTGGTGTTTTAACCACCATGTCATTGAGACCTTTTGTGAAAAGGGTTAGAGGTGCACAGTGAGTATAAAACAGTGGCAACATTAGCATTCCTCCTCTTGCCACCACTCTCTGAAGCTGCCTTGATGCTAGGGCAAGAGGGGCAAATATACAGAAACTTGCTAGTGTAGACACAGCCTGCAAGACTGTGGTGCTAGTATAAAGGATGAGGTAGATTTATATCATCGCTTGTTACTCAGCAAATTCTGAATGCAAAGAGTCATTTCATTGGCTTAAAACTACTTTAGTAGTGTGGCCTAGTAGATTGTGCATGACTGGGGCTAAGTAAACGTGGCTTTTATTCCTGGCTCTGTCACTGGTCTGCTGGGTCACCCCCGCACCTCATTTTTCCCATCTGGGAAATGGGAGATAATCACACTGACCTCTGTGGTAGAACTCTTTTTTTTTTTAAGATCTACTGATGAAAAGTGCAACATGAGAGCTAGGTAGTATTATCATTAGCACATCTTACATAATGTTTTTTCATCGTTAAGGCATATTGCATCTGACACATTCTTGTACAGGAACTCCAGTATGGTCATTTATTCAGGGATCTTGTAAGCAGAATGTGTTAGACCTATACAATCAGTGAGATCACTGTTTGAAAATAACGTGTTTGTGTTCATTCCAGTATCCTGGGCCCACATTCATCGTCTTAATATAAAACCATCTGTTATAGGTGAGCTATTGTAGCCTACCCGTGGCTGTAACAGTATCTAACATGGTCTTCTTATAAAGTGAGCGAGGTAATATCTTTTATTGGACCAGCTTCTGTTGGTCAGAGACAAGCTTTCGAACCACATGCTTCTTCAGGTCACACAGCTCTGTGTTTCTCGAAAGCTTGTCTCAACAATAGAAGATGGTCCAATAAAAGATATTACTTCACCTACATCGTCTCTAATATATTGTGACTGACATGGTCGCAAGTACACTGCATACATGTCTTATAAAGCACTTGGGGACAGCTGGACTCTGAAAGGCTCCATATAAAATAAAATTACACTCTATATATCAGTTGTAATTTTTAAAAATTATTTTTCAGTCTCAAAAAGGAAAAGACAGGGTGGAAACAAATACAAAGACCATAGGTGAAGTATTGGTTATAAATGAGTATTGGTTATAAATGTGTACTAACTGTCAAAAGTAGATCCCATAATCCGTATAAACAGAATTTGTCAGAACTCCATTCTTTAGCCCACAACAAGGAAATTCCTCATTGGATGAGCCATAAGAAGACAGATTAGAGTATTTGGGACTAAACTACTGGGAAAAGGGAATAAGAGAGATTGTGTAAATCTATTTAGACTGTAAGTAAATAATGCTAAACTAGGAGAGTGGAGTGCTGCACAACTACAATTACCTGAAATGTCCAGTGCTGTGGCAAATGTCATTTAAAACATTCAAATATTTCATACATAGGGAATAATCTGATATGGCATTGTTTCTTCAAACTGCTTTCGACATCTGTTTGTATAGGTTTTCTAAAGTTTTTTTTCTAGATATGATAAAAAGACAGTAAATTTTTGTAAGACGTTAAATGTGCCTAATAAAATCTATTTCAGAAGTGAATAGAATGAAAAGATTAGAAAAGTTGTGGCGAGAACATCTGCTTGTGAGAGGTGTAAGGGAGATAAAAACTCGGGAATACATTTGCAGATCTCTCTTCAGACTTACCCTCTCTAAACAGTTTTTCCAGTCAAAGCCTTCTCATATTCTAATAAGGATCTTGAATGCTGTATTTAAAACTCAATCCAATGTGGTGGGAAGCTTAGCTACTGTACGGTGTCAGCCACTGCTCTGTCGCTATTACATATGAAAGCTGTTGATAACAAGCATGAAACTCAAAACTAGAATATTTCCTGGAAAGAAGTCTTTAAGAGAATACATGTGTATTCTGCAAGCTACAGTAAACTTTGGTGGGAGATAGGTCTATTGTATATTTCTTCTAAGGACAACTTTCTAGGAAAATACCAACTTAATTTCGGTTTTGAGGGGTGCTTATTGTAGTTGTGAATGCTCCCTTTACATAAAATAAGGCAGCAGCTGCTATTGTAAATAGTTGCTAAGCTTCGGGTGACACCAAACCCAAACCTCAATACCACAAATGAAAACAGGGTCTGAGTTTTACTTAAGTGGAAATAAGCGGCCAATAAAAGCATCACTTTCTTTAGTGTGTGAAAATAATAGGATTGTGAAAATGATATGCAATTGTCACTGTTAGGATGTTATTTCCACTGCTGTTACTAGCAGGAGACAGCCGTTAAAAAACAAAGTAATTGTGGCTTAAAGTGGATTTTTTAAAGGTTGTTCGGCGGTGATACATGTGGGGAGCAGAATACAGCTTTTAATCTTCATTCATTTGGGATGGCCTACCGTAAACGCTTATGGCTGAGACTTGCTCTGTTGCTTGGGAGCTACCATATGCAGCCGTCCTAAACTCGTCTAAGTGTTACTCCAGTATTCTCCCTTGCCTTGCTCCAGACGGGATCTTATTTTTAATATGTTTAATTTTTCAGCATTCAGTTTCACAAAACAGAAACAATATTATACTAAGTGGTTTACATGACAAACTCTCTTTACCAGTGAGTTTAAGATGACTTCTTACAAGGTATAACCTGGGCCCAGCCCAGGAATAGATAAGAGGGGACAGACCTGGATTGTGAAGGGGTGAAAAAGATAGTTGGAGGGAAAACAGAGGGGAAAATTGAACCAAATGTAAAATTGGAGATAACAAATAATAAAATAGGGATTCAATTAAGTTGGTTTTTTTTAAGCAATTTTCCCAAATATTCCAGCAATGTATATATCATCTTGCTGGAGATTTCAAGGGGACATGATTGCTTTGGAAGATGGGGGTGTGGCGATTTGGAATGAAATCCTATGCCACTGACTTCAATGGGGAGGATTTCACTCTTGGTTGTCAATGGGACAGGAAGGGGAATAACATGCTTTGATTTTATATAATGATGGAATTGACTTTTTGAATGTTTAAACGATTTGTTGAGTCTGTTGAAACATTCCTGAATTTTTTTCTGGAGCTGTGTTTTTTTTTCTTTCTGTGCAGTGATTCATTTGCTGGCAACATTAATTCACATAGATACCATGTAGGCTTATTGGTTTATTTGCATGCAGTCTTTGTTTTCATATGGCTTGCCTTCCTAAACTGCAAAAACTGGACTGGTGCAGTGTTACCTTATTAAGACTGCAGACAGAGTCTGTAGATAGACCAGAAATGACTGAGTAGTAAAAACTCCCTGGTTCATCCCGGTGGAGTGTCACTTCTGAAGGTTTGTGGTTATTTAAGTGTCAGAATTAACTATTTCACTGCTGATCATTGTAGCAGAAACACTCAGAGATGCTGGGAATGTGGACAGAGGTTAGGTGAAGTACCAAACCTAGTCTCCCATATCTCATCTGACAGACATCACAACTGAACACAGTCATTCAGCAACATAAATCCGTTGTTTGGAAGGTATTTTAGCAACCGTAAGAGCTAAAAACGTAATGTAAAAAATGTAAAAGCAGAAAATGAGACCACTATTCAGTGCACGAAATATCTCAGTGGCTTATGCATTATGGTGCATAATCTAAGACCCATCAACTTTTCCCCTTAAGGCATCCTAATTGGATCTTTAGATTTTCTACATATGTCACCAAATTCAGTACTAATTTTCTTTGACAGGAACTCTGAACTGCAATACTGCTTGCAGTCCCAGACAATAATACACATACAAATTTATTTGTCCAGTTGCATTCTTTGTCCTGGAGTGTTGATCTATTTGTTCTATTAGTGCTTTCCTGAGAATTGAGAAGTCTGTCTACCTATAGACAAAAATCTGTTCTGAAGTGAAATTCCTAATTTATATATTTACTTGTTTATTTTGTGTTATAATCATTGTTAATAGATCCCTAGGGCTTGTCTTTCAGTGCAAAAAGTTAGTGAAATGGCTGCACTTAACAGAAAAGCCAGGTATTATCAAAGGTGTACTCTTTCATTGGTTCTTAAATAAGGATGGAGATATAGCAGTGTTGTGAAACTGGTCTAAATACATTTTTACCATGTGCATCTGAATCTGATATCATCTGCTGCTGTGGCAACAGTAAAAAAGATATTTTCAAGCACTTGGTTGTAGGGTGTCTTTTAATGTGCTGAGCAGTGGAAAGATCTTGTGGCTAAGGCAGTGGCTGGGGAGTTAGAAAATGTGGGTTCAAATCCTGGCTCTGCCACAGACTTCCTGTGAGGCTTTGGACTAGTTAATGTCTTTGTGCCTAAGATGCCCTCCATAAAATGGAGGTAAGTGTCTTTTGTAATTTGCCTGACTTCTTCTATAGGCTGTACGGTACTCCTCTTTGGCAAGAGAATGCAGGTGGAATTGGGCCTTGTCTGCTTAGCTACACTGGCAAACCCTCCTAGTGGAGATGCAAATTATACCAGCAAGAGTCCTTTTGCTGGTATCTCTTATACTAGATCCAATACACTAGAATGAAATAATCTATATGGGCAAGAGGCCTCTTTCGCCGGTGTAACTGCATCCATACTAGGGTTTTTGTTGGCATAGTGAAGTCAGTTAGAGGATGTGATTTCTTCTACCTGCAACTGACACATATATGACAGCAAAGCTTTTAAGTGTAGACCAGGTCTTGGTCATCCTGTCTTCTGCAGCAGACTAGCATGAATTATTAAGTAGGCCCTTTAAGTTACCATCTGACCTGTTTATAAATAGCCAGATTCAAAGAGAAAATGGAGGTCACTCAGACACTGACTTGATCTGGACCTGTGTGACTTGTCCAGGTCACAGAACTTCAAAGGTGGTAATTAGCTAGGTGGTAACTAACTCTCATTGAAATCTATAGGAGTTCGGCACTTACCTACCCTTGAGGATCTGGGCCTTTACCTCTCTACCTCCATTTCTCCATCTGTAAAATTGAGAAAATTCCTCTTTACTTCCCACCAATGTTGTGAACATTAATTGATGCTTGAAAAATGCTAAACATCAAGCAGTCTTTTATCATGAGTAACAGACTGTTCTGCTACCCCATAGAAAATCACAAAGCTTTGAAATAAGTTTCTTAAATCAAATCTATGTAGACAGCAATAGTTTTTGCAAGTGGAGTTAAGGAATTGTCAGACTAAATTTTTGTTGCTGAGTGTGGGTCTGTCAACACAGCAAAGAAAAACCCACGGTTGGCCCATTCCAGCTGGCTTTGGGCTTGTGGGGCTTGGGCTGCAGAGTTGTTTCATTGTGGTGTATACCTCTGGGCTTGGGCTGATGTGGGTGGGATGGAATGCAGGTCTTGGACACTGTGGGGTGGAATGGAAAAAAGAGGACAACTTTGAAAGACTGATGTAGCAGGAGCATGAGAAAGGGTCCAGGGAAATCAGAAATAGTTCAAAAGATGCCTGAGGTGTGGAGGTGGTGAGTTTCCATATATTATAGGGAATGGCTATGGACTCAGGTGGAAGGGAAACTATGCCTTGAGGTTCTGTCAGTATCAGAATGGACTAATACTTCCAGATCTTGTGGATTTTTTTTTTATCATCAGAAGACCTTAGTCTGTTTTTGTATAACTCATGTGCAACTATCATTTACTGCTTAGCTAATGGGGTTATCCTAATTTTCAGAAGTGACAGAGTCCTGTGGCACCTTAAAGACCAACTAAAGTGGCTAACTTAAGGTGCCACAGGACACTCTGTCACTTCTGCAATTCCAGACTAGCACAGCTACCTCTCTGATTCCTAATTTTAAGGTTACTGTGGGGGAGAGATGAAGCCCCATACAGCATTTTTTAAATTGTATTGTATCTTTTGGTGCCTAGAAAGGAACTCTGAGTCTGATTCACTCAGCTTCATAGCTTGAACCAAAATAATCTGGGATACAAATGCAAAGAAATTATAGGTCTCTCTCTCCCCTCTCAGAAAACCTCTTCGGTTCTCATTTCCTGGATGCAATGATACAGTTCTTGAAAAATTCATAATGGTGTTTCTGTGACGTATACATTCCTTCAACCGTACACACAGTATGGCTCATCCAAATCATACTGGTACCCTCAAAGTCTACCTGAAAGTATCTTGGGTGCTAGAGACAAGGCCTGGGAAATTTTTGAAATTGAATGTATATTTGAATGATGTCATATTGAAACTAAAGAAAGACCTACAGGGGAGGGAAACAATTTTTTGTTCAATAAATTTTGATCAACTCTAATACTAATTCTGAATTTTTAAAAGTAATGCTGCTTTTTGTGAATAAAATGTCATAATTCCAAATTGGCTGCAGGGATTTTCATCAAATTGTTCATATACTCAAAAAAAAACCCTTTGAGTTGAAAAGACCTGGAAACTCAGCCCCAAAAGGAAAATATTTTAGGAAATTATGAGCATAAGAAAAACAAAACACAGAATTCAAACGGAAACATTGAAACCATAATTGCTTCCTATCTTAATTATAATTTGTATTATGGTTACAGTCAAGATCAAGGTTTGATTATGGTAGATGCTCCACATTTACCCAGAATCTTGAAGATCTAACAATCTAAATAGCAAAGAAAAAAGGTAGGAAATATTATTCATATTTTACTGAGGGGAAACTTGAGACATAGTGAAGTTGTTAGTTGCCTAAGGCCTCAAAAGCTTCTGACAGAGGTTGGGGATTGAACCTAGTTCTAAAGCTCTTTCCAATGTCCTAACGCCTAGGTTTTCCTCCCTCTCCTCCTTCCTTCTATATATTCTTCTGGTCTTCTTTTTCACATGTCAAAACCATCTAAGCCTGGATTCCTTCTGCTTTCCTTCCACCTTCACACTTCCATAATTTGTTTGTTCTGAACATGGTATATCCTTGTAATTTCAAGCATCTATCTTAACATTTTCAGTTCCACCCTATTCAAGATCTGCTCCTATTTCTTCCTCGGTGCCCAGAATTCAAAGCTATACACAATTGCAGGTCTAACTACCATAGTGTAGATTTTACTTTACAATTTGATAGGCATTCTCCTGTTACACACACTCCGCTCACTTTTCTCCAGGTGAGGGGGAGCATGGGGTAACTGAGTGGGAGATGCAAGGACATGCGGGGACAGGGGAAGATGTGCCTGACTGAATGAAAGAGGCTAGGCGTCAGCCAGGGTCTGCATGATGGAGGCTCCTTATCAATCCTTCCCTGCCCCAAACTCCCCCTTTTCCATACTTCTCCCACCCACACCGAACAGCCCTCCAAGTTCATATCCAGGCTCCTTCACAGCAATTACTTCCCTCTCCCTCAGCTCCTCCGTTACCCCAGACTCCCCCTAAGCCATTTCGTTGCTTTTGAGGGGTACAGGAAATATGCTTCTGTACAGGGATGTCAGGCTTGTATAATTTTTGGTGGTGCCCAGAACAGGTTCAGTTTGTCCCCCCTCACCCACCCTCCCACACCTACATATTGGTGGACAATTGGAGGAGAGGGAGGAAAACCTAGGCGTTAGGACATTGGAAAGAGCTTTAGAACTAGGTTCAAATTAATTAGATGGGGCTGAGGGGTTTGGAGTGTGGGAGGGGATTGGGGCTGCGGCAGAGGGTTGGGGTGATGGCTCTGGGGTGAGGGGTTTGGGGTGTGGCAGGGGCTCAGGACTAGGTTGATGTGGGCTCTGGGGCGGGAAGGGGCTGGGGATGAGGAGTTTGGGGTGTAGGCAGGTTGCCCCAGGGCTGGGGTAGAGAGGAGGACTCCACAGCCCTCTCCCCGCTGGCAACTCTGGTGAGCAGCCCCCCTTTCCCCATCCGGCAGCACATTCACCTGGCACCATCACTACACGTAGGCCTAGGGACTGGGCCCCTCTCAGGTCTAGGAACCCCCCTCACCTCCCCTGTGGTGGGTGCTGGGGGCAGTGGGGCAGGCTGCCATCATGCGTGCGCCTCCTCAGCCTGCTGCCAATGCGGCTATCTTTTGTAGCCGACAGCAGCGGGCGAGGGAGCGCAGAGCGGAGTGGCAAGGCAGCCAACCTGCTGCTGAGGGCACAAGCAGGGATGTTCTGGGGGAGGCATGTGGGGTGACAGGCGAGGTCAGGAGAGAGACCTGACCCCAAACATTAGTGGAGTCAGTTTCCCAGGCCCTGCATTTGCTGGAGTACCATGGGCCCATATAACTCACTGCCCTTGCTTCGGTATTGTAGTTTAAACGAACTGTTACTCAGAGTTCTGTATTAATATGTGTAGTAAGGAATCTATTTGTCAAAAAAAAAATCCTGATTTATTTCATTTGTATTATTACAGACATACTTGCTGACAGGTATTTTGAAATAAATGACCAAAATAATTGAAATCGGCATGATTATATTGTGTTACTTTGACATAATATGCAGATATTTGCCAAATTTTAAAATATAGTATACAGAATTTAAATTTTTTTGTCTGAGAAGTGTGGGGGTTTTTTTCCCAGAATTTCCTCAGGAGTAATATGCTCTTTCTCCAGGGATCATCTCAACCCCCATGATGCAACTACGGAGTTGTCAATATGTCCAGGCATTCTTGCTCCATGCACTTCCATACTACTACTGGTATGCCATAGAAACTGAGAGCTTTCTTATTTTTCATATTGCTCAATGCTTTTGCAGCTTCTTTTCTTGTTTGTTTTATCATACAGTGTAGTTCTCTTGGATTCTCTTCATTCGGAAGTCTTTCAAAGTAATTTCTCCATTGTTTTCATTGGTTGATGTATTTGCTCTTTTCATCTTTAATGAATTTGAGGTCACCATTGTCTTTAGTTTTTTCTTATTGTGGGTCTTTGCTTTTCTCTATATTTCTTTCTCACCCTCCTTTGTTTCAAGATAGTTGTATAAAGACATCTTCCATCTCTGAATGCTGTTATTCAGTAAGTTCCAGCAAAGTTCTCAGTGCTGTACCTGACCCAACTTACTGTCCCCATTCCAACGAGCATACAAGTTAACCAGGAATACAATTTTTAAAGAACTTCTAATGTACTTCTAAATAATGAGTATAATTCAGCAAGGACCTAATTTAAGAAGAAAATCTTCCATCTTCATAGCACTGTCTGGACTAAGTATCACATTTTGCTTTTGTCTGAAATGTGATGATGTCCTGTGTTCCTAAGAGCGATAAAGTGCACTATTCAGCTTGGGGAGATATTTTTCTTTCCACTGGGCTAAAAGCTGGTAATTGTGTCCTATGCCAGCTGAGTCCAAGAGCTTCCCTCAAAGAGAACATAAGTTCTTTTCTGTTGCGTAGCCAAATTGTGACTTATTGTCCTCAGGGAATTAAGCTGCTCTCACTGCCATCATTTTTGTTAACCCCTTAAGCTTGGTAATTGGAATTTACTGACATGCTCTGTTAACGTGAAACACACACTATTGTCAGGGAGATATTAACCTAGGGCTGGTCCCAAGGAGATGAGGTTAAAATTGTTCATCATGCAAGGCACTGTACATTGATTTGCTCATAAGATGAGATGGCTGTGAAAATGAGCACATAGTGAGGGGATGAAGGTGGAAAGGAAGAGAAGGAAGGAGAACAGCATGCCAGTTTTATCTTTGTTTTCTACCAATCTGTCACATAGGTAAATGCATGAAGGTGATATCTTTGGAGTCACTGAAAAGCACTAGATCAGTATTGGAACAATGAGATGAAAGCTATTCTGAACACATTACATCTACAGTGTTGATAACTACTTTCAGTTGCTGATTTTTCCATTAACCAGAAATTATGGCAGACCAGTCAGTGCATATTTTCGGCTTTATCCAAGTTGATGATGATCTTTCATGGAGAGTGTGGTGTTTGACCACATGCTTAAATGTTAACATGTTCTATGGCAGCTGCCTCCAAATGCTTACATTAAAGACCTCTAAGCCAAGTCAAACTCCAAGAGGACTTAATAAAGTTTGCAACTTTATTAACTGGATTACACTACTAGCAGCAGAAGTAATTGTCACAATTGAATGGCCTCTTGCTTTGTTAATTTTCAAAGCAGGTTCAAGTAAAGCTATCCTTATTCAAAGATTGTTTAAAATATTAGTGGCACTGATAGTGCTGTTCTATAGAGTGAGAACAAAAGAGAAACTCTAATTGGCCCTGAAGTCTACAATAAAAAAGGAAAGCTAAATCCAGGTTTTACCCCTTACTCTTCCCTCCTACCGTTGACTAGGAAACACTGTATATTTTCTTCATTTGACATTTACTATATTTTACCAACATTCAACTTCACAACACTTCATGGAGGTAGATTATACACAGGGCCAAACTGAAGCATAGAGAGGTTAAATGCCTTACTTTGGGTCACACAGCAAGTCAAGGGCAGAGCTGGGAATAGAAGGAGCCCTGACTTTTGTTCGTTGCTCAAAGCACCGGTCAATGCTATTTCTGCATCTCCAGTTGGGTTAGGACTAGTGGTGGGAGGGTAACCTAAGAGACTGGAAGAGCATACATTATTTTGGATGCTTATCTAAGACCTTGTCTACACTACATGGTTTTGATACCAAAAGACAGCTTTCATTGACAAGAGTGGAGGTGTACACACAGAAACGCTTCTCCGACTGATGCAACTCTCCTGCTACTCTGCCATAAAACCACCTCCAGGAAAGGCACAGAGCTTTTGTGCCTTTTGTATCAACACTGTGCTTGCTTATGTCTCCCTAATTGGACTCCCACAATGCCCATCTGGTCATAAGTTTGAACTTTGCTGCTCTGAAGGTACACAGATATGCACCCATTTTAAAGGGCTGGGAAATTTTGAAATTCCTCTTCTTGTTTGCTTAGCTTGTTTGCTTAGCATCTTCCCAGCCGACCCTGCTGGCTTTCCACAACAGATGTGCTCCCATGTGGAGTAAACCAGAGCTATGTTGATGAGCAAAACCAATGCAATTAAAGTGGTTTATGATCATTGATGTAACTGAAGTTGACTGAACTCTAAGTAGTGTAGACATAATCTCTTTGGGATGGAGCCAGGTTGAAAATTGCATGAGAAGAGCCTTTCTTACAGTGTTTCCTCTTCTATCTGAAACCAAGAACTATTGAGCCAAACTGGCAAAAAAGAAGCTGAAAGATTTTAACTGTTTGGAATTCACATGTTGGGAAAATGTTCCAGTGGCTTGTTTCATCCAAACTTGTTTACATGTCCCCAGTTATCTCAGAAAGAGCCAAAATTAGAGGTTAATAGGGCTAAGCCACCCCCCCCCCCCATATCACAACTGTTATGCTGCCGAAGTACTGCGGGCTGCAGTATTGCCTTCTGCCACTGAAGGATTTCAAAGCTTGGAAGTTGCAGTATACCTGACTGCCTTTGGAGAACTTCTGCCTTGCAGCACAGAGACAGCACAGAGGGAAAAGGGTACAGAGCAGAGCTGATTAACAAATCTGGACTTTCTATATTTTAAAACATTTATTCTCACCAAAAAATGAATTCCCTTTGCTTGATCAGCGCTAGAGCTCATGGAGAAGTTTCAAAATGGAAATGTAAAAAGGGACACTTCTGCATCTAGGCATTTGTGTTTTGAGTCTGGAGCCTTCTCTGGGTGAGAGATGTCTAGAGCCAGGGGATGTTGGTTGGCAGGGTTTGGTGTGAGGGAAATTTAAGTTAATTGGTGAATCAGGTGGGGGTGAATTTGTGGCATGGGAAGTGAATGGGGCTATGAGAAGAAAAAGGCAGCAGGATAAATACTATTCTCTTTCACTCTGTCCACTACTGCACTGTCCTAGTTTCCCATTCTGAAGACGGGAAGGAATGGGAGAGACTCCTTTCTTTTTTCTTCCCAGTGCCCCACCAAACTCCCTTATCTCCCAAGAAAATCCCATCAACCACAATCTGTGACCACAGTGTCAGTTTCTCACTTTGAAAACATGATCCATCTGTGGTAGGGCTGGAGCAACGGTGGTGAAAATTATTATTATTATCTATAGATGCACCAATTATTTTTGAACACCAGCCGCCACTGAAGGAGGACCAGCTTAAAGAGGTACAGTGTTTTGTTGACTTGTGTAATTTTTCATCTGCCATCAGCTGGAGATCTTTCACTGTGGCACTTTCCTAGAGAGAATCCTTCCCCCTCTTCTCTCCAGGAGAGAGCCAGAGAAGTGCAAGTGCTTACTCCACTCTGTCCCCCCTCCCCCCCCCCCCCCCCCCGCTTCCAAATGAGAGGATGAAACTGTCATGAAGAATTAAGGGAGTACTGCCAGGTTTATACAAGTGTAAATTTCTTACCAGTTGCGTTGATGATTTCTGCATGGCTTTAATGAAGACATCCAGTTCTACTCAGTAAGTTACAAAAGGCTCCCTCTATTCCCCACCACGTATGAATTAGCTCATGTTTGGACATGAGTTGAAAAGCACATTTCAAAGGTAGGCAGGTAAACAAAAGTTTAACCTTTACATTTTCTTCAAGGTTTTATTTTTTAAAGGTTAATGACACACTTGTAACGTTCCATCCAAAGTAAACAGCCTGTCTAATTTCCCATTAATTTTTCCTTTCTTGGACTATCTATGAAGTAACAACTGATTCTATGAGTTCAAGATTTAAAGCACAGTCACATATTTGATTTGACGCTCAGTAGATGTTTTATAAATGATGATTTATAAATGTTGTACTTTAGTGGTGACCTTCAGAGACAGGTTACAACAGTTGTGGGCAAACTATGGGCCGGATTCAGCCTGTGAAGGCTCTGGATCTGGCCCTCAGATTTGCCACCCCCACCCCAGCCCTACAGTCATGGCCCTCCAAGAAATTCCGCACCCCATGTGGCCTTTGGGCCAAAACGTTTGCCCACTTTTTACAGTTACAAGTTACAGCATCAGGACAGACCGAGCTGCTTTGTGACCATGAGCAAATCACTAAGGCTGAATTTTCAAAGTTGGGTGCTTAAACTTAAGCACCTTACCTCATGTTTAGGCACCTGCAAAGGTGACCTAATCTTAAGTGGTAGTGAACATCCCCAGTTTCTGTTAATTTCAGCTGATCCAGAGCAAATACAATCCACCTTTGTCAGGCTTTCACTACAGGAAGGCAGAAACGACCTCCCCTAGTAGGCTTTTAAACTCTGAACCCCTGTAGTTCCTGCCTCTCCTCAGTCGGAGTAGCTGAGCTGCTGCCTTCTCTTGTTTATCTGCCTGCAAGCCCTTGCTCCTCATCCCCTCTGACCACTGGCAAGGGGGAGGGGAAGAAAGGCAGCAAAGTTTATCACATTCCCCTCCCCACACACACATACACATGCACCGACCGTGGCACCGTCTTCCCAGGAATGTGAAGCAGAAGGAGGGACAGACTGATGAGCCAACTCATTGACGGCTTTGCCTCTAAATTTTAGCCCTCACCCCGCCCCCCTCTGCTTCCCCTCAACCCTCCCGCTTGGCTTGCCCCACTCCTACTCACCGCCTATGGGCCGCACAGTGAGCCCGTGCAGGCCGCGTGTGGCCCCCGGGCCGCATGTTGTGCAGGCCTGATATAGATGGATATAGTAATATCATTTACCTCACAAGGCTGTCATCTTTTATTAATGCTTGTAAATAACTTTAAGATCCCTATGAAAGACAGTATAGACTAGGTTATAACTTCATATGGCAGGCCTGATCCAATATTCTGTCACATTCAGCAAAAGTTAATAAAGCAGAATCAGATAAACCAGGTTGGTAATTACTTATATTCACCATTTGACTTATTTGAAGTGTCCTTTTCTTTGACTTGCCAGTTTGGAGGTATCTATTCTCCAGATGTTGAATAAACACTCTTCAGTGCCATTTCTCCTCGCCTGGACGTGCACCATCTTCTGCCAGATACATGCCTCTTCAGAGCCTCTTAAAGGGGACCAAGTGGTTCTACACTTGTAGGTGAGGTTTTGTTGGATTGCTACACTGAAGTCTGGACTGCAAAAGTGTGATTTGTAGAGCTCATCATTGTATTGCACTTTAACTTCCTTGTGTGGAGCCTGCTGGTGTGCACTAGATATTCTTTAACACGCATTGATGTAGTCCTGTTTCAAACAGGCCTACATCAATGCACATGCTAACCAAGTCTACACAGGGGAGTTAGAGAGCAACACACAGGGATGCTCCGCAAATCTCCTCCGGCAGCATGGACTCCAGTTGTGTAGACAAGCCCAAAGGTTCATGGGAAGTCTGCAGACCCCACTGAAACTGTTCTGGGGGCTGAATCCAGCCCACGGGCCTTATGTTTGACATGCTGGGTATAGACTGTAAGTGGAAATTAATAAAGTCATGTTGAGACTATAGCTCAGTAGTCTGTGTCTTTGTGCAGCTACTACTGTACAGGTCCAATCTAGTCTGGACAACTGAGAAGTCACTCATACTGCATTTTTCTGGTCAGGCTATTAAATTGTTTTGTGTCCCCACCCCACGGTTTTTTGCATTAAAAATGATGAAATTCTAAGGCATTTAGCCAACAGTCTTGCAGCATGAAAATGAATGAATCAAGGATGACTTAGAGGAAGTCTCTAAACCATGATTTGAGGATTTCAATACTCAGACAAAGGTTAGGGGTTTATTACAGAAGGGGGGGGGGATTCTGTGGCCTGTGTTGTGTGAAAGGTCAGACTGGATGATCAAAATGGTCCCTTCTGACCTTAAAGTCTATGAAGTGAAACCAGTGAATGATTGCATGTCCCTCTGTTTCACATTATACAATGTCAAAAAACATTCTACTTTTAAAAAAAAATTGATCATGTCATTACCCACAAAAATGTTAAAACAAAATGGGCCAACTACAAATGGTGTTCCTCAATTGGTCATCAGTGGAATTACACCGGAAGAGAATTACAGTCTGTTTTAAAAATACTTACCATGGGTTTAATACCAAGAGTAAGCGGGAGAAGGAATATGGGGAGAAAATGGGAAAATAGCTAACTCACTTAGTCCCTTTGTCATAAACCTACCACACAATGAGGAATTTTTCATAGGGTAGCAGAAGAGTAAAGGACAGAAGAGGATGCAGAGGGTGGGAAGCAGGACCACTCATGCCTCACCTGGGATGGCCTAAGAGGATATGAATCAGAAACATTGTGATCTCAGGCTAGTTTCCTGTAACTAGAGGGAGGGATGGAATTAGGATGAGGAGGAGTATGGCATAGGGCCAGTCCAGCACCAATTAAAATCAAAGGCCAATCTTCCTTTTCCTGCTGTGGGAATTGGAGTGGACCCAGAGTGACTATGTGATGTTGGGCCTGGCCACCAGAAAAGATTAGTGCCCTCCTACTCATGTATGACTGAGGCCTGTATTTTGAGAACTGAAAGCCATTGGTTCTATGGGGTCTGTATGCGAGATCCTTTTCTCAGCTATCTGGCTCTGTTATACCCATCTGCCACTCCTTGATGAGGAAGGGCCTTAGGGAGATGGTGCCCTTACAATCTCCCTGCTGTACCTTATTCACTACCGGAGGTCATTCTTACATGGCAGAGATTATTTGGTTAGACGGTCATGGTGTAGCTACCTGGGCCATCCTTCATCAAAACCCATCAATGTGAAGGGTGTATGTTTGCAAAACAGCCTAAACAGATGAGTCTCGAGCACTTTCTTTCATTTTCTCAAACACACACAGTCTCTCTCCCTTTAAACCTATTACTTTTTCATTGGGGAATTCTTGACTGTTCAGATTTAATGGCTATTCTTCAAATGTTATTGTCATTAAAAATCTCTAGTATGAGCCATCAAGAGAAAATAACTCTCTTCTCTCAAGGTGAGCGAAGTTCACCGCTGATTTCCTGCAACTTTTCAACTTGCCACCTGGGCAATGACTTACAAAAATTTCATGCTAATGGTATAAAAAGCTTAAATAATGATATTGCAGATGTATAAATGCATCCCGGGATTCATAAATTATGGAAGCTACAGTCAATTGCAGTTGCAATTAGATGTTTGGAAATGACCTACTATGAGGAGATTTCATCTAACCAGTTTTTTTTTAACGCTACGTACTTTTAAGCTTTTCCCAATTACCGTAATATGTGGGTGACCACTTAATAATGATGCGTGAATTTTTTTTTTGCTTCTGTGTGTTAGCAGAGCACATTATTTTTTTTAAATAAAAGGTTAACAATGAATTTTGAATTACAAAAATGGAGACATTTTAAGACAATTTCCACCACAATGTTTTCATTATAATCTCACAATGCTGTAGTGTGATTTATTGCTCAGCAAATAACATAAAGAAAGGACACCAACAACTGGGTATACTGGTATAATTTGTAGCATTTGTTTAACTCTATATGCAGATTCATCTTGTAATGAAAAGACTGTATTGTAATGAACAAGTCTTAAGGTTGCTGTGTGAATCATTCCATAGAATGTCCTGAATTTTGTGAGGCTGTGGTCAGTAAAGAGACTATATATTAATTAAAAAAATGGAGGGGAGGGGGAGTTCTGTATTACTTAACAGATCTTAATCAGGCCCGTCCTGAAAAAAACTGAATGTGAGAAAAGCCCAAAGCCCCCTGTGCCTGGAGGGTTCCCTGGTCAGACCTGTTTAACGTTCTGAGGAACCTATATTTGCTCTGCAGAACCAACATAGCTGAGAGACGGTGACCTGGATTGTATTCTGACTGGTGCATCTACAATAACAATATTGAATTGTGTTACAGCTTCAAAGAAGAGGAAGAAATAACATGAAATAAAGGCTTAGAAACTTATACTTTTGACTTTCAGATTCTAAGATGAGTTTCAAAGGCTAGTGAGTACATAGCCCTCCCCACATCGTTATCTTGAAAATGGAGTCGATTTGATCTGGAATTGCTGGCACACAGTAAAAATGGATCTCTGCCATGCTATTTGTAGAGTCCCTTTTCAGAGCAGAATTGCACTTGGGTCAATTAATTTAGCCCAGGGGTGGCCAACCTGAGCCTGAGAAGGAGTCAGAATTTGCCATTGTACATTGCCAACGAGCCACAGTAATACATCAGCAGCCCCCCATCAGCTTCCCCATCTGCCCCACTCCCAGCTGTTTCGTAGTGTGCAGGAGGATCTTGGGGGGAGGGACGAACAAGGGTGCTGCAGGCTCACGGGAGGGGATGGGGAGCGGTGGAATGGGGGCAGGGCCTGTGGCAGAGCCAGGGGTTGAGCAGTGAGCACACCCCGGCCCACTGGAAAGTTGGTGCCTGTAGCTCCAGCCCTGGAGTCGGTACCTATGCAAGGAGCCGTACGTTAACTTCTGAAGAGCCGTATGTGGCTCTGGAGCCTCAGGTTGGCCACCCCTGCTTTAGCGTTTCTGGATAAGACATGGAAGTAAAGGCTCTGGAACCTCCTGAGACAAATGTCAGATGTGTCATAACCAAACCACCACTGAACTTTGATTAAGCTCAGAGTCTGGTCTGTACCTTATGGTTTGGCCCTATTCTCAGCAATCTATGCAGCACAGGGCCATTTCACCCAGGGGGCTGCGTACGGTTTGCCATGGACTGGGTGTGTGATATATAAAGAGCAGCAAGGGCTAACGGAGGGAAGCCAGGGAATGGACGTCTGACTCAGGAGGTTGCAAACTGTGGTGCCACCTGCAGTGCTGCCTTGTAGCCACCATGTGGCATCAGGCACCACAGTAACCCCCTCTCCTGCCTCTCCCCCCCACCCCCAGTGCCCTGCTTAGCTGCCTGCTGCCAGCTTTAGCTGTTCAGGGAAGCAAAAGGGAGTCGATTCTCAGCTGCAAGGAGCTGAGGCCAAGAAGCCAGCGGAGCAGCTTTCCCCTTCCTCAGGGGCTCTTCAGGCGGGTCACCGGAGCAGAGAACTGGGATGGAGGAAGACTTGAGAGGATGAAGGTGGGAAAGAAGTGCTGGATTCTTCATCTGATCCAAATCCTCAGTGTCCAAGCAGTGATTTGGACAGAAGCCTGGCCTGATTTCAAATGCTGCAGTCCCTAGTATCTCACAACCCTATATACATTAAACCTGTCAGAATAGAGGTATCCACAGGAATTACATACTGTAATGGAGAGCACTAGTTTAACACATATCCCACACCCACCTTTTGCTACCATTCTGGCAGTGTAGGTTTCGGGGGGGGGGGCGACACTAAGCTGTTAGGACTATGGGGTATGTGATAATCCTAAAAGGTAATATGTAAAAGCCAGTTCTTTGACACTGCAGTGAGCCCAGAGGATCACTGATCAGCCAATGGCAGTTTGGTGTGATATGGTTTATTGGTTGAGTGCTTTGTCACTATCGTCTGCAGAGGACTTTGGTGAGGACTGTTTTCTATAAACCTATAGGAACTGGCCCAGCCTGTTTAGAGGGTATTGCAGGTTTCTTGTTCCTGCAGTTGAATTCAGCACTTTCATTAGAGAAGTTGCTTTTCTTATTTGCTTCTGGACTTTTAATGGCGTCTGTAAACACGACAGTCGTGTGGCCTGACCTTTTTTATCTTCTGACATGACACTGTCAGAGGAAGGGAGCTATCATCCTTTTTCGAATGGCTATTTTCTGTTGCCTTTGGAAAATAAATCTTTTAATACACTACAGTGGCATCTGAGCCTGCTCTCATAAGATCATCATGATTCTACTGCTCCCAATACCATGCATTTGAAGTTCCTCCTGTCTCCTTCCTCATGCTTTCTGAGAGTTGGAATCTTAGTGCTTTTTTTGTCTGCTACCACATGGTATCTGGGAGTGGTTTACCAAGGCCACTGAGCTTTGGAGAGGGATGTTGAATTTGTTTACCTCTTTGGACAATTTTCTTTTGTTAAAAGCAGCTCGAGCGGGTGGTGGCTTCTTACATTTTTTTTAATTGGGAAATTTAAAAAAACCCCATAACTATCAAACAAAAACCTGCTAATGACAATTGAAATAAAGAAGGGAAGCTAAATGTGTGTGTATAAAACTGTGTGGGCCTGGTAGCTTCACTGGGACAGCACCATTGAGGTCGTTCAAGTACATGCATGGATCACACACATGCTATCTGCACTCTGAGCTAGTGGGATGATTGCATCTGTTCATGATTGCATCTGTGTTAAGGATTTGGGCTGACATATTTATTCCCCACCGTTGCGACCACTGATTCAGATCCGTCCGTGATACTGACCGTGGGAGTGCTAGCATAGTGAAGCTGCTCTTGGTCACCAATTTTTTACATCTTATGTTAGCTTACTCTTAGTATGGTTAGATGTCAGGGTGCTAAAAACCAGTTGTTGCCCGGAGCCTTATCTACACTCATATTTTTGCTGTTGCTGGATGTGTTCCAATGATAGCAACAGTGAGAGAAACTTAGTGTACTCACAGCTCACACTGATGGCTAGAATTATGGGAGTGATTATAATTTGTCATTTTAAAATAATATATACATCTTGTGTATAAAAACATACAATAAATGAAAGGTGGTATGTATTATGCAGGAAGAAACAGGAAACGAATTCTTCCATCGCTGGCTGGTACAATGTGTTAATAGCCCTCTTCATACAATACTTGAGAAGGGAATCAACCACAGACTTTGGATGACAAAAGATTGAAGGTGGTGTGTATTATGCACACTGCCTGTGGATGGGATGTAAAAATTCTCACTTTCTGAAATCAAACTAGACTTAATCTGAGCACAAAAGTAATTCTAGTTGCATATAATGTATATCTGTACAAACCTCCTCACTGAAATAAAACTGAGGCCATGTTTATGCTGATGATTAGCCCCAATTCATTGGGTAAGTTTAACTGTTGCAAATCATGGATTTCCTTATTTGCACTGATGCAGCTACACCCATTACTTGCTGTGGATATACTAACAGATGCTCCTTTTTTTGGCATGATGGAGGGAGATAAAGCTTTTGCCTATAGCTAGCTCGGGAGAACTGCTCCTATATCTGCTGATTTCTACCTCTGGCTTCAGCATGATTATGTGAGTGTGGACAAGTGCATGCATGCTTTCATGCTGGAGGAAGCAAAGAAACTTTTTACTAGGCCCACAACTAGCCCTGACAGCAAAGATGGGGGTTGGGGCAGGCTAGAAAAAGCTATGGTTACACAGTTAACTTAAAGTACCCAATTAAATGAAGGTTTTCTTCCCCTTAAATCAGTTAACTGGAATGAATGGAAGAACTGACTCACATTTTCAGGTTTTAAAGGTAAACTAGGAGGGAAATGTCCACAACCGGAAATTCATTTAACATTGAACAGCATAACAATTTTATGTGTAAAGGGAGGCAACAGCAATGAGTAAAGAAAAGGAAAGATTATACATCCAACTGTTCAATTTCTACAGTGCTTACTATTGTAGCTTTGCTGTGGTATCTTACTCATAAACCCCATGAGCCTGCTTCTCCACTTTACATGCTCATTTACAGCTGTGCAAAGTGGGTGTGAAAATGCTACCAAATCAAAATGGCAATGGCTTGCACTCACTTTGCACAGGTGTTATCTAGAGTAAGGCAAGGGAGAATTTGGCCCATTAGCTCCTTCCCACCCCTCTTTGGGGGGTTGGCTTAGCCACAGCTCAGAATGTAGTTTCCTGTACTGTCAGATTCCCAGGTCTAAAAAGACAGACAAAGTTCTTCAGGAAAAGAGGTCAGCACTTGAGATTTATAATGCAGAAAAACAAAGGAGGGGAGAGGGGACTCACCTAAGGTAGGGATTCAATCTCCCTTTTACCTCAAGGATATAAAATAGCCTCTCCAAATTTACTGTACTTAGTCTGTGAGTAAATACTGAATCTTTTCCTGGAGATTTTTAATTAAATCTGTGAGTTTGACCCAGACAACTTTGGAAAATGAAACATTTAAGAATTTTTCAGTTTGGCCTATTTCTCAATTCTTTTGCTAATGAATGGCTGGTTTGAAAAGAATGATGGTAGTATATAGTTAATATTCACTGGTTAATATACCTTGAAATGTATATTTTAAGTAATTAGGTTCTTCACCATTGTCTCTAGCCCCCTATCCTTATCATTATATTCAGTTTTCCTTTACTCAAAATGGCTGCCATTTCTTAACTTACAATTGGACTGAAGCTACTTATACCCACAGGAAAGTACTACAGTGCTTCACTGAGTCACACTGTGTGTCACAAGCCATTGAAAAGTGTATAAAATAACCAAATGTGAAATGTGTATTTTATGGCACAACATGCAAACAATGTTTTTTGTTATAGCACTTGTTTTTATGGGTTTTTCACAGTGTGAATTAAAATAAGACCATTACAAAAAAACACACAAAAACCCCCGATTTCAATCATACAGCCCCTATTTCAAATATTCTCACTTTCCATGTACCTGCAGCACACAGGAATTTGGGGGGAATCCATGACCCCTTTCCATACCTCTCACCCCCAAACTAAGCAATTCCATAAATAAAAAACTTCACTTAAAAGGGTTTATGGTTGGGCAAATACGATATGAGTGCACAGATTCAGTGTGTGGGGTGTTATGTTTTTATGGGGGAAGCATGAGGTTGTGATTAAAGTTTTGTGTTATTCTGTGAGGGAGATTAATGAGTTGTGTGTAGTGTGTTTCCTTATCAGTTGGAGGCAGAAGGAAGTTCCTTGTGATGATGCAGACTCTGTCATTGTCAGTGGAAACATGCTTTGTTGGCTTTAAGACACAGTTGCATGATATCCCACAATTTATTATTGCCTTGCTGCTGCATATTTGGAGGGATGGGGATATCATACTTGCCCAACCATAATATATTTTGAGAGTTTTTGTGTGTGGGATTATATATATAATATAAAATAAATGTTTTACCTTTCCTCTGTATCATAAAGAATAGAACAATGGTATATCTACTCTGGTATCCCATCTCTGACAGTGGCACAAGGGTTCACCTACATACATTGGCTGGCAGAACCAGGGCATTGGTGAACAACTAATGCCTGGGAATTTATGAGCCTTGGTAGTTTTTAGTCCTAGCTCGTTTTATAGAAAGTGTAATTTAATTTGTCACCTGAATGTTATTCTTTATTCCATGTTTACTTTTACTGCTTCCTCAACATGTAAGCATGGGGTTGTATTTTGCAATTGTTTCTCGTGATTGGGTATATGAACGTTTTTGTAAAGATTCCTGGAATGGGAAGCTTCTGCCTTTGACCAATGTTGTGCTTGCTTTTATAAGACCTGATTCCGATACCAGCGTGATGGCCCAGAGTAAAGCACCACTTAGTGGGCTTATCTGCATTAGGATTGTTAACTAAAAAGTATTAAGTAACACACTTAAAAATCTTAGTGCAGATAAGCCCAGTGTGAGTAAGTCTGACATTCTGAAATCGTGAAATGTATGCCATCCTCATTAAGCAATCTTCTGTGTTAAGGCCACTTGCAATGAAATCTTTAAAGTGGTCAGTACAGGTCTATTTAACCTTTACTAGAAGTCCATCTCTATTAAAGAACCATTTTTGTCTGCAAATGATTTTAAGAAAATTTGGGTTGGTCCTTTTCTTTCCTTTTATGATGTATAAATAAGGCCTTATGCTCTTTAGGTTGTGTTGTGTTCTTTTTTTCCCCTCCCTCTCCTTACTTGTTTGATATCTTGGAAATATGTTTTCCTAGGGTTTTTGTATAAAGATCTCTGGATGGTCTCAGGGATTTTTTTTATAAGCTTTACCATCTGACTTGAAAGGAAAATGGTGATCTTTAAAAAGGCTTCCTTTATCCAAAACTGGATAAAACTGCACTTAACAGGCGCTCATAAAAATAAATAAATTGTTTTCTATAGTCTGACTAAAACTCCTTTCCTCTTTTTGTTACTTAACTTTCAGCTTGTTGACTCTTTGAACCTCACCTTTTTAGTAGATATCCAGTCATCCTGCAGCCTCCTAGCCTGGATGGATCAAACTTCTGTTTAAATTTTCAGGTCACATGAAAATTAAGCACAAAGCAGCTGAGGGTTGGATGTGATGGCGTAGTTTTAGAAAGGATTTGAAGGGAAGTTGTCTGATTTGTTGGTTAATAACTTACATTGAATGAAATTATTCACTGTGAACGCCCTTAAAGTTTGTTTTTATGCTTCTCAGGGTAAAATATGAATATATTATAGGCTATGTGAAGATGTCAAGAAACATTTGAAATGACTGTGAATTTTTGACCACTTATTGTATACAGTGAAACCTCGATATAACGGACTAATTCGGGCGAGGGGGTGTCCGTTAAAACCGAAAGTCCGTTATTTAATAATTTTTTTAAATTATTAAATAACGGACGTTCGGGTGACAACGGACACCCCCTCGCCCGAATTAGTCCGTTATATGGAGTGAGTCAGCCCGCCCGCCCGGCTCCCCGCTGCGGGGAGCCGGACGGGGGGGTTGACAGCTCCCGCCGGGCTTCCCGCTGGGGGGAGCCCAGCGGGGGCTCTCAAACGGCCCCCCCCCCCGCCCGGCTCCCCGTTGCGGGGAGCTGGGCGGGGGCTTTGAGAGCTCCCGCTCGGCTCCCCCCAGCGGGAAGCCCGGCGGGAGCTGTCAAACCCCCCGCCCGGATTCCCGCTGCGAGGAGCCGAGCGGGGGCTCTCAAACGCCCCCCCCCGCCCGGCTCCCCCTTGTGGGGAGCCGGGCGGGGGGGGGGGGGGTTGACAGCTCCCGCTCGGCTCCCCCCAGTGGGAAGCCCGGCGGGAGCTGTCAAACCCCCCGCCCGGCTTCCCGCTGCGAGGAGCCGAGCGGGGGCTCTCAAACGCCCCCCCCGGCTCCCCGTTGCGGGGAGCCGGGCGGGGGGGGGGGGGGGTTGACAGCTCCCGCTCGGCTCCCCCCAGCGGGAAGCCGGCCGGGAGCTGTCAAACCCCCCGCCCGGCTTCCCGCTGCGGGGAGCCGAGCGGGGGCTCTCAAACGCCCCCCCCCCCGCCGGCTCCCCGCTGCGGGGTGCCGGGCGGGGGGGGGGGGGTTTGACAGCTCCCGCCTGGCTTCCCGCTGGGGGGAGCCGGGCGGGAGCTCTCAACCCCCCGCCTGGCTCCCCGCAGCGGGGAGCCCGGCGGGAACTGTCAGCCCGGCCGCCCGGCTCCCCGCAGAGGGGAGCCGGGCGGGAGCTGTCAGCCCACCCGCCCGGCTCCCCGTTGCGGGGAGCCGGGCGGGGGGGGGGGTTTGACAGCTCCCGCCGGGGTCCCCGCTGCGGGGAGCCGGGCGGGAGCTGTCAACCCAGCGCAGCCCCCATTAACGGATTTCGGATGCATCGGAAATTTTGTCCGTTGCATCCGAAGTCCGTTAAATCGGGGTCCGTTAAATCGAGGGTTTACTGTAATTTAGGTGTTTTTTAGAAAAGTTTTCCCCCTCCCTACAAGTTAAGAATGTTCTCCCCTCTTATCTTCAGTTGTAGTTTGAGCTAAAATGTATTTATTAAGCTAGTTATTGTGTTGTTACCTTGAGAGAGAGAGAAAACAAACAAATGTTGCTAGCTTCTGACACTTTGGCAGTGTGTTGCACCCAGGGGCTGTTCTTCAGTTATTGTTTCTACTATGAGGTTGAAGTCCCTCCACACCTAGCAAATATTAACTAATGTGCATGCCCCTCCCCCCTACAACTGAATACAAATGACAGAGGACAGCATTTTCTCAGCCGTCCTGAATTAATGCAGGTGATCATGGTAACTCATCTTCCTGATGGCTTCTTGTCTAGGAGCTAACAGTGGGTGTGGCTTTTGATTGATAGAGAGTAGCAGATGAGCACGTGTGGGAGAGGAACTGCAAAACAATTTACTTAAATCAGCTTTTAAGGAAAATTGTATAATGCAAAATAAAAATAAATGGAGTCTTGAAGCCCTTTTCCCATCTGAAGTTTTTCTGCAGCCCTATTTTCATTAATCAGGGGGAAAGTGTTGAGCAGAGGGGAACAGTACAATACCTCTGTGGTTGCCAACTCTGACGGAAGGTATTCAATAGTCACCGGGAGCTCAGTGCTGATTCTGGGAGACTCCAGGCCAATCCTGAAGGGGTTGGTGACCCTGATACCCTGGGATCTTTTGTTGAGCTTAGCAGTGGACTGTTCTCTAGTCTCTCCCTCTCTTAGCCACAGGAAACGGTTACCAAGATTGGCCAATTTCAAATATAAAGTTTTCTGGGGAGGAGGAGGGGAAGAGGGGTTTCTCCCTAGGGAGGACAGGGGTGGTGGTGGTGGTGGTTATATATTTATATTGCAAAAGTGCTTAAGAATCCTAAACAGGGATGATGATGATTTATTATTGGTATTATGGAGATGACTAGATGGACTGTCTACTCTAGCAATTCCAGTATTTTTAATGTGTTGAGTTAGCATTTCCCCTGGATGCCTTATCCATATCTCCTTCCCAGCTAGTACCACCCGCTAATTAGGATGCACTGGCTCCTGGTGGATGGATGGTGGTGGCTGCCTTGTGTCACTGCAGATGTCTCTGTGGTGTTTCATCCCAGAGGTGGCTGAATTTCTTGGGTATATAGTAATCTCTTTTAATGGGATTTGACTTCCCATTTTTAAAGGATACCTTTTTGCCTCAGTCTGTCTCTTCTACTCTGCTGTTTAGCCATGAAGGCATTATTTTGGTCCTTTTACTTTTCTAAAATTAATTAGAGTCTCTATTGTGGTGTTTTTTTAGTTTCCCTGAAGCTTGCAGGCATTTCACTCTTGTGACTGTTAGTTTTAATTTCCATTTAACTAGCTTTCTCATTTTTTGTGTAGTTCCCCTTTTTGAAGTTAGGTGCTACTGTGGGTGAGTTTCTTTGGTACTTCCTGCCCCTGCCTACCCTCAAGAATGTTCAGCTTAATTATGTTATGGTTGCTATTTCCAACTGATTGAGTTACTGTCGCCTCTTGGGCCAGATCCTGAAGAATTGCCTCAGCTCTTGTGGGTTCCAGAGCTAGGTGATCCAAGAAAGTCATTAATGGTTTCTAGAAAGTTTATCTCTGCATCCCGTCCTGAGGTGACATGTACCCAGTCAGTATAGGGATAATTGAAATCATCCATAATTATTGAGTTTTCTGTCTAATCTCCCTGAACATTTCATAGTCACTGTCCTGGTCGGGTAGTTGATAGCATGTTCCTACTGCTATACTCTAACTATTCAAGAATGGAATTTCTATCCATAGAGATTCTAGGGTACACTTTGATTCCTTAAATATTTTTTTTTTACTGTATTTGACTGTGTTGTGTTCACATATAGTGATCTTAGAATCTATGAACTAGAAATAAATATTGGGCACTCAAAAGTGGAAGCACCCTGAAATCACTAGTCCCTTTTGGCATATTTAGGCCATGTAGCTCTAGAATTCTAGACCTTTTGCAAAGGTGCTTCATATTTTCCCCTACCGAGAGAATCACAGTGGCTGCCTTTTGAATATTTGTTAGACTTCAGTTAAGAAAGCTTAATTTTTTATTAACTTGTTTTGACTCTGAAATAAAGAAAATGCACATTTAAATCTGCTGTAACAGTGGATCAATCTTTTGCCTTGACTACAGCCTCATCATCTAAGAAAAATGTTCAAGTAGTTCTTTGTCATTTGCTATCCCCAGTTTGTAATGATGATGCCCTTAATGCCCATCGAGTTGGCAAAGAAATTTTAGATGCGCTTCTCTACAGCATTTCAGTCGCTGTGAGATATCGTAGAGACTTTTAATCAGGTCAATTATGTCATGAAGCAGGCTCAGAGGAGTTTTGCACAAAGGAATATTTTGTTTAGCACTTTTACAGCTAGCTTCAAATGATCAGACAGACAGTGTGTGAATAAAGCTGGAGGCTATTCTTTTGCATTCAATTTTACTGTTGCAGACAACAAGCCATGCTTTTGTAGAACTGTGTGGCGCTTCTTTCAAGCTGGCAAATAAAATACTAGTTGTGGTATCATCGGGCATCAGGAAAGAAATAATTTGCTATGGATTTTTATTAGCAACAGGTCAGCAGACCTATATTTGTTCTTTTGCAGACAGATGACAGTATCTTTCCTATCGCCTGGTGATGTGCACAGGATTTCACTGGCCATACTAAAATATTTTATTGATCACAATATGAGAAATCAATTCAAAAGTTGCCCAGGCTGTCAATTCTGTGATATCTCTATATATGCAACAACAGGGCTGACTGCTCATCACTGTGGCTCAGAACAGAATACCTTGGGGTGCCCAATTATAACTGAAGTGAGAGGAAATTCAGAAAAGTAATTTTGGCTTCCTTCATTGCCTTTATGTTGGCCTCCGAATGAGCACCCATTCCACTCCTTTCAGATTTCACAGCAGCAAGAGTACTAATGGCAATTCTCTGCAATTTCAACTTCTCATGGCCATGAGTTTGAATCGACGCTTTCCCCTCCACATTTAGTAAAACAATTTTCCACACCTGCTGAGCAACTATTCTTGTCTGTACATGTTTTGAGGTGGGCTAGCTAAACTGGAAAATTTTATGGAGAATGTGCTTTTCCCTCCCTCCCGCATCAGGTATAGATTGACAGCAGACCACAATTCTTTGAGGCGGTTGGGAGATCATGCAAATAACTGGGACAACGCCAAAAACAAACCCCTTTAACAGGGCTGAAAAAGTAGGAAAAAAATACAGGTCCGGTTAGCAAGATCTTTTCCTTGGGGATACATTTTCAAATATGAAAGTGAAATGAGTTAACACGGGACTGGTTCTAGGGGTGGTCGCCTGGGCACCAACATTATTATTTTTTTTATTCCGCTAATGGATCAGGGGTGTGGTGGGTTTTTGTTTGTTTGTTTTTTGATTTGCTTTGGTTGGCCACTGTGGTGTGATGTTTCTAAAAATGCTTTTCCACCCTGGCTGGCAAAATGGTTAGGGCTACTCCAGACTTAACATAAGCAGAAAAGGAAATCAAACTCTTCCATTTCTACCTAAGGTACATACATTAGTCTACCTCACAAAATGTATATGGAAAAAATGAGATCTTCTTATCCAACAGATCTAATTCCTTTATGTAGTCGCAGTCGCATCTATTGACTGCCCTGACAAAAGTATTTTTTAATTCCTGCTAGTGAAACTGAAGAGACAACATAGCTGAGAGGTTTGGATTCTATTCCTTTTTGTACAGCAACAAAATTTTATTCAGTTACACCTATGAAAAGCCATTGAAGGCACCTTAGGTTGCACAGGTGTCTTGAGGAGCTAGTTTTCCCTATGGAGTCCAGTGCAGGTGAATTAGAAGGAAAATTCCAAACCAGACTCAGGTTAGGAAGAGAAATATTTCTACTTGTAAACTAAGCAAGTTAGATGCAGAAATCACTCAGAGACAAACTGAGAACCCCATGATACCACTTTTGCAGTCACTTTTCAGAGCAGAACCACACTTTAAGGCTTTACACCATTCCCTCCAGCTAAATCCCTTTATTGAAATGTTCTGCACTAAAGCTTACATATAGAAAGATAATGATGCTGTCATTTTTACAAATAATCAGAACAGGAGTACAAAAATAAAGGAGGCAGATTTTCCACACTTAAATGCAATGGGGTTCCAATAATTGAAAAAAATGGAAACTAACAGCAACTGCCCGTCAGACATTGGGTAATATTTTCAAAAAGCTTTTAAGTGATTTAGGAGTTTGAGGTTTAACTACAAAAAAGAAGTGCATGTTTCACATTGAAATAGCTAATTCACTGCAAAATCCTAGTGGAGACAAGACACAAATAGTTTTTACCTCATTATAGCTAGTCAAGCACAAGTGGGGCCATAGGATTGACTTTGACTACGAGTCTATTAGAAATTTATTTTTTGAAAGAAAGAGACAGGATATTTTCAATTAAAACACAGTAGAGTTTGCAAAAAGTTGAACTCAAAGAGAGATTCTGTGGCCTGTGATGTGCAGAAGGTCAGACTAGATGATCATGATGGTCCCTTCTGGTCTTAAAGTCTATGGGTATGTCTTCACTACAGCAGTAGGTCGATTTCCGTTAAGTCGATTTTTTAAAGCAGAATGTATAGAGTCGATTTTGTGCATCCCCACAAAGCACAGCAAGTCGGCAGTGTCTGTCCGCACAACTGTTGCAAGCATCGACTTAGCGAGCATTGCACTGTGGGTACCTCTCCCACAGTTCCCGGAGTCTGTGGGATAGGTCTGCAGAGGAATGCGATCCGGAGACAACCGCGCTTTCCGGAACCTGACGACAGTGATGAGGAGATGGACCTGGACCTGCACAGCAGGGACAGGGAAACTGACGTTTTTGGAAGGAGGGCGACCGACAATTTGGTGTCAATGGGGCAGGCTCATGCCATGGAATGCCGATTCTGGGCCAGGGAAACAAGCACTGACTGGTGGGATCGCATAGTGCTGCGGGTCTGGGATGACTCCCAGTGGCTCAGAACCTTTCACATGCGAAAGGACACGTTTATGGAACTTTGTGACTTGCTTTCCCCGGCCCTCCGGCGCAAGAATACCAGAATGAGAGCGGCCCTCACAGTTGAGAAGCGAGTGGCGATAGCCCTCTGGAAGCTTGCAACGCCAGACAGCTACCGGTTAGTCACGAATCAGTTTGGGGTGGGTAAATCTACAGTGGGGTCTGCTGTGATGAAGTAAGCAGAGCAATCGTCGAGCTGCTGCTACCCAGGGTTATAAACCTTGGAAACCTGCAATCTACAATAGATGGCTTTGCCGCCATGGGATTCCCTAACTGTGGTGGGGCTATAGATGGGACTCATATCCCTATCCTGGCACCGGACAACAAGGCCGCAGAGTACAGAAACCGGAAGGGATATTATTCTATGGTCATGCAAGCACTGGTTGACCACAAGGGACCTGTATGTGGGGTGGCCGGGAAAGCTTCATGACGCTCGTGTTTTCAGGAACTCTAGGATTTTTAGACACCTGCAGCAAGGGATTTTCTTCCCTGACCAGAAAATTTCCGTGGGAGGGTGGTGGGGGTGGAAATGCCAATCGTTATCATTGGGGATCCAGCCTACCCCCTAATGCCCTGGCTTATGAAGCCCTACACAGGAGCCCTGGACAGGGGTCAGGAGCTGTTCAACTACAGGCTGAGCAAGTGCAGGATGGCCGTAGAGTGTGCATTTGGCCAACTGAAGGGGTGATGGCGTTCATTACTTATTCGCTCAGACATCAGCGAGAGAAATATCCCCATTGTTATTGCTGCTTGCTCTGTGCTCCACAATCTCTGTGAGAGCAAGGGGGAAACGTTTATGGCGGGCTGGGAGGCAGAGGCAAATTTCCTGTCTGCTGCTTACCAGCAGCCAAACAGCAGGGAAAGTAGAAGAGAGCACCATGACGCGCTGCGCCTCAAGGATGCCTTGAAAACCAGTTTTATGAGTGCCCAAGATGGCATTTGAGAACCCGCTCCCTTGCTCTGCTCTTCCCTAAGCCTGCCATCCTTGCACCCTCTTTCCCTCCCCCCTCCCGATGCTTGCAGAGGAAATAAATTCACTGTTTTAAAAATCATGCTTTCTTTATTGCTTCATCACAAACACAAATACAGGGGATCACTGGCAAGGTAACCCAGAACAGGGTGGCGGAGGAGGGAAACCAGCAGTTGCAGTGGTGGAGGAGCAGAGAGAGGAGTGGGGGAAGGGGGGCCAAGACACAGCAGCTTTTAAAAGTTTTCAGAGAACCTCATCCTGCTGCTGCTTGAGCTGGCTTGTGGGGTAGAGTGGGTCGGTTCCCGGAGCTTCCCCCCGGGTTCTCACCCCGCGTTTGGGTGGGGAAGCTATGGGACTTGGGGAGGAGGGGAGGTGGTTAGACAGAGACTGCAGAGGCGATCTTTGGTCCTGCTTCAGCTCCACCAGACACCTCAGCATGTCTCTTTGGTCCTCCATTATCCGGAGCGAAGCATCCATCCGCCTTTCTTCGCGTTCGTGTCATCTTTCTTCGCGCTCCAGTCGTCTTTGTTTGCGCTCCAGCCACATTTCTTCCCTCTTTTCTGCTGCGGATCTTGATTCCTGCCTTGACTGGAGCAATCTTTCCCTCCATTCCGTCTGGCGGGTTGCCTCAGCGCGCGAGTTTTCCAGTAGTTCATTGAACATATCATCGTGCATTTTCTTTATACGCTTTCGTATCTGCGATGCACGGTGTGAGGAGCGGGACGGGGGATTCTGAGATAATTGTGCAGCTATGGCAAAGAAAGGTTCAAAGTTATGAGACAGATACATTCAAGGTTATGAGACAGATACATTCAAATGTGGGCAAAGAAAGCTACAAGGTTATGAGACGGATGCATTCTCGGACGGATCACAATGGGAGTACTATGCAACTGGCAACCTCAGTATTCAGAGGCCTGATATGATTTCTGTACAAGGTCATATTCAACACCTAAAACTGACTGAATGGCTCACAGAAAAGTCACAGCATCTCACACACATATGCGAGCCTCAGCACAACACGACTTCTGAAATCATCCATGCAGCCAGCCATGGTAAGCCGAAATCCATATTTAAAAGAAGTACTTGGATATTCTAGAGTAACGCCACCCCCTTCCACTCACCACGTGGATTCCTCCTCCCCCCACCGCGTGGCTCCCAGTGAACCGCGAACTGCAAAACAAAAAAAATCTCTCGCTAAGGGCTGGCTGGGGGTCTTAAGCGGAAGCAACCGCTTGCAGACTCTTCAAAATCCCTGCTAGCTACTGCTACGGGCTAGTGGGGAGGGGGGGTTGGGAGTGTGTTCGGTCTTAAGTGGAAGCAACCTCTTGCAGACTCTTCAAAATCCTTGCTAGCTACTGCTACGGGCTGGCGGGGGGGGGGGGGGTGCGCGTTCGGGGGGGGGGGGGGCACGCGCGGTCAGTCTTCAGCGGAAAAGATTACTTTGCAGCTGGGAATCTTTATCTCCCTACTAATTGCAGTCCGTATTTCAAACAGGCAATCATGAATGACATCACTTTGCTTAGAATTTCTCAGAGAGATAGAGAACGCATGCTGCTTGAGTCACTGCAAAGTCCTGGTCCATTCGCCGCAATGCTAGCCTGCTCAATGATACCAGACTATTTACTACTTTCGTGGTGTGGGATGGTCTCCTATTATGGGGGGGGGGGGGGAAATAAGGCAGCTCTTCCCAGAAATCTGGTGCGGAAGATTCATCGCTACCTCCTGGATAGCTTCATTGAGATGTCCGTAGAGGACTTCCGGTCAATACCGGAGTATACTGACAAACTCTTTGAGTAGAAACTGACCAGCAATGAAAGCATGCTAAGTCCTTAGGGAAAGTTAATCATTAATAAATGCTTCCTTTAAAAATCATGAGTCATGTAATCCCTTAAAAAAAAAAACACCCCCTTGGGAGGCTTGGGAGGGTTCTGGCTCCAGGGTGATAAACAGCTCCTGGCTGTCTGCTAACAGGGTTTCTCCACTGGGCTCCTGCTGCTCCGTGATATTTCCCTCCTCCTCATCGTCGTCCTCATCCGAATCCTCCTCAGACCTGACGATTATCCCATCGGTGGAGTCCACGCAGACCGGTGCGATGGTGGTGGGGGCGCCCCCCATTATCTGATTTAGTTCATTGTAGAACCGGCGTGTCCATGGCGCGCCCCCTGAGCATCCGTTTGCCTCCTTGGCTTTCTGGAATGCTTGCCTCAGCTCCTTAATTTTCATGCGGCACTGTTGGGCGTCCCTGTTGTGGCCCCTTTCCAGCATGGCCTTGGAGACCCTGGCAAATGTGTTGGCATTCCGTTTGTTGTTGCGGAGTTCCAACATCACGGATTCCTCTCCCCAGATAGCGATGAGATCCAACACCTCACGATTGGACCATGCTGGAGCTCTTTTCCTCTGGCTGGTCTCCTGTGCTGCTGAGCTCTGCATGGCGTCCTGTGATATTGAGGTCTGCATGGTGGCTTGTGCTGCTGATTTCTCTGAATGGCGACTGAGCTGTGCAGGTGAGCTGGCCACGCTGACCAAACAGGAAATGCTATTCAAATGTTCCCGGGTCTTTTCCTGTCTACCTGGCCAGAGCAGCGAGTTGAGTGCTGTCCAGAGCGGTCACAGTGGAGCAGTGAGGCAGTCCAGAGCGGTCAGAATGGAGCATTGTGGGACAGCCTCTGGAGGCCAATAATGTCCCATGCGTCTTCATTAGTCCACAATCGACCTAGAGAGGTCGATTTCAGTGCTACTCCTCTCGTTAGAGAGGAGTACAGAAGTCGATTTTGAGGGTCCTTTAAATCGACGCAAATGGCGTCCGTGAGAGGACGGGTACAGGTTTATGTCGACTTAACGTTGCTGAAGTCGACGTTAAGTCGTAGTGGGGACCAGCCCTATGAGTCTAGAATCTGTTTGAATCAAATGCTAATTAAATTGAAAAGTGTCATGTTTTTAGAAGAGAGCTTCATGTAGGGTTTTGTGCCTTCTTTTGGATCATTATGTTTTTATGATGTGTAAACAAGGCTGAAGTGTTTATTTTATTTATAAATGTATCATTGTTTTATTTATAGTTATATTATTGTTTATTGCCTTTAATATCAGAAATGTCACAGCTGGTTTTTCTGTAATACTCTTTGTAGAGCTCAATATATGTGAACCACTGTCCCCTCTAAGCTGTGCATTTGTGTGCGCGCGCACATGGCGAAAAACTGCACACGCAAAAATTTGCACAGAAGAAATTTTTTGTTCATATGGCCTGTCAAAATTTAGAGGGAACATTGATGAGAACTTAATTCTCTCTCCTTAACTGAAGGGTAGCATAAAGTTATGGTGCTGGATCTTTAATGAAGATGTCTTTGTCCACGTTTCATAACAATTGGGGAGGTTTCTTTGGGTTTCTTTTCTTTTCTTTTTTTTTTTTTTGAAAGCAGGGGAAAAAATTGAAAAACTCACCAACAACAAACCTTCTCTGAACTCTTTTATACAACTTTATTTTCCCTATGCAGGTCACTATTAGGTAGAACATAAAGTTTACCACTGTTGAACCACCACAAGCAGTTAATTCCCTTCACAATATTTATCTTAACAAAACAAAGTTAGGGGGGGAAAAATCACAGAGCAAAAGTGAAGGGATTTGCTTAAATACATGAGCTCAGTTGAAAAACAAAATATCTGATGGTGAGTGATGGAGAAGACTATCAGTTGGCTCTTGGAAAAATAAAATTGTCAGGCCATTTTTTCTGAAATAAAGTTGTCAACTACTGTATGTCTTAAAGAACAAAATGATTGGTTGATGCATAAGGTAAAAGTAATTTGGTGAAAAAAATTTCAGATGCATATTTTTTAGGCAAAGTTCTTAGCTATGTCAGTTAAATAATAGTTTGCAAGTGTATTAATACTCTGAAATATATCATTTTTAACCTCTGCATTGTTTGAATTGAAGTAAACATCAGCAAGACAAGCACGCTATGCATAGCATAAGCACAGAAGAAACTAAGGCCCCCGGTTCTGCAAACACTTAAATACTTCTCATCTGGACGATCCCACTGAGTTCAAGACATGAATAAAAGGTGGCACATGTATCTTTATTATATATAATGTCCAAGACACAAACTACACATGTGAATCCTGAGTTTAATTTCCCCACTTTGTGGTGCAGGTAGATAAAGGTTTTGTTTTTTAAATATTTCCTAATGTGTGTCTTAAATTAATGGTGGATAATACATACTGGGATGAAGGCTTCCACTTAGAAAGAAAATTACATATTAAGACTGATATTTCCATGTTGGGCATTATCTCAGACGTTTGTGCAAAATCACTGCTTTTGAATTCTACTTGTATACATAAAAAATAAAAAAAGTCCCATGATCCAATCCTCAGTTTTGCATATGTGTAACTCAAATATGTCTGAAGAAATCTTGTTCTAAGTTGTCTTGTTTTTCAGGCATTACAAAGATTTAAGGCATTAGCCAGTTTTATAGGAAATTGGCTTAGTGGCTTCATGAGCATTTGAAGTTCAACCAGGCACCCCAATATTTGTTTTCTGCTTGATCTAAATCTAGAGCAGTTCAGAACATTTTCGGTGCAAAGAAGTGCTTTAGCTTTGAATTAGTATAAAGCATGGCACCCTAAATCATTTCAACAATATTGATCTGTGTGAATATGAGGAAAAACCAATTCTGCTTGGAGTTAAGGCCTGAAATATCGCACCACCTTCCTTATTTTACAGACACCCAAAGC